>CM046955.1:169116986-170543652 GCA_025698515.1 Gossypium sturtianum
TGATTTGTATTATCCATGGCAGGTATATGTAATGGCAGTGTATCAATGATGTTTTTGTAATGAAAATCATCAGTTTTCATTCAAATTTTATGCTCATTTTCTTGTTCTTCTAGTTTTCTTAGCAAATTCCTTGTTCTTTCTTTCTTTCTTCTGCTGGAAGCATCGAGCCTTGCTGCTCAAGCTTCAGCTATAATTTCTGTTTGTTGTCCAACGTTCCAACACTATTGACCTATTCTGTTCTGATGCCTTCTGATATTCTTTAGTAATAGGTGGTTCTGGGAACACGAGTATCATCTTTTATTTGAGCATGTCTAACAACTTTGTTAGTTTGAATATCTTATGATAACACTCTAGAACGTCATGTTTTTATGTGCTAATTGCATATTTATTTTGAGTATGATTCTACTAATTTGGGCTATTTATGATCTTTTATCTTATAGGGACTAAATTGGAGGCAAAAGCAAAATTAAGGGCCAAAAGCGTGAAATTAAAGATAAAAATGGGTCAATGTGCGACATAGGGAAAAATTGGTGCCAAAAGTGCAAACATGGAGGACACAAGGGTTGAAATGCAAAAAGAAGAGTTTTTATTCTATTAGACTCTATTTTGATTATATTAGGATAATTAATATTAAGATAATTATTAGGGATTATTTAATTTTAGGATTTATTTTATTTATCTTTGATTATTTGTAATTATCTTTAGGAATTTGAGTAGGACTAGTCTATTTATCTTAGCACTATAAATAGAGGGAGAGGTGACTCAATTAGGGGGTTCATCTTTTTCTGTAAACTCTCTCCCCAAAATTCTTTTGTTCTTTCCATATTTCTTTTTA
Source organism: Gossypium sturtianum (assembly GCA_025698515.1). NCBI lineage: Eukaryota > Viridiplantae > Streptophyta > Magnoliopsida > Malvales > Malvaceae > Gossypium > Gossypium sturtianum. The sequence continues at coordinate 169,117,822 of CM046955.1, forward strand.
ATAAAATCTCCATTTATATATTTATTTTCTTTTCCACCACAACTATGAGCCACTAAAACCCATCTAGCCAAGGATTGAACCCAAGGCGGATCGAGGCAACTGGAGGCTGGAATCTCTCCACATAAGAAACTTTCTCTAAACTCTTTTTATTTTCCTCATTTTAATTTTCGCAATTTATTCTCGCAATTTCAATTCACTTTAAATTCTTTTTTTTTATATATATTTTTCCAGATCGAAACTTTTAATTCTGTTATTTTTATTTTTCCAGGAACGCAGGTTTTCTTGGGCACGATTCTGCCCAGGATTTCGAGAAACAAGCATTCGTATAATCCGGTCCCTGAGGATTCGACCCTACTTTCCCTTTACTGTTCTTTTTCATTATTTTGTAGGGAATAGGATATTTTTGGTGCTTTCAACGACGCATCAAATTTTGGCGCTTGTTGCCGGGGATCGGTAACATACTAATCTTGTTTTTTGTTTTCTATGACCAGATCTGCTCCAAGCATTCTTGCGTTTGACTCAGAAATTGAAAAGACTGCGAGAGCTAATCGAAAAGAAACAAAGCTAAGGAAAAAACAGTCAGCGGTGGTAGGGACTCAAAGCAATCCACCGCCAGAAATCAGAATCGACGACGAAGCAGAGTCTAGGGTTAACGAAAACCCTACTCAAACACTTGAAAGTAAAGCAGAAGAAGTCGATTCACTTGAAGAAGTGCTCAACGCTAGGGTTGACGAAAACCCTAATTTGGTACGACAACCAATGGCCCAAACGATTCGGCAACTAGCCGAAGCTCCGACAGAACAACCGTCACTGTGCATCGCATATTCTACCATGGATACCGATTTTGAACTGAAATCGTGGTTAATTCGATTCTTTGCCAACTTTCCGAGGGTTACAAAATGAAAACCCCCATAAACACTTGAAGGAGTTTCATATGGTTTGTCTGAGTATGAAACCTCAAGGCGTAACTGAGGATCAAATTAAATTGCGCGCTTTTCCTTTTTCCCTAGCGGACTCAGCTAGGGAATGGTTATTTTATTTACCTCCTGGATCTATAACTACTTGGGCTGATTTATCTCGTTTATTTCTCAACAGGTTTTTTTCCAAATCTAGAGTGCGGTGAGCTAAGAAGGGAGATCGTGGGAATAAGGCAAAAAGAAACAGAGACTCTTTACGTTTATTGGGAACGGTTTAAGAAGTTGTGTGCGAGCTGTCCACAACACGGTATAACAGAGCAATCTCTCCTCCAATACTTCTATGAAGGCTTGAAGCCCATGGAGATGAATATGGTAGACGCCGCTAGTGGTGGAGCGTTGGTCAACATGACCCCCCAACAAGCAAGGGACTTAATCTCCACAATGGCTGCAAATTCTCAGCAATCTCCACAATGGCTGCAAATTCTCAGCAATTCTGAGCCAATCCTGAACCCCCCAGAAGTGTTCACCAGCTAAGTAATTCTTCCATAGAAGATAGACTTGATAAACTTACTAATATGATGAATACTCTTCTTGCGGAAAAAGCTAAACCACTTTCGGTTATGTGGAATATGTGCTACACCCGAGCACACAACCGATGCATGTCCCAGTTGTATGATGACTCTATGGCTCATTTAGATGCGATGGGAAATTTTCCGACCCACCATAGAGCGATCGACGACCTTACGCTAATACCTACAACCCAGTGGAGGGATCACCCTAACTTAAGTTATGGGGCCAACCCACGATATAACCAGCCATACCAGAACCGAGTTCCACAGCAGCCACAAAATTCAGGTAATTCTCTAGAAACTTTGTTCAATAAATTAGCAGCTAATATGCTTGATTTTCAACAGAAAACCGAGGCATCTATAAGAGAATTGACCATATCAGTTGAGAAATTGAACTCTCAAGGGAAGCTGCCATCACAAACAGAACCTAATCCAAGACAACACGCAAATACAGTGACGTTGCGAAGTGGAAAGGTACTGGAATCGATTTCTGACAGAAATCGTGCCCAAGAAATCGCCCAGGAAAAACCTGAGAAAGACGAACAGGTTCGATTGAAACCTTCATTGCCCAAAATTCAACCTCCATTTCCAGAACCATTCAACCAGTGTCGAAAAGGTAAGGAGGACAAGGAAATCCTCGAAACATTTAGGAATGTCGAGATCAACATTCCGTTGTTGGATGCCATCAAGCAAATACCGAGGTATGCTAAATTTATTAAATAGCTTTGCACCAACAAGTGGAAATTAACAGGTAATGAAAGGGTGAATGTTGGTGAAAATGTGTCTGCAGTGTTACAGCGGAAAATGCCGGCAAAATGTAAAGATAGGGGCATGTTTGCAATACCATGCAAAATAGGTCATTTGGGAATTAAAAAGGCTATGTGTGATCTAGGGGCCTCCATAAATGTAATGCCATATTCTCTTTATGAATCACTTAACGTAGGTTTTTTGACAAAAATAGGTGTTACCATTTAATTGGCAGGCAGGTCCGTTGTGCATCCCGAAGGAGTCCTCGAGGACGTATTAGTCAAAGTCAATGGACTTATCTTCCCTACAGACTTTTATGTGATAAAAATGGAGGAGGATAACGCTCCTCGGTCTTCAGACATCTTGTTGGGGCGACCTTTCCTTAGTACTGCAAATACTAAGATTGACGTACGAAGCGGAACCCTCACGATGGAGTTTGATTGTGAGATCGTGAAGTTTAACGTTTATGGCACAACTAGCCACCCAAGTGAAGTCTTGGACGTAAACCGTGTCGACATAATTAACTCATCAGTAGAAAAAACTTTTGAGTCATCTTATGGAGATAAATCTAAAATGATGTTTGATGATTTTGAATCTGTTAATAAATTATTGGCTCTTATGAATACTAAACTTCTACCTTCTGTTGTGCAGGCATCAGATCTGAAATTAAAACCACTTCTTGAGTATCTCAAATTCACATTTTTGGAGAATGATGAGACCATTGCCTACTTAAAAGGGATTAACCCCTTGGAGGAAAACATGAAACCAATGAAAAAGGCACAAAGACAATTAAACCCAAATATGGTGGATGTGATAAAAAAATGAGAATTTCCAAGCTCACACGATTAAAAAGATTTATTTTGAGCCACCGTAGAACCATTTAAGTCATCGAGCTAATGACGTTAAACAAGCGCTTGTTGGGAGGCAACCCAATCCTTTTATTTATTTATTTTCATTTTTATTATTATTTCTTATTTATTATTTTCCTTTCTTTTCTTTTTAATTTTTTTTAAAATTTAAATATTAATAAATTTCTCTTCTTTGCTTAGGTAAAACGGAGCGCGTTGAGGCTCGACTTGACACTTTTGGCAAGCAACTAACCGAACTCATGGCTATCCTCCGCAATCGACAGTAGCTACACGGGGAGTTTTTCTAAACTTTTCTACCTATTTATTTCTTTTACGTCTACATTGAGGACAATGTGTTTTAAGTATGGGGGAGGTGCTCTTCGTATTACTGTTGTCTGCTGATGTTATTTGTGTTTGCTGCTTGAGGCTCCATTTTGTCCATATATTTTTTTTAAGAATGTTCTGTCGCTTTTCATGCCCAAGAATTTGACCACGACTTGCCACTTTGTTTGACCTACATGCATGATTCTTGGCTCACGAGTTAGTTATGATTACATGCATGCTTGATTTTATCTCCAATTGTTTTATTTTTATTAGGCTAAAAATAATTATGATTAATAAGTTAACTCTATCTTGCTTTTCGTAAAATTGATCAAGTTTAATATAAAGTGGACACTTAATACAATTGCATGCCTAAATTATGTTCGTGTCTATTAGGTGGTTACTAAAACTTATTTTCGACACTTGATTATTTCTCTTAGGTCCTCCAAAATTAAAATTTCGTGTAAATTTTGTTTAATAAATGTTTCCAAGGTTATGAGTGCAGCTTAGAACGTGACTGACTGAGTAACCGGGGTAGGGTGCTTGGGTTGTCATTCTACTTCGCGTCAAAAGGTTGTGTGCCGTGATAGGTAAAACTCCGCTAGCCAAGGTTATGAGTATGGCTCAGAACGTGACTGATTGAGTAACCGGGGTAGGGTGCTTGGGTTGTCATTCTACTTCGCGTCAAAAGGTTGTGTGACGTGACGGGTAAAACTCCGCTAACCGGAAATAAATAATTTTTAGGAGTATGTTGGGCTGAGTAACCGGGGTGGGGTGCTTGGGTTGTCATCTCTCTTCGCGTCAAAAGGTTCAATATATTCCTAAGTGAATAAATAATTACAAAAAAAGAAGAAGAAGAAAAAAGAAAAGAAGAAAAAAGGAAAAAAAGGAAAAAATAGTACTAATAAAATTTCAGCTGAGGACTAAAAGCGGAAATAAATAGAGTGTCTTAGTAGGTTGGGTAATTTACCTAATTAGCATGAAATAATTCAAGACGATTTTAATTTTTGTGTATGTTAATTAGAAAACTTTTTCTGTTTTACTTAAAGCAAGCTTAGAAGTTCTCTTTATTTTTCATATGCATTTTTGACTAATCTTTATAAAACTTTGGAGTAGAATTTCTTCCAGGATCTAATTTTCACAGTTGATAGGAACCATACTTGAGGGCAAGCATGGGCTAAGTAGGGGGAATTTGATAACACTCTAGAACGTCATGTTTTTATGTGCTAATTGCATATTTATTTTGAGTATGATTCTACTAATTTGGGCTATTTATGATCTTTTATCTTATAAGGATTAAATTGGAGGCAAAAGCAAAATTAAAGGCCAAAAGCGTGAAATTAAAGATAAAAATGGGTCAATGTGCGACATAGGGAAAAGTTGGTGCCAAAAGTGCAAACATGGAGGACACAAGGGTTGAAATGCAAAAAGAAGAGTTTTTATTCTATTAGACTCTATTTTGATTATATTAGGATAATTAATATTAAGATAATTATTAGGGATTATTTAATTTTAGGATTTATTTTATTTATCTTTGATTATTTGTAATTATCTTTAGGAATTTGAGTAGGACTAGTCTATTTATCTTAGCACTATAAATAGAGGGAGAGGTGACTCAATTAGGTGGTTCATCTTTTTCTGTAAACTCTCTCCCCAAAATTCTTTTGTTCTTTCCATATTTCTTTTTAATAAAATCTCCATTTATATATTTATTTTCTTTTCCACCACAACTATGAGCCACTAAAACCCATCTAGCCAAGGATTGAACCCAAGGCGGATCGAGGCAACTGGAGGCTGGAATCTCTCCACATAAGAAACTTTCTCTAAACTCTTTTTATTTTCCTCATTTTAATTTTCGCAATTTATTCTCGCAATTTCAATTCACTTTAAATTCTTTTTTTTTATATATTTTTCCAGATCGAAACTTTTAATTCTGTTATTTTTATTTTTCCAGGAACGCAGGTTTTCTTGGGCACGATTCTGCCCAGGATTTCGAGAAACAAGCATTCGTATAATCCGGTCCCTGAGGATTCGACCCTACTTCCCCTTTACTGTTCTTTTTCATTATTTTGTAGGGAATAGGATATTTTTGGTGCTTTCAACGACGCATCATCTTATTTGGAAAATGCTGATGATATTTTGATGATTTGAAGATGCATGATTCATACACAATTGCAGCATGCATCTGCAGTCTGTTTTTGTCCCAGTTGGTGCAGATCAGAAGCAGCAGTTGGAGTTGTCTCATCAGTTGGCTGATCGTGCTAACTATTTATGTGATGGAAGAAAGTGGAAAAATCTGGGATGGTGAGAAATATATATCAATATATGTTTTTTTAAAGAGTTGATTCATCGTCATGCCTGTGCCTCTTTTTCGGCAGCTGTACATTATCATTGCTAAAGCTCTGATTCTTCTAATATTCTATTTTGGTCTCAGGTGTTGTATTGCTATTTTGAAGGTGCATTTTTATTCCAATACTTGGTTTAGACCTTGCATAGAAACTTATCCTCTCAAATTTGAAGGGTTCTTATCTAAGTTTGCTCCCTTATGTAGGTTCTGAGGCCCCTAATACTCCAGCTGGAGTTCGACTTATGTCCATCGGTGATGGTCTTGCAAAGACTACCAATCTATATTTAGATATGCAAAACTTCGATATGGTAGACAAATATAAGAGTTGCTGACCCATCCACCTCTTATATAGTGCAATTTCCTCTTTGATGAAACTACTTGAGGGTGATCACATGGGAATTCTTAGCACTTTAAGAATCCAGCATATTCTTTTGAACTTCTGTTTTTTTCTCAGTGACTTAGGGTCTCAAAGTAACGGTTAAGTCTTAAGCTCTTGTAACAATATAGAATAGATAAACCAAACAGTCTTAAGGTGGCTTCAATAATCTCATAGTCACATATTCAATTAATGTAAGGCATTCTTTACCAACTTTTTCGCTTCCATTGCTTATTCAAGGTCATAACAATGGTTTCTTCAAACTTTAACCTAGTTAATTGATATCCAAAATATGATAAAATGACCAGCAAAAAGAAAATAAATACTACTTGATGAAACTATTCTACCTTAGATGCTTGTTCTCCAGAATGAATTTTTCTGATACTGACTGATATAGAATTTGGGGTTGAATTTTATAGATCAGTCTGAAATAGATCTGTAACATCCCAAAAAATTTTAGAGTCTTGAACAGTGATAAATATACAATAAATTTGTCGAAATATTGAGAAAAGTCAATTTGGAAATTTAAAGATTTATGAGACATAAAAGATAGGTGCATAAGATATTTGGAAAAGTATAAATTTTGGGAACCGATTAAATTAATGAAAAGTATTGGGACAATGTGAGAAAATTGGGTGTTGGAGGATTAAATTAAATTGATGAAAAAGGAAGAGGGACTAGATGTGAAAATATACCAAAGGAAATAGGACACATGGGTGTTATTATGGAAAAAGTGAAAGGGTAAAATAGTAAATGAATTGAAAAAATAATTATGGAAGGTAATGATTAAGGATAAATAGTAAAAAAGCATGAATAGTGAGGATAAAATGATAAATAAAATAAAAAGAGACATTTTAATGGAAGAAACTAGAAAAAAATGAAGAAAGAAAAGGATTAAAAAAAAAGGGCTATAAAAGCCGTTAACACGTCAGCCACCATTTCCACCATTTCAACTTTTATTTTTCTTTCAATTTAGTCCCTCTTACCAAATACAAATCAATTAAGCTAGTTTTTTCTAAATTTCTTCATGATTTGTGAGTGAGATCAATGGAGGGGAATAGTAGTTACAGTAATTTCATGAGAAGAGCATTCATGGGAGTTTTGGAGGAGAGAGAAAACAAAGATTAGATTTGAATATAAGTGTTTGAGGTAAGAACTATTAACTTCTCTTGAAATACATGTTAGTTTTGATTAGAAAACATGAATTATGATATGTGAACATGATTTTTAATGTGAAAATATTGTGTATTTTGATTTGAAAAATTGAAGAAAAAGTGAAGGAAGTTGATAAACAAATAGAGAAATAAAGCAAGGTGGTGGACAAAGGATGAAGGAGGAGAAGAAAGTTGACTTTAAGCTTAAAGTTGTAAGTACAACTAGATTCTTACTTGTTTTGATTATGAAGTTAATTGTTAGAATGAATATAATTTTAATATGGTATTTAATTACAAATTTATAAGTTGAATAAGTGAAGAATAAGGCTTGATAATTATTAAATATAATAAATGATGAATAGATTGTATTTATTAAGTAATATGTGATAAAGAAATTGAAAGAGACGTGAGAAAAGATTTAAAGAGCATAAAAAAAATGAAAGACAAGGATTAGTGTGTTAAAAATGTAAAATAACATGATAAAGAAAGAATTAATAAAGATTAATGATGAATTATGGGAAAATGTGAAATTTTATGAAAACAAGGACTAAATTGAAAGACTTGAGAAATACATGTGGTGGAAATGATATAAGTAAAATACATAGAAATTTGATGTGGAAAATGAGATAGTGGAATTAATTATGTGAATTAAGTGAGATGTGAAAGAAAAATTGTTTAATAGTGAATAGAGAATTTTTATGATAAAAAAAATGAAAAATGATTAAATATGAAAGTTATAAAAGTTTACAAGGAAATATTGATAATAAAGCATACGGTGAAAAATAAAAGAATATATGAATTTTGAAATCCAAACTACAATTATTTCCTAAGTTGTGGAAAATTAAGGGTTAAATCGTAAATTTGTGAAATTTTATATTAGAAATGGAAAAGTGAAATGCATAACACTTAGAATGAGAAACATTTATGTTGTAGTGAATTTTGGAATATTAATAAGTATTGAATTATGTTATATGTGTTATTAAAAGTAAAATATATTGCTACATGAAATTTTGTGCTAAGGACTAAATTACAAAATATATAAAAGTGATATGTGAAATACATGATAAGGATTATTAGTGAATTATGGATGAATAATGAATTTAGAAATATATTACATGTATTAAAGATAGTGAAGTATAAGTATACGGATTATCGGTGCAAGGATTAAATTGTAAAGTATGTAGAAGTATTATGCGAAAAGTGTAAAAGTGATATATGTGCATAATATAATTTGCCCAAGTAGACGAGATAAGAACTATTGGGATATTAGTGGCATGCCATTAAGGAACCTTAGCGCGCTCTCTAATTATTAGCACGTTGGTGCTCTCTGATTATTAGCACGTCAGTGCTCTCCGATTAGCACATTTGTGCTCTCTGTTTATCCGTTTCGGTGGTGTTTTGTTCTGTTCCGTATATCCTGTGTGTTCTATTAAGTCTACTGGGCCTCTGAAAAAGGTACAAGACTATTTTAGTGATTATTAAATTATATAGATTTTATGTATTGAAAAAAATTTGAAATAGAGAGAAATAAGAAAATGTATGGTTGAAACAAATAAAGTAAATTATCAAAAATTTTAGCTAAATGGAACAAATGAAAATTTAAAATAAAACATGTGATTTTAGTATTATATAGATGATAATTAAATCAATATGTTTAGTTGGAGCTTAATGAGTAAATAATAATAAAAGTGGATCTAATTGTAAGAATAAGTGAATCAATTGGTAAATTATGTATGATGAATACAAATAGGTCATTTAAATGATTCAATGTAGTAATAATAAATAAGTTATAATTTATTATATGGATTATGATCTAAGTAATAGTTGTACTTACTAAGCTAGCAATAGCTTAACGCGTGTTTATACGCGTAGGTTAAAAGTAGAGGAAAAATGGATCTTTGAAGATTGAAGCACCTCATCTCATCACATCAGTGGATCCGAGAAAGGGGTGAAGTACTAATTTTTGTTGTTTCAGTAAATGGCATGTACCTAGGTGTGTGTATTAGGTGTTTGCTTAATTCATATGAAATAGTTTAAATGTTAATTAAGTGATATAAGAAATTTAGATTTTAGAATGCTTAATTATGATTTATATTTGAATTAAAATTGGCTTAAAATTTGGGATGTGAACAAGGGTTAAACTAGGTAAACTTTAGAAATTAATATGTATAAATTATAATGTTATTTTTATTTAGAAATTATTATTAGAGTTTTTAAAAATCAATGTAGCACTTTTATACTTGATCCGGTAATCAAGTTGGGTATAGAGGTGTTACAAGATCTACTTGACCCCAAAGATGTGAGTGTTTAATACATTTCTGTGTTGTCTCTCCCTGCCGTGTGTCTGTTTGAAAATGATAAAGGTTTTATAAATTACATGCATACTACAGTTGATGCTAGTAATTATGGGGATTTGACCTGAATTGGACTTCAAAAGCTAATTGTGAGTTGCTGTATTATAAGGGGAAAGGAATGGGTCTTGTGGACTATCTTACAGTTTCTTTTTCTTATAAGTTTATCTGATAAATTTAGTACTACCTTTTGTAATTAATGAATACTAGTACGACTTCATGCACTTAGTGATGCTATGGAGAAAGTTATGGTGATTAGCTGGTTCTAAAGTTCTGTTTTTACCCATATCCTTGCTTTGATCAAATAATCTCATTTTCTGGTGTAGGTTGTAGCAAACGAGATGAAGTGTTGCAAGACCGACACATTTCTGGTGTTAATTTATAGGCTATGTTTTCCTTCTATTTCCATTTCTATTTTCTTGTCTACTTATTTCTCTATATGACAACAGAATCTAATGTGAAGTTCTCCTACTTATAGTCTTGTTTGTGGCAATTCTTGTAGCCTGGAATTGACAATCCTTAACATCCTAAATGCAACAATCTTCTTTCAATATATTAGCTAATTTCAATCATTACAAAAGAGGTTTGAAGATTAGGCATTTCTTACTGGAGTTTTAGTGCTTTATGTGTGTGTCATTTTAAAGTATGACTTTCTGTTGTTGTCCATCCAAGAAAGTCTGCTTTATATTAATTCCAAATTGATTACAAGCTCTTTGGACTAAGCTAACACTAAGCTGTTGAGTTGTTGATCTATTCTTTCTGTTTATAAATTTTGTTTCAAGAAAAAGTGTCAGAGGATGCTCTATGCTTACGGTTTTCTGAATTTAATATGCACAGACAGAGTCTAGATAGCATATGATAGATTCAACACCTGATAATTGTCTTATATTTCTGTTATTATTTAAGGAAGTTGCTGAGGAATACCAAGATATGAACTAGGGAGCATTTAAAACCCTCCTAACAGTTGCCTTGGTTGACCATTTGCATCCTGTGTCCAGTTTCATTGCACTATGTAATGCTTTTCTTTGTTGTGCAAGATAGGAGCCTTACATGCTATGCTGTTATGAAGCTGCCTATTGTAGATTGGGCTGTCTAACAAACATAAAATCTGGTGAGGTCCATCTTGCTGCTTCAGTGTTGAACTCACATTGGTGCCTAGATGGTATTGATGTTTTATTAGATACCATCTTTGACAGTAGTAACAGCACGAGTTCTATTGATTATAATTTGTATGTGCATGGAGATATATTTTTTGCTTGATGTGCATGAAGTTATTTTCAGCCAAAGTTGTGGTCATATTTGGTCCAGTCATTTTGTTGACTTCCCCTACCCTGCCAATGGCATTTGTTTTGAATTTCTCAAAGCTATTCGGTTTGTCTTCCATTGATGTTGTTTGATCATTATTATTTTTCAGTAGGGTGTCCCCATCATTAGTCAGGTTTTCTGCTTTTGCTGGTTCGTTTGAGGAAATCATGTCTAATCCAGCTTATCTGGATGGAGTTTTGGCAGAAGGGCCTAAGAAAGCTGCAGTAGCTGGTGCTACTCTCATTAATGTATACCAGGCAATTAGATTCTTGCGTAGTTGAATGAAATGATTCGTCTACAAACCTCAATGCGACTTTTGGATGATTCATCGTCGCCCACAGTTTTTTTGAGTATATACCCATTCAAATGTTCTGAATGAATGCAAAAGTTATTCTTTGAAGGCCCACAAATTGTTTGATGGAGTTGCCTCTACCTCTTCTTTCCAGGTGCCATTTATATCCCTTAATGTTCTTTAAAGTTGGTGTCTTACTACTTTCTTCCCTAGACATTTTAGCTATATAAAATACTCTGTGCCTAATGTTCTTTAAATTGTCACTTCTTTTTTTTCTTTCTCTTAGACTAGTTTGCAGTGGCTAATTTACAAATCCTTTAAGCTAATGCAACAGTTCTGACTGCTGGTTAAGTTCTAATTCATTCTTTTATACTGCAGCTCAAGGATGCTATTTCATCAAACTGAATCATGTTTCTTAGTGATTGGTTTGATGTTTAAAGTGCTTTTTTCTGAATGGACTTATAATACTGATAAGATATTGGGTTGTATGCTTTGGTCTTGGAAAGTACTCTCTAAAGTTGCCAAGTCATCTTTAAATGACATGGATGGAGAAAGCATACATAAAGATTCCTCTAGCTTATCACAACTATTTTTGGGATGAAGGCTTGGTTGAGTTGATTCAGAAACTTCAAATTTTGGGTTTCTAAGAATTGTCTTTTTAAGCTTCAATCTTATTAGAAGCAAACCTGTCATTGCGTGTAGTGTTTATCATGTCCATGGTGGGATTCTTATCAGCATAGGTTACAATGATGGAAGAGCGAATATTGATCCTTCCGGTGAAAGTCAAATCAGCAATTCATGTTCTCATCCAATTCCACGTGTTCATATAGCCTTTCCTTTAACAGAAAAGATGTTATCAAGCATCTACTAAAGACCATTTGAGGGAGACAGTGAGAGGTCGATGCTCCTGTTAAACCCCCTTTTACCCCCTCTCCCACTCTTTCTTCAATGGGTGGCAACTGGCAAAGGAATAAAGGGAGCATCAGCATCCTTCTCAACTCTTCACTCTTTTAACTTTTCGCTAACAGTTTCACAGGAGAGATGGACAGAGAAAGATACATGACAAGGACCACTGTCTGCTCATGTATAAAGGTAATGTTCTCATTCCAATCATTAACATAAGTTTGGCCTCTTCTGTTTTCCTTTTCTGACTGCTCCATGATCCTTTTAGCATTTTAATTTTCTTTTGCTTAGAAGAACCAATGTTACTAAAAACAAACTAAACCTGAAGGTTATGAAGGAATTGTAGGTGTTTTTAGATAAAATGTACTTCATTAAGTTGTTGACTTTATCCAATCTTGATGGCACTGGGGCGAAGCGGGGGCGGCAGGTGCCCTGGCCCCTAAACTAGAAAATTATTATTTAGGCCTTTATAATTTTTTAAAAATTTTAAATTAATAAAGGTAAAATTGCACTTTGGCCCCCCTAAAATTATAAAAATTCGATTTAATCCTTTACAAATTATAAAGATATAGACTATAAAAAATTAAAATTTCATCCGCCCCCTAAAAAAATTCTATTCCAAGCCGCCTAAATGGCAGCCATGCAGATTAAAGTTTTATTTTAAGGCATCACAGTTCTAGGTTAGCTAATGACCATGTGTTGCAACATTTACAAATATTTTGCTTATGGTGCTAGGTTAGTACATTCAACTTGCTCCACATTCCACTCCAAAATTAGATTTATCTGAAGAGGCTAGCTGTCCTGAAATCAGTAATCACTTTTTTCAGATATGCAGACATGGTTGCATTTAAAGTTGCTGATTAGCTTTAGATCTGTAAGATGTTGTATTGTGAAGGTATAAGTGGAGACAGGCAGGTTGGCATAACAGAATTCTTACGTACTGTCAACTTTAATCGATTCCCCTCTAGTTTTATGTAACAGAGCAGCCGTACGTTCTTCATGATAGAAATTCATTGCATGATTTGGTTTCTTCGACGATGGACACACACACACACACACACACACATATATAATATAATATACTGTAACTTTTGGGAAGGTTCCGGTGCTGGTCGACAGCTGGAATTGAACACCGCAACAGGGACCTCACTCTGCTTTGGCCAACTTTTATTAGCCACGTCCCCATAACCAAAACCTCATCTTCAGCTTTAGGATTGGTAGCGGTCGATTCATTAAAGAAAAAAAAAACGAATATTTCTTTGTTTTGCAGTTGGTCACGTGCTTGTCAGATATAAATTTTAAAGAGTTTAAATTATAATATTTAGATGACTATAAAATGTTGATTTTTAGATCTCCACTAATAATATATCACATCATTTATTTTTAAAAAATTCTTAATTAATGCCATGTACTCTAACTCTAATTATTCTAATAACATCGGTAAAGCAAGATTTATGTTTCAAAGTTTTTTAATGCACAAGTTTTTAAGTTTAGTGCTTAACGTTAATTATTTTAGTGTTTAGGTTTTAATTTAAAATTAAGATGTAGGATGGTAAAATTTAGAGTTAAGGGTATAGGGTAATGATTTTGTTTGTTTAAGATTTAGAGTTCGAAGTTTTTAAAAACTGATAAGAGTTAAGTGTTATATTATTGATGAAATTCTAGACGAATATTTAAGGGATAGTTCAAAATAAGTATGTTACTAATCTGAACTCTTTTTTTATTATGTTTCTAATCTAATCTCTCTTTTTTCTTAAATCTTAATTATTATATTTTTAAAATTTAAAATTTTAAAATAAGTCCCAATTCTTTATAATTTATATATATATGGATGGTACGAAAAGCAATGCCTCCTAGGAATATCAAATTTCATCAACAACTTCTTTTTTCTTTTCAGTTCTTTTAGCCAAAACATCGAAAAAATCTCAATGGGTATCGTAGTCCTAAATTTGACACGTAAGCCTCTTGATTTTTAACCTTCTTTCTATTTTTTGGTTATATTTTAGCTTGTGTTAATTTTGACCGGGGATTCTCTTTCCTTTTCTTTTTATCACTCCCGTACAGAGGCCTTATACTATAAATACAAAGGCATACCCTTGTCGTTGAGGGCAACACCACAAAGTAGAGCAAAGCTACGTTGAAGTATCGGTTTTTTAGTACTTCTTTTACAAAGGAAACGAAAACAAAGCCTGAGGATGGATAGGTATGGCATTCAAAACCAAATTGCCTGCATAAGAAGGTCTCTCTTTGATCAGGTCCTAGCTCTCTCTCTGCATCTCTCGTTTTCATTATTTTTTTATATCTTTAATCATCATTCACATAATAATTTAAACTGCATTGCATTGAAATGTGACGAAAATAATAATAAACTGAATCTAACCCGTCAATTTTTCTTTACTTTAGCCTTTAAAATGTCGACACTATTTTTTTTTTTTTTTTTTGAAAAATCGGTTGCTTGAGAATTAAGTCTATGTGATATATCTTGGATGGTTTTGTTTAACTTGAAGCCCACTCCAAGAATTTTTCAAGAATATGCAATCCAATGTTAGAGGAACAAAATAGTCCCTAAGCAAAAGAAAAAGTGTAGCACCATTCCCTGTTTCTAACCTCAATGTATTTCAAAATCTTTTCTTTTGGGAAAATTCCCAGTTTTTACCTTTCGAATTTGCTTAATTTGCACTCATGCTTTTAATTTTTTTTCTTCTTTGCTCTACTTTTGTTTTATTACTTTCACTTTTCTTAATTTTTAACTATACAAACACTTTTAACTAAAAATATGAACATATTTGTTTTTCACGAATTGCACATTTTCATCTTACTTGTCTAACACAAATCCTTGCATATATCATTAGTATTTGATTCAAGCATTGCTACTCAATAGCGTGCCATGTAAATTTTTTCTACGTTTCTTTCATATGCTCAATATTTATAGTCAAATCAAGTAAAATGTGCTTATTGAAACATTGTTGTAGGGTTACCTTGACGAGCAATTCATCCAGCTAGAGGAGTTACAAGATGATGCCAACCCTAATTTTGTACAAGAAATTGTCACACTGTTTTACACTGACTCGACTAGATTGATTCAGAACATCGAACTGACACTGTAAGGGTTCACTATACATATATAAATAGTCTCATAATAAACGTCAATAAGGTTAAGATTACAACACATATATCCATGCATGCAGGAATAGTAGGCCTATTAACTTCAGTAAACTTGATGATTACATGCACCAATTCAAGGGTAGCAGCTCCAGGTGAATTCTTAAATACCCACATTAGAAAATAAGAAGAAAAAGTGAATTGATGTTACTAGTTTTATTAGTAGCAATGTAATTATTGTGCTAACTTATGATTTACTTGTAGCATTGGAGCTAAAAAGGTGACCAGTGGATGCGCAGTGTTCAGACAATACTGCGCTGCAGGAAATGCTGAAGCGTATATTTCTTCTCTACTTCCTCATATATATACGGATTAGTAAATTGCCTAACTGAACTTAAATTTGGTGTTCTGAATTAAACTGTTAACCCTTTCTAAAGCGAATTCAATATCTTTATTCTTTTTTATAGATGCATTAGGAATTTTCAACATATCAAGCAAGAGCATGCAATCTTGAGGAAGAAGCTCGAATTTTACTTTCAGGTCTCACTTTTTTTTTTATATATCCCATTATTTATACGGACACCAGCATGTTTATAACTTCTAATTGAACTAATTTCTCCGGTTTTATTCAGATGATGGGACAGGCTGCAGTTGCTCAAACAACATGAGAGTGCCCTGTAAGTCAGATGCTAATGGCTATATACTGGCCTTCACTAGAACCAGTTCATTTCTATAGAAACTAGGTTTCATGTTGTAAATGAAGCATGAGCAATAATGACTTGAATATCTAAATATTATCAATAATAAGATGCCAGGTTATATATTCTAATTCTTGTTTATCAAGTTGTTTCCCCTGCGCCTGCCAAAACTCCTTTCTATTACTTGGTGGGTTGGCAGGAAAATATATACACACGCAGCGCGCTCGCACACATACAGTAAATGCATCACTAGCTTTATGGAAAGTTGACAGTCTCAGTGGCCTGAATTCAAGTTCCATATTAAGGGTGTCCTTGGAGGAAGGTCATGGTCTTCCTCGCACTTTGAAGTTGAAATGGTGGTTTGTCAGATTCAACTATGCTATTAAAGTTGGCTCGTGTACCTTGAGAAATTTTGAATTTGGGAAGCCTTTGGGGCTTTGGTTGTTGGACAGACAGCCCCCCAGATTTCCCAATTGAATCCACTCACATGATTCTAGTATTGTTGATGTGTTTTCTGGGCCCAAATTTGCACAATATATCCTTACATCCAATCAACATTTAAAAGCTGTATCACAAAAGAACCTTTGCACAGTGTTTTGTCTTGTAAGTATCTGGTAAATCATCATTTGTAAGTAAAATCAAACTACAATTTCTCTTGCAGCAAATCGAATCTCTTATATACTATACATCAGACAATTCTTTTCCTTAAAAGTCTTAGTAGAAGATGATTAACATGGCAGATACAATCGATTTTACAGGTTAAAAAACTAAACGATTTTAAGCATATTTGATGTTAGTTTTAGTTGTAATTATGAATTAAGAAGAGGGATTTGGTTGGCTGGTAATTAGTAGCAGGCAAACTTGTAATCATAATAAAGATCATGAAGTATAAAGAGAAGAAAAAGAAAAGGTCCAAAAAGGCTCCTCTTAAAGTGAAGTTGGGAATTATCAGGTCACGCAGTGATCGATCATATCTTAATAAGTGGGATATTAGGGCTCCACCACCATTAACAGATGGTGAGCTCAAAAGCCTTCGTTGTTCTGCTAATAATAATGATGACCAAGACTTTAGTTTTGTTTTACTTTCTCTTTTTTCTCTCCCAACTATATTCATTGAACATTTCCACTGCCTACTTTGAATAGAACACAAATACGTATATATACACCATTTAAATAGTGGCTGTAACATGACAATATAGTTATTAATTTACGATTCGGGTTTTCTTCATTGTCGATATTCATTGTAATTTTACTGTAATAACATTCGTTGCATCTACAATCATTATAAACAAACAAAATGGCGACTAAAACCATGTTTGGGGTCTCAATTTGAATCCTTATATATATATATATGTATATATAGCAACTCGTTAATAATAACTTTCATTTTCTGAAATGCTAAACCCATCAAGGCAAAAGGTAGGCGTCTCCACCCATCCATGAAACGCGGATTGCAGAAAGCATGCTTGAAAGAGTATTAAGAGTCAACAGTTTAATAATGACAAAACCGAAGGCATTTGTAAAATGTATGTAATTATTACTTTTTGGAGTTCTCTTTTAAATCAAGACCTTATCAATATTCTAGCTTCTCAGTTCAACTATGAAAGAAAATATTTCCTTGTTTTCTACACATGAGAGGAGTTGACTGGGTTTACTTATACTACTACTAACCAAACTGTAGTTAAATACAACAAATGGTTCATTTTCTTTCTTCTTTTGAACCATTATAAATGCAAGTATGCGCGTACACACACACACACTCACATATATATAAGATTGTTTTTATGGGAAATCAGTAGAGGATATGTATTCAATCAAATGTATAAATGTATGCATCAAGTTGTTTTCATTATATATGAATGGAAATGAACAGTGATACTGTCCTTATCATTTGCAATGTCTATCTATCTGCCTAAAAGCCTAGGATAAGGCATCATAAAGAGTCTAGGCTACCCATTTGGTTCTTGACAAAAAAGGAGAAAGAACAAAGTTGTCTTGTCTAGGTTATGCATCACCATTATGTGCAAGCTGTTCTGTCTGCAGTTTTCATTTGTCTGTCCTAAACTCAGTCTCCAGAGGAAACTAGGAGAGCAAACTTGAAAGAAGTTAAAAAGAGCCACACCTACCTATATTCCCCCCCACAAGCTTGTCATATATCACTAAGTAATTTTATTCCCATATATTGCCTTTCTCCATGGAAATGCAACAAATTTTTATATATATAGGCTGGTGAAGTACTTAGATATTTTGGGTTGTTGTTGGTTTAGCCTCTAGGTAGACATAAGTAGGCATATTTAATCCTATTATCTGTTTCAGTATTGTCTCTGCACTTATCTTCCACTGAGTTAAGTCTTTTTCTCTAAGAACCAAAACATTGTTTCTTAGTTCAACCAGCTAGAATCACTTTCATATTTTTCCCTTCTTATGGTGACTGATAAGATGGTGGATTATCCTCAGTTTCTTAATCTTATGAACAAAGAATGGCTAGTAAATCAAAAAGTCTCAGAGGACAAGAAGTTGGAACTGAGGCTTGGTCCACCTGGGGAAGCTCTAGACTACAACAGAAATACAACTCATGGAACAAAGAGAGCTTTCCAACACACAGCTGAAACAAGAACAGGAGAGAAAGAGTGGCCCATAGATACTACCAAAAACCAATGCCAAAAGATTTCTTGTATTGAAAAAATAGGTGATAAAGTTAATCTTCCTCCAACTCCATGGTCCTCAGGCTCTACAATATATTCTGCGTTTTCTAAAGACACCAAGGAGGAGCCACAACATTCAAAGGCTTCATTTTTCCAGAACTTACCAGTCTCCAAGAAGCTTGCTGGAATGGCTGAAGACTTTAAGCAGCCATGTAGCCCTAGGATGGCAGTGGGAGAGGTTCAGTTTGCTGATGGGAAAGCATGTTGTAGTCTTGCTACTGCTGATCCAGATGCCTCCACTAACATTACCTCCAATAAAAGGTTGTTATTCCTTTAACTTTTTATACTTTGCTTGTGTCATTTTACTACTTGGTTCATAACAAAAGCCATAGAAAAACTATTACTCTGATCTTTAAATAAGATAAAAGAAAGGGTAGAAAACTGTATTTTCTAGTTAAAAAACAAAGTATATTTAAATGTAGATAACTTTCAGCTAAGAGCTGAGCATGGTTTGATTCAAGCATGTTAGCCCTTGGCTGATGCCATTCAAGTATGATAATTTTTTCTTCTTATTTACTGCCTAAAAATGAGCAGAATTGAATATTCCCCAGTTGTGGGGTGGCCTCCAATTCGATCATTCCGGAAAAATATTGCGAGCAACAGCTTGTCCAAGCCAGCTTCTGAATCCTCAAATGACAAGGACACTGGAGGAAAACCAGAAAATCCCAAAACTCAGTTATTTGTAAAGATCAACATGGAAGGAATCCCTATTGGAAGGAAAGTAAATCTCAGTGCCTATAACAGCTATGAGGAACTCTCACTTGCTATAGATGATCTATTCAGTGGTTTGCTCGCAGGTTAGTCTATAAACCAGATAATACTAAATGTCCCTTCTATCACCCTTAATTATATCTATCTTTATGTTAGCTTGTTCTGTTTTATAATTATATCTTAGCTCAAAGAGATCCATCTGCCACCCAAAACGAAAGCAAGGCCAAGGAATCAGCGAAAGCAGAAGCTGGTCCATTAGCTGGAAGTGGGGAATATACTCTAATTTATGAAGATGATGAAGGAGACAGGATCCTTGTTGGTGATGTCCCATGGAAGTAAGCATTTTTCTCTGTAACAGGCCTTAAAAAGCGAATATTTCAACTGTTATTCAACTGCAAATTTCAAGACAAGAATATCGGTTTCTTCAAGATGAAAACTAGCTGGCATACTATCGATAGTTCAGCCTCATGGTTACCTTTACATAAACTTGAATCAAACTATATATATGTATACATATAAATTATTTCGTTTAATGACAATTTATATTTTTATTTTGGTTCCGATAGTTTTGATCCTGGAATTCATATATTTTGGCAGCATGTTTGTTTCTACTGCAAAGAGGTTGCATGTATTGAAGAGTTCTGAACTTTCAACTCTACAAAGTAAGTTGTGCCCTTTTTTTTTTCATTTTATCAAGAAATTTATAAAACTGAAAGTATTGATCAAATTTCTAAGAACTATGGTGAACTTGGGTGCTTTCAGTTTGCAGCAATGAGAAAGAAAAGGCACCATTTGATCCTGCTGTTCATATTTGAAGTTAACATTTAAAAGAGGGTGCATTTTCTTATGTTTCAAGTGAAGAAGTTGTGGTGGCATGAAAGTTTGGGGTTTCAAAACTACAAATCTATGATTTGCAATCCATTTCATGAAAGTTGGTATATGAGCTATGATGTTCATAGAATAAGTTTGTGAATATATTTTGATGGATTTCAAATTTATTGTTGTTCTTCCTTTTTATGTACTTGTAGAGGTCAACTAGGTATTTGGAAATGGATACTTGATGGGACTTTATAATCTCTTTTGAAATGCTTGTAATTGACTTTTAAGATTTTGTTTTAATGATGTTTAGAATGTTTTGTCTTCTAAAATGGAAGGACTATTACTGTTTTTTTTTTTTTTTGCTGTTGATTGAGAGAGATATTAGTTTCAAAGTAGCCAAAGTCCACCCTCATAAGCATTGCAAAGAGAGGGGAATTGTCCATTTTGCTTCTGATTTGCAGCAACTGTATCAAACCACTTCTGAAATTCAAGAGGACAAAGATTGGCTGAACTCCCCTAGTGACTTGCGTTACAAGAAAAGGAAGAAAATTAGTTAGTTGCCACCACCACTACTTCATTCTTTCACTAAAGGGTACTATATATATTAAATTATTAATTAAGCACAAGTTAATCGGACAATTGGAAAATAATTAAAATTTTATTCTATTTACAAAATAATAAATATTATTATCAGCTTTATTTTATCTTTTATATATATATATATAACTAAGAATAAATATGCAATTTAAACCTAAGATACCAAAATCTCAAAATCTTAATTTTGTTATTTCGATCAAAACCTCATTTAATTTTATATAAAATTTAAAAAGTATATTTTTATATAATTTTTTTCCACTCATATAGTGAGTGTGGCATAATGTAGTACTTATGCAAAATATTTACTTGACTTAGTGTCACAATTTAATCAATTTAATCTAGTATTAACTCAATTAAAAAATTAAATAAATAACATTTTTTCTTTAAATCAAATCTACTTGAGTGTAAAAAAAATTTCAGTAAAAATAATGAAATTAAAATCATTACTTCCAAAGTATATAAAAAAAAATTAATACTAAATATTATTTTATTGAGTGTGACGAATATTAGTATTTATATAAAATATATTCCGAAATCCAAATTTTGATGTTTCTCTTGCCGCCAGGTTAATAACTCCAATTCCACCTTAAAATTCTTCAAGCTCACCAATCATCACAGCGAAAAGACCTCACCAAGTTGACTTGAAATATGTATTAATTTATTTTTCACAACTATTTGATGCACTAATTAACTGTTTTACTAACTATCCACTGAATATGACATCTATATTAATTATAAAATTAGTATTTAAATTTGTTCATTTCTGTTTGATTAATATTTATAGGGTTTTTTTGTCTTGGTATTCAATTTTTTCCACTATATTAATACTCGAGTCTAATCTCATTACCTTTTTGCCGACATGGCAAAGCTAGCATTCGCGCGCCACCATGTGGATTGTTATTTGCAATTTTTCTTTTCATTTATTTATCCTTTCATTTTTTTCACCTTCTGTCTCCATTTATTTTATTTCTTCTCTTTATTTGTCTTTCTCTCTTCTTCTCTCAAAAATCCCATCGTCTTTGGCTCTATTGACATGAACCACCATTCTCCGATATGAGCAGTGGTTCTCAAACTTTCACACATGTTAGGAGGAAGAATCAATTGGAGAAAAATTGAAAGGGATTAACTTTTATCCCTCACTTGTCGAATCGCTTCACTTATTTCCATTATTGTTCTTCGATTGGTTTTGGGATCCTGAGATATCTTGTCGTTTTGGCCAATCACTTCTTCTAGGGAATAATCCAGCATTTTTAGGAAGCCTTGATTGGCGAAAACGATAGGGTGGCCTGAAATTGAAAGATGAGATGGTAAAATTGTCGGGTAGTTCATCAAGAGCTTTGTGGACCCATTGGAAGTAACGAGGGTTGAAAGATTGTTGTATTAAACTCAATTTAGGTACAAAGCTCAGTTAATCAAATCACCACCCAAAATTTATGGCTGAAAAAAGAAAACATAAAAATTATTTCAATATTTCTTTTAAACTCCAATTCAATATTTAAAGACATACAATATTGTTTGGCTCAAAAGAATCAAAGGTTTCATTAACACAACATGCAAATTTTAAATCCAAAAAATTTGCAATAAATCTACCTTGAAAAACAACCGACAACCTTTGCAGAAGATGGTTTCTTGTTTAAAGAGAACTTAAACATTGAAGTACAAAATAGGCTTAAGTGGTTATTTGGACTTAAAAAAAGAGAATTGAAAATGGATTAATAGAAAGGTCTGGAGAAGAAAAATTGGTAGGTGGGAGCTGTTAGCAAGGATTTTCTAAAAAAATAAGTGAAGGGAAAGAAGAAGAGAAGGAGAAGGGAATCTCGTTGTTGTCATTGTTATCATATTAGTAGAATGGGAAAAAAGAGGAGAAGGGAATCTCCACGCAACTCTGGTGTTGTCGTTGGTTGGAGAGCTCACCGGAGGAGGCCAGACAGGTGAAGAGGCAATGCGACTAGGGTTGAAAAAATAGCGATCCATATAGCGGCGCATAGATGGCTAGAGCTACCATGTCAGTAAAAAAATAACAGTGTTAGGCTCGGGTACCAATAAAGTGGACGTAAAAAAATTTGGATACCAATTTGGGACAAAAAAAATTATAAGTACCAATTCGGGGAAATAGACAAATTTAAGTACCAAATTTATATTTAACCCTTTTTTATATTAAACAAAATAATATATTACATTGGTTCCCTTTATTAAATTGTAAATAATTTTTGTCCCTATAAAAAGAACAATCCTGCTAATTAAAAATAAATAATATATTTGTTACAAAAATGATTTAATTTATCTGAAATAGAGGTGTTCATGGGTCATGTGACTGCCCAAGGCCCAAACGAAATTTGGGAGGGTTTGGGCAAAAATATAAGCCCGAAAAATGGGCTTGGACAAAAAATAAGGCCCGTTTAAAAAATGGGCAGGGCCTCGGGTAAGGTATTTTTGGCCCGGGCCCGGCCCGACCCGAATTCACTAAATGACAAAAAAAATCTGCTATTTTTTTTATTTTTGAATGTTATTTTCTTGTTGTTTTCTCCCTATTTTGCTACCATATTACTATTATGTTGCTACTATTTTGTTGTTATTGATTGAATATTGTATAAAACTTATTTTATTGTTAATTTTGTTATTATTTTAAAGGCATTTGTTAATTTTATTATTATTTTAGAGGTATTTGCTTGTTAAGTTACATCTATCTTAGTGTTATTTAAGTCTACATATTTTTTTAAAATTTATTTTCAATTTATTTGGAAATATTTATTTTGATTTTGTTAGTATTTTTAATGTATTATATATATTTAAAAATTATATAAAATAATATAAAAATTTAAGACGGGCGGGCTAGGCCGGGCCCGGGTTTTAGCATTTTTATATGGGTCGGGCTTGGGAAAAATTAGGCCCATTTTTTGGGTCCGGCCCGGCCCGAGCCCAATGAATGGGCCTAATTTTTTAATTGAGACCGGCCCGAACCCAGCCCATGAACACCTCTAAATTCTGAAAATATTAAAATTACAGTAAAAAAGAGTAATAAATGACGAAGCCTCTAAAGAAGATCCACAAAAGAAGCCCAAAGGCGAAGACCATCAATTTATGCAGGCCATTTCATATATTGAAAAGGAAAAGGCCAGAGAAAACCCAATACCCAAAAAAAAAAAAAAAAAAAAAAAGAGGTTTCTTTCCTAGCCCAAAGGTTCAGGCCTTTTAGGGTTTATGGTTTACTTCATATCCTCCCTGCTTGTTTCATCGATAATAATCAAAATCTTTTATGCGTTAGTGATCCCTGTTTTCCACTCAAGATCGAGGTAAAAATTCGATAGTTTCACTCATGCAATACAATAAATTTATTTGCTTTTATTTGTCCCAAATAGTTTCTGGGTTATGCAGTTCATGGTCTCAAAAGTGATGTTTTTTTAAGGTTTTACTCTGTTCTTATTTTGTTCCATGGGGTTTTAGCTTGGATCGCGTTTATGTTCTTTTCTTTGAGAAGGTTTCATTTTTTACGTCACTTGATATGATAGGATTTTGCTATTTTATGGGTTTTATTATATGCCTTTCTGTGTTGGTTTTGTTTGGTTTATGGATCATTGAAGTTTGTAATTAACGTTATTTTGTTGCAGTCAGACTAGGTTAATGTTTGCTGAACCGTTGTCCTAAACAAATCTAAGTTTGTAATTTTGTAGGGAAGTTTAGAACTTCAGGGTTTTTTAATAGAAAGGGTACTGTCTTTTTGTGAATCATGGGAACTCCAGAAACATCTCGAGAGCCATGCCCTGATCGAATACTCGATGATATTGGTGGTGCTTTTGGCATGGGTGCCGTTGGAGGTGCCGCCTTTCACTTCTTGAAAGGCACATATAACTCCCCAAGTGGAGCTCGGTTGATGGGAGGAACACAAGCAGTTCGTATGAATGCCCCTCGCGTCGGTGGTAGCTTTGCTGTTTGGGGTGGCCTTTTCTCCACCTTCGATTGCACCATGGTGTACCTCCGACAGAAAGAAGATCCATGGAACTCGATTATAGCTGGTGCTGCCACCGGAGGGTTTCTTTCAATGCGTCAAGGACTTGGTGCAGCTTCCAGATCAGCAGTGTTTGGTGGGGTTTTGCTTGCATTGATTGAAGGAGCTGGAATCATGTTGAATAAATTTCTCAGTCAACCACAAATGCCTATCATGATAGAAGAGCCAGCACCAAATGTAGCTGGAATGCCTGGATACCCAGTGGGGCAATTGCCAAACCAAGCCCCAGTATCAGTTGACAGCTTGAGACAGGCCTCACCTTCGTCATCGTCATCGTCAACATCATCTGGTTCCTCATCGGATTCTTCATCTTCATGGTTTGGAGGACTTTTTGGTGGTGGAAAGAAGCAGGAATCAGCTACAGGCAGTGGAAGTAAAACTGAGGTTTTGGAGAGCTTTGATGCTCCTCCGGTGCCATCATTTGAATACAAATGAATTTGTGGCTTAGCCATTGCCATTTTGCCCCTATTAGCATCAAATTCCTAACTTATGTATCTGCATTGCTGCCCCTTTTTAATATGTATAATTAGAAGTGTTTTTGAACATTCTATTGAATCAGTAGTGTTTATCCACATTTACTCCCATATTTTTCTTTATTATTGTTCTCTAAAATGCACTGGGATTTACTTATTCCTTCCCCCCATTTTTTTAGCAACGATCCCATTGAATCGATTGGAGGCATTAAATTTGTGGTTGCGATGGTTATTCTCACGAGGCCAAGCCCTTGAGATAGGTACTACTAACTACCTGCAACTCGTGGTTACCTCGTCATATGAGCCCCAACAATCAAATTTCGGCCTTCCAGTAGCTAAGCAAGCAATTTGGAACCAACAAACAAAGCCTAAAGTTTTAATGGCTCCCCGATACATGTACTTCATAACACAACTTTCTACTAGTTTTTATGCTTCATCATGTCAAAATCTAGAAAGGCAATCATGATCTCGGTTAATCTATACTAATTTGAGTTAAATCAATTCAACAATTATAAAAACACCCAAATGTAAAATACAAAACATTATCTAACGGATGTATCATTATTTTACTATTTTTATAAATAAATAAAAACTGTATTTTTAACCCACCCATGTTGTTTTATCAAACAGTGTGTCTACTCTAGTATCCTTGCAAAGTTTCACATAAATATAAAAAAGCAAGTAAAGAATCAATGCAAAGTTAGGATTTCCATTTTCTGAAAAGAGGGTATAGTATGAACATGTAATTAATGGATCTTTAACTGGAATAAGAGTTGGCATAGAATTAGCACACAAGATTCCAAAGAATATTTACAGCCGCCGCTAATCTGGCATTTGTTTCTGTGTTGATTAAAACCCAAGTAAGCAATATGATCCAAATATTTGACTATTATCCTTACAGCTTAACTTTCAATTTACTTAAAGCCATCGCCGCCTGAAAGTAAGGAAATGAAGAAAGGCATCATGATAAAAGGGTGTTTAAATCAACGAGTTCATACTTGGCTATGCTTGCATTTGGATACTCATGCACCAGGTAACATGTTAACAGCCAAAGGCTTTGGCTTATACGAGCCATTTGTGGTGGTTGACTTGGTCAATTTTCCTTCATTGTGGTGCAAACCTTGTGGGAATAAATTTGTTAGAGAGACACTTCCAATACTTTTTCTTTTTCTTTTTTTTAAAGTCATATTAAGTTGTAGATTTTAGTTACATTCTGCTCACTTAACAACCGCACAATGTTTAACATTCCCCAAACGTGTAAAGGGATCAACTTGTTCAACCAAGGAAAATGGTGGGGATTGGTAGCTTTTAGAATTCCAGGTTCTCTTTCATAACTTTCTAAACTTCGTAATATACTTTCTAGCAAAAGTGGTCATAGCAGTTGCAATTTGATAGAAATGTAAACGAAAATGCAAGAGAAATATAATCAGGTCACCTAACATTTAGAAATTGGATCCATTTCTACTTTTCAAAACCCTTTACTAGATCTATGTTTTAACCCAATACCACTATTATTTTACTTTTTCCTCATAACTAAAAGATTGATGCTTACTTAATTCATCTCAAAATCTGTAACACGTTTGTTTTACTTTTTACTATCATAACCATATTAAAATCATTATATCTTATATAAATTTTAATATATTAATACTTCATATTATATAAATTTTATGATGATCTTATATGTCTCTGTTATTAAGAATAGCAATGCTATATATAGTATAGAGACTAAATTGTATAGTGATCGGAGTGATTATTCTTGAGGTCTAGCCAAGAGTGCTCTCCATAGAGTCCTAGAGAAAACAGCAACTGTTGTGGCTTGGGATGGCGAAGATCGGTGGTGACGACGGGGTAGAAAGGGAGGAGATCTCCCTCCTTGCTGAAGAATTCGTTCACTTGTCTGTGAAGGGATCGGTTGTTACTCCAAGCGATAAGCCAACTTTGATCTGTTCAATCTGGACAACAAAGTTTTACAACCCAGATAGTTTTAAGGCTCAGATGAAGAGTATTTGGAAGACAAAAAAGAAGTTTGAATTCAAGTCAACAGGACAGAATTTATTCTTAATTATTTTTTATTTGGAAGAAGATCTAGAGTTGATTTTAGAAGGGAGGCCGTGGTTGTTTCGCAAAAATCTGATTCTATTTAATAGATTACCACAGCCAGTAGAGAGATCACAGATCAGGTTAAACTCTTTCCCATTCTGGTTAAAGATAGTAGATTGTTCGCCTGAATTTGATAAAAAAGATTTACTTCATGCAATAGGGGTTTCTTTTGGTGGAGTTATCAGATCTGAAATCAATGGAGAAGTATGTCGTCTTAGAGTTAATATTGATGTGCAAAAACCCCTTAGACGTGGTATCTTTGTATCTACTGATAATTTTAATAAGTCATGGGTCCCCTTTAAGTATGAGAAGTTACCACTATTTTGTTTTGGGTGTGGTAGAATGGGGCACGGTCTTGAAGATTGCCAAGTGATAGATCCTGCATGAAAAAATAAAGTCAGATCCAATCCACCTTTTTCGGTGGCTTTAAAAGCAGAATCAAACTTAGTTGGGAAGGAATGCGTGAAACTAAATGCCTTCTCCAAAATTGGAAGGGTTCAATGTTGCTATACAGGAGAAGATGGGGTACTTTCACCAAAGAGGAAAATAGATGGAGATATGGATTGTATGAATGGGATAATGCAGAATAGTATTGCTTTGATTATTGAGGATGGAAAGCCTATGGAAAGGGAGGAAGATTTGAAATCTACGGGAGTTGTTCTGTCTCCCGAGAGAAATCATAGTGAAACAAGTAATCTAAATTCTGCAAAGAAGACCTGATGGAGGAGATTGGAATCAGTACAGTCAATGACGAAGAAGGAAAAAGAATGCGATGCAAGGAAGAGGAAATCCTGGGAGATTGATATGGAAAACCAGTGTGGAGAAATTGTTGAAGCTGCTATAAAAAGAATGAAGAAAGAAGGAAAACAGGATTGCGAAGGAACTTTTTCTGCAGATGAATTTGAAGTGATGGGTAGTGATGATAATCTACAATTTAAGAGATTGGCGGCTGCCAAATGGCAAGCCGACCGGACGCAATGAAATGCATAAGTTGGAACGTCCGTGGGTTGGGGAGTCCACGGGCTACTAGGAGGCTGCGAAACTTTTTAAAACAGCAGAATCCCCAAATGGTCTTCTTAATGGAGACAAAAATTGACAGGAAATGAATGGAAAAAGTTAGGATGAGGTGTGGTTTTTCAAATGGGATTGACATTGATGCAAATGGTACACGTGGAGGTCTAAGTTTAGCATGGAAGGAAGATTTTGTAGTTACTCTAAGGAGTTTCTCAAGTAACTATATTGACGTTTTGGTCAGTGAAGGAAATTCTGATGGAAACTGGAGATTTACAGGATTTTATGGTTCTCCCTATGATAGTAATAAAAACGATTCATGGAACTTGTTACGGAAATTGGAGGAAGATAAAACTCATCCATGGATAGTGTGCGGGAGGAAGATTTAAAATCTACGGGAGTTGTTCTGTCTCCCTAGAGAAATCATAGTGAAACAAGTAATCTAAATTCTGCAAAGAAGACCCGATGGAGGAGATTGGAATCAGTACAGTCAATGACGAAGAAGGAAAAAGAATGCGATGCAAGGAAGAGGAAATCCTGGGAGATTGATATGGAGAACCAGTGTGGAGAAATTGTTGAAGCTGCTATAAAAAGAATGAAGAAAAAGAAGGAAAGCAGATTGCGAAGGAACTTTTTCTCAGATGAATTTGAAGTGATGGGTAGTGATGATAATCTACAATTTAAGAGATTGGCGGCTGCCAAATGGCAAGCCGACCGGACGCAATGAAACGCATAAGTTGGAACGTCCGTGGGTTGGGGAGTCCACGGGCTACTAGGAGGTCATAAAACTTTTAAAATAGCAGAATCCCCAAATAGTCTTCTTAATGGAGACAAAAATTGACAGGAAACGAATGGAAAAAGTTAGGATGAGGTGTGGTTTTTCAAATGGGATTGACATTGATGCAAATGGTACACGTGGAGGTCTAAGTTTAGCATGGAAGGAAGATTTTGTAGTTACTCTAAGGAGTTTCTCAAGTAACTATAATGACGTTTTGGTCAGTGAAGGAAATTCTGATGCAAACTGGAGATTTACAGGATTTTATGGTTCTCCCTATGATAGTAATAAAAACGATTCATGGAACTTGTTACGGAAATTGGAGGAAGATAAAACTCATCCATGGATAGTGTGCGGGGAGGAAGATTTGAAATCTACGGGAGTTGTTCTGTCTCCCTAGAGAAATCATAGTGAAACAAGTAATCTAAATTCTGCAAAGAAGACCCGATGGAGGAGATTAGAATCAGTACAGTCAATGACGAAGAAGGAAAAAGAATGCGATGCAATGAAGAGGAAATCCTGGGAGATTGATATGGAGAACCAGTGTGGAGAAATTGTTGAAGCTGCTATAAAAAGAATGAAGAAAGAAGGAAAACAGGATTGCGAAGGAACTTTTTCTGCAGATGAATTTGAAGTGATGGGTAGTGATGATAATCTACAATTTAAGAGATTGGCGGCTGCCAAATGGCAAGCCGATCGGACGCAATGAAATGCATAAGTTGGAACGTCCGTGGGTTGGGGAGTCCACGGGCTACTAGGAGGCTGCGAAACTTTTTAAAACAGCAGAATCCCCAAATGGTCTTCTTAATGGAGACAAAAATTGACAGGAAATGAATGGAAAAAGTTAGGATGAGGTGTGGTTTTTCAAATGGGATTGACATTGATGCAAATGGTACACGTGGAGGTCTAAGTTTAGCATGGAAGGAAGATTTTGTAGTTACTCTAAGGAGTTTCTCAAGTAACTATATTGATGTTTTGGTCAGTGAAGGAAATTCTGATGCAAACTGAAGATTTACAGGATTTTATGGTTCTCCCTATGATAGTAATAAAAATGATTCATGGAACTTGTTACGGAAATTGGAGGAAGATAAAACTCATCCATGGATAGTGTGCGGGGATTTTAATGAGATATTGTATTCTACTGAGAAGAGGGGAGGGATTCCAAGGGAGAAAAGGAAGATGGAGTTATTCAGAGAAGTTTTAGAAGAATGTCAACTTGAAGATATAGGATATTCGGGGGTATGGTTCACCTGGGAAAGAGGAAATTTTGCAGCAACGAATATCAGGGAAAGACTAGACAGAGGTGTTGCGAATGAGGGATGGAGAACTCTTTTCCCATCAGGTACTATTTTTCACCTTCCACACTCGATGTCGGATCATTGTCCTCTTCTTATCAATACAATGAGCGAAAGAACCCGTTTAAAAAAATCACAGTTTAAGTTTGAGGCTTGGTGGACTACAGAAGAATCCCTTGAGGCAAGCATTAGAAAATCTTGGGAATCAACTACTGGCTCAATTTTGGAGAAATTAGAAAGTCTACAAAAAAATCTTAAAGAATGGGAAAGTTTAATTAAAAAAGGGGAAGGAGGGGCTAAAGAAAAAGTTGTCCAAGGAACTTGTGACGCTGCTGACAAAAGATAGAGATGATGATACTTTAGAAAAGATTATCGACACAAAGGTTCAGTTGAACATGGAAACAGATAGGGATGAAATCTACTGGGAGCAGAGAGCAAAGGCTAATTGGCTTAAAGCGGGAGACAAAAATGCGGCATTTTTTCACAAATATGCATCAACTCGCAAGAAAATCAACACGATTTCTTGGCTAGAGTTAGATGATGGAAGGGAGATTACTGAGGAGAATGAGATCGTTGAATTAGCTTCTTCTTTTTTCAAGAATCTTTTTATGTCCAGAAGAGTCGGTGAATTGTCCCATCTACTTCAAGGCATTGAGAAGATGATTTCTTCTGACATTAATGCTTCATTATTATCTACCTTCACAGAAGAAGAGGTGTTTTCAGCTCTAAAAGAAATGGAGCCAACTAAAGCACCAGGACCTGATGGGTTTCCAGTAATATTCTTTCAAAAATATTGGCACATTGTAGGTAAAGATGTTACTTCCTTTTGTTTGGGAATTTTAAACAGTGGTCAGAATTTTGGTCATCTTAACTCAACAGATATTATGCTTTTACCAAAGATCCAAAACCCTAATAATCTATCAAATTTTAGATCAATCAGTTTATGTTCGATTCTTTATAAAGTTGTGGCAAAGGCAATAGCTAATAGACTTCAGGGAGTAATGGAGATATGTATTGATGAGTCACAAAGTGCCTTTATTCCGGGTAGGCTAATCTCTGATAACACCTTATTGGCATATGAGATGTTGCACACGTTCCAGAAAAAGCGTACGGGAAATAAGAGGTTTATGGCAGTGAAGCTCGATATGAGTAAAGCTTACGATAGGGTTGAATGGGCTTTTATTAAGGAAGTTATGCTGAAAATGGGGTTCGCTAACAAATGGGTGGATTTAATTCTAAAATGCATCACTACAGCATCCTACACTATTAATGCTAATGGGATCAGGGGAGAATCTTTTCAAGCTACTAGGGGTTTGAGACAGGGGGATCCCTTAAGTCCCTTTCTCTTTTTATTTTGCAGTGAAGGATTATCGGCATTAATGAGAATGGCCCTTAAAGAAGGCACACTAAAAGAAGCAAAAGTAAGTCGGAGTGGACCAGCGATTACACATTTACTTTTTGCTGATAACTGCATCCTCTTTGGAGAAGTAACAAGAGAGGGAGCCAGTTTGTTAAAAGGGATTTTAAAGGAATACGGTGATTGCTCAGGCCAATGTGTGAATTTTAATAAATCCACGAAGTAATAGGAATTCTGGGAGTGAGATCATCAACAAATATGGAAAAGTATTTAGGCCTCCCTAGTTTGGTTGGTAGACGTAAGAAAGAATCTTTCCAAGCTCTAAAGGAAAAGGTTTTACTCAGAATTAAAGGCTGGTGTAATAGGTTTTTATCTCAGGGTGGAAAAGAGGTCTTTATAAAATCAGTTCTTCAAGCAATTCCTACCTATGCTATGTCGTGTTTTCTTTTACCAAATTCTTTCTGTGGGGAACTCGAGAAAATTATTGCAAGGTTTTGGTGGCAAAAGAGTTACGGGAAGCAGGGTATTCACTGATGTCAATGGCAGCATTTATGTTACTCAAAAGAAGATGGAGGAATGGGTTTCAGGAGTTTGGATAAATTTAATGTGGCGTTACTGGCAAAACAAGGTTGGCGAATTATGAACAATCCAGATTCATTAGTAGCGAAAGTTTTAAAAGCTAAATATTTTCCGAACGTAAATTTCATAAAGTCGAGTTTGGGGAGTAACAGTTCATTTACATGGAAAAGCATATGGGCAACCAAGGGCGTGCTGATGGATGGACTTTGTTGGAAGGTGGGTAGAGGTACAGAAATCTCAGTTTTAAATGATGCTTGGATACCGGATTTGCATAATTCCAGGTTAATTTTTCATGTCAACAATTTAAATGATTTTAAAGTGGCTGACTTAATTGATGAAAGTAGCAGGAAATGGAAAAATGAGGTGTTAGAATCTACCTTTCCGGACTTCATAGCTGAAAAGATTCTGCGCATCCCGCTAGCAAAGG
This sequence comes from Gossypium sturtianum, assembly GCA_025698515.1. Lineage (NCBI taxonomy): Eukaryota > Viridiplantae > Streptophyta > Magnoliopsida > Malvales > Malvaceae > Gossypium > Gossypium sturtianum. Next base: position 169,150,610 of record CM046955.1, read on the forward strand.
AACCGGACGAAGATGTGATGGCCTGGAGTGGAGAACCCTCGGGAGAATTCACGGTACGAAGCGCCTATAAACTATTACAACATACCGAAATAGATTCTAGGGCTTATACCTTACAAACAGTCTATAAGAACTTTTACAAAAAACTTTGGACACTAAATCTTCCTTCTAAGATTAAAATCACAGCATGGAAAATTTCGTGGAATTATCTACCTACTAGGGTCAACATGAATCATAGGAGATTGTCGAACATCCAAGTCTGTCCTCGATGCGGAACAGGTGCAGAGGATATAAGCCACTTATTTCGAGAGTGTCCTGTTTCACTAGCAATATGGGAACAGTTATCTCTTCTGGATTTCGTCAAAGCTTCAAATATGGGGTTTAAAGAATGGCTTACCTGGGTCTTTGAGCAGAGTACTCCCACACAGTATAGATTTTTTTGTTGCGCTTTATGGGCCATCTGGGGCGAAAGAAATAAGGGTGTTCATGAGAAAGTTATTAGATCTGTAGAGGAAACAGTAAAATTTATTAGAAATTACATCATTGAATTAGACGAGATTGAGGAAACAACAATAAGGAAAAGAGTCCAGTTAGTAGCTAAACGATGGAAACCCCCACCAGAGCAGTTTGTCAAGATTAATTTTGATGCAGCGTTCGATAGTACTTTGTGTCGAGCAACAGTGGGTATAGTAGCCAGGGATAGGGAAGGCTTAGTCTTGCTATCACACGCAATGATCCAGGAAAAAGTATCATCTGCTTTCGCGGCTGAGGCTATCGCTTGCAGCATTGCGGTTCGTACCGGTGTCGACATGCGATGGAGGAAAATTGTTATTGAATGAGATGCGCTAATAGTGATAAAGAAATGCAGGAAACAGACGAAAGATAGATCAATGATAGAGGCTATTATTCATGACATTCATCAGACACAGACAAAGATTGAGAAGTGTTGTTTTGATCATATACCAAGAGAAATGAACAGCCTAGCTCATATTTTGGCTACAGAAACTTTAAAAACGATGAGAGAGTTTTACCTGGTAGGAGGAGTCCCGGAGTTTGCCAAGCATCAGATTGAAAAGGATATAAGGGGAATCCAAAACGCCAGTGGATCTAAAAGTGAAGAGAGGAGGCATGTTTAGAAAGGAAGGGTGGAAGAAGATGTATTTTCAGAAATGTAGCAGACGAATAGACAAGGGCACTGAAACGGCAATTTCCAAGACGATAAAGCAATTGATTGTGTAATGGGGAAGTGTCCAAAAGAAGATAAATTGATGGGGCGATTGGACTGCTGGATTTGTTTTCAGATTGGGCAGATACGAGGCGATTTTAATAATGCTTCCAGAGTTTTCTTTGTTTATTTTCAAATTTTAAATTGTCTGATTATGATGTTTTATTAGGCCCGGTTTAGTTTTTAGGCTACTGTTTGATTACCTGGGTTTTTAGGCATTTTTTTGGACCTTATTTATTTTTGTAATTGGTTTCAAGAAGTAAATACAGCCCAATTTAAATTTTTTCAAAAAAAAAAAAAGAATAGCAATGCTATATTTAAAAAAATATATTTTATCTATATAAAATTCTCGACATACATATAAAATCAAACCCTATAGACTACCAATAGTTAAAGTTATTACATATATATTGAAAATAGATTGTATGTATTGGATATTTAGTAGACTGATTATAGCTTAATTATAAAAGTGGATTGAGTTTTAATTTGATTGATATTGGTATTGTTGTCAGTGCGGGAGGACGTGGGTTCAAATGTGTTGAAGTGCATTATTCTCCTATTTAAGGGTTGAGGAGGGGCTATGGGTATAGGTGGTTCTAAGCAATGTAAAAAAAAGAACAGATATGATAGGAACCTATAATGAGACCAGGGGTGTAGCTAGGGGGGCTGGCAGTAGAGGTGTTCATGGGTCGGGCGGCCCGGCCCGGCCCGAAGGCCCGACCGAAATTTGGGAAGATTTGGGCAAAAATATAAGCCCGAAAAATGGGCTTGGATAAAAAATAAAGCCCGTTTAAAAAATGGGCCAGGCCTCGGGTAAGGTATTTTTGGCCCGGGCCCGGCCCGACCCGACCCGAATTCACTAAATGACAAAAAAAATATGCTATTTTTTTATTTTTTAATGTTATTTTCTTGTTGTTTTCTCCCTATTTTGCTACTATATTACTATTATGTTGTTATTGATTGAATATTGTATAAAACTTATTTTATTGTTAATTTTGTTATTATTTTAAAGGCATTTGTTAATTTTATTATTATTTTAGAGGTATTTGCTTGTTAAGTTATATCTATCTTAGTGTTATTTAAGTCTACATATTTTTTTTAAAATTTATTTTCAATTTATTGAGAAATATTTATTTTGATTTTTTTAGTATTTTTGATGTATTATATATATTTTAAAATTATATAAAATAATATAAAAATTTAATACGGGCGGGCTGGGCCGGGCCCGGGTTTTAGCATTTTTATATGGGTCGGGCTTGGGAAAAATTTTAGGCCCATTTTTTGGGCCCGGCCCGGCCCACGAACACCTCTAGCTGGCAGGGACCCCGGTACCTCTAAAATAGAAAAAATTTCATTTAGACCCTTCAAAATTTTTAAAAGTTTAAATTAGTAAAGGTAAAATTACACTTTGACCCCCTAAAAATGATACAAATTTAATTTAATCCTTTAAAAATTATAAAGATATAAATTATTAAAATGATGAAATCGTATTTTTACTATTGAAAAAATTACAATTTAATTTCGACCCCTAAAAAAATTTTTAACTTTGCCCCCTGAATGAGATTAATGTTAAAAAAAACTATAAGATATGGTGAATAGTGATATTTGTTGGAATTTGGTTCCAGTGTTGACAAATAAAAAATCCAAATTTATTTGATAAACATACAAATGGCAATATATAGATTTAGATAAAAACATACGGCAAGGGAATTGTAAAGATGGCTTTAATAAATGGTCACGATTGCAACAAAATACCAAATCAATTGTTTAAATGTTAATTGCCAGGTTCTTCATTCATATTTAATTTAAGTGCTACATTTTTCTCTCTATCTAGAAACTCTTTCGGCTTTTTCTAGGCCATCCACTTAATTATTTTTTAAAAAAAAATTGCATACACGTTATTCTAAAATGAAAGTTGTTCTAAAATTGCGTACACGTGTGTAACTTAATGACAATATCATATTTTTTATTTTAGTAATAATATTTTACAAAATTAATAATATAAGAAAGCTCCTTTTGTAACAATGTGGATATATTCAACTTAATAATTAATTTATTTAAGGCAATGGATTCATGGTTTTATATCATTTTATAATTTTTTTATACGAATGATATTTTAATAATTTAACAGTTAAATTTATCAATATATTTGTATTTGTCATGTATGTAAAATTTTAAATTGATCCGATATCTTTATCACATTGATCTAAAATAGTGTCTATATTAATATATATTTAACGGGTCGAAATTTTTTACATAAAATAAATAGTTAAAAGTTTTAATTTATATCAAATTTGGCATGCATGATCTACATGAAATGAAACATGAAATATGATGGTTGGATTGTTAAAATATTAATCGTATAGAAAGTTATAGAATGGTGCAAAATCACTTATATTTTTTTTTTAACAATCTTATTATAAGTTTTAATTATATATGATTTTTTTTAACACAGTGCCTAAAACTACTCATAGTCCCTCTCAACTCATAAATAGGAGGATAATGCGTTTCAGCATACTTGAACTCATGTCATCCTGTACTGACAACAATATTCATGCCAATCGAGTTAAGACTCAATCGACAAAATAACTTAAATTTTACATTGTTATAAGCGAATCCTTCACTTTATTTAGTGTAATTATTTTATACCAGTAAAATAAAAATATTTTATAAGTAGATTCAAGATGCTATTATAAATATAAATTATGACACATGACAACATTTTAGACATGTTTATGGAGTTTTTATATTCAATTGATACTGTATAAATAACTACCCTTTCTTTGGTTAATTTATTTGTTCAGTTTTTTTTATTAATTTTTGCTTAATATTTACTTATGAAATTAACTTTTTTTAAAAATTAAAAATTTATCTAAAATATGAAATATTAGAAATTCTAGAAGGTTAGATAATATGAAAAATTATTTTCCAAAATTTTCAAAGGAACAGTCGGCCAATCATTATCGTAATCTTTTTTTTTTCCTTTTCTAGATGAAAGTGTGCGAAATGAACTTAAAAAAAGTATTGTTAAATCAAAAGATAGATATATTCAACAGTTTGACCGAAAAACATAGCCAATTGAATAGTCAACTAACTATTCACTATTTTTATGCTTTTCAAACAAGAATTTAATTAGGTGTAAGAAATATATACGAATCTAATTACTTCTCTGTCATGTTTTTGTAGACTATAATTTTGGGTATACTATTCCTTTTGGGGTTTTTTTTTTTTTATTTTTTTATGAGGGTAAACTATTCTTTCATTTTTTAAAGAGATTTTACAATTAAATCATTTTTATTTTTTATCATCTAAAAAAGTATTAGCTTAATCATCGTATTAAAAAGTTTGATTAAATTCAACACTCAATTGAATTTAATTGAATGCTCTCATTTTTTCCTCTTTTAATCTTAAAATTTAGATGTCATTTCTCTTAAAGATGTCATCATATCTCACGTTAAATCATTGTTGATGAACATTATCTCGTTAATTAACAATGCTGAGGGACGCTTCTTCTTTTTTCCTATTTTTCATATTTTCCTTCTCTTTTCTTCTCCTTACCCACAATTATCGCTTCTCACAATTGTTGTTGTGATTGTTCAATATCTTCTTTGGCATTAAATTATTGATCCAAAACCAGTAAAGTGAAGCCCAAGGCCTCCTCTTCAAATGCCACTCCAAAGCTTTAGATTTTTGTGCTCTTATTTCTTAATCTCATTGTCGATATAGCCTGATTTTGAGATGTTTTTTACTTTTGAACTCTCCAGCAACAACAACATCTTTAAATGAGAAGCAGTAATTATGGTTTATTAATTAGAAAGTATAGATAAATTTAATGGTTGAGTGACTATTTTAATTAATTTCTTTAATAATAATAATTATATTAATAAAAAAATTTTAAATGGCTAAAATAGAAATATCCTAATTTTAAATTTACTAACGATGCCTTTATAATTTTAAAGGTTACATAATTATTTAATTCAAAATGTTATGAGAAAAATAATTCCTTTTGGCACATGAGAAAAAGAATTATAAAAATATAAAAAGTTAAATAATAAATTCATGTAATAAAAAAGTATGGGTACTTGGAACAACTTTATCCATGTTTTGTGTTAAAACAATCAACGCTTTTTCCTTTTTGTATTTTTTTTGTTCATGGAACACCCGTGCTGCCCTTGCATCAACGCTGACGTCCTTATTTATTGACCGACTTGAAATTCTTGTGATTGACTGAAGCTTCAGCTTAAGCTGGCCCGAAGCTTTAGGCTTGAGTTGTTATTGTGCCAGGAACTCAATTTTCCTCTATGGTTATGAATTAAGTTGATTAAAATTTGGGTTAAAATTAAATTAATTAATTAAATTGATTTAATTCAGTTAATTAATCAATTAATTAGTTTAATTCAGTCAAAGTCGATAAGATGATAATATAAAATAATAAATAAAGCTTAATTTTTTAAAAATATTTGTTCTCTCATTATTGGAGTCTTAAATCTCGATTTTAAAATTCTAATTATATTTGAATTTAATAAATCAAATTTATCTTATTTCGAATTTATTAATTTCAATTCTAAAGAAACATCAAGGTGTTGAAAGCAGTAATGTAAATGTAACCATATGCTTTTATCTTTTTACCAATAAACTTGAAAAAAAAAAACTTTCATGTTCCATTTGGACAAATGATAAGATTAAATTTAGTAAAATTAAATTAATAGTGATAATGAAATTAATTATGAAATTGTATATTATAATAGTGAGGTAAAATTTAATAATGAGATATATGTTTGGATTCAATGATAAGATGAACTAAGATTAAAATAGAAAATAATCATTAATGAAATTTTATAGCATTAATGTTTTTATTTGAATTTATATAATATGTTACTAAATTATAAAATAATAAATAAAATATTATATTTAGTTTTTAATGATTACTTATTTTTAATTTATCATATTAATTACAATAATAGACTATATTTTTATCAATCTATTATATAAATTTTTAAAATAAATAATATGCTAAAAGAATAAAAGGCAGAGATTGTTCCAAAAAGATAAAGGTCGACATTGTAAAAATGTCTTCTGATTGCCCATAGCCAACTAACGATGCGGCCAAGCGGGCTTCGGCTCAAGTAAAGCAGCACACCTTGGTTGACTATTTGTCCAATATTCTTCACACACACCAAGAAAAATCTTCATTCGGTAAAATTTCCATAGAGCCCCCTTTGGTAGGGGTTGGATCGCATTTTTCTCCCTCTATTAAAAAAATAATTAAATTAATTCATTACGTTAGATAAAAAGAAAATTAGTCATTTTAAAAAAAAATTATTCATTTCTACTATTAAAAATTAATCCATGTATGCTAGCATGAGATTTTTAATAATATTAGATATTAAATATTTTTAAAATACAATATATGGGATAATAGTTTACTTTCACATAGTAACAATTCAGTTGGATATAAGTAAAAGATTAAGGACTTATTTGGGCACTAATTAAAGTTTAAGAGTTTTCTTAATGTTTAATGACTTATTTGGGTATTGACTAAAGTTTCAAGTGCTTTTTTTATGTAATAAAAATATAAGGAGTTATTTATATGAAATGAAAATGTGTGGAGTTTATTTAGTATATTATCCAAAGCCGACTCATTTGTCTTAATTTAGGTTATTTATTTATTAATACCAATAGTGTTATTTGATTAATTTGGTAAACACTATTGGGTGGCACTATTAAGTTTGATTGTGACTTAAATTTTTATTACTTATTTTATAATAAAATTTTAAAACTTTTATTCATTTTAAAATCAATCAATACAATAACTTTAAAAAAAAAATATGATTACAATAAGTCCGACCATGTTTTAAAGTACAAAAAAATTAATTTATAACTAAATAATATAATCCAAAATAAAAGTATTTTAGTTAGGATTTAATTACATTTTGTCTATTTTAATAAAAAATAAATTAATTAATTTTTTATGTTAAATCTAATAGTAAATTAGTCATTTCTGTAAAAAAATTCTATTCAATTTTATTGTTAAAAACTATAGTAACCGATGAAATAATTAAACAATTACATATAATATATAAAGATCAATTTTTAACATAAAAATAAATAAAATAATTTATTTACTGTAATTTAATATGTAAAAATTAATTTATTTATATTTTTAATAAAATGAGCAAAATACGGTGGATTTCATAATATAATTTTTTAAGTCAACCCAAATTAAAAAGAATCTATGTCAAACCAATGAAATGTAAGTAAAAAACACACAGAAACCAACAAAAAAAAGGCTAACTTAAAATTATTATTATTTTTGGTTGTAAATTGGCTTACTTATAATCATAGAAACCAACGAATACCCCAAATCCTCCTCCTGCCAAAGTCGAAGTCTGTTTCGTTCTTATACAAAACTTAGAAACAGGCTGTGTTGAAACATGTCTGAACTAAGCTTATCCTTTCTCTTCCTTCTTTTCATCTCTACACCCTTCAAAGTAACCTCACAAGACATAAATGCCGAACGAGATGTTCTTCTCAACTTTAAACAGCAACTGGGCAATCCACCATTCCTTCAATCCTGGAACTCATCTTCCTCACCGTGCGATTGGCCGGAGATCAACTGCACCGCCAATTCTGTCACCGAAGTTCATCTCCGTGACAAGAACATTACCACACCGATTCCTTCAACAATATGCGACCTTAAAAACCTCACTTTCCTTGACCTTGCTTTCAATTACATCCCTGGAGAGTTCCCAGCTCTTTACAATTGTTCAAAGCTCCAGACCTTAGACCTCTCTCAAAACTATTTTGTTGGTCCAATTCCTGACGAGATTGACCGGTTGTCAGCTCTGGTTTACTTGGATGTTGGTGCTAATAATTTCTCTGGTAATATTCCACTAAGTATTGGAAGACTACCAGAGTTGCAAACCTTGTACATGTACCAAACCCAGTTCAACGGGACATTTCCTAAGGAAATTGGAAACTTATCCAATCTCGAGGTTTTGGGTTTGGCTTATAATGACTTTATCCCCATGAAGATACCTCAGGAATTTGGTCAGTTAACGAAGTTGTCCTTTTTGTGGATGACATCCACCAATTTGATAGGCGAAATCCCTGAATCTTTCAACAACCTTACCAATCTGCAGCACTTGGACTTAGCTAGAAACAACTTGGAAGGTCCAATTCCTAGTAGGCTGTTTTCGTTGAAGAATCTAACGCGTGTTTATCTCTTCAAGAATAAGCTGTCCGGTGAGATACCCAAACCCGTTGAAGCGTTGAATTTAAAAGAAATTGATCTTTCGATGAATACTTTGACTGGCTCCATTCCAGAGGATTTTGGGAAGTTGCAAAATCTGGACTTTTTAAGCCTGTTCTCGAACAGGTTAACGGGAGAGTTGCCAACAAGCATTGGTCTTCTTCCTGCACTGAGAGATTTCCGTGTTTTTCACAACAATTTGACTGGTATTTTCCCACCGGAGTTCGGCCTTCATTCGAAGCTCGAAGGGTTCGAGGTGTCAGAGAATCAGTTCAGTGGTCAACTGCCTGAAAATTTATGTGCTGGAGGTGTTCTGCAAGGAGTGGTTGCTCATACAAATCAGCTCAGCGGGCAAGTACCTAAGTCGCTTGGAAATTGCCCCACTTTACGCACATTTCAGCTTCAAAACAACAATTTCTCAGGCGAGATCCCTCAAGGTATATGGACAACCTTCAATTTGTCGTCCTTGATGTTAAGCAACAATTCTTTTTCGGGCAAACTACCAAGTCAACTTGCATGGAATCTGTCGAGGGTGGAAATTAGTGACAACAAGTTCTCCGGTGAAATTCCGGTCACCGTTGCAACATGGACAAATTTGGTCGTTTTTCAGGCGAGCAACAATTTGTTTTCAGGCAAAATCCCAAAGGAGATAACGTATCTTTCTGACCTTACAACTCTGCTTCTCGACAGTAATGATTTTTCTGGTGAATTACCATCTGAAATAATTTCATGGAGATCGTTGACTACATTAGATGTCTCTAACAACAAGCTTTCTGGTGAAATCCCTGCTGCGATTGGTTCATTACCTAATCTGCTTAACTTGGATTTATCAGAAAACCAATTCTCTGGTGGAATTCCTCCTGGCGTTGGCAACATGAGGCTAACTTCACTCAACTTGTCATCTAATCAACTTGTCGGCAGGATCCCGAGTCAGTTAGATAACCTTGCATATAATAACAGTTTTCTGAACAATGCTGGTCTATGCGCAGATAATTCGATCATAAAACTTCCGGATTGCAGTTCCGAACACCGTGATAGCAAGAGGTTGTCCTCTAGATATCTTGCCATCATTCTGACAATTTCCATCCTTGTTTCCATAGCTATCCTTGTGTTGAGCTTCTTCATAGTTCGAGACTACAGGAGGAAAAAGCGCAGACAGAATCTAGCAACATGGAAGTTGACTTCGTTCCAGAGATTGGATTTCACCGAAGGAAACATACTGGCCAATTTGACAGATAACAATCTCATCGGAAGCGGTGGATCGGGTAAGGTTTATCGAATTGTTGTTAACCGTTCTAATGAATATGTTGCTGTGAAGAAAATCTGGAATAGTAAGAAACTAGATTACAAGCTTGAGAAGGAGTTTTTAGCAGAAGTTGAAATACTGGGCAGCATTCGCCATTCCAACATAGTGAAGTTGTTGTGTTGCATTTCCAGTGAAGATTCAAAGCTTCTGGTTTATGAGTACATGGAAAATCAGAGCCTTGATAAATGGCTTCATGGGAATAAGAGATCATCAATGTCAAGGATGGGTTCTGTTTTGGATTGGCCAACAAGGTTGCAAATTGCTGTTGGAGCTGCTCAGGGGCTATGCTACATGCACCATGAGTGTCCAACACCAATCATTCATCGCGATGTGAAGTCGAGCAACATCTTATTAGACTCCGAATTCAAGGCAAAAATTGCAGATTTTGGACTTGCTAAGATGCTAACTAGGCATGCAAGTTCTCACACAATGTCTGTAGTTGCAGGATCTTTTGGTTACCTCGCCCCAGGTAAATATCCTCTAACTTGATCGATATATCCTCCTTGAACCAGAAAAAGTGGAATCCTGTTTTAACACAAAATGCCATTTGAATTACAGAGCACGCATATACAACAAAAGTAAATGCAAAGATAGATGTTTACAGCTTTGGCGTAGTACTCCTGGAATTGGTGACAGGAAGAGAAGCCAATACCATGGATCAGAATATGAGCTTAGTACAATGGGCGTGGCAGCACTTCTCAGAAGATAAGCCAGTAGTTGAAATACTTGATCCAGAGATAAGAGAATCACCTTATTTGGAAGAAATTAAAATGGTATACAAGGTAGGAATTGTGTGTACGCGTGCATCTCCTTCTACCAGGCCTTCCATGAAAGAAGTTTTGCATGTCCTTCGTAGCTGTTGTCCGGAGGATGGTAAAGGAGCCAAAAAAAAGGTTAGCGACATTGATGTAGCTCCACTTCTTGGCACTGCCACTTACCTTTCCACTTACAAGAACAGTAAGAAGGTATCCAACGAAGATGACAGCATGATATACAATGTCTGATTGACGATACAAAAAGGGACATGGACACCCATGTCAAAAGGAATCCCATGAGTGGGGGGGCTTTGCTTGTTTATTTCTACATTAACATGGGATCAGTGTATGTATGCAGAATGTATCATTAGCTTAGGTTAGTTGTAGTCTAGCTGAACATGATTTTGGCCATCATCAATTGTCCTTTTTTTCAATCAATCTTCCGTTCCGAATTTGAATATCTAAGGATCCAACTCAAAATACTAGTAATAAACTATTTAAAAACATGACTGAATTTTTAAAGGTTTAGACAGATCAAATGATTCTGCCAACATTTTATTTCACAACTGAGAAGTGAAAATACACTTCGGAATTCTTACCATCAGAACAGGTAATAAAGTATACAATGGGAAGGAGAGACTAAAGTTAATTAGAGAACATTGATGAAACTGTATTACAAGTATACAATGGACTACATAAGTCTACCAAAAATTTATCTAAATGATACAAGCAACACTCCTATTCGATTTACAATTTCTTGATGGAATATGAATGATTTGTTCAATAAATAGAGGCTAGTGTGCCACAGCGCTCAAGTGATGCAAAAATGAGATTTAGTCGAGTCTTCAAAACACCAGCATTCATAAAGTTTCTTTGCTCCTCCAAACTAAAACCACACAGCACGTTACGCCTAACCAGAACAGCCAAAGAATGGATCCGTATGGCCAAATATGCTGCCACTACAGTGTACCTGTAAATCCATAATGTAAGCCAGCAAATAGAGTAACACTTACAAGACGCAAGCTTTAATCCTTTGGAAACAAAGATTCTCCCAATGCACCATCCACAGTACATTGTGCCATTGACTTCAAACTCAACCTGCTACACATTAACAAAAAACCAAAAAGAAGAAATCGGCATAAAGACGTGACAAGTTGCATAAACAAAGAAAGAGTTCCAAAAACACATGCCTCATTACTGGCTTCTACAAAGTTTCTGACCTAGCTCCATCTTGAGAATTTGCAAACTTCGTAACTGCAACATCTGCGTGTACAACAAAGTGGAAGTACAAATGGGCAGTTACGTCCACAAGAAGAGTCAAAAAAGAGAGAAGGTAAAGTAGCTGAGTCTTAGACACAAAACAGAGTCAGGGTCTTAAGCACAATTACTGGAAACACAGCACGTATGATGGTGGTGCAGGACCTGCCACCACATATGCACCAGTTAGGAGATTGACTGGGCAAAGAATTAACATGATAAAAAGCTTAGGAAGAGACAACTAGACAAAATTTCAATGAATAAATGAAGTAGCTGAAAGAATTCCTAGAGAAAAATAATTAGAAATAAGATCCTTGAAGTCATCTGATATTTTGTTCCTGCACCATTAAACATCAAGTTAATATCATTTAGGTGCTCAAAACCTCGTTACTCAAGAATAAAGTACAAAAACCAGGATTAACAGTCACAATGTCTCAACTACAAGACACGGAACAAAAAAAGGCATCCTAAATAGAAAACAAAACAGTAGGAAAACCAGCTACTATGAGGTAGATGATAAATTAAGTAATTTATGTCCAGAAGTTGAATTCAAAACCTTTAGTCCTTCAGACAAGCTGTTTAGGAAAACAACACCAGCATTCAGATGTCCATTTTCCAGAAGTGAATCCAAATCTCTACTGCATTACAGCAGCCTGCATTGATCCCTGACTCGCTATCTCCAGAACGTTCCTTGTTCTCACAGCCTTGTGCTACAATCTTTTTAACCCAAACACATCAAACAAAGAAACTCACCCCGCAATTGAGGTTCTGCACATTGGAACTAGACCGACATACGCTTTCAGCAGTTTCAACTACTGCTGTTTGATCACATGGTCTGACCACCTCTTGATCAACCCCAACATCACCACTTTTCCAGTTTAAAATTCTCATAGAAGATCCAATCTCTTCATTGTCCATGTAAGCTGATGCAAAATCCCCCATTTTCCCATTCAAGCCAGGCCTGTATATTACCCTTGTTTCAGAATCAGGAACTTCAGATGGAGAAAGCAACTGCTGTCTAACAGGTTCACCCATCTGTTTAGCTGACTTTACACAGCTGAGTTCACTCACTGTTCCTGTGACCCTACATTTCTAACTATTGACAAATTATCTACATGTAAAGAAGTCAGCCCACATGTGGTGAGGGACCCCTGACCATCAGTTCTAGCCTGTTGAATGGTAATCTCCTCGTATCTTTTTTCTCGGTCTAACAGCCTATCAGAATTGCTATCAACATCCCCAGTTCTTAGGTGCTCTAGTTTAGCTTCTTGACCAATGCTAATATGAGATGTTCCTCCAAAGTTGCTTGTACTACAGTCTCTAGGTTTGCTCAGTTTTCCATCTACTGCCTCGTCATCATGTTTTCTCTTAATTCGTCTTTCTGCAGAGCCAGATTGTGACCTTGTGACATCTTCACAAGCTTTTTCAGTATGCTGGTTCGGATGCCTCAATGTTCGAGGCCGTCTATATCCATCAGGGAAAACAAAGGCAGGGAGCTGCCTTCTACGAACATGAGAAACATAAATATCCATTCCTGGTTTCCAATACATGTACATGCTTATCTCTTGTCTGAACTCATCAACTGTTCCACGTATGTCAAATTGTTGACCTTCTTGACCACTCACTCCCTTTTTCCTTTGCAAGCCCATGAAGAAAGAACAATGTGGGAACAGCTTGGATTTATCTACATACTCATTTGGGTAAGGATGACACTGCAACATTCCATTTGTGTCCCGCTCTATCTGCAGAGCGATGTAGAAACCATGGGAAAGGAAAAAATCTTAATGCACTGAACTGTCATCTTACAAGTCATCACAATGATAAGCAAAAGAGGTTTAAAGCTCAATAGAGTACTCCTCCAGTGGTTTACCTTTAAGGTAAGCAATCTAAGCCGTGACTCCGTCCAGCCTTTCCAAGCCAGCAAGTCATCAGCATCTGCTGAAACAATGTCAACTTGTAGATAGTTTTTGTATGCCTCAAAGAAAAGATATCGTTCAAACAAAGTATTCCATTGAGCTTTGTTTAGCTCAATCTCCTACATACAAACAATTAAAAAGATGAGTAATCAATAGTCTTCAGAATAGGCAGCTAGACCTAAATAGAATAACCTTGTATTATCTCACCTCACATATTCCATTACCACATTGGAACTGTTCCATTATAACACGAAGGGTGCTTGCAGAGACATTGTAACTAGAATTCATGCAAGGGTATGCAGGAGTTATTATTGGCATATGATGAAACCGGTCCCGAGGATTCTTCCGAGGATCCCAGACAGGAAAGCCAAGTTCATCCTCTTCTATCGAACATAACATAACTGGGTTGGGCCACCTCCACTGAGTATATACTCTAAAAAATCGAGAAAGCAGCATACTAGGTATTGCATTGGGATAAAGCTGGCAGATGCGAGCGACAAGAAGAGCCCAATTAACACCTCCTAGAAATCCAGTAACCTATAAACAATTAAAAAAAAAATTTAAGAACATAATATGAAAGTGAAGAAACTAATGAAAAACAAACAGGGTATACCAATCTTACATTGGAATAAACACCACGCCTTTTGGCCCAAAACTTCAAACATCTAAGTGCTGTGCGGAAGTGCTATAATTATGCAACAGATTAAGAAACTGCAAAATGAGAAAAATTTAAAACGTGTGCAGATAGGTGTACAACATATTCACCTCAATATTTGGAACAAGTTTAAGGATTTGATCAGCAACCCTGCACCCATTAAGACTTCGAACGCTTTGCTCATCAACATTATGAAGCACAGACACACATGAGATGTCAAGGTCCTGTTCATTAATCAAAAAATATTATAAATACCAAACTAGAGAACAACTAAACATGCAATGGATTTTCTAGACATAATGCTACAAACTTTAACTTTTATCAATTATATATGTATATATATCATAGGGGCTACACTGCAAATTTTACATTTTCATCAGTCCCTTCAGCAAAGGTAACATTAATTCTCAACCAGAAATTCAGTTAAAATATTCCAAGGCCCTACAACTCCAGGTCAAATTCATTTTGATCCCAATCTAACAAATTCATCTAAATGAGCCCCCCTTTTTTTCTCCTTTTCTTGGGTAAAAAGCAACATCAAGGAAAAAAAAACTGAGGAACTGCTACAAAAACTCATATATTAGGATGTATCTATTGAGCTACAAAAACTCAAAGGCAGACAATCTTGACCATTACTTAAGAAGGATAATATGATAGTTAAAAGTGGCTAATAGATATATAAAAAAAAAATAGAAAGAAAATGCAATAAGGTATAGCTGACAACAAATCAAGAAAACCAAGAAAAGAAAAAGTGAGAGGCAGAAAGATATCTTTATCAAAGAATTTGCAACACCATGCAACATGTAAAGCAAATCCTTCTTGGCTTTTACTTGAATATAAGTGATCCAGTAGAGTCAAGATGAGTATAACTCCAAAGAATCATCAAAGGGACAACAAACTTACATCTGGAACAACCAAAAGAGATATACTAGCATAAAGAAGATCAATCGATATCCCTTGGAACTTAAATTTCATTACTGGGACATGAGCATCTGGAACCGGCTGAAGTTCAGTTACTTCTTCCATTTCAGCCAGAATATCATGCAAAATGATGAAGAAGTCTTCCTGGTCAAATTAAATATTAGTAAAACTCAAAATAAATTCCCACCAACTTAAGTTCAAGGTAAACAAAGGAATTAGCCAGACTAAGAACACCTCTCGATTCACGTAAGAAGGCCCAACACACAAAGTGTCAATATCAGCGCCAGGTCCATGTACCTGTCAAAAATAGTTACTTTTTGCTTGTCATACTAATTCAAATATTTTATTTACTTGTGAGACAGACAAGAAAAACACAACAAACTAAAAACAGAATTAACATATTGGCAATTGGAAGAGACAAAGAAAAAGAACATGCCAACCAAGAGAACTTAATAAAGCAAAGCATCATTGCTAGAATTTCATCAATAACCTAATACCAGATGACATTGCATAAAGGCACCTTCTTTCTATAGTAAATCTAGGACTTTTCTTCTAAAAAATTCGAACTTATAAATCCTGACAAAGCAAGCTAAACAAGCATACAAGATTTACATAGCATTTTTCTATGATTGCAAAGAATTTTCAGAAAGTGTGAAACAGAAGTTAACGAAATAGCAAGAATTAGGAATTCATACTTACCCCTAAACGGTAAGATCCAAAAGTAAAAATGACAGCCTTTGCTTCCTCCACCATCTGATCAGTATAGCCCCTTTGACGAGTTAATTGCTTTACCCATATTTTTACAATCTATAAAGAAAACAATTAACATTTTCAGATCCACACCAAGAAATTAAGTCTGATAAATAATCTTTTACCGACAGAAGAGCATGCTAATCCATCTGTGCTGCATTTATATTTCATAACTGGTTTAAAAGAAATTCAAGATTTATATCACCATGAAACCACCATAACATGCAAGCCAACTAGGCGCTTAGCCAACTCAAGTCAAACAGGAACCAATAATCCCAAAACAGAAAGTACAAACAACTATTCTAGTCAATTCATAAGTCGAGCAAGAACCGATAGTCCCCAAAAAACAGCAATGTATCAACAACTAGTGGATTTTTTCTTCATTTAAGCAAAGCAAACATCAATTATTTGCTAATTACCTCAGTGATACGGCCAAGAACCTCCTCTCTTTTTGCGGCTTCTTCTTTGCTCTCGTAAAGCCCTGACTCTATCAAAAACTACAGAAATAAAGAAAAACCCGTAAATTGAAATATCATTAAAAATAACCATCCTAAAAAACAAACAGATATTACCTTTTCTAATTCCGTATTCCGCTGAACATCAGCCTCACTTGGCCCCGCGAGGGAAATCGGTTTCGTGATTCCGTACTTCGGAGGTTGTGATAGCTGCGGCAAAGATCCGTTCGGGTTCCGAGAATCCATCGGTTATAGTACTAAATGAACTCAATACACCACTCGGAAAACACGCAAGTTTGGATTTAACAAACAAATCGATACAATTTCAAGCAACAATAATGGGGATCAAACCAATTCAGCAAATCATAAAGGAATTTAGATTAGAACATGAACCGCAAGAAAAAAAAAACAGAAGAAATTGAAAAATGAAAAGTTCCAATTTTTTTTCTCTTTTGTTGCAGATGCAGTTTTGAGTAAAAAAGAAACTAACGGAGAACGGATCAGAACCCAAATTCGTTGAAACTGTTTGGGAGATTCAACGAAGAAGCTCAAACACGAAATTTCAAACAGATCTAAACTCGACTTCGTAGAACAGTGCACAATGACGCGAGAGAGAAATGGAGAAGGGTGGAACTTGAAAGAGTGGAGGGCTTTTGCCGTTTCGGTCGGTTAAGGGAGTGTTTGGTAGGGGTTTTTTTTTTTTTCTGGTTTATTTTTTCTTTTTTTGGTATAATTATGCTTTCACTGTGGCAATAAATATGGAGGAGTTGATAAACAATTCATGAATTATTCCATTAAAATAAATGAACACAACACGAATAAAATTTGTGTATTTTATTTACAAATTTATTTGTTGTTGGATTATTATATAATTAATTAATAATATTAATATTTGTATTTAATTATTTTATATCTAAAATATGTTTATTTATTTATTTTTTTTTATTTTTCCTGATCATGTTTAATTATATTTAAGAACATACTTGTAAATATATTAAATTAATGTTTGCGAATTTACTTATTTAATAGAAATAAATATGTAAAATTCTAAACAAATAAGCATGAACCAAAGTTCATCCATTCAAGCTTAATTCATTTTTAACCTTAATTTCACATTTGAAATTTAATCTTTTTATTTTATAATTTTATAAAAAAATATTTTTAAATTTAATAATTAAAGTTGAATTGATAATATTGTAAAAAATAATAATAATCTTCCTTACATAGTATCTTACCTAAATCAGTTGCTCAAGTGATCAGTTTAAAATCTCATAAAAACCATATAATAGGCAAATATATATTAAACTTTCACTCTACTTCTCTAAAATAGTACCAAATAATTTTAGAATCTAATATCCATAATCGAAAATATATTTTCAATATGTAAGTATTTTTTTTAATGGCACTATCAATTTATCCTGTAATTATTATTATTTTTCATAACCTTTTCTAGATGCTTGACTAAGAATTAGTATAAAGCGATAATAACTAGCATTCTACAGATAAAAAGCCACAAGTAGGAAGAATTGAAAGAACACACTTCCACAGGAAAAAAACTCAATTTTAGAGGGGATTTTGAGGTTGCAAATCCCAGTCTAGAGTTTTGAATCCCTTGGGGCTCAATACTATTTTACTGAATAATAAAATCAAAATTAAAATAAACAAATATTAATTATTAAAGGATTACAAAATTGTTAGTTTATTACAAGGTAAATGACCTTTTTCTTTTACTGAATAATAACACCGAAATTTTTGTGCAGCATAAAAAATAAAAATAAAAAGGTTTAAAAATGTTTGTAAAACGGAATCAAATCAGATTTCTACTAGTTTAAGATCTAACCCTCCTGAACAGAACATGCTATACAAAGCCTAAAATAGCATCTAAAATCATCTGAACGATTGCTAATAGCATTTGTAACTTCCATACCAGAATGGTAAATTTTCTGCCCTTCTTCATGTTCCTATTTTGCGCCCATCAATCACATTCTGCCACATGGTATGTAAAGGGCACAAGATATTTGTTCTTCGTACCATGGGTTGTTCAAGACGACCAGAATCTTCTCAAGCTAAAGCCTCGACCAGTGGATGAATTCAACCGATAACTCCTCCCCGTGAACGCCACACCAGTTGTCCTCTCTTGTGGAACACGAGCATTTGTTGGATATTCAAGCCTGGCTCGAGCAACAAGTTTATGCCTGCATTATGTGAGTCAAGGAATTCTCTTGCATGTAGATTCATGAGCATCCTACTCTCACACCAATTAACTGTTGTAACAACGACCAAATTCTGGAAAGAACAAATTCTAAAATCTTATGAATTCAATTCAAAGAACAATATTTAGCTTTTAAGAACATGAGAAATTACATCATGAGGATGATATAAGTCCACAACAAGGTAGGAATTCTAAGCATTTGTGGCATGCTTCACATCAAAATACTTACCTAATATTTCCACCCAAAATGCCTTATGGAAGAAGAGAAGATAACTATTATTATTCTACATAAAACCCAAGGCTCCCTGTCGCTGTGTTTTTGCTTTTTGCTCTTTTCAACAAAAAGTTAAAAGACCTTAAAAAAAGGAAAACAAAGGACAAATAGCAAATAGAAGAAAGGAAAAGCGCCAACCAGGCAGAGCTTAAGTCATGCTTGGAACCTCATAGACAAATAGTAAAGTTATCAGAATTCAGAATAGGAAGCAAACATGAAAGGAGATTCAAACTTTGTTTCTAATCTATATAACTATTTTTCAGTTGGAACAAAGGAAGTATAATCTCTATCGTCACTTCTTACTCACCAGTAGAATAAAAGCTAACTAGACGTGAAATAATAAGGGAACTCTCACCTCTTGTGTTACTTAGAGGTCAAGAACTAAAACTATGAGAGAAATAAAATAAAATAAAAGGATACACCAATCTAGGAGTTGATATTATGTTCCTTCCCCCGGCAAGAGGATGCAGAACAGTTAAAAAGTAGTATAAGTGCCCAGCAATGATCCCCATAAGGTCTGGCACAAGGGGGGAACCAAAAATAACATCCAGAGCAAGCATTGCCCACGGTAGATAAAAGGCCTGTGTTACAGTAGTAAAAGCATTAGCAGACCCAAACAAGTAACAGTACGAAGACGACTACGACAATTCAGGCACAATTGCGGCAGAGAAATGTAACTATGTGTACCTTGAGTGCAACAAGTCCATATATATTGACTTGAGCGTTAGGAAACTCCCTACTCCAGATGTATAGAAGCATGAATACCAGTGAAATGCCAAGAAATGCACCCCGTAAAATTGGAACAATTGATAATGCCTAAACACAAAGAAAGAAGAAACTAATCATAATTTATTCCATATTCCAGCACAAAAATCTATAAACTTATTCACCAAATTATAATATCCAACTTTTATGAGACATGTAGAAGATGGACCCTAAAAATGGTATATCTCCAATACACACCAGCAATGAAATAGCTCCAAAGATCATCATCCAGAGAAAATCTGCTGTCCGCCTTTGAAACGGCCCCTGCTCCAGCTGAACCCCATACCTAGCACTGCAATAACGGGTAAAGAGAGGGCAAAAACAAATATGCTGTTACACATACCAGTACGTCCACAACTTTTGGAACATTAATCCTAACAAGCTTCTATTCTAAATACTTACATCATAAGGAGACGGATTCCAAAATTCATGGAGAAGTTCCCCAGGAAAAAGAAATTTGTAAGAAGCCTCCACACCTAAAAGAAAAGACTCAGTACCACCCGTAAAAATAGTCTAAAGGGAAATGGCAACAGTTTAAGTTTACTTAATAACAAAAAGTAGCTATGTGACACATAATAAATAACAAAGACACAATCAAATTTTTTTGTTCAGTAAATAGTCAATCAATTGAGCCAGAAAAGAACGAGATTCTTCATAATAAAATGGTAAACTTGCTTCGTTAGATTTCAATTAGGGCAAGGCAGCACCTGAAACTCTGAAAATACCAATTCATGGATTAATGCAATATTTTCAAGTCGATATAGTCCCAGATGCGAAGCTACAGTCGTCATTAAACATATAGTCCCATAAGCTTTGGTGATCGGTGGCAGAGATTTGTAGAATCTAGAAAAGAGTAAATAAAAAGTTATGGCATTGATATTAGAACAACTAGAGGATCATGAAGAAATAAAAAATGCAATGATGATTGGTTTATTTAAAAAAAAAAAACACAGAGAGGATATTCGACTACGTCCTACATGGCTATTGGCTAACGAATCCAAATCTTTACAATTAAAACCTGACTTCAGCTAAAATGTTAAAAAAGAAAAGTAAAAGTTTCAGATTAATTGTAAGATCGATGAACAAAAACCATTAACAAAGATGATAACACGAAAATGAGAATAGACAAAAGACAATTTTATTTAACAACTGCTATATTCTGTTCTCTTTTAATTTTCTAGGCAACCAAACACAAGATAACCAAAAGAAAAATGCAATTAACCAGGACGTAAAATTAAAATTAAAATTAATAATAATAAAATGCGTAAATTAGTTAGCGAGAAATTCTCAGAAATCATGCAGGAAAATAATAAAAAAATGTTGATGATAAAAGGCTCAAATATTGCGACAATTGTAAAAGTAAAAGTAGACAGAAAATGAGAAGGGAAACAAAAGGAAAATACTCAAAATCTTACCCTGCAGGAGACGACATTTTATCAAATTAAAGCTTTGACTCGACGACCTTCTCCCAAATTATCTTCTTTCAGTACTTTTTAATTATACGAAGGTGACCCTCAAAAAATTTTACGAAGGTGAAAGGACTTTAAATGAACAAAAAAGAAAACATGAAAGGACTTTATAAAACGTTCACAGTAACATGGAGGTCGTTAACAATCGTCACGGTCAAATCAAGTAGCACCGTCATTACATGGAGGCAGGCCATCTGTCATTTTTGCGTGTGTATAATGGTCTGTCAGCAAAGTTCAAGACAGTACAACGTTGTTCATATTTGCCTCGTTGAAACGATGGCATTTTGGGTATTGCTTGGAGGAAAATATTCGGTGGCGCCATCTTAATGGATTGATTGATGTGGCGTATACCGATAATTCAAGGTGACAAACGGATGAGTCCAATAAGGAGGTGCCACACCATATTCTTGACAACGTGTCATGTACATGGGTGTACGAGTCTATGACCCGATTCATAAAGCAACTTTGATCGTGGACAAAAGTGGCAAATGGTTTGATTTCACTAATATTTCCTGTTTGTATTATTTCTTATATAGGATTGTTTTCATTATTTTGAATTTTGGATGTGTTTGGACTCATATTAATTAAGTTAATTTTAAATTTTATAGAATACGTAAAAATTTCAACATGGTACCTTGGTATCACTCCAAATTATTCGAGACGGAAACCAAGGAAAAGAAACAGAAGAATCTTGGTAGTTTTGCATTGAAGTAGCATATCCATAGGTTTAAATATGGTTTTATTTGCAAACCAATGATCACCATGCAACTATGCTTTTAATAGTTGCATCGGCTGTCCTTACTGATTTTTGTTTCAACAAAATATGTTCTTTCTCATGATTTTCCTTTTAACTTTACTAACCAGCCAAGAAAAAGGAACAACCTGCAAGTTGGATGGAGAAAACTGTAAAGACGGAATAGTCAATACCTGAAGACAAGCCCTGTATGTCATGGAAGTTGCATCAGATAGTGTAATATCCATCACATCATCTTTTATAGCCTGCCAAATTGCCAATAATGGTTAACGTTAATGCAAGCATAAACTTTTGAGATAGAGTAGCGATTTTAGCCTTGTATGGTTACAACAAGGTTTCCATTTTGAAAGCTACTGTTTATTGTCATGGTCATAGTTGAATATGCATGATTATGTACGAAAAATTTGGAAAGCTTAGATTAGATTGTTTTTCTGAGTTATTTTATGCTATTATTATTGCAAGTGCAAAATTAAGTATGAAAAATTTGTAGAAAAAATGTGGGCGGAACGGTGGCATGATTTGATTGGAAGTGATTTCCATACAATCCTTTCTTTTCACATCAATGAGGAACAAACTACGAATCAATAGTTAAAATCTCTAAACAACAAATCATAGTAATTTAACATACAAATGAATTACAATAGAGTTAACAAACAGATATTGTTATTGGTACAAAGCTTGGATACACATGCATGCAAAGTTAGGATTCATGGAGTCAAGAACCAGAACATTTAATTTGAGCCATCTTGCACAATTATCCTCGCAAAAAAGAATTTAGAGGAAAAAATGTATGTATTTTAAGCTTTATAGATGCCAGATGGGTCAGCATTCTGAACAATCCATGGGTGCTCAAGAAGCTTATGCAATGGCAGCCGTTGTGAAGAATCCTTGACAAGCATCTGTACGCAAAGTTAAATAGGCTTAGAATATGTATTAAACGTTGTTAATTGCAAGTTAAAAAAGGCAACAAAAGATACCTGACTAATGAGGTCCTTAGCTGCAGATGAAATTATTGGCTTAGTAGGGAACTTGAGATCCACTTGCACAATCCTGTGGACAAGGTAAAGTATGGCACATCATTTATAAATGCATCTAACCAAAAGATGTCATCATTTTTGTCTTTGTTTTAGAGCTGAAACTTACCTTCGGTAAGTGTCTGAATGCTCCTTGGCTTCAAAAGGAGGGACTCCGTATAGGAATTCATAGCACAACACACCGAGGCTCCAAATGTCTACACTAGCATCATGCTCTACACTTTCAACTGTGGAGAACATAAAAAATAAGGTGAAAGTGAAATTTAGTTTTCTTCCTTACTCTAATTGTTTCCAGCGCCTATAAAAGTTAAACATTTTTTGACACAAAATGGGTATAGTCTGAACCTAAAACTGCTTGGTCATAAAAGGACAACTGATGGGGCATTACAGCTAATCACTTAGTTTCAATGGTTAGCCACATACCCATTTCAGGAGGAAGATAATCAAGCGTGCCGCACATAGTCCGCCTACGGTTAAATGTGTGTACTGACCATCCAAAATCAGCAATCTTAAGTTCACCCTGAAAAGGGATCCCCAGTTGATACAAGATTAGCACTATAAAACATTAGCTGAAAAAACCAAATAATGAGTACAGCCAATGGCGTAGGAATCACCTGTGCCCCAATTAACAAGTTCTCAGGTTTGATGTCTCGGTGTATTACATGCTTTCCATGGCAATAAATCAGTGCCCGAGCTAAAGATGCAACATACTAGGACAAACAACATAAGCATCAAATTAGCCTCTCTTTTTTTGGGGGGGTCTTAAAGAGAAAATCATTACAATTTATCACAAGAACCAATTTGCCAAAAACCAAAACTACTCACCGTAGCCGCACGTCTTTCACTGAAGTATTTACATTTCTGTAGTTCCTTGTAAAGTTCACCTTTGGCTGCATACTCCAGTATCAGGTAAACACGTTTCTGTAAAAGTTGGTGTTCAGGAAAAACAAATGTTAACTCATTTCAATTAAGTTATACACATGGAAGCATTGATATAGGCCATTATACCTGATCATAGAAATAACCGTAAAGCCTCAATATATTGGGATGGCGCAGATGACTTTGTATTTCCACTTCACGACGTAGCTGATGTTCAACTTGAGATTGTTGGAGTTGGCTTTTAAAAAGCACCTTGAGTGCTACAATATGATTGCTCTGTTCCACAAGTAACATTGGATCATCCTCGTTATAGGAATATATGCCAACGTTGGAGGAACTTCAAGATTGCAATCTTAAATTTTCCTCGTATTTCTTAAGCAAATAAAAAAGGATCCATAAAAAGAAAAGGTGAAAGAAACAAACCCTCTTTTCTCTAGCTAGATAAACGTGACCAAACTTGCCTCGTCCAAGCGGCTTTCCAATGTCAAAATCGCTAAGCGTCCATCTTTTCTTTTCGCCTGCTGAAGCCTCTGAAGAAACCTGTCAAAATTTTAATATGAACAAATTAAAATCCCAGCATTGGTTCAAAACAAGATAACCAAATCAACAACGTTCCGTTCCCAATTTTTTTCAAAATCCGCTAATCCTAGATAGCAGCAGACATAAGATTTAAAAATTTCCAAAATCTACCATTAGAACCCTAGCACTCAACCCTGTTGGGAATTGAACCCTTCTTATAAAGAGAAAACCCTTCTCAAAACTTTATATCTTCTATAAAAGAGAATTAGACTGAAAATTGAGCTTTGTTTGGATCTTGAAGAATGAAAAACAGAAAAAGAAAAATGAAACTATTTCCCCAAGAAAAACAATGGGATAAAATGAGGGGAAAAAATCTTAACCTTCTCTTGTTGTTGAGAGTTGGTCTGAGCGATCGCCATTGTTTTAGAAAGAAAAAAAAAAGGGCAAAGATTTTGTTGTTGTTGTTGATGGGAAAGAGGGAAAGGCCGAGTTAGAAAAAGACCTATATGAAATTTATTATTTTGATGGAGAAGGTAAAAGAAGACAAAGACAAAAATAAAAAAGTTGTTATGGAATGTGGATTTGGAGTGGGATCGGAGGAGGGCCCCATTCCCAACGGTCGAATTACTTAATTGTGCACATGGATTGCTTTTTCAAAATTTTCCGATCCGAGGATCGGAGGAGCGCCTCTTAGTTAGAAAAAAGAGGCTACAGAGTCACACGAGGCTGTCATGTCGCCTATGGATATGGGCTAAGTAAAGCCCTAAATAAGTCAGGTGATGCTTGGGCCTATGGATCATTGTCTATTAAAGTATTAAACTAGAAGGCAAAGATTTGGGTTTTTTTCCGGAATAATACCAAAAAAATTATTTACTTAAATAATACAAGATTTTCTTTGCCAAAATAATATGTAAAATGAAAATTGAACCTCAAATTGGCATGACGGTTGTCGATTTTGAGTTGAATTTAATGCACCTAATTGATTGGGATCCCAAATCGACAATCGTCATACTAATTTTGTGTTTCCTATACCTTGTCATGTCGATGCACCAATCAGAGATTCTTTGTTGCCTAGGAAGACCAAATCAGTAGTCTCCTTGTAAGGAATTTTTGCTCCTCTTGCACCGACATAGCTAAAGGTCTAGGATTCATAGACCTATTAGACACATGGATCTTTAAAAACCCCTAACTTTTTGAGACCATGTGTATCAATTTGAAAAAAAAAATTAAGAGTTGTTTTTGAAAATAAAAATTGAGATTAAGTGATTGACGGAAAAAAAATAAAGCAGAGAGTTAATAAAGTTTCTAAATTTGTTAGGAGATAGTTTTGCTTGGAGAATGAGGGATAATATTTCAAGGTGAAAACTAGCTACAAATTTTTTTGATAAAAAAAATTATTATTATCCATAGATTTAAATTATAAATGTTTTTAAACTTTATTTTTTGTGAATATTTTTAAACTTTTTTTAAGTAAAAAGAAAATAGTTTAAGTAGAAAACATATGAAATTGTAAATGTTACAATAATATATAGATTTTAAATATTTTATTTTTTTCATCTATTAAAGTAAAAAATATGAAAAATTATAAATGTTATTTAAGGTTTTTTTTTCAAATAATATAAAAAATTAATATAGCTAGATAATATGAGGAAATTAAAATATTATAGATTAATGAGTGAAAGTAATATTTTTTTTTCTTAGGGTCGAAGTTAGAAGGGAAAAGTTCCAAAATAAAAAAGGTAAGAAAACTTTTTAAGGTAATTATATTATGATTTTACGATTTACAAATAGAATATAGTTATACTATGAGAAATTGTTTGTGACATGAGATAGTAGGGTTCAAAATTTATTAAAGTCGTCAAATGTTATAGGGTTAAGATATATATCTTAATAAATACAATGCTTTATAATTTTTTTTGTGCAGAGAAAAATGGCTACAATTATCTGAACTGTGAAAAAAGATAAGAACTAAACAACAATGAAAGATTGTTGACAAATTGATAAAAAAAATTAAAAAATATTTAGGATGGACCCGAACAACAACTATGTTGTTGCCCACATAATTGTTGTCAACCGCATTATGCAGGAATTAATCTGGTCATATAATAATGGTCTTAGGTGGGAAGTTCAAAAATATTGTTTCCTAATAGAAACATTTATATATGTCCAACATAAAGTTTGATTGGATAGTTTGTGGTTGATGATATATTCCAACAAGAGAATTTGAACAAAATGACATGAGATCTTAATCAAATAATTTGTAAAGGTCATCGCCAAAGATGGTGCAAAGAGGACTTCCCACTTGATTATTGGTAACCATATCCGTAAGAGAAATCCAAATACTCCTTATTTTCCATGGATGAGCAATTTTGATAGATAGGTTTCTAGACGATTTTATCAACTACATTCCTAAACTTTGTAAGTAGATTAAATCAAAGATCGATGGAGGTTTATACGGTGGGAGGTTTATATAATTTGGATCTAGGGAATTAGGGTTAATGTTTGATATGTGTTATCTTATATTAAAAAATTTGACCCTATTTTGCACAAACCCAACATTTTAAAAATACATTTTTTTCACCTAAACTCTAAACATATATTTACAAATTAATAATTACTTAAAAATACACATTTTCTATAAAAACAATTATTCTTTTTAACATAATAACCCTAAACTTTGAATCAAAATTTATATAACTTTAAGAATTAAATATGAAAATTTATATACCAATAAATTTATTTCAATATTTACTAAATGTGAATATTTAACAATATTTATATCATTTAAACACATAATAGCATAATTCTTACATTATTCCCTACTTATTGTACAGATGTAATAATCACATTATAAATAACATATGATTTATTTACATTTTTAAATAAAAATTAACATATCATTCAATAAAAATATTTTTTAATTTAAATTAAATTGAGATCAATTGTATAGACACTTACCTTATCACTTTAAGACTCTAAACTTAGAAATAAAAATTTAGAACATAATTAAAAATACAATAATTATATTTAAAATAAATTACAACTAATTTTTTTTTAATAAAATCTAACTTTTTTGGCTTGTAAAAAGATTATGTATTTTTTGGATGGCTTTAGGGTTTTTAAAGGTGATTTAAGTTTAGGGGTGTTTGTTATTTTTGGATATTTTAAGGGTGAGAGTGTGGGGTTTAGAAAATGATATGGTATAGAGTTGAGATGTATTTATAGAGGTTAGGGAGAGTTGGCATTTATAGGACGGTTGGGAGTTTCAGATTTAATGGGATCTCAATTCACCAAATCAGTGGTTGTCATGTTGATTTAGAGAACACATGAGCTTTAATTTCCCTAAATCAGCATAATGATTATCGATTTAATGATTCGAGATATCTTTAAATCTAAAACTACTAATTGTATTGGATTCAACCCCAAATCGACAATTGCCATATCGATTTGAGGTTCAATTTTCATCTCTTATGTTATTTTCATAACAAAAAGAACTGTATTGTTTAAGTAAATAATGACCTTTTTAATAGTATTTTAGAAAAAAATAACAAAGATTTTTGCCATAAAAATGTTTTTGGTCCTAAAAAAGATTTAAATTTTTTTAAGGAAGGGTTAATTCATTTTTTGGGTTTCAACTCGATAAAAATCATAAGTTTTTTTTTTTTTTTTTGTAGAAGTTAGTTTTTAATTTGACAATTATTCTCACATCGATACTTAAGTTAAGTAATTATTTTTGTATTAGGGTTTGATCTTTTTTTTTATCTAAGTTAATTCATAAACTTGATAACTATTTCTCCATGTTAAAATTTGAACTTTTTTGAGTCTAAGCTAATCTTTGATATTTTCTTGAAGAAATAATTTAAACATTAATATAGAAACAATTGTCAAAGTCAAAGATTAATTTAAAGTAAAAAAAAAAAAAACTCATGCCCTAATATAAGAATGATTACCAAAATTAAAGGACTAACTTAAAAAAAAAAGCAAAACACTTAATTAAATTCAACCCCAAACAAAGAATGATAAATTTACTAAATGGTGAAAAAATAAAATTTAAGAAGGAAAACAACAATAATAAAAATTTGTCTTCCGTTTAAAAAATTGATTTGTTTTAATCCTTCCTTATGATTTGACTAATTGGGGTTTATTTTGGTACAAATTGTCATTTCTGAATAAAGGAAGGTCACAGCAGAAAAAAGAAAAAGTGCAGTGCATCGAACTGCACGCCTATTTACGAACAGAAAAGGATCCGTTACTAAACCAGCCCAATGGAGTCTGAGGCATGCGTCACATCCTCATCAACTCCCACCCATGCAGTGCTGCTCAACCAAACACGCGCCACACTGCCCAGACCCACCCACAAAATTACACATTTCTAGACTATACGATACGCGCGTATGTTATAAGTTTAATATTAAAAAATAGTAAATACACTTCACCTCCCTCCTTATAATGCCTGCCACCACCACGGTTCTCTCTTCACCTCTGCAACCCTCTTTCATTTTTCTCACTTCCTTCTTCTTTTTCTGTTGTACGATCAGGATCGTTCATCATGTCGAATGATCAAAACAAACCCATGACTCAGAAGCTGTACGAGTCAGTTCCATAATCTCGGCCGACGGCCAAGTTTTTAACAGCAACCACACTGAGTGCAACGTTGCTTTTCTTGTCAGGATTAACCTTGACCTGGACAGTGATTGCCCTGATTATGGCGACGCCAGTTATGGTGTTGTTTAGTCCAGTTCTAGTCCCCTCTGCCATAGCCATCTTCTTGGTGATTACTGGGTTCTTGTTTTCTGGCGGGTGTGGTGTGGCAGCCATCACCGCGTTATCGTGGATATATAATTACGTGCAAGGGAAGCACCCAATAGGTGCGGATAAGCTTGATTATGCAAGGGATATGCTTGCAAGTATGACGAGGGGTGTGACGGAGAAGGCTAAGGAGTATGGCCAGTATGTGAAGCATAAGGCTCGGGAGGTTGCACAAGGGGAACGATCTTGAAGTTGAACCATAGTAATAAAGTTTAAGCCTTAAGGCATGGTTGTTGTCTTTGTTTGATCAAATTTGCATGCATGCATGCATCGTAAACCATCTGTTTTCTAAACTTCGTGGTGTTAGCAGGGTTCCATTGTAGCTCAGAATCTCGTTTCTCTGTTAATAAGTTTCTCATTGTGTTAAAGCAATAGAGTTTGAGTTTCGAAGTTCAGTTACATCATTTATATGATGCAAAAACCAGGTTTTTTTTGGATTAAATAATAAGGAGATATTTAAATAGCTGTCAGACAAGCGACTTTGGATTACGTAAAATCATAAGCGCGTGTTATAACGTTCACATGAATTAACAGAATCCGACCCACCGATCGATCTCAGCTTGAATCTCTGTTTTCCTCGCAGCAGTGCAAACCAATTTGAAAAGCCCCGAAAAAACCTAAATAATGGGGTCGCTGGTAAGAAATCTAAGAATGGCCTAAATCTGAAGCAAGCGAAAACAGAACTGAAACAAAACAGAAGAACCAATGGCTACCCTAGACTCCAACTAAACAATCCAGCCATGCGCTCTATATTTCTTTAACTTTACATTAATGCCATTAGTTTGTGTACAATTTTTGTATCAACTTGCATTCTTTCCATTGGTGTCTCAGTTCTTGAATCTTATGTTCGTCTTATCAAACTCAACGCTAATATACAAAGAAAAGAAGTTGCTTAGCACCCTAATGTTAAAACTCTTTTATTATTATTATTAATCTTGTGAATCTCAAGAATAGGGATTGTGAATAGATTAAACTTTCCATTTTAAGATGGCCACGTCGGTTGTGCATAACCTAGAGGAGTAGTTGATCCACTTGGAAAAAGGGGCTTCTTAAATGTAGAAAGAAACTATAGATTGTAATATTGGAGTGTTCCTGGCCTAAGAAGTTTCAAGAAATGAAACAAGATTGTGAACTTGGCACAAAAAGATACACAAATGAATTCTCTAAAGCACTAGTATATACCTCAATTGGTTATTTACATTGGAATTTGGAACTCC
Source organism: Gossypium sturtianum (assembly GCA_025698515.1). Classification (NCBI taxonomy): domain Eukaryota; kingdom Viridiplantae; phylum Streptophyta; class Magnoliopsida; order Malvales; family Malvaceae; genus Gossypium; species Gossypium sturtianum. The sequence continues at coordinate 169,181,031 of CM046955.1, forward strand.
CAAAATTATAAGGAAAACATTGAGAACTTACATGAATGAATGCCATCATCACCCTATGTCCCTAATATTTATCTTTCGATTTTTTTTCTCCTCTGTTTCTATTTCTACTACTGAGTCAAGAAGTGACTTTGTTACACTTCGAATTACATGCAAAAAATGGAACAAAACAAAATTGAACAAAAGAACCTTGTTAACATGTAAGTGTGTGTTTGACTTGATGAGTCATGACTGCCAAAATAGCTCAAAATCATCACTATACAATGAGCGATCTTGAATCTCCAGATTCGCAACATGCCAATTTATAAGTTGTGATTGGAAAAGTTTACACAAAACCAATCCAGAAGGAAAAATCCACCATTCACTTTCGTCCCTGCATCCAAAATCCAGACCATGTTTAAAGCTAGAATTGTATCACAGTTAAAATTTCCTTTGCAACTGCTAAAACATCAACTTACATGTTAATATTCCACGGCTGAAGGCTTGGGGTTCTTATACTCGATGATGACCGACTGTTATAGTTGATATACCCACAAAGAAACGCAACAACCTGATGAAAGATGAGACAATATTAGAGTAAAAAGATAAGATAATTGGGAGGGGGAGAAAACAATTCATCTAGCCATTAAATATCGCTTGATAGGAGCAAGAAAAGCAGAGGGAGGGGAATTGGGGTATGAATGCTATTTAGATTCACCATTATCAACCCTTTTGCAATATAGTTACTTCTGAAATTAATGTATACTAGTTATGGATTTCCAATACTTGAGGAATACCTCTATAGGAATTGTAGGAAAACAAGCAGCAAGTATATCAAGCTTACACTTTGTCAAAGAATTGTAGGAAAATAAACCCAAAACAAGCAGCAGTTTAATCAAGTAAAAATTTCATTAAAAGATTCCGGAACTTACAACATTAATCAAGGATGTTATGTTCCATAAAGCATAGAAACGTGCAAGACCTGCAGAACGCCTTGGCCCATGACTGAATAAAGCGTTTATGCCAACAGGAAATGGAAGAAGAATGCCGAGAGGTATGATAAACAAAACCAGAGAGACATCCACCAATGATACTGAATACAACTGGAGGAATGTAAGCAACACTAAGCTAAAATCTCCTAAAAGTAGCATTGATATGACTAGGCCAACAAGATCCTGCAATTGTAAACAAGGTGTTAGTGAAAGATTTGTTACTAAAAATTAATGCAAACTAAAATTTGTGTGAGCTACCTGGTGACCAACAGGTTTAGTATTATGAACTAAAAACGAGAGAAGGTAAAAGATATATCTCTTATCCTCAAGCTTTTGTAAGCTGTTAGCATCTATAAGCTCTCCGTAACTCTTCTGCTTTGCAAAACCTTCATTGCCTAGGGTTAAAAGTGCATCTTCTCTTGGATAATCAGATTGATTTTGCATGTATGTGGTGTTCAAGCTGAAGGACATAGGAAAGTAACCAGGTTAAATGTCATATAATTGCAGCAAATGATTCCATCCTATGCGTGCTCGTGCGCACAGACATTTGAAAAGAATCTGAATTTCTTTCCATCAGACACTAAAACAATAACTACTCTTAAACTAAGTTCCTCGTGCTTCTGTCTGGGACTCCCTACAGCTCAACCTATTCCAGTGCTGAGGTATATCAAAATATGCCAATATGACTTTGGTACCAACAACATGAAATTGAACGTCCAAGTTCAGACAAATAATGGTGCACAAAACACAGATATATTACCTTGAACGTAGCTCAGTTCTGACTCTTCCATTGGTATTTCCCAACGATATATGTCCATTTTCCTCTTCAACAGAATACACCAAAAGTCCGTACTGGCAATAACCACCAGGTGCACTGCGAAACCAGGCAAGCTCAATGCGTACACCATGGTTCCTCAAAGCAGGATTAGCATGTGTTCCAAGCCATCGCAGGACAGGTCGAAATGTTACTGTCAGCCATCCACGGCAAACCAAGCGTAATTGTGCATTCAAACCAGCCACCAGTCGGTACCAAGTTGTAGGGGGCACCAACTGTAAGAAATAATTAACATAACTCCATTAAAACTAAAATTTGCAAGATGAAACCTACCTTTCACCAATTACATGGTTAAAATCTGAGAAATAACCTGACTCATAAGACTGGCAAGAATGTTATCATTTTGAAGGGAAAATGGAGCCATGTAACTTCCGTCACCTCCAAAAATTATAGCCATAGGGAACTTTTGAGGGAGGCGAGGGGGAAGGTCTGTTCTCTTTTCATCTCCACCAAGGAAGAAGTCCACAAAAGCTGACATCAAATCAGAAGTTGCAGATACCTACAGTGATCAAATACCAGAATTTCAAGCTTGAAGCTACACTAAAAGATTGGGTTTTAACCACACTCGTGTCAAGATTGAAGAACTGTTAAAAGAGTGTATAAAGTTAATGCATAAATTCCAAAAACTTTAAATTGTAAGGCCTGTTATGATGGTGTCCCTTTTTTTAGCCTTTTTGACTCAAAGCAACTATATTGCCAGATATAGCACTAGCTCAACTTGATGATATACTTTGCACTTGGTTAATCATTTCACATGCAAAAATGTAGCAATGTAGCCTACATCTAACAATGTAATACTTTGTTCTCGTCAATTGGAAACAAAATCTGGTATCTTCTTTATAAAGCAAATTGAACTGAAAATCTTTTTAAAATCCCAAACTGATGAGAACATCAGGATATCACACAAGAACAGATAGGAAGTTTATCTACTCTGCCTTTTTGACTCAAAGCAACTATATTGCCAGATATAGCACTAGCTCAACTTGATGATATACTTTGCACTTGGTTATCATTTCACATGCAAAAATGTAGCAATGTAGCCTACATCTAACAATGTATTACTTTGTTCTCGTCAATTGGAAACAAAATCTGGTCTGTTCTTTATAAAGCAAATTGAACTGAAAACTTTTTTTTTTTTAAAATCCCAAACTGATGAGAACATCAGGATATCACACAAGAACAGGAAGTTTATCTACTCTGCCTCTAGGTGATATGCATAAGAATGAGAAAATAAAAATGTTTAACAATCAAACTAGAAAGAGCTCAAAGCATAGAAGGATCTATCTCGATCCTCAAAAAAGTCAAAATAGTTTATTTACGAAAGGATGGTGGTGAGAACAGAAAAAAGATGGAGCTAAAACAACTACGAGATGTAAATCAAGTTAAAAAAAAAGGCCACAATAGTAAATGAATTAGACCAAGAGAAGTAAATAGAGACCTTAATCCCCTCGTAGAGAGCCCTTGAACGGCAAGAACGTAAGCAAGCATGGTCATATTCTGATCGCACAAACTCACGTAATTGTTGCAATTTCATTCTTCGGCGCCATTGCTGCCATGACCAAGCAACAGGATATGCAAGAATAGAGAGAATGGTGTAAATTGCACCTTCCCACCACTGGTAGGCAGCTATTGCATTAATCTCATCCACAAATATGCTGTATGCACCCTCATATCTGCCAGGGCAAGGACATAAATTCAATGTATAACAATCATAATTAAATATTAATAAAACTCAGTACGCAGCATGATGGAAGATTACAAATTGCAGCATGAAAAGCAATTCAACAGAAAAGATAAAAATATACTCACACAATCTCCTTTATTTCTTCTGCAGGAGTGTGAGACAGATGCCAAGGTTCACTGAAACTATTAGGACCCATGAAATACATTCTGTGGATGTGACTCTGGGACTCCTCAGCTCTGTTTGTTTCCATTACCTGAAATGGGAGAAAAAAAGGCACAATTGAAGGCAACAAGGGGGTATAATTTGCAAAAGAACAAGGAATTTGTATGAAGAAAATAATAATAATAACAAAAATACCAACAACAGCATAGAAGGCCAGGAATTCTATTAAATAAAAAAAGAATCAATATAGAAAAATTATACAACCTCATTTAATGACTCCAAGAATGGGAAAGAATGATCTATCTGATGGCCATGCTGAGGGGGAGAAGGGCCAGGTAGTTCATCAACCCCAACAAATTTCGTGCGTGCAACACTAAGCACCAATGCTAAGAGGATGAGCAAACCAACAAGTAGAAGAGAAAATAACCAAGGTCCTCCAAATGTGTAAATTAACTCTTCAAGAGCTGTATAACAGTGTGGCATGTCATATCTGTCAGAAATGCATTCATAAGGACAAGGTGTTTCAGCGTTACCACCTGTGAAGGAGGAAGTCTTGCATATTAATTAAAATTCTGAAGAAAAAAAACATTGAAATTAATTTTTGTTAAATAGCACGTGATATCTAAGTGTCTAAAGACGGTACAAAAATTCCAAAAACTGCAGTATAAGAGCAGTATGCCATTTGAATCTCATATCAGATAAAATCCACTCCATAAAGACAGCATCTGAATGTACCTCGTACAGCAATATAAATGGCACGATGGGGAAGCTCAGAAGCAGGGCAACGATGACAGAGAGAACGATCAGATCCAGTGACATTCTTGTAAGTACCAGCAGGGCATTCCTAGACAACATAAATAGTTAACAAACTCAAAAACTGAAAGTATTAACCCAATTTGTATCAGTTAAAACAAAGAAAAAAGATTTTACATACTAATACAAAGAGATGAAAGATAAGACTTGCTCCAACGAATTTGGAGGACAGCATTATGTTAGTTACATACTATCAGAACAAAATATACTCGGTAAAGAAGTTTCATTCGTAATAAATTGCCCATTAATTCAGAAAGAAGAAGTGGACTGGATAGAATTGCCCTCCTTAAAAAGTGGAAACAATTCAATATAGAATTCATGTTAATTTGTTTGTTGAAATATTTTAATGATCTGGGATCTTCAATTAAAAGGTTAGCCCCAACTATCATATGCAATGTTAAACAAAAAGAATCTGAAAATTTTCAAATGCAACAGAATTGCCTACTTACGACACAAAATGTCCCATAAAGCCCCTTTGGACAAGCTTTACCAGTCACAGTTCCATTTTCTCCAACACCACTCGTCTCTCTACCTAGTCCTCCCCTGTAAAAATAATCAACACATCACCAGGTTATCAAGATGACTAACTTGTACACAAGCATCTATTAAAAGTAAACTTGTCAATTGGAACCTTAATTATATTCCTAGAGAAGGGAATAGAATTGCTGACAAGATTGTCAAGCTTAGGCGAGACAGAGAACCGGGTTTGCGGTTAGTTGACAAAGATTATGTGTTGAATTTTTAATACTTGAGTTGTAATTTCATTTTTACCAAAAAAAAAAAAAAAAAAAGTAAACTTGTCAATTCTGACCCAAACTCAAAAACTAGATTTGATTAACCCAAATCTAAACCCAATCCAACCTGATTTGACAAGAAAAAGTCAAGAGCATAAACCCAAAAACAACCAAAACCGGAAATTACTCAAACCCAAAAGACCTGAAAATGTAACCGAAAATGATTTGACCCAAAAACTTGAATGGCCTAAACCCAAGCAACTTGAACCCAAAATGATTGACCCCCGAAATGATCCAAATCCAAAATAACCGAAAATTTTAAAACTTGATTAACCCAACCCAAATTGGCCTGATCCAAAACCAGCTTGACCTGCCCAACAGACATGTCTAGCAACAAGTGTTAACCATGGGAAAACTAGAAGGCAGCAACATAGTTTCTAGTTAAAGAAAACAGCAAACTAAGATGTCCTTTCAGCATGCAGTGATCATGCTGAATGCAACATATTACCTCTTGTAAACATTGTCCACTAAAACTGTTTAATCAAGATACTGATTAGTTCCATCCAGGTGTTTCAAGGCAATGATATAATATAATGATCAAATACTCATTAATGTGAGTTCAAAGATAAGTTAAAAAACTTAAAAGCTTCACCCTTTGATTCCTAGGACCAATAAAAGATCTAAACATTATAGCATAAAGTTTTTTTAAAAGCTTCACCCTTTGATTCCTAGGACCAATAAAAGTTTTTTAAAAGATCTAAACAAACCTAGCATGGATGCTTCCCTTCACCCTGGCAATTGGCTGGTAGACATCACCAGAGGGAATGTATGACCAATGAAAATGAATCCTTCCGCCACCTCCACCGCCACCCCCTTTGGAACTACCATATCCTCCAACACTTGAAAGAATAGCAGATTCGCCAAGAGTCAAAGCGTGCAGAAACAGAAGTACAGTACCACCAGAGCCACCCCCAGGAGCTATGCTTGAGGCGTTAGAAACAGAATACTCGTGTTTCCAGACAGTTCCTTCAAAACTTTCTCCATCGGCCCTCACTGCACCCTCAACAGACAAACTTGACAACGGATGCTCCATGGAACCAAACACTGTTCAAACATAATCTCAAGAAAATAAGAAGCAAATTTTAAATAAAGTGGCTATTTACTAGGACTCTGTTTGGTATGCGAGCTATTTTGTATAGCTCAACCATTAGATTCAAACTTTTTTTCCTTCCTCCTTCATCCTTCCTACTAATCTAAGTGTCTAAAGACAGTACAAAAACTCAAAACATGGTCCCATGGCTTTCTTTGTTCACATTTTTTCAACATTCCGTACTGTAAATTATAACCTAAAATAATCATCAAACTTCTTCAATCATAAGAAAAAATTAAAGATAAATTTCAGTAACTGAAATCAACCAACCAGTAATAGTAAAGTTCTAGCTTCCCAGGATGGTCATTAAGAATTCAGCTAGCCATAAACATTTCAGAGAAACAGACACTGAAGTATAAAACAACTTCTCTACCACTGCTAAGACTTGATATCAAAATCTTCAGAAATTAAAATGCAAGAGCCAAAAATATAAGCTGGTGAAAAAAATGACACTAGGGCCTTACCTATAATACCACCACCTGCAGTCGAATCATCTGGGCTCTCAATTCCGCTTCCGCTGCCAAGTTCACAGGGCAACTCACGATGCCCATACGAGATACCCCCCTCAACACAACTATCATTATAACATGCAAGCCCCCCTTTACCACCATGGCCACCACCGCTGCCAATACCATTGTATAAAAAGTTTCCTCTACCGACACCACCTATGCATCCTGTACAAGAACAAAAAAGGTCTATCAAGATATGATGGTTGACAAGACCGTTTCATGGAGGAGTTCATTTGCATGCATGTATGCAAGGGTGCATTCACACATGATAGAGAGATTTGAAGAAAATAGAACCTAAAATATTGATGGAGAAACATACCCATCCCAGATGCACTGATTATTCCAGAAGACCATACAGATACTGTTCTTGCCCGATGGAAATGAACAACAGATCCCTTAATAAGACCTTCAACAGTGATGTCCTCAACTCGGCAGATCTAAAAAAACGAAATAATGATACAGTTAAATAAGCAGAAGCAAGCATACTCCTCGGTTCACTACTGCACAATCATATTGAATAAACACCTGGAGAGTAAAAGACAGAGTCGAATTCACATTGCAATCTTCAGGTGGATGAAGTAGTTCAATGGGGCAGTCTTGGTGCTCACAATAAAGCTTCGGTGTACTGGCAAATGCAAATACAACAGTGAGATGTATTACAACTTATAAGATGGTACACACCTTAAAACAAGGGTGATACAACCAAAACCAAAACTTACATGGCATCAGATGAGGCATTCTCTAGGGGACCACGCAAAATAGACCCAGGTCCAACCTTCATGCAAAACAGATACAATTAATTCATTAATTATTCAAGACAATCAATACAAATCTCCAAGCACAGAGTAATGTACCCCGCAGCAAGAATTCATCAAAACTGGTAAATGGCATCCGTAACTATTTACCATACAAGAGACTGTAGATGAGCCCCATCTTTCTGTTTAACTGTTATGGTGATTGAACCATTTTGTGGTGGTTAAAAAATTCTAATCCATCAGCATCAAGATACATATATATGGCAGCAACAAAATCAATAGAAGAACTAAAAATTACATGAAATTTACATCGACTTATCCTCCGACAAGAAGAACAGCATAGCAGTTAAATCCCCAGTCACACTTGCATGCAAAAATGGCTTCCATAGAAAAAACTTTATGCTAAAACCTACACCCTAATTGTGCTCAACATAACAAATCATGGTGAAACTTATGAAGAAGTCATTGTGCATATTAAAATTTAAGATAAGCAGATGGATCACAAATGAACATGCAAGTTTAGATAGACCAGTAAAACTTAATGATTTACCTCTGGAGAACAAGAGAAGCATCTGTCACCTAAAACTCTACCGAACCAATAAAAGTTTAACCAGTCATGCACCTTAGCCACCAAACACAGATGTTCTCAGCAAACTAATTTTGCTTTTATTTTAACCACGTCAGAAATTCACCAGCCAATAAAATTTATAAACTTAGAACTGAAATTGACCAATCATAAACCAGAACAAAATAAACACTTACGTTAATACTGTAAAATAGTGATAGGACCAAACGTTGAGCTTGAATTGTATCTCCTGGTCCTGATAAATTCAATAAACCTTGTCCATGTACTCCCAGATTTGCATTAGAATGAATGACTGATGATTCCTGGGTATAAAAGGGGAGAGGTAGGGAGGATTGGTCAAGAATAATTACATCCAGGGAAACATGCAACAGAAAGAGCAAAGGTGCAAAGGGTTAAACACCTTGAGAACAACTAAATTACTAGCCTCAAGCCATGATGTTGCAACAGTAACATCTTCACCACCATCTATTTGCAATTTAGAATTCCACATCAAGAATATTTTCACAGTCATGCGTAAAGCCCCATAGACCTGATGCAAGAGAAACAGGGAGATCATTAAATAGAAAAATGGAACAGAAAGGGTAAACTGAAGCAAATATAAATAGAAAACAGATGAGATAGCTGATATATAATATTCCCATTAGAAACCATAGAGCTGCTTCTATTCAGAACATACAAAGACATGTTAACAACATGAAAGTGTGTCAAATGAAGTGGAAATACATGGCTACAATGATGCAACAGATGGATAAAACTCCAATCAAAATAAAATCAGCTACTTCAAGAAAGGTATTCTGTTGTGCGAACTAGTCAATGACTTAGCAGTATGACAAAAATAAGAGGTTAAAAGACAATCAATAGCAAATATGGACAATGTTGTCTTGATACTGAGACAAGAAAGATTATAAAACTTCCTCATAAAAAAAAGTATCAGCCACCTTGATTACAGAATCACTCATCAATAGTTCTTCTGCCAATAGTTCAAATTCTGAAGACCCATAATGTGCTAGCCCAAAGCTCAACACAGCCCTGCATAGTAGACTTATCTGTCCATGCACCTATATAAGGAAAAAATGCTAGAATCAGATTCCTCATGAAAAGCTTAATCGTATCTTCTGAAATTTTATGAAACATACAATGCAGGAAGAGGTACTAGAAGTGGGTTAACAACTCAATACAAGGAAAAAGGATACCTTAAAGAGAGAATTTCAAATACTAAAGGTAAGCAAACTTGATTTACTACTAGTTCATTTGGCTTAAATTTTTTTTTTTTGAAAAAAAGCCACAGTCGAAGCCTCTAACAAAATAGGGTAACAATCATGAATGCTGAGAGTTAATATATTCTAACATCTCGTTACGAAAATACAGACTTCAAATTCTCAAACCTGGACACGACTCCAAAGCAATGGAACAGTGGCCCTCGCACAATTTCGAATGTAGACATTAGTCCAAAGTGGTCGATGAGGGAACTCTAGAAGAAGGGTTTCTGTAACTGTTGCCAAATTATGATTATCAACAGTAAGGCTACGGGGCAGAGCATCATAGAGGGTTCCAGCAGCACCAGCATTCTCTGGGCAGCCATGACTAATTCCTCCTGCAAAATGATAATCAATAGATTAGTAAGCTGTCACATAAATGGGCTAAGTGGGAGCAGAAAAGGATATATATCAGAAAGCTTATAAAGATAAGCATTTTGCAGGTTTATTATCCAACAACAGTTCATTTTTCATGAAAGTTATTCATTTATGTTGTCATCAAAAGGCATTCCTACAGTTCAAAGTACCATAATCATCAAAAAGTGCTTCAAACAACACTTCAAAAATCTTGTATATCTTTTGTTTACTGGTTCTGAAAATTGTCCCTCCTCCTAGAAACTTTAAAGGAAACAAGTGTTTGTAAAAACATTATAACAGGAACGCTTTACGGTGTGTTTGGTTTCGGAAAATAGAGGTCATATTCATTTTCATTTTCTTGAAAAAAGAAAATGGAAATCACTAAAGAAAAATTGTTTAGTCGTAAAAAAAATATTTTGAAAAATAAAAATATGTGAAAATTAGGAGGGAAAAATCATTGATTTCACTAAAAATGTTCTGAAAAACTGGAAAACAAGGATTTGTTTTTAAATTTAATTATAATTGATGAATTGGCCGCGGTTCAAGTCGATATTAAGGTAACAATTTTTTTCAACATCATTTAAATATCAAATCCATAATGCAGAACCCTTCTAACAATAATTTTTTATTTTATTAACAATAAATATTGTTTTATTTTTATTTAATCACTGATGTTTGTTTAAATTTATTTTATTATATTAATAACATTGTTATTTATCTAAAAATGATACTTCAATTTAATTGTTATTTACTAATTAGATACCATAACATGTTTCATATCAATTTCCAGAAATTAAAGAAAGAAATTTATTTTCTAAAAATGAAAATAAAATATAACAACAAAAAATATTTTCTTGAACCAAACAGAGCCTCAATTTCCCAATCTTAAGATATACTGAACTCCGTCATATGATGGCAAAACAGGAGAAGTCTTACCATACACGTCAATTTTAGGTTCATCATGCCTGCTGAAAATATCAACCGAAACTCTTCCACCACCTCCACCAGCAAAACCATTACCTCCACAAGCACTTATCCAGCCACTTCCAGTCCTGCTCCTCACAGAAAAAAAAAAGAACAGATACTATAACATTAAAACCCTAATCATACCCAGGTATATATCGTGACATTTAACCCATAGTTATAAACCTAAGAGAGCCAAATAATTCAAATGAAAGACAAAAAATTATTTCCAGAATATGACAGTGCTAAGCATACATAAGATAGGTAAGATAGGCTACCATCACTTGTACAAGTTTTGATTAACAAAACTAAGATAGAGACACATCAGGCATGGCCTAAATGGAGAATAAATGATAATTAGACCTAAATACCATTCGTACAACTTACAAATGGGGTTTAAACAATGTAAATCACCATATTAATTGAGAAAGCTTCAACCTCTCCATATTAACTTAATTGAAGGTGCATTTTACAAATCCACAAGCATTCACATCCAGTCATTAGACATTTGCAATGAATAGCAAGTGGTCCTCTGATGAAGTAAGGCTTTGTTCAAAAACAAAGAAAAGTGAATTTGAGGGTGTGTTTCATTAACGTCCTGCACTCTGGTTGGCATGCATCATGGAGAAGTAATAGAGCTTTAAGAGGTTTACCAAATGAGTCCAATTCATAATCACAAGTTCATAGCAGTTGATGCCTTTCCAGCCTAATAGAACTTTCATCACTACTGTTCCATAGTCTGATGGTTAGAAGATATCTCGGTAAAGTATCTTACAGTTTTCTAGTCTTAACTACAAGTTCAACACGAACAAAATTCAATGCTTTCAGCAAGTGATTAACTAGTTAGAATCAAAACACTCCTAAAAGTTATCCTTATCAGGCTCACATAAACAGTATCTTAAGACTCTAATCATACACTAATTTGTAAGTATTTCTTCTCTTTATTTCCTACATTCTTTTTTTATTACCAAACGAACACAACAGAACAACCATCCAACTCTGGTAACTAAAAGAACTTCAAGAAACAAACTTAACAAGAGAGAACCCTTACATTTTACGAGCTTTAATGTAGATGCTACCACCTGATCCTCCACCTCCTTTACTCCCTCCATCACCCCCATCAGCCAACAAGCTCCCATTCATCTCCAACAACTCTTTAATTATAATTTTCACCCGGCCACCACCTCCCCCTCCGTAATCCACCTCCTTACTCGTTGTACCTCCCTTACTCCCATAACTCCAGGGATTCTGCAACGATGACCATGAATAAGCATCTCCTCCCCAGACATCTTCCGGTAGCTTCCCATCCTCCACGTTACAAGAAGCCCCACGGCCCCCATGACCTCCGCCCGCTCCTGCCAATCCCTGAGGTGTCCCACTCGTCTCTGGAGGTGGATCTCCCGCCCATCCTGTAGTGTTCACGGCCGATCCATTGTAAAAACTAGCGTTATAAGCCCCGAGCTGAAAAGTACCTGTGACTATAGTCGAACCTTCGCCTAAGGAAAAGTTCCCGCTGATGTTTACGGTGACGGAACAGCCCAAAGAGGGGCAATGAAATCTAACTCCGGGGAGGATGTAGAAATTACCCTTTCCCGCTATGTAGACGTCACGAGTTAGATTCAAATCGGCCACAATCTTACACGTGGAATCCAGTGAACCTATCCCGCCGAGGTCATTAGTGCATGATACCGACGGGGGGTGAGGAGGTGCCGGAGGAGAGTAATCTTGATGGAACAAAATAACTTCCGAATCCGAATCGATTATAGAAAAATCCGATTCGAGGGTCGAAGAGGAATGAGAGATTAGTGTGGTGTAGAAGACGAAGGTTAAGCAATGAAGAAAGCGAGAGTGTAATCGAGCCATTCCCTGCTGATGAAATTCATTAGAATATAGGGTTAAGATTCAGTTTTCGAATAAATTCGTTGATTCGGAAGCATACAGGATCAACAACAACAGCAATAACAACCATTGAAATGTGAAATCACCATGAAAAACTAACTTTAGTACTATTTGCTATAGATTTTGATCGTCCAAGTTTTCCGAAATTTATAAAAATTCAAAAAAGCATTTCCCTCTGACTCTCTGCAACAACAACCAAAAAGAATATTGTGTAGAAGAAGATAAAGGAAAAGATAGAGAATGGTTAAGCTTACATGAGCTTGGTTCTTTTTCGAATCTTGATTTGTTAGGGTAATTTTTTTCCCCAGGTTTGACTTTTCGAATCCAGTCAAATGTGTACATGTAATCAGGTTCTTCAAAGTTCAAACTTTTCTTAAAGATCGTTTAAGCAACCTACTCGCAAAAGTGTTCTTCCAAACGACGGCGTAGACATATTCTTAAGTCTTGAGATTAATAAAAAAGTTGCGCTTTTAAGTTTAAACCATTACTTAATATCTGGGAGTGAAATTTACGCGCGGGGAGGAATTAGAGTGTGAAATTGAGAATCGAGCGAAAGGCGCGTAACTTGGAGAGCAAACCGCAGCATCAGGATTTGATTGAATTACCCACATGGTATCTTAGCTTCGTACGTGATTGGACGGTTACTTACCGTTGTGATGTAACGGAGACTTGTGAAGGGTTTCTGGTATTAATGACTGCGGGAGAGGGTGACAAAGCAATTTTGTTTGCAAGGCGGGTATGAGAGACACGTGTAAGAGATTCCTGCTAAATGAAAAAAAAGCTTACTCGTAAGCTGCTTGCCCAAGAAGAAAACTTTTGGCAGTTTCAGTGAATGAAAAAGAAGATATTATTTGACATTTTGTTAAACTTAAGACTTTAGAGAAAAAAAACATTTTGATTTGATGTCCTCCCAATATGAAAAAACGTATTTGTTTTCAAAATGAAAGTGAAATTATTTAATAAAAATATTAGTTTTTTATTATATTTGAGGGTTTTGTGGTGACATCAAAAAAGTAGATAGCCTGGTACAAAGCATAATTCAAGCATGGTTTCATATATTTGTTTTATTTCAAATAAAACATAATATAAATTATGTTTGAAATTTGCTTTTCATATGATTGTTAAATCATAATTTTTTTATCCTTTCATTTGTACGATATCTCATCTTATAACCGAATTTCGATTAATGTAGTCAGTTAATTGAATTAATTAAAATTTATATTTTTTATATTTTTTTTGTTAAAACTTTTTATGTTTGTTTAATTTAATCACCCCTAATCTTAACCCACTAAGTCATTGACATTTACGCTTTCGTTTGATGCATCTATGTTTCTTATGGTACTTAAAATTGGGCAAGAGTATGTTATCATACGCATATACATATATGAGACAAAAATATCCAATGTGAATTCAATCAAATCATAGATCAGTTGCAGGCCAATGGTAATGGACTGTCCATAAGGACTAAATTTAGAAAGGCCTATGGATCAATACTTACTGTAATGTTTGAAAGCTAAAAACGAGAAATGTCGGCGTCAAGGCCCAACATAGGCTTAAAGGTTCAACTAAAATCCCATGGTTTGCTTATCACCGGTTGGCCTAAATAAACCTAATAATGGTGAAGTTGAAAAACCGTGGGAAAAGGGAAAAAAGAAACCAACTTATTTAATTTATTTAGGACGAATTTTATTTTATTATGATATAGGATCATATTTCATACATTAATAACGATTTTTTACTATTTTTAAAGCTTAATATATTATTTGGTAGTTAAATTTCATACGTATTTTTAATATAATATTTATATTATTTTTATTAATAAAATATTTATATATGAAAAAAAGTTATATTTTAGTATCTAAATACAATCGTGTTGACTTTTTAATTTTAATTCAGGTTTTATAGTTGATTTGATGAAAATTAATCACTAATATTATTATCTGATTTTTTTATGCTTTTCTTAATAAAATAAATTTGATGTTAATTATGATTTTTTATAATTTTGTGTTTAATTTATCAAATATAATTTGATGGGTTTGATTTAATTAGAATTTTAAAATTGATGAAAATGATTATAATATTATTAGTAGTTACGAATTTTCATCGAATCAACTATAAAAACTTAAAATAAACACTAAAAAACTAACACGACTACCTTTAAATACTAAAAAATATTTTTTAAAATTAAAAATACCACATTAGAAACATCAAATCAGAGTGCCAAATTATGCATTAAACCATTTTAAATATAATTAAAAGAGTTTAACTTGATTTTTTTATGAAATCTAAAAGATCTTTGAATAATTTATTTTTTAATTAATTTTTAAAACAGCTAGGAGGTCATATGCGAGACAGAATTGCGGAAAACACGGCCCCAAGAGATTTTTCAATAAAACAATTCCATGAATTCACGATAATCTAACATAAATTAATACGCCACTACCTAATATTTTAATATTCTTTTTGTCCATCAGAAAATATTATTTTTAGGCCACTGTTTTTGTGAGAGTTGCAACCTAACCCACGACTCTTGATGAAATGACTATCTACTTAATACACAGAATTATGATATAGTAAGTTAGAATAAAAAGTCCTAAAATGAACCAAGTGAATGTTAAAATAAATACAAGTGCCAATTTTTTTATATATATTTTTTGTCGCATACTTTTCAAAAAAAAAAAACACCCTTTTAAAGATTGAAGCCACTTGAATCAATTTTCATCCTATACCAAAAACCAATCATGAGTCAAACAAAGATGCTTCCACAAGAAAAAAAAAAGTTCCTCACTTTTTTGTTTTGTAAAGCAAAGGGTTCCCCTTTAATATCTTACAAATAGAGCAGACAACAAAATATAATAATTGTTTACTATTTTAACTATAATCCGACAAAAAATTGTAACAAAATAAAACGCCAATGTATTCATAATTTAAATGATAATAAAATTGTAGTACGTGGACGTTAAATATCAAAATCCAGGTTCTCGATAATATTGTATCAACAAAAAGTCTTGATAATCTATTTTATCTTCAAATTTATAATAAATATGTAGGAAAAAAAAAAGCAAAATTAAAATATGGAAAAGCATATGTTGCACTTGGGATTTAAAGAAAACGACAAAGAACCGTCCGAGCATCACGAGCAAGATTCAAAGGAAAAGAGCCTTGTGGTTGTGGATAATCTTGAAAGCCTTGTGATGGCAAGAAAGAAAAAAGACGAGTAAAAAGCAAAGCAAAGACCATTCTCGTGTTATCATCGTAGTACGGGACTTCTGCTGAAGGGATTTTTATTCGTACGAATCATGTGCTCTCCGTATTTTGTCCCATTGCGGGGGGAAACCAATCACTCATTCTGACGTGCTTCCATTTCTGCCGTTTATTTCCACAGATGGAGGAGATTTGTATTCTACCTCTTAACCTGACTGAGCTAAAATTTATTTCTCTCCGAAAAGGATTAGCGTAAAATTGCTAGATAAATTCAATCTATTATTTTTAAAGTCAAAACAAAGATTAACTGTCACGACTCTTTGTCCTACAAAAGAAAATTTCATAATTGACTGCAGAGCAGCCATGGGCATACAGATATCATAATTGATACATTTAAACACTTCATTGATTTCAGAACAGGAATATCTGCCACCTAAAGCGTAGATTAGAGTTTGTGCTAAACTGCGCTGAGGGGTTGTACGTGACACTGCCGCTAAGCTTGGCGGCTTCTTAATTGCCAAGTAGTTGTTCCATTTGCAGAGATTTAGAGACACGTGGGTGAAATGCACGAACCCGAATAATCAGTCCATTTACGCATGGCTGCCATTCTCTGCCCTCCATCCATCTGTTAACAAAACCTCTTGACCAAGAAAACCGCCTCTCTCTCGCTAAAATATCGAATTAATAATATCTCAACCTTTTTTTCAACGGAGTTATGCTATTTTGTAAAACAGAACCATTAAATATTATTTTTTTAAAAAGATTTACATATAATTTATAGCTTAATTCTCTATTTAAGCTTGTTCCGTTTATTCCGAGAAAGAGACAACTCCTGAAAATATAAAGAGGGACCCAAGCAATTAGTTTTCAATTCACTCAAAGACAAACGATAGAATCACCCGACGGTGATGAATTTTAACAAAAAACCAATTGCAAAGAGATAAGCACAAATCTTGCCCCCTCAGCCAACAGTATTTCTCAAGTTTATGTACGTTTACTAAAAAGAAAAGGAATCCAATCCAATCATGGTTTTATATTTGGTCCAATATTAAAATTTAAATTGAAGAGAAAGATATTTCAGGAAAATTTAAACAAAATAAAATATCCCTTCTTAAAATATAATCGATCATTCTTTACGAAATTTGATAAACAAATTATAGTACTGATCTTTTTAAGAAAGTTGGAGTAGAAGGAAACAAATTCATTTCTCTGAATACAATAATCCATTACTATTATTGAGAAGTAATTTTTTTGAATAAGTCAATTTTCGTGAAATAAATGAGTCATGACTTAAAATCAACGGGCACGATAAGTTCGTGACATTGAATTGTCACATCGTAACGCCTTCCATCTTTTCTAACTTTACGAATAGATCTCACAGATCTTTTATAAGGAGTAGGAGACACTAGACAGTGAGGTTTATATTACTCTTAATATATTCGTATCATAGTTTTAAAAAATCAACAAAATTATTTAAAAGTTGTAAATATATATAATAATATCATTTTAAAAAATAAATATGTCATTTTTCAATTGAAAAAATTAGCCGCTCAAATTTGTATTACACCTATAGATTATATTTACTCCCTATTAAATTAATTTTTTTTTATTAAATGAATACAATCAAATAAAGTTAAATTGAAATATAGTTAATATTTTAAAAAAAAATTATCATTTACTATTTAGTAAAATTAATACTTTTAAAGTTTTTATAATTAAATAATTGATTTTTTTGTTTGCAATTAAATTACAATAAAAATATATTTCTAAACACTAAATATTATTTTTTTACAATTTAAATTTATTTAATTCGTTTTAATAATATAAGAATTTAATAATAATAAAACTAATTTAATTCAGCCTATACAAAGAGGTCCCAAATATTTTAACCCTTTAAACAACTATAACACTTTGCATTTGTAATTATTTTTTCACCTTTTTAGTTATATTTTTCACCCACATTAATTTTTTTTCTCGTGTATTCGTATCGATTAATATTTTCATATCTTGGAGTGAAGGTGATAAATTTCTTAACTCAACCATGATTAACTGGAAACAACTATGGGTTAGGAATTCAGTTTATAACCAAGAGACCCCGCTCCTCGTAGAATTAGAGAACGATGTCCAAAAATGATGATGGGAGAATCAATCCAACCAAATCCCACCATCAAAATCCCCGTAGGGGACCCATTCAACGATCCGACGGCTAGCTTTCCCTACGTTAACTTTAACTACAACAATGCAGTCAGTAGTCCTTTCCCCGTCGATTACCTCGGGTCTCTCCACCGTTACCTACCGTCAAACGACTACGAGTCCGATTCGCTGAGTGATGATTCGGACTTGCCTGTTGATGCATTCTCATGCGACCATTTCCGGATGTACGAGTTCAAGGTGAGGAGGTGTGCTCGTGGAAGGTCACATGACTGGACTGAGTGTCCGTACGCTCACCCTGGTGAGAAGGCCCGAAGAAGGGACCCGAGAAAGTTCCATTACTCTGGAACTGCTTGCCCCGATTTTCGCAAGGGAAGCTGTAAGAAAGGCGATTCATGTGAATTCGCTCACGGCGTTTTTG
Organism: Gossypium sturtianum; assembly: GCA_025698515.1. Classification (NCBI taxonomy): domain Eukaryota; kingdom Viridiplantae; phylum Streptophyta; class Magnoliopsida; order Malvales; family Malvaceae; genus Gossypium; species Gossypium sturtianum. The sequence goes on from CM046955.1 coordinate 169,199,478, forward strand.
AGTGTTGGCTCCACCCTGCTCGTTACCGTACTCAGCCTTGCAAAGACGGTACCAGTTGTCAAAGAAGGGTTTGTTTTTTCGCTCACACACCGGAGCAGCTTCGGGTGTTGCCGCAGCAGAGTCCGAGAGGAAATGGGTTCGCTTCAGCTGATTTGGATTATGTTGGTTCGCCCATGCGCCATCATCTAGAGTTTGTTTCTTCACCAACTTCTATTCTGGCTTCACCTCCAATATCCCCACCTTCTGAGTCACCTCCTATGTCACCCAGTGGCTCATTTAACTCGGTGAGTGAACTTGCTGCTTCTATGCGAAGTTTGCAGCTTGGTAAGTCTAAAATGAATGGTGCTTGTTCCTGGGGCCTGCAAATGGGGTCGGGTTTCAGTTCTCCACGTGGTTCCACACTCCGACCCGGTTTTTGCAGCTCTCCTTCAACTCCAACTCGTACGCCGACTCAGTCTAGCCTCGGTCAGTTTGACATCTGGGAATTCAACGCTGTCCAAGAGGAACCTGCAATGGAGAGAGTGGAATCTGGGAGAGACCTGAGGGCAAGGATGTACGCAAAACTGAGCAAGGAAAATTCTATCGGCCGACTTGAACCAACCGGGTCGGGTCCTGATGTTGGATGGGTATCTGAGTTGGTGAAATGAAGCTAGTTCTTCATAATGGGTTGGGTAATCAGCATTTATTTTGATTTATTTTGCGGAATTTAAACAAAAATCGGTGGCCTTTGATTCTTCTTGACTTTTTGTGAATATTGATGATGTATCTGATATTCTGGTTTGGATATTTGGCATTGTAAATAGACGAGAAGGAAAGAGAGATCAGAGAAGTCTCTATTTTGTGGTGCTACTGCCTCTTTTCTTCGATATTGTTCATGGCAAAAAGAAAAAAAAAAAAAAAAGGAACTACAACTTTTGTATAGACAAGAAGGATTTATTAGGGCTCTGCCGAAGAAGGGGTAGCGGTTTGCTTCTTTTTCATTTTCTTTTTCCATTATGAATCACGTAATTTCCTATCCAGATTTTCTCTGTAATTTCTCCTATCATGGATAATCAATGTAATATATTTCTTATTTCTGTCCTTATTATCTTCTTTCTTTCCCCCTAAAGTTGTTTAGTGGTTTAAAGCTGGCAAGAAAAATTGTTTCTCGAGAGAACTAAAATCCTATATATGAAGTAGGAAAAAAAAATATTATCGAAATAGATGGAATAGCAAGTGTGATGATGGTGAAAGTTGGTATGCTTTGTGGAGGAGCCAGCACGCTATGTAGATTTTTTTTTTGTGTTTGCAATTAGCTGACGACGAGGCCTAACCGACTTTAGAACAGATCTCTCCAGCTCCTTGACAATGGATGATCTTTCTCAGAGGATTTGTCCTTCAGCCCCAGCATCATCACATACATGGAGCAGGAGTTACGATGATTATTGTCCCTTCGTGTTCCGTGATCAGTAATCGACAATTCCAATCAGATAAACATCTAATTCATCACAAAGCTCAATCAGTGATGCATTTACAGTGGTTCATGATAATTAAATCATCTGTTTAGTGGTATCGAAATAGATTTTAGATTTCGAAAAGCTGGGAAGAAGCTTTCAGAAAATATCGTTGTGCCTTTGTTGAATGGTGTGATAAGATGTTCATTTCGTGACTGGCACCTCTAGACCTACAAAGCATGTTGCTGGTTCTTCCTCCTCCTTTTTCCAGCTATCAGAAGCTTTCTTCTTTTTTTCTTTATCTCGTGGATCTTCATCCCAAGATCCGTTTATTCTTTTCTTCTTCTTTTTTTCAATTTCAATTTCAGCTTTATTCGTCACAAAGCATGCTGTTGGTTCTATTAAAGCTTAAAATCCGTACGTGGACTTCAAAATTGACACCAATATTGTTTCAAAATCATCTATTTCGATACTTTGTTTATATTTTATATGTAAAAAAAAAACGCATTCAACTTTTAATGCGCGAGTATAGCCGCTTTTTTGGTTCTTTGGGAAAGTTTTATTTCCTTGGGGAGAAGAAAGAGGCCAAAAATCAACAGTTTTGGACAATTCTGTTGTATGCAGACCAAAATTTTCTATGTTTATAAAAGTTCTAATATATGTTAAAAATTTTAATGCTATACAAATATTAAAATTTCTGACAAAAAAAGGGAGATATAAGTTTAAATTTCAGATGAAATTTTGTTAAGTGCGATAATCATAAATCTCGAAATTAAAAAATAAAGTGAAGATAAAAGATAAAAAAAATTAAAAACTTGAATAAAAATTTTGATATGTTTTCTTTTTTTTAGTGTACATCCGAGTTTTCAGTTCTCTGGCCACAAAAATAAAATTTAGAACGTAGTGATGTGAGTCTTCCTACCCTTCTGATCCAAGGACTCTGGAACTGAAATAAGAAATGGTGGAATGTTTTCTCTACTAGTGCTCCCCCTGACCTCATCCCCTTAATAAAAAACCATGTAACCAGGTTCCGATTTGGTTCACAATAATTACTCTATATATTATTAAAAGATAACTTTTATTAGTCTTTTCATTTTCATTTCAAAGTGGGGACTTGGGGTAAAACTTATCTTCAAGGTCGCCAGATTCTGAAAATTTTGAGTGTAAGTTCATCATCATGCAATTTTCATCACGAGCAATCAATGACAACAATAGTTGACACCAAAAAAAAAAATCAATGACAACTACAGCAATTTCCAAACAACTGATTTGTTGGTTTTCTTAGTGTTTGTGAGTTTTAAAGAGTTAATGTCTTAATGAAGCAATTTGAATTGAATCTCACACACAGTATGATTCATTAAAATTAATTGTTTTAAACTTCATAATTATTCGTTTTAATAATATCATTAATCTTTTTTTTTTAACATTAATTTCATTCAACAAAAATAAATTATAAATGATTTCGGTTCAATTCTAATAAAAGACAAAGATTTGAAGAACACCAATAACTGATATAGTAAGAGCCCCGAAAATTATTAGAATGTGTAATCACAAATTTTAAACATTAATTGTAAAACAGAAATAAAAAATATTAAAAAAATAATCCAGAGTAATTAATTCTAAACTTGAAAATAAACAAAAATAAAACCAAATAAAACTAAATCAAATAACCACACGATTTCTATCTAAATTTAATATATGTATATATATAATTTGTCTTACAATTATATCCATTGATATACTATTTAATATAAGCTTGTGATTTTATCTACATAACGAAGCAATATTATTGTGTTGACTTAGGGCTAGATTTTTTTTGTTGTTTGTGGTTGAAAGTACTTTTAAAAAGCGTGATGAAAAAGCATTTTTATTATTTTTTAGCATTCTTCCTCGCCAAAAATTGCAGTTAAAAATTAAAAAATATTTTTTAAACATGATAGTAGAAAGTAAAATTTTAATTAAGTTTTATTATATTTAAATAAATTTTTATAATAATACATAAAATATAAATTTTAAATATATTTTAAGTAATTAAGATAAATTATTTACAAAATTGATTATATATAAAATCTTTTTAAAAATTTAAATATAATAATAAATAAGAATTTAATAATTTAATATTATGATAATTATATTTAAATAATTTAATATAATGATACATAAAATATTAATTTTGTGTCCATAATATCTGAAAGATATAAACAACTTATAAATATACCAAATTTAAAATAGGATACGATGTTTAGAAAAATAAAAATAAAATGTATGCAAATAATTTTAATGGAGTATTTCAAAAAATATAAACAAAAATCATTGTTCCCTTTAACATCGACAATGTCTAACGTCGATATATAGTAGTGTTTTATAAACGATTTATTATTAAATGTTATAAAATTAATCTGGATTTATGCCGTAAGAGGTACATGTTTTAAAAATATATATAACAATTGTAGGAGATAGGGGAATAAAAAGTGATTATCTATTTTTAAATTTTTAAATGTTTTTTTTTTCAGTTGCCCTTAGAAATTTATATTATAAAATAATTTTAATAAGATATGTTATTTTATAAGAACATAATAATTAATAATTATCATTTTAGTTATCTAAATTCAAAAAAATATAAATGTAATGATCTATCACTATATTATAATGTTATTTATTTAATTTGAATTTAAAAAAATAAATATTTAAGGTTTTTTTTATATAAAGTTTAAAACTATCCATAGCCCCTCCATAACCCTTAAATAAGAGGATATTGTGCTTCAGTACACTCAAACCCACATTCTCTTCACTGGTAACAATGTCAATGCAAACAGAGCTAACACTCAACCGATAGGATTTTTTAATTAAATAAACTGCATAATTATTATATTATTATATAAATTCAAAATCTTACATGTGATAATTATCATAGTATTATCTAAATACTCATTTAAATTAAATTTAGAAAATAATTTAAATTTAGTTAACTAATTTAAAAACATTATCAGAAATATAGATGATGATTTTATTTATCTAATAAAGTTTAAATTTATAATTCTCTTTTTAGTTATTATTATAAATTTCAAATAAATACATCATCTCAATTTTATTATTATATTTAGATTATCCTAAATTAATAGTTTAAATAACAGTTTAAATAACAATATTTAAATTAAATTAAAAGATTTAAATATTAAAATTTAATTAGTTAATTTAAATGTTGAGGTAAAAACAGAGTTTAAATATGAGAAATTAAAATATATTTATTTATTTAAAAGGATTATGGGTTTTGTCATTATGTAACTTTAATCTCATTATTTCATAGGTTATGATTTAAAAATAAAGTTTAATGATAAATTTGACCACTAATGTTTATATGTTTTGTCAAAATGACCCTAATTGTATTTTTGAGTCTTTTTTGACCATCAACCTTTTTTTTTTTTTCAATCTATTTTTTCTAACAGATTTAATGAATGTACCGTTAAAAAAATTAACGGGGATGATGTGAAATTTCATATGTGAAATATTTTTAATAAGATGTAATTTATTACTTAGATAACCCAATAAGATAATTACGTGTGAAAAATAATAAAATAAATAAATAATACGTTAAATTTAAAAAAACCAACTCTTAATTTAATGAAAATAAACCTAATTATCTAAAAAAAGTTAATTAAGTAAACAAACATTCGAAAGATTGAAACCTTTTGAAAGAAAATAAAAATTGAAATATTGAATTTATTAATTAAATCTGTTAAAAAAAAGCAGCTTGAAAAAAAAAATGTTGATGGCAAAAAAAGCTCAACAATACAATTAGAACTACTTTAACAAAACATACAAACGTTAGTGGCCAAATTTATGATTGAGCTTAAAAACAATTTAGATGAACTTTTTATTATATCCATTTACATTCAATTGTCACATTTTAATATAATTCGAAAATATTAAAATTCTCTTAAAAACTTTTATAGAAGTTTGCTTGATTTTCTAAATATATTTAATTTAATTTACATTATAGTTTTAAATTATTATTTTGTATATTAATTTAAAAAAATTATATATAGAGATTATGTTACCACGTGTTGATAGAATAAGTATGCTACGTGTAAAAAAAATGTTTAAATTTAACTTTTATGCTTGAATAGAAATACATTTTTTAAAGGCACTTTTGATTATAAAAACCAAATTTTTTTTATTACATTTACGGTGAAAAAGCATTGTTAATCCAGAAGTACTTTTTCACTGTAATCGATAATGCATCCTTATATAAATGTGATTGACAAGTGATTTTGGCAGCAAATACATATAAATATTGAAAATAATAACATATATACATATAAAAATTTTATAAATAATCATGAAATTGGGGTTTAAGACTTATCATTAAAATAGAGTATATTTCATAATTAATCATTTATTTATTTGAAAAACACCTACAGCTAAAAGATTAACCATCGCTGTTAACATTGTACATTCCGATTTCGGGAAAAAAAATACGTAATTTACCTAGTAATTGAATTGTGACGTGGACTCTTTTGGATTGATAAATAGAAACCAGTCCTTATCTGCTCATTAATTTTTTTAGTTTATCTCTTATGAGCCACTTGTAATTATATTTATTAAAAAAAAAGAAAAACAGGGAGCCACTTGTAATTATGATTAATTATAAATTTAAAGTAATTATGATCTAGAAGTTCAATCGGAGAGACAGCAAGCACTATCCGTCTTGCTGAGGGTCCCATTATAACATTCCCGCGGACTGTTTTTTAAGCTTCGAGTTCCATCGTAGTAACCGGGTAAAAAACTCAAATATATTAAAAAAATAAAAATTTACGGAATTGGGCTAATTTTTAGAAAATTTACGGAAAAATGTCATTTCCCCTCAAAACGCGTCCACGTCAGCGCGCTTTTGAGAAAATGCTGAAAGCAGCGTCCCCTAGGCACGCTTTAGACCTCGCAACGGTAAAAATTTTTGATCAGTTGGTGCCACGTCGATAAAAAGCGCTTACGTGACGTGACGCGCGCTTTGGCGGCGTGGAAAAACCCCCAACCCTTTTATTTTTTTTACACTTTAATCATTACTCATTCTTCTCTCAAATTCCTCTCAAATTTCTCTTAAAGTCCTTCAAACTTCCTCTGAATTTTTGAAATAGTCCTTTTTAATTTTTTTAATATAATTTTTTTGGAAAATTTTAAAATTTTCGATCGTATTACAATGGCCGGGAATTACTTGTCTAGGCAACAAGCACATCTCCGTCGAGCAAATGAAAATGGTAAGTTTTAATTTTAATTTTTAATATTATTTAATATTTTTTATAATTATGCAATTTTAATTAATTTTTATTTTATAATTTTTTAAACAGTCTATAGATCGGGTGTTGGAATGTTATATTCGCAACATGCATGTTCCCCCATCGCCGTTGATCGAGAATTACCTGCGGGAAGCGGGTTTTGGCACGTACACGATAGGCCGGGGTTTAAGATGGAGCCGCTTTTGATCGGTGCGTTGATAGAGAGGTGGAGACCCGAGACGCACACTTTCCATCTTCCATGCGGAGAGTGTACCATCACTCTGGAAGATGTGCAGTTGCAGTTGGGATTGCCGGTGTAATAGCCTGAATTTTCAGTGGTGTCGGAACGGTGATTCGAGGTCACTAAATCCGACAAGTGAGTAGAAAATATTATTAATTTAGTGAGTATAAGTTAAATGTGAAGTTAGGGAAAAAAATTGAAATAGTAAATAGTGTACTAGAAAAAAATAATTAGAATCGAAAACGAGGTATCCAGACCTCGGAGATTTTTAATCTAGCCATAAATATTCTATAAATATTTATGGAGTGTTAATAAGTTAGTATTAAAGTTTCGTCAAGAAATTTTAAAGTTTCGATAGTTAATTGAACAAAAAGGACTAAGTTGTAACAAATGCAAAGTTATGAGAAATGATTAAATAGCTTAAATGATAAAATAAAGAGGGCTTAAAAGGCAAATAGACCCAAGGTCTATTTGGGCTGGACGGCAAGGGCATGAAATCAGAAAGAAAATAAGGAGAATTAAGGGCAAAATTGGAATATTGCAAAATTTACTTAATAAAGCTAGGACTAAAGTGAAATTATCTAGATTTCTCTTTATTTTTCTGCATTATCATCAGCAAAAACACCATAGAAGGGTTTCCCTAAGCTGGTTTTTCATATTTTTACTGCAAGTAAGTTCAATTCTTGATTATTTCTTGAATTTTTTGTGTTTTTGTGACCTTTACAACTAGGTCCACTTGTTGAATTCATTAGTTTTAGGTTTTATGAATGAAGTTGGAAGTTGCTATGTATATGTTCTGGAAGTATATGATGATTTAGCATGGAATTAGAACTTTAAATTGTTTATATGCTGATTTTATTGAAAGAGTTGAATAGAAAGTGAATGTTTGGGACCTAATTTTAAAAGAATTTGAAGTTAGGGTTTTTATGTGGAAATTCTGAATTCCAATAGATTTTAAATAACTTATAATGACTAGGTAAAGTATTAAATTAGAAAAATTAGCTTAATTGAGGGGTTAATTGATCAAGGACTGAATTGTATGAACTGGGAAATTTGGGGCAAAATGGAAATCAACACTTTGCACTAAAACAGTTTTGGACAGCAGCAGTAGTCTAACTTTGAAAAATCACCAAAAATTGTATAAATCGAATTAGAGGATGAATAAAATATGAAATTAAATCTTATTGAGTCTAGTTTCTTATAAAAGAAACGGTTTAAGCAATGGAACTGTAAATCATGAGATATAATAGGTTTTATGAGACAAGGTCAGAATGATTTCGGGTTCTCCTGTTCTGACTTTGAAAAATCATCAAAAATTGTATAAAAATAATTATGGTCTTAAATTTATATTATTAAAATACTGAATGAGTCTATTTTCAATATAAATAAACGGTAACATCATCCAAATCCTGTACAAGGAGATAATTAATTTTTAGTGAAGAAGGGTCGAAACTGTCAGACAGCAGAACAGGGGTGACTTTAAAGAATAAACTATACTTATTGGCTAAACAAAAAATTCTGAAAATTTTATGGTAAGAAGATATTTGAGTCTAGTTTCAGGGAAAATTATCGGATCTTAAATTGAAGTTCTGTAGCTCAATATAAAAATAATTTAGTGACTGTGACACGGATGGACAGCTTGAATATCTATATAAGTAAATAGTGAAATTATAGATAATGTTACTTATATGTGGGTTGTAATCATTAAGGATGTGAAATAGAGTAAATGTGAAATCAATACTGATAAGTGAATGATTTTACAATGATAGATCGAGAACCCGAAGCAAGTCGAGGAAAAGAAAAAGTAGCTGATTAGTCCCTGAATTTTCTCAAATTCTGCAAATCGACTCAGGTAAGTTCACATGGCTAAAATTTAATGATTAAATGATAATTTCATGAATTATATAATGTATGATGAGATATATTTGTTGATGAATTGAGAATAAAACAACAATACGAAAACCGAATAAATGATCAAATTGAGTGGAACATCGGATTTGAGTACTTCTGATCAGTGACAAGTGATAAGTGGTAGCTTTAGCTACACTTATCTGATCAGTGACAAGTGACAAGTGATAAGTGGTAGCTTTAGCTACACTTATCTGATCAGTGATAAGTGACAAGTGACAAATGTGATCCGTGTAAGACCGTAGCAGGGCTATGGCTTCGGAAAGTGATAAGTGATCATACGCAAGAAACATAGTTATACTATGGCAAAGTGGAAGTGAAGTACTCAATTTTTCGTAACCGTTCCCTAATTTGATTAAGAATGGTAAGTGACAAAAAGGGCCCAAAAGAGTTAAAGTCAATGGATAAATGGTAGTGAGTTTATACAAGAGGACTCACCAAATTGTGGTTGACAGGTGAACTTAGTAATTGTGTATAATGCATATGTATATGAATGTTTGGTAAGATTTATATTTTATGCCTATGAACTTACTAAGTTTCTATAAACTTACTTGAGTGTATTTAATGTCTCATGTAGATTGACGTAAAAATATACGGAGGATCGGATCAACACTGAGGATCACACTATCAAGATTATCTCCGGTAGCTTTTGTAAATTTCCTTTTTGATTTATATGGCATGTATATGGTTTGATGATTATATAAATATTAAAACTTGTTTAATGAATATGTATTAAAGTAAAGGTGATGAATATGCTAAATAATATAATTATAATAGAAGTATGATTTGGTATCAAATTGGATTGAATTGGATTGGATTGGTTGGTTTTAAAATTTCAGGGAAGATTGGATATTTATAAAGGGACTATATTGAATTCATAATAAAAAAAATATATATTAACTCGTTAAACTTAGGTAATGTCTCATACCCTATTCTGGCGACGAATATGGGTAGGGGTGTTACAAATGGTGGATCGCCAGTTCGTAGTCACCGGTCCGCAACTTCGTGATTGGGGAGCGTATGCTACGAGCTTACGGGTGCCATTCCGGATAAAATTCAAGGAGCTCGGATCGAGATGGCATGGTTACGAGACACATTCCCGGAGCCGGCTGAGGGTTCGACCGAAATTGAAAGAATACGGTATGCTCGGGCATACATTCTTCAGATAATTGGAGGCTATCTGATGCCAGACCTTTCTAGAAACCTCGTCTACTTGAGATGGTTTGCTTTGAAACTTGTTGATTTCGAGAGCAACCAAAGAATTGAGTTGGGGGTCCGCGTGCTATCGAGGTTGTATCGGGAGATGTGCGGGTGACGCGCCGAGTAAAGCGAAAATCGGGAGGTTGCCTATCACTATTGCTGAAACACCCCACACCCGCCCACGAGCCTGAACCGGATCTGGTATGTTCCTTAAATAAATCGGTTTTCAATGTTCTAAATGACTTAGAGAAAATTTGTGTAATTTAAAAAAAATTGTTTTGGGTTGGGCTTAATTTGAAACCTATTTAATAAATTCTGGAAATCTAACTTAAATAAGGTGACAAAATAATTTTTGGGTTTATTATTTTAAAAGAAATAAATTTACTTATCTTTAATCAAACATAAATTGTATCATATTCAAATAAAAATAAACAGAAATAAAGAAAATCCAATTGGGCCTTATGGCCTTATTACATCATTCAAACCCAAAATAAAGTTTAAAGTACTAAAATTTCATAAAGTCCAAATTCCAAATAATTTCTTCAAGCGATGCATGGCCACCTTTAGCTCCTGCCGACCCGGTCCATTACTTTGCTCATCACACGAAAAATAATTCCCAACGGGTGAGTCAACAGACTCAATGTGTACATAGTACTAATTTCCAACAAATCGGCATACAAGTCATATCAATATCATGTTCATACAAAATAAAGGATGATGCAACCCAAATCCAAACCTAATTGTCCATCCGTACGCACCACCCGTACCAACTCGCATACCACGCGGGGACTACTAAGTCGACCCTCCATCCGCTACACACCATCGAAGCGATCAGCTGCGATCGACGTGCTCATCGCCCACTTATGTTGTGTCATTAGACATCAGTATTCACTTGGATGTAACCGGGTTACCACTTTTCACTTTATGTGACCGTAGTCACCACTTTACGTTGGTGAGACCGTAGTCATCACCTTCACTTTCTTCCTCCACAAATATCTCGAATGCCCCAATTATTTCATAACATATTTCACATACTTAATTTTCATTCATGTTACTAATCACATGTTCAAAATATATCACATTCACAATCCTATCAAAAGTAGGAAACGTGCACAGGTACTCCTTACCACATTTGTGGTGCTTAGCCACATTCACATACTTTATTACATATTTACATATCTAATGATTGCCATGCAATTTATTGAAAGTTAGTAAGAGTACACACCTTTTTCGCTTAATAGTTTCCGTGAATTCCGTAGAGCGATCTACCGATCTAGATCTTTCACTCCTATATTCGGCCATTAATTAAAACATATAAATAAACCTATTTGGTCTTAAAACCAAATCCTACTAGAAGTAGAATTACTTACCTAGTTGCCGAATTGATTTAATCAAGTCCCAAAAGTTGCTAGAATTCCTCTTCCTTGAAATCGGCTAATACTAGGTATGTAACCATGTCATCTTCGGTTTTGAAATAATGGAAAACACTTAAACAAATTATGCCTTGGCCGAATATCCCTTACCTTATGATGGGATTCCAAATCAAGAGGATTCCTTTATAAGCTGTTGAAATCCTATAACTTCGTGTTAGATTAGATCTAACTTTGAAAACGTGAATCATAATCTTTAACCACATATTTATATTTATAATCCTTACCTTAGATCCTTAGATTTCCCGAAAGATCCCCTTTGATGTTGTGGATGATTGCCCTCTTTCTTAGAATCCACAAAGATTCAAATTTAACAAAAAGAGAACAGAGAAGAAAATAGAAGAAAAAGAGAGGATTTTTGCTTAATGAAAATTCGGCAGAGAGGGTTTTGCCTAGGAGAATTTCTGCAGAGAGGAAGAGGAGCAAATGTTGATGAGTAGCCCTCCTGTCCTCCTTTTATAGCCAAAGTTATCACCTAGAGTCCTTTACTTGGCCACCACTCCTCTTTTGATAATATTATCTCTTTTATTTAAAAGATAAAAGCCTTTAATCCATCAATTATCTCCTCAATTATCTCATTAGAAAATAATCCTTTATTTATCTCTTATTATTCACATATTTATGTGAATAAAACTCCTTTATTTATCTCTTATTATTCACATATTTATGTGAATAAAACTCCTTTATTTATCTCTTATTATTCACATATTTATGTGAATAAAACTCCTTTATTTATCTCTTATATCCAAGTTTCCCGAAATGTTCAAGTTTCCATTTTTGGATCATTTCCAAAAATGTTTAGGTTTCCAAAAATGTCTAAGTTTCCAAAAATGTCCATTTCCATTTCCATTTTCATTTCCATCTCCATTTTCATTTCCATTTTCATTTTCATTTCCATTTTCATTCATTTCTAGGTTTCCAAAAGTATCAAAAATTTATTCATAATACTTAAGACTTGTCATTTCATACAATTGATCTGAAAAATGCATAGGCCCTTCCTAGGATGTTACAACTGCAGTCATGGGCATGGTTTCGATTTCTATTTTTACGTCCTCGACTCGACCAACCATATTCATTCTCACTGATAAGGAGGTAAATTTAATGTTATATTTTACAATTATTACGTAGATTTATAGTATAATTGTATGCTAAAAATTTATTTAATTAGGTGGAACCATTCGTGAGAGTCATCTTTGGAATACCTACCTCGCTTGAAGATATACGGCTTCTATTGGACCAACGGTCGGAATCACAAGTAAGTTTCGAATTTCGTATTTATAATTTAGTATTTCGTATTTAGTGTTTAGTATTATGTATATAACTAATATTTTGGTAATGTTAATATAGTTTCAATGGACACCGTACGAGGATCCGACAATTCGGGCAGTAATTCCGAAGGAGTTCTTGCAAAATCCAAACTGTTGGCACGTGAAGGTCCCATTGATCACCTATGCGACCGTGGAGATGCACCAGTTAGATCGGGTTCTGCGACAATTTGGATTCCGGCAACCGATCCCCGTGCCACCTGAGGTACTCGATGATGAGCACAAAGTGGACTTACGGCAGTTGCACATGGATTGGCCAAGATTTTGGTCGAACATATCGAGACTTGGGAGAACCGTAGATGACTACTTACCTATCCGGAACCGATCGCCGTCCCCCGAGTTAGCGTGCGTCTTTGGAATACATGCCATGGTTTAGGATCCATGGTAAGCCATATATGTTGTCGGAAGGAGAGAGGCGATGGCAACCGTCACAACAAAGGGAACGTCGGGGCCCTTTAAATCCAAGGAGAATGGGTGATGAGGCGGGGCCATCAACGGCGTTGACACACATCCACGGCCCAAAGAACAGCTCCCACACAAACCACCGGGCCCATCAATTCACCGACTTTAAACCGACATCACAGCCTTCACCTTTTATGCCAGTCGTACGTACCTACCCTTATATGTATCCTAACCCGTATATGTTTCCTTTTCCCGGTCCCCACCCGAGTTGGAATGCATGGCGGGTTCGAGTCCTTTCCCGACTACTCCGATCGCCAATGATCTTGAGGCCGTCGTCGCGCGAGGATCACGGGGGCGCCGCGTCGAGCACTTCTTTCTACCAAATTCCTTCGCCATACGGATTCGCACACCCTCGCCGTGGTTTATGCAAACACCTCCGGTCGTTATTTTATCAAGGTGGGTCATCCTCGCAACACCCACAACCGCACTGTGTCGAGGAATCGGAATCCCCGCCGGGGTTCCACGACCCCGCCGGAAGATAGAAGAAGGAGGAATCCAGTAGTACAGTAATCGCCGACCGCCCCGTGTGTGGCATCGATTCCGACCGACATCAACATTGATTCGGATCGGCTTTTTTATTTTTTAAATTGTAATCTTTTTTTATTAAAAAGTTGTTTTTATTGTTTAATTATTTTATTGTAATTTAATATTAATATATGTAATAAAATAAGAAGTTGTTTTTTATATTTTATTTTATTGTAATTTAATATTAAATATGTAATAAAATAAGAAGTTGTTTTTTATTTTATTTTATTGTAATTTAATATTAATATATGTAATAAAATAAGAAGTTATTTTTATATTTTATTTCATTGTAATATATTAATTAAATAAGAAGTTTTCTTTATTTTTATTTTATTATAATTTAGTTTTAATATATTAAATAAATAAGAAGTTTTTTTATTTTTTATTTTATTGTAATTTAATATTAATATATGTAATAAAATAAGAAGTTGTTTTTAATTTTTATTTTATTATAATTTAATTTTAATATATTAAATAAATAGGAAGTTTTAGTTTTTAATTAAATTAAATTTTCCATCAAAGCGCCCACTGAGGACGCTGCTTTTCTTTAACATTTCCCCTTAAAACGCCTACGTGGGCGCGTTTTGAGGGGAAATGACCCTTTTCAAAAAATTTTCTAAAAATCGGCCCAATTCCGTAATTTTTTATTTTTTTTGGTATATTTGAGTATTTTACCCGTAGTAACCTCTAATTATATGATGAAAATGAAAATTTATTAAAGTTTAATAACTAAAATGAGTGTACAATATATTAATAATAAATAGTTAAAATGAAAATATTTTAAAAAGTAGTATTTGAAATGAAAATAATTTTTAAAAATAGTCTAAAATAAAAATTCTTATTTTTTTAGTATCCAAAGTAAATATTTATAAATTTTAAGTGAAACTATGCAATTTACTTAAATATTAAGTTATTAACATCACTAACTAAAAAGGCTCGCACAGTGGATGAGAGTTCCTAGATTATTAGTTCGTTTCATTTTTTTTGTTCAGAACGTGGGAGGAAACGAGGCATTAAAGTGCTAGCATTATGCTAAAAGAAAAGAGGAAATTGGTAGCAGTGCATGTGCAGGGGTAGATTTTGTTCTGGCGTGCCCTTCGAAACTATTGTGTAGTGTTGTTTTTGTTCGTAGATAATCAGAATTCATAACCAGCGATATCTTCAAAGTGCGACTAAATGGTGGACTAAATTATCGGTATTCATATTACATAAATTAGCTAAATGTTGAAATTGGATTAAATTTTGTAAGTGTTACTCACATAATGATTAAACATTTCGAAATAATTATATAATAAGTTTAATATTATAAAAGTAGTCAAATGAAAGTTAAATCTTTTAAAATAATTAAATAAATAATTATTATTTTTAAAGTGTGCAAATAAATATTTTTCAATTGTCGTATATGAAGTTTTAAATTATATTTTTATTACTTTCTTTTCAAATCATATTTGATTAAGTTGTTATGTGTTTTATTCTAAACACGACAATATTTACTTAATTTTTGCTACAAACTAGATTTAAGTGCATAAAAAGTCTTTATTTAAGCATTTTTATAAACATTAAGATATTATATGATCATTTTGAAAATTTAATCTTTATTGAAGTAACTCCTATAATATTAAGTCCTAATTTGAGCATTTAACCACACAAATTTAGGCATATATATTTTTTTTAAGAAAAGAGAGTTAATTTCAAAAGTTAACTAAGTGGACGAAGTTAAACTTTAATAATAGTTCAAAAAAATTAAAGATCAAAGTAAAAAAATTGTTAGCTATTACACTTTAAAATTTGTAAATTCACCGAATTTTATTGAATGCTAAATATTTTACTATCATCATAATGAGATGTAAGCTTAATCACACATCTAATCTTTCGTGTTTTTGCAAAGCTCGCGGTTTGCAAAGCCTCTATTATTATATCCCCGAACCTAGATTTATCCAATAACTCCAGCCCCTCGTGTTTGAAATAGGTTTACTTGAGCAAAAAGACAATGAACCTTAGTAGGGGACCTCGAGTCCCTTTCAAGGAGCAAAAGGACGTTGTTGTTATTACTTATAGATTGTCAATTATGCCAATCTTTGGTTCCACTCAATCTATGTAACATTATAAATTTCATATCTGCACATTCCATGCAACGACATTGGATTTGTGTTCGGTTAATATTGTTGCTAGTCACACTGTTGACGTCGACAGCTTTGGCTTCTTTTTATATATATAGTACAATAATTGGAGTTATTTTAGACTTCAGTTAAGCAAATTTTAATTAAATTTTTTATAGAGATGTCTCACATTGTCACGTTTCTATAAGTATACTGCTAACAAAATTTTATACGGAAAGCTTCCTAAATCAGCCTCTTTGTGTTTATGTTACTCATAATCTATTTCACAAATTTTTTTTCCTAATTATTTAAATTAATATTTAAAAAATTACATTGATGATCAATTTTGGAATATATACGAATTTGTACCCAATGAAGAAGCTATAAACAAAATACTTTAAGTCTTTTTCTTTTCTTGTTGATTTGTAAGGTTAGATTAACATTGTGATTTCTTCAATAACAAAATTCGAAACTTTTGAAACTATAATTGACACGAATACTCTGAAAATATGATATTGAATTTGTTAATGTATCATTTCACTCAACACAATCGAGGCAGTTCAACAGTTTGAATGAATTTAAGATTAAATTGTATATTGACAATTGAGGTCGTTGTCTATCCATTAAAGAGGTGTGGAAGAGTGAATACCAAACCTTATCTAAAAAGGTCCACACAGTTCTGTTTGTGCTGTTGAGGCGGTGTAGCAAAACCAAAGTATCAATCACAGGGACAAGCAGCCCTCATGGGGGACCGAGCTCCTCTTTTTCATGGACTACAAACAGCTCTCCTTGGTACCATCTGTCTCATGGTTCCCAGCCTCCGTCACATCATAAATTCTAAGTTTTATGTCTGAAAAATGTTGCAGATTTGTATGGATTATCAATTTTTCGTATATCTATCTTATTTTTATGTTATTAGTCTATTAAATAATATTTTTAATTGAATTTAATGTCGTAAGTTAAGTGGTATAAATCATTTAAAATGATTTTTAAAAAAATTAAACCATAATATAAACAAGATTATATATATTAATAATTTACCTCTTTAGAAAAATAAATTTACATTAATTTATTAGTTCACTCTCTTTTTTTTTCGCTATTTAGAAATTTATACATACAAATTTTCCCACCAAAAAGAGCATAAAATATTGGTCAAGAGTTTGGTGTTTTTTTTACTATGTTTAAAATTGAGATTTAATTTTTGTATTTTAATTTGACATAATTTAATCTTTTTATTTTATAATATCATTTGTTAGCACAAATAATTAACACGCTAATTATTCTGGTTAATATGTTGATGTTGATTAAAAATTATTCCTTCCAACTCATTGTGTTGACATAAATTCTTTTTGTTAGAAAAGGTGTTGTGAGAGAAAAATATTGTCAACATTATAATCAAAATAGTTAACTGTGCTAATTGTTTGGATTAATTAATGATATTGTACAAATAAATGAAATAAATAATGTTAAATTAAATTATAAAACCTATTTCAAAAAATATATAAAAAGATTAAATTTTAAATATAAGCATAATAAATGAACCAAAAGTAGAATTTAACCTAAAAGTTTCCCAATGTTGCTTACAAAGAGTGGATTTGAAGGCATTGATCCATATGTATTTCCCCAACCATGAGGTTGGCCCATTGGGTTCATGAGCTTTTGTCAATTATAATTCCATCTACAATATGAATATGGCTTCTTGATTGAAGAGAGCTAAAATAAAAAGGAAAAACAAAAGTATTCTTATTTGATATATGTACAAATGATATGTGATATACGTGGGCTCTTTGCTTCAATATGAAATGCAGGTTTTTATTTTATTTATATACAAGGGCAGATTATTTTTAGGCCCATAATCAAATATACAAGGGCAGATTATTTTTAGCACTTGGAGGTGAAGGTTCCGTTTTCTAAATTTTTTTAAAATAATTTTATTATAGATTTTGATTATATCTGTTTTTTTTTATATATAATGTTTAGAACTACTCGTAGTGTCTCCTTAATCCATAAATAGAAAGATAATGCACTTTAGCGTATTCAAACTCACGTCTTTCTGTATTGACAACAATGTTCATTCTAATTAAGCTAAGACCTAATTGGTCATTTTGTAAATAATCAAGTAGATTATTGTAGTATCCAAATTAATCAATGATCTAGTACTAAAAATATTTCGTATGACATTTAAATTTATGATCGGTAAAAAGAGACGTTGAAATCTTTTAAGTTTTAAATTTCACATTTTAATTTAAATATGTTATTGTTCTTGATGACATTTAAAATTATGATCGGGAAAAAATCTCAATATTTTTTGAATGAAATGCTTGACCACACTTTTTAATCAAGAAATACAATTACCTAAAACCCAAATTGATTAATTTTAACAACCATAATCTTTTGCTTTTCATTCCAATGTTTTTTTTCTAAAAAAAAAAATTAAATTAAATTTGAAACTGTAATACTTTAATTACATGGTGAAAAGAAAAAAAGAAGAAGAGAAATATTGGATGTTGTTGGCTTTATTTTAATACGGTAAGATAAATACAAAATCTAAGGTTTAGAATAATTTATTTTGATCTAATGGCTAAGATCATTTTGACCATCATGATTCTCATTTTGAAAGTTCTCATTGTAGTTGCTATCGGTGTTATTAGAATGATATTTTATCGCTTAAAAATATAACGTGTGTCCTTATTTTAGCTAAGCTGATATGTGGTTCCGATGCTAACATGATGTTAGGTTAAGACTCAAGCCTCTTTTATGTTTGATCTGTATTAATTATGGATGGTTTGAACCCCTTTGTCTTTGGTTTAAAGGGATCATGTTCTTGTTCTTTAAGGGTGAGCTTTTGGATTTTGTTAATTAGAGGTGAACTTCTAATGTTCATTATTGAATATTGTAATTATGTTTATTTTGAATTAATTATTTCTCTATAATATATTGAGTATCTTAAAAAGTTAAAATTGAAAAGTAAAATTTAGTCTTTAAATTTGACAACTTTTGTTGATACCATTACCATAAAAAAATATATAGTGATGAATGAAAGAGTATTGATTCATCCAGGTAAGGTGGAGAGCAGTGGAGAGAAAGTAGGATAATGAGGTGATGGTAGTGATGAAAGGAAAAGTGGAGGATCCCCATCCCTTCGTGCACATAGGCCTATATAATGTAGTGTGTAACAACTTAACTTTCAGTGGTATCGGAAATAGTGATTCGAGATCACTAAATTCGACGAGTGAGTTTGAAAATTTAAATAAATTAACATTTATGAGTCAAGTATGGCATTAGGAGTATTTTTGAATTAGTGAAATTTGTGATTTAAAAGAATTTATTAGAAAAATTGAGTCGAAAACGACGTATCGAGACCTCAAATTCATAAACTGAGCCATAAATATTTTTAGAAATATTTATGGAGTGTTATTGAGTTAGTATTAAAGTTTCGTTAGGAAATTTTAATGTTTTGATAGTTAATTAATTAAAAATGATTAAATTATAAAAAGTGCAAAATTTGCTAAAGTGATTAAATAGCTTAAATGTCTAGTAAGGAAGGAGTTAAAAGGCAATTAGACCCAAATTATATGGGCCGGACGGTATGGGTATAGAAATAGACAAGAAAACAATGTGAACTAAGGGCAAAATGGTAATTTGGTTAAAAATAAAATATAAAACAAGTGACCAAATTGAAAAATCTAGACATTTCTTCTTAATTCTCAGCCAAAAACGCCATTGAAGAGTTCTATTAAGCTGGTTTTCCATATTTTTACATCATGTGAGTTCAATTCTTTCTTTTTCTTTGTAATTTTTATGTTTTTGTGACTTTTACAATTAGGTCCAACTGTCTAATTCATTAGTTTTTGATTCTATGGATAATTTTAAAAGTTACCATTGATGAGTGTTGTATTTTTATGATGAATTTATATGGATTTTAAGCTTTAATTTTGTTATGTGATGATTTTATTAAGTGAATTTAATAGAAATTGATTTTTAGGACCTAATTGTGAAAAAATTAAGAATTAGGGTTTGGTGCTGAAATTTTGTGTATCAAATGCTGTATAGTAGCTTAAAATAATTAGATAAAGTGTTAATTAAAAAAAATTAGCTCAAATGATGGGCAAATTAAGCAGGGACTAAATTGTGAAAATTATAAACTTTAGGGTAATAGTATAATTTCGAAAATTGAAGGGCATAAATTGTGAAGTGAATTATAATTGAATTAGATTCTAATGAATGGAAAATTTTATATTTTAGATCAAGAATCCGAAAATAAACGTGGAAAAGAGATAGTAACGGATTAGTTCCTGAATTTCTACAAATTCTACAAATTGGCCCAGGTAAGTTCATACGATTGAATTTTCATGTTTAACTGTTAATTTAGGAATGATATAATATATTATTTCATGTCCTTGGTATAGAATTATGATTATTGTGATAAAATGAAAATTGAAGCAAAAGTTCAAATTGAGTAGAACGCATGATTGAGTACAATCGTTCTGTGATCAGTGATGAATTGACGGATAAGACCACGATAAAGTGTGGAATGTAAGACCATAGTTGGGCTATGGAATTTCAGTGAAAATACCATAACTGGATTATGGCATTGTGAACGTAAGACCATGGTTGGACCATGGCAGTATATGTGTGTACGTGTAAGACCATAGCTAGGCTATGGCATTGTAATAAAGTGAAAGACCATAGCGGGGCTATGGCATTGTGATATGTGCAAGACCATGGCAGGGCCATGGCAATATATGTGTAAGACCATAGTTAGACTATGGCATTAAGCAAACGAAGTACTCAATTCCGTAAGACGTTCTCTAATTTGACAGGCGATGGTAAGTGTTATTTGAATTAAAGTGACGGAATATTGAGCTCAATTAGGTGAATTCATCATTTGAAATTGTGGATGACAGGGAGTATTAGTGCAACACTAGTTAAATTGACTTATTATTGTGTGTTCGGTAAGATTTACGTTTTATGCCTATGAACTTACTAAGCTTTCAAAAGCTTACTCCTGTGTGTTTAATGTTCTGTGTAGATTAACAAGAGTTCGGAGGACCGAATCAACACATCGGGTCACACTATCCATATTTCACCGGTAGATTTTGTAATACAATTTATGGTTTATATGGCATGTATAAGATTGAATGAAAAGAAAGTAAACTTGTAATATGGTTATGAATGGGTAAACTTGTAATATGGTTATGAATGGTTCTTATACATATATGTTAGTTTATGTGCAGGTATATGGTAGTATCTAATCGTAGTCAATGAATAGAATTACATGGTAAGTTTATACAAATGAGTAGTGTGATGACACATTAGGTTTAAAAACTTGATATTTGACTTGAATTGGTTACTTGGTTGAGTTATATTGGTAAAATGAAATGTGTATGCAGGTTGATTTTAGAAAGCGTGAGAAATAAAGCTAGAAAATGGCTTTATTTTGTCCACACGGGTAGACACACGGGCGTGTGTCATGATCAGGTGTGTGACACACTGACTTTGCAGCACATGGGCATGTGGTTTGGCCCGTGTGTCTCTACAACTTAAATTTGAGAAATAGAATGCTCGAGATTAAGCACACTTACGAGAGACACACGCAGGCGTGTGTCTCATTATGTGTGCCACACGGGCGTGTGTCTTGGCCGTGTGAAAACTACATCTTAATGTTTTGCAAGTCAGAGAGTTACACGGGTTGGGGACACGGCCATGTGACCAGTGTCACTTGGCCGTGTGAGTCACACACCTACACACACTCAAGGCGTGTGACCCTGTATATGAGTAAAATTTTTAAATTTCACGAAAAATTTTCCTATGTTTTCGGTTTAGTCCCGACCCGATCCTGATACTTATTTTGGGCCTCGAGGGTCTATCATAGGGATGTTAGGGTTAATATACTTATTTTGGGCCTCGAGGGTCTATCCTAGGGATGTTAGGGTTAATATCGGAAAATGAATAGTTATTGATATGAATTATCTGTAAATGTTCTGAAAACTCCAGTAATGCTCTGTAACCCTATTTCGGCTACGGATACAGATTAGGGGTGTTACAGACTCTCCTTCATCTTATAATGTCATATGGTGGTTTGTATGATGTATAGCATGACTGAAGGGTTAGCTAAGCATCAATGGTGTTATAGGTTAGTTATCACCATGGTGTGTACCATGTGGTATTGCCAATGTTATAGGTTGTCTTGCTTTGACATCCTTGTCATTAAGATTGTACGGGACGATTACAAATAGTTGGATCCAACGAGGGGCACATCATGAGGGGTGTGTTGGAAAAAATAAATTTATTGGAAGCTTTGAGGCATATTATCAATTAGTAAAGGTGAAGATTTGAATCATAAAATTGTGATTTTATATTCTACTCCGCTAGACCTTTATAACGGTATATCATGTGCTCAAAATGGTTGAGTGATAATTGATATTCAAAGTAAGCCAATTATGAATTATGTTAAGGAAAATTGAAAGTTTAGTCTCAAATTGAAAGCCAAATTAGCGTTTGAATCATAAAATTATGGTTTTATATTCATTTAATTTTGAATAAAAATTTATAATTTTTATGGAATGACATTGTAAAATATTAAATATTAAAAATTTATGGTATTGATTAAAATTGAAATAAGTTTTCAAGTTTCAAAATAAAATGTAAAAAAAAAAATAAAAAAATCAAGGAGTTGAGGAAAACTATCGGATTGAATGTTAAGACTTTATAATATTAAAGAATTTTGTCACTTCGCAAGTTTAAACCGAATTGGAGGAGGTAGTGGTTGAAAAGGTTAAAACAATCGAAGAGCGAAAAAAAGGGGGAAAAAAAAAAGAAAAGAAAAGAAAAGAAGAGAAAAGAAAGAGATATTGTTTACTCCTGAACTATCTTCATATAATCTCAAAAAGCACGAGCTGAGTAAAATCCGTCGGCTCTACAAAAGAGTTTAAGATCTAACATTCCGCCTCTTAAATTCTCTCAGATCTGCACCGTCTTGCTGATTCCATCTTACATTTTCATTGATAGACTTTATCTTTGGTTAGATCCGTGATGGATTTCATGAAGGTCTTTGATCAGACGGTTCGCGAAATGTACGCTCTAACTTTCGTTGCTCGGAATCTCGAATCAAAATTTGATTTATTACTGTTCTTCATCGAGGATTAGTTGATTTCATTTTTTCTCTTTTGTTATTTCAGAAAGAGGGAGGTTAATCTAAAGGTATTGAAGGTTCCGGAGATCGAGCAGAAGGTGAGATCAATTGCAGTTTAATGATTCTTCGTATGCTTGTTGCCTGGAGAAATATGCTTAAGATTTAATCAGTTGTTATTAGATCCATTTAATTTGTTCCTTTTAAAAAAAGAGAGGAAAGATTAGGATTATAATTTGGATTATAATGTAAAGACTGGTTGAGTTTGAAATAGAATCGTTGGTAGGAAATCAGAATATATTTACTGAAAGAATCGGATTTGTCTTTGAAACGGAGGTTTATGATATTATTGGAAGCTGAGGTTGAAAGTCACTTGTTACTTGCTAGGATTTTTCTTTTGATTCAGCTGAACGATATGATACCGAACTTGTGTTAGTATTCCACTTGACCTTTTGGTTTATAAGTTGTTAAGTAGCAGGAATTCTTTCATTAAGTTTGGGTGTTATTAGTGGCGCAAAATGAATTGCCGTTGTATTCTGTATCCAATGTTTTTGATCTCCCACACTTTGCTTTTGATTGCACCAGATCTAGAATTACTTGTGGCTTTATCTTACTTTTAAATCTATATAATTGAGTGATTAGTTCAGAACTTGGCAGGAAACATTAAAACTGTGTTGCAGTATGTATGATAATAAGTTTAGTTTTCTGGTAATACTTTAGTTTACATTTGAAGTACTCGATCTGTTTACATATTTTGTGAAAATGAATGCAGGTACTGGATGCTACAGATAATGAACCATGGGGTCCTCATGGGACTGCATTGGCAGAAATAGCACAGGCCACAAAGAAATTGTAATTATCAACTTTTGCGCTTGGTTTTCTTTTAACATTCTGTTTGCACATCTTCTCTGGTATTGGTGTTTGCAAGATATCTATCGCTTTATGCTAACTGGATGTTCTACCATATCTTGTAGCTCTGAATTCCAGATGGTTATGAATGTGCTCTGGACAAGATTGGGTGAAACTGGAAAAGACTGGCGTTATGTTTACAAGGTATGTGTATTCTGACTAACCATCTAATAAGTTGGAATTCATATGTACTTCCAAACCTTGTTGGCTTATGTACCTTCTCATACCTTTGTACATATAAAACCATTTCTCGAACAGGCATTGACTGTTATTGAATATCTGATTTCTCACGGATCTGAACGTGCGGTTGATGACATAATAGAACACACTTTCCAGATCTCTGTAAGGCCTCAACCCCTTTATTTTCTGAGTTGCCTTCTCACAGTTTATGGAGCTTTCTCTAATCCCCTATTTGTTTTGCATTTGCAGTCCCTCACAAGTTTTGAATATGTTGAGCCGAGTGGGAAAGATATGGGAATCAATGTCCGAAAGAAAGCAGAAACCATAGTGGGCCTTTTGAGTAATAAAGAAAAGATACAAGAAGCTAGGAACAAAGCAGCTGCAAACCGTGACAAGTAAATTTCTTTTTGGAAGCGTACTTGTATACTTGTGTCATTTTCACTGACTGAACTGTGTCTGTTACTATTTTTAGGTACGTTGGACTGTCATCTACTGGCATAACTTATAAGTCCAGTGCATCCTCGTACAGTAGTGGTGGCTTCAATGGTGGTGGGGATAAGTATGGAGGCCTAAGTAGCAGAAGAGAAAGTGACAGCTATAGAGACAGTTATAAAGAAAGCGATCCATATGGGGAAGAAAAGTTTGCTACAGATACCTACATCAAATCGCATCGAGGGACTGCATGTGAGATCCAAGGGAATTCCTCTAAGGAGTCTAGACATCATGGCAGGTTTATGTCTTACACTGTTCATTATTAGTTACAAATTATTTAGTAGTGTTTTTTTTTGCCGAGTTTAACTAGGCTTTACACTGTTATCTTTAGTTGGAGGAAAAGTTCTTTGGCCTATTGGTTATGTACTCCATAATCGAACCCACTGCACTGCTATATATATTTGGTTCTAGGAATCATGTTGCTATTGTTATTTGTTAATTCATTTATTTGAGATGATGGTTCCTTTTTTATTATTCATAATTCCTTGGTTATGGAATTTCACAGCACCCTTACTGATTTTACCTATTCAATTTTTGTAATTTTTTACCATTCTTTGCTCCACCTAGAAAATCTTATATTGTGATGTTTGTTTGCAGCAAGGATTCAAAGAAAAAATTCTCTTCAGAGTTGAATGATTCCAATAAATATAGCCAAAGCACCAGCACCCCTTCAAATAATTTTGATGATGACTTTGATGATTTTGATCCCCGGGGAACGTCCAGTTCCAGTAAGAAAAAATATTCATTTTTTAAGTTGAGAATGCTTCTTCAGAGGTTTTCCTTTTATCATTTAAGCCTAATTTTAAAATGTTATAAATCCTTTTTTTGCTAGTTCATTTTGTTGACACGCCTAGGGTTTGTTGAAAGCATGCTTCTTCTTGTTCAGTAATAGTTTTTTTTTTAAAGGATGCTGTCTTATAAATGCATTGTTGATTACTATTGACAGAACCAGCAGCTGGAAGTTCTAATCAAGTGGACCCGTTAGTACCAAATTTGATTGACGACCTCTTTGACGGACCAGCATCAGTCCCTATGGAAAAGTCTGCTGTGAGTACTGATTCAACAGATGTTGATCTATTTGCTGATGCAACTTTTGTGTCAGCACCGACCAAGGTGGCTCATGAATCAAGTCCTCAGGCACAGGTCAAACCTTTTCTTCTATATTGATTTTTGGATATACGAAAATGAATTATTGTAGCTTTGCCAATTGAATTGTAGCTTTTTATTTGAGCATTTAGAATATTAACACACATATATTAATATTTATCTGATTTTCAGTGGATATCATAGAGGTATTGGGACTAGTTATTGGTTCAAGGCATATCCTTTAAATTATGAGGAGCTGACATCTGTTTCTTCTTCTTCTCATTTGTGCAGCAACAAGTTGATCTATTTGCTTCCCAGCCTGCCATTACTCCTGCAGCCTCTCCAACTGTTGACCTATTTGCTGCCAGTGATCCAGTTGTGCAACCACACATAAAGGTATCAGTCTGTCTTTAAAAGAACCAAATAAAGAAGACACCAGATAGAACTTACCTTCAATTAACTTAACATGCACCTCTTCTCCCCACGCTCCCACCTACCAACGTCCTTTCATCTCTTCATTGCAAAAAATATCCCCACTGATAAAAACACCAGTTTGCTTAAGATTGTGTAATCTTAGAAATGCTTTTATTTGAGCATGCAGAGTATGTATACGTGTCTGTGTATATATGTTTGTATACTAATTAGGTGGATATCATAGAGGTTTTTGACTAACTAATTAAGGAGTTGGGGCATATCTTTTAATCATGAAGAGCTGAAATCCACTTCTCCTTTTCTCATTTGTGCAGGGACAGGTTGATTTATTCGCTTCTCAGCCTGCCATTACTCCTGCAGCGTCTCCAACTGTTGACCTCTTTTCCACCACTGATCCAGTTGTGCAACCAGCCATGGCAGCAAACATTGAGCCAGTAAATGCTAACATTGTTGATCCATTTGCTGCTGTTCCGCTGAACAATTTTGATGGATCTGACATTTTTGGTTCATTCACAACTCATTCTGATTCAGCTTTGGAAGAACCAAAACAAAACCCCATGAATGATGGAAACGTTAATAAAATGAGTACAAAGTCATCACAAGACTCTAAAGCTCCTCAAAAGAAGGATGCTTTTCAGGTGAAGTCTGGAATTTGGGCTGATTCACTGAGCCGTGGAATAATTGATCTTAACATATCTGCTCGTAAGTTGTCCCATTCTAGTCTCTACTTTTCGCTTATAAAGTGCTCGTCTATTTTGAATTTTCTTTTACTGTTGCTTTGTCATTTGAAACCTTGCAGCCAAGAAGGTTTCACTGGCAGATGTCGGAGTAGTCTGCGGATTAAGTGATGTAGATGAAAGAGAGAAAGGGCCTCCAACTTCATTTTATATGGGGAGAGCAATGGGAACTGGCTCTGGTCTTGGTAAAACTGGGTTCGCATCTACACCATCAACTGATGAAGATGGTCTATTCTCGAGCCTTGGCAACCACCAACAGTATCAATTCGGTAGCTTTAAAAAGTAATTTTGTTCATTCCCCCTTTGCATTCATTTCCTATTTTGGTGCTAAAAACGAAGTTATCGAGTGTTGTGCATTTTGGTGTGCTACTTTCGTATCATTCTATGGTACACTCCCCAGGAAGTCCTTTATCTTTCCATTAGGAACATTTGCATGTGAAATTGGTATTGAGATTTGATTCAGACTTGGTTACCACCATATTGTTGTTGTTCACACACTGTGTTAAAATTATTTTTAGCGTCGTCTGAATCAAGTTGTATAGTCCGTGTATCAGGGGGCCTCCCCAGTTATTGAAGCCTGTTTCCCTATATTCTGTTTATCATCCAGTGTATTCGCGGTGAATAAATATCAGTCTTCATCAGACCGTTTTCACTGTCTAATAAAGTTACAAGTAAAGCTCCCTAATCTTAAATGTCATGCTTTCTTCGTAGAAGTAAAAGACATAAATTATTAATCTCAATCTTAGTAAGGGTGTTCTGTTCTGTTCGGTTGGATATTTTGAATCGCTGATGATAATTTAGTTTGGTTTGGTTTTTAATTTTGAGCTTTTGGATTTATTTTTTTTAATAATTTAAAATTTTTAATTATTCAAGTAAATAAAATACTCAATAATTCTAATATAACATTTTTAAGATAATTTTTCATATAAAAATTTTAATATAAATAATTTATCTTTATATCATTAGTAAGTTAAAATTAATTAAAAATAAATAAAATTTCTAAAAACCGTTCAAACATTTCCAATTTTATTACACCGATTCACGTATTTCGTATAGGGTTCTTTTCTTTTCCATTTTTTGGGTTCGAATATCCCTGGATGAAACATCGTCTTTTCGTTAAAGCCAGTTTTTCATGTTATAAAACAAGGCCACCATTTCATCGCTTTTTCCAGAATAAGGAAACATTTGAATTGAATCCCCCCACCAAATCCCAGAAACAATATATTTTCAGCAATCAGATCAAAGCAGTTCTAACTCAGATGGGTAAAAACAGTGACGGCTGTACAAAATATAGGAAGATAAGGCAAAACACAAACGGTGTAAGGAGTTTAAAGATCATTTTGATAACAGTTTTCAGTTTCAGTTTATTTTTTTGATGTGTTATAAATTATATAATATATAAAAATAACATAATATAAAGTACTATAAATTTAAAAATGGGTCGGGTTGAGTTTGGATCTTAAATGTCCAAACCCGAGTCTAACTCATATGTTAAATGGGCCTAATTTTTTTTGTCTAAACCCATCTGTTAGGTTTAATATTTTTATTCAAACCTTTCCAAATTTTTTTGACAGGCCTTCGGGCTTGGACAAGTAGCCAATAACATGAATTATGATAATAATTAAAAAAAAAATCATATCAAAACATTATTGAGTTCCAACTCCACCTCTTTATTGAATTCCTAATAAGAGTAGAACTAAAACACACCTATCTATAAATATATTATTTCTCTGCTTACAAAATTATATCATAACACAGAAAAAAAAAATCCAAAACACTGCCATGGCTTTCAGTTACAACGTCAACATTAGGCAAGAAAACGAGACTAACGTCGAAGAATTCAGTGATAATGTTTTCAATATAAAGATAGAGTTTCCTTATATTTCATCTCCCAACGCTGAAATCACCGTAAATATCTTTAACCAAACCCTAATTTTTGACCGAGACATATTTTTATTCGAACAACATCATCGAGACATCATTCTTTACATGGTTCCTAATTCGAGAGCTTCTCCAGAATTCATTGAGTTCGCCATTTTTTCCTCTATTTTACGTTTTGCAAGGGATGCAAATAGCAACCCAATGAACCTTGGGCTTAAAGTAATAAATATGAAGGTGGTTGTGAAAGTAGTTCTTGATGTGAACATGATGGAGGATGATGATATTGATTATGATGATGGGTTGATTAACGAATCATTGACGAATGCTGTAATCAACTTCACGCCAGCAAGTAGGTTATCGGTTGAAGGTTTAGAAAGGGTTAAATGGGATTCAATGACGAAGAGGGAGGATGAATGCGCCATTTGCTTGGATGAGTTTGTGAAAGGCGATGAAGTTGCTTCGATGCCTTGCGGTCATGGTTACCATGATGGTTGCATCGTTAAGTGGTTGGAAACTAGTCATCTTTGCCCATTGTGTCGATACAAGATGCCCACTTTGATTCAGTTTTAATCCTATCATTATTTCGAGTCTCCTATTTTTAGCATGTTTTTGATTATTGTATTTTCACAAAGAAAATTATATAAAAAAAAAATTGATCAACATTACTCTCGACTGTAAGTGTAACCCCTCGTCACTTACCTGATTCTTTTTCATCATTGAAATTTGGGGAGGGGAAGGAGAATATGGCCTGAACCTTCTTATCTCGTTTTCGTTTAGTAGTTCAGATTATAAAATCTACACTTATACATACTGGTTTATCTGCTATTTTCCTTTCCATTTTAGGTTCCAGGCCTCAGGCATTCCTTACTTGCAAGTGTCTAAGTTTTAAGCCTTTTTTTTCTATAGACAAGATAATGGTTTAATTTCAATAGATTATATATTAATGGTCAAATTTGAGTTTGGGTCCTCATACTATGCTCAAACTTTAATCTCTTGTAACTTTTTATATAATTTAATACCTCAACTTTCCCTTATGTAAAACATAATTAAGGTTGTTTTTTTAAATATTGTAAAATAACCATTAAATTTTGATTTTGATCTCGTTGACGATAACCAAATTTTAGTTTTGATCTCTATTCTACTTAAAATTAATATAATTTTTAACAATGTGATTAGACCATATAATGATATTGGGCAATAAATCGCTATAAAGTTGAATAGTGTGTTGAACCATTTCCAATCTTAATTTTTCTTGAGAAGACTCGATTTCACCGACTCTTCGGCTAATGGAGCCATTCTTCCACAGATTCAAAGTGGCAGTTGAACATCACAATTGTCCATCACGGATATGTCCCAAGTATTTTCAGCAATCAGATCAAAGCAGTTCTAACTCAATGGGTAAAAACAGTGACGGCTGTACAAAATATAGGAAGATAAGGCAAAACACAAACGGTGTAAGGAGTTCAAAGATCATTCTGATAACAGTTTTCAGTTTTAGTTTTTGAGAGGAGAGCCCTACAAGACATCAAATATCAATCCATCATTCTTCCCCTCAGCATGGCTGCCGCTTTCCTCACCTGCCTCACGGGCCCTAAGATGAATACCTGCATATAAAAAACCCACACATTTGACACTCAATTATCAAAGATAATACATAATAAATGGCATGGTGATTCTTTAAGATCAAATAGACTAACCTTGTCCGGTGGGCCCTTGGCACCCCCAAAATGAATTTCCGCACTGCAGCAATAATGAACATGTAAGTACAGGAAAACTAAATTCATAGCTCCAAACCCCAAAGAGACGCACATGCAATGCACATCTGGACATGGAGAAAGAGACATGTATATGTGTCTATAAATACGTACTTGCAAGACTCCTTAATTGACAAGATGGAAACCCCTTTTCTTCCAATGACACGTCCCATCTTCCCTTGCGGAACATCCACAATTGAAAGTATTTCTTCTTCAGGAGCATCCCCCTCCACCATCAAGTTATCTAATACATTCCAATTATCAGAAATTTATATGGAGATCCTCCGTATGTACCAAAATTGATGGAGCTTGGCAAGCTAATTACTATATTTCTCCACAACCCTATCGAGAAACAAACAATCATAATAGTGTTTAGAAATATAAGAACCTGGAATAGGAGGAATAGATGGCCAATCAGCATAGTTATTATCGTTGATGCAGAAACATCGGCAGTATAGAGCTCCACGAACTGCAAGGTGCCACAAGGATCGTTCATTCAGTTTCTTCATCATCATGTGGTAGATGTATAGAAGAAAGCGGACATCATCTGCAGCTGCACGGACCATGAGCTCAGATAATGGTCTGTATTTCCAAAACTTGGGATCCTGCGATAGGCAAAGACAAAATTATGAAGTTCAGGGGGAAATTGTTTATTAACAAATGAAGCATCTGAATGTGCAAAAAAAAAAAAATATTAAGAGAATAATAAATTTCTATCATGGATCTACATATGTAAATAGCTTTGTGAATCCAAAAAAGACAATAGGGTATTGCTTTTACTCCAAAAAATCCAGCAGTCTAGTTAAGAAATTTTATGTTAGTGATAAGGAGTTTATGCTAACCTGCCTAAGGAGGAGACGAACTTCTTCCTTCTCCTGATAAGATATTCCTATATTTAAAGTAACAAGGCATAAATCAAAAGTCAAAATGCAGTGAATGTAACTTGATGAGAAGTAGAACTTTGCTTGTTTGAATGTCATGTATAAAACATCCAGTTGCAGATAGCACAAGATCACTTGAACATAAATAATATGCCATGCAAAGCAACGAAACCATCATTACTTCTGACATGCATAACTTTGAGCAGGATATAAAAGAAAGAAACAAACAAAAAATCAGATTCCTAACTGGTAACTGCTAAGTCCAACAGTACATAGTTCATATTGCCCAAGTGAGATTAAAGGAAAGATCAGAAGGATACCAGGGCATATCAATTTAAAAGCCAGTTAAGATAACATTTAAAAGACTTCACAAGTGTATATTCAGTTAGCACACTTAAGCTGCAGACAAAGTTCCGTGACCAGAATTAATTAAATTCAAAAGGATACCAGGGCATATCAATACCGCAATAGCGTGGATCTGCAAGGAGGCCGACAAATGATATGTTGTCATCAGGCAATCTCGTCCGTCCTTCTTGTTCCTCTAAAAGAGAATAAGCAATCTGCAGAGGCCAAAAACAAAAAAGAAAGGCAAAATAAACCACTCAACAGTATTTAAGTAACCCTACATAAATTGGGACATGTTGAATGCTTTGAAGTGCTTGTTTTCAAATGCTTCAATATGCAAGTAAAGGAATGCCGTAAGCACTTCAAAGAAAGAACTAAAATAAAAAAGAAATGAAACCGCAAGCGTAAGGGGAATCCTTGTTTAAATTGATAAATAAATAGGCTTAAATCTACCTAAGGGCTCAACAATTGGAGTACAAACAAACATCAAAATGAAGGAAACACAAACAGACATTACTTGTACTTTTACATGCTTTAACAGTTTGCTATGAATAAGTCCTTAAGCTCATAAAGGATGCTCACCTGTGTGTCCATGACATTGTTTAACTTGATGCCAAATTGGAAGTACAATGCCTGTAAAGTAAGAAAAAGATTTAAATTGGCCGTAAAGTATACCAAATGCACCAATAATTCAAAATTACAATGGAAAAAAATTAGACACCTCACTATCTCGTTTGCAATCGTGAATAACTTTTTTGATGTAACTAGACTCAAGTGCAGGCTTACAGGCATTTATAAGCACTTCTCCACCCTCAATGGCGTCAACTAAATATATGGCATCCTGAAATGCAAGCTGCAAGAAAACAGCATTTCTCAAAAATCTTGGAGAAGCAATAGCACAGGAAAGTTTCATTTTAAACTAACAGAAACAAAAATTGACCAACTACGGAAAATATATCCATGTGTAACAATAAAATCATAGTTCTTGATAAAGCATATCGTTATTGAGTCAAGTTAAACAATTTCAGACAAACAGTCATTAACTAGAGTTAACCTGCATAATACAAAGAGTGCCGTTGCGACAAAGGTCAACGCCCTCACAGTCAAAACCTACAACCAACTGCTTCTCCGTTGAAGGGTTCAAGAACTCCGCCGGCAGCTGAGAAGCATTGGTCACTATATGGATAGGAACCGGAGGAGCTTCATCGTCAAATGGATTGCCACCTGCAACACATTCTTCAATTCATCATAATTAATAACAAGCCGAAAAAGATTCAGTAAAAAACAATCAATTGAAGAAAAGGATAAAGAACAGTGATCTGAGCATTCTGAACTGACATTAAAGTTATTCTCTTCCCCTAAGCCCACCGATCGAAACGAATTAGGGCAGTGGATCAAGAATCAAATCACAAATAAAACAAGACTATAAATAAAGCTAAAATTGAACTAAACAGTAAAGAAAGCACAATAAAGAACTTAAATCTTAACCAGAAAACAAAAATTGAAATCGACAATGAAAACAAAAGATCACAAAATTAAGAACCTGAGTCAGATGGGAGAGGAACGTGAGTGCGATGAGAAGGAGGATGATTAGAGGAAGCCATGCGATCGAACCATCCAAGCAGATCGATTTATTCTTTATTTTTTTCCCCTTCACTCTGAACTTTTTCACTCGATTTATATTGCTCTCGTGCCCTTTATATATATAGAACTTTTTCCACTAAATGGAATTTCTTATTTTTTTCGCTAAACTGAAACCACTTCCTTCATTTTTCACCACGTCATGACGTCATTCTGGTTTTCAGGTTTGACGACAAGCCTCCTTAAAACAAATAAAATAAATTACTATTAATTAAGTTAAATTGCTTAATTTGGTGAAATAAATTTATTTAAAATGTTTGGAAAAATTCAAAAAAAATCACCACATACAAATATTAGAAATTGATTAAACGAGTAAAATAGTGTAGATTTAATATATATATATGTTGTACCGATTGGTATATGTTTGTAAATTAGAAAAAAAAAAAACAATTATCATGAAAATGCATCAATAATCAATATAAGAAGATTTCAGTATTAGATATTAATAATCATTGGTTACTGATTGTTGCTTTTGTTAATTGTACCGTTACTCGTCGGTTAAAGCTTTTATCCATGGGATCTGGACGATATACTCTCATAAGCTGTGCACAAAAATTAAGTTTGAAAAGTCAACGAAAGAGAATTTTATTCTTTTGTTCTCTTTATTTGCTGTTGATTAATTCTTGAAGTTCCTTAGTTTCAACATTCACATGAACTCTTTTGAGTAGTATGTTATTGGCTCTCCTATCCTATATGTCCATTCTTTTCACTGAATTAAAGAGGCTTAAGTCCATTCTCAGAAAGTTTAATAAAGCAAACTACGGAGCTATTTCAAAAAGAGTGACTGCTAATAAGGTTGAATTGGAAGTCCAGTTGTCATTGCTTCGTAACCCCACTACTTGTTCATCTTGTTGTCTAAGCAGTGTACTCTTTTGAGTTAATTGCCCTCCAGAATTGCTTGGAGAGCTTCTTTGTACACTTTCCACTACTCTCGGGCTATCTCCATATGCATTCTATCATCTCATGGATGACAATTCTAGACAGATGGGGAATCCATAATGAAGTGTGCTCATTGTGTAAGCAAGAAAATGAAACAATGAGCCACCTCCTCATCAAGGAATTGGGGTTCTACCAGGTGCTCCTCCAGTTGGTCACTCTTACTTTCCTCCTTATGGGATGCCAAATCATGAACCAATTTGCTCATAGTGGGCAGTTATCTGGAAGTGAAGCTAACTCTAACCTGCAGCATCAAAGTTCATGTAATTTGCCTAACAACAAGGATGGTGCTGTTTCTCATTTCATGAAGTTCCAGGCATCTAAATACACTGAGCTACAGAGGTGTACATCAAGCGGTCCTGGTGAAAAAGTGCAGAGAGATGGGGCCAATAGTGCTCAATGTAACCTCTGTTATGAACACATTTTAGGCAGATGCAAAGACCCTTTTCTAAGGGGAAAAGAAATAGTGTCTCATATAATGTACTTATGAACTAGATATCCAACTTCTTTTAGTGATTTTAGTGGATCACTATCTCATCTTGAAGGGACAGATAATGATAATAAAATACAATGTTTCGAAATTGTTTGCTAACTGATAGAAGCAGGCTGACTACAATTGGAAGATCAGAGGATTATGACCAGGTCCTCTAATGTAAAGAACGGGGTAAACTACTCAACATAATACACGAGTCTAAAATATTTTCAAGGAAAAAAAGAAAGAGCGCTAAAATCTGGTAATAATTAAAAGTCATTATTCTATTTTTTTAAATTCCACGCGGCGAGTATTTACTTGTTAATCTTGGCCACGCTGGAGATACAATATATTCTAGAAGGATCAAACCCGCCCAAACTGAGAAAAAAGAAAAGGAAAAGAAAGCGTTAAATATCCTTGGAAAATGAATTTTTGAAAAAGGGTGTCAAATCCTCACAAACGGTTTTCTACTAGCACAAGGCCCATTTCCAATCCAGTGTACGGGAGAGAAAGCTTGGGGTTTGACGCTGCTAATCAAAGCGAAAATGGTGAAGTTCTTGCTCAAGATCGCTGCCGACTTCCAAAATCTTACAAACCTCCAGCCTCAGGGCGGCTGCGACGATCCTTCCTTCTCCTATCTCTTTAAGGTCTCTTTCTCTCTTTTGACTTTGATTTTGTTCGCTTGAGCTGACCTCGTTTCATTTTGATGCAAATTCCTGCTTTGAATTGCTTCGTTATTTTCTTTAAACGATTGTTTCTTGAAATCACTTCTTCATTTTGTCTTAACTAATTTTTCTTGTTCTTGTCTCTTTTGAAATTTTAGCTATTATAGTTACTATGTTTGCCGATTCATAATTTCAGTTGAATTTAGTTTATCTCTTCATTTATCGCAACTGCTATGCACGTTGGTTTACTTTTCGTATCCGTTTACTTGTTCTTCTCTCTTTTTTTTCTCCTTATGAAAACCGCTTCCATTTCATTTTTCTATTTCAGAATCTGTTCTCGTCATATTTATATGTTTGCGGTGCCTTTTTCTTAAGTCTCGATACTGTTATATGGTTCTTGATTTTCCTCTATCATTTATGGATGACTTTATTTTATTTCGCTTGATATGGTGTCAAAATATGGTTCCATAAGAAACCAACTGTATTACTTCTATTGTTGCTATACTATTCCGCTTAAATATTCTCAACAAGTTTAACTTAACTTTTCCGTATTCTTTAATCGTATCTTTTTTTTCTTTTTTCTTTTAATTCTCAGTATTCAGTAATATTTGAATTCTTTAACCTATTTGCCTATTTGGAGTTTCAGCTGAAATGTGAGAACTGTGGTGAGGTGAGTCCAAGGGAAACATGTGTGAGCTTGGGCGATACTGTTCCTCTTCCTCAGGGCAAGGGAACCACCAACCTCATTCAGAAGGTAATCTTGTATATTTGTATTGTCTATAGTATCAATTGATTTGAAGTGAAAGTTCATTACGATCTATGGAACTTATGCTTGTTTGGAGTGCTGAGAGCACAGAGGGGATGACAGACAAATTCAACACTGTATTCATAACATTCTTACTGGGAATTAGTCAATTTCTTGTCAAATGCTTTTTCATGTTGAATCTAACATTTCATCTGAGCTGCATATTGTGATTTTAGTTGTAAAATGATTGTGTTTTCTAGTCCAGAAAGGAAATCTATGAATCTGTATTATTAGGTGTTAAGAACCTATATGTAAGCAATCTTATTCTTGGTTTCAAGATGCATCATATCATTTCCCTACGATCATGTGTTGTGTAATGATAGTAAGCATTACGTGATTCTAAAATCTAATTGTAAACCAGCATGGTTCATTTCAGTTTGCATGCTGATATGTTGATTGAGGTTTTCTGTGATCCACCATTCTCTCTGAAAGGTTCTTGGGTTGAATAAGTTTTGTGCTTTGAGAACCCCTGTTCTTTTTCTAGAGAGCATTTGTCTTGTATCTTATGCCTTAAAAGTAGCCTGATGTAGACATTGTATGTGCTTGACTTGTATATACTCAAACTTCTGCCTTTTTTGTGACACATTACTTGTAGTTAATTAATGGTATGGTGGTTCATTCTGTCTTTCTCTAGTGCAAACTTTGCTCGAGGGACGGAACTGTAACAGTGATCCCAGGCCGAGGTAAACCACTGACCCAGGAAGAGAGCGAAGCAGAGAACTATGCACCTCTGATGCTTTTTGAGTGCAGGGGTTATGAGCCTATAGATTATGTGTTTGGTGGTGGCTGGAATGTTGAATCTGTAAGTCCCTGTTCTTCATTCTCAACCCTACATGGCACATGCCCTTTTTAGGTAGCTTAAAATTGTGAACGTAGCTTATTATAGCCAGGGCTTTGAAATTGTGAACACTGTGACACAAAAAAGTGAAGGACTAATTGGTTCATAGCAAACCCTGCTTAATATTATGCATATCTTGATGTTTGCTGAATTTTATTTGATGTAATTCCTTGTTGGAGCACTGAGCCCGTAATTTTCCAGCCACTTCTAGAAGTGTATAATTTGGGCATTTACAAGGTTGCTTACAGCCATCCCCAAGTGCATATTTGGTGGATTTATTTATTTATGTAAACTTACAGGTAATTTGATTGTGTAGCTGGAAGGGACTAAGTTTGAAGGTGTCGACTTGTCTGGAGGTGACTTTGCTGAGTATGATGAAGAGGGCGAGTACGATGTAAAGATATCCAACCTCCGCTCGACTTTTGATGTGGTGAAGTAGTGTAATACTACTCTCCTCTCCTCTCC
The DNA here is from genome assembly GCA_025698515.1 of Gossypium sturtianum. Lineage (NCBI taxonomy): Eukaryota > Viridiplantae > Streptophyta > Magnoliopsida > Malvales > Malvaceae > Gossypium > Gossypium sturtianum. Next base: position 169,237,025 of record CM046955.1, read on the forward strand.
TCTTGCTGGCAACATGTTAAGGTAAATAAACCTGACAGTTCATTCTGAACGAGAAAGTTGTGACTGGATTACATGTAGGTTGAAGCTCTTTGAGAAGGTGTTTTTAACGTGAAATGTTGGGTTTTGATGTATGTTAATAGATACAATGGCAATGGTTTTTAACCAATTGATGAATCACTTCATGGTTCTCTGCCTTTGTGGTTTTCTTGTTTCGTGTTTTTTTGAATTGTGAAGACAATTACTTGCGCTTTTCTTTCACAATTACAATTACAATTACAATTGATACATTTGTATAGTTACAACTAGAATCACAAAATATAAATGGATTACTATTACAATCAATACATTTGTATAGACTCGTACATATATTTATTTAAAATCATACTAGATTTAAACTACCTTCATTTTATCGTTAAGCCGAAGACTTCTTTACTTTGCTTTTCCTAAAGGTATTTTGGTTACTTCAGATTTCAGACCTGGAAAATGCTTTATGATCGGTTATAATAATAATAAACATTTTAGCCTTTTATTTATTTTTTGGTTTTTCTTAATTTATGTTTTTTTTATTAAATCACCTAAAATTGACTGAAAAGTTATTTTTTTTTTTAACTTTTTCACGAATTGTGTCAGCATTTTAAATTTATTTTTTTAAAAGTATAAAATTATTTTTAAAAAATTAAAAATCATTACAATTTTTATAAAATTATATATTTTTTAAAATTTTAAAAAAATTAAATACTTATGTGGCATTCACTTGGTAACCTACGTGCATGATTTTTCATCTATTTTAGGTTGATATAATAAAAAAAATATAAAGTTAAAAAGAAAAAAAAAATTTTTATTTTTTTATTGCAAATTAGGAGTGCAAAAAAAGTGATTATGCCTTTTATTGCGCTAGAGATAAAACTGCTAGAAACTGTAAATGGACCAACTGGGAGCAGTTTTGTTTTGGTATGCTTGACTTTATTTCGTAAACATTATTACAACCGAACGGTATACTTTTTAAGTTATTCTAGAATTTATTACAACCGTGTGGAATAAATTGTTCTTCAAAAGAACGTTTATTATACACTAGAATATAATATAATATATTAACGGTGTTAGTGAATTTTTTTTACGTAAATAATATATTTATAAAATTTTCTGTTGAAATTAATCGCGCTTTTACTTGAAATCATTAAATTAAAGTTTTAAAAATTATATTTATCACCTATTAATATTTATTATTTTGTAAAAGTAAAGAATTTTAATCACTTTTCAATTGAGTTGATGTTTAATTAATTTATGATACTAATTCAATTAATAGTTTCAATATTTTAAAATAAGAAGTTAAAAATATAAATAAATAATTTAAAAATTAACCTGGTAATGATATTTGTTACTTTATAAAAATAAGATTTTTAATTATTTCTCAAAATTAATATTCAATTGATTCGTGACACCAACTCAATTAATAACTTAAATAATAATATAAATATTTTAAAATAATAAGTTAGAAATATAAGTAAATAGTTGTTTTGCCAATGAAGTCAAAACATTATTGGGCATAGACCCTTAAAGTATCCAGATTGAAGCCTAATCATACGTAATTCCTATGTAAGTTTTAATTTAATGATTCAGTTTTAATCAAATTTATTTATATTTTTGTACCGATTGTATTTTATTTTGAAATTGCTCTGATAAATACCGAAGCAAGCAATATTTCAATACCTGAGATTAAAATTTTAAATACTTCTAATTTAATTTAACTGTTTAGGAGCAGTAGCATTACCTGAAATTTGGTCATCAAACCCTCACAAATCTCCGCTGTCTAACTCGCAGTCGCTAGCATCTTAATTCTTATCTACAGCTGAAACTACTTTCTACATTTTAAACTCCCACCAAAAATGACCCATCAACTATGCACCGCCATTGATGAAAAAAAAATTGTTTTAGAAAAAAAAGTTGTATTCCTGAATTATAGGTTATTGTTAATATTTATTTTGGGGTATTCACCGATTATAGGATACGACTTCAAACACGTATTATGTTTTATTTAATATTTAAATTTATAATTTAAGATATTATATATAAATATTCATTTTAAAATTTTATTTAACTAATATCTAATCATTAAAATTTCGCAAAATTATAAATATCAAACGTGATCATATATATACTATTATTAAAATATTTAAATTAATTTAATTTTTCAAACTCAAATACCATTTTCTAATTTTAAAAAATATATAATTACAAGTATCGAACTATTATAAATAGATTATTCGAATAATCATCAATTATTACAGCATAAATAAATAAAAATGAATTAAAAATGAGTCTCAGAAACACACTTGCATCACTCAAATACCATTCTTTTAATTGGAAAATAATAATTTCTTATGTTAAAATTCATAATTGAAAAAAAAAGTGTTTTTGTTCATAATAATTTAAAAAAGTAATAAGTTACACATTTTACATTAAAAAACTAGCCTAACTTAATAAGAAACGGACCCACCTTAATTATCCAAAAAAAGAAAAAGAAAAAGAAGAGGATCCACGTTGCGTAACAGCTGACCCACGTTGCTTTATTAGTTTATAATTAAATTCAACCCATTTTTAAATACCGTTAACATAAGTGTCAAGAGAAAATCAGTCCTAGGCCTAGGGCCTTCCTATCTATGCCGTGCAAGTGCAAACGATGCAATAATTTAATTTTAAGTTTCCTCAGATTTCATTAATCAACCTCATCACCACAAGAATCCAAAACCCAATTTTTTTATTTCATATGTTACCATCGTTTTTATCTCTATATCTTGTAGACTAACCAACTTTTCTCCATTCCATCTCTTTACTTTGCTTTTACCAAACTTTTCTGTCTTCCTCTGCCTAACCTTCCTTTATTGTTCCGTCATTTTGACCATTGATACTAATATGACCGCCATTCAAGCACCTTAATACAATTTTTTCTAATAAAGAAAACCCCTCTTTTTATCTCTACTATTTCTGTGCACCAATACGTTACATGGTATGTTCATTATCTTCTACTTGTGTTTCTGTTTTTAGGTACCCTTTTGCTTTAGACTCTTAATCTTCACGCTATAATAGTTTTGGGGTGCTCTTTTTTTCTTTTCTGATCAGGCGGTGTAACTTGTCAGCTCTAGATCTGTGATTCTATTATTGTTCCTACTGCAAAAAGAACCCAGATATTGGAGTTTTTGACTGAATGAATCGTTTGGGATCCAAGATGCAAGAGCTTTTAATTTACTGGTTTTGACTGGAAAACAAAGAAAAGGGGGTTTCTGGATCTGTTCCCAGAAGTCGAGTTCTGGTTTTAATAGGTGTTTCAAAAGATGCAAACAAGAATTGGGTCGGTTGGGTCATTAGAGGAAGGCAAGGATCCGGTGATTACAACTAGGACAAGCCAATCTAAGACTCTGCCATTGAGGGCACTTCAGTTGTTTGGGTTCTTTCTTGCCCTCTGTATTGGCTTTTCGATCATTAGCATATATACAATCCGGCGTTTTGGAATTTATAGCACGGTAACTACGGTTAAGTCCACTTTTGTGCCGTGTGCTGAAGAACCGAATAGCTTAGATCATTGGAGAAAACCCCCGTCGAGTTTGCTTCATTCAATGAGTGATAAAGAGCTCTTATGGAGGGCGTCTTTTGTCCCGAGAATAAAGAAGTATCCATTTAATAGACTTCCGAAGATTGCTTTTATGTTCTTGACCAAGGGGCCCTTGCCACTTGCTCCTCTTTGGGAGAGGTTTTTCAAGGGGCATGAAGGGCTTTATTCTGTCTATATTCATTCACTGCCATCCTTCAAGGCCGAGTTTCCATCTTCTTCAGTATTTTACCGGAGGCAAATCCCAAGTCAAGTATGTTACTTAAACAATTTCAAATATTTAATTACAGTATTCATTTGTTTCTGAATTTTGTTAATTGTCTTAATCTTCTTTGTTCATTGTTATGTTAAGAACCCCCACCACACTTGTTCCTATGCGGCATGATTTTTGTGTGTTTTTAGTTGCTTATGTACGTAATGATGAGTTAATTTCCTTGTTTTGTTCTTATACTGTTTATAAATTCTGATATGTAGCTGCTATGCTGAAAGTGTTTATAGCATGCTTCGATACCTTCTAAAATTTTGTTATTGGGGCATTCTTAATTGTTGGACTGGTTGCATAAATTACTTTCTGAAATCCGGTTTTTGAAGGTTAGACATAGAACTGCCATCTTATATAGCCTTTCACTCTTTATCTCTTTTAAGAAAATCATTAGTTTGTTCCTCTCCTTATTTCCCTGCTTAAATCACATTTTTCATTTCTTCTCGGCTAGCTAGATGGTTTGGATTTTGATTTGTCATTATAACCTCTTTTCAAAATAAGGGATTGTTCTCGCCTACATATAGGCGTAGCATTGGCTCATTGCTGACACATGCAAAATTATGGTCATAAACTCACTATGTATCACTTTGATAAACATAAGCAGGAAATGCATGAGATGTATTTGATTGTTCAAACCACATGTTTCATCGCGTTACCTTCAATTTATGAGTCATTTAACCTGGAGTGAGCTTGCACTTTGAGATCTATATATTTATACCGTCTGTATACAGATCTGGTTTGTGCTTCAAACCGCATTACGGGTTTAAGACCCTGAAATCATAGAGGCCTTTCAACTAATCAGTCTGGACAACAGGTGCTTCTAGTCAACAGAAGGTTTGCTTTAGGAACATATAGGAGATAGACAACTTTAACATGTTTGGCTTTAAAATCATGGCTCTTAAGTGGCTTTAGGAACAGTGCATAATCTGTAATGGTTCAGTTGTTACTAGAAAAGATCCCGCTTTCATCTTTTTTCTTTTTGCTGAACTTTTTGGAATCAGATAATGTTACGATGGGGTTGAGATAATTCCTTGATAGCCAAACCTATAATTACTATGTAAAATGTTGGCTGTTGTGTTGAGGGTTGAACCTAGGAGGCAATTTCTTATGCTCCTAGGAACTATCATCTTTTGTATTGTTGTACTAAGCATCTTTCTTTCGGTTAGACCTAAGCAAATGCTGTGGTTGCCCATTTTTATTCTTATTTTTAGTTGCTATCTGTCATATTAAATAATTGTTTGCCACTTGTTCATCAACTGTTAAAATTTATTTATTTTTTCTATTTTTCAGTACATTTTCTAGCCTTTTTCCCCTCTATTAGGGGTTGAGCAGTACCTGATTTCTGTATTTGCTTCCTCTGCAGGTTGCTGAATGGGGAAGGATGAGCATGTGTGATGCCGAGAGAAGGCTCCTTGCCAATGCCTTGCTTGACATATCCAATGAATGGTTTATCCTCCTCTCCGAATCTTGCATTCCTTTATACAATTTCAGTGTCATCTACCAGTACATAATGAAATCCAAACATAGCTTCATGGGTGCATTTGATGACCCCGGTCCATTCGGCAGAGGACGATACAATTATAATATGGTTCCGGAGGTGAATATCAGCAAGTGGCGTAAGGGGTCCCAATGGTTTGAAGTTAACCGAAAACTTGCAATCAACATAGTGGAAGATGTTACCTATTATCCTAAGTTTGAACAGTTCTGCCGACCAGCATGTTACGTGGACGAGCACTACTTCCCCACCATGTTAACCATCCAGACACCCAATCTCTTAGCGAATAGAAGCATCACATGGGTTGATTGGTCAAGGGGTGGGCCTCATCCTGGTACATTTGGCAGATCAGACATTACAGAAGACTTCTTCAAGAGAATCTTGGAAGGTCATCAGTGTAGGTATAACGATCAGCCGAGTTCGATTTGTTTTCTTTTTGCCAGAAAATTTGCACCGAGCGCTATGGAGCCCTTATTACAGATAGCACAGAAGGTTTTGGGATTCTGACTTTTGAGTGATGAATAGTGCCAGATTTTGATTTTGATCTTTGATGATGAACCAAAATTTGAGATGGAGATTGGATCCATGAGCCGGGGGGTAGCATATTAGGTCCTCTCTTTGATCTCATCTCATACAAACATGAAATTTAACACTCTTCTAATTTTTTGGAACTCCCAAAACTAATCTGTATGTACAGTACAGATAATTCATAAAATCAATAAATAAAGTTTTACCCTAATAGAATATCCCGTATTATCATAATTTATGTTGATATGAGAATCTGTTATATGGATATTGGAGCCAAAATCTATGGCCTGGATATATGGGGTTAATTTGTTCCCAGTTTTCTTGCGATTTATGTTGTTCTTTTCTTTGTTACTCATAAGATTTCTTGTAAGATTGCATTTTTTGTTTCATTTCTCAATTATTTGTCTATTTTTATTCTTTTGTTCTTTGATTAAAATCGTAGATTTTAGTTCTCAAAAGATCATTTGGAGTTTTTATTTTCGGAATATATTTGGAGCTATATTTTCAAGTGCTTTGAATAACATTGAAGTTTACTTGGGGTGAGTTTGGATGGACAGTGCGTTTACATATGGTTAGTGTAAAAACAGTGGTGGCGGTGATATTAGATATTGTAATCGTGAGATAAAAAGTAAATTAAATGCACTACATCTAATCGTTCATCCAAATTCACCCTTAAACTATGTCCTTTTTCATTATTTATTTTCATTTCCTTTTAGTATTTGATATATATATACAGTCATAGCATTTTGATTTTCATATTGAAAATACACGGCAAAAAGAATGTTTATATATACCCAACCTAGTTTTTATTATTATATTTTTTTGCAAATTACACAATTACTGATTTTTCAAAAATAGAAAAAAGGAAAACTTATAGCTGGGGTTAAGGATGATAACGATATAATTAAGATGGATTTTGAAAAAAAAAATTTGGTTTTTTAAAACCCAACTCAGCTTGGAAGAAGTTATATGCTCTTAAAAATCAAATAATAATCCAAATCGATATTGAATAGAATCATAATCTTTTAATTATTATAATGTTCCAAATTAAATAATTGTCAATTTTTCTCAAGTTAAAAGGGAAATCTTTTTCTTATAGCAGGGATTAAGGGGAAAAAGGTACAGTGTATACCTACCTGTCATTCGCTCTTTGCTTGGAATTTCTATAAAAAATACGTGTGCTTTGGGGCCCCCACGTGTTCTCCCTGAGTTGGCTCAACCTCTACCTCTATCATGTGATGTTTGGTGGTCTCACAAAGAATCAGTATCTTTTCAGTTGCTTGGCGATGGAATCCGTCAATTGCGGCCCTGCCCGCACTCATCCGTCTATCCTCACTTCTATTACGTCCTTCACTGTCGTAATGTTTTGTCGCCTGTCGACACGGATAAATATGAAACCTCGATCTATGTGCTAACCTTTTCATCAGCCATTCGATGCGCCAGTAATATCACGCTTTGTACCTCCCTCGAATTTACAAAAGAATCAAATTCTAATCCCATGGAATAAACATTAACAGCCCCACCAAAAACGGCCACGTTTCACCTTGTCATTATCAAAAAAAAAAATACCGGTGGGAATAAAAAATTTAGACGCGTATAAGTAATAAATAATGGTAATAGTGGTTTTTTTTGAAACGGGTAGCAGCTGATACTACCAGCTGTAACAATGTTACAGTATAAATCTCCAGGCTGGAAATCAGGGCAGCTGCCCGATTTTTCCCCTCATTCTCTCTCTATATATTTAGACCCCACCTCCCTATAACGCACACTCACATTTTCTCCATCTTTTAACCCAAAAAAGAAAAGAACGCTCAAAGGATTTGCAACAATGGGTCTCTCAAAGGCTTCTCTAATCCTTGTTCTCGTCGCTGTTTGTGCTCTTATGGGTTCAGCCATCGCTGCTGAAGCCCCAGCACCGAGCCCCACCTCAGGAACCGGCTCCATCTCCCCCTCATTCGTCTCTGTTTTCTTTGCCGCTGTCACGGCTCTGCTTTTCGGCTCTACTCTCAGGATCTGAAGGGTGTTGGCTATTGATGGTGTAGAGAGGGTATTTTGGGGGGGGGGGTGAATTTTATATGGAGTTTTAGTATATCTAGGAGTCCCTATATATATAAATATGCGAGAGTCGAGAGAGGTAGTTTTGTTATCTACTGCACAGATTATTCATGGTGGATGATGTTTGGACTTATTTGTTTCAGTATTATTATGGATTGATATCATTTTCATTAGTACGTAATCTTTTATTTCTTTCTTTGCTTCTTGAATTTGTTGTATGTTCATATATATATATATATATATATATATATTTTGTTTGTTACGTATTTTCTTGCGTTTTCTCTACAGCCAAACAATAATAGCAGCAGCATATGAGCATTAGAGTCAAATTGAACCGTTAAAGACTCTAAACTCAAATTCAATTGTACAATTTAGTCATCAAATATTTGGCAATAATGCTAAGAGCATTGCCCACCACTCACCACCATGTGCTAATGGAAATATCCTCTATTCATACCAACATTATTTATGGGGTCCCTTTATATTATATGTTAAAAATAAGGCTTTTAAAAGCTTCAGATAGCCCTTGGCTTGTTTGAATGGCTAGCAGCTCTTTATTCTTTTTATGTTTTCTTTTTCTTTGTTGGTTCCAACTCCCATGTTCGAAAGTTTGTGCTTCGTGGATGCCCACACGCAAATTTCTGGAATGAGATTTATACAGTTAATATTCTTCTACAATTAATATATAGTCCCATACCAAATTTACATTATTGTTGATGGGTCTTTTAGCTAATGGGACAGACAGATCATAATTGAACTACATTGGAAAAACAATGGTGGTGGGTTTAACTGAAAATTTGAAGTCAATGAGATATAAATAAATCCCACATAATTTTTATAGCATTTTCTAATATGCCATGGAGTGCATTATTCTTATTCTACACTGACAATGAAAGAAAACCCCATTCTTTCTTTCTTGTAGTTTCTTCACCAATAAATTATTCTTATTTTGATATTATAAAGTGGGCCATTTCTTCTATTTCAAGTACAACATTTAATTTCCAGTTAACCAGCCTGATGAAGTTAATTGGAGATAAACTTTGTTGTACATGCTAGATGTCAATCTCTAGTTTGGTTTGAGCTTAGAATAGAATTGCTTGTACAGTTTGACGCAATAAGTTACGTTTACATTATTCCAATTTATAATTAAGGTATTTTTGACTTTTTTTTATTTTATTTTAATTTAGGTGAGGATATTTACTCAAGAATTAGACACGATTTTGGTACATAGAAGGTCCATGTGTGGTTAGAAATGTCGATGTCAGTCCAATCGTCGATTGCCACCTTCTCATTTTGATTTTTTTTGGGAGGGAGGACCTATACTTTATAGTAAATAAAAAGACCTATAATGACACGAATGTTAGATCTAATCATTGATTTTTTTTTTTTTTAATTTCTGCATTTCTTACTATAAGGTCAATTTTCGAAACGGGGATTAGCCAAAAAAAGGAGGAGGAAAAGAATGCTATGCAAAGCTTACATGTATTTACTCGAAAATAAACCTGTAAGCAATTTAGTGCTTATTAAGGAACAGTTGATTTTGCTTTAATTAGATAAATGAAAAAGATGAAAATTATTTTAAAATTTTATCAGAACCAAGCAAGCAAAGCATCGCTCAAGTGTGCCAATAAATCAAAGCTCTTTAAGTTTTGGTAAACCAAAAATATGGTCTCCGTTGGTTGCATTGATTCTCCGCTAAGGAATTTCATTTTTCTTTTCAAGTCTCTTTTTTAACTTTTAGAATAAGGACCCGTGAACTTTAATAATTTCTTTCCAACTTTTTTTTTTGGCTTAAAGCATTTATTCATATTCATTAAAATCAGAACGTCGTGACTTGGAAGTCCGTTGTGAAAGATGGAGAAATTCCTGTTTATGAAGTTGTCCTTGTCCACATTTATTTAGAACTAACGGTCTCGCCAATAATAAATTCTTTACAATACTAGTTTTTTGGTATTGGGATTAAGAAACTTGTACTTATAAATCCAACCCATGTTTTTAGGCTTCTAAGCAAAATTTGTGATCCAAATCAACCCAATTATAATTAAAATTAATTACTTTATAAAAATGCTATTTTATTTTAGTTTTTTTTTTATTTTAAAAAAAATAGTTTTTACTAGCAACAGAAAAGAAATTTAAACAATCTTTCAAATCATCTAATAAATGAAAAGCTCTTCATTTGCTTACACCACATATTTTGCTTAATCTAAACTTTTCATTCATCTCATATATGAAAAGATCATCATTTATACAGTTTAAAGACTAATCTCATCCTTTAAAAAAATAAAGAGCAACTGTCTCTGGAAAACCTCATCATCATCGACATTTGCAAATACCCAAAAAATCAAACCTTTAAACTGCACCTTCCCAGCTTTCTATTCAGAGTCAGATTCCATATTTCCCATAGCCTTTAAACCTCTTGGTCTCTGCATTAGATCATTACATTAAAAAGATTTCAGTTTCGGTGATTTCTAGGAATGAGAAAAAAAAAAAAAATCCAACATAACAAATCTAATTAATGTTACAATTGAGATGAGGTAACTAAATATATATTTATTACCTTCTTTGTGATCTTCTTCTCCCTGACTTCATAACGTTCGAGGGTTAAATCGCAAAGCCATGTCCCAGGACTTACCAGCTGCAATCCAGATTACCCACAATTAGCATTCAAAAGCATAATTATTAAAACATGGATTTAAAAAAAAAAAAAAACAGAGATGAAAAGTTCAATTTCTTAAAACAAAAAAAGAATACACATTTTTTTATTGCTTGTAGTGTATTTTCTGTTTGCCAAAGTGGACCAGTTTGAAGATAATGATTCAACCACCGCCATAACAATAGTTACAATACAACAAACTGGAGATGCAATTATCAAAAGAAGCCCCTACAATAACAGCATATTGCAGAAAAGTCCCCGGACAATAATGCGTCGAGCATCGTGCCTTCTTTTGTCGTTTTTTATTCATTTATAAAGTAGTAGTAAATAAATAAAATGTGTGATTCGTGTCTCGGACCATTGCCGTAAACCTGTCACATCAAGCACCATACACTTCAACTTCTTTTTGAATTACACGTGTATTTTTTGTCCCCACTCATTTGTCTCTTTCAATAATACATTCCTCAAATGGGCTACCCCTCTCTCTTTACATTTTCAAATAAGGGAAATGAAATATTTTAAATATCTTAAATGATGGTATAATTATATTTCACAAGTTCATTATGTTAGTTATTTCACTTGCAAAATCTAATAGAACAAAAGATAAATTAAAAAGCAGTTATACAGGGATTGGTAATAATTAAATAAATAAAAAACTCCCAAGTTGGATATATTTCATTGGACCACGTGAATACTCTACACTAATACTTTATATGATAAATAAATTATTTAATTACTTTTGTTAACAGAAAACATAAACTATTATGTGTACTCATTTAAGTAAAGATTCTATATCTTTTATTAAAATACATAATAGAATAAAAAATGGATTTTTTTTTATAAAAAAATCATGTTTGAGAAATCTATTAAGAAAAATCCAAATTTATGAAAATCAAATTACATGTCAAGAAAATTTTATATTTTATTTTTAAAAGAACCATAACTCTTATTTTCTATAAATAATTTTTCTATTTTTAAAACAATTATATTTATAAAAAATATTTTAAAAGTTAGTATTATTAACTTTTTATATAATTTCATTTTACTATAATGTGATTAAATAAATTTAAAAATCTGTAAACAAATTAGAAAAAGGAGATCAACAAATTTTAATAATCTCACCACAAAAATAAATTACAACACACATTATCTTAACATATAATATGTTTCTATATATTTTTTTAATTAATAATGTCCAAAACATATACGTTAAAGCTAAACCTATAAGATGTTACCAAAAAAAAAAAAAGCTAAACCTAGAAGCTCACGCGATTAAAGCATAGCCATAGGTAAACGCAGACACAAGGGCACAAGTGAGCAATTAAATAAGGACTGGGTCACAAGCTTTTCAGTGGGCCCTTAACAAATTAGGTGCTTACCAATATTTGACTGACACGTGTACGATTTTCTGCTAAGTTTCTCTCTTTCTTTGCAAAATTTCTATTTCTTTTTCTCGTAGACCAAAGAGGCTTTAAATCAATTTAAAGAACAAAAACAAACCAACCCATTATTCATTTATTTCAAGTTTTTCACAATTACTGTCCTATCTATTTCCAGTTCTAGACAACATATATTAAATTAATTTCACATTAAAACCAAAGACTAAAAATCCAAATTCATCCCAATTTTTTAATTTCTTTATCAAATTAAGCATGAATCGAATTCGAAAGAAAGGAAAAAGAAGAGAGCTTACATTGAGGGTACGTTGAATAAATTTTGATCGCTTTTTTGGTCTTTGTGGCAGCTTAGATCCTTTAAAGGTCATGAAATCTTCTTCTTTCTCTTTATTTGTTAAAGCAATCACGAATTTAGGTGGCCAAACCATGGGTGCAGGAGCTATCTCACCGCTCCCAGAAGATGACCCTCCTTTTTTGCTATCCTGAGCTGTCTCCGAAGATGCCGCTGATTTATTGTTGTGGTGGTTGTTATCATGGTTGTTGCTGTGGTGGTTGTAATTGTTATTGTTGCCACCTCTCTTCTCGTGCACACCCCTGTCTGGCGAAGTGAATCCTCTTACGCCACCGTTGCTTTGGCCTCTCATAGCACTGGAATTCTCACAGTTCCTGGAAAGATAAAAAAAAAAAAAGAAAATTAAAATAACTGGAAAAAAAGAATAAAATGCTGTGATATTTTGAAAAAATAATAATAAAGTTGTAATTGAATTTACAAATGTAACCTTGGAGTGATCTAGATCGGAGATGGGTGAAAGAGACTGGGTAGAATCTAGACAAGTATTGCGTAGAAAATGGTGGTGGTTTTTTTGGAGGGCATTCTTAGGGAAAGGGTGTGAGAGTTTGTGGGGTTTGCTTTTAAATAGGAGAGTTGTTAATTTCTTTTTTTGTTTGTTTATTTTGGAGAGAATAAGTTCAGATTTTTGATAGAAAAGAGTGATTCTATTTCTATCGCGATCTAGGGTGCACAGCTGGTTTTTAGACGGGTTTTAAGGCTTGGGGCATTTTTGCCATAATGGAGGGTTGAAATATGGCATGGTGTTCCTAAACTCCAATTTGTGATCGGACGGCTGACGAGGGCTGCGATCAAAGAAAGACTTTTTCATAGACACGTGGTGAGGTAACTGTCGATTCAATGTTTCCAACGAGGACACGGGCCCATGAGCATGGGACGGATGCGATAGGCATCATCATGCCATCCAGGTTCACAATTACCATGTCTAAGATCGATTGTAAGTATTAAAAAAAAAAAAAAAAAGCTATTAGCTAAGCCATCACAAGCATAGCAACTATCCAAAATGAAAACAAAGATCAAACACCGATTTTTACATGGAATTTAATATTGGTTTTCTTCCAAGATTGAGGATTAAGTAAAGGGCATGACCTACTCCACTATTTAGACTAACCATTAAAATAAAATAAAAAACAAACAAAAAACAATCTGAAAGAGGATATGAAGATAGATATGAAAATATAGAAAAATTAATAATTCAAATAGCACCTAAGGAAATACTTTCAAACAAAAAACAGTCTAAAAATCTGAAACCTCCCTGAAAACAAGCACAAACTTGTTTAAGATTATGTTTCAAATAGTGTACTTACTATGACCCTCTTGGAAAAAGTTAAAGCTTCCCCCATAATTGATCTTAAGTCTATTTAAAGAAAATAATCTCTCAATTAGCATGAACAACATTCACAAACTCACCACGACCATATCCCGAACCTACACTGGCGCCTACCTTACGAAATGGAGAATGCACAATTGAGATATCCTTGCACAACTATTAGTTTGTGAAAAAGAAAAAGCCAAAATCTTTTGATGATTCCGGATCCCCACTAAAAATAGCAAATCGGAGGCCGAGATGTTATTTAATATGAGACCCAAACAAATACCATCACCACCAAGTCAAAAGGCCAATATGGAAATATCCATCCAAAGTAGGTAGATTTTTTTTAGGAGTGTCAATAACGCCAACTGTGCAGCTTATCCATTCTCGCAAAATACTTTTCTACCACCAATGGAAAAAAATGTAGTAGGGATAAAGAAAGCATAATTGTCAATCAAAACCAAACAAGTCAACAAAAAAAAAATTATCGAACCTGTGAAAAAATCGAGAACTTATGCCTCTTAGAAAATTGAGAATCTTTGTATCATGATTGAGAAGAATTTCTTTTACGTATGAAAAATCTCCAAATTTCGAACAAAAAACAAAAAAACAAAAACAAAAAAAAAAACAGAAAAGGGACAATCAAGTAGGAAAATATTTTACCTAGAGCAAAACTTATTTCATCAAATGTTATGTCAAATAAGTTAATACGGATCAGTAATTTCTGCTTTTAAAGTAGAAAGAAAAGAAAAGAAAAGAAAAAAACAAGGAAGTGGGACCCGGAAATGATGGATCTATACAATCATTTTACTCGCGCCAATTTGAACGGAAAACCTAACGCAAAGGCAAAAGCAAAACCAAGTGATAACAGAAACGAGACATCAAATTATCCAACAATATACCATATTACTAGTACCCTGACCCGATCCCCCTATATCAACGGAGCGTACAGTACACGCGCCAAAGTGTCAAACACTCGAAGAGAAAATAGTAAATATGACTCTTGAGTAAATAACTGAACTCATAGATGAGCGTAATTTGTGAATATAATACAGTACCTGAGAACGCGCTGAGGTGGCGGGGCCTGAGGAGAAGCAGGCCGTTGACGGAGGTTAAAATATCCAGTCCCGTGATTGTTATTATTGCTGGGCTGATTTGAAGAGTCCTTATCTGCCCTCACGACACGGCGATCGACTCGAACCGTGGTTCGGTTAACCGGGCCGGATTGGTCGACTTTGACCTGGATCTTCATACACCTGAGACGCTTCCGGTTTCCCCACTGCAAAACAAAATCAGAAGACGACGCCGTTTGTTTGGCTGGATCTGAGCTGGATCTTAACAATCCCGCATCACCTCCAGTTCTCTCTCTGTTGTAGTTCGCGCTATTACCATTGTTATTGCTCCTTAAAGAGTCCTTCTCCATCATTTTCTGCACACTGTCCATGGTTAAAGCAAAAATATTAAAATTTAAAAAAATTATAATTTTAAATTAATCTCAGAACTTCAGAATTAAAGTGCTAGCTCGGAAAGGACAAGGAAAAAAGAAAATACGATTGGGAGAATTTCAATTGGGTTTCTCTTAAAACTTCCACACAATTTGAAACAAAAATTTCTCAGCTTAGCATTAGAATATGAGCATTGGACGGCTAGGAATTTTCCCGGAAACTTTGAAAAAAAATCTGAGGAAAAACAAAGAAGAAGAAAGCAGCCTTAAGCGTGACGAAAAGTTGAAGATGGGGAGAAAAACAAGCATCGAACGGCCTTTGCATCTTCTTGAGGGGAAAAAAGATGACAACCAGGAGATGAAATTAAGCGATTTTTATAAAATAATCAATGGATTAAAGGAGGACAATGGAGATTATGAGAATTATTGGTGGGGTTGAGAAAATTAAGACTACGATAGCAGCAATAAAATGACAAAATAGTTTAAAGAGCTGTTGAAGAGGAACATAGTTGGAACACGGAAGACACAAAGCAAGCGAAAGTTGCCTTTCCTCGTAGTTAGAATGTTAAAGTACCGAGAAAATTCAATTTACGAACATGAAAAGAAAAAGCAATCGAACCATGAAAACATCATAACAAAAGAAGAAAGACGCTTCTGAATGGAGATTTAAAGGAAGCGAAAATTTAAGATAGAGACAGAATATAGCGAAAAAAAAATTAAAGATCTAATCTGGTGAAAAAATCTAAGCGGAAAAGGTCAAACTTTTCTTCAGGCTGTTTGAAAGGGGAAAAAAACCATTGAAGGATTAAGAAGAAACTTGTGACTGGAACTTTGAGGAAAAAGGAAAAAAGAAAACAAATAAACGGGCAAAGCGAAATTAAAAACTGAAGCACAGACTCTCCATAGAAATTAAATGGAGGTCTCAGGAGAAAGAAAATCCAACATTCCCGTTAAAAATCGACTCTGTCAAAGAAATCTCCGATTCTTAATCACAGCCCGGCCCTGGTGTATCAATGGCGAGTAATCATTTTAGGTAGATTTAGAATCGATACTCAGATTGTCGGGCTCCTGATCTTATCGGCGAGAAAATGACTCTCGTACCTGAATAGCTAAGGCTCTGCCGTTACAACTTTCCTTTCTTCAAAGTCCTTTGCTATAAACACAAAATTTGTTCTGGATTTTCAACAAAATAACGAAATATGAAGCCTATTCTTCCGACTTTCATTCGTTGTAAGATTCTTATGATTTTGATACGTAAGCAATTGATCTGCTTTTTTAAAGATTAATTCAGTCGAGAATTCTTCAGAAAGTAGCTATGCTGTCGTTCAAATGTATCTGTCAGAAAAGAAAAAAAATCAGAAACAAAATCATTCAAACATGTTTCAAATCTCTTGAACTTGAACTTCGTTTACCCGGTTCTCAAAACTTCCGCAAAAGAAAACAAATATTGACGATCAGTTAGAACCAGCAAAAATGTTCCTCAAGTTTCTTCAATTGTATCTGCAAAATCTAGGAAAAAGAAAAGTTCAAAAAACTTTTTGCAGATTGCTCGTTAACAGTTATCCATTGAAAAATAGACAATGAAATCCATCACAGTAAACCAAGATATAATCAATCTCTGCTCTCAATTACAGACCTCACAAAGTCTCAGATCCTTCTCTTCTCCTCCCTCTTATGGCACGGCTTGGTTTGAATTTAGATCCTCAACATCTGATTAATCATACTATCTATAGATTTTCGTTTTCCCTTATGAGTATTCTGTTTGGTTCTCGAGAAAGAGAAGAAAGTAGAAGCAATTTAGCAGAGAAGAAGAAAATTTGAAAAAGAAAACAAAAGAAAAAGAGTAACAGGGAGGCTGTCTCTTCTTCTGATAAAACGAAATGCGCTCTCTCCCTTTCAAAACCAATTTTTAATACCTCCTCTTACCCTCCGTTACACCACAAGTGTACATCACCAGGGAATTTCGAACCGTTGATCATTAATCCAACGGCTTCAATTGCCTTTTCTTTCGAACCGTTAACTCCGTTTATCTACAATCCCCGTTACGTGACTTTCATGTGCCTTATTACCCGTAACAATAACTCACGGCGTTAATAATTAGCGGAATCTTCATAAAAACGCTGGAATTAAAAATATATATTCTAAATTACTTTTCAGTTTTTATTTTATTTTATTTTATGAGTTCAATTTTAGATCAAAATTACACGCATTTTACAGTTTTTATTTTATTTAAATTTATTATATAATCATACAAAGTGTTTATTGATTGAGTCTAAACCTATATATGTCCTTTAACATTTTATATAATTAATCAAGTTTGGTCTGTCTAACTCAAAATATTGTATTAACGAATTATTTACTTCATTAAAAGTATCATAAAAACATTTATATTAGGAGTTAAATTATAGGTTGTCTTTTTTCTTAAAAAATAGATAAATTAATTCATGCATGTTAGATTAAAAAGTAAATCCATTATTTTTATTAAAAATTTCATCTATATCTGTCGTTAAAAATTGGTGTAACTGACAAAATAACTAGATAATTACATATGATGTGTCATATGTACCTCATGCTGATATAAATAAACCAATTTTTAATAATAGAAATGGATGAAATTGTTAATAGAACGACCAATTTGCTCTTTGATCTAACGTAGAGGGACTATTTTGCCTATTTTTTTAATAGAGAGAACAAAATGAGATTTAACTCCTACTATAAAAATACTCCATGGTACTTTTACGTAATTACTACTAATCTCTCATACTATATGTCAGGCATGCTTAGTTGATACGTACGCTTGATTGTTTTGTGATATAAACATATAAATTAGTGTATTTCTGTAACACCCCCTAACCCTTATCCGTCGCCGGAACAGGGTTACGGAGTATTACCGGACTTTTAAGAACAAATATGAACATTAAACAAATTAAATTACATACACTTCATAAATTAATTATATTGTCCCTTGTATGGGTCCTCGAGGCCCAAAATATACGTTAGAAACAAATTAGGACTCAATCAGAAATTCAGATATTTTTTTTTCCCGAAAAATTTCAATTTTTTTCCTAAGTACAAGGCATACACGCCCGTGTGGACTCAAAATGAGCCTTATACAATAAATTTACCAACCTTGCAAATCTTGAACAACAAACAATTCAAAATCCAAACTTTCAACCAATCCAAAACATATTCAAATACCTGTAAAACATGTCAAATTGATAAATTTAGTGACCTAATCAATGTACTCTTTTAGATACTTCTCATACTTTAACCAAAACAATCTAATTTAGCATCATTCAAACCATTTCTAAATTTATATCAATTTCTCCCAAAGTCTATTTATTTCATACTCATGTATGCATTAACTTAAACATGTCATTTTATATCATCAACATGTCTTACATAAGTTCAAGTATATAATTAGCCTATATTATCTTATAACATCATTTACAATCACTACTCAAATGACCTACATATGACATCCTAGGTACATGCCATTACCTAAAAGAAAAGTACTTCACCACTTTTGAGTTCGGGATCGGCTTTAGATGCTGATTCGACAATCTGACTTTAATCTAACCTGCGCACGGAAAACAAACCGTACGCTGAGTATAAACTCAGTGGTATTTCTATAATCCGAATATTTATTAAACAAGAATTTATAATATCTATTTATATAATCACACATAAACAAAATCATTCAACAAATAATCAATTTCATAAATGTATCATTCATAACACTTTCAATTCTCATATCATACTATTTCAATTTCATAATTGCTATTTAATAGCTTTTCTCAATAGGATACACCACTCAATTTCAAACCAATATCCATTTCATGAATCCCTGATTCATGCAATTCCATGCATTTCAATTGCATATTTCAATTAAACATTTTAATTTATACACAACTTTTTCCTAAATTTTAATTAAATCCCTATTCAAATCTAACTTTATTTTATTCATAATTTTACTCTTTATTTTTCATTCAACTATCACTTAAAACTAATTTCAATTCTCTAATTTCACCATGAATCCCTAATTTCGAATTTCTTTCAATTTAGTCCTTACAACATAAAACTTATGATTTAACTTACAATTCAATCCTTTTCTCAATTCTAACTTAAAATTCTATCAATTCTAACCCAAATTCTTCAATTAATTCAACATAAACCACATCTAAAAATCAACTAACTTTCAAATTTTCCACTTATATCAAGTAGTATTTTATTCTAAAATTCCAAAAACATCAAAAATTACAAGAAAATAGATTAAATTTACTTACCACTTAAACTTTGAACCTTTAAAACCCTAATTTCCATTTTTTTTCTTTCTTTTTCTCCTTTATTTCCACTGTTTTCGTTTTGCTATTCTGTTTCATTTTTCATTCTTTTGTTTCTTTATTTTAATTATAATAATAATATAATATTTTAATATTTCTTAAATAATAAGTAATATATGTATTACAAATGTATGTATATAAAATTTTACACATTTACATTATTATTACCACACAATTGTCATAATTTAATTTAATTTATTTACTTTATTTAATTAATATAATATAATAATAATATAATAAAATAATATTAATATATAATAATTACTAAATATATGTATATTATTTATACACATGGAAATTATTTTTACCACACACATGTCAATTTATGGTTTAATTCTTATTTAGTCCCTTGAATTTTCTCTATTCTATAATTCAACTTTTACCCTATATTCAATCTAATCCTTATACCCAATTACTCCTAATTTAAACAAATTCACCTATCCAAAACCTAATTAACCACACAACTAACTTCGTAAATATTTTTAATAAATATTTACGAATTCGTTTTTCGAAAACAGAGACTCGAAAATACACTTTCCGATACCCGTGAATATCGGGTCGATAATTTCCATGTTGAATAAAATGATATGGTTTTTACTTTAAAAAAAAAAAAAGAAGATAAAATGATATGATTTTTAGGTATCAATGCAATGCTATGGACGTTATTTTGTGATTAAGAGATTTTTTTCACACTGGGCATCGTCAAAGAATAGATGTTTAAAGTTTGGTTTTAAATTTTATTTCTGTTGTGTGTTTTCTCACTGATGTCGTTGCCTGACTGATGCTTTGAGATACGGCAAATGCTATGATGTATTTCCTTGTATGCTGGTCATTGCTAATATTTACACGACCAAAACACAAACACATGCAAAACACACCATACACGAATTAAACATCTTAAAAATTTTGTTATCAGTTCAAAATGAAACCCAGGTTTTGAGTTGTTTTTGTGTCTGTCACATTGAATAATTTTCACAGGCTTGTTTAGTACCAAAAAGAGAAAGGAAAGAGAACGTTAGATAGCATAGGGACATTGCCTTAACCATTGAACTTATGTGCTATAGTTTTCATACAATTATATGCATACCTTTTTTCTTTTGACATGATCATTTAAATATATGTTTATACCTGAAGCATATTTACTTAAAATTAAGCAGCAAGGTTCAGAGTATATACTAAATTATATGAACAATCACTTCCAGTTATTTTCCCCTTTTATTTCTAGATTTATGCACTGAACCCTTTCAATGACCGATCGGAATGCTGGTACAAGCTTGTGCCGATGCCTCAACCATCTGTTCGGTCTGAATTCCGGCATTGCAGATGTTTGCAAAGGAACGCGTGTGTTTCATCCCATACTGGGTTAGCTTTCCACAGTGTGTCTCAAAAGTTCTCACCTGTGTAGGTGAACATAGCAAAGTGTCTTCTCCAGTAGCTAGGCAAAATATAAAGTGACGAAAAGAGAAGCTGAGGATCGAAAATATTACCATTTCTTTAAGGCATTACCAGTCATCAACAAGAGGTTGTCCAGCTGGTCGAACTGTACGTGTTCAGTACTTCTGGGCCTCTTTCGATTCCGAATAAGAGCATGCCGATGAGTTTCACACTGTGGTCTATGCGCATTCTGCAAGACATGATTTCAACAAGCTCTTTTGAGCTTCAGTCTTCTCAGCCGAGCCTTCAGGTGCTAGTATATATTTATGTATAGGCGACAAGTATATATTTTCATAAAAAAAAGAAGAAGCATTAGAGACAAACCTTCTCCCAAAAATACACAAGATCAGCATCACGCTGGTTAACTGCTGTTGGTGGCTGCAAGGAGTTGACGTCAACGAATGTGAAATTATCATTTGCAGGATTTGTGCCAAAGTATGCAAAGAGAGCATCCTTGCTAAGCGCTATATCACTGCATTGCATAACATGGGACCTGATAGTCCGCTTTTTTACCTGCCGAAGCCATCAAAATGAAATTGCATAAGAGATCTCAACAGCAAAACCAGATGGTTTGTCGGACACATTAGGACATAAAAAATTGAGCCATAGGGCACATATATTCGATGTTAAAGGAAATTAGATGGACCGCTCTTAGATCTAAACCACACAAGGATAAAATGATTACTGCTATCAGCAAAAAAAATCACACTGAGGAAAGAAGAGATCATCCGAAGACAATTTTAAAAACCTTGCAAGTTCATATTGCTGCTGCAAAGTCTCTGCCCGCAAATTATGTGCGTCGCTGCTCAAAAGAAACAGAAACATAATATTAAAAGTGTTAACGTATATCACCAACCTCTAGACTTTTTATATTTGTCCATCAAATATTTAGATTGTGACAAGATGGAGGTATGAAATCAATTGAAGATGTTGAATCCATACCTGTCTTCCATCCAAGCAACACTGTATAAGTCTCCCAAACAGGTCTGATGGTACTCTGGGGGAGCACTTGGGTCACCTACAGGACAATAGGCTGCACAGCTATTCTCGCTTGCGTTCGATGCTGTCGTGGATAGATATTCAAACCTGCAGGAAGAAGAGCCTCAAAGATTCTTCCTGAATCACAAGCTTCAAGGTAGAATACCTACAAAGTTACATATAGACAACAACTAAAATGGCACCAAAATGATGGATAATGGGTCCAGCAACCGGGAATTATTAACCACAACAATTTACCAAGCCTTTATAAGTTCCTGAAGCATATTTTTTCTTTAAAAGCTCGATAAGTTGGTCAGCGTAAATAAAACTATCGTCAGGCATACCTGAATTAACACAAGAATGAATCTTATAGCTGTAAAAGCTAGTGTTAAATTTCAAGCTAAAAACCTTATACTAGAATCCTCATTCATAGTTATAAAGCTAAGGCGCAAAACAAAGCCATAAAAGAGTAACCGCTAATGAGATAGTACTCACTAAGCACACCAGGAGCACCATATGGTCGGTGTAGTATATGAAGATATGATCACTGGGGCCCTATCAACAACCTTCCCACTACCCCCGGTGAGAGCAGCTTTGTTTCCGAGGATAACATTGAAAAAGTTGTTAACAGTGACATTTTCTCCAGTATAATCCTGCATAAAAACACCAATTGTGCAACAATAAAATCAGAAATTGAACAATTACTAATCAATGTACGCTGTTTAAAAACAAAACAGTAGCTAGGAAAGAACAGACCTTTGGAACTTCTTTATAAATTATAAACATCAGCACCATTAGGATTGTTAATGATGATTCCAGGCCTGGGGTTTTGTACATTGTAAGCAATATCATCATACATGAAGACTATTATATTTTTATCTTTCAGACCACCCTTTCTCAGGAGTTGATAAGCATGACAAACATCAGCCTGAAGAAGTTTAAACTTTGTTAACAAATTAGAACCTTTTGAAGTGAAGCGGCATATATACATATATGGAGAAGAATTTATGACCTGATGCCTGTAATTCTGATATGTCTTAGATCCACCTATCAGGACCGCCCATCTGGTGCCATCAAATTCGTCATCGTCGCTTCGATGAAAGAACCTCGAAGCTTCATACGGTAACCGAAGGACGTGTCCGTTGGCATCTCCACCTGCGAAAACGAATCTAATCAGCCATAGTAGAAGAAGAATCACACCAGCCACGAGAAGAGCCATAATTTGGCCAATCTTTGATCAAATTTAAATTAGATGAAGAGAGGTATGAAATAAACTAGATCTTTAGAAATTGATTAGAGAAAACTAATTGACTGAATTGATGAATACACTGATTTGTTATTTCTTTGAATGAATCTTGAGTCCCATTCCATCTCTGTACATAGTATTTATATTACTCTTCTTTAACAGCTGGAGCTAACAAATACTTAACTAACTAATAGAATTACTAACTCTACTAACTCTATCATGCATCCATCTTTCCAATTGGTAAGACCTGAAGTTGTTGTCGAAAACGAGAAAACAAAGTAACGGACAGTGGCTTAGTGAAAACATCAGCCACTTGATCGCAAGCAGGGACCTCCCCAATTTGTAAGGACCCATCGGCAACTTTCTCTCGAACAAAGAAAAGATCAAGTTCCACATGTTTGAACTTGGAATGTAGCACGGGATTAGCTGCTATGGCCACCGCACTAGAACTATCACACCAAATGTTCGGGATATCATCAGACTGAAATTGTAGTTCACTAAGTAACGACATTAACCAAGTAACCTCACTCGTGGCTGCAGCAAGACTTCTATATTCTGCCTCAGCTGTGGATCGAGACACAACTTGCTGCTTTTTGGAGCTCCACGTCACAGGTGTATAGCCATAATACACACAATACCCTGATGTAAAACGCCTATCGTCAAAATCAAGCCCCCAGTTGGCATCAGCATACCCGACCAACGATAACTGATCAGACGGACGAAAAACTAAGCCAAACTCAAGCGTACCACACAGATACCGCAGAATGCGTTTGAGAGCCACCATATGTACTGTGGTAGGTTTGTGCATGAACCGCAAACCCGGTTTATGACGCAAGTAATATCCGTGCAGTCGTAACAACATATACCAAGTGCACCAGCAAGACTTCTATACTCAGTAGGGTCCTCCAAATAGTCTCCATCACTTTTGGACAAGTAGGAAGAACTAACCATCGGAGTAGGAACACTTTTTGCCGTAGACATAGAACAACGAGCAAGAATCTCACGAACATATTTCTTCTGACAAAGATGTAGACATCCTGAAACTCGAGTCACTTCTATGCCAAGAAAATAGTGCAGATCTCCTATATCCTTGAGCGAGAATTTGTCATGCAACAACTTAACAAACCAGTCGATAGACGCGGATAAATTGCCAGTAATTACAATATCATCGACATATACGAGGACAAAAAAAGTGGAGTCAGATTTTACCCGAACAAATAGAGAAGCATCAGCTTTGGAAGCAACAAAACCAATCGAGAGGAGTAACTGTTTTAGTTTTTCGAACCAGGCTCGAGGAGCTTGTCGAGGACCATACAGGGCTTTCTTCAGTCGACAGACGAAGGGTTTGCCCGTGGCATCAAACTGCTCATACCTCGGAGGTTGATGCATGAAAATGGTTGTATCAAGATCCCCATTTAAAAAGGCATTGTTCACATCAACTTGCCGTAGAGACCATCTTCTGGAAACGGCAATAGACAGAACAACACGAATAGTCGCAGGTTTGACCACTGGACTGAAAGTTTCCTTAAAATCACACCCAGGAACTTGCGAACAACCTTTCGCAACTAACCGAGCTTTTTGTTGGGCAACAGAGCCATCCGGATTTTTTTTTACCTTGAAAAGCCATTTGCACCCAATTACTTTACAATTAGCAGGTCGAGGAACAAGATCCCATGTAGAATTACGTATCAAGGCATCAAACTCAGCTTGAGCTGCCTCACGCCACTCAGGAGTAGAAAACGCCTCGTTAATCGAATCTGGCTCAAAAGCTTCAACTATCAATGCTTTAGGCTTAAACACTCCAGCCTTTGATCGAGTTACCATTGGATGACTATTAATCACTGGTACATGAATTGTGTTTTGATCGGAAGAGAGCTCTCGAACATTAGTGGAACAATTCCTACCATGGTCACTGAGCATAGGAGAACTTTGTGGTTCACGATCAGACCCAACCCCGATCATTGGGTTCACGATCGACCCAACCCCGATCGGGCCGTGTCGAGTAGAATGGTTGGGACAGGTTACTGGTGGATAAGACGAAGAAGATGGTTGAGCAGGCGGAGCAGTCGGGGGTTCTGAAGGCCGAGATGACATGTTTCCAAGTAGAGGAACAAATGTAGATACATATTGCTCCTGACCCATTGAACTTCCTGCATATGTAGACTCAGTGGACAAAAATCAAATTTCGTCGAACACAACATGACTGGAGATAACAATCTTGCCGGTTGGAAGGAGACACTGGTACCCCTTGTGTTGAGCACTATATCCCAAAAATATAGACGGTTGAGAACGAAACTCTAGCTTATGATTCATAAACGGTCGTAGATGAGGATAGCAACAAAGAAATTAAAACCTCAAATGATCGTATGCGGGTTTCACAACCGTAGAGAGCCCAAACGGAGAAATTCCTTTTAACACAGGAGTAGGCAGACGATTAATGAGATGAACCGCACAACTGAACGCATAGCCCCAATGTTCCATTGACAGATTCGCCTGAGCCAAAAGAGTAAGTCCCATCTCAACAATGTGGCGATGCTTACGTTCAGCCACGCCGTTTTGTTCGGACGTATGAGGACATGTTATTCGATGAACAATTCCATGAGAAGCGAGAACTGATGAGAACGCACGATATTCACCTCCCCAATCACTCTGAAATTGTTTAATTTCCTTACCAAACTGAGTTTTAACAAGCTTCTGAAACTGAATAAAACACTGCATAGCTTGAGATTTTTGACGAATAAGATAGAGCCAAGTAAACCGAGTGCAAACATCAATAAAAGTCACATAATACCAAGAACTTCCACACGATACCGAAGCAGGACCCCAAAGATCAGATACAACCAGAGTAAAAGGAACAGTATATTCCGTGGTAGAAGCAGGAAATGGTAATTTGTGAGACTTGCCTTTTTGACAGGCGGTACATATAGTATCAGTACTGTATTTATTTAACGAAATGCGATATTTATCTAACACAGCCTTAATAACAGAAGTGGAGGGATGACCTAAACGTCTATGCCATAACAAAAAATCCTTACAATCAGTAGACTTATTTTGAGTATCGGTAGAAGCAGAGGTTTCGCGATCCGAGTAGAGAGAATCGCACTGAAAATGATACACCCATCCATCACGAATGTGGCCCATCAAAGAAGGTTTTTCGGTCCTGGTATGTCCTTTATAAGACAGTAGGTCGGGTGAAACTAAAAAAAAAACATTATTATCATGAGCGAATTGAGAAACCGATAAAAGGTTCTTCCTGATACTTGGAACACATAAAACATTGGATAGGCGTAACAATTTAGTCTCGAGCGGCCGGAAGAAACTATCACCTCTTCGACTTAATCAAGGCGGAGTGCCATTACCCATTAAAATAGTAGAGGTACCTGAATAAGGAGTAGCATGATGTAGAGTAGACGGATCCCGACACACATGGTTACTCGCTCCCGAGTCAGGGTACCAAGATGAAGTACCGACCGGTACGGGAATATACGAGCCATCATTGCCACCGACGGACTCAAACTGAGAGGTATTAGCCTGAGATCCTGAACAGTCAGAATAATCCGAGGCATGAAGATCGCCTACCCGAGGCATCCCAACGCAAGGGTCAGACCCTGTATATACTCGAGCTTTGGGTTTAGTTGACCACGAAATCGGCCCAAGCTGAACATTATTAGAGGTAGACATGTGAGGAACCGAAGGTGTCGTAGGTCTGGCATTAGAAGGCCCACTAGCTGATGGTCTGGGATTAGGAGACCCATAGAAATACAACCCATCATCATTCTGGAGCCCAAAGTTCGGGCCATGTGCATACGGCCTAGGAACATTCGGCCTAGGTGGCCTAGGTGAGCGCATGTGCTCATGTAGAAGTGATCCACGCGCCCATGAGCATAACCCCTTGTGGCCTGACTTAAACAAACCATGTTGAAAAGATGAGTTGCGGAAAGGCCATCATAGTCGTTCCCACATGCATCATAGTAACCAGGCATTAAACAATATTGACCATCATCAAAGCCACGTTGACCATAAGAATACCTAGCAGTTTTTGAAGGTATTCCCCATTCATTTTGCGCCGAACCAGGAGAATAGAAATTACCAGAGGACGACGGCAGCACATAAGGTGACGGTGTAGATCCAGACGGTGGCACCTCCACGCTTCTACTGTAGCGATAGTAACACCGCTGGGCATCGTGACCGAACCTGGAGCAAATCTGACACTGAAGACGCGAACGGAAAACTCGCCCTCGTCCACGACCGAAAGTGCGACCGCCACGATCGGATGAGGCTTCAACTCTTTGCGACGGTTCAGTCATCGATTCTCCTTCCACCAGATTCGCATGGAGAACGTCAGAAACCGAATGAGCAAGACGGTTCTCGCACTCCAACAAGGCATCGACCAATCGTCGAAACGAGAGAACACCGGTCGAAATAGAGGCAGAGGAGACAACCGCCTCATACTCTGATAGAAGGCTGGCAAGTAATATTTGCACCTTCTCCTCTTCCGAGATCCGCGAACCAGATGATTCTAAAAGAGCAGATAAGTTTGAAATACGAGCCACATAAGAGGTAATTGAAAGAGTACCTTTCTTTAAGGAATGCAACTCATGACGAATCCGCGACTGTTTCGCCTCGGTATCTGCCGCAAACAGACTCGTCGCCGTATTCCAGACATCACACGAGGTGTAGGCATCAGTGAAAGAAGGTAATACCGACGAGCTGATAGTCGATAGAAGCCATGACGTCAGAAGGCGGTCTTGTTGCGTATAAATGGAGGCCAAGGGATTAGGAACACGATCTCCATCAGAATTTTGTATAAACCGCGATGGTGGAGGAGCGGTGCCTTCTAAAAACCAGTCAGATCGTAGCCATCCACAATCAGTTTAACTTGCTTGCGCCACTGAACATAGGTTGCGTTGTCAAGCTTGACAACCTCATGCCGAGGAAAATTATTAACAATACGATCACCATGAGAAGCAGCGGATCCAAGTTCGTCGATGGTGTTAGTCATGACTCCCCAAGATCAGATGGCGAAAGATACCATGAAGAGAGGTATGAAATAAACTAGATCTTTAGAAATTGATTAGAGAAAACTAATTGACTGAATTGATGAATACACTAATTTGTTATTTCTTTGAATGAATCTTGAGTCCTATTCCATCTCTGTACATAGTATTTATATTACTCTTCTCTAACAGCTGGAGCTAACAAATACTTAACTAACTAACAGAATTACTAACTCTACTAACTCTATCATTAGAAAAACATAAAAAACTGGTTTTGATGATAATGCAAAAGTCATTACTCTGCGCACTGGCACTGGCACTTCAGCTCAGATATATATAGTAGCAGCATGTATAAGTAGTTTACGGCCAAAAGAGCATGTATAAGTAGAACTACTATATTTTAGAAAAAAAAATTATGGAAATGTTCGATTGCATCTGGAACGTCGATGTTCAAACCCGTTTGTAATGGACGGTTATGATGATAATGATGAAAAAGTCAAGTGGAGGTATTGTTGAGTTGCGTGGGCTTTTTCGTGGACCCACCGAGTCCCATCTGGTTTTTCTATAAGGCGTTATTCAAGAAATTAATTTTGAATTAATTTATATATACGACTAATAAAAATTTTAATTGAGTTATTGTGTTCGGTGGCTAAGCCAATAGCAAATAGAGGTCTTCACTCCTTGGTTAAATAATTTAAATTCAACATTTCAACTCTTAAATAAATAAAATTTTGTATTTTTGGCTAATCCAAAATTTAATAATGTAATTTAATTCTTTTTAATGCAAAATTTAATTTTTTTTCTTTCAAAATTTTATAATTATATCTCAATCTCTTAAATAAATTTATTGACTACACTCATAATGTCACAAATTAAATGAATATTAATTCAATTGCAAAAAAATTAATCTTAAATTAAATAAATTAGATTTTTAAAAGAATAATGAGTGACTTTTTGTTGAGATTTGATTCTTAATGTTGGTATCGATATTGTAGATTTTTTTTATAAATTTTCTTTTATATAATCTAGTTTTAGTTACTTTTTAATGATCATAATCTAATTTTAGTTGAATATTTTAACATAAATCATTTATATAAGTGATTCAATCATTTCTTCTAAAAAAAATTAAGAAGTCTCATCTATCTATTATTAATCTTTAATTGGTTGCTAATTTCCTAAAATTTTGAAAATTTTAAAAATAATCTCAATCAATTAAATTTCGGTATAATTATTTAAGACAGACTTTAAAATTTTTAAATACAGATTTGAATTTCACCATTCATAATTGTTTAGTACGGGACTTCAATTCAACGTCTGCATATTGTATGGATGAATATTGAATGGTTTGGAATCCGTTGACAATGATGAGAAGTAAATTTATTTATTCACTTCAATATTGTATTGGAAATTATAAAATTTGAAAAAAAAAAAATCATTTATTTTTAATTTTATTTTTGATAATGTGTAATTATTTTGAAATTTTGACTGCCTATAAAATTATAGGTCGTCATTACATCAAGGCTTTATTCATGACGGTTTTAAATAAAAAAACTAAGACCCAATAAATTTCAAAACATGTAAAATATTTTTCATGTCATAATAATTTGATAAATAATATTTTTCATATTATATTGCTTCCCACATTTGATAAATAATATTTTTCATATCATATCCTTTTAATAGTTAATATCCACCAAAATAGCAAATCTTCAGATCTCAACTCAAGCACTGCTTGTCAAAAAAAAAAAAACTCTCAAATCCTTGATTCAACTAAACTCTTTCTTTCTTTCTTTTATTATTTCTTTATTCAATCATGGAAAACCCAAGCTTTCATTTGATTGGTCGAATTTTGATGGCTCTCTTCTCAACAGTGATGAATTTCGCACAGTAGATTTAAACTTATTTTTCATGGAAAATGATATTGGTTTTACATTTGCATTAGACTAAGAGCCGGTTCTTCGTTGCTTTTTAAAAGATTTACCCAAAAAGTACTTTTAAAAAAAAGCATGCAGAATGTTCTCTTTTACTGAAATTTTTGACTTTTCGTAAGTCTTTTGAAAGATTTAAAAGGAGAAAAATTAAAATTTTTAGCTTTTCCTCTCCCAAAAGCACTTTTAGTGCTTAATTATTTTTTCACCCCTCTAATAACATAGTACTTTCCTTTTTTTTTTCGTGATGCTTAATTACAAATGTGTTAAAATCATTAATTAAAAAAAGAAGTATTTTTTAAATATTGATTACAAATATTTAATGGTTATATTTAAATATTTAAAATGTAGTTTATATATTTTAATTAAATTTTATAAGTAATTAATATTTATTACTTAAAAATATTTATAATTTATATTTCATATATTAAAATATTAACAAGTTATAGTAATTTTTTTATATTCTTACTAAAATATAATAATATTAATTAATTTAAATTTTATTTAAATGTATATTTGTTACTTGATAATAATATGTCTAAAATAGATATTTTATTTCTCAAAAGTATTTTTTAATAGCAATATTAAACACTCATATTTTAAAGCATTTTTTAAAAATATTACCAAATTAATCCTGACTAGTTTGCTAGAGAAGATGAAAATGGCTTTTGATTTGAAGAAGAAGAGGAGAGAGACAGAGAACGTGGGTGGGGAAAGAGAGAATAAAAAATAATTTAATTTAAGTTTAATACATAATATATTAATTCCATATGAATGATGATGTGTATAAAAATGGCACGTGAGATGCTTTGATTGGCTCTACATGGTTGATTGGTTTTTTTTAATTGTGTTAATTCAAATAGATGGAATCGAATGTCAGAAGTAAAGTTAATGTATTAATATGAGAAAAAAAATTAATATTAATATAAAAAATAGATATAATTTAAGGGTTAAATTGTAAATAAAATATTACATTAAATATTACTTCATAATATAATGTATATTTTAATTAATTAAATTATAAACTTTTATATCAAGTATTATTTGGTAGATTGATATTGATTTTTTTAATTTCGTTAAAACAAACTAGAGAATTTATTTAAATATGCTTAAGTACAAAATTTGTCTAAATTATATTGTTTTTCTCACTTAGATATTTAAAGTTTTTTTCTGTCAAAAGGTACTTAAATGATCATTTTGTCTCATTTTACCCCCTAAATCACGATACCAACCAATAAAAAGATTGCATGTGTACCTGTTTTGGATAAAACAAGACAAAATTGATAATTTAAGTACACTTTTGACAACAACAAAAAAAAAAAACTTTAGGCACCTAAGTGAGAAAATAATATAATTTAGGGGTCAATTTTGTAACTAAGTCCTTTAAATACAATCTAATGAAATGTGTTATGTTTTCTTAAGGTCAAATATTTCTAGTAGTTCTTATACCATGTGTAAGTAATGGATTACTATAATTCAGTCAATTATGGTCGTTGTACTTTTAAAATTTGAAATTTCATTCTCAATCCAAACGGTAGCATTTAAATTTGTTAGATCAAATATTGTTATTATTCTTGTACTATGTGTAAGTTGTGAATTTAGTTCTTGTTCTCCAATTTGTTTATTTTTAGTCCCTAAACTTCTCGAAATTTGAAATTTCAATTTTAATCAAATGGTAATCATTGAATTCATTAACTAATATATATATATATATATATTGCGAATATTGTGTGAAAATAACAAGTTAATATCATGTGATAATATGTTTACACATAAAATTCTAAAAAAAAAAAATTAACTTAAAAGATTTAATGAATATATTTTGAGTAGGATTGAAATTTTAAATTAAAAAAATAAAAAAAAATTAAAAAATGTCAAATTAAAATGTTAATGTTAAACCCACAATTTATAAATACTAATATCATAATTTGATTTCATTTAATCCCACTTGGTAAATTAAAAAAAAAATCACTATCAACCTACACAATAATTATCCTTTATATAAATATAAACAAATGCAAAGTAATTACATTAAAATAATATATACAAATAAATTTCAATATTAAGAAATTAAATACGTAATATATATATATTTTAGTTTAAATCAAATACATTCTAAAAAGTAATAAAACAGATTGGACTACGTCAAATCCAAAATTCAGGGTTTTATAAGATTTAATAATCAAATTTATATACATAAAAAAAAAAAAATCCCTTTGATCAATTGTCTAAATTGGTTATATGAAGTAGAAGGAATCTTTAGGGTGTTTGATTTGGAGACAAAAGACCCTTCTATTAATGGGTGAATGTAATTCTATGATCTAACACTTCTCTTTCTCTCAATATTATAATTTCCCTTAATATTGTAATAATAACAACAAAATGTAGCTCTATCGTGGCTTGATAAAATGGACATTGGTCCAAGTTAGTTTCATATATACTATAAACAACTCTACGGTGGCTTGAGAAAATATATTTTATTTTTATCAAGATATACATCATTATTGGCTATCAGAGTTCACGAAATACAAGATTCAAACATTGTTGTTATCATCTCATTCTCTTAAATTTGTAAAGAAAATTTGGCTTAATTAAAAGAAATGACTTTAGGAACTTTAAGGTCTTAAATATGAAACGGCCGATTGTGACTATGATTATTATACAGTTGTAAGTTGTAATTTAAGAAAAAGAATTCCTAAACGTGTGTTTATTTAATAATTTTAAAGATTAATTTTCTAATAAATTGGATAGTTTATTTATGAAAATAGTTATAAAATG
Source organism: Gossypium sturtianum (assembly GCA_025698515.1). NCBI lineage: Eukaryota > Viridiplantae > Streptophyta > Magnoliopsida > Malvales > Malvaceae > Gossypium > Gossypium sturtianum. The sequence goes on from CM046955.1 coordinate 169,269,831, forward strand.
AAAATAATTAATAAATATATTTTACTTATGGTTTTACTATGCTTGATATGCCGGTGTCATTCTTCATCTGTTTATTAATTGTTTTGCATTATATTTTACTTCTGGTTTTACTATGTTTGTACTTGTAATGACTAATGAGTGAATAAATAATCTCTGAAAGCTTTCGACCTAATGGGATCGAAACTCTAAGGGCCCACCAAAGAGAGATTAAGGCCCCGTTTTTCGTTTCTTTTCTGATGAGTTTTTGCTCAAAAAAGTGATTTTTCTTTAAAAATAATAGAGAATAAACAGCAGTGTTGAAATTTTTTTAACTTAAATTTAACACTTTTACACAGATGAAAAAGGAGAATTTTTTAGCTTTTCTCAGCCAAAAGTGCTTCTTGGCTGGTATTTTACTATTTTAACATTGCTGCTTTTTCTAGACTTTAGAAGATTTTAATATTCTAATAAATAATAAATAATTAATATTAATTACTTAGAAATATTTAAAATTAATATTATATATTAAAATATTAACAATAAGTTATAATAAATTATTTTTTATATTTTTGCTAAAATATCATAATATTAACTAATTTGAACATTATTTAAATACATATTTGTTATTTTATAATATCATGTCTAAAATGGACATTTTACTTCTCAAAAGTACTTTTTGACAGCAATACCAAACATTTAAATTTCTCAAAAGCACTTTTCTACAGCACTTCTCAAAAGCAGTTCTCAAAAGCATTGCCAAACTGGCCCTAAGTAAAATGGGATTGAATGTGCTGCAATCTTTATAGCAAGGAACAATGTCTGAATCATTCAGGCGATACTAACAACAGGACGTCTCCGGTGGCATCTCTATGGACCGTAACGATTATTTGATCTCTCTCCAGTAATTAATTGGATGGCATATATATTTATTCACATTCCATCTCACGAAAAAGAGAAAGGAAAGAGAATGTTATTAGATAACATAGGAACATTGTCTGAATCATTCAACACATATGTTACAACAGTTCATACAATCTTATCCGGACTTTTATTCATTTATTCGTTTACACCCAACAAGCATATTTATGTAAAACTAAGCAACAAGGTTCAGTGGTAATACTAAACTACATGAACAAAAATTTCTAGATTTTTGTCCTTTATTCTATATTTTATGCACTGAACCCTTTCTAAAGAGAGCTTCAATGATCGGTATGAATGCCGACACAGGCTTGTGCCGATGCTTCAGCCATCTGTTCGATCTGAATTCCAGCATTACAGATGTTTGCGAAGGAACGCATGTATTTCATCCCATACTGGGCCAGCTTTCCACAGTGTGTTTCAAAAGTTTTCACCTGCGGAGGCGAACAGAGCAAAGTGCCTTCTTAAGTAGCAATATACAAAATATAAGGCAACAAAAAATGAGAATCGAGAATATTACCATTTCCTTAAGGCATTTCCAATCATCGACAAGAGGTTGTCCGGCTGGTCGAACGACGTTCAAAACATCTGGGCCTATTTCGGTTCGGAATAAGAGGTTGCCGATGAGTTTCACACTGGTGTCTATATGCATTCTATGAGACATGATTTCAACGAGCTGCTTTTGAGCTTCAGCCTTCTTAGCAGAGCCTTCAGGTGCCTTGCGATACTGCAAAGTAATGTCCATTGCTAAATGTCTTATATTATGTGTATGGGTGACTAATTATATTCTGACCAATTGAAGGGACAAAGAAAATTCTCGTGTTTAATTTATAGAATTCAAAAGACACAAGGCACAAACCTTCTCCCAAAGATGGACAAGATCGGCATCGCGCTGGTTAATAGCTGTTGTTGGTGGCTGCAAGTTATATTTTGCAGTATTTTCACCAAAGTATACAGAGAGATGGTCCAGGCTAAGCACAATGTCACCGTATTGCATGACATGAGAGGTGGTTGTCCTTTTCTTTACCTGTAAAAGTTGGCAAAATGAAATTGCATATAATCATAGATCTCAACAGCAATATAAACTTAAATTTGATATCAAAAGAAATTTGGACGGACCTCTAGGTATAATTTCATAATTTCTTACACTTAAAATAAATAAAATATTGGCAAAATACACAATTTTCTAAAACCATACATTTTAATATTGTTGCTGCAAAGTCTCTGTCCGCGGATCATGTGCTTCACTGCACAAAAGAACCCTCAACATTAGAAAATTTCCTAATTTAGTCCAAACATTAATAGAAGCAAAATTGCTCGTATGTCACCGACTTTGCTCCTTGACTATTTGTCCATATATTATTAATTGTTAATTTCAGAACAAGGTGGAGCTATGGAATCAATGGAAGATGCTGATTAAATATACAACATTAAGAGATATGGAGAAAACAAATATATATAGGCAAATGATGAACATGCTTGTAATGGATCCATTATATTTATCCATACCTGTCTTCTATCCAAGCAACACTGTATAAGTCACCCAAACAGGTATCGTACTGTGGGGGAGCACTTGGTTGGCCTCCAGGACAATAGGTTGCCCAGCTACACTCTGTTGCATTCGACGCTGTGGTCGCATAGATATTCAAACCTTTGGGATCAAGAAGACCGTCGAAGATACTTCCCGACTCACAAGCTTCAATATAGAATACCTACAAAGTTACATGTAGACAATACACTCAAATGGCACGAAAGTGATGGATGATGGGTACAACAACTGTGAATTATTGACAACAACAATTTACTAAGCTTTTATAAGTTCCTGAAGCATGCTTTTTCCTTAAAACCAAGTTAAGATCGTTAGCATAAATATAACTATCGTCAGGCATCCCTGGATTAACATAAAAACGAACGTTAGTACGTAACTGTAAAAACTAGTGTCAATTTTCAAGCTAAAAACCATATAATCCTCCTTTATAGTTATTAGGCTAAGGTGAATTATTAATGAGAGAGTACTAACCAAGCACACCGGAAGCACCATGGTCACTGTAGAAAATGAAGATATGATCATTAGGGCCACTATTAACGACCTTCCCACTACCGCCTGTGATAGCAGCTTTGTTTCCGAGGATAACATTGAAAAAGTTGTTAACAGTGACATCGTCTCCTGTATAATCCTACATACTTACACCAATTATGCGATAATGAGAATCATATAAATTGTACAATTATTAATCAACGTACATCGTTTAAAAATAAAGCAGTAGCCAAGAAAGAAGAACATACCTTTGGAACTCCATGATAAACATCAGAGCCGTTAGGACTGTTAATGATGATTCCAGGCCTGGGGTTATTTTCATTGTAAGCGATATCATCATACATAAAGACAATTATATTTTCATCTTTCAGACCACACTTCCTCAGGAGTTGATAAGCATGACAAACATCAGCCTGAATAAGTTTTACCTTTGTTAACAAAATTATAATATTTTGAAGTGGTCATATATATTTTTAAAAAATATCATGGGGAAATATATGACCTGATGCCTGTAATTCTCATATCCACGAGATCCAGCTATCAGGACCGCCCATCTGGTACCCCCAACTCTATCATCGTCGCTTTGATGGAAGAACTTATAAGCTTCGGGCGATACTAACCGTAGGATGTCCCCGGTGGCATCTCTTTGGGCTGTAACGATTCCGGTCACCGATAAAAGAAGAAGAAGAACACCGGCCACGAGAGTAGTCATTATTTGCCCAAGCTTTGATCAAACTTGAATTAGATAAACAAAACAAAATGATATTGATGATAATGCAAAAAATCAATGCTCTGCGCTGCTTATATATAGTTGCATGCATGCATGCATAAGCAGAAGTAGGGATGCATTTCGATGAAAAAGTTGGGTGGTGGTCCACTTCAATTTCGTTGGCTTTTTCATGGATCTACCGAGTCCCATATGTCCATTACGTAATATGAATACATTTGACTGAGAATATTTTGAAATCAAACCTTTTCTTTTTTATTGAAGCAAAGCTTTCACTGACATGGCATTTGAATGTAATATGAGTTTGGTTCCGTCGAATGTTAAAAATAAACAGTGGGTGAGATTAGTTTATTTAACGATGAAATCAAATATTATAATGATGATATTTGTGATTCAACATTTTTTAATAATATGCAATAATAAATTCTGATATTAACAGATCAAACATATATTATCTATATTTTTTCGTACATCAAATATTTTTTTTTTGAAAAGAGATTAATATAAAACATGGTAATAAATCAAATCCAAATTTGTCATAAAAAAAAAATCAATTGGAGTATACTGTTGGCATGAGGAAGTTGATATTATTTTGGTCACATGTACTTGCTATACACTAATAATCAAAGATCTTGATGTTTTATATCAACAAGTAATTAATAACTTGATTCAATTACCAATTGAAAAAAGAAAAAACCTCGATTCAATTACCAACGGCTGTCATTTTCTATGATGCTAGTTTACTTTCATGCTAGGCTGTCCGTTGATAACGGTTCATTTTACTAAGAACTTGTTAAACTCTTTTCTTATTTTAAATAAATAAACACATTATATTTATATATTTTAAAAATTTATCTCATTAAAGATTTTTTCGCAAGTAAATAAATAGTTTTGTCAACTAGTCACTGATGACAAATGTAATGCAAGGTTTGATTAAGTACTTGTTGACATAAATCTCATATTCAAAACTAGATAACCACTTCCTCTACCCACTATAAAAATAAAATAAAAGAATCCCAGAGCTCTAGAGAAGAAATTCAATCTTAAATCGAGCCATTGAGATCAAAATTCAAAGGGACAAGGTTTTTCTAAGATGAATACTTGGCCCAAAAGTGACCCATAACTTTTCTCTAATGTATTGTTAAATCAATTGGGCTAAATCCATCATATTACGACAAAACATGGGCCTTGCAAGGCTTTCAGCCCACCCGAAGTGACCGCTTCTTGAACTCTCTCTCAATTCTCACATCCTACGCCCTACTCTTAAACTCGAATGAATGGACCATCTCCGCCGACGAGCTTCATAGTGTTTCAATCAACTCTCAATTCAAAAAGGGTTATAAAGTAAAATTTTGGGTCTTTTTTTTTGGCTTGAAAATTTTATGGAGAAAGGCGAGAGCATATTGGAAGCGATCTACGAAGAGGATGATTTAGGAGATGGGGGAGATGTGGAGATGCTTGATGTAGAAGAAGGGGAGCTCGTGGATAGTAACTCCGTAAATGATCGAGACAAAAGCGGCTTCGCAGATGTTAATGGTGAAAATCAAGGGTCCCAAAGTAAAAATAAGAAGCGGAGAGGTAATAAGAAGAAGAACAGGAAAAAAAGGAGTGGTTCAGGACCTAAACCTTTGGATATAAACAGGTTAATTTTGTGTGGAAATTGAATTTTTTTTTTCATCAACAAATAAATGAACACGAACTTTTTTTTATTTTTTAAGGTGGAATTTGGTTTATGAGACTTTGTTAAATTCGGGTTTTTGCAGGTTTGTGTTAGATACTTGTAGACGGTTAAAAGAGAAGAAGTCATACATGGTGTACACTGCTGTGGGATGTTTGGGGATTTCTGCACTTAGTGATCTTGTTAAAGAGGTATTTTTAACTTAATACCATGCAAGATATGAAATTCAATGTTGAATTTACCATAAATAAGTTAATTAATTAGCGGATAGTTTTTTTTGGATATCCTGGACTTAGTGTTGCCTGTTCTAGCTAGGATGCTCTCTTACAAGCTCACCTTGTCTGGTTGGGATTTATGATGTATTAATACCTTATAACGAAGTTTGTCACTTGGTAGCATTTCTTCCCTATACTGTGTTGGGGTTTAGAGTTTAGGGCTTATCCCTTTTACAGTTTCATCCACAACCTCCATTCATTTTGTTCTTAAAGGAAAGGTCAGAATTTGGGTTGAAAACAATTCAACTCTTAGCATCTTATGATCTACATTGTTTCCTCTACCATTGCAGATTCCATTTGCCACTTCAAATCCTGTGCTCTTAGCTGAGATGACTGACTTCATTAGTTGCCTTTTGATATAGGTTATTACCTTTTTCTTTTCTAGATGTGAGCCACTCTGTGGTGATGTAGAGTATGTTATCAATTAGGTTGCCACATATCAGAAGCTACTTATCAGAAACTAAGAATGAATATGTTAAAAGTTCATAAGACAATCATTCGCATGTATTTATTTGGATGGTAGGATTGCGGCAAATGATGTAAGCCTCTTTTTGAATGGATACCATCAAGTTTGCTGGTAACAGGAGATGGGTTTGTGATTATATATACCTTCTTCTTTTTTTCTTTTTCTTTTTTTAATTCAAGAATTTCTAAAACATAAAGTTGAGTGGTATGAAGTGTGAACTTGAAATAAGTTGCTAATTTAAGAATCACTTGTATCGTTTTGCTGATAAGTGGTTCAGAATTATTTGTATTCGCTGCAATTGATAAGCAAATCTCTGGTTCTATAATATCACTCCCTTCGATGTTTCTCTTTCCACACTCAAGACCTTTTACACTCTTTTCCCTGCCATTATTCATATCGGGATGTATGATGAAACCTAGAGTTCTCAGGTGGATGCAATTCAATCTTGTGGAGGTCAGATGACTGCTGATGGCAGACGATGTCGGACAGGTGGTGGCATATTATGGAATATCATAAAAGCACGAGAACCAGCTGCTTATCGAGAAATAATGAAAAAGGCCAAGGAATTTGAGGTGTGTACTTATTTGCACATAGAGTTCTATTCTTTTTTTTTTTTCTTTTTGTCCGCTGAATATAAACATGTGTGCATGAGAACTTCCAAGTTCATTTGTCAATTGGATGTCTAAATAACAATCATTAGGAAACAGTTGCCTTGCCTGGTTGTTTGTATGCTTTGCTTGTTTTCTTAGATTAACTTCCAATATTCTGCAAAACTTTTGTAGATTTTGGTTTTGTTTTCCGGCTTCGTTATCTAATTGCAGCAGTGACAAGTGTTGTTAACATTAGTATTATGATTCAAGCAACTCTGTTTTTCATAAAATAGCCTTTGAACTTGGCTTGAGATGGAATCGCAGCGCAATTCACGGGCCTTTGGCTCATGTATCATGTGGTGTATACTTTTTGTTCTTCAAATACTAATCTAGAACAGATGCCTAATTGGTATTTATAATCTTGCAGAAGCAATTTAAGCAACAAAATGTCAGACAAGCACCAGCACAGAGCAAAGAGATCTCTTCTCAAGAAACTACACTCTCGAATGGAATTGCAGCAAGTGTTCCACAAGATGCTGGACTTATTCCTAATGACCCGACAGAAGAGTTCAGTGCCGAAGGAACACGCAAATCTGTTCATGATAGAATCAGGGTCCCTGTTTCATATGAAGACCTTCTAGGAGAGGATTCAAAAGACGATTAATTTGAGCATTTTCAAAATATTGAAACTTTGCTTGGCATCAATTTTGCATGTATAGATTTGTTGATAAAAAGGGGTTTTACATTATTTGCAAAGATACAGATGAGATCATTTTCATTAATGAAAGAATTATGAGGTTTAAATTTGATTAAAGAAAAGTCCCTTGTTTTTTTACCACTTTGAGTATATTATGCATTAAGCATTATACTTCCAGAGAGGGATATTTCATTCTTACAACCTACTACATTATTGTAGCCTGCTTTTTTTGGTCATTAATCAATTGCATGACTCATCATGGGAGGATAGTTGGAAACTGACTGTTCCGAATTCGTTACCATGCCAAAGTAATGGATACAACATGGCTACAATCCATTGGACCAAAGAGCATCTCAATCTTTAGAATAGTTAACGCTGGTTAACAAATTAGTCACAGCTCACAAACGGGTGTTTGAAAACATATGTTCCTCTCTACCACACAACTATTTAGCTTGGCTTTTGCTTCTTGTGGAAGAAGAGGCAAACCACGGTGCAGTCATCTACTTTTGAAGATGGGAACTTCTTTTTCCATGAGGCGGTAGCCGCTTCCACCACTGCCTTTGCCGCCTCCTGCTCACTTTCTGCTTCCATCACTATGGAGGCAACTTGGTTGTTGTTGAGCACGTCCCATACCTTATAAACAGGCCCCCCCAGAAAAAGAGTTTTTTAGGTTTCATTCTTTATCTAGAAATAACAGCATTATTAATCCATTGAAAATGGACTGGCTTACCCCATCTGTTGCGAGAACAATGAACTGGTCATCTGGGGTTAAGTGATGATGGAAGACGTCAGGGACTGCAATTATTCCGTGGTTCTTGAGTAGGAAATCACCAAAAGCTCGAGACATGGCTAAGCCTGGAGAATCTTCATGGGGCAGCCATACACGCTGGATATGTGGTTCTCCCTTTAAAGCAAGGACCCTTCCGTTGCAATTTCTTATTCTTTCTGCTTCATCTGCATCAATATATTTCATCACCCACTCAATCAAAATATTTCATCAATATATGGTCAATGTTCGTTAATTGGATGATCTGTTCTTACTTGGTAAACCAGGCTTCAAATCAGTGGTTAATTGAACAGCCTTGATCCCATTCTCGGTTATTGTTCCTAGCACTGCTCTTGAATCGCCAAGGTTTGCAATAACAAGATCTTCACTCTTTGAATGAAAAAAAAAAAAAGATGATAGAAACTTTTAACATGGTACACACATAATTTTTGTCAAATCAAATTATGAACTTGAACTAGAAGAGTTTCTTACCTGTCTGACAACAACAACTGCGGTGGTTCCACTGGTGGAACAATCCAAATTCTCTTGAAGCATTATCTCCTTGTCCAGCACCTTGAAAGCACCGATACAAGCTTCTTGCCAATTAAGAAAATCCTTGTTTGGTATCGATTTGATGTCTGTTTTTGCGACTTGATGTTGAAAACTCTTGTCATCTGCTGCTGTTCTAATCTTTTCCAGAGCATTCTTCTGGTTTAACAAAAGTGATGGCAACCTATTTCTCACCATATTGCTCACTAAGTGACCATTCTTCCCATGACCATCAAAAACTCCACAAAATGCTCCACCTTCTATTCCATAGTCCTTCAAAAGAAAAAAAAAAAAAACCCAAAGCTTTGATTAACAAAAAAATCCAGTATTTGGTCAAACTTTTCTTCTTGAAGAGGATTTACCCTTTTAAACAGCCATATATATATATATATATATATATATATATAAACCAAAGAGTTGCAGTGACAAACCTGATAAAGGATGGCAGCATCCTGGTTTAGCCCTTTGCTTCCTTGTTTAGTATAAAGAGAGCCAAGTCCTTGAATTCCAAGGGAAGCGATGTTTTCAGCCAAGACGACAACGTTTTCGTGATGACAGTCATCGGCCTCGTGAATCTCTGAAGATGCAACGGATATGCAGATTCCCATCTCAACTCAATTAACACACACAAAAAAATTAATTAATTTCCAATGGCTTTGTGAAATAGTCTCCTCAATCATGTATTTAAAGACTCCGTAACGCGCATGTTAGCCAGATACCAAATTAATAATTATTAAGTATTATAACATAAGAAGTCCCAATGACCTGAACCCACACTCCAATTCCATTAATAAATTCACTGTTTCTTTCTAAATAAATATATTGTTGAGTATTATTATTGGCTACCCCAAGATTCACTTAAAAAGCCATATGAGGTGTACCTTTTTCTTTTCTTTCTGCAACGATTAATCATAAATACAATTATCAATTATTATAATTATTATTCTTTTTTGACATAATATAACAATAATATTAAAAGTATCTAAAAATACTACTAGTAAAACCCATTATTTATGATAAAAAATTTCATGTTATTAACTATAGATTTGCATATTACGTGATTTATAAGTTCTTATTTTTGGGTTATATTTTTATTTATTTTCATTTATACGAGTGTAACATTATAATTTTTTATCTTTATTTTTTGATATAATGCCTAGAACTCAACCCTTAAATAAGAGGATAATATGCTTCAACACACTCAAACACATATCCTCCTGTACTAACAATAATATCAAAACAAGCCGAGTTAAGACTTATATTATTTCATATGAAAATCTCATAAAAACCCAACTGTGTGACCCTGAGGGTTATAAAAGCCTATGTTTATTTGTGAAATTAAAGGTAGACTATTGGTCCCTACAAATAAATATAAGGGAAAGGCGGTTGATACTTGAACAAATATATGCACTTTACAGAGCAGAAGAAAAAACAGCTGGATACAAGGCCAATGGAGTTAATTAAATAAATTATTTTTTTTTTAAAATGAACATGACACATCTATCTATATAATTATATTGTGATATATTATTTTAAAACATTATTAAAACTTTGACATACTAAATAACTAATTATTATAAAAATTATAAGTTATAAATTATTAAAATTAAGTTTTAAGACAAAATTATGGAAAGATGCGTCAAAATGTTGGTCAAGTCTTGGAGAGAAAAAACAAATAATAATTATAGCTATTAAAAAGGTTTAATCCTACCCTTTAAAGAGTTAAGACAGCGTAATCATGGTTAATCATAGTCTACCAAGCATGCACTAGTGGACAAATGGCTGGGTTTGAGTACGTCAGTATGTGCTATTAGCTTAATCTTATATAAATTTTATCAAATCGATCTTTACCGTATATATCGTAGACTTTCTTTGTGACCATTAGATTCTAAAGCAAATTGGGTGGGTTTTAGAAGTTGACTTTTTTTTTTCTTTGTTATGTTGAATTATTTTAAACAAATAGATTTATTTCAAATAAATAAATCCATAAATCGAGTCTCCTCAATTGGTCTGTCCAATCAAAAATTAATATAATTAAATTTAAATTAAGTTTAAAATTTGAAATCTTTATTGTTAGGAGGATTTTACTTAAATATTCCCGATCTGAACAGAATTAGTTAAATCGTAAAACGAATGAATACACCTATAATTATATACCAAAAAATATAACTAAATTTTTACCACTTGTGTAGATTCAAATAAATTAAGTTGTAAAAGCTTTTTAATTTTAATTATATCAAATAACTATTTAAAAAAAGTCTATCAAATAATTATTATTTTAATATTTTAAGTAAATAAATTTAAAAACTAATCTCATATAATTATGATAAATTATATAAAATTAAATATGGACATGCGATATAAAATTGAAACATAAAAAAAAAAGTCATAATATAATATAATATAAAAAATTAAAATGAAAAGAACTGTTATAAATAATAAATAAAAGCATGAAATGATACGTATATATGTTTTGTTTTTTTCTTTCTAAAAATTTTATTATTATAAATACAACATATTAACAAATACAATTCAAATACAATTTGATGTATGGTCAACTACAATATAAAGTCAAATTAATATAAAGCACAACAAATGAAGGGCCAAAAAAATCAAAGAAACCCGTTCATGGCATATGTACATGTAGGGGTGAATCCAAAAAAAACTTTTAGTAGGGATTGGAATTTAATTATAAATTTTTCATAGATTAAATATAAAATTATTTTGTATTAATTTATAATTTCATCATTTTTGAAAGGATTAAACAAAAAATATTTTTATTTTTAGGGGGCTAAAGTATAATTTTACTATATATTAATTTATAATTTTTTATTTATAAGAAGACAGAGTTGAAAGTTTTCATTTTAAGAGACCAAAGTTCAATTTCATTATATATATTTATAGATTTTTTTTTTATTTTTAGGGGCCAAGGCCCTCTATGTATATGTTAGAATAAACTGTGAAGATTCATACATCACAATTGTGCATAATAAAATTAAAATCTGAATAACGATTTAAGACTTTCACTGATATGATATATAATTATTATCACCCTTTTAAATAATATAAATTATTCTCTTCAAATTAAGACAACATTAAATAAATTATTATATAAAATTAATATACAAGATAAAAATAAAAATGAACGAATATATGAAAACATTGACACCTAAAAGTTCATTTAAATTCTCTCTCTTCCATTCATAGCTTTTTCATTAATTAAAAAAAATTAAATAACTATACTCTAGGTCTGCCTTTTGGCATGATTCTCTCTGTCTGCCTTTTGGCACGTAGGTTACTGTTTTCGCCGCTTTTTCTCCTTTGAATCGGTGTTCTTATTTTTCTGTCGGTTTTTCTTTGGACTTTGTTTTTCTGGGAAGTGCTTATTTTTTCTTTTCTCGGATGGAGGAAGTACTAGCGAGCCTCGGTTCTTCGGATGATGAAGAGGCATTCCAAGAGGAAGCGGTGGCGAGTCCGATAAATACAAGTTCTCTTGTCTTGTGGGCGCTGTCTGATGCATGCGGTGTTGTGAACTTCCCCTCTCTTAGAAACACGATGGCTGATCTTTGGCATCCACTTGGGGGGATTTGTATTACTGATCTGGGTGAAAAACGTTATTTATTTCAATTTTTTCATGAAGTCGATGTGCAAAGGGTGCTTAATGGGACTCCATGGTTCTTCAATAATCATTTGTTGATTACGCAAAGTATTCAACATGGGAAATTCCATCAACCGTCAATTTGAATCTTTCGGACTTTTGGATCCAAGTGCATAATTTACCCCCAGTGCATTTCTCTGCAGCTATGGCAAAGCAATTTGGGGATTTCTTGGGCGTGTTTCTTGATTATGATTCTCCGAATGGTTTAGGTTCAAAAAATTACATGCGCATTCGGGTTAAATTGGATGTTTTGGTTCCTCTAAAACGCAAAAAGAAGATCAATATTGGCGCGATACCACGGTCTATGCTTATTTCAAATATGAAAAGTGAGTTTATTCTGCTTTCATTTGCGGCAAACTTGGGCATAGTGAAAGCTCATCCCATATCGGCTTAGTATTGAGCCCTCAAAAATTGTTTTTGGTTGGGATCTCTCTCTGAGCGGTACAAAGACGTCGAATATGGTGGCAAGTAGGTGGCTAAGGGAGGCGGGCGGTTCTCGATTCTGCTCAAATTTTCTGAAAGTGGCGATGAGGAAATTTTTCTCAATCCGAGACCGTATCTAGGCGTGATTTTGGGGAGGATTTAAGGAATAAAAATATTCTCCGCAATCTTCTAATTTGAAGTTTGACCGCCACCCAATTAATGAGCGGAGTTATTTGGCGTAATCGAATATTGTTTCATTGAAAGCAGATAATATGAATAATGGGCCCATGGATCGAATTTAGATGAACATGATCCACTTGCTTTGTGAGATGGAAAAAGAGGCAACGGAGAGAGGAGGAACCGAATGCTCATGTGGGTTCTACTAAGGATAGTGACTCTTATGTTTTAACGGCTAGCTCGGTGGGCAGAGGCGGTGAGCATTATGAAAATAATAAGTTGGAACGTTAGTAGGTTGGGAGACCACGAATCTGCTCAAAGGCTCAAAAACAGACACGAGCCATAAATCCCCAAATTTTGTTTCTTTTAGAAACGAAATTATGTGTTAAGAGGATGGAGAAGGTGAGATTGAAATGTGGCTTCACCAATGGTATTGACGTTGGTGCAATAGGTTCAAGTGGGGGACTATCGCTAGGGTGGAAAGGAAACTCTTTGGTGACTCAAAAGCTACTCCGCTTTTCACATTGATCTTGAAATTCGGGACGAATGTGGGACAAATCTGCGGTTAACGATTTTTATGGTAATCCCGATGCTCAAAAGCGCATTGAATCATGGAATTTGCTTAGATCTTTAAGTAGTAACCAATCAAGTCCGTGGGTCGTGATGGGAGATTTTAATGAAATTGTAAACTCTTTTGAAAAAAGGTGGGCGCTTGAGAGCGGAGCAGCGATCTGAGGAGTTTAGATTGGCGCTTGAAGATCGTAATCTCAATGATTTGGGCTATGTTGGACGGTGGTTCACTTGGGAAAGAGGTAAGTTTGCATCCTCCAATATTCGGGAAAAGACGGATCGTGGAATGGCCACTTGTGATTGGATACAACTTTTTCCAAATTATAAAGTGGAACATTTGGGGCACTCCTTTTCTCGATCATTGTCCCTCCTCCTTGACACCATGCATAAAGCGCATAATGAAGTCGTGAATCGAATGAAGCCTTTCCGTTTGAAGCTAAGTGGTGTCTTGATGATTCTTTTGAGAATTTGCTTAAAGGTTGGTGGGGTGAAGACGTTGGAAGTGTTGATGTTAAATTGGAGAATTTAGGAAGGCGTTTGCAACAATGGGGCATTGTTAAGCATCAAATGGATAGAAAACATCGAGTGATATTGGAAGATAGATTGAACCACCTTTATAACCAAGACCCTTCCGATGAGGTTCTCGCCGACATTACGATGTCCGATGGGTCTTAATCGGGAAGCGAGAAAAGAGGAACTCTTTTGGGAACAACGTGCTCGCGTTAATTGGTTGAAGAATGGAGATCGCAACACAAGTTATTTTCATAAGGTGGCGGTTCTAGACAATCCCGTGGTCGCATTTTGGCTTTGGAGGATGAGAACGGCAGTAAATCGTTTTCGACGGAGGATATTTTGAATGTAGCCTCAGTTATTTTAGCAAACTTTTTACGGCCTCGAATCACGGGTCCGGATGAAAAGTTATTTGGCCTTGTTGAACGACGAGTCACCGATAGTATGAATGCAAATTTGATTAAAACATTCGCAGATTGACGAGATCGATCGAGCGATTAAGATCTTGCACCGCTTACACGCTCCCAGGGTGGATGGTTTTCCTGCTATCTTTTTCAAAGGTCTTGGCATATTATTGGGCTGAAATTTCTTCCTTTTGTTTATCTCGTTCTTAATGGTGATTGCGCAAATAGGCCCTATTAATAAGACTCGTATTGTTTTGATTCCAAAATTGCTAAACCAAGGAATATGACTCACTTTCGACCTATAAGTCTCTCGTAATATTCTCTATAAGATAATTGCAAAGGTTTTGGTAAACCGGATGAGTGATATGTTGGACTCTTGTATTAATGAAGCGCAAGGAGCTTTCGTCCTGGCGGACTCATTTCGGATAATGTCCTAATTGCGTATGAAGTCCTTCACTCTCTCAAAATGAAAAAATGGGTCAAAAGGAATTTTGCACTCAAGCTTGATATGAGTAAAGCGTCTGGCCACGGTTGAATGGGACTTTTTGGCGGGAATGTTGAAACATATGGGATTTCAAGAAGAATGGATTATTCTCATCATGCGATGCGTTTGTTCGGTATCCTATTCACAAGATAAATGGGTGTAATAATGAATGGTTTTCTCCGACAAGGGGCTTAAGACAAGGGGATCCTCTTAGTCCCTTTCTTTTTCTCCTATGTGTCTTTGAGGGTTTTCTGTTTTGCTTGAGGATGCGAAGAGGAGAGGTATGATACGAGGAGCTCCTATTGGTAGAGAAACGATTCTCAATCAATCATTTGTTCTTTGCGGATGATGATATTTTGTTTGGTGATGCCTCGAATGAAGGTGGAAGCAATTAAAGATGTTATTAAGGAATACGAGTTGATTTCTCGTCAACGGGTGAATTTTGATAAATCTCTTATCTACTTTGGAGCCAATGTGCAACAAGCGAGTAAAGATTATATTGTCAATTTGCTAGAGTCCGGGTTGCTAATAATCCAGAGAAATACCTAGGCCTACCAATGATGGTTGGACGAAAGAAATCCCGGCTTTTGCTTATTTCTCGATCGTTTCAGAAAAGAATCGAAGGATGGAGCTTGCGTTATTTATCTACTGGTGGAAAGGAAGTCTTTATAAAGTCGGTCCTGCAGGCCATTCCCTTTATGTTATGCAGTGTTTCCTTATACAAAACCTTTTGTCGTAAGCTTGAGGGGATTATGAATAAGTTTTGGTGGACCAATAACAAATCGTTGAAGGGATCCATTGGAGTGGATGGGAGTCTGTTAAGCATACCAAAACATGCGGGTGGTATGGGGTTTAAAGATTTGGTTTTGTTTAATAAAGCTTTATTAGCAAAGCGATTTGGCGTGTTTTAACTCAAATTAATTGCCTTTTAGCTAAAGTTTTAAAAGCACGCACTACCCTCACTCTGATATTCTATCTGCTAATATTGGATCTTACCCATCCTATACCGGCGGAGTATTTGCGTATACACGGAGTTGATTGAGAATGGATTGTTATGGCGAGTTGGAAATGGCTCGACATCAATATTTGGAATGATCCCAGGTTACACCGCCAGCGAATAATAGAGTTTCGATTCGATGTATTTCTCCAACCGACTCATCAAATCGACTTTTCAACTGTGGCACCTTTACTCGGAATGAGGAGATCCCGAATAGTATTTTTGATGCTTTTACACGGCCATCGCATTCTTGCTATTCCAATTGCGGGAGAGGTCGGTCGGGTGATGTACGGGTGTGGAAGTGGGACGGATCGGCGAATACACAGTTAAAAGTGGTTACTGTGGCTTTATATACGAGAACATTTACAAACCTCTTCTATAGCTTACCTCTGCGATATGATTGATTCTAAATTCTACAATTGTTTATGGACTTTAAACATTCCCGCAAAAATTAAAATTCATGTCCGGAGGTTAACTAATAATCTATTGCCCCATCTTTGTAACTTGGCTCATGAGGAAATTGTGTGTGGACGTGGTTTGCCCTCTTTGTAAGAATGGCCCTGAGAATACCGATCACCTTATGTGGCTCTGTCGGATGACACAAGATGTTTGGAAATCCACGAAATCATGGTCCCTCCTTTTGACCCTTTGACCGAGGTGGTAAGCTCCTTTATCAATACCTTCTCTGCACGCCCAATGAACAACAACGACAGTGATGATCCTTTCCTTATGGGGATTATGGACTCGAAGAAATAAATTAATTCATGAAGGAGTTCATTTCTCTAGCGAGAATTTTGGGGTTTCTTAAAGGTTACAATCGTGAGCTAAACCTTAACAGAGAAATATCCTCTCCGTCCTCAACTTATTTGGGAATCAAAAGTGGAAACCCCTCATGCAAATTTTATTAAATCGAACTTTGATGCATCATTTCATATTGATACAAAAATTGCTATCACGACGGTTGTAGCCGTGGAATTGAAGGAAAAATAGTGGGCGCGGAGACTTATCTGCTTTAGAGCCGCTGCGGATACGTTTGTGGCGGAGGCGAGGGCATGCGAAAGGGCCTTATCTGGCGAGAGCAATGGGCTTCCGACGGATAAACGTGGAAGGTGACTCCTTAACGATTATCAAAAGCATTCAAGAAACAGAAAGACAAGTCCATTATCCGACCGACACACGATTCTATTCTCTCTATGGAAGATGAATTTGATGAAATCTCTTACCGCTTTGTCCCCTGAAGGCAAATAACACGGCCCATACATTTGGCGATGGAAGGTAGGAGAAGGCACGAATTTAGAAGGTGGAACGACGGGGTTCCGACATAATCGCTCAGCGTCGACTTTGAAGGAGTGGGAGATGCGGGATTCTCGGCTCTAGGAGTTTTCTCTGTAATGCTTCGATGGTGGAGAAGGTTCGATGAATTTCCACCCTTTTACAAGCTTTTGGTTTTCTTCTCGGTTTTGTTGGCTTCTCGGATGAAGAAGAAACGCTTATGATCGATATTGGGTTTGAATGGTCTTTGCGGCGCGCGGTGGTTTTCATTTAGTGGTTTTGTTATTTTTTGGCTTTTAATTATTGCTTTCAATTTTTTTATTTATTACTTTTCTGCTTTTGTTTTGCTTTGTTGCCTTTTTGATTTTGACGTTTTATGTTTTTATTGGTGGTACACACAGCATTAATATCAGTCTATTATTTATTTAAAAAAGTTCATTTAAATTTATAATAATATTTTAAAAATACAAAATTCTTTAATTTTGCCCTTTCGTCTCTTTCCTTTTTTTTTTTTTTTTTTTTCTCTTTCCTACATTATATTTCATTCTCTCTTCCCTCACCACACGTCTCGAAACCCCACAAAAAACGAAGAATAAAAAAAGTGCAGGTGTCAAGAATCTAAGCCCAAACATTAAAAATTCAGCTAAAATGACTTTATATATTAAAGTATTAAGAATTTAAGTTAAAAAATATAAGAAAGTCATATTAGAGGAATAAATAGTATTATATATAATTTGGTCAATAGACACAACAAATATTCTTACTGGTTGATTATTATTATTACTATTACTATTATGTGGTAGCGAGAAAGGTTGATCTGAATTTCATGAGAGTGTATATTTATCGTTTAGTCAAATCAAAATTTCTGGTGTTATGTAAGTTTTAGTTTCAACCTTTTCGCTATTCATTAAAACGATTCGGAGATTTAAGTTCGTAACTTTAAAATAAAGTACTGGAAAAAATATACTTTTTTATTTGTCTCATAATTGATTTAATATATTAATAATCAAATTAAATACATTTTATTTTGATATTAATTTTTAAAAATAACATATAATCAAAATTGAGTCGATTTAGCTCAAATCAACTTAGTAATATCCTGTTTTAACCCCTGTAAGTGGCAAGTTAGAGTGATTACACAAATAGTCAATACGGATAATGCCGACTTGCCAGCCTCGGAATCATTGACTACATTTTTAACAATTATTCATTAAGATAATGTTTTTCAATACTTGATAATGGAGCACTGAATCTATATCATTCTTATTCTTTAAGATCAACAATTGACTCCAAACTAATATTCGAAACCAAAACAAAACGATTTGTACTTTTTTTCTTTGTCAATGAAAACGATTTGTACTTTTGAGTTCTTCTTTGTTGGCCGTCTTATCTCTAGTGCTATAAGCTGATTGCCAAACGTGCCCATTTTTTTTTCCGGGCTAGAAGAAGCCTATAAAGTATAAACACGCGTTAATGATGACAAGGACGAACGTAATCCTAACATTTTTCAACACTGCAATACACTTTTTTATAAGCACGCTTGATTGTTTCTTTATGTCAGATTTTAGTTGTTTGGATAACCCACACATCTTATCAGAGACCTTAACTTCTATAATACATGCATGCATATAATCCTTTAATGGATATGTATTTCTAATCCAATTGGAAATGCTTGGAAATCTAGACTTTGGGGAGATAAGACTCTCAAATTGAATAGTTTTAGGGATAAGTTCGAATCCATTACACAATCAAGAACCGATGTATTAATAAAGCATGGTAGAATCATGGAAAACACCATCATCACCATCCATGGACTTTGTATGGATCAAATCAATGGGATATAAAAGCTTAAATATGCACCTCTCATGTGGAATGTGGTTAATGTCGCCGCAGGGTGTGACAAAATGTTGGCTTGGATCTAAGGTTTCTGTATCTGGTACACTTTTGGCATGCCTTGTCTGGTATGCCTGCCTAAGTAAAACGATCAAAGAGATTTCATTATTAAATTATTGCTAAAAGGGATGCTACTCCATAACACCTTCCCACAAGAACCTGAACATTTAAAAGTTAAAGCTAATGATGAAAAGATTGCATCTCATATAAAAGAAACAGTTTGACAAACACAAAGGAAAAGGTTTGTTTGATATGTACAGAATGTTTGCAGATACATCTTAATTTCAGTACACATCCAGAAAGCATACTGATGATAACATTACCCAATGATTGAAGCCACACGAATTTCTGGTCCTCGATGTTCTCACCGACTGGTGGATACATGAACATTATTATCTTCACCATTTGCTGATTCAGCTGACTTCTTCATAAGGGGCTTGGGAATATCACAGTCATCTTGAGGGCAACGTTGTTGAGGGTGAGACAACAACATGGACATGAAGCGGAAGAGGGTACGAGGTAGCCCATGTCCACTCTCATGGATGTATCCTTCGTACTCGCTAACATGTTCAAGTGCATCAACCAGTGCATCGTAAACTGCCTGGGGACAATTATCAGGTCCAGGCTTGTCATGGAGGTACATCACATCCAGAGTGAAGAGCTTCTGGTTTACAGGCCATTGATGATGGGGTCGTATTGATGATCTGCAGTATATAAGAATCTAAAAGACAACAAAATATAACACCACTTGTAAGGTTTCCGGGCAACAGGAAGAAAACAGAATCATTTATATGCAAACCACAAATTACTTTAATATTATTACAAATGGAAGAGATTTAACCATTCCTATGAACAGAATCATTTATAAACAAAATCGTCCAAGCTTGTGTATAAGACATACTAATTGGTAGGTACACGCTTACAAAAGGGCTGTTGAGTTTGAATCTTTTCCCCTACTTAACCAACGATAACAATTGATTAGAAGAAGAAAAGAAATAGATACGGACCACTCTTAAAATGCGGTTCTGGGCACGAGATTTCTTGGCTTCATGAGCAGCTAAGCGGAATAAATTGGTGAGGTCTGCTTGCCCAGTAGAGACAGTGGTAGCCGAGAGTGCTCGAACAGCAGCAATGGTAGACTCAACATCACTACTAAACTCTTTTCTAAGCTATAAAAAACAAAACAAATGGAAATTAAATTAAATGCCTAAATTAAAAAGATTCAAAACCCTAATTTTCAAATCAATGAAAGCCTAGATTATAATCAAATCTAAAAGAAAAAGAAAAGAAAAGCCAAAAGGTACCCAAGAGGCGGTTTTGGAGAGAGTGGCGAAAGCGAAGCGGTGGTCGGGGTTGATAGAGAGCTTGGAATTGACAAAGAGAAGGATAGCTTGCTTTATGGAATCCAATCTGGTGACTCCCGCTGTTTTCATTTCAACAAGCGACTCTGCGTCCACATCAACGCAAAATATTATGTCCTCGCTGTTTATTCGCGTCGGATTCAAAATGTAACGCCCTGCCCCTCCCACCGTGGCGTCGCCTTCTATTCCTTCCATTTTCATTTTTCCCCGATTTCCTTCCTTCGGGAGAGAAGAGGAAGACATTCGCAACCAAACAAAAGGGAGAGAGAGAGGGGGGGGAGGGGTGGCGGAAAGGAAAGTGCCAAACAAACGAGTAAAACGATGCGTTTTGATCTTGCAAACAATGCTTAAGAAAGTCCGATAAAACGCTACGTTTTGGTTTTCTTTTCCCTTTGTTTTTGGCTACTTTGCTCGTTTGGCAGCGAAAATGGCGCGTACGCATGTCCACAGCAGCAAAGATCGTGATTGTTCTTCTAATTGGTCTCTTGACAAAGCACATCGACCTAGGTCTTTGTTCTCCTTTTGGGGGAAATTTTGAAGATTTAATTTGTCTTGATTAGGGTTATATATGGAGATGGCATCGACTTCTCTGATGCTCAAAGCATGCAACCTTCAGGTATTTACTTATCTCCTAGTGCCATGGAATATACGGTTAAATTCAACAAAGTTTGTCTAAATCACGTACGTTTTATTTGGAGGAGTGCATTTGGTTGAAAATTTGTTACAAATTACAATACCACGGATAAAGCAGGTACTTACCTAAAACTTGAGCTATTAAAAAAAGATTTGTTTGATACGACAACGTTAATATTGAATAGATGCTAGTAAAAGATTTCATGAAAATAGTAATGGGTTGCTTGATTTTGTCTGTTTTCCAGTTTTCGATGCCATACTAACATTTTATGTTTAGGTATTCAAAATTTCAAAGCTTAACAAATGATATGTTCAAAAACAAATTTAACAAGTGATATTTTGCATTTTCGTAAGAGTTTTGGTGATGAACAATTGATATATGTATTCACTACATTGGTTTTAAAGGGGAAGCCAAATAACGTACGTTCTTAGACATCTCAAATTTATTGATAGTATTGATTTCTTGTAACACTCCCAACCCGTATCCGTCGCCGAAACAGGGTTACGAGGCATTACCAAAGAATACAGAACACTTTCAGATAATTTGAAATCATTATCTTTACACAAATAGTACACTTGAGATGTACAGTTCTATAATTATAAATAAACACATTTATCAAACATATTCCATGTTTTTATATATAACAATCTCATATTTCCATGTATCAAGTACCATCATTTCCTCGTATTTCAGACAAATACGTGTAACAATTCATAGACATACAACTCACTAACTCTTCCCGCCAATCACAATTTAAATTGAAAAGTCACTTATTGAGTCCAATTTCAATATTCACTAAAATCTATCGTATAAATTTGGATGTACGTATCCACCAATAGATTCCATGTACCGATATCATCATCTCAAATTTCCACATGCATTTACTTTCCACATTATGAACTCAAATAACATATACAAGACATACCAATGTATTTTAAAGTACGTTTTCATAATATTTCATTTCAATTCAGATTATTTCATATTAGAACTCTTCTCATTAACTCATTTGGAATACCAATTCATACGGATAATACACTCAAGGGTGTACAAATATATAATCACAAATGAACTCATTCATCAACCAAGTTCTATGTTCATGTCTCATCAACTCATATTTCCTTATATCACATAATTCTATGTAACACTTACCAAACTTTGTCAAATTAGTGAACTTCTTATGGAATTGGTCTCACTTGCCAGGTATGCACCGAATTTCACTGATAATCACCGATGCCATAACATAGCTATGGTCTTTTCACTAGAATGTCATAGCTCACCCATGGTCTTACATCTTTACTATCATTATGCCATGGTGAAACCATGAACTTATCCGTCAATTCATCACTTTTCACTAGAATGCCATAGCCCGACTATGGTCTTACATCTTAAACACGTATCACACCGATGCCATATCCTAGATATGGTCTTACACCGAAATCACTTGTCACTTGTAGCTGAAGCTACCATTACCCACTGATCAGGTAGCCAGAGCTACCACTTTTCACTCGATCGATCAGTGGCGAGCTACCACTTTTCACTTGATCGGTGTAGCCGGCTACCACTTATCACTTTCACTTGTCCTTGATCAGATAATTGTAGTCGAAGCTATCAGTTATCACTTTCACTTGTCCTTGATCAGATAAGTGTAGCCGAAGATATCACTTATCACTTGTTGCCATAGTTCAACTATGGTCTTTTCCGTCAATTCATCTTGTCATTGAACTGAAGTACTCAATTTGATCATTTATTCAATTCTCATGCTTTTACATTGTTCACAATTTTATCATCAATACATATGAAATAACACATCATGAAGTTCATAAAATTAACAAATGATCACTAAAATTAAGCTATATAAACTCACAAGTTCAATTTTTGTATTATAACGATAATCATAATTTCATAATAAATATTCCAAATAAAACATTATATCATTTCTAATTCAACATTTATCAATTATAATCGAGCATGTTATCAATTTATACACAAGTCGTTCATATATTATTTTTCCTCCTCCTCCTCTCCATCCACATCCTTAATATAAACAACACACTTGTAAGTAACATTATTTATAATTTTCACTATTTCCTTATGTGAATATTCAAGCTGTCCATCTGTGTCATAGTCACTAAATTATTTTTATCTTGAGCTAAAAAACTCCAAATTAAGATCCGTTAATTTTCTTTGAAACTAGACTCACATATATTCTTACTATGATTTTTCCAGAATTTTTGGTGATTTTTCAAAGTTAGACAACTGCTGCTGTCCAAAACTGCTTTAGTGTAACATGTTGATTTCTATTTTGTCCCAAAATTCCACAATTCATACAATTCAGTCCTTGCTCAATTCACCCCTCAATTGAGCTAATTTTCTCATTTAATACTTTTATCTATCATTTTAAACTACTTCATAACCTTTGAAAATCAAAATTTTAACACTGGGCCTTAATTTCAACTCTTTCACAATTAGGTCCTAAACCAATTTCCATCAATTTCACTTGATAAAATCATCATATAACAAAATTAAAGCTTCAATTCAATATTTATTCATCATATTCTTCCAGCAATAATCCACATCAACTTTAAAAATTAGCCATGGAATCAAAAACTAATGAATTAATAAGTTGGACCCAATTGTAAAAATTCCAAAAAAACATAGAAATTTCAAGGAGAAAGCAAGAATTAAACTTACATGAAGCTAGAGTATGAAAACCAGCTTGAACCCTCTTCCATGGCTGTTTTTCAGCTGATGAAAATGAAGAGAAATGAAGAAAATTCTAGATATTCTAATTTGGTCCCATTTTTATTTAGCTAATTTTGGCAATTTTCCAATTTTGCCCTTATTTCACCCATTTCCTGATTTTTCTCAGCTATTGCCGCCCAAAATATCTCCTTTGGGCTTATTTTCACTTTAGGTCCTTCCTCATTTGACAATTAAGCTATTTAAACCTTCTAGCAACTTTTACACCTTTTTCAATTTAATCCTTTTTATTTAATTAATCACCCAAACGTCAAAATTTTCTAACGGAATTTTTATACTACCTTATTGACATTCCGTAAATATTCATAAAAATATTTATGACTCGGTTTATAACACCGAGATCTCGATACCTCTTTTTCACGATTTCTTGACCAAATAATTTTTTATAAAACAAAATTTGTTATTTCAAAAATCTTTTAAAAGCTACATTTGGCTCGTAAATATTAAATAATATAATCTACGAGTTCATTTGTCAGATTTGGTAGTCTCGAACCACTATTTTTGATATCACTAAAATTTGGGCTATTACATCCCATCTGTTTTGCTTTTGAAATTTTAATGCTTCAAATCATATATATTTACTGAATTTAATTGACAATTGAATAAAAATATTGTTGCAAGGATTGTTATGAACTTACGCCTAATCCTTCTCATCACAAGTAAGTTTTTCCTCAGTCTAAATGGCTATGAACTGGGCTGTTTTCGGCCTAGGAATTTGGGTGAGCCTACACCCTACATTTCTCTTAAATCTTGAATTTCTATGTCTGATCGTTCATGCTTTTGGTACATAACATTTAGTTTTTGTTTTTTCAAATGTTTAAAAAGTTATTTCTCATGTTGGTTCTGTTTTCAACTTAATAAACACCTATCCCAAAGTTTTACAACAAAGGGAAAAAACCCAATGAAATCACTAACATCACAAAAACAAGCCACGTTGTATAGTTTTAGCCACTAAATCAAAACCTCATGAGCTGGTGATGGTCAGAATATTACTAGCTAAACTTGTGTAACTTCATGAATTTTAGCCCGTTAAATCGTGTATATAAGAAAAAATTCCCCAACGATCGGAGACAAACAAGCCACCGATGACTCGAAAAAACAAACCGATTCAATTTGAGAAAGCGAGTCATTCGTAAAAAAAGACCTAACGGCACCCTCATGCGGAGGCCGCTTGAAAGGACAACACAGTAGACCAACCCGCTTGAGAAAGAGATAAACAAGCGGCTCACCGCTCACACTGCTTTTTGGAGAGTAATTACAATCGCAAAGTATATTTGCCCCTCATTTTATTCCTTCTTTCTTTTTCTGCCAAAATGATATGCTTCCTTGCCTAAATTCAATGCATGTCACTGATTTTTTTTTCCTTCTATTTGTTCGACCATTCTGATCACATGATCAGGACTTGATATGCAAAGTGGCAACATCAGAGCGCATTCCAGGAACAGACACAATACACCAACCCGCGAATTTATTTCTCCTCTTAACAAAGAAAGATTCTGCTTGCATTTTACGAGTTGAGATCGTGAGGCAGGGAAATTAACAAATATCTCCAGTCCATCCGCTCGGCTTTACGGCTCTATTATGTCAATAGAGTTGTAGGGTTTAAACTATTAGCCCTTTACTTCACTTGAATCCATTGCCCTCCAAAACTAAAACGCGAGAATCCAAGAGGAAAGAACAGAGCTCTTCACAGAAGTAGGCTCTCCTCGCCATTTATTCTTTTGAATTATTCCCTTTTTTTTATTTTCGTTTAATTGTTTATTTGTCATATTGAATTCTACTTCCTGGTTTCTGCCAGGTCTTTTTCTTAGCCTTATATTCATCGTTTTATATTTTATTGGTGCGGTATTTGTACTATCCTATCCGATTCTAGAGACTGAAAAATTTGCTCTTTTTTTTTTTTTTTGTGTGTGTGTGTGTGTGTGTTTTAACTTAAGATTTTCTGTTTGTCTTTAGTTAATACATGTTTTAGGGCGAAGTTAAGAATTTTCTTAAGTGTCAGCTTTTCATTAGCCTCCTGCTAGAACTTCACTTTCAAAGAAAAAATCCATTTTTTTTTCCTTTTCATACGGGATTACTTTTAGGCTGTTCATTTTTTTTTTTTTTTAAGAAAAGAAAAAAAAAAAAAAGATGCTGAAATGAATATTTCATTTTAATTCTATGTTATGTTCCCTTGTAAATTCGCAGGACATTTGTGGGGAATACTAGTGGAAAGCCAGAATGCAGGCTTGTGGTGGAACTGCAATGATGGGTTCTTTGCAACAGCCTATGAGAGTTAATAAACCAGCTTTTCCTTTAAAAGGGTCTCGTTTTGTTGGATTCCCACACCAGGTTAAGCTCAACTCAGTGAAGCCCTGTAGAGCTCAAGTTGAAGGCAGCTTAGTTACTGGGAGGCCTAGCTCTTCAGTCTCTGCCCCTGTTCTCGAAAACAGCTTAGTGGACCATGGCCTCAGTGAAGCTGATCCTGAGGTAAGTTCTATTATTAAAAAGGAGAAGGAGAGGCAGTTTAAAAGCCTTGAGCTTATAGCCTCTGAGAATTTTACATCCCGTGCTGTGATGGAGGCAGTCGGGTCATGCCTCACAAACAAGTATTCCGAAGGACTACCTGGTAAAAGGTATATTCTATATATAATTGAGCAAAGTGAAAAGAGATTTAATTCTGTTTTTGGTTTTGATTTAATTGATTGCAGCCAATGATCTTTTTGTTTTTTGCAGGTACTATGGTGGCAATGAGTACATTGATGAACTTGAAATACTTTGCCAGAAGAGGGCTTTGGCAGCATTTCATTTGGATGAAAAGAAGTGGGGCATTAATGTTCAACCGTTGTCCGGTTCTCCGGCAAACTTTGAGGTTTATACAGCTATTCTTAATCCACATGATCGAATAATGGTAATATTCTTCTGCCTGTTTTAGCTACCGTAAATTAGTGTTTTTCTGCTAGATGGTACTCAAATCAATGATTTCTTAATATAACTGGTATAGGGTCTGGACTTACCTCATGGAGGACATTTGTCACATGGATTTATGACTCCTAAAAGACGAGTATCTGGCACATCAATCTATTTCGAGTCAATGCCTTATCGACTTGATGAATCCACAGGTTATTCCTCGTTGTTTGACTTACTGAGTTTTAGTGGTTGGTATGTTTGCTTGGTGGTTGATTCAATCTGATAGAAATATGGAACAGGCCTTGTTGATTATGACATGCTTGAGAAAACAGCTACCCTCTTTCGACCAAAGCTCATAATCGCTGGTGCCAGTGCATATCCTCGTGATTTCGATTATCCTCGCATGAGGAAAGTAAGTTGTTTGTTGCTGGGTGTGCTATAATGCCCACCCTAGTTTAGCTATCATTTAATGAAAGCTTTTTCTATATATGTGTTGCATATATTCCTTCTTTTAGCATATAACTTATCGGATTGATATCTGTTGGAAGATCGCAGATGCTGTCGGTGCATTCCTCATGATGGATATGGCTCATATAAGTGGACTAGTTGCTGCTTCTGTAGTTGCTAACCCCTTTGAATATTGTGATATTGTGACGACAACTACACACAAGGTTCGGGATTAATATATTCCATTGTTGTGTGGAACTCCATGCATGTTAAATTCACTTGACATACTACTTGTTCTGCTTGTTTAAATATATATTAAACGTACTTGATCTTCATGTGAACAACCTAATTAATTTTCTCACTCATTTAGTCTTTGAGAGGTCCAAGAGGTGGTATGATCTTCTTCAAAAAGGATCCTGTTCTTGGAGTTGATTTAGAATCTGCCATCAATAATGCTGTTTTTCCAGGTTTACAGGTTAGTTTGCCTCATTTGCTCCTTTTGCTATCTGAATTCCCTATTCCAACCACCTGCTGGCTTGCAAACATCAAGCTAAGGTTTTCAAGTTATGAACTGGCTATGTCATGAGAAGCCTAATGTTGTCTATGCAGGGTGGCCCTCATAACCACACAATTGGCGGACTAGCAGTTTGCTTGAAACATGCACAGTCACCCGAGTTCAAGGCTTACCAGAATCAGGTACTGTCCATCAAAGGTACAAAAAATTCGGTCAAACTTATGTCCTGTTGATCAAGGCTAATGTGGGTACTTCATCCTGCAGGTAGTGTCTAATTGTAGAGCCCTTGCAAACCGATTGGTTGAACTTGGCTATACAGTGGTTTCTGGTGGCACCGACAATCATCTTGTGCTTGTGGATCTGAGGCCATTGGTAAGTAACTATATCTTTTCTGATTCTTGAAAACTTGAATAGCTTCAGGAACCATTTTTGTTTCTTTTAAGACAGCCTAAGCTTCCTTTGCCTCTTCACTTGTATTAACTTCTCTTTAAATAGGGTATTGATGGGGCTCGGGTCGAGAAAATACTTGATATGGCCTCTATCACCTTGAACAAAAATTCAGTGCCTGGTATGTTCTGCTTTATTTGCATTTACATACACGCGCACAAAATATATATATATGACCAGTGCTGACACATCTCAAAATTTTGCCTTGTAGGGGATAAGAGCGCACTTGTTCCAGGTGGCATTCGCATCGGATCACCCGCTATGACCACTCGAGGATTTAAAGAAAAGGAATTCATAGCTATTGCGGATTTCATTCACGAGGGTGTGCAAATAACTATTGATGCTAAAGGATTAGTTTCCGGGTCATCAAAGCTTCAAGAATTCTTAAAGTTCGCGGTGTCTTCCGATTTTCTGTTGACAGATAAGGTGTCGAGTCTCCGCAGTAGAGTCGAAGCACTTACAACCCAATTTCCCATTCCTGGTGTGTGAACAACACAGATTCACTAAGTAATTTTTGAGTTATTAGAGGCTGAGAAGAAACGTCAGAACAAGGTGAAATCTCCAACACAGAATCCAGGGTTTATATTTGAATAATTGAATGTATTCACAGATTTGTGAAAATTTTCAACTGTTATTGAGATCTAAATCTGGTATTATAGCAAGGTAAAGCAAGTTCTTCAGTTCGGATTATACTTCAAAGGACTTGCAGTTTTCTTTGAGGATGAGGATGTAGCATAGATGCCAAGCTTTTAATAAGTTAAAGCCAATGAAATGAAAAGTACTAATATAAAAGCTAATTAAATATGTCAATGAATCCTTTAATTTAAACTGCAAACTTTGAGTAATTTATAATTATTATTTAGTATTGCAATCAACTTCTTTTAATACTATATTTTTAATTTAGAATTTTTTTTATCACAATTCAAATTTTAGGAGTGACTAACAAATATTCATTAATGGTACCAACATTTTAGAACCACCGAAGAAAATGATATAATATTGATAATTATTTAATTTACTTACAATGGAGTTATGCAAATAGAAAATGTTTTAAATAAATTTAATTTATATATTTAATAAATTTAATTATTATTTGTTAAATAATAAATTATTTAAAAAGATTAAAAAACCAACAGAATTAATTCTAAAAATATTGAAATGTCAAACACTCATATTTAAAAATATTCCTTTCTAATGTAACATACTTATATGTGATTTTACATATTTAATTTTAATTGGTTTAAAGAAAAACCTAATTTTTTTATTTTTAAATATATGATAATTTTTAAATAATATCTAAATTTAGAACTATCTAAGAAAGTAAACTATAATATTAATTTGAAAAAGAAATAAGTTAAACAAAATTTAATAACTATAATAACAATTCATGATAAATAAAAAAAATGACTATTTAATATTTTATAAATTTCTAAATATAATTATTTAATATTTTATCTATGTACTTTTTTTTCAAGTTGAAATCCTGTCACATAGTAAAATAATAGCAAATTTTTAAGCTTTAGCCTTTTTCATTTTTTTTTTATATAATACCTAAAATTATCTGTAATCCTTACTCAACTCTTAATAAGAGTATAAACGCACTTTAATATGCTCCAACTTACGTCCTGGATTGAAAATAATTCTGTTAGTCAAAGTTAAATATAAACATTACTCAAAAGTTTTAACACAAAATTATATTTTTTTATAATTATTTTGGTTAAAATATTGTTAGTCCTTTAATTTTGACAAAATTTAAGATTTAGTCTTTATACTCATATTTTTTATTTAAAAATTTTAATCCAATTATTAAAATCGCCTATCAAAATTTGTCCTCATATGATGTAGCATATGATTTGTCACTTTAAATTTTTTATTAGGCTATCCTATTATTTGAATCCGATAATTAAAATTTTGATTAGATTGTCATGAGGTAGCATATAATTGTCAAAAAATAAATATATTAAATTAATAAATTTTAATAGAAACTAATATAACAACTAAATCTTAAATTTTGTAAATCAACTATCCACCTATTTTAACCTAATATTTTTATAATATAATAATTATATCTACATAATATTTATTGTTTTCTCAACATAAAATTATTTACTTCCAGCAACGTTCTATTTCTTCCACCAAGAAGAGCCAGTTTTATTCTTTTCTTTTTTGTAAAATTTCCGTTAAAAATTCTCAAGTCGCTCCGTTCCAATTCAGTTCACTCATCTCTTCTTCCTTAAGGTCTTTAGCAGTGACAGACGGGACTGCTTCATCGAAATAATCGACGCAACATCATTACACCACAGCAAATACCAATCTGCTGATATTCTCTGTATGGTGAGAAAAGGCAATGATTAATTGATTCTAAGAGTTTCATTTTCCTTTCGAGGTTAAATAATATGATGAGATGATTAATATTATAACAGTTAATTTGTCCTCTGACAACTCTCGTATTAGATTTCTTGTTTGCTTGTGTATGTTTAATCAGACTTTACAAGATTCAAAAAATGTCCGATAAGAGTTCTTCAGCAAGACCAAAAAATAAGGGGAAAATGCTGTGGTGGAACAGAGGACACCTTCAACTCCAAAAATGGCTGCTAATATAACTGACGAGATATAAAAAAGAAAAAAAATGAAAAACCCAAGCCGATGAAGGGTACAAAAGTAAAAGGAATTGATGGTGAAATGTAGGCTGAAATTTGTAAAATTTCTTACATAAAATTAGAAAATATTTCAAGCAATAGTCTTCCAGTAAATTTCTTTTGGCTCCAAGCTGCAGACAAGGCGCCTCGAAAAAGGCTCTCACTGCTGACTCGATTGTGGAGCCATTAATACAAATTACTCAATACCAATAATACAAAAATTACATATTTAGCTGCTTTAAATTTGAAGGAAACCATGAGGAAAGAAAGGCGGCCTCCAATCGTGTAAGCAGCTAGCTTTGGGCACCATGCAAAAGGTGGATTGCTATTGTAAAACAACAAACACCCGTGTCTGACTGGATGCCCGCTTTCAACTGTTAGCTTTAAAAGTCTTACCGTTTGCTTAACATTTTTGATTCTCCAAAAAAACGGCGAGGAAATAAGACAAAAATTAAATATAAACGGGTTATTGTGTCATGAAACAACGGTGAGTTTCATGGGTCTTCTCCCGTTTAACTAAATCTGGGCTCCAAGCGGCAGTCAGGACGCCATGGATCGGCACCTGCTGTTGACTCTGTTATGGAGCCGCTCAATCTGCAACTATCTGACTCACCACTTCTGATCACAGAACTCCCATTTGTAATATAAGAAAACAAAATCTAATAACCATATAAACTCTAAAATGAAATGCATAGTAGAAGAGAATGAACTGGAAAGAGGAGCGGAAGATGAGATTGGATGGCTGCTTACGAAATATAATCAGTGCTTGCCTGCTTTTATATAGTGGTTTCTCTAAAACCCTAAAGTACGGGTTGTGTTGAAATTACTTGATTAGACATTGGCTTTTTAAATGTTGATAATTTTATTAATTTTTGGAAAAATTTTAAAAGTGTGGCATTTACCTAAGAGATGGTTGGATACACAAGACAGCCAACGCGATCTACTTTAACAAACAAAAACATAAATTTTGAATTTTTTTTTTTAAAAAAAAAACAACATTAAAATCCCCCG
Source organism: Gossypium sturtianum (assembly GCA_025698515.1). NCBI lineage: Eukaryota > Viridiplantae > Streptophyta > Magnoliopsida > Malvales > Malvaceae > Gossypium > Gossypium sturtianum. The sequence goes on from CM046955.1 coordinate 169,301,604, forward strand.
GTGAATTCCTTAAATATGCCGTTTTTAGGGAAAATTGCGAGATTAGTTTTTTTTTTTAATTATTAAAATCGATCGATTTTAAAAAAAGTATGTGAAAATTAAAAACGAGTCAATTTCAGCAGATTTTACAGAAAAACGTTTCAAATTGGATGTGTTTTTAGTTTTGGTTATATGGTTAAGTGTTAGTATTTTATTCTTGACCCTCGGATCCGATTCCTTTTCTACTTACATTTACATTTTTTATTTCATGTTGCTTTAATTTTTTAAATATTTCTAATTAAGTTTTTAAACATATTAGCTCATTTCATTAGATAGTTAGATAATTACAATTACATCCTTGAGTATGAGGTTCCATTATTTTTCTAAGCATATTAATAAATCTTTTATTTCATGTTGTTTCAAATTTTTTTATTTTTAATTAATAAATATATTATTTTCAAAATTTTCTATTTTATAAATAAAAGAATTATTAATAGTAATATCATAAAAGGCAGTGAGTTGAACAAATAATATTCGCAGTTTTGATTTGCGTAGTAAAAGAAAGTCCTCTAAATGTACATAGTTCAGCTACCATAATGATAGTATCATCAATGAATCGAAATTTTTTTACAGTAATCGCGAAATAGCACTTAAATTTTTATAAAGCGATCTATCACCCTAAACGAGTGAAGGATAGGAAATTCTGTTATGTTTGGAGCTAATAACATGGCATTCCATAACTTTACGAACAAGTCATCCTTGTAGGGCTTATAAAAAAGCAACGGTGTTTGGAGCTCTTCTTATGGAAACAACGTTGGCATTAAATAAAAGAAGAGAAAAACACCAGGTGCCATAAATGTTGGCATCTGTCCCAAGTAAAATTAAAAGATGAAATGAAACTATTCACTCTCCCACTATCAGAAGCTAATCGGCCAGTTCAGAAAAATAAAAAACAGATGAAAACCCAATAAAAAGCTTATTTTTGAAATTGTTTCTATTTATCAGCTAAGTAGAGGTTTAATACCAACTTTTTAAATTTACCAGTTCAATTTCATGACATAATAACCTTACAATTCTGAATTCAAACACCATACCGACTTTGGAAGTTTGTGAAGAGGTTTAATATTAAGGCGCCTTTAATTCGTTAATGTGAACTGAAAGGTTTGTATTAGCTTTAACAATACGTTTACTCTTCTCTTGAGAGCCAACCCAGTTTTTCTTCGACTTTCCATTTTCCATAATCTCACATAAACACACACATTTCAATTCAGTTCAGATTCCAAACTATGGTGGCCGTATCATTATCCGGCAGATCAAAGCTTTGGGTTTTAATCAAAAGGTTCATACTGGTTTTTTTTATTTGGTTTTTAGACCTAATATTTTCTTTTCTACATTTTTCAAACTTCTTGTTTTCGTGAACAGAATATATAATCCTTCGGTCATCTCAAGTTCATACTCGAATACCCAATATCATAGCCGTCTCATTGGTGGCCTAATTCAGAAGAGAAATCTCAACTTTCAAGCGAACAGCACCATGGGGATTTGCACATCCAGTGAAAAATTCGTACAAGAATGCCGTTACACACATGCCGCCACTGAGAAGCTTGGTGTCCTACTTGTGAATATTGGAGGACCAGGGAATCTTAATGATGTTCAACCCTTTCTGTGTAACTTGTTTGCTGATCCTGTACGTATAGCCTTTTTTTTTATATCCATTTGTGAGTTTTTTAAAATCTACTAATGGTGATATCGTTTCCTCATGCAGGATGTATTACGGCTGCCTAAGCTGTTTAATTTCCTTCAACGACCATTGTCAAAGTTAATATCTATTCTTCTTGCTCCCAAAACCAAACAACGGTATGCTGCAATTGGTGGTGGCTCACCTTTGCGTAGAATAACTGATGAACAGGTAAAAATGAAAATCCCTTAATTCTAAAAATTTGAGACGTTTACCTTGTGCCGGTGCCCGAAAATTTTGTTGCACGCAGGCAGATGCTCTTAGAACGGCTTTGGAAGCTAGGAATTTACAAGCCAATGTATATGTGGGAATGCGATATTGGTACCCTTTCATGGAGGAGGCAATTCAGCAGGTTCGTAATCATATCTTTTGATGGTCGAACAAGTTTTCAGTCTTCAAATGCATTTTTTTTTTCTATATTTCTAAGCATTATTTATTTTATGCAGCAGATTAAGCGGGACAGGATAACGAAGCCTTTTGTACTGCCATTGTTTCCTCAGTTCTCAATCACGACAACTGGGTCAAGCATACGAGTTTTGCAGCGAATATTCATGTAGGTGTTAGATCATTTTTATTAAGCCTATTCCTGCTTGAAACCATCCATTGTTGTTCGCCGTTTGGCTCTGAATGCAAGTTATGTTTCAGGGACGATGCATATTTATCGAGATTACCTGTTTCGATCATCCGCTTCTGGTACCAACGACAAGGTTATATTAGGTCTATAGCTGATTCAATTGTGACACAGTTGAGAAAATTTGAAAAGCCTGAAGAGGTCCTTATATTCTTTAGTGCCCATGGTGTGCCCGTTAGCTACGTTGAGAATGCTGGAGATCCGTACAAGGATCAAATCGAGGAGTGCATATACTTAATTATGCGAGAGCTGAAAGCTAGAGGAGTCAGAAACGATCATACTCTTGCATATCAGGTTAGTTTTAGAACCCGAGTATCTGCTTTCACTTGGAATAATAACGACAACTTATCCATGCTTGCCTTACAGAGTCGAGTTGGTCCGGTGCAATGGCTGAAGCCCTACACTAATGAAGTTCTCGTTGAGCTTGGCCGGAAAGGTGTGAAGAGTCTTCTAGCTGTTCCGATAAGGTACATGGCTCGTAACTTTGAGTAGCTGTTATCATGTGGATCGAAATGCTTAGATGAATTCAACTTCCATCACAAATTTCAGCTTTGTAAGTGAGCACATAGAGACTCTTGAAGAGATAGACATGGGATACAAGGACTTAGCTCTTAAATCTGGTATAGAGAATTGGGGTCGGGTGCCTGCTCTAGGTTGCACCTCTTCATTCATCACAGATCTGGCTGATGCTGTGGTTGAAGCTCTACCATCTGCAAAAGCCCTATCAATCTTAAGGGAAACTGCCAAAGAATCCGACTGCCGTTGAATTCCCGAAATCCCTTTTCTCCTGAGCTTGAGATAGGAAAACGTGAAAATGATAACCATCTTAAAAATGAGAATAATACAAGTGCATGAATCAAAAGGAAAATGGAATTAACCTACCAAAACCAACAAGAGGATTGAGGGAGGGCATTTTGAGATTTTATTTTCATTCACTTTTGGTCTTTCATAATTTCCATGTTCAAAGAGGTGCAGAAAGCTGCTTACGACCACATGTTCTTTATATATCTGCCGCTATCCTTAAGAAATATCTGTGCATATTGACTGCACAGCGTTTGGTTATGCATCTTGTTATGAGATTGATCATATTTATGCAAGAAGGAAGATGAGATAAGAAAATTATTGAAACAGAAAAGGTTATCGCTAGCTCAGTCTGATTTTTCTTATAGAACGGCAAAACCGTATGTTTTGGCGGAAACATTCAAGAAAACGAATATAGTAAAAAGCTAGACCAGCTCATCTTCAGAAGCCGTTATTGGTGACTCAATTAGATGTAATAGCCGGTGAAGGTGAAACCTCGACCAACAATCTCTCCTGTACAATACCAAGCAAAACATTCTAACCCAAACAGTGTAGCAATTCCTGCATCTTCAATCTTCTATTCATTCCTTTTCTTCCACATTAGCTTCACATAATCCATCTCCTTCTGGAATGCCTCGTATCGGCTAGGAATGCTGCATCGAATTCACATGTACATATCATCACAAGCACAGAAAATCACAATCAAACAACACTAAGCAGTGTCGATATAAGAAGGGAAACTTGTCTGTAAACAAAGCAATATCCAGTGGATCAGCATGAAGGTTTGATCAATGCAGGGAAGCATAGGGCAATCGATAGAGGCTCAAGGAAAAAGTGAAAAATGAATATACGATGTTGGGAGAAGTCTAGGCTAACGTTTAACACTAAAATGCAGCCACGCCTTTTGTTTCAATCCATTGCCATGCTTTGCATGGCATTGTTTGTTATAGGAGAGATTGCAAAAGTCGAAGCAATAACTCGAAACAAGGACAAGAACCCTCTCCGTTGCCCTTTTACCGTTGACACCAAGATCAACTACCAGCATAAGCTTCCTGCTCAGACCTTTAACATTCAACCATCATTTGCAGTGTCTATCAATCTATATGCAAAGAATCTCACAAAAAAGGGAAAGATATCACCCAAAATTACAAGGCAATGGTTTGATCATAGGGGATAACCTGGCTAGACGAGTGTAAAATAATTGCTTTGACAAAAGGTTACATTTCTCAACAGTGGGTGGGTCCTGGATGTAGTGTTTGTTCTGCTCAAGTAGCTGATTGTAGTACAGAGGAGCATGCTTTGATACCAACTGGGATGCTCGAGTTGCCTTGGACTGCAACTGAGCTAACTTCAATGTCAACGCCATTAGCTTCACATATAAAACCAAATATCATGATTGAATCCGTATAATTTTACGATAAAGCGTTCGACTTGCACCAAAAGATTTTCAACTCAGCGTCGTTGTTCGTAAAATTTGAACATTCTCCATCAAATCATTCCAGAATTGCGCGTCTTAAATTCATCATACCGTGACGTAATTACCACACGATACATATATCCAAATTCTAAAGATCAAATCAACAAATCAATTTGAAACAAGAGAGGAGACGTAATATCTTAAGCAGCATTAAACTAATTAAAACAAGGAAATGAAAAAGACGGGAAATATGAAAAGTTCCATAAAAAACCTATAAACCCTCCATAGAACTCGGTCGGTAAACAATGAAGATTAAAGAAAGAGACAACAGTATAAGAGCTGAATAGGGAAATATTAAGAAGCAAATAAGAGTGATGCGTGAGAACCTGTGAAGAGGAAACAAATGAATAGTTTTTTTGCGATATGTGCGTGGGGGATGAGAGAGAGCAAATTGAGAACCGAGAATATAACTTCCCCTATTAATATAAATTCCTTCCTGGTGAGTTTTGCTAGCTTGAACGTTCATTATAACGCCATCTATCAGAGACCCAGTCTCCCCATTGCCGAAGAACAGGATATAATTTTCAGTTTCAAGTTTTAACACATGGCAGCGAAGAATTAACTTTTAATACAACTTGGTTAGTCTACAATCTCCTCATTTTCCTCCTGTTTTTGGCCCTATTCTTTAAAGTGATCCCTATTTTTTTATTCATTGTGACGATTTTGCCAGAAAGATTCTATAAGTTGAATTAAATTATGGCACCATTATTGTCAAGAAAAATAATCGAATACTCCTACTATAATTCATTATATTTAGGTTTGAAGATGAAGCGAAATTTTCGGCACGCAGAGAGCTGAGCAGCGAGAAATTCTCTCTTTTTTTTCCCTCATTCCTTTCGATTCAGCCATGGTCTCACACCGATAGGATTTTAGATTTGGAGAAATAAAAGGCGAAAGCACATGAGAAAAAAAATGGCTAATATTGGAACGTCAGAGACCGAAAATCACCAGAAGAAAATTGTAAGATTAACAGAATAATAAATGCTAACGTAGGATTACCAATTTAACAGGGGGTATTTTAGTAAATTTTACTTTTTTGGGTATTATTTTCAGTTTGTTCGGCCCAGATGGCAATTGCTTGCTCCCTCGTCGATCATTGATAGGAATGCTGCAGCATCTGCCTTGTATAACATTATAACCAACCTCCACAGGATAAAGACATTCCTCAAGAATATTAATTTATAAGATGAACAAAATGACTACTTAAAACAAGCAATTATAGCCCTCAGATTAAAAACACAAGCATAAAAGAGCAAGACAAATAAACCATCCAAAACCATTTGCAGCATCAAAATATCGAAGTAAACACTAGCATTACTTTAAATCACATTGCAAAAACTATAGCTAGATCTACCTGGAGTACAATAAAACCATTTGCATCAAGTACCAATATATTTAATCGTCTTAAAACAAACTTACCCCTAATCAAGTTCGCGGTGATGCATTTCCAGCTCCACCTTGCTGCCCGGTTTGAGCAGCTGGCGCTGCCTCATAAGTCCCACGAGTGCCCCCACTTGCGTTGCTCTCAGAAGGATATGCTGGAGGCTGTGAATAACTGCTATAAGAGGCGTTATATTGTGCTGCATAGGGTGGGGCACCATATCCCGGCTGAGCAGCTGCAGCACCACCATAAGTAGATGATTGAGGCCGTTGTGAACCTGATTCTGCTTGACCATAGCCAGAAGATGGAGGCTGTGATTGATATCCTGCCTGGCCATAGCTTCCTGGGGTGGTAGGAGACTGCTGTGTCTGCCCATAGGCAGGGTGATTGACCAGTGGTTTCTGCCCTTGTGGTGGTCCATACCCAGGTCCATAGCCCGACTGAGCTGGTGGTTGACTCCCATAGCCACTCTGACTGTAACTAGGTTGAGTACTTCCTTGAGGTGGATAACTGCCAGGACTTGGGCTAGGCACCTGACTTGTATTGTACCCTTGCTGACCCACCGCAGAAGGTTGGGTAGAAGTAGGTGCTTGACCAGCATCCCCTTGACCACCATAGGAGGGAGTGTGACCCTCTTGAGTAGGGTTCGTTGCACTGCCATAGCTTTGTGCCGAGCCATAACCTTGTTGTTCATATGATGCTGCCTGTCCATAACCTGATTGTGGAGGTGCATGGTATCCACCATAGCCATCCTGAGCATAACCTTGTCCTGGTTGCATGTAGCCAGAAGCTGGTGGCTGACTGTAATGGTAACCACTATTATCAGTTGGAGCTGCTGAACCACCAGGCGTTTGCTGCTGCTGTGAAGAAGGCTGTTGATTATAGTAATCATAACCACCTGCAGAAGAGCTTTGCTGGTTTGGTGGTATAGCTGACTGGTCCCAACCAGAGGCATATCCACCAGATGAAGGTTGGGAAGGATAGCCCCCATAAGGTGGCTGAGACATGTTATACTGTGGTGAAGGGCCAGGATAAGCTCCAGGTTGCATATAACCATAGCCAGGTTGCTGCATTTGAGGAGCCCCTTGGCCCCAGTTTGCAGGTGGTCGTGCTTGATATCCTTGCTGTTGATAACCTCCAGCCATTGCTGGATTTCTCATACGATTCTGCACAAAATTATTTCCTCAAATAACAAGTTCACTTTTATTTGATGCAGGCACAGTGGCACATAAACACATACAGCGAAACAGAATATGCATCTATAAACAAATAGGGATATATCCAAAAAAAAACAACTAAATAGCAAGTATCAAAATCAGCATAAAACTGCAAAAATACGCAAAATATGTCCACAGTGGATTTAATGGAGTTTGTACAATAGTACGAAGGGTTTAAAATGCCTACATACCGTATGGTCGGAGGGAATATTGTGTTTTACTCCAGCAGAAGCCCATCCTCTCCTTAATTGAAGTGAATGGGTGCAAAGAGGAAAAAAACCCAGAAACACTAATAGAAGCTTTCATATTAAAGACAAAATAACTATGTACTACATTGCCATATACAGGCAAGAAACTCACAGTTAAAAGTACACTACATATCATCTTATTCAATAGTCCTAGAAAAATCAACCAACACGAATTAAGCAAATTATCTCTTAAAACAGACCCTAAAATTTTATATACCAAAAAGGAAAGAAAAATGCAATATAGATCAAACACTTAAATATTATTATCTGCATTTAGATTGGTTAATCAACCTTTATCATCAAATTTTTTTCATATATACCACCTCAAAGTCAGAATTTTCTGATGAAAAAAATCCAACCCAAATAATGAACAAGGAGAAATCCGATGCAAATAAAACCCGACAATTAGGGTTAAAGAACATCTTTTAGTTAGAGAAAACAATCTTTTAGCAGGTAGAGAGAGTGTAATTTAAATTTTCAGAGTAGAAAATTCAAGGTTATGAGAACTTGTAATCCCCAGCCAACACTGTTAAAGGATAACGGAGAAGAAACCAGGTACACTCAAATAAGTAAATAAGATTGAAAAGATTAAAGATTCAAAGAATAAGCCAAATTAAGCACTATATTAAGTACAAAAAACTATAGCAGCCACGTTAACTATTTAACAAGTGGGAAGACTAACAGAAATAGGAACATTATTTAATATAAGAGTCTAATATTTAGCAACCTTAATATCCAACAACTTCAAGCCTCTCTCAAAATAAAAGATTACTAAATATTAAGCTAGGATCTCAAACGATAGCAAACAATGCAGAGGAAACGCCAAGACAGAAACAAATGCTGGTATTAACAATTGGCCAATACATACTAAACCAAAGGATGACGAAAATATTGGAGTTCTATCACCAGAATGAAGTCCTTGTTTATAGCACTATATCCTAACATCTGAGGGGGCAAGACCTGCCTTGCAAACTAAACATAAAACATCAGCACAAAACTGAAGTAGAACTAAAGAACAGTAACCATCTGTGACTCACAGCTGTTTGAATCCTTAACACACAATTTACTTTAATAATATATAAGAAACCAACTGCAGATAAGACCTTGACAGTTTGAATTTGGCATGTAATACTATAAATCCACCGATAAGATTTCAAGAAGGATACCAACCAGTTCAAACTACCATATGTTAGCTCCTAACATAAAACTAGAACCATAAAATTTTGATACAAAACAGTCGTCGAATCTCTTACAAAGTAGAGGATCTGCTCATCTTCCACTAGTCATCTTGACAAATATAACAATTTCTCAATCAGCTGTCATAGCAACAAGGATCACCAGCAAAAGATGTCTGCAACTCTCAAGATTTAACAAGTGGAACAAAGGGAAGAAAGATATTGATGATAATGTAAATCCAATCTATATCTCAAAGTGGCTGAATAACTACATCAAGAAATGGGGATATAAAAGCACCTAGAATTATTCATCAGAATACTTGGAAGAAATGGTAAAACCTGTGTGGGAGAACCATATACTTTCTCAATTGGTACATACAAGTACGAGGAAATGTAAAAATTTGATAAAAACAAAGGGCAAATTTTCAGAACATTGACCAGAGGCAATGATTGACAGATCATAATAACAGTCTATTTAGGAAAAATTGAACATATGGAGTAAGAATTTAGTCCCTACTTTACCCAAATGGACACCGATGGTTTTACCCTGCAATTAATAATATAAGGAATACGACGACAGCAAACTGAAAAAGCATGATGCTTCCAAAATCACAGAAAATCAACACTCAAATAAGAACATTTATGGATAGAACTACAGGAGTAACATGCATAATGTACGTACAAAACAAGCACAAGCGATCCAGGTAAAAAGAAGAGGGGCGGAATATTTTAACTCAAGGAAAACATTTCCTCCTAGAATCACATCCAAGCATACCTCACTTATGACCTCATCAACCAATTCTCTAGCAGTTTTAATCTGTTCACTAGTCCCATCTATGTGTAATGTCCTTTCTGTAGATGTATCACCCGGGGGCAAGTGCAACGGGATCACCTGCACAAGAATAGCATATGAACTGCTGTCAAACCATATTTGCAGGTGCAATTATGACTGGTTCAGAAGAGCATAGTTCAGAACTGCTTAAGAATAAATAAAAGCTGGTCCAAAGTTAGCTGAATATAATTCAAATAAATACACATCCATGGATATGAAACTAAGCAACAACAGAGAACTTCCAAATAAAGATGACTATTATGACTCAAACCTGAATACGAGCTCCAGTTCTAGCTTGCATATTTTTAATTGTTTCACCACCTTTACCAATCACCAGGCCAACCTGAGATCAAGCAGAATAACATATTATCTTGAAACAACAAAGTCAATGAACAAAGCTGAGTAACACTTTAAAATTGGATACCTTGTTATTTGGTATCTTCATTTCAAAGTGCTCACTTCCAGCATGTCCTGTCAACCTTCGAGAAATTATGCCAGAACCTCCTGCTTCAGCCTGGACAAAGCATTAAAAGATATTACTACATTCCTTAAATTCTGCAACAGGTCAATACAACAATTTCGCATGGATAAAAAAAAAGGATGAATAACCTCCGCCAGAACATCATTTATCAACTGCTCAGCCTTAGCTATTTGTTCAGCAGTACCCATGAGCTCCACAGGCCTAGTCACGGAATTAGGATCTGCATCCATATCTCGCTGGACCTGAATCTTTGCGCCAGATTGCAGTTGAAGATATTTAATGGTTTCTCCAGCTTTGCCAATTATAACACCAACCCTATTTTGTGGAATGTCAATCTTTTTGCTAGTACCATGGTAGCTACCATATGAAACAGGTATTGCCGAAGGAGCAGAGCTTGACATATGCTTTACATCTGCATTTATTAGAGCTCTTCATTACGCTTTGCATCAACTTTCAAAAATCAGATCTATACTATTACCAGCTGAAAAAGTCAATATATAGTTAAAAGTTCGAAACCCAAAATACAAAACCCTAGATGCAATAATCCCCTCAAATAATGAAGTTTCTACCATTCAAGAAACCGTGTTATGGGCAAGAAACAGAGACAATGGGGGAGCTATACCAGAAGGAGCGGACATAAATCCCTTCTCGTTATCAAAACCACCGCCAGAACCGTTCTCGACACGAGGGCGCTTGGCTTCAGCGCCAGCGGAGGCTGCGGTAAGGCGAGCAGCAATCTCCTGAGCTCGCTGCTTGGCCATCTCGATGCCGTCAAGCGGTGGCGGGACGCTGTTATAGGAAGGAGGAGGAGCGGAATCTGGAGATGAGAACCCTGTGGACCTCCGGCCAACGGAAGACGGCGGCCCCTGGTCATCGTATTTGCGCTTGTGGCTACCTGAGTCGGGGCCTGAAGAGTACTGTCCTTCGTCTGCCATAGTTTGAGAGAGAGAAAGAGAAACCCTAGAGGGATAGCGAGAGTGTGAGTGGGGAAAATATAACAATTAAAACTTTGCCGGTGGATTTTATTATCTATATATTAATCCTGGATTTGGATTTTTTTCCTCTTGTGGGCGTGAATTGGATTTTTCTTTTTTTTCTATTATGTACAAAATAAAAAAATCCACTGTTGGTCATTGATTCAATGTGCGCGACCAATCGTGTTTTTTTAATTTTCATATATCATTTATTTCTATTTTAAATTTATAAAATGACTCTTCTTTTGGATTGTTGTACAAGTTGTCGCTCATAAAGTTTTTTTTTTCTGCACAAGTTAATATAATTTATTATTGTTATTACTACTCTCACTATTAGTAATAAAATATTATATTTAAATTAAAATAAATGAATCAGTTGTCCTGAAAAATTTTTATATTTACTGCAGTAAATATTTATAGTCCTTTGTTAAAAAATATATAGTATTTTTGTCATATAAATAGGTACCATTATGAAATTACCAATAATTAGTGTTATTTATCATATTTAGTATTGTAAATTTTGAGAAATTACAAATTTAAATTAAGTTTACATTTTTTTTTTTTTACGGATTCAAGTAAATTTAAAATGTAATATCTTCTATGAGAAAATATAATATCTACAAAGTACAATAGTTAGTACTTAAAAAATATTAAACAATGAGACTTTAGAATAGGTATCATTGCATACACATAAACATAAGCTTTAAATTAATCAATAAAGCAACAACATCATGTCGCTCCAATTAATAACAGTTTACTACTAACAATTACTTTATTTATTTGATAATTATAATTTTAAAATTTATATTTACAGATAATTATACATCCTATATAAAAAAAAAATTAAGTGCAATGTTACTTGGATAATAATTTGTTCATGCTCCCTTAAAAAAAAAGACTTTAACATCCTTTAAAATGTGAAGAACGTGATTAAAACTTGCAAAGAAAATTAAAATTACATAAATTTGATATTCAAATAACACATGACATATAGTTAACAATGCAAATAATAGAAACCTAGTTTTTAAAATCCAAGGTCATTATCTTGGAGAGGCCAACCAAAGGGACGGAGGTTGAGGGAGAAAAAAGGCGAGCATATGTGGTTAGAGAGGGGGAAGAAGAGGAGAGAGAAGGGAGAGTGGTGCGAAAAGGAGGTTAGGTAACTGATTGGCGGTGTTTCGGTTGATTAACATTACAATTCCCTAATTTTTGTGTGCAATATAAATTTAAAAGTTTGAATTCGATAACAACTTTTAATCAGAGTCTCGAGTTATTTGTTATTGCTTATGAACTGTTTATTCATCATTACTTATGAAATATTTTTTGACATATAATGATATATAATATTTTGAATTTCTTAAAATAATAAAATTAGAAGGATACATACAACTTAATAAAAAAATGTTAAAAAGTGATTCTGAAAATTGATTGAATTCTTAAATTATTCCACTATTGGAATAATTTAAGAATTGTTTGGAGCTTTAGAATATAAGCATACTTCTTAATCTTTCTCGAAAGATCCCTCAAATTAAATAGGAAGCACACTTGCATCTAAACATGCTAATACCCCTCTATTTATTGGGATAAATGTAATTTTCACATAATTTTTGCAACTTCATTCTCTACTACAAACATGTCGGCTCTTTCATAACTTCCTTACGAGAATTATAAAAAGAAGTTGATAAAATTATTATACTATCTCTAAACAATCACCTACAAGCACAGTAACTTTTACTTTTCTTATCCAAAAGAGCCCTCTACCATTTGCTGAATTTACTTACTTTATTGTCGTTCATTCACGTAAATTAAGTTTCTATACTTTCCGATCATTAACAATATTAAAACTGTTTAAATTATAATATAATTTAACGTTTAAAAAATACTGACAAATTTCAATGCATTAAAATTTCATATTAAATAGACTTCGAAACATTTATAACCTGGGTATTATTTTATAATTATATCTAATATTAATTTAATTGATCGGAGCTTCCGAAGGGTACTAACATGATAAACATACAACTGAAACATGGAAGTGGCGAACTAGCATTTCTTTGTATTTGATGTAAAGAATGGATAGAAATTAAATAGCAGCAATCATAATTATGAAAAATTCTAAAAAAAAAAATTAAAGTTAAAATGGTACAGGATTTTAAGCACATAATAATATCAATGCAAATTGATCCAACAGTATATATATATAGCTTCATTTCTTTTGCCTTTGATGTTGGGGGTTAAAGACACCATTAGTCTCTCAAACCCAGCAAGGCAACGTTGCATTGCAGCCCTAGCTAGAGAAGCTTTTGATTCAGACTTCAGTTCAGAAGTTGGGGGGGAGTGCTCATTTTCTTCCACCTAAACAAAACATAGTAGGGATAAACACTGTGTCTAACCCTACAAAGAATATTTAAATCAGTGGGCAACAGATCAACAACAGCTACATTGAACTCTGGTGTGAAAGACATGATCGGGAATTTCCATGAATCACCAAGATTGTCTGATAACATCGGCTGCAGCTTCTTCCCCACAATTAATTAGGGAAGAATTTGAAGCGATATCTCTAGCAAAATAATCTCGAGCTTTGTTGGGTCAGCTTCATGCATAATACATGTAAAGACTGTTTGATGCAGCACAAGCAATAGAGTTTTCAGTCGGATGCCATGCTAGGTGTAGCAACTTTGTTGTGAAATCAGAAGTGTTTCCGTTAGCATCGACTCCCAAGTTATCTGCTCCTTTCACTGAAAATGGAGTCAAAGAGAAAGAGATATATAGATAAATAACCCTCAGACATGTATACAATATATAAAATGTTTTCCATGAATCAGTAATAGTTCGAGAACTAGTCAGCAAAAGTTATAATCCTAATTCACCAATCACAAATCAGTGATTAAATGAATTTATTATGCAAGAAAAGAATATTAAACTGACGGAACACAAATCAACACATATCAAAATTTTCACTCTGTACAAAGGATGTTAAACAATACCTCGTCTGACAACACCAGAGAGACTACCAAGGGATCTGCAAGGCCTCGATGAAATCTGTCCTTGTCTCCTGGAAATTCAATAATAACTTAAAAGGGGAATAATTTCTCACAACCACTAAGACATTGATTGAGGACTTTTCAAAACAATAAAAGGTCAAACAAATACCTTAGAAGCTACTCACGTTATCATGTTTATGATAGTCAAGTAGCCAATAATATATTCCCTTTTTCTTTTCTTTTCTTTTTTTTGGATTAAAAAGTAGCCAAAAACATCAAAAGATTACCTCGTGGGGTTTTTGCTGGCTTCCAGTGTTGTTGCTTCTGTACTACCTTCAGAACAACCAAATACCCGGAACAGATTGCTGAAATCACAAAAAAGACACTACAGTATAATAATGTCCAGGTCCTGGCATATAGTGGATGTTTAATTTAAAAGGATAAAGAGAGCCATTAAGATATATAAACCATACCTATATGAACCAGTAGCCACTCGAAGTCCATCTCCACTAAGACAACACTCAAATTTGTCAAAGATGGAATCATTTTCATAGAGATCACAAAGCTGCTCAAGATCCCCAAAAAAAAATCCACCGTGTGGAGACAAACTTAGTGTCCCTTTCTAAATATTATCTAAACCCATCAGAAGAATCTTAAACAAATATGTTACCTTAGGTCTAAGATGTTCATGAACCTGGAAAGTAGCAACTGGACCAGAATCCATATTTATGTCCCACAACTGTCAGCCGAAAAATGAAGACCTTGTTACAGAACAATAGAAGAGAAAGGAGTATATAAATCTAGAGATTCAGCTATTATACTAGCATCATATCCGGAAGGCATGACAAAGGTTGCTTGAAAGAGAAAAATTAATTTCATATAGAAACTTATCAACCTTAAGGGTCATGTAGTCACGACTTAGAATATGTCTCCCATCCTTAGCAAACTTAATGTCCGAGATTGATGCTATGATCTCTGTGAAAAAAGACCTGGTGCCGGGAGCATCTTGTTCCTCAAACCTGTAGCATAAAAGAATCTTAAAATCAGAAGGAAAATACAATATAAGTGGCTAAATCTAATGACGATTTTTCAAACCACAAAAACAAATAAACCAATAAAAAACAGAAATACCCCAGGCCACTTACAATTTGCTGTGAGTATCACATAGTGCAGACTGTCGCATATCAATAAGACGAATTGAACCCTTTGAACTACTATAAGCTAACATATTACAGTGCTTAGGATGAAATTCTGCTGAAGTTATCACCTCTGCAAGTATTAACTGAAGCAAATAAATTATGCGAACATGACATATACATAAAGTAGTATGTTTACAGGGGATCATAATATAAGCTGACAGGAATGGTGTTTGCAAAACCCAAAGAGTGAGATAGGGCCCTGCCTCCCTTCAACCCCAACTCCTACCCTCTCAAAAGAAAAAGAAAAAAATAAGAAAAGAAGAGAAAGAAAGAGGAAGGAGGGTGGTGAACTGAAAAGAGGAAGAAAAACTTCCAGACAAATTACAAAAAACAGAAAGGAAGGCAAAGAGGGATGGGATACCAGAAAGAATAGGTTCTTTTACCAATCAACCATATGCAATAGAAGAAAAAAGAATAAGAAAATCCAAATGGATCCAAAATTGCCAATCAAAAAAGGGATTCCCACCAGTCAAATCCTCCATGTTTGCAGGTTTCACATCAACAATGTTAAAACTTTGGTTGCTAATTTCCAGGTTCCAGAGATTAATTCGCAGATCATCAGCCGAAATAAAAGTTTCACCATCACTACAAATCAAGAAGAAAGGAATAATTAAGTATTTGGTAAAATCATGACCAAACTAAGAGTTTTCAGCTTCAAAAGTCAAGCACCATCCTCAAACCACAACAATAAAAAAGATTCAGCCCCAAGAGAATTGAAACTCAATGGAAACTAAGGAGATGTACCATAAGGATTGAGAGGGCGAGGAAAGGTTGAAGCTAAATTAAATCAAATAAGGATATGGACCTGTTATTGGAAATGGAATTAATATGATAGTCATGGGCATGAGCATATATCCTTCGACATCTAGCCATAAGATTCGTCTCAAGACTGGTTACCTGATTATATAGTATTAAATGTTAGACTAGCAAATCATATATACAATAACATTCACATATCAAACATTGCCTAAACCATTGAAGCATAACAAAAATAAACAAAATATGTTTAATTGTTATTCTTAGAAATAAGCATTCAGGATTGGAAACTACCACTGGCAAACGCAAAGATGGGAAACCCCCAGTTGGGAATGAAAAGTCATTTCTTATGCATCCTCCATTCTCAATGAATTGTTTGGAGCTTGTTGATATACTTGAATCAACAATAGGACCAATTCCCATGGCTTTGCTGGAGTCCACATTCATGTCACATACTTTTTTGACCTTCTTCTCTTGTACCTGTCCAAATTTGACATCACATTAGAAAAACTAACATAGCAGCAGGGTTTGATTTGTAGATTTTCTGTGCTGCTGCTTGTGGGAAATTGGTGTTCCTTGGAAAAACAAAATAGAGAGATTATCGCGGTACTAATCTGAGAACAAATTCATGATGGTAAAATCCAGAATAAAAAGATGCCTTTACCTACCTTCCAGAACTTTATTGTTTTGTCATTTGTAGACAAAAGAAATAGTGCACCATTAGCTGACTGGCACCACCTAATTTTGTTAATCTTCTCCTCAATTTCCAAGCTCTTGAGATAGTCAAACTGTATCAAACCAATAAAGTTTATCACTATAATTAAAATTCAAGTCCAGAAATGTTTAGTAAACTAGAACAATCTAAAACTTTGCGTAATAAATACCTCAGGTTCATGGCTCTGAAACTCAGTTTTATATCGAAACTCAGGGTGCCTATTCATTGGATAATCCATCTTCTCCAGATCTCTCCGATGTCCAGCATACTACATATTATACTTTTTTGTCAGAGAACTTTATCGCAAAGTGTGGCAACATAACATGGAGCAAGACAGTGACTGAAACAAGATACTTTCAGAAATATAAACAGGAAAACAGTCAGCAGACATACATCTCGAGTGTCAGTCCTTTCAAACAAAACCACCCGACCCCCGCGATCTCCAGTGGCAAGGTGATCACCAGTTCTATCAAATTCAATAGCAGATATGATATCAACTGAAAAGAAAAATGAAAAAAGGACGTAAATGAAGTGAGCAGATGAAGCAGAACATGAAGGACAAACAAGAACCAAGCACATCATACCCACGACTGGTTTCTTCATACAAACAGAATTGTCAAGAAAAAGGCATTATGGAGAATAATATGTCGTTAAAAAGTTCTAATTTAATTCCTCTTATCATTGAGGACAATGAAAGGAAAGCATCATGGAGAGAAAAGCTAATAAAGCTCAGTCAAAATCAGCTCACATAACCAATATACTTCCCACTGGCTCAAAACAACAGTAGCTCGTAGATCTAGTCACTCACATGGCTGGATTCCAAGTCAAATGATTTGATTAGTTCACTTGGACCTTTTTTCTATTTTCTATAACACCTCCAATGCAAAAGAAACTACTACAGTAACTTCATACATGAAGAAAGTATACTTCAAGATTGGTCATGTTAATCAAAAGCATCAATGACGCTTGCAAACTGAGACAACTTACCAGCAAAGACTTGTTTAATACCTTTTTACATGGTGCACCAGTCTCCAATACCCTAGTATAATTAGATCAACTCGCAAAATTAAACAGCAAGGCATGTATGAATAACAGTTTATAGATTAATAATTTCTATAATTCCGTTAATAACAATTAATCTCATCTCAAAATGAACCAGTAATTATAGAACATGAACAGATTGTTAAACCACAATTTACACGTCATTGTTTCGCATCACACTTTAATAAGCTATTGAGTGATGAAGCTACACCTAGATCCTAACATTATACTTCTATCCAATCGAATATATATCAAATTGAACTCACGTATACCAACTTAAACAATGGAAAAAGGATATAGCAATGAGGAAAAACGATTATATGATAAAAATTAACTAAAATTGGATGATTGATAAACAGTTAGACGTAATTAAACCCTAAGAAGAATCGAATTGAATAAATCCAAAATTCCAAATATTACACCTTCCTGTACTTCCTCTCCGGCCGTCCGTTCTCCAAACACCTGCGAGAACTTCCAGTCCAGCGGTTGTGGTGCTCCCACCGAAGCCACAGCTGCTTTGGCACCGCCGTTGCTCATTGCTTTCCCCCCAGAAAAAAGAGCGAAGAAATTTAACAGATTCCACCTCAAGAAATGAAATAAAAGCGAACTCAATGCGTCAACGAGCCGATCTGGCACTCAGATTTAGTACAAAATCGAAACACTTCATTGATTCGAAGCAATCTCCATTTCATAAATGCAAGCTCTCAGTCGATCATATAGATAAGAAAACAGCTTCCACGATGATAAATTATCCGCGCCTTTTTTTTTCTTTTTTCTTTTTTTTCTTTTTACAGGTAATGAACATCGATCAGATAAATTTTTAAAGAAAAATGAACAGCGACGAGATTTTACTGTAGATTGCCTTCATCTCTCTCCATAGATTGAAACTTCCACAGTTTTTTTTTTTTTTCTTTTTAGTTTGAGAAAATAGAAAAAGGGAGAGTAAAAGATAATGACGGAGCAGGAAATGCGACGTAGCTTTTTGGCGGATTGTGGGATATATATCTCTCTTTCGCTTCCTTTCTATTCTGTCTCTTCTTTTATTTTCTTCCTTTTTCTTTTTTGGTTTATTTTTGCAACTTAGGGATGTATAAGATGAAAAAATAGGAACTCATGTGGGCCACCATAGGTCCGCTATACGATACAAAACGACGTCGACTATCCTCTCTTTCAATTTTAAGGGTAAACTGCCCCCAATGCCATTAACTATTAGTAAGTTTATATTTTGGTCACTTACAAAATAGTCATTGAACTATTCGAAAGTTTTTATTTAAGTCATTGTTATAACCAAGTCATTAAATATGAAATAGGTATACTTATGGAGTTATTATATTGATGAATTGAAATTTAGTTAAATAATTTGGCCGAAATTATGGTTAATTAGGGCCCATGGACTAAATTGTAAAAGTCTAATCGCTATAAATTTTTATTTGACGAAATGCTTGAGGATTAAAATAGTAATTATACAAATGTCCTAAATGACAATCAAATCATTTTCCAATAGAAACTAGTGGATGATGATCACATCTCCACTAGATAAGCTTAAAGGTTAGCTTAATTTAATTAAACTAAGTTTAAGTTAATTAAGCTAAATTAATTAAACTTTGATCCTACTATGTATAATAAAATCAATGGATGAGAAGTTATCTTCTTCATTCATCCTTGTCTTTGCCAAAGAAGAAAAATCTAAGAAAATTTTGTAACATACAGCCTTAAATTGGTAAGTGAATTCAAGTCTTCTTCTTTTTTTCTTTTTTCTTTTTGTAATTTTTATGAATTTGAACTAATGAGAGCTTAATTTAGCTAGCCCATGTACCAATTTTTAAAACTGTTAAAGTTTTAGAAAGTTGCATTATTGGTTTCTTGAAGAATTAGGTGTGAAATTGATAGAAATTAAGCTTAATTTATGAAAAGGATTAAATTGTAAAGCTTAATTGTTTATTTTGTACATTGGGGACCAAATTGAATAAAATATAAAAAAAATTATGAAATTTACATGGGAATGGGAAGTAGAGGGTCCTTGATGAATATATGTAAAATCGAATTTCAATCCAAAGCTAGAAATTGAAAGTTATGCTTATCTCAAGTTAGGGACTAAATTGAATAAATTGTAAAATATGCATGAATTAGTAATTGTTTGTGAACTGGCTGGAAATTTATATTGATATATGTTATATAATTGTACGTAACTAATGTCGACGCTGGGCTATCGAGAGGGAAAGCAAAAGCGAGAGTTGTTGAGGAATGAAACAGGACCCCGATTTGTATTTCTATGACTCAGGATCAATTTAATTATTGCATGTTTATGATGTTTTGCATTATATAACATTGAGATGAGTTGTCAATGGCTATTTGAACTGAATTGTTATGATCGAGATTGAATTTCTGAGACATTGACTAAATTGAATAGAATAAAAAATTATATGATTTGATTGATATGTGTTATTTAGTATGAAAATGTCTTGAAATATACTATATGATGTGATGAAATGGTGAATTAGTGATGAGATTAAAGCACGACACGTGGTTATGATGTTTATTGATTCAATGTTACCTTGTTAAACTCGAGTATCGTTAAATTAGTTGGCATGCCCTAGGTAGAAAACCATCGTTGTCAAGCTATTTGGGATATTAAAATATTTAGATATTGAATGTCATTGTTGTCGGGCCGTACAGGATGGTAGGTTAGGTAAACTGTGAGAACCATCGTTATTGAGCCATTTGGGATAGTAAAATGTAAGTATGGTGAAAGCCATTGTTGTCAAGCTATCAGAGATGGTAGAATGTTGAATTTGAATAACCCATTGTTTTCGGACCACTCGAGATGGTATAATGAGTCTTGATAGAAAAAGTCATCATTTCCGAGCAACCTGGGATGACAATAGTGGTATAGAAGTTATGAAATGTTAATGAATTGGTATAATATGCTTATATGTGTGTTAAGCTAGATAAAGTATGTAAGCTACTAAATGTATTAGTTGAGAACGATCCCCGAGAGTCGATTGAATAATAGTGAACCAATAAGCTCAAAAATGGTTGAAATGTTGCCATGAAATTTAATATATATATATACAAGCTGATGATGGTAGATGAAATAATATATGTGCACCTATAGTTTTCGATATGAATTGGTTTAAAGTTAGGTAGTGGATAAGAAACTTGAATTGATTTTACTATTGTTATAGTATGTTCGAATGTGAATATGTTAGTAGAATTAGTTGGCATCATAGAACATGTTTAGAATAGTCATTGACATTATATACCTCGTAATAATTCACTAATGCATATGTTATTTATTTTATTTAAGTAATGGAAGTACCACTGAGCCCTATTGCTCAGCGTACAATTTGTTTATTTTAGTGTACAAATTCAAGTATCCTTGAAGTCTTGGAAAAGTGAAGTCAGCATCCAGACTGCATCCAACGACTCAATATGGTATGTATAGTTCTCTTCTCTTGGTTAAAAGGCATGTACTTAGAAATTAGTTGTTCAAGTGTACATGTGGCTATGTTAGGCTATAATGTTGTAAATTTAATAAAATGGTTAATGTTTATGCATATAAGAGTTGTTAATGGCATAGTATCCTTATGTTAAATGTAACATCTCGGTTTAGGGCCTAGTCGGAATAGTGGTACGAGACCATAAATTCGAGGGTTATGAATGAGTTTTTGAGGTTTATGCCTTGTATACATGCTAGTGTGAAAGTTTCATGAAGCAATTTTGTGAAATTGTGGTTGAATTGTCCAAAAGGACTAAATTGCAAAAGTTACAAAATGTGTGTTTCTAGAAGCTATATGTGTGAAATAGCTTTAGATTGTTAATTAGAGGTCCTTAATGAGCAATTTTCCCAATTTTTAGTTTTTGGACAAAAATGGACATGGATGAGTTAAAATTTAAAGTTTATCAAAAAGGGCATTTTGGTCATTAATAAATAAGTGATTAAAAAGGAGAAAAGATGAAAAAATCATGCTCATCTTCTTCCTCTCATTGCCGAAAATTTGAAGGAAGCCATAGTTAGGGTTCTTCAATTTTTCAAGCTTGCTAGTAAGTGCATCTAGCCTCGTTTTTTATATTCTTTGTATTTTTGAAGTCCTGGTAGCATGAGTAAGCTATTTTTAGCTATTTGATGAGCTATGAAGGATGTTCAAAAATGTGGTCATGTATGACATGCATGTATTTTGTTGTTTTATAGAATATTATGAAAGCTTGATGTAGTAGAAACATCTTTTGTTAAGTGATTTTCCATGAAAATGCATGTAGGGACTTGATTGTGAAAATCTTAAGTTTGGTCATACATGTGTGTTTTAGTGAGAATTGATGATAGCTTTAGTTGAATAAGTTGTTCGACTAAGCATGAAAGACTAGATAGTTGAATAAAAATTACTTTACGAGCCTTTGGGGCTAAAGTGTAAATATGAGAAAATTTAAGGGTAAAATAGTAATTTTGTTAAAGTACGAGATGTGGGTCAATTTAGTCAATGTATGTATTGAATAAACTGATTTATTCATTATAGATCAAGAAAGACGAAGCCCGGATCGAAACCGAGGCAAAAGTAATATGGTGGACTAAATTGCAAGTCTCAATACTTTTGAGTATCGAAGTAAGTCTATGCATAAACAATGCATTCATACTTACAATTTATTGATGATAGCTAGTGTGTAGCTTGTTCGAGATTGATTGAGAACCTATGTGGTTCAAGTAGAATGAATGTAGTAGAATTGTGAATGGATGTTTAATTGAGTAAGTAGACATGTGAATGTGTAGTGATAATGCTAGATGGTAGGCTAAGTGCGATACCATCCTAATGCATATTGACGATGAGCTGGCTATGTGCGATGCTATCGTGAGGTATATCGTTTAGTGGGCTAAGTGAGAAACCCCTATGATTACCTTTGTGGTAGGCTAAGTGCGATACCATATTATTAATCGATTGTGGTGTGCTAAGTGCGAAACCACCGAGACATTTGCTGTGTGGGTTAATTGTGTGGATTAGCCATGTGATTGCATTATTGAGTAAAATAGCTGTGTGGATGTATTATTAAGTTAATTAGCTGTGTGGATGAATTATTAGGAAATAATTATGTGTTGTATATTGTGTAAACGTGACATTGAATGCAAGGGTGCATTTCGATGGTTATGAGCATGTGACTCATGATGTGTTGGAAATATGGTAAGGATAGAAATAGTAAGCATAGTTGTGAATTACTTATGTTAGTATAATGCTAATTGTTGCTTAGCTTATACTATGTTGCTTAATTGTTTATGTGTAAACTTACTAAGCTCAAAGCTTACTCTCTTTCTTTTCCCTTGTCTTATAGAGTAAAGGTGTTGAATTGAGATATAAGGATCAATTGAAAGATCGCCCACACTATCAGCACACTCTGGTACATGAGACTCAATGTTTTGTATATGGCATGTATAAGGGGCTAGACAAATTAGTGAATTTTTGGTGTAAATGGCTAAGATGTGTTGGCCTTTAGATAGATAGTGTATTTTGTATAATGCCATGGTTGTTGGCTATTACATTATATGAAAGAAAGATGTAGTTTTCTATATGAGATTGCATTTCTATTTGAGTTGATTATGGATGTGTGTATGAGTGCATGTTGTGTAAGCTATAAGGGTGAAAAGAGCTTAGCAAATAGCTTTGTTCTTGGCCATGTGGACGCACACACACACGACGCGTGTCTAGGTCATGTGTGACACACTGCGCCAGCCCACCGCAGGCAGTGCTTTGGCCGTCGTCCCTGCATGTTAGTATTGTAAATCGAGAATAGACCACGGACTAGTCACACGGGCGCAGTGCCTGGGTGTGGGATTAATCAATGTTGGCCGGGCCAGCCACACGGGCGTGTGTCTAGACTTCAGGCCGTGTTAAGGTAGTCGATATGCACCACGGGTGGTAAGCACGGCGTGTGCCTTGGCCGTAGGGCATTGGCGCAATCGTCGGGGTTTTAGGCACGGTTTGGGGATATGGGCGTGTGTGTCCATACACGGGCGTGTCTAATCTTACACAGGCGTGTGAGACCTGTATAAAAGAGAAAAATTTTAAGATTGGAAAAAGTTCTGGTTTAGCCTCGAGAACTCTCGTGTGTATGAGTGAGGCCTCGTAAGTCGAGAATAAGGTTGTTGAGATGACTTCAGAGAGTAGTTACGACGAGCCTAAGTGGCGATCAAGTGGTTTAAATTCGGTAACGCCTTGGGCCTGATTCCATCGTAGAACCCGGGTAAAGGGTGTTACATTTAGTGGTATCAGAGCTATGGTTTAATCGGTTCTAGGACTATTGTAGTGGGTGTAAGAGTCTAGCTATACATGCCATAAGTGTACAATGATAGTGTGGTGATTTCTGATGATTTTAAATCTTGTTTTATATAGAATATGGATTCTGATCCATTGATCATTGATGAAGCGAATAGTAAGCCTACGGCCTCTGCGCAATGAACCGCGCCCGTTGAGAGTGTACCCGAGGTTAGGGGTCAAGGGGAAGAGGCACGAGAAGCCTTTCTCTAGATGATGAGTAATTGGTACTCGGACTATGTTCGAGCGAACCCTAATGCTGAACCTCCTCCACCTCCTCCTCTTATACCTCAGCCAAATCTAGTGGCTCCTCAAGGTATGGATGTAGTGAGGATATCGAAGCCCCCGGTGGATAAGATTAGGAAGTACGGGGCTGAGGAGTTTAGAGCTAAGGTAGATGATGACCCAGAGAGGGCGGAGTTCTGGTTGGAGAACTCGATGAGAGTGTTTGATGAACTCTCATGTACACCTGAAGAGAGCTTGAAGTGTGTCGTATCTTTGCAGAGAGATTCGGCATACCATTGGTGGAAGATGTTGACATTAGTGGTCCCGAGAAAGCGGGTGATGTGGGACTTCTTTCTGGAAGAGTTCCGGAAGAAGTATATAAGCCAGAGGTTTACTGATCGAAAAAGGAAGGAATTCCTTGAGTTGGAGCAAGGAAGGATGTCAGTAGTAGAGTATGAGCGTGAGTTTGTTAGGCTTAGCAAATACGCTCAAGAATGTGTATCGACTGAGACCATCTTGTGTATGAGGTTCGAAGATGGGCTGAATGAGGACATCAAACTCCTAGTGGGCATTTTGGAGTTGAAAGAATTTGTGGTATTAGTTGAGAGGGCAAATAAGGCCGAAGAATTGAGTTCAAAAAAGATGAGGGCTGTGAGTGAAGCCCGAGATGCTAGAAAGAGGCCGATGGGTAAGTCGTACCAAGCCCAATCGAAAAGATCCAAGGAAGGGAATCATCGGACGATAGCACCTGTGGGTTATTCGCATCGAGACTTGGGCAATACTCGTTTAGGTTCGAGAGTCCCAGCCCCCTCGATGGAAAGTGTAGGCAATACGAAGAGCAAACCAGAGTGTCCAAGTTGTGGAAGATATCACACCGGAGAGTGTTGGGGAAATAGTTGGAAATGTTATAAGTGTGGTTCCCCTGACCACTTTATCCAGAACTGCCCCGAGAGGGATGACAAGGAAGAGAGGCAAGAGTTGAGACCTAGTGATGTGTCTACAGGGGTAGACCACCAAGGAACCCAAGAAGTGGGGCTAGTGGTAGAGGTGCGTCCAGAGACTCTACTGTGAGACCAGAGGGTCGGGCACCTGCGAGGACGTATGCTATTCACGCTCGCGAAGAAGCATTCTCCCCTGATGTGATAACGGGTACTTTTTCTCTCTATGACACATTTGTTATTGCTTTAATAGATCTAGGGTCTACTCATTCTTATATTTGTATGAGATTAGCATCTAGTTTGAGTATGACCGTTGAGTCTACGGACATAGTGGTTAAGGTGTCAAACCCATTAGGAAAGCATGTGTTAGTGGACAAAGTGTGTAAGAATTGTCCTTTATTGATTGAGAATCA
This sequence comes from Gossypium sturtianum, assembly GCA_025698515.1. Classification (NCBI taxonomy): domain Eukaryota; kingdom Viridiplantae; phylum Streptophyta; class Magnoliopsida; order Malvales; family Malvaceae; genus Gossypium; species Gossypium sturtianum. The sequence continues at coordinate 169,327,108 of CM046955.1, forward strand.
TTATTTTCCGGCAAACCTTATGTTGTTGCCGTTTGATGAGTTTGATTTAATCCTAGGCATGGATTGGTTGACTACCCATAGTGTTTTAGTGAACTGTGGTAGTAAGTTTATTGAATTGAAATGTGAGAGTGGAGATGTGATTCGGGTTGAATTAGGTGGATCAGATAGTCTACCAGTGATAATTTCTTCCCTAGTGGCCGAGAAATGTTTGAGAAAAGGATGTTAGTCCTATCTTACTTTTGTGTTGAATACTCGAGAGATTGGAGTAGAGTTTGAAACAGTGTCAGTGGTATGTGAGTATCCAGATGTATTTCCGGAAGAGTTACCCGGATTACCTCCAGTGAGAGAGGTCGAGTTTGGAATTGAGTTGGTTCCGGGAACGACACCTATTTCAATTGCTTCATATAGAATGGCACCTGTAGAGTTGAAAGAACTAAAGGTTCAGTTGCAAGAGTTGACAGATAAGGGTTTTGTAAGACCGAGCTACTCGCCGTGAGGTGCTCTGGTATTATTCGTGAAGAAGAAAGATGGGTCTATGAGGTTGTGTATAGACTATATACAACTGAACAAGGTGACGGTGAAGAATAAGTATCCTTTACCAAGGATTGATGGTCTTTTTGATCAACTGAAAGGAGCTACAGTGTTCTCCAAGATAGACTTGAGGTCCAGTTATTATCACTTCAGTGAAAGAGAGCAAGATGTGTTGAAAACTGCATTTCGGACAAGGTATAGCCATTATGAGTTTTTGGTTATGCCGTTTGGTTTGACGAATGCACCTGCGATTTTTATGGATTTGATGAACCGTGTTTTCAGACCGTATATAGGCAAGTTTATAGTCGTCTTTATTGACGACATATTGATTTATTCTCGGGATGAGAATGATCACGAAGAGCATTTGAGAATTGTCTTGCAAACTTTGAGAGATAAGCAGTTGTATGCTAAGTTTAGCAGGAGTGAGTTTTGGCTCCGAGAGGCCGGATTCCTAGGACACATGGTGTCAGGTGATGGTGTCAGAGTTGACCCGAGTAAGATATCTGAAATCAGAAGTTTCTTGGGATTAGCAGGATATTACAGACGTTTCGTAAAGGGGTTCTCCGTGATTGCTACTCCGATAACGAAGTTTTTGCATAAAGATGTCAAGTTTAAATAGACTGAGACATGTCAACAGAGTTTCGAGAGACTGAAGACATTGTTGACTGAGGCACCGATTTTGGTTCAACCAGAATCGGGGAAGGAGTTCGTGGTTTATAGTGATGCGCCGTTTAATGGTCTCGGTTGCGTGTTGATGCAAGAGGGTAAGGTAGTCGCTTACGCCTCGAGGCAGCTAAAACCGTACGAGAATAATTATCCGACTCATGATTTGGAGTTAGTTGCGATTATTTTTGCGTTAAAGATTTGGCGACATTACTTGTATGGTGAGAAGTGCCGAATCTTTACGGATCACAAGAGTTTGAAGTATTTGATGGATCAGAAGGATCTGAATTTGCGACAGAGACGATGGCTTGAGTTGTTGAAAGACTATGAGTTAGTCATTGACTACCACCCGGGAAAAGCGAATGTGGTTGCGGATACCCTGAGCAGGAAATCCTTGTATGCTCTAAGAGTTATGAGCACGAGTTTAGCATTGTCTGATGATGGTGCTATTTTGGCAGAGTTGAGAGCTAAGCCACTATTTGTTCAACAGATATGTGAGGCTCAGAAGTATGACAGTGAGATGCAAGCTAAGGTAGCTAAGTGCGGATTAGAAAGTGATTCTAATTTTTGAGTCGATTTGAATGGTTATCTAATGTATCGTGACAGAATTTGTGTTCCTAAAGATGAGGAGTTGATTCGAAAGGTTTTGCATTAGGCCCACAGTGGATGTTTGTCAGTACATCCGGGTAGTAGGAAAATGGACAACGACTTGAGGAAGTTGTATTGGTGGACGGGTATGAAAAGAGATATTTCAGAGTTTGTGACAAAGTGTCTGATTTGTCAACAGGTGAAGGCTGAGCATCAAGTGCCTCCGGGATTGCTTCAGCCAGTAATGGTACCCGAATGGAAATGGGATCGGATTACCATGGATTTTGTAACGGGGTTGCCGATGACTCCGAGAAAGAGAGATGCTTTGTGGGTTGTTATGGATAGATTGACGAAGTCGGCTCACTTTATTCCAGTAGGTGTTAATTATTCACTGACAAGTTAGCTGAGTTGTATGTGGCAGAGATAGTGAGGCTGCATGGTGTGCCTGTGTCTATTATATTGGATAGAGATCCGAGGTTTACTTCGAGATTTTGGAAGAAGTTGCAAGAGGCCATGGGTACGAGATTGAATTTCAGTACTGCGTTCTATCCGCAAACCGATGGTCAGTCTGAAAGAGTGATTCAAGTTCTTGAAGATATGCTTCGATGCTGTGTGTTAGAATTCGAAAGTAGTTGGGAGAGATATCTACCTTTGGTCGAATTCGCCTACAACAATAGTTATCAGTCGAGTATACAGATGGCACCGTATGAGGCTTTGTATGGTCGTAAGTGTCAGACTCATTTGTATTGGACCGAGCTTAGTGAGAAGCGGATCCATGGAGTTGATCTGGTAAAAGAGACCGAAGAGAAAGTGGAAGTAATCCGTAATAGTCTGAAAGCTGCTTCGGACCGACAGAAGTCATACGCGGATTTGAAAAGAAAAGAAATTGAGTTTGAAGTGGGCGACAAAGTGTTTTTGAAAGTGTCCCGTGGAAGAAGATTATGAGATTTGGACGAAAAGGAAAATTGAGTCCAAGATTCATAGGGCCGTATGATATTACAAACAGGATTGGACCTGTAGCATACCGGTTGGCTTTATCGGTAGAGTTGGAAAAGATTCATAATGTGTTCCATATGTCGGTGTTGCGACGGTATTGCTCCGATCCTTCACATGTGATTCCTTTGACAGAAATTGAGATAAGACCAGATATGTCTTATGAAGAGGAGCCGATTAAGATCTTGGCTCGGGAAGTGAAACAGTTGAGAAATAAGAGCATAGCACTAGTGAAAGTGTTATGGCAGAAACATGGTGTGGAAGAGGCTACGTGGGAAACGGAAGAAGCTATGAGAGAGTAACATCCAAACCTCTTTACTGGTAAAATTTTTGGGGGCAAAAATCTCTAAAGGGGGGAGAGTTGTAACATCCCGATTTAGGGTCTAGTCGGAATAGTGGTGCGAGACCACAAATCCGAGGGTTATGAATGAGTTTTTGAGGTTTATGCCTTGTATGCATGCTAGTGTGAAAGTTTCATGAAGCAATTTTGTGAAATTGTGGTTGAATTGTCCAAAAGGACTAAATTACAAAAGTTGCAAAATGGGTGTTTCTAGAAGCTATATGTGTGGAATAGCTTTAGATTATTAATTAGAGGTCCTTAATGAGCAATTTTCCCAATTTTTAGTTTTTGGACAAAAATGGGCATGGATGAGTTAAAATTTAAAGTTTATCAAAAAGGGCATTTTGATCATTTAACAAATAAGTGATTAAAAGGAGAAAAGATGACAAAATCATGCTCATCTTCTTCCCCTCATTGCCAAAAATTTGAAGGAAGCCATAGCTAGGGTTCTTCAATTTTTCAAGCTTGCTAGTAAGTGCATCTAGCCTCGTTTTTTATATTCTTTGTATTTTTGAAGTCCCAGTAGCATGAGTAAGCTATTTTTAGCTATTTGATGAGCTATGAAGGATGTTTAAAAATGTGGTCATGTATGACATGTATGTATTTTGTTGTTTTATGGAATATTATGAAAGCTTGATGTAGTAGAAACATCTTTTGTTAAGTGATTTTCCATGATAATGCATGTAGGGACTTGATTGTAAAAATCTTAAGTTTGGTCATACATGTGTATTTTAGTGAAAATTGATGATAGCTTTAGTTGAATAAGTGATTTGACTAAGCATGAAAGACTAGATAGTTGAATAAAAATTATTTTACGAGCCTTTGGGGTTAAAGTGTAAATATAAAAAAGTTTAGGGGCAAAATAGTAATTTTGCTAAAGTATGAGGTGTGGGTCAATTTAGTCAATTTATGTATTGAATAAGCTGATTTATTCATTACAGATCAAGAAAGATGAAGCCCGGATCGAAACCGAGGCAAAAGTAATATGGTGGACTAAATTGCAAGTCTCAATACTTTTGAGTATCGAGGTAAGTCTATGCATAAATAATGCATTCATACTTACAATTTATTGATGATAGCTAGTGTGTAGCTTGTTCGAGATTGATTGAGAACCTATGTGGTTCAAGTAGAATGAATGTAGTAGGATTGTGAATGGATGTTTAATTGAGTAAGTAGACATGTGAATGTGTAGTGATAATGCTAGATGGTAGGTTAAGTGCGATACCATCCTAATGCGTATTGACGATGAGCTGGCTATGTGCGATGCTATCGTGAGGTATATCGTTTAGTGGGCTAAGTGAGAAACCCCTATGATTACTTTTGTGGTAGGCTAAGTGCGATACCACCTTATTAATCGATTGTGGTGTGCTAAGTGCGAAACCACCGAGACATTTGCTGTGTGGGTTAACTGTGTAGATTAGCCATGTGATTGCATTATTGAGTAAAATAGCTGTATGGATGTATTATTAAGTTAATTAGCTGTGTGGATGAATTATTGGGAAATAATGATGTGTTGTATAATGTGTAAACGTGACATTGAATGCAGTGGTGCATTTCGATGGTTATGAGTATGTGACTCATGATGTGTTGGAAATGTGGTAAAGGATAGAAAGAGTAAGCATAGTTGTGAATTACTTATGTTAGTATAATGCTAATTGTTGCTTAGCTTATACTATGTTGCTTAATTGTTTATGTGTAAACTTACTACGCTCAAAGCTTACTCTCTTTCTTTTCCCTTGTCTTATAGAGTAAAGGTGTTGAATCGAGATACGAGGATCAATTGGAAGATCGCCCACACTATCAGCACACTCTGGTACATGAGACTCAATGTTTTGTATATGGCATGTATAGGGGCTAGACAAATTAGTGAATTTTTGGTGTAAATGGCTAAGATGTGTTGGCCTTTAGATGGATAGTGTATTTTGTATAATGTCATGGTTGTTGGCTATTACATTATATGAAAGAAAGATGTAGTTTTCTATATGAGATTGCATTTCTATTTGAGTTGATTATGGATGTGTGTATGAGTGCATGTTGTGTAAGCTATAAGGGTCATGTGGACAGACACACGGACGTGTGTCTAGGCCATGTGTGACACACGGTCAGCCCACGGGCGTGTGTTTTGGCCGTGCGTCCCCTGCATTTAGTATTGTAAATCAGAATAGACCACGGACTAGTCACACGGGCGTGTGGGATTAATCAGTGTTGGCCACGGGCTAGCCATACGGGCGTGTGTCTAGACTCTAGGCCGTGTTAAGGTAGTCGCACCACCACGGTGGTAAGCACGCGCGTGTGCCTTGGCCGTGTGGGGCATTGGCGCGAATCGCCGGGTTTTAGGCACGATTTGGGGACATGGGCGTGTGTGTCCATGCACGGGCATTTCTAATCTTGCACGGGCGTGTGAGACCTCTATAAAAGAGAAAAATTTTAAGATTGGAAAAAGTTCCGGTTTAGTCTCGAGAGCCCTCGTGTGTATGAGTGATGTCTCGTAATTCTAGAATGAGGTTGTTGAGATGACTTCAGAGAGTAGTTACGATGAGCCTAAGTGGCGATCAAGTGGTTTGAGTTCGGTAACGCCTCGGGCCTGGTTCCGGCGTAGAACCCGGGTAAGGGGTGTTACATTGAACATGTTGTATATGTAAATGGTTGAACCGAGATCTTAAGACCAATAATTTTGTATAAGTTGTATGCTTGGGATGTTTGAATAGGTACCAATTGGACATTGTTGGAATTCAGTGGTCACGTCGTGACAACGTACCCCAATGTCGTGACGATGAGCAACTCATAAATCACGTTGCGACGACGTGTGCTTGAGGTCATGACAAAACCTACTAAATATGTTACGTCGTGACGAGGAACTGTAATGGCCTAAATTTAGGGTTATCGGAACAGTGGTTTCGTAACCACAAATTCAATTTAAAAAGAATATTTATTTTAAAAATTATAGCATGAATATTAATATGATAGGAATGTCGTATGAAAATATCGATAGAATTTTTTTACTGATTTAGTGGTTAATTAGAAAAAAAATATTGAAGAAATTGGGTAAAAACGAGGTACCGAGACCTCGATCTCGTAAAATTGAGTCAAAAATATTTATATAAATATTTATGAAATTTTGGTATTGTGGTATTAAAATTTCGTTAGAAAATTTTAACGTTTGGATAGTCAATTAAATAGAAAGGACTAAATTGAAAAAGGTGTAAAAGTTGCTAGAATGATTAAATAGCTTAAGTGTTCAATGAGAAAGGATTTAAAAGGCAATTAGACCCAAAATTATTTGGGCTGCACGGCAAGGGCATGAAATCAGCAAGAAAATTAATGATTTAAGGGTAAAATTGGAATATTGTATAATTAATTAAATAAAGTTGAGACTAAAGTGGAAATATCTAGATTTCTTTTGATTTTTCTTCATTCTCATCAGCCAAAACGCCATAGGAGGGGTTATTTAAGCTGGAATTTCATAATTTTTGCATCAAGTGAGTTAATTCTTGCCTTTTTCTTGTAATTTTTATGTTTTTAAGTCTTTTACAACTAGGTCCTACTATTAAATTCATTAGTTTTTTTATTTTATGGATGAAATTGAAAGTTACCATGGTTTAGTACTGGAATTTTATGATGAATAAACACGGATTTGAAGTTTTAATTTTATTAAAAGATGGATTTACTAAATGTTTTTAGTAGAAATTGATTTTTAGGACTTAATTGTGAAAAAGTTTGCAATTAAGGTTTGATGCTGAAATTCTTATTTCCAAAGGTTGTGAAGTAGTTTAAGATGATAGAGTAGAGTGTTAATCGAGGAAAAATCAGCTCAATTGGGGGATTAATTGAGTAGGGACCAAATTGTAAAAACTATAAAATTTGGGGTAAATATGCAATTTCAAAAATTGAGAGGTATAAATTGTGAAATAAATTAGATTAAAATTAGATGCTGATAAATGGAAAATTTGATATTATAGATCAAGAAATTGAAGATAAACGAGGGAAGGAAAAAAGTTGCCGAATAGTCCCTGAAATCCCTACAACTACTACAAATTGTTACAGGTAAGTTTGTGTAACTTGAATTATATTCTTAAATGCTTGGAATGTATGTTTATTGATGTGAATATGGTTTGGATGTTCATTGTATGATATTTAATGAAAAATTGATAATTCTCGATAAAAATGGGAATTAAATCCCGGTTGAATGAAATGGACTTCGATGGATCACTGAAAAGGGAATTGACGATAAAAATGATCTAGCCTGGACGGGTGATCCAAATATTAGCCCTCCCGAAGAATATGTGTTAAATGGATTTAGCCCGGACAGGTAATCCAAATTAAGTTCATTAGAGTAATTGTCATTGCAGGGGATTTAGCCTGGACTGGTAATCCCGACAATACTCTTTGAGCATATGATACAGGGGATTTAGCCTGGATTGATAATCCCGTTGTAAGAAATGAGGTTCGCGGGAGTGTGCTCTCTGGAAAAAGGGTATACCCATATGTGTACGAATTGACGGACCCGGAATTGTACACAAAAGTGTACTACTGAATATCCATCGAAATTCTAAGAAATTCAACTGGATAAATATGAGAAATGGAAGAACATGAAAATTATGGAATTGATGAGCTCATCAATCATTTATATTTGTATTGAATTTATATGATGTTGCTTAACTAATGCAAAAGTTGAGTTTGTATGTGATAGGTAAATGTTTATGTGAATTGGATGTGTGTTTGTGTTGTTAAATGATGGATGTATAAGTATGGTGAGTATAATTCTTGTTGCATGAACTTACTAAGCACCATGTGCTTACCCCGTTCTCCTTTTCCCTGTTTTGTAGTGCTCGGGAGCTCGAAGGTCGAAGATTAGTCGGAGCCTTATCACACTATCAACCCATATCTTTTGGTATATGAAATGACTTATTTTGAAAGAATGGTATGTATAGACTAAATACCAATGTTTACATGGAAATGGATGTTTGTAACATAGCTATTGGCATGGCTAGAGTAAGTATAATTTTGGGATTTTGCGAAAAAAAATAATTCTCTGTGATTCTGATTTGGTTACGGTCTGGTTCCGATGCATAATTTGGGCTTCGAAAGCCCATCTAAGGGACGTAATAATAATTTTTGATAAATAAATGGTACTTGGTTCGGATAAATAGAAATTGGTTCCGTAAGTTCCGATAATGCATCGTACCCTATTCTGGCGACGGATACGGGTAAGGGGTGTTACATGAACTCTTTACGTCATGGCACTGGCGTTAACCCGGTACTTTGAAAACTTTACAATTTGATCCCAAGTTGACCTTAGCTTAGCTCTGGAGCATTCGTAAGATTGTATAAAACCTGAAAACGACTTTATATCGTATTGTATGATTATATTGGTTGAAATTAATCATTAATAGTGTAAATCGAACATACCAATTGAAAGCTCTCTTCCTCTCCTATTATACAATTCAATTTTTTTTTCATAAAATAACTTTGAACGTCAGATCTCTGCGAACCAAAATCTAAACAATTTTCTTTTTCGATCTTTGACACTGACCTTCAAATCAACTTGGATCTAAAGTATGTTATTCTACTCATAGATGGATACTAGTCCACCTTACTGATCGTCAAATCGTAGCTTGGAACTCACTAGTGGAACTATTGAAAATTTAAAAACTTAACAACTTAGTCACTTAAATTAAAACTATTAAATACTTTAATGGCCTAAATGAAAACTTTCAAATAGTATAATGACTATTTTATAATTTTTTAAAGTTGAGTGATCACGCAACAAAAGATAATAGTTTAGTGAGGTTGGATGTAAGTGATCCCATTTTTAATAGACAACCGTTCTTAACTTTATCGTGGAATGACGTTAAGGCCATGTTTGGCACAGATTACTATGTTATTATTTGTTCCATTCTTTTATTTTAAAATTTATCTCTTTTCGATAAATAAAAAATAAAATGACTCATTCTTTTCATTAAAAGAGCAACATTTAAAAAGTGAAAACCAAACATTGAGTTTTATGGTAACAAACATTGAATTTATGTATCAGTTTAACTTTTCATATTATTGGATAATGTATAAGCTTTGAATATATTTCTTTTGCGTTTTTTTAATAAAAAATTTATGAGAATTTTCAGTTGTTGGTTAGATTAAATTTAAAAAAAAATTAACCCAAATATAATCCTATGAAATATTTAAGTACATACAAAATAATCCCACTTTTCTTTTTATTGTCGAAGATTTCCAAATAAAAATTAAAATAAGGAATTTTTTTAAGACTTATACCAAAGTTTGTTAATTTGTTTATCTAAGAAACTTAAATTATGATATAATAATGTGTACAAGCACTTATCTATTTCTTAATTAGGGTTTAGTGGGGAGGAGTTGTTGCAATGTTAGCCCGACCAACTTTTAAGATACCAGTGTTGGGTAACTAAAAAAAAAAGAAATTAAGATTCCAAAAAGGTATTAAGAGGATTGGTTATTGGTTATTACCATAGTGTTAAACTTATAAGTAAGAAAGTAGAATGGAAGTAAAAAAAGAAAAAGAAAAAAGTGATAATATGCTATTATATTATTTTTGTGAATTTAGAATTTAATTACTGTATTTTTATTTTTAAGAATTCGATACTTTTATTTTTTAAAATTTAAAATTTAAGTCAAACGGTTAATATTATTATTTTGTTAAATTTTGGTTCATTATAATATTATTTTTAAAATATTACACCAACCAATTTAATAAACAAATTAATCTAAATTTTAAATTTAAACAAAAATAGAAAAATCGAATTTTAAAAAATAAAAATATGATAATTAAATTCTAAATTTATGAAGAACACTAGGAATTATGACTATTTTAACCAAAATACAATTGATAACAATGTTAATTATTTTTAATAAACTATTATTTCAAATTAAATAGAGCAATTTAATTCTTAAATTATTTAAAACTAAGGAAACCGTAATTTAATACGTCGTTAATTTATTTACCTTAGAAATATGCTAACAAGATAGAAAAACAAAGAAAAATACAATTGTGAAAATATTTCAATATATACGTCCTCTATTTTCAAAATTTTGAATTTTTTTATTATAATATTTATATTTTTTTTTCTAATTTATAAATTTCAATGTTATTTTTAAACTCAAATCAATAATGTATTTACAGTTGACTATAATTTTTTTATAGTATTAATTGAATTAATCAAACTATTTAATCTTTTAACCGTTAACCAAATTAATTTTTTTAAATTAACCGAACTGAAATATTTCAGTTTATTCGATTGGTTAACTGAATTAATTGAAATTTATATGTTTTTATTTTTTGGGTTAAAACAAGTATAAAACATATAAAAAAAAAAACAAATTGATAATATTCATTTGACTGAATTATCCAAATTAACCGAATCAACTGAATTATAAGTCTTGAAACACTACTTAAGTTCGATTAAGTCGGTAAATTACTTGATTTTGAACCGAATTAACCGAATTTCTAAAAAATCATTAATCGACCCCGATCGAATTAAATCAATTAACCGAATTAGATTAGTTCGATCGGATAATTCGATTTTAACCAAAATTTGAACACCCCTAAATATAGAGACTAAAATACTTCATTTATTTTGATAGGAACTAAATTACTTTCCTTTTATAGTTTATTAATGGAAATAGTTGACATCAACAACAATTGTCTCATTATTCACATTCTATAAATAGTAAATTGCTCAATTTATGTTGAGAGAGATTAAATTACTTTTGATGCTATAATACACTAAAGTCGTTGGTAATTCTTCTTATTGAAAATGAAAAGCAATAATTTTTATTTAAATAGAAAATTTTAAAAATTTTATACCGAAATATGTTTTTTATTGACCTTGGTATCTATGTTAAGATCCTTTTGGCATTTAATTTCTCCTGAATTTCAAGCTCTTTGAGATATAAAAAGTTCAAAAGTTTTATCGTCATAGGTGTCAAGGGTATTCTGACATGATTCAGTTTCTCTAAACTATTTGAATTAATGTGTTTAGTTTAACCTTGACACATATGAATATTAAGGTCAAACTAAATTCATTAATCCAATATTTATCGCAGAACATCCAAGTATTCAGCGTAAATGAGTTAACCTTTGGCACCATAGGATGTTCGTTGTCAGCATGTCATTGAGAACAAGGGATCCTAAATACTAATTTCGCGCCATCAGATACCTACTACAAATTGTCTTAATTAGCCTATACATGTAAAAAAAAAACTAAAGCATCTAGTAAACAATAGATAAATGTAAATAAGTACTTACATTTGCAATATTTTAGATAATATTAAACATGATTAAGGTTTAATTGAAAATGATAAGGGTTTAAGAGTTTTTATAATGTTGGAAGATTGGATTAATATTTACTATCAATAATTCTGTATAAATTATTACTGACCTCAATATTTACAGATGTTTACAGATGTCGAGATGAGGTAAATTTCTTATCACTTGTTTGACATAATACCACTTTACTACTTCTATTTTATTGTTTCCTAAATTGTGAACATTGTAAGAAATTATATAAAAAAATAACAAACATTAAGTCACATTCCATTTTGCATATAGCAAATCATAATATCGTTTTACATTTTATAGAAAACAAATCTTAACACTAGAAAAATTACTCACGTAACATTTGCAATACATCATACACTGTTTCACCAACTAAGAAGGTCTATAATAAATCAATTATTTCACTCAAGTTTGTATTCTCACTGACAATGGCACAAATAAACATACTACACCAATCCCCTTCAACCATGTCGTATGAGTGTCTCAAGTTCGCCAACAACATCACTCTGGGTCTTGCATGGACTAACCATGGTTCTTGGCCTACCCTAAACATGAGCTTCAGCAACTTTTATTGTTCCAGGTAGCATGCATAAGAACTAAGAAACTTGCATGTGTCGCGGTAAAAAAAAAACACACATTTTCAACTTTTGTAGAAATAAAAAAGTAATCGTTCATTCCTTGAAATCATAAACCTTAAAACTTACTTGACCCATTGAGCATTAACCCTTAGCATTGTTAGGTCAAGAATTTTGATCCAACTCTAAATTCAATTGAAGCCAACCTTGACTCTCTCGAGTTAAATGTTGTTAGCAAGTATTACTTTTCACAAGTATTTAAGCATTGTTCAAACATAAGAATATCCTTTTGACTAATCCTACATACAATTTAGGGTTTATGATAAACTTTATTTACGGCTAGCTAGAATAATTTTTCCTATAAAAAAAAATATAAACACTTGAAGAAGACTACTCAGAAAAAAGCATATGAAATAGAACAATTATGATTAACTAAGATTGTCAAACGTTTCAATCCAGTGTTGAGAGTTTAGGGATGTAGGTTAAGATTAAGTATTGTTGGGTTTGGAGTTAGTGTAGTTTTGAAAAAGGGTTTGAGTTATGAATGTATTTATAGATCAAAGTTAATTTGTACAATATTTTGTTAAAAGTCTTTGAAAAAAGATCTTGACACCTATAAGTTCAAAGTCAAGATAATATATCATCACATTTTAACGGTGTGAATCAAATTCTTGAAATACCAATAATTAGTGTTAGAGTTAAAAAAAAAAGTCCACATAGAACTTAACATGTGTAAATTTTAAAGCCATTAAAAAACATATTTTTAGAAATCATTTTAAAACATATTTATATTGAAAAATAAAAAAAAAAAACACAATAAACCCAAAACATTGGAATTGAAATATTCTTTTTGTATTTATTCCGCTTTAGATATCATATAATACAAAATTATCATTTCATATCTAAAAAATCATATTATTAAAAGAGAATCACGATTATTGAACAAAAATAAAAAAAATAAATATGAATAAAAAATATCACATCAAAACATCTATCATATTTCTATTCAATATATTTAAAGTATATTTATATTTTTATGAAATTACAACCGATTTAATTTAATTCAAGGAATAATTTAAATAAATAATTTGAGTCAAACCGAATCAAGTTTATAGAATATAGATAATGAGATTTAAACCTTTAATTTCAAAATTCTAACTTGGATATCTATTTGAAATGCTATTGGCTCCAATTCAAACGGGTAACTTTACGAAAATATCCCCAACATCCCTCGCCATTTCCACTGACAACAGCATTCGTCCCCCCCGAATAACTAGGGTTTCTTCAATCTTACCCTGCAATTTCACCATTTTCTAACTCCCTTCATTTTCCCTCCACAATTCTCTCTCAGTCTCACCCTCCAAAAATAATGGTGCAATTCGATTCGAATTCAAATTCCGCCACCACCATCCACCACTCTAAACCAGCGGACACCTTTCAGCTCATGCTATCAGAATCTATCCACCGGTTTTTCACCGAATACCGCAGCGGTTTAACCGATTTCTCCCATTTTACCTCCATTTTCTCTCGCTTGCTACAGAATCTACCCGATCCGCCACTCGAATTCGTTTGGTTTTACTCCGCAGTAACGTTCCACTCCACTAATAAATTTAACTCCCCAAATCCAGTCTCCAGTTCCAAAGACCTTTTCCAGCTCCTGGTTTCCTGCTCCACTTCCTGCAACGCCGGTAAAAGAATATCCGTACTCGCTCCCGTAATTTACGACCTGTACCCTTTAGTTTTCGACCGAAAAGAGTTAAGAAGGGAAGTTGAGAGTTTGTTAGACGGGATTATGAGTTACATTAGCATATGTTGCGGTATGGAAGACGACGGAAACGACGAATTGAGTTCGCGTTTTGGTGATTTATTGCGCGTTTGGATGGTAGATAGAGTTGGGATGGAAGGTGAAAAAAGAGATGACTTGAAGGTGTTTTTCCCACTTGTTAGTGAAGAATCTCGAAAAGTGATCAGAGGAGGATGCAGGGTTCGGTATTTGGCTGGTGTTGTCATGTGTCAGGCTTTTCTGCTGAGATTGTGCTTGAAATTTGGATATGGGATTCCGAAATTGGAGTTGGAAAACGATTTGCATGATTGCGCCGTTCAAATGATAACTGGGTTTCGGAGTTTTCACTTTCTGGGTATTTTCCCCTTCTCTCTAACCATTTTCTGTGGAAAAGTTTTATTTAAAAATTTGTATCGTTGAAGCTTTTCCTTCTTAATTGTTCTGAAATTGTTTAAACTTCATTTACTTCTATTAATGCTAAGTTTGATGGGGATGAATTGGCTTGTTTTTATCGTATAATTTGTCGAGTCACCGATTTTGACTTTGATATCAACTTGTATCGTTATCGTGATATTACTTACTTTTTCTCTTTCCTTGTTTCTTTATAAAGTAAATAACAAAATCTCATTTAATTAAACCTTTGAGTAATTAAGCAGATAAATAACACTGACCCAAACATGGTGGATATATGCTCGTCTAATTAGCATAACAGTTGGAAATAAAGGGTATTTCAAAATTCACATCACTTAAATAAGCTGTTTAACTTTTTTGTAAGCCATAATGAGTTATTGGCTTGTAAGAGCTAGTAATAAGTGAGGGCTCACGTGCACAAAAAATTAGGCTCCAAAGCTAGTGTAGTGCAAATCAATCAATTTCCTCCTTCTTTGTCAAATTATCCTTAAAAGAACATTGCAATCAAGAATGGGTGTCAATCATTTTTTCCTGTTGTTTGTCGAATTATCCATTAAGAACATTGTAATCAAGAATGGGTGTCCTCCATTTTTTCCTGTTCCATCGTGGACAAACATTTGATTGACATGTTTATATAAAGCCACTACTGGGAATCTGATTTCTTCTTCTGTTTGGCAAGGCTTTTATTCCTAGCTTAGTGCCAGCAATGGCATGGTATTCCTTTTTGCGATAAGTTTCCTTGTTTATCCTTTGGTTTGCCGATGCTAGTAGTTCTAATTCATTGTTGTTGTGTAACAGATATCTTTCTCAGGATGCTATTGGAACCGGTTTTACCTGTCACATCTCCACTGGTCAGCTTCCCCCCACCCCCTCTTTTTTTTATTTTTATTTTTATTTACTTTTTAATGAATCCATGCTTACTATTCAAAATTTAGCTTCCGACAGAGCTGTGGTTACTCAACAAGGCAGCTTCTTGGTCTCAAATCATAGAAATAGGCAATAATGTCCTTTTTGAATGAAGATAAAATAGTAGAAGATTAAACTATAGAAACTCCACTGGCAAAATGTTGAAATAAAACTGGAAAGATCTATAGCTATTTGTCATCACTCGAGGAACAACTTCTTGTCAATATGATAATTATTTGTTCTGCTTTTGTCATTAATTACCATTCAAAATTTAGCTTCAGACAGAGCTGTGGTTACTCAACAAGGCAGCTTCTTGGTCTCAAATCATGAAATAGGCAATATTCTCCTTTTTGAATGAAGATAAAATAGTAGAAGATTAAACTATCGAAACTCCACTGGCAAAATGTTGAAATAAAACTGGAAAGATCTATAGCTATTTGTCATCACTCGAGGAACAACTTCTTGACAATATGATAGCAATTTGGTCTGCTTTTATCATTAATTACCATTGTGATCTTTACTTCTGGTTACTTTGCTAAATCCATGTTTTATACATGAGCTTCGATTTAATGGAACGAGATGCATATTTTATGTAAGAGGCTCAAGCCAAAAATATTTGCCTATTTTCATGACCACCGCCACTTGGTGACTGGCTGTGGATGCTGAGATCCAGCAAGGCATTGACTTTGGCAATGTGACCACCAGTAGACATGCTGGTAAGCACCAGTGATGAACTGATAATCATTTGTGGGCATTAAATATCTGTTGACATCATCACCCAGCATTATTTGTGCCTATGAGTGGTTCTTTAGAATAGCATTTTATTTAATACCGAAAATATATTGTTTTGAACATAATTTTCTTTAAAAAAGTTCCCTCAAGATTAGTTTTAATACCAAACAAAACCTTCCAAGCAACTTATCTTTCTCTGTGGCTTTAAATCCTTAGACATTTGAAATGTTCAAACTATCTATTTGCACCTTGAACTTTTCCAGTTACCTAGTATGCTTGAAGAATGTATATACATTAGTAAATCTCCATTTTATTGTAGGGCCATGGAAATGAAGTTATTTTAAGAGAGACTTTGTATGATGCTGTTATAAAGATGGACCATGCATTCCTTGGTCCAGAGGGAGGAATTCTGCTACCTGGCAGACAAGTAAAAGATCTCGCATTGACATGGTCCTTTGTTGCTGACAATGCCATACGGTCAGTGAGGTATGATTATGAATGTGGAGATCGTGGCTCGATGCAATTGTTTTATATTAGAATATCCCATCCAGCAATTTTCACGAGCCATGATCTAATGCCACAGGGAGAATGGTAACCAGACCAAAGCTATCTCTTACATAAATGCTTTCTCCGAATCTTGGCTACTCTCTCAGCTGATCAAGTGGGTTACCAGTCAGACTGGGATGGTGGACAAAGCAACGAGCCTGAATGTTTCTACTCCTGTAGCTCTTATCAGTGAGTTGCTTGCTATCTCTATGCTCTTGTCATTTGTTCTCACTTGTCGAGACTTGAGCACTTGTTTCAATGGATGGTCCAGTTAAGAATGTCAACATGCTATGTGATGATATGAAGATATTTTGTTCTTACCATTGTCCAAAGTGGAGCATATGTAATCACTAGACCGGCAACCACTGCATTGGATGTGTCGCTCATGATTTGTAATTCTTCCCTCTTTCTGATACTATTTTTGGCTTTGTTTTCTTAAATGTCTGATTAAGTGGTCTCATTTTCAGAGTGGCTACTCATCGTTGAGGATCAAGGGGTGAGAATATTTGAATGTGCCATCTCCAGGGTTTATGCCAAGGCTGTACTTTGCAAGTCAAGAGTTGAATATGAAATCCCAGTTGATAAGATAAGTAGCAAATATTCAGCTGAGAATCTTGCTTGCATGGTTCATGAGAGGAAAGAAGACAAAACAGCTGATAATGATCTAGAGATGATTGATTCAATGGATACGGTTCCCTTGTCTGCTCCTTGCTCGATGAAATCAACAGCAGCAGCTGATGGTGTAAGAAAACGCAAAGAATGGAGCAACATCGAAGAGGAAATACCGGTTAAGTTTATCAAGTATCACTTATGTGAAAACTTGGTAACGGATAAGCTTTTGTCTTTGGCTAATGATGATAGTTTGAGTTGTGGGAATGACGTTAACAGTCCGATTTTGGATGAATATATGAGAGAGATGGAACAATAATTTTTTACTAGGCCAGCAACTTCATCACAGTTTATGTTGACTGCTGTCTCATCAATTTCAACTGAAGGGTGGATGAGAACACCATGCAACTGCATTTGACTAATGCATAACATATTTTGAAGTAGGTAGCATGCGGATGGTCATAGAGAAGTGCATTGTGGCCTTCCTTTCAATTTGCGGACATAGTTTACTATTTCAGCCTAATCACACACATGATGTTTGTGTTAGTTTTATGTATATTGGAAGGCTTTTGTGGCTGAAGAAGTCGGTATTTTACCACTGGATGATGGCTTCTCATTTCAGCATTGGCTCCCTAACTTATCACTTGAATTCTTCATATTATTGGCACTGTAGAAGAATTATCTGAGTTCTTTGTAGTATGATCTATACATAGTAATCATGTAGTAATTAAAGTGAACTGCCAATATATATATAAATATATATTTCCTCTTATATTAGTATTACACAATTAGATAAAGCATGGAGTGCAAGCTGTTGAGTTTTGAATTTTGAGTGCTGGGTTCGGCCAGTGGAAACAGGATGCAAGTCCCTTGTTTTGGGGCCTTTGGGCTGGGCCTGCCAATAGCCTACTAATCTTGAGAGTAATTGGTAATAGCCATGAACTGAAAAACCATATAGCTCGGTAAGACTAGGCTTATACCTTATGACCTCTAAAACCAAATCTCACCGACGCTGAATTATTCATAAATTTGGTAGGGTAGGGCATGGGGGGCCATAAAAGAAGACTTATTTTAATTCATCGCGTGTAATTCATTGTAGGTCCAACCCAAAAACGTTCTCCATCCATGAAAATATATGTAAACGAGGCCCAATTCCTTCTAATATTTTTTTGAAAATTATGAAATAAATTATTGAGAAAAATCGATCTATGCCCATTATTGTCTAGTGTAAAAACAGTACATGAAGAAAAAAGAAGTAAAAGCAGTACATGAAACATCTCATTCAATTTCATCGTGTTTCAATCGCGTGTAACGCAATACAAGAAAAAAAAAAAATCTATATGTCTTGAGAAGTTAACACGTGGCTTACCACCCCGTGATGCGATCTGTTCTTAACGGTGAGGGCTCTAGAACTTTAAACCATAAAAAGAAAAAGAACGAAAAAGTAACAATTATCACCTAACTCTTTTTCATTAGGAAGGTGCCACGTAGTATGAAAACTCTTACACTTTTTTGTAAACTTTTGCTCTGGTCAACCTCCTTATACTGCTTACAATGTCATTCCGCTTATCATTTGGCCGACAAAATCTCATGGCTAATTTGTTATTATTTACTTTTTGATAATTTTACCTAAGAGAGAAATATTACGTATTCAACTAACAAAATTTTATTACTAATATATAATTTTTAAATATTATCTTACTTAAAATTAATCCTCTTAGTTTGGTATTTAATGTCATTAAATTATTAGTAAATTTATTTTTTATTACTAAACTTTAAAAAGTAATTGAATTATTCAAAAAAGTTTATTTAAGTCATTGAACTATTAAAATAAATGATGTATAGCCTTCATTGTTTGCATTTTTGCCCCAGCCGAAAGCTCTATTTCCCTTTTTCATTTACAATTCATTTTTCTTTCTCTCCATGAAATAGCATTGAATGTCACGAATTTATGAACTAAAATCCAAACAGTCTTATTCTTCAATCTTTGGCACTAACCATCAGATCAATTTAGATTTAAGGTATATTATTCTACTTAACGATAGGTACTGATCTACCATACTGATTGTTGAATCGTCACTTGGAGCTCACTAGTCGAACTTAAAAAAAATAAAATTAACAATCCAGTGACTTAAATAAAAAACTTTTGAATAATTTAGTGACTATTTTGTAACTTTTTGAATTTAAATAATTGAAATATAAACTTACTAACAATTTAATGTCTTTGGGTATAATTTACCATTTTAATTACTATAAATAAATAAATAGTTTCTTTCACTTTACATTTCAAAAACAAAGAAAGTAAAAGGCTAATTCATAGATTTTCATGACTTTCATCTTTTCCATTCTCCCGTGTAAAAAGTAATCAGCACTATTATTTGCATTTTGCAACAAAACAAATTAAAAGAAAAGAAAAATAACTTGCATATTTCATTTCGATTAAAATAATAAGAAAAATATGAATTTGGAAATTTCATTTAAATTAAATGGTACACTTTTAACACACTTAGATATGAATTTTAACTTTTAATCCGTATTTTAATTTTGTATTTAGATAATTATTTTGGGAAGTTGTATTTAGATAAATTGTTAAATTTAAATTTATATCAGTGTTAGGTGGAAAACAAATTAAATAAGAACTGAAAGATAAAGGCATATCTAAATTCAGATTTTTAAAATTATTTAACTCTATGTTCTTCCTAATATTTATTTTTTATATATAAAAAGAAAAAGAAAAATCTAATAAGCTTCTAGATTTGATTGAGAATTTGAAGCATTTTGATGAAATTACTTAAACACCCTTGAAAAAACATTTGCTTTAATTTTTAAAGCTTAATTAAACCTACAATACCCATGCCTTGAAGCAATACCAAATTGAAGAAACCACACAACAAAGCATGAAATTGAAAGGCCACGAAAATTAGAAACCCAACAACATTAATCGTATCAAAGAAAAACACTGTCCAATATTTTGGAATAATTTTGTAATAAGATATAATTTGAGTATGTTTTGTAAAATTAAACAAACGAGGTTGTTGGGTTAAAAAGATAAAAGGACATTAGAACTTACATGTATCTGCTTTGCCCTTTTTTTAGTCAAAGATTCGAGATTAAGTTCTATCATCAACCAACAATATTATGGCTGAAATATACCCTTCACCTAATTTGATTTTCTCATACAACCTGCTCTCGTTTTTACAAATTTTATATATTATGACAAAGTTAACGTGTGGAATTTGTTTTTAAAATACGGATATATATATTTTAAATATTATTCTGTTATAAAAATTAATTTGGGAAAAAAGAATATTTAGTATGATATCATTTTCTCCAAGTCAATTGTCTCGATTAAAGACGAAAACAAATAAAAAATCGATCAACTTGTGATTAAGAAGTTATTTTTCTTAAAAAAGTCTCGCTCGTAAGATGGTAAATGGTCACCATATTAAAAAAAATAGATCATTTCCTTCATTAATTTTAGCTCTTGTAAATTTAGCATGCGGACTGATTTTGAATCGACCCACGTGAGATTGCTTAACAAGACAACAAATTTATTGTTCAATCCAAATGTACGTGTTAAAAACCCACGTAATTTACTTGATTACTTCTTCTCAACAAGACACTTTTATTACGAAAAGTACTAAAGAAACATAAAAAAAAATTTTTTTTATTCGAATACACCTTTTAAACTCCTAAGAAAATCATTTTTCATACATGAATTTATTTGATAAATAAAATTAAAGTTTTCATTAAGTTATATACATCGAGTTTCTCTATTCATTGACATTAAAGGGATATAATTTTATAATAACCTGCATGAAACAGACTCATACATGTCAAGTAAAAAAAAATTGCTAATTTTATTTGAGTTATATTTAAAAATCATGATATTAATGTATGGGTTGAATTTAATAGTAGCTTTCGAGATCCGAGCTCATAAATTATTTTCCTTAACATCATTATTACCAGGAATATCTCAATTTTGAACTTTTAATATAAAAAAATTAGAATAATTAATGTGATGATCATTAATGATATATATATATATATATGTAATGTAAAAATGCAGGCTGTTTTATTTTTATATTGGTGCCAAGTAAAATGATAATAAAATTTAAGCTTTATACATATAAATAATACTAACTATTACATGGCTTGGAAGACAAGAAGAAAATGTCATACTCTTGGTGACAATGTTCTTTAGCTCACTCATTACTTCAATAGCAAAATAAATACAAATATCTTTAGCAAATTTAAATGCGATGGCGATTTTGTATCTGCATGACAGACAAAGGACATTAGATGCAATTTAGTTATGGCCCCATTGTTTTTTAGCCTCCTTCAAATAATAATAATAATAATAATTCCTTTTTTTTCTCCTGGAATATATGTATATGAATATACATATAAATTTTATTAAAATTATTATTTAATTAAATTAATGTCATAGCTCAATTAAATATCAACTCAATTAAAAAATTCAATAATTTGTTATTTTTAGAAAATAAAATACATTTTATAAAAGAAACTATTGATCACGCTCGGGACACGAAATATACACGAACTGTCATAAATTCCTATGGTAAAGGGGGTAATGTTGTAACTTTAAAGAAACTGTCGGTCTCTTAACTGGGGTTAAGTAAACCCGAGTCCCAGGTTAAGGTCCCCTGGTACGGGACCCTTGTGAAGCGTCGGTGACTCGGTCCGAGTTAAAACTTTCAGTTTAAAAGATAATGAATTTTTAAAATATTTATATAAAAAAGATTTCGAATATTTTTGAATTTAATTTAATAAAGAGAGAAAATCTAAATTCTAAAAGGAGGGACAGAGTGGAAGATTTGGTATATAAGGCATGGAAGCCAACTCTTCTTCATTTCGAGAGAGAAAGAGGGGGGGAAATGGCAGATTCTAGCGATTCGGTTTCCATTGATATGGAATCGATCTCTCTTGGCGGCAAGGTAACCTGTATTTTCCATTTATCTTCTTGTTTGGTTGCCGGGAAAATGCGAGAATCGAGGAGGAAAAGAAATGGGAAAAAAATGCTTTCCTTGTTAAAGCTATACAATGCACCTATCTGTCTTATGCTTAGATAGGCTGGATTTTTTTTTTTTTTGGTTTATTTCTAATACAGCTTAAAGCATATATTGAAATTATTCTTTCATTCTTCTTCTTGTAACAGTCTAGTTTATTTACGTTTATGTTATAATTAGTTTTGAATGATAACATAATTTGTTCTTCATGGTCCATTCAATTAATGACTTCTGAGCTTTAATTATTTCTCATTTTAATTCAATGATTTTGAAACTTATAGTACATGTTTCTTTATTTATTTTTACTTATTTGCTTTGTGTGCTGGGAAAGAAAAAATAATCTTAGACTGGTAATTTTCATTAGTGTTATGTCAATGGCTTGTCAATTTAGGAGTTTGGATGATGCAGAATATGCCTAAATGTGCAAAACAGTTAGGTCTCTTTAAAAAGTTCTGTTGCACATGCTAACTCTCTCTAGCTAGAATATACTTAGCTTGGGCTATGCTTGGAATACTTCTCTTTTCAAAGTAAATGAAACCCAAGTTGGTTAGACTCTTATTGCCTGGCAAGATCATATGTTATAGGTTCTCCGCATTGATTATTTGTTGAAAGTCTCTCTCAGGCTGTTCCGTAGATGGTAATTTGATTTGATTACTTTGGTTGCTTTCCAGAAGGTTTGTTAAATGAATAACAATTCATTGTAAAATCTATATGCAGGAGTACCTAGTAAAAACTCACCATGGTACAGTTTCAGTTGCTGTGTTTGGAGACCAAGATAAGCCGGCTCTTATTACCTATCCCGATTTAGCTCTAAATCGTAAGTAATGCAAGAAACTTCATTGTACTGCTTTGTTTCCTTATCTGTGTGTCTCGCCTATGAAAATTGATATGTGTGTGTATATGTTTGCCAACAGTTTTGGGTAAAAAGGGTTGCTCTTTTTTTTTTTTTTTTTGAATTATGAATTTTCTCCCTAAACATAGACATTATTTTAAAAGTGAGATCTTTTGTGTTTTCATCATAACACACGAGACTTTGAGGCTTGAATGCTTTGAGCTAAAGTTTTCAATGTCAATATAATATGTTTGAAGTTCATAACATCATAATTTGTTGGATTTCCACGATGAGCAAAACCATTTATCCAATGATTCTTCATGTTTCTTACCTAAACCTTTGATCGTGTGAGATTTTGCAGATATATCCTGTTTTCAAGGCTTGTTCTTTTGTCCAGAAGCTAGTTCGTTACTCCTCCACAACTTTTGCATATATCATATAAGTCCTCCAGGGCATGAGGTCAGTTCTACTCATGTTTTAATCATGTATTTTCTGTTCTAATCAATTTCTTTTGGTGGTTGTATCTCATAATTCACACCTTTCTTATCCGGGACTTTGTTCAAGAAATATTGCAGTACGGAGCTCCACCAATCTGTCCCGATGGTTTTATGCCTTCCGTTGATGACTTGGCAGATCAAATTGTTGAGATTCTCAACTTTTTTGGGTAATTATATAGTTTCATAGTTGCTTTATTTTCTCTCTTTCTAAGCGTCAGCTGGTTAGAATTGTACTTTACTGTAATCTCTTCTGCTCCATAGTTTATTATGTTGGGGGGTAATTATTGCAGTAGTTGTCTGAAAATGATGTAAATTGATGCACCTACTACCCACGTATAGGTTCTTAAGCTGTCGTTTTCATCAATACGTTATTATCATTAAAATATTTACATGGAAAAGAATGAAGGCAAGCAAGCTTTATTCAATTATTTAACTCTTTTTTTTCTTCTCTTTACTCCAGGCTTGGTGCTGTAATGTGTATGGGGGTTACAGCTGGAGCATATATTCTTACCCTATTTGCTGTAAGTCAAGTAGCTAGGCATATGCAAAATTTTTCCTTTTTTCCCTTTCCCCGTTTTCCAGATAAATAACTAAATATTCTGTTGTATTCTTGGAAATGATTATTCTGCATTGTCTTAATAGATGAAATACCGGCAACGTGTCCTTGGGTTAATACTTATTTCGCCCCTATGCAGAGCACCCTCATGGACAGAGTGGTTGTTAAATAAGGTTCCTCTTCCGGGCTTTTTTATTTTTTTCTCTGTTTTTTTCTTCTTTTTTTTTGGGGGGGAGGGAGGGGGTTAAATAGTTAAGTGCTTAGATGGATTGTCATATATATTTCAGGTGATGTCAAATTTACTATATTTCTATGGCATGTGTGGAGTGGTGAAGGAGTTGTTGCTTAAGCGGTACTTTAGTAAGGTAGTTTTCAGCTCCAAAAACATATGCCGTTTTGCTTTGTTCTAGAATCAGACTAGTTGAGTGATGAGGTTCTGAATGACTATGGCAGGAAGTTCGTGGTAATGTTCAAGTACCGGAATCAGATATAGTTCAGGCATGCAGAAGAGTTAGTTCTTGAACTCCTCGTGTTTGTCTCTTATTTACTTTTCGATCGACAATGAAGTAAGGTTATTTTGCTCATGGCATTTTTCTGACTGATCGGAATTTTTTTCGTTTTCCACAGTTGCTAGATGAAAGGCAGAGTATAAATATTTGGCAATTCCTAGAAGCAATGAACGGGTAAGCCTGTCCCCATCATAAATAGTAGAACCATGTTCCTTTCTGAAAGTGCTCTTCAAACGGGTTTCACATGGCTTGTTTAATCATCTTTTCTCCTTTACCAGGGGAAATGGAAAGAAATTTTTTCGATTCATAAATGTCGTTACCACTTTTGGTCCAGCATGAAACATTTATTCACTGTCTTTCAGGAGACCTGACCTTAGCGAAGGGTTAAGGAAACTGCATTGCCGTTCATTAATATTTGTTGGCGAAAACTCTCCTTTCCATTCCGAGGCTCTTCACATGACATCGAAACTAGATAGAAGATATAGTGCCTTAGTGGAGGTACGCAAAACATTTTATTGCCTAACCATGTTATAATATCTTACATTTATATAGCTTGCAAAAACATATATGGTGATAGGGGTGAGCGTTCGATTGAATCGAGTGAAAAAGTTTAAATTAATCAAGTTGAGAGTTCCATTTTATCATTTTAAATTTATTTGGAAATTTTTCGAATCGAGTAGGTGAAATAAAATTCGATACGAATTGAGTGAAATTGTTCGATTTAAATATATGTCAAATTAAAATCTTATTACGATAGAATTAATTTCATGTTAGTGCATATACGCTTGAAACTTGAATGGTTATCTTATTTAGGTCCTAATATTATTATTTTAGAATTTCTTTTAAAATTTTTAACTTTTTTATATATTCATTAGATTTTTTTAGAATATTTAATTTATATATATTTTAAAAATATAAATTATGGAATTTTTAGAAATATTTGAATTTTAAAAATTATTTTTAATTTTTGTTAAGAAGCTAATTTGTTCATTTTTAAAATTTATAAGGACCAAATGAGTATTTATTCTAGTTATTCAATTTATAAAACAACTCGAACTCGAATTACTTACTTATTTGAGTTGAATTGAAAAGAAAAAAATCAAATAATTAAATTTGTTTAATTTGAAATTCGAAAAAGAATTTAATCTTTTAAATCAAAATTGAGCTAGCACAACCTGACAACCTGGAAAATGGTGGAACCTGCAGGTACAGGCATGTGGGTCAATGGTGACGGAGGAGCAACCCCATGCCATGTTGATACCAATAGAGTACTTTCTTACGGGATACGGTTTATACAGAGCGACCCTAAGTGTTAGTCCTAGAAGCCCATTGAGTCCATCTTGCATCTCTCCGGAGCTTCTTTCACCGGAAAGCATGGGGTTGAAGTTGAAACCGATTAAAACCCGGATTTGTTTGGAAGTTTGAGAGGAAGATGAAACGGGAAAAAAAGGGGCAAATCAACAACATTTTGTAATCTATATAAGGTGATTTGGTAACATGTTTTGACATGTTGGTGAAGGAAAAGAGAAAGGCATTAGGGTTGTAGATAGAGAAGCAATAGCGACAGAAAAAAGGAAGAAGAGATATTGTCAATTCTTTTATTTATAATCATAAGATGTTTAGCTAAGGTGAAGTCATGTAAATCATTGAATAATTATTTACTAGAGAAACCGCCAATAATATAATGATAAACAAAGGGTGCGTAGTGAATTTAAGCTTTCCATTTTCTATTTGTAATATTTAGTATTTGAGCTTATGATGATGACATCCCCATTTTTATTAAATTAGATAGCTGAAATAAGTGCCGAGGACATAGATCTATTTTGGACTATTGGTTCGTCAAAATTAGTTGATTCCCATTGATTTAAGTATTTCTAAAATTACCCTACCATTGTAATTTAAGCTTCATAGTTTTAGAAACACTATATGCCTACAAATAACAAATTTTATATAATATGAAGTATCAAGGTATTGAAAAAGTTGATGTTAACTTTGAAGTGTGGTCTATAAGTCAACTAAATTAAACACTCAATTTGATGTGGAAAATAAGAAATTCATAATGACCTTAAATTAAACTTTAAAAAAAATCATCAAGCCAACCACAGCCAAAAAAAAAAAAAAAACCTATCTGATATCCACAATTAAATCATACCTGAAACGATGTAAGGAAACTAGTTTTAATTTCTCCTACTATATATACAGATCATGTCACTAAACCAAAGATGAGAGGACCGGACATTCATCGAATGGAAGCCCAAAACTTTAATGGTTTGCCTTGTCTCCCCGTTGTGTGGCTGGCTGACCTTTTTGTCGGCAGCCGTGTGCCTCCTCCGCTCCTGCTGGTCTGTAACTTCGGATGTTTTGGTGCAAGTTCTGACTTGGGCTTCTACTTGAGAGTTACGATGAATATTCGCATTTAAGGGGAGCTTGATTCAAACTAATAACTGGTGTTCTTTTGAACAAGCAACATCCATTACGTGCTGTCATACTAGAAATTGTGGCTTGTTAATAAAATTTCGCTCCTCTGGTGGTTTTCCTTTTAACTTGATATGGTCATTTTCATGTTGTCTCTCTCTGGTTGCGAGCCTTGTTTAACCCTACGTGCCTTTATTTCTTTTCGTTATTGGAGACTTATTCATTATCAAAACTCCCTTTACCCAAAAATTCTGAAAGCTAAATACTTACAAAATAGAACTAAAACTCCCGTCTCACTTGGATTGCCCCTAAATTTACTCAACACTTCCTTGAAAAACAATGCCTTTGGAACCGTATCAATATGCTTGCTGCCATGCATTATTACAGACAGTTTCAAGGTGTGGCTTCATCTCAATGTGACCTCTTAAATCTTCTTGCAAAGGCCAAGGCTTCCCTGGTATCTCCTTTTTATGTACTGAATCGAAAATATGTGACTGGCCCCTAATACTATTTGTCTTTAGCCATCCATCGAAGCTTTGCGGCCATACCGCCAATATGGTGGCAGATAATCCTTTAATTGATGATTTGCCTCATTCTTTTTCTTTTTCTTTTATATCTTTAATATCTATTTTATAATACATATTCGGGTTTGTGGTTGCTATTATCTTTTCATGTTTGAATTATTAGTATTTTTGCTATCCTTTAATTAATATATTTCAGAATAAAACATTAATTAATATTTAAAATATACTGTTATTGTTTGGGTAGTTATTTATTAGTTTAGATAAAATAAAAAATAATTTAGAGGATAATATTTTATAATAAATGACATAATTATCCATAATTGCATTTGATATCGTATATCTAATTTGGCTTTTCTGATATTTCTCTTTAAATTGACTCGTGCAGGAGTGAAACATTGTTCAGAGAGGGCAATTTTTTTGAAAATTATCATTATAACTTTTATTTTTTTAAAAATTTTAATTTGATCCTATAATTTTTTTTTAAAAAATTCTCATTAATCCTTTCAAAAATTAAAAAAATAATTATACTCCTAAAATTTTTAAAAATTCTTATTAGACTTCTAAATTTTTGAAAATTTTAAACAAACTCCCTCAAATTTTAATCACCAATTTCCAGGGGCGAAGCCAGAATTTTTTTTTAAGGGTGCCGAAATTAAATTGTAACTTTTACAATAGTAAAAGTATAATTTTACCATTTTAATAGCATCTATCTTTATAATTTTTAAAGAATTAAATTAAATTTTTATTATTTTAGGGGTCAAAATGTAATTTTATCTTTCTAATTTAAAATTTTAAAAATTTCAAAGGACCTAAATAAAAATGTTTCCATTTTTGGGCCGCCGCCCCCCGCCCCGGTCGTTTTCGCCCCTGCCAATTCGTTACTAACTGGTTACGCTAACTCAGCGAGATACTTTTATATATATATATATATATGTACAGGCACATGCGTAAATCTTACAGTTCCCAATAATTTCCCTCTAACAATTCTATCACCAATGTAGTTGAAGCTTCGTAATCCCTCAGAAAAGTCAACTCTTTCCAGCATCTTTGAACAACAACAACATCAGGAAAAAACCCTTTCTAGCATCAAATATCAAACAATCAGGCTAATATATATAAATATATCTATAGCAACTTGGCACTTTAATTTTCATGATCAAATCCATCATCAGAAATAACTCAAATAGAGGAAGCTGTCTGAACATTATAGTAGAAAATTTCACGTCTGCTTAATCTGTGAAAGGAGACAGTTAAAAGGAATAGATATATAAAATTGTTTTCATGTTTGATACTGACAATTTTCTTATCCTTCATCTTCATTCCATGGTCGAAGCTTACTTTTTTTCACAATATCATTTTTAAGATTTAAACTTATATTTTATTCTTGTAAATATTAATTACAATTTATCATGAAAATGAGTGCTTAATTTTAATCATTTATTTAAGAGAATCAGAAAATCATAAATATTTAATCCTAGATTAAAATAATATAACTGAGTTTATCACCCAACAAAATCTAAGATATACAAACCAATTCGCAAACTGTCAAATCCCCATTAATAAACTAGAGCTTTCATTCAGAGAGAATCTTACCCTAACCAAACTTATTTCAATCTTGTTGTAGTCAATCATGTCTCGGTTCATGAAGAGAACCCATTGCCACAATCCCGAGCTTTTGTAGATTCAACTTCACGACTGTATCCACAAACATCTTTGTATCTTCCCCAGAGTTCCCCTCTGGTATATCCACTATATAAGACTCTAAAACAATGGTGTAAACTTTCCCTTCCTTATGAAACCCATTCACCGATGTCACCGACCTGTAGTTTCTCAGCCTATGCTCACCTCCCACCACCCTAAAGCTTAACACATGCTTTTCATCATCCAAAAACTCCAGCCTTTCCGTACTTGTCGAAGCTGGCAAGCCCGACACCACGGTGACTTCTCTAACGCTCCCAACGCTACCGTCGCCGCTCCTCATGTTACAACCCTTGATGAAGTGTTTGTATTTTTGTGGATTTTCAAAGCTTCGAACGAAAGGCCAAACGACTTCAGCTGGGGCATCGATGCGCTGAGTTACCAGCGATGTGCATGTGTTCGGCGTCGGCTCAAAATTATGGTATGCGTCAATGAGAGGCTTCAGCTCCGCATACTCTTCTCGGGTTAGACCCAAATGAGGCGGCGGTTGCTCGCTTGAGTTATCCATGGGCAGCACCTGTCACGGTTGCTCGGATCGGAGCAAGATGAAGCTAATAAAGAAAAATCAAGGCTTTTGAGTTTTGAGTTCGTTAAAGGCAAAAAGACCGGGTTTATAATAAAATCGTTGGTCGTTGTTGTTATTAGACATATATGCCCTTTGGCAGTGCACTTTGGTTTGTGTTTGTTTGTCTTTTCTCTAAAAGTGTGTTTACTTCTAAATTAAGAGATTTATTGGTTGGAGTTAGGGACCATTATAAAATGGCTATTTTGGGAATGTATTTTTGTCTTTAGCTTTACTTTTATATTTGCTTCCTATGAAATGTGTATTGAAGCGACATTTGCATGGAAACTATATTATAACTTATTATTATGCGTGCTACTCTACATTTTTTAGTCACCTAAAACTTAAGTTTGGCAATCATATCTAAAACATTAACATTTTTTTGCTTTGAAGTGAAGTCTATTTTCATAAACAAATCATATAAAATGTTGGAAAGTGGTTCACATTCAGATTGAATTTTGGTGTTTTTTATGATTAATATATTTTATTTAAGGTTTCCATTGGCTTAGTCTATTTGTATCAACTATAATGATTATTAATAATTTTATTTCCATTTTAATGCATGGATCCCTTTCCTTTGTATATACTTTTGAAAAAAAAAAAAAAAGGAAAGAGGAAAAATAAGCTGTGGTTAATAATTTAGAGACGAATTTAAAATAACCATAATTTGAACTCATAATATAAGCAACAAGTTGACAAAAACAAAGACAAAGTTGGGATTGGGAACAACAAATTTTAGCTCATTGCCCTTAAAAAAAAACATAAACACACAAAACACAAGCTGAGATTGTTCTTGAAGCATCTCTGAGGTAAGGGAGTTAAAGAAAAAGAAAGCAGGAGATTCGAGCATCATGTGACAATTCTAACAAACCGGTCTCGTGTGATCTATAACTCCACTTTGCAGTTTGCTGGACCCCCCCCCCCCAATCGCCACCTTTTTTTTTTCCTTCTCTTTAAGCTGTGTAACCGTTCTTTTGCTGATAATGGTTGAAATAAGCAAAGCTCGTGATTAATTTGTCACGTCTTATATTATATTATATTATATAGTTTTAGTT
The DNA here is from genome assembly GCA_025698515.1 of Gossypium sturtianum. Lineage (NCBI taxonomy): Eukaryota > Viridiplantae > Streptophyta > Magnoliopsida > Malvales > Malvaceae > Gossypium > Gossypium sturtianum. Next base: position 169,357,771 of record CM046955.1, read on the forward strand.
TCATCACAAACTTAGTTTGAGAAAGAAGCAGATCCATTAGGGACGACAGCTAGCTCCTACCGCATGCATGCTGTATCTAGAGTTAGGAGTAAAAGCACTCGGGGGAAGAAATAATAAATTGGATTCCATTAAAAAAAAAAGTTATAAAAGGTAATATAATAAAACAAATATATATATATTAATAATTTCATTGAAATAATATCTTTTATTACATTAAACAAATAATATATTTTTAACAAAATTAATATATATATATTTTCATTCAATCTACTTCTATGTCATAAACTAAAAAAATTATAAAAAATGGATTCTACGAGATGCAAAATCATTAATGATAACATCAACATCAATATTTTCTAAAAAAATTATTCTTAATTGATAAAATTGCTAGACCATTCAACCGTTCTTGTGACATTGATAACCTTAAGTAGGTTTTGATTAACTTTAGCTTTGAAAAACTTCTTTTAGATAATACTAGTCATAGGGATCGTTAAAAAAAAATTATAAGCGATTGAAATATTCGGATAGTAACCTGCAGATTTGACAAACTCAAGAGAGAAGAACTATCACGCCAAAGCCACCATCGACTGCCAGAAAAATTATTTTAGAATCTCACACTCTCAATCTATCATATATAAAGTAAAAATTAATAACTTCAATTGATTGATGCTAATGATTGATGAATAATGTATTACTCAAATGAAATTTGGTCCTATTTAACTTCTAGAAAATTTCTCCCGTTGCCATGGTTATGGGAAAATAGAGAAAGTTGAATGCTAGTAACCGGTGATTTTTTGGGGGAAATTGAAATTCTCCATTAGCTTTAATGGCAAGAGTTGGAATTTGGGAACTAGAGGAGGTTTGGAGAAGCTAAGGAGTTAGAGATGAAGCGTTTATGGTGAAGAATTAAAGGCTCATTTTCTTTTTTGTTCTTTTCTTTTTCTTGATTGTAGCGAAGCATCGATCAAAAGACTTAAAAAGGCTGAAGATTTTTTTCCCTACATTAAAAGCTGAAGAAAAAGTCTTTTTGGGCCCCTCCCAGACTTCCCCAGGGTCGGGTCTGAAAGTACCATGAAGGTTTAGAAGTAGGATTCAGATTGTATTTTGTTCCTTTTATTCAAAAATAGGCAATTATGATCTGAAAAGTCGATCCGGGGCAAGTGTTCGGATCTATTATGACATATCAATGAGGCGCTCAACGGGCCTTTTTAATCTTATAAAACCTTTTTCGGACTTTACTTACATTGGTGCAAAACCCAATTTTTTGTGCAACAGGTGTAGTGTATTCATATCTTAATTAGAAGTTCTGAGGTGGAGTTTTTTTTGTCTTACATAGATAGAACAAACAATATTACTCTATCCCAAATCACATGCGCATTCATTACTACGGGATATTCCAGTATCGATAGTTAGTCATTTGAGGGGTTTTTATTAGTTTTAATTTTAATAGAAATAGAAGCAAAAAATAAAATATATATTATATAATATATTTTATTTTGCTATATCTGCGTATTACTTATCCTTACGAAATATCAAACGGAATAGAACGATTTGATTAGTTTTAATGAAATTCTTTGATTGGTTTTTCCCAAAGAGAGTAATGCTCCGTTTTATTTGACCCATGGGTCCAACAAAACCAAACCATTACACAATTAACAATTCCAATTAAATTAATAATTTTTACTATTTAAATATTCAAATTGACTAGAAAATCAAATTTAATAATTTAAATGGTACGGTAATTTATTTAATTAAATTAAATATTAAATAAATGGATTTAATAGAAATTAAATAGAATAAGAATAGAATTTAATAGAATTCTCTAATTTCTAATTCGAATTTCGAATCCTAAAACTAAAATAATAATAAATAAATAGAGAGCTCTTGTTCTTATTCGAAAAGTCATGTGATCTTTAACCAATTCTCAAGCTTCAATATAATTACTGTGAGTAAGTGCTATAGCTTTGTTTCAATACTCAGTGCTTGATCGAACCAAGCCTTCGCTATTTCAGAATCCCCCTGTCGAATGGCCTGTTCTCCCCGGTCGAAATAGGCGGTTCAATTCCTTACCTTAGAACCGTACTCGAGAGTTTCCTACCTCATACGGCTCGGTAGTCAATTCTTTTGGTGTCCCATTTTTTTTACTCTACCATATATCCAATTGAATTAGATTTCTCATAGATCTATCGATTTGTCTCGAGTTAACCAAAAGGGGTATATGTTAAATTAGAGAGCAAATTAACTATTTTGTTAAAAATTCCATCTATTTCTACTATTACAAATTGGTCCATGTACGCCAACATGATGTATACGTGGCACACTACATGTCACAGTTTAGTTATTCCATCAAGTATGCTAGTTTTTAACCGTACAAATAGATGAAATTTTAAATAGAAAGAACTACTTTACTCTTTGATCTAATATATATGAATTAGTCTATCTATTTTTTTAATAGAGGGGACAAAATATAATTTAACTCTTAATATAAAGACTTCTATAACATTTTTACCCATAAATAGGGGGTATGGGGACTTTGAAATTAATACTCTATATATGAAACAATCTTTATGATATAATTGTAGGGGCCATTTATGGGTTCGGCATGGAGCCGTACCACTTTCATATGCATGCATGCATGCATGTAATGTAACAAACTGAACACGAGTAGGCGATTAAATTTTATTTTATTTTTATTTATTTAAAGAAGGACAAGTAGAGGGTACCGTAGAGGCTAGCAAATGGCAGCGAAGCTGAAGCATTCACTTGCATAACGATGAAATCTAATGCTAATAAACATGTATAGATTTGGATTATGTATAGTGTACTTAATTACATCTTTAATCAGTTTGGTCATAAGAGAAACCAATTATTTGGTAAGCATGTGATCATGTGACCTTTTTCGGTTTTCCCCTTGTACCAGGGAATTCTTGATTACTTCAAGCTTCTTTTTTTGTCGTTGTAGGGTACAGTAAATTGAAGCAAAGAAAGAAATATGATGAACGGAATTCAAGGTAAAAATAATTGTAGAATTGAAACCACCCCAAGTTGTGTCCTTTCCTGATGTTGATTTACTATAGTTGTGTACATATACAGAAACATCCAAAGAGTAAAATATATATTACAAGGTACTCAATTTTTTATCTTAGACATTCGCGGAGTCAAGTGGCTGGAAGGTCCCGATCTTCTTAAAAAGGAATTTTTTTTATTTAAACTTTTTATAATTTATAAAATTTTAAATTAATTATAGTAAAATTACATTTTAGCCCCCTAAAATGATAAAATTTTGATTTAATCATTTAAAAATTATAAAGATATAGACTATTAAAATGATGAAATTGTATTTTCACTATAATAAAAATATATAATTTAATCCGACTCTCCCCCAAATTTTTTTTTGGCTCCGTCACTGATCTTAGACCTTTCATATTTGGTACAAATATTATATATTATATCTATACTATTTATTAAGTGTTTTATTGAGTTGGTGTCACTCTCAATCAAGTCAGTATCTCGGTTAGGCAATTACCCAACACTTTTTTATAATTAAAATAAGTTATATTATTCGAGGGTAATTTGATTTTTTATTTGAAAAAACCAATAAAAATTTTCATACAGTGAGATTTAAACCCGAACCAATTGCATTAGCGAAGCTTTCTGCTTTATCACTCAACTAAAGCTTTATTTTGATATTTTTATACATTTCAATCTTTATTGTGCATACTTTATCACCTCCATCAATTATATATGTATATATTAATGTATTTGATTGAGTTTGTATCATAATTTTTTAATTTTATTATTAATTAATTTTAAACCCATATTTATATTTTAAATTTATAATTTCCACGCATATAATAAAATTTGTAGTGAAGCTTTGGAATGAGATTTTTGAGACGCAATCATGCCCAGTGGCGGAGCTAGGATATTAATCTTGGGGGGCCAAGCTAAAATTAAAAGTGCTATATGTAACAGTCTATTTAAACATATAAACAATCGATTCAAAAGAAGCAGTATTCCAACATGCCAATCGATTTAAACATATAAAAAAAAAATTCAAAAGAAGCAGTATTCCAACAATTAAGACGAAATAGCTATCATTTGACTCGATTAACTATTTTTTATTCCGTTTTCACAGGAATATTCACTACTTCACAAGTTATCATTTGGCATAATTTTAAACGAAGTGACCAAGGTTTTCTTCCTTCCCTTCACTTCGGCCGAAACTTACTATAACATTATCTAACTATTTTTGTTTCATTTTTATACTTTTAACAAGTTAGAAACCGTCTCCTAATCATTTTCCATAAAGAAAAATACACATTTCACTTAATTTTATAAGCTTCCAAGTTCCATCAATATCCTTTAATGACAACTTTTAATATACTTGATAAAACAAAAAACTAATGGTACATATATGTAAAACAAGTTTCAAATATTCAAAATCTATGAAAAGTTTGAAGAAAAACATACCTTATACTTCAAATTTGGATGAAAAATGATAAATAATTTTTTTTTCTTCTTTTCTTGCTAAGCACCAATATGAAGAAGAAAGATGATAAAAGTCTCTTCATTTTTTTTTATATATATTATTATATTACTTATAAAATATTATTATGTTAAGTAAACTATTAAATAAACATTAATTTATTATTATTTAACAAAAATATCATTCAAAAGTCATCATGAGTAATTTAGCTTCTTCAAAAAAGATTTTCTCTTTGTTTTTATCAAGAATAATTTTTTTAATATTATTTTCAGTCCTATAAAAATATTGGAGGGACCTACTTATATTTTTAGGAGGGCTATAATATATATACAAAGGGAAAAATTACAAAAATCTTAAACCTTGAGGGCCTACTTATATATTTAGAAGGGTCGTAGTATAAATTTACAAAGGACTAAAATGGCCCCCTGAGCCTTAACGTGACTCCGTCACTGATCATGCCTCACAAGAAAATGGAAATTGACAACTTTCAGCTTATTAATTTATGAATTCAATTTTTTAAAATTATAAATATGGATACAAATAAAATTAGAATTATAAATATAAATGATATACATTTAAATATTTATAACTAAGTCCAACCCTTATATAAAATATAAATACAATGGAATTAATGACAGAAAGAAATCAAATTTTACTACTCACTCGACCCAAAGAAGGGTGGAAAACCGTCAACGATTTTCTTTCAAAATAGAAATTTTAAAATAATTGCTGCGGGCCGAGTTTCCAAGTCTAGACCGGCCGATGACTCAATTATCAGGTTTTTTTTCGAATATGATTTGTTTGACATGGAAAGTTAAATTATGAAATCAATTTGAGAGAATGGCCTAACTTTTTATTTTATTTTATGAGGAGAATATTATTAATAATTGTCATTAATCAGCACTTTTGGCTGCTTTGGCCCAATGACGATCGGGCCATTGAGGTTATTGCATAGAAAATGCATTTCCAGTTCGTAGATCCACAAATTTAAAATATTATTAATTATGTTGTGAGATTGTTCAAATGATACTATTAAACAAATACTAGGTTATTATAAGCCACGAGATCGAATAATCAATGCATACATTGCTTTATACCTTTTTTTATTTCTTAAATCTAATCCACCTAATTATTGAATGGTTGCATTATTGCTAATAAAATATGTATTTAGACAATTTGTTTATATTTGATTCCATTTTCAACTTTGCAAAGGGAATATGATTGGTTGAGAAGCTTTATGTCGATGATAGATAAAAAGTGTATTAAAGATATAAATTATTAAAATAGTGAAATAATATTTTTACTATCATTAGAATATACAATTTAATTCTCTCAAATAATTTTTTGGTTTCGCTACTACTTATTATTTTTTTATTTATGAATTAGTGAGAGATTATGGATAATTTTAGATATTATCTAAAAAAATAGATATAACCGAATCTTATAATAAAATTATTAAAAAAATAAAATAATATATTCAACTAATTAACTGAAAAAAAAAAAACCCAACAAAGTTTACTTATCATATCTTTCATCGAAAAAAGAAAATTCAAACATCGATTCTTGTGGTGATATACCTTAAAACGAAAACGTAACGAAACTTTTTTAACATTTTTAAATGTTAAAAATTATATGATTGGAAAGCCACGTGTCAATGCTTATCAATGTCTGCCAGGAAAGAAAAGCAAGTCTTTAAGCGTTTCGTCTTCTCATTATTTCTAATTTTTAGTTAATGAAGCCTATCAGAATCTCTCGTTGAGAGAGATATAAAGAGTTCTCAATCTGTTGATTAAGCAAAAGATTAACGTTGAAGCAACAATACTGGGAAAGGAGAGTCTAAGGACATAAGGATCTTCGTCTCTGATGTGTGATTGTTTGAAGCTATGGATTCAACTAGCAAAACCCAATTCTTTGTACTTCTTTATCACCCATCTTTCTTCTTTGTTTATCCATTTAAATAATTTCCTAAATTGCAGAGTTTTATTTTGTTCGTTGTTATAAGAGATTATGGATTTTTTTTTTCTTTTGCTGGAATGAGTTGTGACAAGTGGTTGATTTAGTGCCTTTCTTCTTTGCATTTTAATTATGATGAGCAGCGGTCGAGTTCCCTAACGGCGGGACAACGGATCTGTGCATCTGCTTTCTTACCGGTCCTTATAGTGATCGATTTCTTGATTTATGCAACGTCTAATTGCTTTGGATACCGGCCCCGACCCAAGAAATGCATCTATGAGTTCACTGATCTTACCCGGCTCGCTCATGAATCCCGATGTATTTCTGATTTTCCTTCGTTTTTTTTTTCCTTCAAATTTTTTTTATTTTCATTATTGAGGTTTAGTTACGATGTCTTTATTGCTCCAACAGTGGGGGCAAAATTGTATATTTGACGGGTATTGGATCAAACTTTATGCCTTGTACGATTCTGATTCTACAAATATATAAAAAATCTTTTGAAAAATTGAGTATACTTTACACTGGATGCATCATGCATACCCAGATCCAATATTCAACTCAACTTTTGTAACATAGGTTTTATCTATTGTTAAATTAAAACCTGGAGAGTATATTCTTACTTTTACAATTTTTTCCCCAGCTTTTTTTTTCCCAGAAAACTAACATAGTTGATTGGTTCCCTTGAACTCGTGATTCAGTTTCGGTGAATGAAGTAGAGGCATTGTTCGAACTCTTCAAGAAGCTGAGTAGCTCAATAATCGATGATGGATTAATTCACAAGGTAAATTGAGATTCAGAGGCAATTTGGTGTCATAAACTTTGTTATGATTTTTCCTTTTTCATAGCTTAATTTTATATGAATGCATTGCTTCAAGTTGACGTTTCAGCAGAATTTGTTTACAATGCCATAAATTAAATGTAAAAAATATTAATGAAGTTCCAATTTCTTTCTTTGTGTTATAGGAAGAGCTTCAGTTAGCCTTGTTCCAGACACCCATAGGCAGCAATCTCTTTCTTGACAGGGTAAGAGTTTCTCTCTCTTTTTTCTTTTCCTTGTTAAATACTAGTTTCTTCTATATCCCATGATTGATATTGGAACCAAGTTTGAAAAGAAGATGAATTGTTCAGCTAGAATTTGGGGAATTGTTATTGTTGTAATTTACTAAGTTGAGTTCGTTTTTTGTCTTGATGTGTGCTGTAATTAATGACTGATCAATTACCTAGAATTTCCTACCTCTGTTAATCCTTTCTATTGCAGGTTTTTGATCTTTTTGATGAAAAGAGAAATGGTGTCATCGAATTTGAGGAATTTGTCCATGCACTGAACGTGTTTCATCCATGTGCCCCCTTAGAAGATAAAATTGATTGTAAGGGTTCTTAGGAAATCATTTGCTTTGTACCGTTTAAGTATTGATTTATAGCTTTGTCTCATCTGCATCCTTGTTAATGTCTTGCAGTTGCATTTAGATTGTATGACCTGAGACAAACAGGTTTTATCGAGCGAGAAGAAGTGAGTAAGCAGTTCTAACCTGAGTTCAGTGTCCTGTAAATGGCTCTGAGACAATGGCCTTCCTGCAGTTTTCACATTTTAGCTAATTAACTTTTTGGTTGAATGCCAGGTTAAGCAAATGGTGATTGCCATTTTGATGGAATCTGAAATGAATTTGTCGGATGACCTTCTCGAGGAAATCATTGACAAAGTGAGCTCTCTGAAGTTTAAATTCTTTGCTTTTACTGTTGTAATTTCTTTTTGTAAAGCATTCAATGGCTTACAGGATTTTCATATTTCTGCAGACATTTGATGATGCAGACGCGGACAAGGATGGTAAAATAAACAAAGAAGAATGGAAAGCATTTGTGCTTCGTAATCCCAACCTCTTGAGGAACATGACTCTTCCGCATTTAAAGTCCGTGGTGAACTCCTATTTCCAGTATTGCACTCCCAATCTAGTCTTTTTGATTGACCCCTTGGCCCTTTCCTATCTCGGGTAATTTATCGTCTCTCTGGTTTATGTTATTATCGATCTTCAGGTGCATTACTACCTTCTTTCCCAGTTTCGTTTACAACACTGGAGTTGAGGACTTCTAACCCGAAGTGATGTTAGGCTAAAAATGCCACAAAGATAGGATGCGATTCAAGGGTAAAAGTCAATGATTTCAAGGGTAGATCATCCTGGTTTCAAGGGTGCTTTGATTCAGGTCTCATTGCGGGCAATGAAGTAAATATAGTGTGTCCGGTCCGTGCGAACACTGCCTGACAGTGACAACAACCAAATCATTTTGATTAAGCTCTCCAACTGTATATGTGTCTATGTTATCCGGAGCTAATTTTGAAGGCTCATATCCCATAATCATATTATGTTGGATATGAATACTTTAGAAGAAGCAAAAAGTCCGGAGTGCATTGTATGCCCACAATGAAGTACAGTACAAAGATTTGAAATTGAGTGCATTCACTACTGTTCTCTCGACTAGGGTTTACTCAACTTTTGTAAAAGTTAAAAATTTTAGTGTGCGCTTTAGCGTATCGTAGAATTTTCGGGATTTATTCATGCTTGATTTGGTGATTTTGTTAATTATAAATTCTCATCTCGTGAAAGAAAATATAATGATAAATTTAATTCTCAATTTTTTATACCCTAATTTCTTTTAAGTAAAATTTAATTATTAACATTTAAAAAAGAATTAAATGGTGTAGTAATTCACATATATTTTATGTTGACATGATATTATTTATTGTATATAATATAAAATTTTTAAAAAGTAAAATCGGTATATAATTCAAAACTTATAAAAAAATTCTGAAAATATATAAGAAATTTATAAAAAAAATTTCTAAAAATAGGGTAAATTACACAAATAGTCACCTAACTATACTTTTTTTTAGGTACTAAAAATAAAAAGTCTGCAATTTAAGCATTCATAATTAAGTCATTTTCGTCATTTCTATTAAAATCAATATAATAACAAATTTAACCTTCAAATTTTATATAATATATCAATTTAGTCATAAGTTTTAAAAAATAACTTTCAAAATTTACAAATGCTCTCAATTTGATCCTAAATCTAAAAAATTCAAAAAAATATAAAAATACATAAATATTTTTAAAAATATATAATTTAAATTTAATATTAAATAAAATAAAAATTCCCCACGCCTCACCCCACACCCCGACCCTCTCCCTTTCCCCCTCCCCACCGGAGCTCCCTTCACCAGTCACAACCGTCCCCGTCCCCCTTATATCTGTCACTTCTAAAAAGAATAAGCAATCGAAAATGTCTTTGTACATTAAGAGGTCTGGGTTCTATTTTAAAGCTTAGACAGGCAGTGGATAAACTTGACAAGATTGAAACTTTGGGACTATGATCTCTGTTTTTGGTTTTGTTTTCTCATCTCGGTTGTTTCGATTGCTTATTTTTTACCAATGACTATGGAGGAGAAAATGGGTGGTTCCAATGGTAGGGGAGGGGGAGGGACGGTTTTTATTTTATTTAATATTAATATATTTTTTTTCTTTAATATTAATATAAATATTAATACAAAACTTAAATTTAGGGTTTTTTACATAAATAATATAAAATAAATACCAAAATAGGATAAGGGCATTAATATTAATGAATTTAGGCAAATTCTATAGTAAGAAATTGATATCGCCTGACCAATCGGCAGCACCTCTCTCCTTTAAAAAAAATATTCTTTTGGGTGTAGCCTGATCAATCGGCGACACCCGTATTTCAAACCCAAAATACACCATTTTTTTTACATGTATAACAGAAAAAAATTATTGGTGTCGTCGATGTGTCGGGCGACATCCTATTTTTTTATAATAAAATATATATTTTTTAAAGCTAAAAAAAATTGGTATTTTAATTTTTGGGTACTGGAATTCGGGCCCATGACTGACGGGTCACATCCGCGACAGACCGTCAGGACATCATAGGCTCGAGTTCCAATACCCGAAAATTATTATACCAATTAGTTTTTTTTCTTCATAAAAAATAGTTTTATTATTATAAATGGGGGTTAGTTTGGTCCCCAACCCCCACACATCAATTTTTAACTTGAAGTGAGAAAAAAAATTCGGAAGGTACGCCTCCACTTCCCCTAAAAAAAATTGGAGTTAATCTTCTTCACTGTTTTGTTTGTAATTTTTTTTAAGGTTATATTATTTTAGTAATAGTTTATTAAGGTTAGTATTAAGGTATGTTATTTGTGCTAAAATGTTAATAGTAATTATTTTGACATTTTAATTTTTTTATATTACAATTTATTTTGTTTGCTATTGTTTAAAGAATAGTCAGATGTTCCTTTTAAAAAAAAAAGAATAGTTAGTTATTTTATTATAATTGTGTATGGTTATTTTTTTTAATTATTTTATTAAGATTTTTTGTTCTTTCTATCATCAGGTCCTTCGTCATTGATATCGTGGCATCGTCATACACAATGATCCCGGGTTCCATATGTCGGTTGTCCATCCCGATGTAGTGCATGCTTTCGGGTTCCTCAAGTACCTGGACATCATACCTATTCACCTGATGTTAGAAGATCATGAATCGGAAGAGTTGTTGGTGGGTTAAAGATTCGCGAGCAAAGGCGAGTGTGTTGATGTTATTAAGTGCTATAGGTTGAAGGTGTCTGTCGACTACAGGGTGGCTGACTCTAAACCAACAATCTATGTTGGTGAGTGTTGGAAGTTGATAAAAGGGTGCAAGTGGCGGATACGAGTTGCATTTATCCAGAGGTCCCATCAGTAGGAGATACGAAAATATGTTGGGCCTCATACATGCACTTCTACTCGTATGACGCAGGACCATCGCAAGCTTGATTCAAAAATCATCCGCAATTGCATACTGGCAATGGTTAAAGACTCCCGACCATTACTATATCGGTTCTGATTACCGAAATGTAAGAACGGTTCTAGTAACGAGTTTCATACCGAAATGTATGGTTGGCTATATAGATTGTCATGGATCAGTTGTACAGAAATTGGGATGCATTGTACAACAAACTCCAATGGTGGATTGCCGCAATGTGCTCATACGTTCCAGGGACTATCGTTGAATTGCAAAAGTTGCCTTATTACAACCAAGACAACCAACTATATCCAGGGAAAAGAACTTTTCACCGTATGTTTTGGACATTTGATCCATGCATTCGGACCTTTCCCCACTATAAGCTGCTTGTGCAGGTAGATGGGACTTGGCTGTACGAGAAATATATGTCGATTCTCCTCATTGCGATTGCACAAGAAGGGAATCGAAACTTGCTACCGATAGCTTTTTCCATTGTCGAAGGAGAGAACATGGAGTCGTGAGAATTTTTCCTAGAGAACTTGTGGAGATATGTTGTCACTTAAGACAACGTTTACATCATTTTTGATAGATCAAAGGGGCTAATTGCCACAATTAGGTGTTCGAGTGTTTCGTGGAGATCCGTCTACTACATCAAGCACATTTCGACGAACTTCCACAAGGAATTCAAAAATGCGTATTGGCGAAGACAAGTTGTGAAGATGGGTAATTATCTGTCTAATCTTTTCCCATATGTTTAGAGTTTGTGAAACGACACGTAACATGTTGTAACAATTCAGGGTACGAGCTGGATCCACATCGGTTCAGACGGAGACTGACTGACCTCGAAGCTGATATGAAAGGTCAAATGAATACTACATTATATGAGTGGTTTGGGAGTATGGAGCCCTGGCAATGGGCTCAAAGTTTTGATAACGATTCGTGATATGGTCAAATAAGCACAAATTTGGCAGAGGCCGTTAACACGGTATTAAAGGGTACATGACATCTCCCAATTGCATATATATTCTCAACTACTTTTTACCGAATGGCCACATTGATGCCAAAAATAGGGCTTAGACAAGTAAATCAAATGAATGAAGGGTTTGTGTACGTTAGGGCAGTTAGGATGGAAATGATGGTCAACAGTCGAAAAGCGATGACAATGAATGTTCAATTATATTCTCAACATTTTGAAATGTTTAGAATGACAGAAGCCGTCATTTTTCGACTGGGTATCTCGCTTAGGTCATACGGAGTTGATCTCCTAAACAGACGATGTGACTGTGGGAAATTCTAAACACTTTATTACCCGTGTGCACACGTAATTGCAGTATGCGTTGATACCTCTATCAATGTCTAACAACATATCGATGAGGTATTCACATTAGAACGCACATTACGTATTTGGGGAAATGAGTTCCCAATAATACGAGATGTGTCAACGTAAGAAGTTCCCCCATCGACTTTCGAGTTGGTCCCAGACTGCAGTCTCCGTAGGAAGCCCAGAGGTCGCCCGTATGTCACTCGAATAAGAAATGACATGGACATAAGGAGAGGGTTAACACTAAACATTGTGGCGTGTGTAGATCAATAGGTCATAATCTAAGCAAATTTCCACATCGAAACTATCACCCGGGAGAGTCGTCTCGACTGACTAGAATGTAAATTATGTATTGAATTTCTATTATTGTATCAATTTTAATTATTTACATATATTTGTATTATGTATCTCTTTTTGTATTAAATTTCCATTCTTGTATCAACTTTAATTATTTACATGAACTTGATGAACTTGATGGGCACGTATATTTGCATGAACTTGTTTCAAACATTTCATTAACATGAGGTAAACTTTAGCTTAAAATAAAATATGTCAAATTTTAAATTAATTAAACATTACAATAAACTGAATTATTTGAATTAAAACCATCAAAATCTATGGTTTGATGGGGTTGTTCGTGGGGTGTATTGTTATGGCAGCCTTCTTTCACGTTGCGGATGCTCCCAAAGGTCAATGTCCATCTCACTCGAACCGACATTCTCATCACCCATAGGCGATCCTCGGAGTGTATTCAGCAAACTCGATAAACCGTTGGTGACAAATGTTTACTTGGGAAGGGTGTAGTACTGAGGTGAGATTGGGCTAAACATGTCAAACATCATCGGTGAGCTCGACTGTTGATAAGAAATGTAACATCCCTTCTCCGAGTGATAGGAACTACCAGTCGAGTGTGTGTATGAAAATGAAGGTTTCGACTTGGGCTGGGGCCAACCCCCTATCTCCAAGTGATAGAAACTACCGGTCGAGTGTGTGTATGATAATAAAGGTGTCGGCTCGGGCTGGTGCCAACCCCCTATCTCCAGGTGATAGGAACTATCGGTCGAGTGTGTGTATAACATTGAAAATATTGGCTCGGGCTAAGGCTTAGGCTCTGGCTCCGGCTCAGGTGGTGGAGAAGGATATTTCTAACGAAGACGACTTTGTAAGGGGTCTCGTCAATCCATATGTGAAGGGACTAACATCAATCGACCACTATATAAATAGGGCAACCCATTTCATATGTACCACTACTGGTAGTCCCCCGAGGGAGTGAAATCAGGAAAACATGATTCTAAATAAGGCCTTCTCTCCAACCGGACGTTCTACAACACAATACATAGTTGATGCTCTAATGCTCAATTCTTTGCATTTTTCCCCTTCTTGTTAATTCCGTAGACATATTTTCCCAATTGTATAGGAACATCCGAAATATGTTGACGACACCCGAATTGACGAGGTGCACAATCCTCGGCATACCACTCCACCATTTGAAAATTGATCATGGGTGCATTAACACACCACATGGTTGCATGTGCTCTAGCCGACGGAGGAATAACGGAAGCAACATCCGGCGTGATATACAACATCCACACGAACTACACAATTAAACACATGATCAAAATACTAATTACAATGTAATTTAATAAATAAACTAATTACATGACATTAATATTGTAACACACCTAACCCGTGTCTCAGGCCATGTGGGCAATCGAAATGGGGCACACGACCGTGTCCCAGCCTGTGTCTGTACCCGTGTAACTCTCTAAATTGGGTCATACGGCCAAGTCACACCCCCGTATGCTAAGCCGTGTGTAGGTGCAGGGGTCACACGGCCAAGCCATACGCCCGTGTGCCAGGCCGTTTGTTCAATTCTGAGCATTCTGTTTTGAAATTTTAAAGATGCAGGGGACATACGGCTAAAACACACGTCCATGTGCTAGGCCGTGTGTCACACAAGCCCTTGTCTCTGCCCATGTGGACAAAATAAGGCCATTTACAATCCTTATTTCTCACCCAAACTTAAATACATTAACACTTAAACACATTCCCAATCCAATATAGAATATTTGAATCAAGCCATATTCACGCCTTAACATAACATATTACCACACACAACCAATGTGCTCTTAGGCACATCAAATGACAATTTATTATCATGTCTACTTATGTTCATATATACCTAAATAACCAAATGCATATATGCATAATCAAGCTCAATACTTCTAACATGATAAATCCATTTATATATATATATATCAAGACATATCAAACATAAGCCATACAAATGGCTATTATCAATCAAACATTTACATGCCAACGTTTTGGCTAATTAACCTATACATGCCATTATAACCAAAATGAGTTTACTATTTATACCGAAATGAGCCGAGGGATAGTGTGATGATGCTTCGACCAACGTCCAATCTTTACGAGCTTCTGAGTACTATAAAACAGGGAAAATAAAATAAAGTAAGCATATAATGCTTAGTAAGTCCGTATAACATGGAATTTAACTTACCATTTAATCACATTAAAGGTAAGCACACAAAACATATTCCAAAAAACTTTGCCAAAAGCCTAAACACATATCCTCGTCAACATGTTAGTCATGTATTTCATACAAATATCAAGGGACATTTATGAACTCATAACAATACAATTGTCATATACATATACTTTCCATATCATGGATTTATATAACAGGTACAAACCATTTCCATGTATTTTAGATATATTCAGTAAAATAATCCATTCCGAATCCATATTATCTCATATCAGAACTTTGTCCGTTGAACCGTTGAAAATCTCGATGGATACAAGGGTAGTACATACAAAGTGTACAAAACTGTAATCCGTCAATTCATATTCGGGAAAACTCATACGAGTACTTAAATGGGGAGCTCTCTCTCGAGCCATATAACGGGAAGCTTAACCGAGTTGTATAACAGAAAGCTCATAAGAGCCATAATCAGGAAGCTCATACGAGTCAATAACGAGTAGCTCCGAAGAGCCATTAATTAGGAAGCTCCGGATAGGCATGTATCGGGAAGTTCAAGCGAGCCATATCGGGAAGCTCAGGAGAGCCATTATTCAGGAAGCTCACAAAGAGCCTTTAATTGGGAAGCTCACGAAGAACTATATATCGAGACGCTCATAAGAGCTGCGGTGTGCCCACAACACATGCAGGATAATGACCGATCGGGATGCTCCGAAGAGCTATTAACGGGAAGCTCGCAAGAACCATATAACGGGAAGCTCGAGAGGGCTAATAACGGGACGCTCTTTCGAGCTGTAGTGTAACGACCTGATAGTCACGGCTGTCGGAAAGTGCATTTTCAAGACTCTGTTACCATAAATCAGACTCGTAAATATTTTATTAGGTTTTGGTTAAGAAAATGTGCTTGAATTAAGCGTAATTAGGTATAAGGACTAAATTGCATATAGGGTGAAAGTTGAATTATAGATTAAAAAAATTAAAAAGGACCAAAGAAGCAATTATGCCATTGGCATTAAATGAGACGGCATAAGATAGATATGTATAAAATTAAAGTTAAAATTATATATATTACTTAATATTTAAGTAATATATATATTTAATATAATAATAAAGTAAATATAATAAATAAAAGAAACAAAAAGAAAGACAGAAGGTTAAACAAAATAGAAAGGGAAAGAAAGAAAAAGAAAAAGAGAAAGAAAGAATGAGAAGTTAGGGATTTTGATAATACTCTAGAACGTCATGTTTTTATGTGCTAATTGCATATTTATTTTGAGTACGATTCTATTAATTTGGGCTATTTATGGTCTTTTATCTTGTAGGGACTAAATTGGAGGCAAAAGCAAAATTAAGGGCCAAAAGCGTGAATTTAGAGATAAAATGGGCCAATGTACGACACATGGAAAAGTTGGTGCCAAAAGTACAAGCATGGATGACACAAGGGTTGAATTGCAAAAAAAGAAGAGATTTTATTTTATCAAACTCTATTTTAATTATATTAGGATAATTAATATTAGGATAATTATTATGGATTATTTAATTTAGGATTTATTTTATTTATCTTTATTTATCTTTGATTATTTGTAATTATCTTTAGGAATTTAAGTAGGACTTGTCTACTTATCTTAGCACTATAAATAGGGGATAAAGTGACTCAAATGGTTGTTCATCTTTTTCTGTAAACTCTCTCCCCAAAATTCTTTTGTTCTTTCCATATTTCTTTTTAATAAAATCTCCATTTATATATTTATTTTCTTTTCCACCACAACTATGAGCCACTAAAACCCATCTAGCCAAAGGTTGTCGAAAATCCCCAAAAAGGGTTCTTGAGGTTTAGAATCCGTACTTAGCCTTCTCAACAGGGTATTCATCATTTCTCCGCATTACGGGGCTGACGCTTCCGTCCATGTCCCTTAAAAAGTGATCTTTTCAACGTGTGCAAGGAACGGCCGCTTTGTATATTTTGAGGAGGTTGCACAGTCAGTTCGTTAACTTACTGCGTTAGAGGTTGGCGAGTCCAAGAGACAAAATGGTGTGGGATTCACCATTGAGAAATGTTGATCTAGCATAAGATGATCCCACAAGAGCGATTGTTGGCTAGAGTCATGTAACACCCCAAACCCGGCCCAAACGCTACAACCGGATCTGGTATGTCACTTAAGAGATTTTACATTACATGTCGCATTTTGGAAAACAATTACTAGGTTTACACCTTTATTTCGAAAGCTTAATAATTCATTAAAGTATAAAATATTAAGTAACCAATTATCTTGGTAGATTTTAAATAAAAACCGAAATTTCATGCAGGTCTTGACTTAATTGAAAACGTAAAACTTAAAACCCAGTAATAAAAGCCCAACAAAATCCCAAGACATAAATGGTAGTCTAGTGGCCCATGGCCTTATTACAAGGAAATTTGAACCCATTAATTAAATGAAAATAAAAAAAATTAGACTAAGTCTTTTTGCTGAATTCTCAAAGCTCTGTCGCATGGCCACCTTGCTCTCCTCTCCAGCCCGGTCCGATGCCCTAAGTGTCACCTGAGATGGTTAAAATTAAAGGGTGAGTCGCGAGACTCAGTGTGCAACTCTCATGCACCATTAGATTTGGGCTTTAGCCCTGTAACATCCTGAAAATGGGCCTATGCATTTTTGATTTAATTATACGAAATGGCATGTCTTATGTGTTATGAATGTATTGTGAACATTTTTGGAAACCTGGAAATGTAAGGAAATGTCTTGGAAATGTAAGGAAATGTCTTGTAAGGAAATGTCATGGAAATGTAAGGAAATGTAAGGAAATGTCTTGGAAATGTAAGGAAATGTCTTAGAAATGTTAAGTTTTAAAGTTTAAAAGAGAGAACTAAGGCAAGGTGGCCTTAAGAAAATTAATAGAGGAAATTTGACACAAGAACGGGTTTGGAAAAGTGGCAAGGAGGCGCCACTTAAAGCCCAGTAAGTGACGCCACAAGCAAGGGGAAAGGGGCCTGAGTTCGAGTCGCATGGGAAGCAAATAAAGGATTTTATTTTCGCTACAAGGAGCAAAGAGGTGGATGGCATTAAGGCTCTTAAAAGAGGAGTTTTATTCTTTTTAAAATTCGGCTAAATAGATGGATAAATGATGGATAATTATTGGTATTTATAATAAGAGATAATTAAAGGATTATTTCTATTAATTTGAATAAAAAGATAAGGAGGAAAATAAGGAAGAGTGGTGGCCAAGTAAGGGAGTCTTGGCCTAGTAAATTTGGCAATAGGAGGAAAAGGGGTAGCCATTCTTCATTCTCTCTTTTCTTCTGCCGAAATTCTCTAGCAAATTTCTCCTCTCTTCATTTATTTTTGCCAAGCCGAAAATACACCTTGTGAAGCCGAAACTTCAATACCAAATTGCTCAACCCTTTTCTCTCCTTCTTTTACAAACACAATCAAAAGCTGAATATATCAATAGCCCTAGCCGATTTTTCATTAAGCCTCAAGAGCCGAAATTGTGATCCACATCAAGGCCATAGCCTAATATTGTTGGGACTTCAAGCAAGGATTGACGATTCCTAAAGTAAGGAGATCTTTCGGGATTTACTAAGTGTCGACTACAAGGAAGAGAAGTTCTTTTCCCGAAGGTACACCATAGGCCGCGTGTTCCCTAGTTATTCGGTGAGTTTCGGGATTTAAAATCCACAAGGTAAGTGTCTATAGCATTCGACCAAGGCCTATTTTGGAACCCAGATCTATTTCTTACTTCGTATAAAAGCCGAAAACTAACCCATTTGTTAATTTAATGCTTGGCCGAATACAAGAAGGAATAAAAGCAAAGTTTTTGGGATTTGTTGGTGACCAATCGGCAACAAGGTAGGTTTTTAAAGTACTAATCCTATTAGGATTTGGTCTTATAGCCGAATAGGCTCTTTGCTAACATATTAAGGTTGGCCGAATGTAGGGATTTAAGATCTAAGGCATTAGATCAAGCTTTTCGGGATTTAAGTGAACCGCTAAGTGTACCAGGTGTGTACCCCACACTATCTTTTAATAAGATTTATGGCAATATTTAATATTAGCATGTTTATAAGAATGTGAATATGGCTAAGGTACCATACAATGGTACAAAGTACTCAGGTACATTTCCTACTCCTACTAGGATTATGAAATATGTTATGTTTAACATGTGATAAGTGATAAGAATGTGAAATTTGGCATGTTAATGCATAATATGTATGATATGGGGCATATGGGTTATTGAAAAGGGGAAGTAAAGGTGGTGACCTAAGACCACGATATTTGAATGTGGTGACCTAAGACCACGATATCTGAATGTGGTGACCTAAGACCACGATATCTGAATGTGGTGACCTAAGACCACGATATCTGAATGTGGTGACCTAAGACCACGAATATTTATAAGGGCGATGAGCACGTCGACTGCAGCGACTGCCTTCGATGGTGTGTAACGGATGGAGGGTTGACTTAGTAGTCCCCACGGTGTGCAGGTTGGTACGGGTGATGTGTAGCGGATGGCATCTAGGTTTGGGTTCGGGTTGCATCATTATTTTTATCTGTTATATGTATTGATACGTGATATGATTATGTAAGCCTGAATTGTTAAATTTTAGTGTTGGTTACACATTGAGTCCTTTGGGGAATATTTTTCAGGTGATGATCAGTGATGGATCGGGTTGGCAGAAGCTTAGGGTGGCCATGCGAAATTCAGATTTTATTTTATTTCAGACTTTCTTTTATTTCTAAGTACCTTGAATTTTATTTTGGGTTTAATTTGATGTAATAAGGCCATAGTGAACTCTTTTATTTCTGTTGTGTTTATTTTTCATGTTACGAACTTTGTGTTCATTAAAGACTAAGCAAATTTAATTTGAAATAAACTTTAAATATTTTGTCACCTAAAATAAACGGGTTTTCAATATAAAACAAAACTTGCTTTCAACTCGAGCCCAACCCACAAACAAACTTTCTTCAAAACACATGGTTTTTTTCTAAGTAACAAAACGAATTTTGAACCGGCTTTTCTTCGAGAGAAACATACCGATCCGGTCCAAGGCTCGTGGGCGGTCCAGGGTGTTTCTGATTTAATATCGAGCCCGCTTTAAACTCTCGGCACGGGGTTTAAGGCCCAAAACGTTTTCAAATCAAGCCCAAATAAGTTTTGTGAAAATTTTTATGAAATAAGCGGGTTCTCCACCCATGATCCACCGTAAGTACCCCTAACCATTTGTGTGATTTATATGAATTGTAGAAGGGTAAGAATGGAACGTAGAATAGTATGATAGGTACTTGAACCCTAGGACTAGTTTACCCCAACAATTACATAAGACTTAAGTGCCTAACTAAACAACCCTCCGGCTAAGTCGCCGAGTTAGGGTGTGGTAACCCTGTCTGCGCATGTCTAGGATTGGATCCGTAAGAGCACAGTACTTAAGCGGGTCCTAGTGACTCACCTCCTCTTCGCAGAATCCTACAGTGCGTAACCGGTTCACCCTAACCAAGAGGACTCGGTGGCCATAAAGCTAAACACAATAACTAAAACCCGAAAGGGAACTAGCCGTGTTTTTATAAAAACCCTAGTTTCAAAACTCTTAAAATTACCTCTTCAATTTGTGAGAACTTTTTTTTACAAAATTTTTCGAAAAAAATTTCCGAATTTCAAAATTACTAAAATACCCCTAGAGGTAAAATTACAAAAAAATGCCCTTGGTTTATAAAATGTCTAAAATACCCACAGTTCTTATTCAAAATTTCGTTACTTTATAAAATGTTCAAAAACACTGATTTGCAAATTATCAAAAAACACCTTGATTTTGGAAAATTACGAAATTGCCCCTAACTTACAAAATTACCAAAATGACCCTGATTTCCAAAATTTTTTGCAACATCACCATTCTGGAAAATAGAAGTCTCAAAGGGAACCCTCAAAGTTTTGCAAATTGTACCTCAAATTCTCAAATTAATATTTTAAGCATCCAAACCCATAAAATGCACAGACCCAATTATTCAGGATGTTACAAGTCAGGTTCCACTAAATCGAAGTCTAAATCCTTGGAGCTGGTGGTCGTAGGCGTCCTCTTCCACTATAACTGGCTTATTCGGTTTGAGAAGGATCATCTAAAAGCCAAGGATTGAACCCAAGGCGGATCGAGGCAACTGGAGGCTGGAATCTCTCCACATAAGAAACTTTCTCTAAACTCTTTTTATTTTCCTCATTTTAATTTTCGCAATTTATTCTCGCAATTTCAATTCACTTTAAATTCTGTTTTTTTATATATTTTTCCAGATCGAAACTTTTAATTCTGTTATTTTTATTTTTGCAGGAACGCAGGTTTTCTTGGGCACGATTCTGCCCAGGATTTCGAGAAACAAGCATTCGTATAATCCGGTCCCTGAGAATTCGACCCTACTTCCCCTTTACTGTTCTTTTTCATTATTTTGCAGGGAATAGGATATATTTGGTGCTTTCAACGACGCATCAGATTTCAATTGTTCAAAGTTCATTTGGTTAGTTAATTTAGTCCCTTTTTCTTGTAATTTTTATATTTTTGGAATCCCGGTATTAAATACTACCCGACCCATGTCAAAATTTTAGAAATTATTAAGTTTTTAAGTGTTGTCTATGTTGAATAATTTTAGTATTAGGGATTAAATTGATAGATTTTTAAGTTAGAAACGAAAAAGGATTGAATTGTATGTAAATTTTGAGTAATATGGACTAAATTGTGAAAATTTGAAATTTAGGGATTTAAGTGAAATTAGGGAGTTAAATTTAGTTTAAAGTGGAATTTGCATGAAAATAAGGAATTAAATGTGAAGAATAAAAATTAGTCTCGATTTAGGGACTAAATTGAAATTTAGGCAAATATTGAGTAAAAATTTAAAATATTAAATATGAGATTGAATTGTGTGGTATTGATGAATTTTAATTGATTTAATTCCATAGCTAACGTTGTATCAGAATCCACGACTAAAAAGGGAAAAGATAAAGGCGACAAGGAATAGCTCGGAATTTCCGGTTTGTATTTCTATAATCCGAAACTAGTTATTAATTGTTGTAATTTTTATTTAATGTATATGGTAAGTGTTGAGGTAAGTAATTGATATTTTGATAATTGATTGAATGAATTGAATTGGTAGATATATATATTGAATGGATTATTTTTTAATTGAAATAATTATATGTGTAATTATGTGATTATATGAAAAATCAGTATTAGTTATTGATTATATCTGAAATGCGAAATTAAACCCTATTAATTGTATCGGGCTGAGTCGGATATGAATGGCATGCCATATGATTAGAAGAGTTCAGGGATGTCTTCGACTTTGAGTTGATGAGACACTGGGTGTCAATTTACTACTTCAGATTAATTTGATGAGGCACTGGGTGCCAATTTACTTCGGTTTAGCCGATAAGACACTGTGTGTCAATTTATTTCTTCGAATTATCCAATGAGGTACTGAGTACCAAACTGGTGTGTTTGGTTGGATCCGTGTATCCGTCCGAATCTAAGTCGTGTTAATAGGGGTAAATGAATAATAAAGTTATATAATTGGTATTGAAATGGAATGTTATGATAAATGGAAGTGAAATAGTGAACTGAAAATAGATTATGAAATATATTGCAAATACATGGAATATATGAGTTATATACTCATGAGTTGAAAAGCTATTTATATAGCAAATATGAGAATTGAGATATTGTGAAACAAATGGAACATGATATGATTGTTATAGTATTTAAATATTAATAAGTGTTTATATTTCAAATGTATAATTGTAATTTCTTGTTTTTAATTATTCAGATTATAGAAATACCATTGAGTTTTACTCAGCGTACGGTTTTGTTTTCCGTGCGCAGGTTAGGTACTAAATTTTGATCGTCGATTCAGCATCCAACAACGATCCCGAACTCAAACGTGGTAATGCTTATCCTTTTGAAATGTGTCGGCATGTACCTAGGGTGTCTAAATAATAGTTATTTTGTGAATTATTTGTAAATGAGGTTATAAATATAATGTTAGTTTGGTATATATATATAAACATGTGAAATTAAGTTAATGTTTAAGTGTTCGTGAATTAGGCAAAATAAATTGAATCAGGCATGATTTGAATGAGGTTTTAATGATATGAAATGATGATATAATTATGGTACTTATGAGGGTACATTGGTTAGACACCTAGGATGATTATTTTGATATGCTTTGAATGAGTTTGATTGGTTTTGACTGGAATATTATATGGTATGAAATGTTTTTAAATTATGTCTGTTTGATCGATAAGTTTTGGTAATGCTTCGAAACCCTATTTTGGCGACGGATGTGGTCTAGGGGTGTTACATGTGGTGTGTCCGCAACATATGCAGGAACACAACTAATACGGGAACCCAGTATCCATCGAATTTCATTTATTCAAACGGGACTTTATATTTGTCAGACATTATTTGATATGTCATCAATTTCATATATATGACATTTACACATTTCACATATACAACATTCAATTCTAACATATAAATATACAAAATTTAGTTATACAAACTTACCTTGACAAATGCTTGTCGATTTGTTGTCTAATAATCCGACACTTTCTCTTTTCCTTGATCAAATTCCGTATTTTGTCTTCTAGGATCTATACGAGTAAATTTAACTCAATTTAATACAATTCATATTCAATTCAATTCACATCTTAGGCAAAATTACCATTTTGCCCCTATACTTTTATTAAATTACGATTTCGTCCCTAGGCTCGGAAAATGAAATTCATACAATTTAATCATTGTTCCAAGCCTAGTCAATTTTTACATGTCACAGTAGCAGCCCATTTATTTCATAAAATTCAGAATTTTTCCATGAATTTTACAACTTTTCAATTTAGTCCATAAATCATAATTTCATCAAAATTTCCTTTACAAAAGTTGTTTATCTATCAACAACCTTTCATTTTCTACCATAAACCTTCATAATTAAACTATATTCATCCATGGAAAAACCCTAGTATTTTGATAACTTTGCAAATTAATCCCCAAGATAGCCAAATTAATCTATTACAATCTCGAAAATATAAAAATTACTAAAAACGGGACAATGAAACATACCTAATTGAGCAAAACAAGCTTGCTAGAACTCAATACCCATAGCTAAGGTTTCCATGGATTTTCATTTGGGAAAGACGATAATATGATGATATTTTCTTTTATTTTATTATTTTTCATCTTTATTTTTCATCTTTCCAATTTTGTCCTTTTCTTTATTTAATTTTCCATGAATGAATCATCATACTTATCTACTAACCCCTCTTAATGGTCCATTTTCCATATAAGGACCTCCAATTTTGAATTCCATAGCTATTTGATACCTATAGCTACTAGAACTCAACTTTTGCATTTTATGCAATTTGGTCCTTTATCAAATTAGACATGTAATCGGTAAATTTTATTTACGAATTTTTCATACGATATTTCTATCATAATTTAGACCATAAAATAATATTAAAATAAATTTTCTTTTCGGACTCAAATTTGTGGTCCTGAAACCACTGTTCCGATTTCACTGAAAATGGGCTATTACAAATAAATTTAATTTTTTGAAAATAAATTACCCCCTCCTCAACGTATGCCTCGATCATCTGTCGGTATACAATTAGAGTTTTTGACTTCCCAATGTTCGGACAAGTATTCCATCTAAAATATAAACTAAACTCTTTAGAAAATATTTTCGTGAAAAAAATATTGATCCAAGTTTAAATTTTTTTTACATATTCACAAGTGAGAACACATGTACTTGATGACTCACTGATGCTAGAAATGGCATCTTGTATAGCGCCCAAGATTGTAGCAGTATCAGATAACCACCTATATCGACAGTTCTATGCTTTGTCCCCCCGACAAAGCTCACGATATAGTGTCGCTAGTACTGTCGAACCCCAGCTATAGGAACGGACACATTGCAAATCACTCAGTAAGGGCAGGTATATAAAGTGGACTCTATTATTATTGGAATCCGGCATAAGTACCCTCTATAAGTTGTAGTATATAGGCCCGAGCAGCTTGTATCTTTTCCATCTCTGTCGCATAATCCGAAACTGTTTCAAAATTTATCTTTAGCCACAAAATTTTAAACTCGTAAATTTATCGGTACCATCACCTGGAGAGCGTCCAAGCAAGTCATAGCAAAGCGCCGCAGGATCTGCTATGTGGCTTGAATTGGTTACCACATCACCGTCCACGGGGAGCCCTAATTACATTGCAATATCCTCCAATGTGATGGTGAATTCCCCACACGGTAAATGAAAGGTGTGTGTCTCTGGGTGGCACCGCTTAACTAGTGCCGATATTAAGTTGCCCTTCAGTTCAAACACGCGGATTAATGTCGCTGATCCAAATCCCGCAGCATTTAAGTAGGGTATAATCTGTGCGTCCGGTCGGTAGCTTAGACCATGGCCACATGGCCTTAATATGTAGTACGAACTCTTGTCATATTAAAAAATTGGTTAATATCTCACAATTAAATAAAAAATTACGTGCAACTATGCCAAAAAAATACGCACAACATTAGAACATTCTCTTACTGGTAAATGGATTGTCCTAATTGTGTGATCTTCTGTAGTAATTAAAGAACTCATATCGATATCTGCACAAACAATTAAAATTTTAATATTCGACTTAACAAATAAACAAGATAAAAATCATGCTTAGTACTAATACTTAAACTATTAATTTTATCTCAATTTACTTTAAAATAATAATATCAACCAATAAAAATGTAAAATATAGTATAAGTACATATAGTCCAAGAGATATAGTCCAAGGGATAGTATACTAACAAAGCTGAAAACAAAGCCTTGAATACCTAAAAAAATAAAAATAAACTTTTAACACAATTCTAAACTATTAACTGTAATTATAATATTAAATACATGTTCCTTTTGGGAGATCTTTGGCTGTGGAGAGGGAAGGAGGGACCATCCAAATGTTTGTAATATAAAAAAAAAATCAAATATACAAATTAATTAGTACTAACCTTTTAACATCACACCTCTACTAATATAACTAATTATATTAAAAAAAAATAAAACATACTTTTATTTTGATTTTCAAGGATAATAAGTACTAACCTCTTAACAAAATAACATACTTTAATAATACTAAACTACTATTAAAATAAATAAATAAATAAAACATAAAACAAAGGAAGGGGAAGCTTACCTTCTGTGGCGGGGGAGGGGGAGACCTTCAGCGGAACAATTTGTGTGGTGGTTGGGTGACCAAACCAACCCCCACTTGTAATAATTATAAATAATATTTATATTATATTTTTTTTTGAAAGTTGAAAAAAAATTGGTATAATAATTATTAAGTATTGGAATTCAGGCCCGTGATTGATAGGTCACATCAGTGACATTAATAAAAATAATATTTTTTCGTTATATATAAAAAAAATATGTACTTCGGGTTTAAAATATAGGTGCCGTCGATTGATCATGTTACACCTCAAAAATATATATTCTTTTTAAAAAGGAGAGGTGCGTCGACAGTTGGTCAGAGGACACCAGTTTTTTGTTTACTGTAGAATTCACCTAGATTTGTTAATATTAGTGCCCTTATCCTATTTTGGTATTTATTTATTTATTTTAAATTATTTATGTAAAAAATCTTAAATTTATTATTATATTTTTTTTGAAAACATTTATGTATTTTTATATGATATGATTGGTTTAGTCAAAATTTTATATATATGATTTTATATCAATTAAGTATGATCTGCAATTTTGTAAGTTTTTAAAAAAATTTGCAAGTTAAAAGAAATTAAAATTTATATTTCTGTTGTAAATTAGAAATCCGATTGAGAGTGATAAAATGATTTCCATGGGTTCGAATTCGAAGGAGTTGTAATTTCTAACTTGTTTTTATGTAAAACGAGGAAAAGCGCAAAATTATATATATAGTTAATTTAGAGCCGTTTTTTAATTATACTAGAATTAAAGGATAAAATATAATCAAATTATTATTGAAATAATAAAATAATCTTTAATGTGCGAAATTTATATATTTTTTAAAAAATATAGACGCGTGTTACATGAGAAAAATAGAAGAATGAACATACATGAAAATAATATATATATATATATATATATAACTGTTCAATTACGCTACCCTATGCATTGGGATAGCTTTTATATATAGTTATAGGATTTTCGTGCAAAATGTTCTGATAGAGTGGAGAGAAATGGAAGGAGATAAAGGAACAGTGTGTGTGACTGGAGGTACTGGGTTCATAGGTTCATGGCTCATCAAGAGGCTTCTTCAGGAGGGTTATTCTGTTCGTACCACTGTCAGGGCTGATCCAGGTAACACTAACGTTTTATAAGCAGATCCATTTAAATATATCAGTTTCAAGCTAAGAAAATTAATATTTTGAGCAGATGTACATGATTTACCCCCATATTCCTGTTGACATTTTGCAGAAAACAAAAGAGACCTTAGTTTCCTCACTAGTCTACCTGGAGCAGCCGAAAAGCTGAAAATCTTGAGTGCAGATCTTAATGACCCCAACAGTTTCGATGCAGCCATTGAAGGAAGCAAGGCAGTGCTCCATGTTGCCACTCCTATGAGTTTCGATGGTAAAGAATCTGTGGAAGCGGTAACAGAGAGGTCAACAAGTGGAGCACTAGGCATCTTGAAGGCATGCTTAAGATCAAAAACAGTGAGGCGAGTTGTGTATACTTCAAGTGCAGCCACTGTTATTTACAATGGCCAAGAGATGGACATGATGGATGAGAGTTTCCGGACTGATGTGGATTTCGTTACGCAAAAATTAAACCCACAAACACATCCTTACATTATTTCCAAGACATTCACAGAAAGGGCGGTTCTTGAATTTGGTACACAACATGGACTGGATGTGGTGACAGTGAATCCTGGTTTGGTTGTTGGTCCTTTCATATGCCCCAAGTTCCCTGGCACAGTGCGCTTATCATTGGCTCTGGTCTTAGGTACAAACTTGCTACTTGTCTCAGTAATATTTTTCTGTTTCAGCCTAAATAGACTTATTAAACGAGGAAGCTGAATAAGCTGTACAGGGAACCGATCTGAGTATGGTTTCCTTCTGAATGTGCCCATGGTGCATGTTGATGATGTGGCAAGGGCACATATATTCCTGCTTGAATATCCAGATGTAAAAGGGAGATACAATTGTGCTTCCAACACCATAAGCCTTGACAAGTTGTCTGAATTCCTACGTGGGAGGTACCCAGAGTTCCCAATTCCATCACCAGAGTGAGTAACAGTCCAAACTTGCATGATAAAAATCACAGAGTTATACTCCAACTTGTTATTTGTGTGTTGCACAGATCCTTGGCAGAAATCAAAGATATAAAACTTCCTGGTGTGTCATCAAAGAAACTGTTGGGCATAGGTTTCGAATTTAATAATGGGCTGGAGGAAATGTTTGATGGAGCCATTCAGTGCTGCAAGGAAAGAGGATATCTGTAGTTGAGCAAGGGCCTGGATGGAATCAGTTGAAATATCCAATAAATTAGTTCCCTTGTCTTCATGAAGCATTGTTGTAAGCAATTAAAATGAAAATTCAATGTA
Source organism: Gossypium sturtianum (assembly GCA_025698515.1). Taxonomy (NCBI): domain Eukaryota; kingdom Viridiplantae; phylum Streptophyta; class Magnoliopsida; order Malvales; family Malvaceae; genus Gossypium; species Gossypium sturtianum. The sequence continues at coordinate 169,386,413 of CM046955.1, forward strand.
TGTTGTCGTTTCTAATGTTTCCAAGCTAGTTTCTGCATTATGTATTATTGCTTCTTTTGTTTAACCTTTTATGGATCAATTATGAATTTTAAATCGTGATGCAAATAACTTGTGAATTAATTATTTTAAATAGGTTGCATGCAAATAAAAAGAATTCATCCTATAAATTTATACTTGTAAAAAATATAATAAATTCATAACTCTTTCAATTAAAAATAAAAATTAAATATACTTTTTTGGTTAAATTTTACTATTAGACCTTGTATTTTGTGTAAACTGTGGATTTAGTACCTATACTTAAAATTTGATCAATTTTAGTCTCAATACTTTTCGAATTTTAAAATTTTAGACCCGATCCAATAGTAACAGTTAAATCTGTTTGGTTAAATTATGTCATAAGTCCCGTATTATACGTAAATTTATAAATTTAGTCAATGTTTTCCAATTGGATTATTCTTATTGGATATGTTTTAAATTTCAAAATTTTAGTCTTAATGCAAACCACATGTGTTAAATCTATTAACTGATCTTTTGTGAGCAATATGTGAAAATAACAAGCAAAATTAATTTAATGAATTTAATAGCTATCATTTAGTTAGGACTAAAATTTTCAAATTCTAAAAGTACAGGGACTGAAAATGACCAAATTAAAAGTACAGGTACTAAATTCACAACATATGCAAAGTACAGGGTCTAATAGTAGAATTGACCCTTTTTTTTTTAAATTCGTTTATTCCTCCTCCCTTCTTTCCAGGTTGCCCATAGAAAGTGGATTCTCCATCTTTGCTTCCTGTTTCTCTTTCTCAGTTTCTTCTTCGATCCTATTATTTGAGTATTTGAGTAACAGCAATGGCAGACAAGCCAAGCCGAGCCTTGATTTTATACGGTGACGGGTTGGCCCGTTTCATTCACCCATCACATGCCCATCTCCACTCTCTCGCATCTACAGCCAACTGTGGTTTCTTGAGCCTCCCTAATGCTCCTCCTTTAGGTTCCCCTTTTCAACTCCTTGTCTCTTTTCTTGTTTTTCATTTTCAGCTCCCTCTTTTAACAGTGGGTAATCAATATATAATCTCTTTAAAATGAACCCAAACATTGAAAGATAGATTCTTTTGCTTTCTTCTTCTTCTTCAGATTGCTATGAAAAATTCTGGATTTTCCTAATTGATTCGGCTGTTTTTAGTGTAATTAAATATAATTGTTTGGAATGGATGAAATTACGAAGGATTTTTCTTAGTTTTCCGTTCTTTAATTTGGTACTTAGAGATTACAACGATCGGTTGGAAGTTAGAACCTTACTGATTGACAGAATAAGCTTTAGGTTCTATGTTAGTTCAATAATTAGTCATAGTGTAAGTCTTTGCTCCATTCCTTTGATAGTTCATCTCTATTTAACAGCTCCCCTTGCCTTTCTTAGTAATTAATTCATTCTTCTTTTCACATATTTTTTTAATTGTTGTTATTCATCCACCATATGGGAATTTACTTGGATTTAGACTGCAGAAAGCGAGGATGATAGGACAGTAAGAGAATTTAGTTATAAATCGGACTCGTAAATATTTTATTAGTTTTTGGTTAAAAGAATTTGCTTGAATTAAGAGTAATTAAATTAACTAAATTGAAAGTTAAATTATAAATTAAAGAAAAATTAAAAAGGACCAAAGAAATAATTATGCCATTGGCATTAAATGAGACGGCATAAGATAGATATTTATAAAATTAAAGAGTTAAAAATATATATTATAATATATATTACTTAATATTTAAGTAAAAGAATATATAATATAATAATATAAAGTAAATATAATAAATAAAAGAAACAAGAAAGACAGAAGGTTAAACAAAACAGGGAGGAGAAGTTAGGGATTTCAATTGTTCAAAGTTTAATTGGTTAGTCAATTTAGTCCATTTTTCTTGTAATTTTTATATTTTTGGAATCTCGGTATTAAATACTACCCGACCCATATCAAAATTTTAGAAATTATTAAGTTTTTAAGTGTTGTCTATGTTGAATAATTTTAGTATTAGGGATTAAATTGATAGATTTTTAAGTTAGAAATGAAAAAGGATTGAATTGTATGTAAATTTTGAGTAATAGGGATTAAATTGTGAAAATTTGAAATTTAGGGATTTAAGTGAAATTAGGGAGTTAAATTTAGTTTAAAGTGGAATTTGTATGAAAATAAGGAATTAAATGTGAAGAATAAAAATTAGTCTCGATTTAGGGACTAAATTGAAATTTAGGCAAATATTGAGTAAAAATTTAAAATATTAAATATGATATTGAATTGTGTTATATTGATGAACTTTAATTATTTTAATTTCATAGCTAACGTCGTATCGAAATCCGCGACTAAAAAGGGAAAAGATAAAGTCGACGAGGAATAACTCGGAATTTCCGGTTTGTATTTCTATAATCCGAAACAAGTTATTAATTGTTGTAATTTTTATTTAATGTATATGGTAAGTGTTGAGGTAAGTAGTTGATATTTTGATAATTGATTGAATGAATTGAATTGGTAGATATATATATATTGAATGGATTATTTTTTTAATTGAAATAATTATATGTGTAATTAGGTGATTATATGAAAAATCAGTACTAGATATTGATTATATCTGAAATGCAAAATTAAACCCTATTAACTGTATCGGGCTGAGTCGGATATAAATGGCATGCCATAGGATTAGAAGAGTTCAGTGATTTCTTCGTCTTTGAGTCGATGAGACACTGGGTGTCAATTTACTACTTCGGATTAATTCGATGAGGCACTGGGTGCCAATTTACTTCGGTTTAGCTGATGAGACACTGGGTGTTAATTTATTTCTTCGAATTATCCGATGAGATACTGGGTACCAAACTGGTGTGTTTGGTATGATCCGTGTATCCGTACGAGTCCGAGTCGTGTTAATAGGGGTAAATGAATAATAAAGTTATATAATTGGTATTGAAATGGAATGTTATGATAAATGAAAGTGAAATAGTGAACTGAAAATAGATTATGAAATATGTTGCAAATACATGGAATATATGAGTTATATACTCATGAGTTGAAAAGCTATTTATATAGCAAATATGAGAATTGAGATATTGTGAAACAAATAGAATATGATATGATTGTTATAGTATTTAAATATTAATAAGTGTTTATATTTCAAATGTATAATTGTAATTTCTTGTTTTTAATTATTCAGATAATAGAATTACCACTGAGTTTTACTCAGCGTACGGTTTTGTTTTCCGTGCGCAGGTTAGGTGCTAAATTTTGATCGTTGATTCAGCATCCAACAACAATCCCAAACTCAAACGTGGTAATGTTTATCCTTTTGAAATGTGTCGGCATGTACTAGGGTGTCTAAATAATAGTTATTTTGTGAATTGTTTGTAAATGAGGTTATAAATATAATGTTAGTTTAGTATATATATATATAAACATGTGAAATTAAGTTAATGTTTAAGTGTTTGTGAATTAGGCAAAATAAATTGAATTAGGCATGATTTGAATGATGTTTTAATGATATGAAATGATGATATAATTGTGGTACCTGTGAGGGTACATTGGTTAGGCACCTAGGATGATTATTTTAATATGCTTTGAATGAGTTTGATTGGTTTTGACTGGAATATTATATGGTATGAAATGTTTGTAAATTATGTCTGTTTGATCGATAAGTTTTGGTAATGCTCCGAAATCCTATTTTGGCGACGGATGTGGGCTAGGAGTGTTAAATGTGGTGTGTCCGCAACATATGCAGGACCACAACTAATACAAGAACCAATATCCATCAAATTTCATTTATTCAAACGAGACTTTATATTTGTCAGACACTATATGATATGTCATCAATTTCATATATATATGACATTTACACATTTCACATATACAACATTCAATTCTAACATATAAATATACAAAATTTAGTTACACGAACTTACCTTGACAAGTGCTTGTTGATTTGTTGTCTACTAATCCGACACATTGTCTTTTCCTCGATCAAATTCCGTATTTTGTCTTTCAGGATCTATACGAGTAAATTTAACTCAATTTAATACAATTCATATTCAATTCAATTCACATCTTAGGCAAAATTACTATTTTGCCACTATACTTTTATTTAATTACGATTTCGTCCCTAGACTCGAAAAATGAAATTCATACAATTTAATCATTGTTCCAAGCCTAGTCGATTTTTACATGCCACAGTAGCAGCCCAAATTAATCTATTACAATCTCGAAAATATAAAAATTACTAAAAACGGGACAAGGAAACATACCTAATTGAGCAAAACAAGCTTGCTAGAACTCAATACCCATAGCTAAGGTTTCCATGGATTTTTATTTGGGAAAGACGATAATATGATGATATTTTCTTTTATTTTATTATTTTTCATCTTTATTTTTCATCTTTCCAATTTTGTCATTTTCTTTATTTAATTTTCCATGAATGAATCATCATACTTATCTACTAACCCCTCTTAATGGTCTATTTTCCATATAAGGACCTCCAATTTTAAATTCCATAGCTATTTGATACCTATAGCTACTAGAACTCAACTTTTGCATTTTATGCAATTTGGTCCTTTATTAAATTAGACATGTAATCGGTAAATTTTCTTTACAAATTTTTCATTCAATATTCTATCATAATTCAGACCATAAAATATTTTTAAAATAATTTTTCTTTTCGGACTCAGATTTGTGGTCCCGAAACCACTGTTCTAATTTCACTGAAAACAGGCTATTACAAATATAATTTATTTTTTTTGAAAATAAATTACCCTATCCCCTACGTATGCCTCGATCATTTGTCGGTATACAATTAGAGTTTCTGACTTCCCAATGTTCGGACAAGTATTCCATCTAAAATATAAACTAAACTCTTTAGAAAATATTTTCGTGAAAAAAATATTGATCCAAGTTTAATTTTTTTTTTACATATTCACAAGTGAGAACACATGTACTTGATGACTCCCTGATGCTAGAAATGGCATCTTGTATAGCGCCCAAGATTGTAGCAGTATCAGACAACCACCTATATCGACAGTTCTATGCTTTGTCCCCCCGACAAAGCTCATGATATAGCGTCGCTAGTACTGTCGAACCCCAGCTATAGGAACGGGCACATTGAAAATCATTCAGTAAGGGCAGGTATATAAAGAGGACTCTATTATTATTGGAATCTGGCATAAATACCCTCTAGAAGTTGTAGTATATAGGCCCGAGCAGCTTGTATCTTCTCCATCTCGATCGTATAATCCGAAAATGTTTCAAAATTTATCTTTAGCCACAAAATTTTAAACTCGTAAATTTATCGGTACCATTACCTGGAGAGCGTCCAAGCAAGTCATAGCAAAGCGCCGCAGGATCTGCTATGTGGCTTGAATTGGTTACCGCATCACCATCCACGGTGAGCCCTAATTACATTGCAACATCCTCCAGTGTGATGCTGCATTCCCCACACAGCAAATGAAAGGTGTGTGTCTCTGGGTGCCACCGCTCAACTAGTGCTGATATTAAGTTGCCCTTCAGCTCAAACACACGGATTAATGTCGCTGATCCAAATCCCGCGGCATCTAAGTTGGGCATAATCTGTGCGGCTGGTCTGTAGCTTAGACCATGGCCACATGGCCTCAATATGTAGTACGAACTCTTGTCATATTAAAAAATTGGTTAACATCTCACAATTAAATAAAAAATTACGTGCAACTATGCCAAAAAATACGCACAACATTAGAACATTCTCTTACTGGTAAATGGATTGTCCTGACTGTGTGATCTTCTATAGTAATTAAAGAACTCATATCGATATCTGCACAAACAATTAAATTTTAATATTCGACTTAACAAATAAACAAGATAAAAATCATGCTTAGTACTAATACTTAAACTATTAATTTTATCTCAATTTACTTTAAAATAATAATATCAACCAATAAAAATGTGAAATATAGTATAAGTACATATAGTCCAAGGGATATAGTCCAAGGGATAGTATACTAACAAAGCTGAAAACAAAGCCTTGAATACCTAAAAAAATAATAATAAACTTTTAACACGATTCTAAACTATTAACAGTAATTATAATATTAGCAAAATAAATAGATACATGTTCCTTTCGGGATATCTTTGGCTGTGGAGAGGGAAGGAGTGTAACAGCCCGATTTTGGGGCTAGTCGGGACAGTGGTTTCGGGACCACTAATTCGAGGTTGAAGAAAATTATTTTTAATATTATTATATGTGCTATATCATGATTATATGGATGTATGAAAATTTTGGTGCATTAATTTTGGTGATTTCATGCTTAATTGCGAAAAAGGACTAAATCGCATAAGGCGCGAAAGTTTCATTTTACAAGCTAGAGGTGTCTAATAGCTATAGAATATTAAATTGCAGGTCCTTAAAGTGCAATTAAGCCATTGGAAGGTGATGGCTGGCCATAGGGGACAAATTAGAGACTTGGTCAATGGTTAGGTGAATTGGTGACTTAATTGAATAAAATAAGATTAAATAAAGAAAAGGCTATCATCTTTTTCATTTTCTCTTCTCCTTCCACCGAAATTTTTAGCAAGAAATAGGGGTTTTGAAGCTCAACCTTTCAGCCAAGCTATTCTCTTGTAAGTAAGTGATTTTAGAAGTCTTTCTTGATAATTTTTTGCAATTTTGGAACCCCTAAAGCTTAAGCTAGCTAATGAGGGGACTATTTTGCAAAATGGTTGAAAGTTTAGGGATTTTCCATGTGAGTGCTTGTTTTTTTTTGCTGAGTTTTTAGGGAAGAAAATGAATGGTGGTTGTTAAATAAACAACTTTTGTGAAAGGTGTTTCCATGAAAACACCAAAAAGGGCCTATATGTAAAGGTTGTAATTTGAGTAGTAAATGCATGAATTGATTGGAATTTTGAATTGTTATAAGAGAAATAAATGTTCAGCTAGGCTTGTTTAATGAGGAAATTTGATGAAAAATGATTTACGAGGGGTAAAATCGTAATTTTGCCAAAGTATAAGGGCAAAACAGTCATTTTTGCCAAAGTAGAAGTTTTGAAGTTTCTTGAATTATGTTGTGATTAAATGAGTAAATTTTATTATTATAGATTAAGAAGAACGTGGAAACAACCTTGACCGGGGAAAAGACAAGGTTTCAGACTTAACCACAAATTAACATATTTTGCACCGAGGTAAGTTTATATGTAAACGATACATCCTTAATACATATGTTTTTACCTATTGATGCATCGTATGGATGTAAATGCTTATTGGTGAAATTGAGTGAAAATGGTAGAAAATGGGTAATTCTCGATTGAACCTTGGAATAGAAATATGAGTACGGATAATTATCCGTAAATATGTAATTGTTGGTGGGCTGTGTGCGATACTACCTTGTTATTTATTAACGATGGGCTATGTGTGATACCATCGTATTTATTATCATTTTGGTGGGCTATGTGCGATACCACCATAATTATCATTGTTGGTGGGCTGTGTGCGAAACCACCGGGTATCTTGTAGCATTCCGAAGGGTTTCATCGAGAAACTTGTTTAAGTACTTATTTCATGTGGCTTTGTGGTGATAAGTGCAGGGTATAAGTACAAGTAAATGTGAGCAATGTTTGTGATATGTGGTTGAGATGTGGTAAGAGTTGAGATGAGTAAGCATGATTATGAGAATATGAATTGTTCTTACATAGTATGTAAAGTTTTTTGATTGATTAGCATATGGTATGATGCTTATTGTTTACATATAGACTTACTAAGCTTAAAGCTCACTCCCTTCTCTTTTCCCTTGTTTTAAAGTGTCAAAGAGCCAGCTCGAGATACGAAGATAATTAGAGGATCACCCACACTATTAGAGGTGTTCATGGGCCGGGCCGGACCGGGTTTAGGCCGGGCTCAACTAAAAATTTAGGCCCATTCATCGGGCTCGGGCCGGGCCGGGCCCAAAAAATGGGCCTAAAATTGTTCCCAAGCCCGGCAAATATAAAAATGCTAAAACCCGGGCCCGGCCCGCCCGTATTAAAATTTTATATTATTTTATATAATTTTTAAATATATATATATAATACATCAAAAATACTAAAAAAATCAAAATAAATATTTCCCAACAAATTGAAAATAAATTTTTAAAAAAAATATGTAGACTTAAATAACACTAAGATAAATGTAACTTAACAAGCAAATACCTCTAAAATAATAATAAAATTAATAAATGCCTTTAAAATAATAAAAAATTAACAATAAAATAAGTTTTATACAATATTCAATCAATAACAACAAAATAGTAGCAACATAATAGTAATATGGTAGCAAAATAGGGAGGAAACAAGAAGTAAATAACATTCAAAAATAAAAAAAAAATAGCAGATTTTTTTAATTTAGTAATCGAGTAGGGCAGCCAAAAATACCTTACAGAGGCCCGACCCATTTTTTAAACGGGCCTTATTTTTTGTCCAAGCCCATTTTTGGGCTTATATTTTTGCCCAAACCCTCCCAAATTTCAGTCGGGCCTTCGGGCCGGGGCGGGCCGCCCGGCCCATGAACACCTCTACACACTATCAGCTCATCTTGGTATGTTTAGATTTAGCATTTTGAGTATGGCATGTATAGGGACTATACTTAGTTGAATGTCATATTGTTTTGGCCAAATGTGTTGGCTCATTCAAAGATGAACACTTTTGTATAAGGCCATAGTTGATGGCTCTTTCTTTTTAATCTATGAAAAGATGAGGTTATTTATGAATGTGCAAGATGCATGATTTGTTTACTTAGTTTAAATATGCATGAATGGGTTGAAGGTTTGATGTGAATTATGTTTGTATGAGTTGGGTGATAGAAAGAGCTTGGCAAATAGCCCTGTTCTTGTCCACAAGGGTAGACACGCGGGCGTGTGTCTAGGCCGTGTGTGACACACGGTTAACTTCACGGACGTTTGGTTAGGTCGTGTGTCCCCTAGCATGCTAGGTTTCAAAGTCAGTATGCTAAGTAGTAAACACACGGGCAGAGACACGACCGTGTGTCTCAGCCGTGTGGAAGGCATGGCCATGGACATGGGCGTGTACCCAGGCCGTGTGAAGTCTGCACCTGAAATTAAAAATTTAATTCGCCACACGGTCGAAGGACACGGGCGTGTGCCTAGGCCGTGTGACATTTATGGAATGATGACGTCAGAAACAGAATGTCAAGGTTTTTGCAAACGGGCTAAGACACGGGCGTGTCGAGGCTGTAACACCCCAAACCCAGTCAATATGTTACGACCGAATCTGGTATGTTACAGGAAAAGAAGTTTTGAAAATTTTCGACAGAACATCGTAATTTTAGGAAAATTGTTTCGTTTAGTGAGTCAATCATAAAGAAAATTTTGGTTGATGATTTTCTTATCAATTTCTAATTAAAAACGATCTAAGAAGTCGTAAATAATTTTAGTTTTACTAAAGCCGAAAATAGCAAATTTCGAAATCACGCCATTTGAAAACACTGTTGAGGTTTTTAAGAAAACTTCCGATTTATTTAGTCCTTCGCTTGTCATATTTTGTCAACACTTTGGAAGAAAACGATTGTTTGTATTTTAATTTTAGAAAACCCCGTATTCGGCATCTCATAAGATAAGTTATAACCGCATAAAATCCAAAACCCAAATTAAAGATTAGGAGGCCTTATTACATAACAGAATCCCAATTTAAAATGAGTTTAAAATAAAGAAAACGAATTTATGAGAAAATAATATCGCATGGCCACCTCAAGTCCGCCTCGGCTCCAAATCCATGATCCTAGGGATTACTCGCAAAAATAAGCGGAGGGGTGAGTCACCGAGACTCAGTGTGTAATTCCCCTTATAACGCAATTGGGCTTTAAGCCCACCAGTGCACATTGGGCCTTAGCTTACACAATATGGCATAATAAGAATGTATGCAATGCAAATTGACCCAACCTAGTTTTCCATCCTCTAAGTCTCTCCGAATCGGCCAAACACCCGTGGCATTATGCCACCGTGGTCCTGCACCACTGTGGTCCTGGACCACTTGTGACAGAGTCACGAAATATATAAACGTGGGGCCAACCCCACGTGGTCCCAGCACCACCGTGACGATCTCGATAAGTATACGTGGGGCCAACCCAGCATGGTCCCGCACCACCGAGACAAGTCACTTTGAATATTAATATGTACGTGGTTCCAAACCACCATGGTTCTGCACCACCGTGACACGGTCCGCGAGAATAAAATATGTGGGGCCAACCCACCATGGTCCCGCAACCATCATGATGATCACTGAATCACACTTCCCCTTTCAATCTATTCTCAAAACCCATGCAACATACTATCATACTGAGATGAATGCAACATACTTTCAATGAACAACGGGTAATTAATTCATACATGCATATATTCGAAAGTAACATCATAGCGGAACTTACCCGGTGTCTCCAACCTTACCCACGAGGGTATCTCGACTATCTATACAGTCGTTTCGGCTTTCAGCCAACACAGTTATTAATGTAATTTAATAAAGTAAAGTGTGGTCATTACACACCTAATTATGCGTAACACTAGACTCTCTACGTCGACACTCTCGCTAGCAGGGATAACAGCGATTTACCTATCCCAAGCAGACGTCGGCTCTCTACCATAACCCGGTGGGAAGTCTCAAACCGACGACACAGCACGCCATTTGAATGACGGATTGGAGACTACAAGGTCACTCCCTTCCTTAGTTTGACCGGCACTTGCATCCATGAATAGACTTTATCAGAGGTCAGAGAAACGCTGATTGGCTAAAAAGGGAATTTTGATTAAGGCAACCAACAACGCAAGGAAAATAATAGCCGAGGAATTCAAAAAGATGATCCCTTACCTTGGTAAATGATGAACCGCACAACAACTGATTCGTCCTCGAATCAGAGGTGAGTCAGGAGAGAAGTAGAGATTCGGCCTAACAGTCAAAAGTTACCTCTGAGTAAACCGACTTAAAAGAGCACACTCAAATAACGAATAGCACTACTTACCCCTAGATTCGGCAAAGACAAGTTCTTGATCAAACGAGAATCGAACCCTTCTGCACCTTTCAGGAACGATAACCAACACCACACCAGGACGAGGTAAGGAGTGTTCGGTTTATACTACCACTATTGAAAGAAAACAATAGTAAGGAAACACATCACCCATTCGGCCAGAAGAGAAAGAATAAGAAAGGGAAAGGCATGCGATTAAAAGAAGAATCCATTACCTTCAACAATCGAGTAACCAAGGTAATCCAATCAACTTGGGACCCAAAGAACTACTCGGCTCAAGAGAAGAAGTAGACGGATGCCAAAGGTGAAGCAGCAAGGTTTTGGCTAACACAAAAAAGACAAGGAGAAAGATGAAGCAAAAATGAGATAAGAGTTTCGGCACCAGCAAGAAGTAAGAAATAGAGGATATCAAAAGGTTGAGTAGGTTCGGCTACAAGAAAAGAAAGGTTATAAGAGGTTTCGGTTATAGGGAAAAAGATGTAGGGAAGAAGAGATGAAAGAAATAAGAGTAGGAAAAGAGTGCTACGGTTTTTGGTAACAAATGAAATAAAACAAAATGACCAAAAAAGAAAAGGGAAGACTCTTTTGATGGTTTTGGCTTTACTCTTCTCTCAATTAACACTTGCACAAAACGGCACCACACTACACCCCCTATGACCGAATATGTTACCCAAATTGCCTAAGACATAAAACAAACTTTCGGCACACCCACACACACTCACTAACCGGATATGCTCCCTCCAAAGACCCCTTCCTTGACTGAATTTCTCCCTTCAAAGACCCCTACATTCGGCCATCACCTCCACCAACTTGGATCTCATGATCCTCTCATTGTTTCACTCCCCATCACTCATTTTAAATTAGTAGACCAATTCTTCCTCCACAAACTCCTCCACAAACTCCTCCACACCTTCCATTCAAATGCTTTGACCAAATCAACAACCCCCTTAGAAGAGTCCAAGCCGAATGCCAACACTTCACAACCCTGATCATAAAAAAAAAATAAAGCTCCCACTTGCTGCTGACGAAACTCGAACTCCTTCCCCTTCATGCTCCCTTGTGACGCCACTCTCTTGCTCCTTAAGTGGCGTCTCCTTTCCATCACACCACAACTCATTTTGTGTCAACAATTACCAATAATTACACATAAGGCCTGCTCCTACTAGCTTCCCCCCTAAAGTGCCCAAAAGTAAAATTTTTCTAAAACTCTGGCTTGACCCCGGGCCTCCCCAGGACCCCCAACATACCAAAATACCATGCTTAACGAGCCAAACACAAGCAATAGTGCAAAATGCATAACCCCTAATTCTAGGATGTTACAGTTCTACCCCCTTTAAAGAAATTTCGGCCTCGAAATTTACCTGATCAAAAGAGGTGAGGGTATTACTGTCGAATCACATCCTCGGGCTCCCACGTGGCTTCATCTGAACCGTGATTACGCCATAACACCTTGACTAGAGGAACTGACTTCCTTCTCAACACCTTGACATCTCGATCCAAGATCTGCACTGGTTCTTCTTCAAAAGATAAATCAGGTCTTATTTCAATCTCTTCCACCGGTACTATGTGAGATGGATCTGAACGGTAACGCCTTAACATTGAGACATGAAATACATCATGTATTTGCCTCAATTCTGAAGGTAACTCCAGCTGATAAGCTACTGGTCCCATACATTTCAATACCCGATAAGGCCCGATGAACCTGGGGCTCAACTTGCCCTTTCGTCCAAATCTTAGAACCTTTTTCCAAGGTGAAACTTTTAGAAAAACCCGATCACCCTCTGCGAATTCTATCTCCTTACGCTTCAGATCCGCATACGATTTCTGCCTGTCGGAAGCTTCTTTCAACCGAGTCTGAATTAACTTAACCTTTTCCTCTATTTCCGAAACCAATTATGGACCCAACAACTGTCGCTCACCCAACTCTGTCCAGCAGGTAGGAGTACGACACTTACGACCATACAACGCTTCGTAGGGTGCCATTTTAATGATGGATTGATAGCTATTGTTGTACGCAAACTCTGCCAACGGTAGAAAATCTTCCCAACTACCCCTGAAGTCGATAACACATCATTCAGTGGATGAAACGCCGTGCTAAAATCCAATCTTGTACCCATCGCTTGATGTAATGCCTTCCAAAATTGTGACGTAAACCTAGGGTCTCTATCTGATATAATAGACACTGGTACCCCATGTAACCTCACAATCTCCGCTACATACAACTTGGCTAACTTCTGTAGTGAGTAATCAACACGAACCGGTATGAAGTGAGCGGAATTCGTCAACCGATCGACAATTACCCACACTAAATCTTTCTTAGTAGGCGTAAGAGGTAACCCACTAAAAAAGTCCATAGTTATCATCTCCCACTTTTAAAGTGGAATCTTCACTGGTTGTAGCAATCCTGAAGGCAACTGATGTTCCGCCTTCACCTGCTGACACGTCAAGCACTTACCCAAAAACTCGGTAACTTCTTGCTTCAGACCCGGCCACCAAAACTGTTCCCGCAAATCTCGATACATCTTACTCCTACCGGGATGCATAGCGTATGGACTACTATGCACTTCCTGCAGAATCCTCTGTCTCAACTCGGAATCCTTCGGCATACAAGCCTTTCCACGAAAGCACAATACTCCATCACCATTCAACCCAAAATCTTCTGTCTCACCACCTTCCAATTGCTGAAATCTAGAACTCAACGATTCATCTAACAACTACTTCTCCTTAATCCGACTTACCCATGAAGGCCTCACTTAAAGTTCAGATAATAAGCTTCCATCATCAAATAAACTGAGATGGGCAAACATTACCCTCAAATCAGATATCACCTTACGGCTCAACGCACCCGCCACTACGTTAGCTTTACTTGGGTGATATTCAATCGAGCAATTGTAGTCTTTCAACAATTCAATCCACCTCCGCTGCCTTAAGTTCAACTCCTTTTGGGTAAGGAGATACTTCAGGCTCTTATGGTCTGTGTAGATAATAGACTTCTCCCCATACAAGTAATGTCTCCAAATCTTCAGAGCAAAAACTACCGCAGCTAATTCTAAATCATGAGTGAGATAGTTCACTTCATGTGGTCTCAATTGCCGAGACGCATATGTTACAACTTTCCCCTCTTGCATCAACACACATCCTAACCCTGTGTGCGACGCATCACAATAGACGACAAACTCCTTCCCACCAAATTTGAATCAACACCGTGCCTCGGTCAAAATCCTCTTCAATTTCTCAAAGCTTTCATGTTGCTTATCCGACTGCACAAACGGTACCCTTCTTCCGTAAATAACTTGGTTAAAGGTGCAATGATTAACGAGAATCCTCAACAAACCTTACAGTAGTACCCAAATAACCCAAGGAAACTTCTCATCTCTCTGCTGCACTTTGGCGGTTTCCAATCTAATACGACTTCAATCTTTCGGGGATCGACCCTAATCCCATCTCGGCAGACACAACATGCCCTAAAAGTAACTTTCTCAACCAAAATTCACACTTGCTGAATTTGGCGTATAGTTGCTTTTCTCTCAAAATCTGTAAAATAATGCGAAGATGCGAATCATGCTCATCTTCCGTCCTTGAATATACCAGAATATCGTCTATGAACACTACGACAAACCGATCCAGATAGGGTTGGAATACCCGGTTCATCATATCCATAAACGCAGCTGGTGCATTCGTCAACCCAAACGGCATCACTAAGAATTCGTAGTGACCATAACGAGTTCGGAAAGCACTCTTATGAATATCCGCCTCATTGACCTTAAGCTGATGATAACCTGACCTCAAGTCTATCTTTGAGAAGACCGTAGCGCCTCGCAGCTGATCGAACAAATCATCAATCCTTGGCAACGGGTACTTGTTCTTAATCGTCAGCTTGTTCAATTGTCTGTAGTCAATGCACATCCGCATCGACCCGTCCTTCTTCTTAAAGAATAACACCGGCGCTCCCTACGGAGATGCACTTGGTCGGATAAAACCACGGTCCAACAATTCCTAAATCTGAGCTTTAAGTTCAACCAGCTCCTTCGGCGCCATCCTATATGGGGTGATCGACACTGGAGCTGTTCCTAGAAGAAGATCAATACCGAACTCCACCTCGCGATCCAGAGGTAACCTTGGAAGCACTTCTGGAAAAACGTCAGAGAATTCTTTCACCGTTCTAACATCTCCTACAGATAACTCATTGGCTTCTAAAGCACTAACGAAAGCTAAGAAGGCCTCACACCCTTTTCTCACCATCCTTTCAGCCTTTAGAGCAGACACCACATTGGACAGGTAATCCCTTCTCTCACCTATCACCAGTATCTTTTTATCCTCAAAAGTCTTTAACCTCATGCGCTTAGCAGCACAATCCAAGTTTGCTCGATACTTAACTAACCAGTCCATGCCTAAAATCAAATCGAACTTGCCGAACGGTAATTTCATCAAGTCAGCTGGGAAGACTACCCCTTGTACTTCTAAAGGCACACTCCTAAATAGTTTATTTACCACTACCGATTGTCCTAAAGGGCTAATCACAGTCATCTCTCTAGAAGCAACCTCAGATTCTATGTTCAAAGTTCCAGACACAGTACTAGCAACATATGAATGTGTAGACCCAATATCTATCAGTGTTGTAAAGGGCAAACCAAAAATAAAGAACGTACCGATTTTAACGTCCGGTGCATCGCCATCCTCTCGGCGTCTAGCTGCATAGACCAACCCATGCTGTCTCGTATCTTTATTCCCAGCACCTCTGCCCGGTCTCCACGCCCTCGACCAAAACCATTACCTTCCCTGGCTGGACCACGACCTCTCGGTGGTTGCTGACCACCTCTTCCAGATTGCGCATAACCCTGTCCAACTGGCCGTGCCCTATTTGGCTCCTATGGACAGTCCCTTACCAAATGACCTACAGATCCACACCTATAACATCCTTTATTTCTTGCCCAACAATCCCCCGCATGATACTTCCCACATCTAACACAAGATTGAGACCGACCAACAGTAACGGGCTTCATAACTCGACTCGGTCCATCAACTCTAGGCCTCTTTTGGAAGCTCTCAGCAGACCCTGACGACCCAAAATTTCTTTTATTCCTACCTCTGTCCTTATCCTGATTTTGTCTTTTAGATCGCTTCACCTCTTCGGCTATCTTAGCCTTCTCCACTAGAACATCAAACTCCCTTTCCCGTTGCGGAGCTATCAGTACCCGCAACTCGTCCCTCAGACCATTCTCAAATCGGACACAACGCTCGTGATCTGTTGCAATGATACCCCGAGCATAACGGCTTAAACGCAGGAATTCTGCCTCATACCCAGCCACTGACTTATTCTCCTAGACCAAGTTCAAAAATGCCTTCCTCTGAGCGTCTACATAGCTTGCCCCAATATACTTTCCCTGGAACGCTGCCTTAAAGAAGTCCTGTAATGCGTAAGCTACTTCAGACCATCCATTACCGTGAGCCACCACTGGTATGCCTCATCTCGAAGAAGAGACACTACTCCCTTCAACTTTTCTTCCGCGGTACAATCAAGATCGTCCATGATTCGCTCAACCGCTTCTAGCCAATGATCACCACGTTAGGAGCCACACCGAAATACCTCTAAACATCTCACCCCATTAGCTCTGAGTCTCTCGAAATGCAGATTTTTGGGCTCACGGACTCGTGCTAGCTCCAAAGAACTCGCTCTAAAACACGTAACATCGCTTGAGACACAGCATCGTCTCCACCAGTTTGGTCCTGAAATCCCTCTTCCATAATTGGTGATGTCGGCACTTCAACCTCCGGCCCATGCTCTGATTCCGAGGGTTCAGCCTCAACACCCCGGCCTCTACCACGACCGCGCATACCACGACCACGTCCTCTAGCACTCATGATTATGAATTCGACTTAATCTGATTAAAATTTTATGAGTTAGTACTTCTTCCACTGTTTATTATCGGACAATCTTATGAAAATAGTATTAGAAGTAGTTTTTTCGCAAGAAATATTTCTAAAGGTCTCCATCCCTATAGTTGTATTTCTTAAAACTATCTATCACAACATTTCATAAGAATTCAAGCAACAATTAGACAACTTACAGTGCGGATTGGTGCCGGAGACTTGGGTGCCACGCTTTCTGAAAACATATATTTTCCTAAACCATTTTCCAAACCAACTTTTCAAAACATTTTTAAACCCCAAACCCACAGCCGAGTTTTGTAACCTAGGCTCTGATACCATAATTGTAACACCCCAAACCCGGCCAATACATTACGACCAAATCTGGTATGTTACAGGAAAAGAAGTTTTGAAAATTTTCGACAAAACATCGTAATTTTGGGAAAAACGTTTCGTTTAGTGAGTCAATCATAAAGAAAATTTTGGTTGATGATTTTCTTATAAACTACTATTTAAAAATGATCTAAGAAGTCGTAAACAATTTTAGTTTTACTAAAGCCGAAATCAGCAAATTTCGAAATCACGTCATTTGAAAACACTGTTGAGGTTTTTAAGAAAACTTCCAATTTATTTAGTCCTTCGCTTGTCATCTTTTGTTAACACTTAAGAAGAAAATGATTGTTTGTATTTTAATTTTAGAAAACCCCATATTCGGCATCTCATAAGATAAGTTATAACCGCATAAAATCCAAAACCCAAATTAAAGATTAGGAGGCCTTATTACATAACAGAATCCCAATTTAAAATGAGTTTAAAATAAAGAAAATGAATTTATGAGAAAATAATATCGCATGGCCACCTCAAGTCCGCCTCGGCTCCAAATTCGCAGTCTAGGGATTACCTATAAAAATAAACAGAGGGGTGAGTCACCGAGACTCAGTGTGTAATTCCCCTTATAATGCAATTGGGCTTTAAGCCCATCAGTGCACATTGGGCCTTAGCCCACACAATATGGCATAATAAGAATGTATGCAATGCAGCCCAACCCAACCTAGTTTTCCATCCTCTAAGTCTCCTGAATCGCCTAAACACTGCGGGCATTATGCCACCGTGGTCCCCGACCACTGTGTGGTCCCAGCACCACTTGTGACAGAGTCACGCAATATATAAACGTGGGGCCAATCCATCGTGGTCCCGCACCACCGTGGCGATCTCGATAAGTATACGCACAACCCACCGTGGTCCCGCACCATTGAGACAAGTCACTGAATATTTATATGTACGTAGTTCCAAACCACCGTGGTCCTGGACCACCGCGTGACACGATCATCGAATAAAATATGTGGGGCCAACCCACCGTGGTCCCGCACCACCATGCATGATGATCCACCGAATCACACTTCCCTTTCAATCTTTTCCCAAAACCCATGCAACATACTATCATACCGAGATGAATGCAACATACTTTCAATGAACAATGGGTAATTAATTCATACATGCATATATTCGAAAGTAACATCATAGCGGAACTTACCCGGTGTCTCCAACCTTACCCACGAGGGTATCTCGACTATCTATACAGTCGTTTCGGCTTTCAGCCAACACAGTTATTAATGTAATTTAATAAAGTAAAGTGTGGTCATTACACACCTGATTACGCGTAACACTAGACTCTCTACATCGACACTCTCGCTAGCAGGGATAACAGCGATTTGCCTATCCCAAGCAGACGTTGGCTCTCTACCATAACCAGCAGAAAGTCTCGAACCGCCGACACAGCACGCCATTTGAATGACGGATTGGAGACTACAAGGTCACTCCCCTCCTTAGTTTGACTAGTACTTGCATCCATGAATAGACTTGATCAGAGGTCAGAGAAACGCTGATTGGCTAAAAAGGGAATTTTGATTAAGACAACCAATAACGCAAGGAAAATAATAGCCGAGGAATCCGAAAAGATGATCCCTTACCTTGGTAAATGATGAACCGCACAATAACTTATTCGTCCTCGAATCAGAGGTGAGTCACGAGAGAAGCAAAGATTCGGCCTAATAGTCAAAAGTTACCACTGAGTAAACCGACTTAAAAGAGCACAACCAAATAACGAATAGCACTACTTACCCCTAGATTCGGTAAAGACAAGTTCTTGATCAAACGAGAATCGAACCCTTCTGCACCCTTCAGGAACGATAACCAACACCACACCAGGACGAGGTAAGGAGTGTTCGGTTTATACTACCACTATAGAAAGAAAACAATAGTAAGGAAACACATCACCCATTCGGCCACAAGAGAAAGAAGAAGAAAGGGAAAGGCATGCGATTAAAAGAAGAATCCATTACCTTCAACAATCGAGTAACCAAGGTAATCTGATCGACTTGGGACCCAAAGAACTACTCAGCTCAAGAGAAAAAGTAGACGGATGCCAAAGGTGAAGCAGCAAGGTTTCGGCTAACACCAAAAAGACAAGGTGAAAGATGAAGCAAAAATGAGATAAGAGTTTCGGCACCAGCAAGAAGTAAGAAATAGAGGATATCAAAAGGTTGAGTAGGTTCGGCTACAAGAAAAGAAAGGTTATAAGAGGTTTCGGTTATAGGGAAAAAGATGTAGGAAAGAATAGATGAAAGAAATAAGAGTAGGAAAAGAGTGCTACGGTTTTTGGTAACAAATGAAATAAAACAAAATGACCGAAAAAGAAAAGGGAAGACTCTTTTGATGGTTTCGGCTTTACTCTTCTCTCAATTAACACTTGTAAAAACGACACCACACTACACCCCCTATGACCGAATATGTTACCCAAATTGCCTAAGACACAAAAGAAACTTTCGGCACACCCACACACACTCACCAACCGGATATGCTCCCTCCAAAGACCCATTCCTTGACCGAATTTCTCCCTTCAAAGACCCCTACATTCGGCCATCACCTCCACTAACTTGGATCCCATGATCCTCTCCTTGTTTCACTCCCCATCACTCATTTTGAATTAGTAGACCAAGTCTTCCTCCACAAACTCCTCCACACCTTCCATTCATATGCTTTGACCAAATCAACAACCCCCTTAGAAGAGTCCACGCCGAATGCCAACACTTCACTACCCTGATCATAAAAAAAAATAAAGCTCCCACTTGCTGCTGCGAGACTCGAACTCTTTCCCCTTCATGCTCCCTTGTGACGCCACTCCCTTGCTCCTTAAGTGGCATCTCCTTGCCATCACACCACAACTCCTTTTGTGTCAACAATTACCAGTAATTACACATAAGGCCTGCTCCTACTAGCTTCCCCCCTAAAGTGCCCAAAAGCAAAATTTTTCTAAAACTGCGGCTTGACCCCGGCCTCCCAGACCCCAACATACCAAAATACCATGCTTAACGAGCCAAACACAAGCAATAGTGCAAAATGCATAACCCCTAATTCTAGGATGTTACAGAGGCCGTGTGAGGAACACGGGCCAGGGACACGGGCGTGTGTCAGGCCGTGTGAAAACCCCTGTAGGTTCGAATTGAAAAATAATTCCACACGGGTGTAGAACACGGGCATGTGATATGCCACACGGGCGTGTTCATTCTTCCACACGGGCGTGTGGACTGTTTATTGAAAATTTTCTAAGTTTTTCTAGAGATCTTTAAAAGAGTTCGATTTGATCCCAAACCATTCTTAAAGTGTGATTTAGGCTTCGCAGGCTTGTTTAAGAGGTGTTATGAAAAGTTTTAATTTGGAGTGGAAAGTTATGTCTCGATATCGCATAATTGTTGGTATATAAGTCTAGTAATGCCTCGTACCCTGTTCCGGCGTCGAATACGGGTAAGGGGAGTTACAAGGAGGGACCATCCAAATGTTTGTAATATAAAAAAAATCAAATATACAAATTAATTAGTACTAACCTTTTAACACAAATATCACACCTTAATATTAAACATCTACTAATATAACTAATTATACAAAAAAAATTAAAACATACTTTTATTTTGATTTTCAAGGATAATAAATACTAACCTCTTAACAAAATAACATACTTTAATAATACTAAACTACTATTAAAATAACTAATTATACTAAATTAAATAAATAAATCAATAAATAAAACATAAAACAAAGGAAGGGGAAGCTTACCTTCTGTGGTGGGGGAGGGGGAGGCCTTCAGCGGAACAATTTGTGTGGGGGTTGGGTGACCAAACCAACCCCCACTTATAATAAATAAAAATAATATTTATATTATATATATTTTTTGAAAATTGAAAAAAAATTGGTATAATAATTTTCATGTATTGGAATTTAGGCCCGTGATTGATAGGTCACATCGATAACACTAATAAAAATAATATTTTTTCGTTATACATAAAAAAGAATATGTATTTCGGGTTTAAAATACGGGTGCCGGCGATTGATCAGACTACACTAAAAAATACATATTCACCTAGATTTGTTAATATTAGTGTCCTTATCCTATTTTGGTATTTATTTATTTATTTTAAATTATTTATGTAAAAAACCTTAAATTTATTATTATATTTTTTTGAAAACATTTATGTATTTTTATATGATATGATTGGTTTAGTCAAAATTTTATATATATGATTTTATATTTATTAAGTATGATTTGCAATTTCGTAAGTTTTTAAAAAAATTTGCAAGTTAAAAGAAATTAAAATTTATATTTCTGTTGTAAATTAGAAATTCGATTGAGAGTGATAAAATGATTTCCATGGGTACGATTTCGAAGGAGTTGTAATTTCAACTTGTTTTTATGTAAAACGAGGAAAAACGCAAAATTATATATATAATTAATTTAGAGCCGTTTTTTTATTATACTAGAATTAAAGGATAAAATATAATCAAATTATTATTGAATAATCTTTAATGTGCGAAATTTATATATTTTTTAAAAAATATAGACGCGTGTTACATGAGAAAAATAAAAGAATGAACATACATGAAAATAATATATATATATATATATATATATAACTGTTCAATTACGCTACCCTATGCAATGGGATAGCTTTTATATATAGTTATAGGATTTTCGTGCAAAATGTTCTGATAGAGTGGAGAGAAATGGAAGGAGATAAAGGAACAGTGTGTGTGACTGGAGGTACTGGGTTCATAGGGTCATGGCTCATCAAGAGGCTTCTTCAGGAGGGTTATTCTGTTCGTACCACTGTCAGGGCTGATCCAGGTAACACTAACGTTTTATAAGCAGATCCATTTAAATATATCAGTTTCAAGCTAAGAAAATTAATATTTTGAGCAGATGTACATGATTTACCCCCATATTCCTGTTGACATTTTGCAGAAAACAAAAGAGACCTTAGTTTCCTCACTAGTCTACCTGGAGCAGCCGAAAAGCTGAAAATCTTGAGTGCAGATCTTAATGACCCCAACAGTTTCGATGCAGCCATTGAAGGAAGCAAGGCAGTGCTCCATGTTGCCACTCCTATGAGTTTCGATGGTAAAGAATCTCTGGAAGCGGTAACAGAGAGGTCAACAAGTGGAGCACTAGGCATCTTGAAGGCATGCTTAAGATCAAAAACAGTGAAGCGAGTTGTGTATACTTCAAGTGCAGCCACTGTTATTTACAATGGCCAAGAGATGGACATGATGGATGAGAGTTTCCGGACTGATGTGGATTTCGTTACGCAAAAATTAAACCCACAAACACATCCTTACATTATTTCCAAGACATTCACAGAAAGGGCGGTTCTTGAATTTGGTTCACAACATGGACTGGATGTGGTGACAATGAATCCTGGTTTGGTTGTTGGTCCTTTCATATGCCCCAACTTCCCTGGCTCAGTGCGCTCATCATTGGCTCTGGTCTTAGGTACAAACTCGCTACTTGTCTCAGTAATATTTTTCTGTTTCAGCCTAAATAGACTTATTAAACGAGGAAGCTGAATAAGCTATACAGGGAACCGATCTGAGTATGGTTTCCTTCTGAATGTGCCCATGGTGCATGTTGATGATGTGGCAAGGGCACATATATTCCTGCTTGAATATCCAGATGTAAAAGGGAGATACAATTGTGCTTCCAACACCATAAGCCTTGACAAGTTGTCTGAATTCCTACGTGGGAGGTACCCAGAGTTCCCAATTCCATCACCAGAGTGAGTAACAGTCCAAACTTGCATGATAAAAATCACAGAGTTATACTCCAACTTGTTGTTTGTGTGTTGCACAGATCCTTGGCAGAAATCAAAGATATAAAACTTCCTGGTGTGTCATCAAAGAAACTGTTGGGCATAGGTTTCGAATTTAATAATGGGCTGGAGGAAATGTTTGATGGAGCCATTCAGTGCTGCAAGGAAAGAGGATATCTGTAGTTGAGCAAGGGCCTGGATGGAATCAGTTGAAATATCCAATAAATTAGTTCCCTTGTCTTCATGAAGCATTGTTGTAAGCAATTAAAATGAAAATTCAATGTATGTTGTCGTTTCTAATGTTTCCAAGCTAGTTTCTGCATTATGTATTATTGCTTCTTTTGTTCAACCTTTTATGGATCAATTATGAATCTTAAATCGTGATGCAAATAACTTGTGAATTAATTATTTTAAATAGGTTGCGTGTAAATAAAAAGAATTCATCCTATAAATTTATACTTGTAAAAATATAATAAATTCATAACTCTTTCAATTAAAAATAAAAAGTAAATATACTTTTTTGGTTAAATTTTACTATTAGACCTTGTATTTTGTGTAAACTGTGGATTTAGTAACTATACTTAAAATTTGATCAATTTTAGTCTCAATACTTTTCGAATTTTAAAAATTTTAGTCCCGATCCAATAGTAACTGTTAAATCTGTTTGGTTAAATTATGTCATAAGTCCCATATTATACGTAAAGTTATCAATTTAGTCAATGTTTTCCAATTGGATTATTCTTAGTGGCTATATATTTTAAATTTCAAAATTTTAGTCTTAATGCAAACCACATGTGTTAAATCTATTAACTGATCTTTTGTGAGCAATATGTGAAAATAACAAACAAAATTAATTTAATGAATTTAATAGCTATCATTTAGTTAGGACTAAAATTTTCAAATTCTAAAAGTACAGGGACTGAAAATGACCAAATTAAAAGTACAGGTACTAAATTCACAACATATGCAAAGTACAGGGTCTAATAGTAGAATTGACCCTTTTTTTTAATTCGTTTATTCCTCCTCCCTTTCTTTCCAGGTTGCCCATAGAAAGTGGATTCTCCATCTTTGCTTCCTGTTTCTCTTTCTCAGTTTCTTCTTCGATCCTATTATTTGAGTATTTGAGTAACAGCAATGGCAGACAAGCCAAGCCGAGCCTTGATTTTATACGGTGACGGGTTGGCCCGTTTCATTCACCCATCACATGCCCATCTCCACTCTCTCGCATCTACAGCCAACTGTGGTTTCTTGAGCCTCCCTAATGCTCCTCCTTTAGGTTCCCCTTTTCAATTCCTTGTCTCTTTTCTTGTTTTTCATTTTCAGCTCCCTCTTTTAACAGTGGGTAATCAATATATAATCTCTTTAAAATGAACCCAAACATTGAAAGATAGATTCTTTTGCTTTCTTCTTCTTCTTCAGATTGCTATGAAAAATTCTGGATTTTCCTAATTGATTCGGCTGTTTTTAGTGTAATTAAATATAATTGTTTGGAATGGATGAAATTACGAAGGATTTTTCTTAGTTTTCCGTTCTTTAATTTGGTACTTAGAGATTACAACGATCGGTTGGAAGTTAGAACCTTACTGATTGACAGAATAAGCTTTAGGTTCTATGTTAGTTCAATAATTAGTCAAAGTGTAAGTCTTTGCTCCATTCCTTTGATAATTCATCTCTATTTAACAGCTCCCCTTGCCTTTCTTAGTAATTAATTCATGCTTCTTTTCACATATTTTTTTAATTGTTGTTTTTCATCCACCATATGGGAATTTACTTGGATTTAGACTGCAGAAAGCGAGGATGATAGGACAGTAAGAGAGTTTGCTGTGCTGGTGGATGCCTTTGAGACATTGAACAAGGTGAGATGCCCTATAATTCTAGGTTATTTGATAAGTGAATTTCATGATAAATTCTTCAATGTTCTTTTTGTTTCATGACCTCTTTTCAGAACGGCCAATTTTCTTGTGAGGTAAAGTCTCAAAAGTCATCTTTGATTCCAACCATGTCTGAGAGGTATTATCATATACACTTTGCTGGGTTTTAATTGTTGGAAGCTATAATATGCCACTCAACATGCTTCTTTTATCTCAGTTCAGGTTTATGGGAATGAAAGCTGCTATATTGAGTAACAATTCTGGTTTGAAGTCTTTTGGAGAAAAACTTGGCTTCAATGTATTGAACTTGAATGGATTGTTTGGAAATAGTAATACTCCCCCTGTTTCATCGATTGATAATTTGGCTTCTAAGTTGCTGACCTTACTTGGATTCCAAGAAGGGAAGGTAACGGAATCCAACCAGTTCGATTTAGTGATTTCGCATGTTGGGTCTGGGGAGAACTTGAATTCTAATAGTGGCAATGACGTGGAATTCTTGAATGCTTTGCTTGGTGCTATTATGAGTATAGCTAAGCCTGGAACTGAAATTGGTTCTCGTCTACTCTTGTCCCTTGTAATGAGCTATGGGTCTGTGTCAAAGGCTGATGAGCCGGGTTTGTCCATTTTGAGCACTAAATATGAGAAGAATCCTAATCTTTCAGCACTTTTCCCTAATCAGAGTTACACCATGAGAGGAGAAAGTCAAAGAAATGATGTTAGGTGAGGAAAAAAACTTTATGAACTCTTATTTTGACATTTTGTGTGGATCATTTAACTATTTTACGATGAACAGGCAGTATGGTCCAATGTTATTCGCTCAATATCAGTATGCTGTAACCCGCAACGATATGGTAGAGACTTTTTCTTTTGAAGAATTTAAAGAGGTACAAACTGACCGAGAGATAATTTTGGAAACCTGTTTGTAGCTTGTTCGTTTAGGTCGCAAAGTAATTTTTACTTGTCATGTCTCCAAAGTCTAAACATGCATCTTTTCAATCTTCATAACCCAAAGTGAAATCGTACATAGAAAACATGGAAATAACCGTGGTATCCTATTTTTGGTTGCAGTGTTCAGGAAATCTTACTATACCGGCTGACCGGTTGCTGCATGAGATAGCATTTAAGCTTTGGAAGGCACCCAAGTACGGTGCCTAAGAGGGACTTTTATCTGTCTCCGCTTACATGATTTAAAGTTCCAACTTTTGAATATAAGCTCCAAAATAAGAGAAAGGTGATATAGATAAGGTTATGGTGGTTCCTGCACTGTTGAAATCCTTTTTCCCAAGTTGGTGTTACTCTTCACCTTAACTTAAGCTGACGATATTTGTCTTTGTATAAGTGGGATATAATGTTACACTTGCTCACTATTGACCCAAGCCAGTTAATAATCACGTATTGCAGAGTTGATCTCAACTTTATATTGCTCATCATTATATGGGTTAAGGTTCTAATTAAATCCAGTCTTTTAGCTGGTGTGATTGTTTTCCATGTGCTTTGCTCGGCCTTTTTGGGAAAACAATTTGCATTAACAAGATAAATATGCTGCTACTTTGTTACCACAGAAACACAAGTGATGTAGATACGGATTTCTAAAGAATCAAAGTTAATTTGCTTTAAAAAAAAAATGTTAATGAACTATATTCAAACGCAATCAACTATGAGAAAAATTCATTACTAATATACAGTTTCTCTAGTTCACCTATAACTTAAATTTTTTCCAAATTTTGCAATTACTAATAGAAGTATTTTTGAATTTCTCGTTTATTTTCGGAATAACAGAGAAGAAAGAAACATAAGCTACTGTAATTAGAATTAAGCGCAGCAATAAATAAAATTAAACTATACACAAAGAACTGAAAGTAGACGAGATATACTTTTGAATATCTATACATGTATATATGTTTAATGGACTGTACAAAGTATTACCAGCAGCAGCACAAGGATCGAACTAGGAAGGATCAGGTTCACCACAGAAAGCATCTGGTTCAAATGATCTTGCTGAATCATCATCGTAAACTCCTGGTATAGCTTGAACCCTAGCTTCTTTAGATGTCATGTAGGAACTGTCTTGACCTCCCTGATCAACATTTATGAGGGGAAGAACACATACAAGTAAGGATACTGCTAGGGTTACTAGTGTGTATTTTAATCTGATCAGCACGGGCTTGACCTGCGGTAGCAAATACATAGAGCAGCTTTTAGTGAGTCGATACTCCAACAGAGGTTGCCTTCTATAGAGCAAGTGTCAAAGAGCATTGGATTCTATGTCAAATTTAATAAAATTTTCAAGGTTACTTCTAGCCCTAAAAACTACATGTTATTAGATAAGATTGTTTTGATGACCCTCATTCTATTCTTTTTCTTTTAATGTAAAAAAAGGGGATTAAGTTCTTACCAGCCTTGGAAGTTCAAAAATGACATTTTTTTGTCAATAGAAACCAGAGGAAATTTATTCAGAAATGGTTTTGTTGATATATGATTTGTCAAAACAGGCATAGAGCAGCAAAGGCTAATAAATGAAAAGTGAAAGAAGAACTCTGGTACAAATGGGAATCCAATATAAGTATACATACTGAAAATGAACCAAGGAGCCTGTCTCGTGCCAAAACTTCAGCAGTCTTCACCCATATCTGTGGAGGAAACAGTATCAGTCTCTATATTGCAAAGTTGGTCTGGTACCAGTCCCTTGATAATTTGTGAGGACTAAGAAAACATGCTTTTACAAAATCCCAAATTATAAGAAGCTATTTCATTCTAATAAACAAACTTTTGACATAACATAGTAATAATCATAGATGCTCAAAATCATAGGGACATAAAAATTAACTGTTTAGGAAGGCAAGTGATTGACTGAATAATGAATTCTTAGGTTACTGCTAATTAAGGATGCAGGCACTGAAAGTATGGCAAGTAAAGGTTACACATTTGAAGGATCAATTCTGGACCTATACTGTATCAAATACTGTTATCCAACCGATTGCAATACCTGTCCATCATACCACCCTGTTTCTTCATCTGCAAGTCATGCAAAAGAGAAATCCCATAAGAAAACCATCAAAGTGGGAGCAAAATTTTGCATGAAACAAAAACATAGAAAGAGAAGAGAGGAAGTTCACATTCGACAGTGGCACTGAGCAAGCGGTTCCCAACATAAGCCCAACCCAAATACATTCTCAAAACAGCAATCGTAACCAAAAGAATCCCACTCGAAACGGAGGCAAGAACCGGCCTCACCGGATCGGATATGGGCCCCGCCGAACCGAACCAGGCAACTGGTAGACCAACAAAGAGGGCGAAAGAAGCACCCGTAGCGAACAAGCGAGAGCAGTATTCAATAACGTCTACTGAAGCCCAAGAAAAAGGGAAAGATGTGGAGAGGGATTGGTATTCGTTTATGGGCTGTTGTTCGGGTGGAACAGGGCACTCTGTTTCGGGCAAGGGAGGCGTGTTGCTGCCATTTCCACTTTTATAAGATGAGATTGTTTTGGTATTTGAATTATTCGTTTTGATGGGCCGAAGAGGGAGAAATCTGGGTCTTGAGAACGGTGAGTTCAGGACGGGGAAGCTTGGGGCGGAGGCTGGTGGCGATTTTGGTGATAGGTGGAGGAGTGTGGTGGCCATGGTTTCTGTAGTTCACCTGACAATCGAGATTAATATTTTATTATTTTTTTGACAATTTTTTTAGGGTGAATTATATTTAAGGTTATCGAACTATTAGTAAGTTTATATTTTGGTTATTTTATTTAAAAAAATTACAAAAAAAATTATTAAATTATTTGAAAGTTTTTATTTAAGTGATTGTGCTATTAAAATCGTTGATGTATGACATTCTCCATTACTCGCACCAATCGAAAGTTTTTATTTTTCTTCTTTTCTATTATTTAGTTTTTTTTATGAAACAATTTAGAACGTTCAAAACCTACCAACTAAAATCTAAATAACTTTCTTCTTCGATCTTTGATATTAACCGTTAAATCGATAGGTATTACTAATCTACCATACTAATTATCGAATTTTCACTTGAAGATCCCTAGTCGGGCTTTTTTAAAAAAAAACTTAACAACTCAATAACTTAAATAAAAACTTTTAAACAATTCAACGAGTTGCATGAAAATTTTCGAATAATTTAGTCACCATTTTCTAAACAGTGACGAAATTGTTAACTTATTATGACTTTTTTATTATTTTATTGGATCTCTCGTTTCTATCAAAATAGTAATAACTTTTTTATCCCGAAAGAATATTTATTTTTAGGTCACTAAAATAATACGAAAAGTGACTATTACATTTAAACTCTCAAAAAGAAAAAAAGAAAAGAAAACGCACATTATTAAAAAATCACTATAAAAACAATATTATTTTGTTAAACCTTCATTATAAACTAACAGGATATTGTTTATCGGTAACTATATTATTATTAAAATAATAATACGATACTAATTATTAATTAAATGTTAAAATATTAAAAGACGTTATATTAAATATAAATTAGTTTCATTCATATATTAAAATTTTGAATCTTGGACCAAATAAAGTTAAATCCACTTTTTTTTAAAAGAAATTATCTCCAAAGTCAAATTAAATTCGTAAATTAGACGAGTAAGTTAGAAAGGAAAATGGAGAACAAAGGATAACATTATTTGCAGATAATTCTTTTTCTTTTTTTTTCAACACTGAGCTGTAGAGATCACATGTTTACAATTCTAGGGATTGGGATTTCATTTACTTACCCAAAGCAAAGATCCCCCCACAGCCACAACTTGTAAACACTATTTTATTTTTCTCTCTTCCTTTTTTTTTTTTTTTTTTTCCTATAGGTAACTTTTCTTACACTTTGACAGATGCTACCTATTCATAAATACTAGACACAAATTTTATAAGTGGTATGGATCCTCCTCCAACCCTACTGCTCCTTTATGCAGCGGCTTTACTTTGAATGGGGATGGGAAGTGCCGATCCCCCACTTTGAATGAGCCAACACCTTCCCCATCCGATCTCTATTCACTTTCTTTGCACATAAAAATGGAAACCTTCCAGCGGCCGCCAGGAAACAGCTAACAAAATACTTATTCCATCAAAACACACCTCACTCCACTGTCCACTTATCATCCTATATGATTTGGTTTTTGGATTTTGGCCTTTCAATATACATACATTTAAGACGTCGCAGTCGTGCCATCAACTCTGCAAATGATGGTCGTAGATGTGGCTCCCTGTAAATAAGAAAAGACTGAGTAAGACTAATGCAAAATTTTGTAAGTGGCACACCGTCTAAAATAACAAGAGCTGACTTACAAGATTTATCGGAATGCTTTAATAATCTTACGTTTTCTCCCAATTTCAATCTGTTATTATAGCATCTTCACTTGATTATGATCACAAATTCTTTCACTTAATGTTAGGAAAAGATTACCAGGATTTCTTTTCAGATGTTTATTATACCAGTGTCCAGGAAATGAGAGATCGACTAAACATTCAAAAGAGATTGAGTAGGTGCAAAGACCACCTGAAAGCATTATATTTAATCGTTCTCCTTGCATAGATAAAACAGAGATGTTTAGAACTCACGTTTGCCAACATTCACGTATAATCTGTGCAACCATCGGATCAACATCTTCGGGAATTTCTGGACGCCTATTCTGGAATCCAACAGCTCCAACAACTTGCATAGGATTCAAACCTTTCCAGGGAATACTTAAAGTAACCAACTCCCATAATATCACACCAAAACTGTACACATCACATCTGCAACCAAGCCGGTCTATTTGTTTAAGAACAAAACAGAAATGTAATACACATGCAAGCTATTGTGGTGTTAAAGTCGCTTACTTCTCATTGGCTGGTTCATTCCTTAAAACTTCAGGTGCCATCCATTCGGGCTGCAGTCCAACAGAAAACTTTTACTTTATAAAAAATGAAGACAGATTTGGATAAATTGGAAAGTAAGAGAAAACACAAAGTGAACAAGGATTATCCTTTAGTAATACTACCGTTCCAGCAGTAGACTTTGAAGACAGGAAAGTATGATGCTTTGAGCGTGACAACCCAAAATCACAGACCTGAATAGCCAAGCAAAACATGTTCAGACAATGCAGCTGACATCTTTTAGAGGAAATAAAGCAATCTGTAAAGTTGCTTAAATAAACCATGACCAAAATCAAGGAAGACTTTTGGCCAGAAAATAGATTTGAGATAAGTACCTTTACAACCCAGTTCTTATCAACAAGGAGATTTGGTGTTTTCAAATCTCGATGCACTATAGTAGGATTGCTTGTGTGCAAATAATTCATTCCTTTAGCCTGCAAACAATAAAAAAGCAATGCTTAAATAGAAACTACAACCAAGAATGGAAGAAGAGTGAAAGGGAAAACAGACGGAGATACTTTTATACAAGATATGAAGCAAAAGAAAAAAAATAATTTATTCACTTGAGACTCTTACCACATCAAGAGCCATTCGCATTCGTCTCTTCTCATCAAGTTGATGATTGGGTCGATGCAGTAGCTTATACAAACTTCCCCTGCATAACAATGAGGGAGGAGCACAAAAGCTGTAAGACAGGTTGGCCAACTTTGGCAATTAGAATTAATAAATAAACTTTTTGGCAGAAACGATAGCAACAATAGAGGTCTAGCATTTATCTGAATCAAAAAGAAAACACACATCTAGAGGACTCAGTGTTTTCATACACAGCAAACCAAAAAATGTAAAACCACCATAAAATTTAAAATACCTACTAAATACAAGGTGCAAAAAAAATGCAAAATTACTAACCAAAAAAACATTGAAGACTAAAGATAGAACTAATTGGATTGTAAACTTGGATTGTATAAAGAAAATCAACCTGGGAAGAAACTCTGTCAGTATAGAGAAATGAGGGGAGCGAGTAACAGCTCCCATGAAAAGAACAACATTTGGATGCCTCAACCTTAACATGATTTCAACCTGCAAGGATCATCAAACAGATATGATTTCAGCGTAAATTCATTCAATTCTACAGGAAAGTTGAGCTCACAAGCATGAGAGGATATAAACATGCATGATGCTATAGAAGGTATTTCTGGTGCTCACTTCACATTTAAATTGAACTAGTGCGTCACCAGAGAAATCTTGATCTAGAAACTTCTTCACAGCAACCTCCTGAAGAGCCAACAAAAACAAATATACAAACACTCAAATGAAAATGCAACTAAAAGACATTAAAGAGACTTTTTGAATAAAACATATACTGTTATCAATCAATAGAGAATAATTTAAAAGAAACTAAATAACTAATGCTGATGCTCTTAGTAGACTTTCTGCATCTGTTAGATTTTTGAGATATTCATAAGTTTGAACCATATAATATGACAATTATTCGATCACATGACCAACTCCCTTTTCCTACTAGGAAATAAAGTTAATATCACAGCTCAGTGAAAGATTAATACTTTTGGACATTTTAGCATGTAGCAATTTTATTGTGGTCATCATATCATCTACTAGTAGTATACTACTAAAATTTCCATGGATAAAATGGAGTAATAGCAAATGTAACTCACAGTGCCATTCCATTCTGCTCGGTAGACCTCGCCATATGATCCTGCAAGACGAGTTCATCTACTAAGAATGACTGGCAAGGAACAGTCAAAGTGATATTCAATCAAGTTACACATTCTATGAATCTGTAGGGCCAATTAAACATAATACAAAAAGGGCTCAATCAAGTAAGCTAGATCCAATTCTTAAATTCAGTATACCAAAAAAGCAGGTTCAACGTAGTTCACAAACATCATTTGCAGCTATCAACTCTAGCAGGCTTCGACAATCCTGTTCATACAGAATGTGAACCATACTGGATTGACCAGTAGGACTGTGTTGAGTAAAATGAAAGAACAGGCAAGAGTTATAAACTATTGATATGTTTGGTAGAGAGTAGGAAGCATTGGCAGATAACTTTTATATATTTGGCATATTCTTCAGCTTTTCATAGTATATTTCCATCCAATAAAAACAGAAACACAAAGAAACCTAGCCAGCATTTGTGTAGTTGTGGTACAAGCTGTATCACACTAATAATAGTAATACAATATCCAGAACTTGAAAGAAAAATGGAAAGTGTGCCAGACACGAATAAAAATGAATAAGATTAATTGGGTGATTACGAGGCCTTACCAATACCAATGCGTTCACCAATTTGAAGATCCTCCCATGGAATTTCCCATTCAGAAACCTCCCTTGGCATAGGATAAATCTTCTCACTGTGATCATTGCCAACCAGATGCCAGTCACTACCTGCAGTTTCTATCCCTTCTAATGCAGATTCTTTACAGAAATCCAAATTAGAAGTCCTTTGTATTAGTTTCTCATCCGTGGTCAAGACATTTTCTGGTTGTATTTGGCAGAACTCATCAGAGGAGCAGGAGGGCTCGTGAATTTGTATCCAATCATTAGTTGTATAACCAACAAGAAGTCCCTCTTTTGAAGCATCAGAGGAAGATGCAACATTAGTTTTTACGGCATTCAATTCCAACTCTCTTTGACGTTCAGCCATTTGCTTTTGTCTAAGAGTGAAGTTAGTATTTTCTGAAGTCTCCATTCCAGATGAGACAAGAGAGAGCTCATTGGTTGACAATTTATTTGAATGGCAGCTAGAAGCTACATCTACATTTGTCCCTTTCACTACTTGGTCAGACATGCATTGTTCACCAAGGTCCTGTGAATTAATATCCATGAACAAATCTAGAGGTGGTGATGCACCACTCTCCAACAGAACAGCATGTAATTTCTGAGCAAATTCTGGGTCCTTTGCTGCGCTAATAACATACTTAGACACATTTTTAACCTTCCTCTTTTGAGCTGCAGATGGTTTGTCATGAATGGCAGAAACACATTCACTGGATTTAGGAGCCGAGGGATGAAGCTTCCCTAAGTCCTGTTCAGATCTCTCAGAGACAGCTCTTCCAGCAAAGTTCCTCTCATCTTTATTTGTCTGACTGCTGACAAATTCCACTGACCTCAAGGCACCAGCTTTAGAGCTTGTATCTAGAGTGGCTGAAACTGCCATATTTT
The DNA here is from genome assembly GCA_025698515.1 of Gossypium sturtianum. NCBI lineage: Eukaryota > Viridiplantae > Streptophyta > Magnoliopsida > Malvales > Malvaceae > Gossypium > Gossypium sturtianum. Next base: position 169,420,344 of record CM046955.1, read on the forward strand.
CAATTCCTTGGTCAAGCAGCAAACGTGAACCTCGAGAGGCTTCAGTAAGATCAGTAAAGCCCCTTACACCTAGTGCAGAATTTAGGAGGTGACAGCTTGGTACTTCAGCAGGAATTAGCGTCCCAGGAGCACCCATCAGATCAATAATATACTCACTGCATTTTTTTCAGATAATTAATTGCATCAGCAATGTGCCAATACAAAATTGGTATGATACCATGGTGAGGGACCAACTTAAGAAAATAGACGCTAATATGGACAAATTGTAGAAATGCTAAGCCTACCAAAATCAAGGATAGAAGAATTTGCAGATCAGAACTGGAGGAAAATACCTTCCATTGTTGATTCTAACCAAGTTCACAGCTCCATCATCAGTACCAGTGTAATAGCTGCCTTTGACCAGCATGCACGGGAGATTAATTCTATCAGCTAGAACCTAGAACAAGAAGCAAAAAGCAATTTCCTTATAAAAAGTCCAAACACCTTCCTTCTTCATGCATGGTAAAATTAGACAAAAGTGACAATGATACTACAACTAGCAAAACACAGTGCAAAAGTAGTCATCAAATGAAAATTTCCTGAGCTAGTTTAACTTGTGAAAATAAGACGAGTAAAGGGTTTTTACAACCTTAAAAAGCAGGGCTCTGTGGCGGGAAAGTCCAACATCAAGACGTCCAAGTGGAAGAATGATGCTTTTAAGAGAATTTTGTAACTCATAACTTCTTGAAGTCCACATTCTCAACATCTCTTCAGCATCAGCAACGGGACCACCCATTCTATTAACAACCATTTCCGCAATTTTCTGAATCATGCCACTTACAACTGGGCTGCGGCCAAAAGATCGAGACTGCACATACATGTTATATACTCTTTTCTCAAGCTCTTGCAGTTCAGGATCAAGCAACCGGTTAACCAAAATTACTTGATAATCAACATTATCTAAAACTGATACCCCTCGAAGATCAACCAAAGAAGGCATTTTCCCTTGTGCACCCAGAGTTGAGGCAATGCCATACACGTCATAAAATCCATCCACAATTTTTTCATTATAGTTTACAACATTATAATTCTGCAAATAACACAAAATAGAAATTAGGTTTCTTTTTCTCAGAAGAAAAATGATATATATTAACTAATGAATTCTAGAACTTGTCTTACAAAAGACAACAAAAAAAGCATGTACAGCATTTATAAAGTAAACCAAAGGAGGAAAATCGATTGATTTCAAAATTAGTTCAACAGAAAAACCCATAATGAAAACTAACATCAATTAGTATTCATATCCATAGTGGCATTTGCTACACAACACACCACCATAATAACTGAACCAATAACAAGTGCTTCTCATACAAACATATAACTTCTCATACAAACATACATGTAAAATTTATGGCAAACAAGAATAAGGAAAAAGGCTTCCCATTCCAACTAGCTATGGTTAAAAAGGACTTTGGCATTATGTAGGAACTATTAATATTTAAAAAAAAAAAAAAAACTGTCATTACTATATAATAAAGTAAATTTGTCATATAATTGAAACACAACCTATTGCTGGCCAGTGCAAAGCATAACTCCACGAAGTTAAAGATGATAAGTTATCATAGAAAATGAATAAAACCAATAAGGATGTACCAATTTCTATATATTGCAAAACTTCAATTAATTGAGCTTGACATGCAAATCAAAAGCATTTATAAACAAAAACAATAAAAGAAAGATAACAAGTATTTTTTTTCTCCCAATCAACCCTTGGTTAATAAGAATGGCATCGAAGATAAGAACTTTCCAAAATTAACACATGAAATAGGAAGTCCAAAAATGAGATCCGCAGTTGAAAACTCCTCATATATGATGATACATTAATAAATATACTAGTAATATGTAATGAGTAAGCATGAAATGCAATCGGAATTCATAAGGAAAACAGAAATACCAATATCAATTCACAAAATTATTCAAATTCCAAATGACAAAAAGGTACAGAAATATTGAAACCTGGTAATAATCAGATTAAGGGGGGAAATAAACACAAAGTGGCCATTAATACTTTTTTTGGACAATGAAATTGTCAATTACTACTGATTCAAAGAGGAAATGCAATTTCGAAAAAACCTAATTATAAAAATGAATGTTTCAAAAAATTGAAATACGAAAAATTATATTACCCAATAACGAATCGAGAGGAACTCAACGAAGGTATTGGTATCGGTTCCGGCGAGGCTAATCCTTTTAGCAGCGTCGATCTGAACCGTCTCGGGATCCGAGGCACTGATCGCCAAAGCCAACTGCATCTGAAATTCTTCCTCTAATAAACTAAAATCCACCTCATCCCCAGCTGTCCTATCTCCCCCGACCGGTTCAACGGCCCCGATTCTCCCCATTGTCCCCGAACTACCCCAAGACGATGAAGAAGAAGTCGTAGTTTCCATTCCCGTTACGCTAGTCGAGTTCGAGTTAGGACTCGGGCTCGGGCTCGGAATCGAGCTGATCACGGGCTGTGCCTCCGCCAATCGTTGCTGCTCATTTAATCCACTGCCGATGTGGAGTTTCCTCAACAGATGCTTCATTTTCGGCATCGAACATCAACGGCGACTTTTATTTACCTTTCACTTTCTTTTCTTTTTCTTTTTTTTTTAAATTTCGATTCCCCTCTTTCCTTTGTAAGAAATAAAATTTTCTTTTTACTGTTTTTTTTTTTTTTTTTCCTTTTTGGTTCTTGATTTTGCTCTTTCTAATAACCTACGCCCAGTACTAAGCAGATTCACTTAACCTGCGCACTCTTCGCCGTCAAGCTACCACTTGAAAGACTGTTAAATTAACCGTTCAGTCATTCCCTCCAATACACACACAAAAATAGCAGACTTCAAAAAAGTACTTCTTCTACTACTACTACTATTTATGTATAATATTTTTGCCACAATTTAAGGTCTAATCATGCTGCATGCCATACCTCTTATCTTGAATAATTTCACACCGTCTGATTGATTTCTAGTGAAATCAAGCTAGTTTTTTTGTGATCGGAAAGCAACCAGAATCAGAAGAATAGAAAACTGTACAATGATCAAAGAGAGATTTTGAGTCATTTCACGTTGTCTGATTAGTTTTAGTGAAATCTAGCTAGTTTTTCGAACTGGAAATGTCTGAAAATTAAGAACTAAGAAATTTTGTCCATAACGCCGACAATTCATTTATTTTTAATTTTCATTTATGAGTGATTCCCCTCACACGTTACAATTTAAATAAAGAAAAAAAATCATTATCATTATAAATTAAATAAAAACACAAAAAATTGCTGCTTTTATTTAACAAATATTAAATTTATAGTGATTTTTTTTTTTTACTTTCTAATTTATAACCCAATTTATAATGCTCCTCTATTAGAAAAAAAAAGAATATGTAACTTTTTTCTAAGTTTTGCTGTTACAAATATAATATACCCATATATATGAATAATTATAATGCAGAATTAAATTAGAGATGCGGATTGTAATTGGTTATGAGCTTATTCAATGACATTAAGGAAATATGAAGTGTTTAAGATCGAAGTGAGGTTAATGTTACAAGGGTTTCGACTAACTTGGGACAAAGGTTATCAACAAGTTAAGTTTGAATCTGATAATGCTCTATTAGTGGAATTAATTTTAGCTGATAAATCTATTGATAGTTATATTATAGAATTATCGGCCATTCATAAACTGGTACAGAGGAATTGGTGTAATTTAAAAAGATATTATGAGTTTTTTATTTTAAATTTATTAGTCTAATGTCTAGTGCTGATTTTATTTACTAAAAAAATTAGTACAAAATACAACACACGTAAAATTAAATACGATTTATTTATGAAACACGTATTCATAATATACGTATTATTGAAGATTCACCTATCGTAATTACAAAATTGTGAAATTTAAATTTGAGAATTCGAAAATTCGTTAACCAATAATACTACTATTTAATTTGTTATTTAGTATTATTTCAAAAAAAAATTGTTATTTAGTTGTTTTTTTAATAAAAAATTGGTAATATTTTTTCGTGGTAGAAGACGGTTGAATAACAGTTTTAAGTTTATAGCTTAACCAAAACCTATATGTATGCATATAAAATCTTTAATTTAAGTTGGTGTTAGTATAATAATCATGAAATTATTATATTTAGGTTTTTATATATACTGCCGATTTTAACATCTCTCATTTTAAAATTTATTAACCTATTTTTGTATCTTATTGATTTTTTAAAAGTATATATTTAGAAAGTAACCCAAAATTTCACACCCAAAATAATATAATAAAAAATTTTAGACGTACAATGAACAGAGCCGGTTGATTAGAAAAATGGAGATTCCATTAATTCTTCCTTCAACAACAATATTTTTTTATTCTCTTCGTAATGTACATAAAAAAAAAAAACATAATTGAATAAAAAGGATGACAATCCAAAAATTATGGCACAAGTTCTAATTATATTTTATGAAAATACTTATACGTCATTAAATTATTAAAAAATAATAATATTTTTATTTTATATTATCTTTTTTCTTATTATCCGATGCCTAACTCTACGAATTATCACTAATTTGATTTAAAGATTTCGTAATAAATGTTTGACAATTTGATTCTATTGTTCTAAAGAATGAAATTTTATTGGAACAAAATAAGAAATTTATGTAAATTAAAAAAATAATGGGTAAACTATACAAATGGTCATTTAACCATACTTGAGTTTTTGTTTTAGTCATCTAATTTTAAAATTTATTAATTTAGGTATTAATATTTATATTCATTTTTTGTTGTGATCACCTGCGGTTAAATTGATAACTAAATAATTATTTGGCCTTTTTCTAATTGGTATTATAACATATTTAGTCCTTAATACTTATACATTTTATCAATTTAATCCTAATTTTAAATAATTCAATAAATTTAACCCTCCACGTTTATAATATAATTCCATATTTCCCCTAAACTCTCTCTAAAAACTCAATAGCACAACCACAAAAAATTCATTTCTTGCATATTGATCAAAATTTCGTTTTAATCCTTGGAGGCCGCTAATGTTCTTCGTTCACCACAAAATTGCAGACAACAATGGCGAAACTGCAAGTTGATGATGGTTTTGGACTGCAGCCTTCTGAACAACCTCCTGCTAATATTTTATGTTTATTGGATGATGTTCTACGTAATGGTTGTTTTCCAGACCTATATATAGAAGAAAAATGAAACTGAAGTGAAAAAGCTTGGATTTCCGATGTCATACTTGTTTAACATCTTGCCGAACAAGCTCGTGAGTCGTGCCTGTCAAAGGGGTTCTGAAGCCAATACAATAAATACCCAAATCACGAAGTTACATAAACAATCAAAAAATTTATAAACTTTTCAACTTAAAACAGGGGAATGCAAAAGAAAAAGAATACCACAGCTTCGTTACGGAAATGGCGACACGAGAAAACCATGTTGCAACATGGAGCTCCAATCTTGCATATCTCCTCCTATAATGTTGGCATCTAAAAAAAAACAAAGAAAGAAGAGGTACCCATATCCCATCTTCCCTTGTTTGGTTGAAGAGGTATGATGAGTATTGAGGGAACAAAGAAGATTTGTATTTTATTCGGACTCGAATTGATACAAATAGTTAAATTTATTAAATTGTTTAGAATTAAGATGAAATTGATAAAATAGATAAGTATTAAAGCTAAATTTATTATTATACTAAATAGGAAAATATCACATCATTATTTCTATTAACAATTTAATGAGTGATTAAAATTAGAATGCAGGCATAATTGAGTGAATGTTTGTATAATTTATTCATACTTTTTTCTCATAATCTAATTCTTTTATTAGACATTTAAGACATAATAATTAGGGTTTATGGTTTCGTTTTTATAAATTTAAGGTTTAGAGTTGGATATATTTTTATCTTTTGGGGGTGTCTACAAAAAGTGGAAAGGGAACATAAACATTTTAGGACATAAACAGGGAATTAAAGTCCAACATCCACCACCCACCCAAGCTTAAAGGTAACTTTCCATATTCTGAAATTACAACCTTTTTAAGCGGTACAGTTCCAATTCCTGGATAATGGATAAGCTTTTTTTGCCTCCAAAGTCCAAATACAGTAGAATTAACTAAGCCTATAGTACTCGAACACGTGCCTGGTTAAAACGTTTTAATGAATTAATTACTGCTACATCTGTACATAAGTTTAACTATCTGTTTAAACTCGAAGGTTTGCTCAAAATTTGAGATAGTTTGAGTAAAAATATTAAATTTAACAAGTGAATTTAGCTAAAAAAAATTATACTCATTTAAAATATGGACTAAGTTTAGGCTTAAACATTTAAGACCAAGCTCGACCCATTTTTAAATTTATAATACTTTATATTATTTTTATATACTATGTAATTTACAACGCATAAAAAAATAAATATATACTAAATATATAATACTATTATAATGTAAACATTAAAGTAATGTTAAAATGACTATATAAAAAAATTTAATAAATAAAAAATTTTAAATTAAAATAATATGAACGGGTTTAAATTAAGTTTGGATTAGTATTTTGTAAATATTGATGGATTTGAATAAAATTTTATACTTATATTTCGGGTTGATTCGAACTTGAACAAACATAAAGATGTTGATATCTTACTTAGGCCGGATCCGACCATGAACACCTTTGAATAAAATTGTCAAATATTCTTTTACAGGCTGAGAATTTTAAATAGAAATTATTAATTGGCAAAAAAATGAAAGAGAGTAGTGGATTAAAACCTAAGCTTCTTATCCTCCTTGTTTGTCTGGTTATTTTTAGCAGTTGAGATTTTCAACTGTCCACTTTGATAGGAATTTACTAAATCAATGCAGGCTCATGTTTGGCTAAGCAACACTGTTCTAAAGATTGAAGTGTAAACTAACCTGTAAGTAAATCTTATTACCAACATTTCTGTCTATCTGTTTATGGTTTTATGTTTATCCATTAGAATCTGGAACAATTCAAAAGTAATGATGTCAAATAGGTTTTAGAAAATTTTATTATTAATAGATTTAAACTTTATCGTGACGCATTTACATTAATATTTATATTAATTGAATTAAGAGTTAATCTATTAATCTTTAATTATAGTTATATTAGCCAACGGCAGGGATAATGGCAGAGGCTGATAGTGGTAAAAATAAAAAATTATTTATATAATCTCTTTAATTTTTATGAAATTATAAATTAATGTAATAACAAAATTATATTTTTACTTAAAAAATATTTTTTATTCATTTCTAGTCCCTAAAATGGTTGAGAATATGGGTAAAGCGTAACAGAATTGGTATTGGAATCATAATATTTATTTTATTTTAATCTCTTCCATGCACAAAAAGGAAAAGGAAAGCTGGCAAGAATCTAGCAGAGTAGCAGTGACGTTGACTGTGCCACAAGTATCTCTGCACAGGACATAAATAGAGCTGGCAATGAACTGTGCTAATGCAAACAACATAAATAGCCAACTGGATTTTGACTGAAGCAGAAGACTTTAAAATAAGGAAATCGATCATCTTTTCTTGATTTTGGAAAATATGTCATTTTGCTGAATCTCATTTTAAGTAAACTCCTAATTCTAACGTTCCTCCGTTTTGGTTTTCTTTTTAAGCAAGGAATATAATAGGTAAAATTATTATATTTTTTTATACAATACTTACAAATTATGTTTTTTTCTATAGAAATAAATATTAAAAAATTAATTAATTATTAAAATAGGGTGAGAACAAATTATTTACAAAATAGAATGTTTGCTATAGTAGTTTTAGGTACCGTATGATACATTGGCAATAAATTGAAAAAATGAAAAAAATATCTTTTTGGTACCGCTTGATACATTAATAACGATAAATTAAGAAAATAGTAGCAAAAAAAAAAAAAAATTGTGGTTCCACAAGGTAATAGCATTTTCTGTGCATTTAATGCCTTATAATTTTTTTCTACATTTAATAGATTTTCCCTACATCTAATTCCTAAAACAAGAGCCTTTTTTTTTATTAGCTTAACGGTGTAAAAAGCCATTGAATTTTTTCAAAAAAAGTAATTAAGCACCTGTATTTTTTTTACATTCAATTGGGCACTTCAACTGCCAAAAACTCAGTAAAATGGCCCATCGACGATGTTGACCGTTAATTTTTAACGGTCAAGATGATGTGACAGATAATTTTGACTTTTTTCGTTTTGTTTTTGCCAACTAAGACGCCACCTCGGATGCCATGTGTACTGTTGATGATATTAATGTCACATCATCTTAACCGTTAAAAATTAACGGTCAACGTCGTCAATGGGCCATTTTATCTGTCACATCATCTTGACCATTAAAAATTAACGGTCAATGTCGGTCAATGGATCATTTTATAGAATTTTGACAGTTCAAGTACCAAATTGAGTGTAAAAAAATAATAGATTAATTACTTTTTTTGAAAAAGTTCGAAGACTTTTTACACCATTAGCGACACCAATTAGCGACACCAATTAAAAAAATATATTTTTTTCACTTTTTCAAATTTTTTTCTTGTTAGATTTATAAGAAAAAAAGGGGGGAAAATCATTGATTGTCGCCAATATATCAAGTGGACCCAAAATTTTCGTAATCAATTTGTTTTTCACCCTATTTGTGTAATTAATTATTTTTTATAAAAAAAAACCTAAAATTACCCATAACCCTTCCCCAAATGCGTTTCAATAAGCTCATACTCACGTCTTCTTACACTGATAATAATATCAATATCAATCAAATTAAAACTCAGTTGATACAGTCTATCTATAAATCTTTAACTCTTTGCTTTATAAAAAATAAAAATAAATTATTTTACATTAATTTATTAAAATTTGATCATTGTACTTTATAAAAATTAAAAAAATTAATCAAATTATTAATAAATACAAAAAACTTTGTACTATTGATTTATGTTAATTTATTGCAAATAAATAGAAATAAAGATGACTTTTGTTATTTCTGATATTTAGATGTCAAATTTAATAGATAAAAATCTGAATTATATCTTCCTAAAATATATCATCCACCTCAAATTATAAAAAAAAAATTGATAAATAAAATTTTAAGTGAGGGATCTAAAATTAAGACATTTCATTGATCTCATAAAATATCGAAAGCAACAAACAAAACTATAAACCAAGCCATATTACCCATTATTTTAGTTCTACTTGCACAAAAGGTATTTCTTTATTGATATAAACTAGAGGTGTTTATGGGCCGGGTCGGGCCGGGTTTGGGCCGTGCTCAACTAAAAAGTTAGACCCATTCATCGGGCTCAGGCCCGGGCTAGGCCCGGCCCGTATTAAATTTTTATATTATTTTATATAATTTTTAAATATATATAATACATAAAAAATACTACAAAAATCAAAATAAATATTTCCCAACAAAAAAATATGTAGACTTAAATAATCCTAAGATAGATGTAATTTAACAAGCAAATACATCTAAAATAATAACAAAATTAACAATAAAATAAGTTTTATATAATATTCAATCAATAACAACAAAATAGTAGCAACATAATAGTAATATGGTAGCAAAATAGGGAGAAAATAACAAGAAAATAACATTCAAAAATAAAAAAATAACAGATTTTTTTTGTCATTTAGTGAATTCAGGCCGGGCCCGGGCCAAAAATACCTTACCCGAGGCCCGGCCCATTTTTTAAAACGGGTCTTATTTTTTGCCCAAGCTCATTTTTCGGGCTTATATTTTTGCCCAAACCCTCCCAAATTTCAGTATGGCCTTCGGGCTGGGCCGGGCCGCCCGGGCCATGAACACCTCTAATATATAAACACAAGTGCTTGTGTTTTGTGTTTTACTCGGCTAGAAATATTTTTATTGGAATAAAACTGAAGTTCAACGTCCAAGAGATACAAAGTAGAGCAACGATATTACAGCGATTAAGTTGCAATTAGCAACAATATTTGTTATTAAAGCAGATAATTAAGTATAAAAAAGTCACAGCTGTAGCTGAGAGCATATATGCAAATGGTGGATAGTTTATGTACATGAGCCAGAAAGAGACGATGGGTATTTTTCCTTTTTTCCTTTTCTTCTTCTGATGGAAAATAAGATGTTGGTTTCAACTTCCATGTTTGTGATAGATGTATATCAGATCAAGGGCTGCAGAGATACACAGATTCAACGGTTACGCGTTGGCTGCCGCCTCTTCTTCAACCATCTGCGACACTGGGAGAAGGGTGCAAATGAGGTTGCGATCACCATATACATTGTCAACACGTCCTGATACACCAATGTAAAGTTGTTAGTATAACTAAGCATGCTAAAGAATAAACATGCATGCAGATTCATGCTCCATATGATGCTTCAATATCATGATGATGAAAATATTGAAGAAAGCAACAATGCAAGTAATGATGATGGTGTCATACACACCTGTAGTAGGCCAGAACTTAGCAGTACGAAGCCAGGAAGCAGGGAAAGCGGCGTATTCACGTGTGTATGGCTTTGTCCATGCATCACCCATGAGCAAAGATGGTGGATGAGGAGCTCCCTGCATGTGCATATTTTATGCATAATGCTTAGCTTATTGTCATATAAGAAAGAAAAGAGAGAAAATATGGGGTATTGAAGAGCCATTTCACCTTCAGAACATTGTTGTGGATATCAGCTTTTCCATTCTCAATCTGAGCAATTTCTTCCCTAATGGAGATGAGAGCATCACAGAACCTATCGAGCTCCGCCTGTACAAGATAGTGAACACGGACGTGTCTGAGAGAGAGGAGGAATATCGGATGTTGTTAGGCGGAAAGATATTTGGTGAATCATATACCTTGCTTTCACTTTCAGTGGGTTCAATCATGAGTGTGCCTGGAACAGGCCATGACATTGTGGGAGCATGGAATCCATAGTCCATAAGACGTTTAGCAACATCTTCAGGTTCTATTCCAGCGGTGTTCTGCAACAATGGCGACTTGCAATCAGTCATGGAAACAAACAAAAGGCTAAAAGAGTGGAAAGTTGAAAAACTATTCTACTTTGACTACCTTAAATCCTCTTAAGTCCACAATGAATTCATGAGCAACTGTTCCATTGACACCACGGAAAAGAACGGGGTAGTAGTTCTGGAAACACGAAATCAATCACAAAAAGAGATATAAATGTGAAGACTGAGATGATTGTGAGCACATAGTTCCAAGGAAAAAAAGGTAGGTACCTCCAACCGTTTTGCCATGTAGTTTGCATTCAGAATAGCTATCTTTGAAGCGTCAGTCAGTCCCTTTGACCCCATCATGGCTATGTAAGTGTATGATATCGGCAAGATAAGTGCAGAGCCCCAAGGTGCAGCAGAAATGGTACCAAGAGGGTGTGATTTGTCAGGGGCTGGGATACCTCCAGTTGATACCTAACAGTATGATTAATAGAAAATCAGCATTGGTAACAATAGGTGAACGATCCAGTTTCATAGGGATGCTTAAATATCCATAATATGCATGTCTCAGGGAGTATATACCACTGGATGTGAAGGCAAAAAGGGTGCCAAATGCTTCTTGACACCAATAGGTCCCATGCCAGGTCCACCACCTCCATGTGGAATGCAGAAGGTTTTGTGGAGATTCAGATGGCAAACATCTGCTCCAATAAAACCCGGACTTGTCAAACCAACCTGTGACCCGAAAAAACGTTTTCTTTACATTATATAAGTAGAACAAGTAAAAAGTGTTAAAATAAGTTGGAAGAAAAAAAAGACCTGGGCATTCATGTTAGCCCCATCCATGTACACTTGACCTCCATTGTCATGGATTATTCTACATATCTCATCGATCCCTTCTTCATACACTCCATGGGTTGAAGGATAAGTGACCTGAAATTGAAATTAAAAATTAGATTTGCATGAAAAGAACTGTGCAGTAAATTATGCAGTAAATTATGTAATTATTCATACCATGAGAGCAGATAACTTGTCCCTGTTAGCTTCAGCAGCTTTCCTTAGTTCTTCAATGTTGATGTTACCCTTGGAATCAGTTCCTACAGGAACAATTTTCATTCCGCACATTGCAGCACTAGCCGGATTTGTCCCATGTGCTGAAACAGGTATGATACACACGTCCCGGTGATGGTCTCCTCTTGACTGCAGTATTCATCCGGAGTATGCATCAGCATAATCAATTCTACCATTATACTAATAAAAGGAATTCCTTTTCTTTTGGTGAAGAGGATTAAAAGCTGGTTAGTGTCACTTACCTTATGATATGCACGGATAACCATTAGTCCGGCATACTCGCCAGCAGCGCCAGCATTGGGTTGCAAAGAGAAGGAGTCAAACCCGGTGATAGTACACAACAGGTCACCCAAATTATTGAACATTTCCTAATAAACCAGAAACCATAACTCATCAATAAACTAAGGATTTAAAATTCACTCTTTACTACATTTTATTTTAAAGCATCAAGGAGTTCTAGGTAAAGGAATATTTGCCTGATAACCCTGAGCCTGTTCAGAAGGGGCAAAAGGGTGGATGTCAGTGAAACCAGGCCATGTCACGGGCATCATTTCAGTTGTCGCATTTAGTTTCATCGTACAAGATCCCAATGGAATCATACTATGACACAATGAGAGATCCTTTGATTGTAACTTGTGAAGGTACCGAAGCAACTCATGTTCTGTGTGATACCTGAAAAGATAACAAATAATAGTGAGAGTGGCACATTTGATTTGTAAGCTACAAGTAGGTCGTCGTTTCATGAAAGTGCCGTACGTGTTAAATATTTGGTGGGTAAGATATGAACTCTGTCTTAATAGCCCAGAAGGAATTGCATTCTCAACCTCTGGTGCAAGAGATGCAGCAGTGAATGAGACCTGAAAGTTTAGATACAGGGTGATCCTAAGTCAATAGGCAAAAAATAAGTGTGAACATTATAACTATAGAAAAGATTATTAGCACTCACTGGTTTGCCACCAGCAAATACTTTGAAAAGCTTGTCCAAGTCATCCAAGGTAGTTGTTTCATCAAATGAAACAGTGATCTGAAAAGCAACCGAAGTCCCGGTAATCTCGTGATATATAATAATATTTGACCAAATAAAATCATAAATGGAATCAGACTCACAGTTTTCGCATCTACAACTCGCAAATTAATTTCACTCTTGTAAGCAGCATCAGCAATAGCGTGGGCATCAGCACATGTAACCTTCACAGTATCAAAGAAGGGAAGACCTTGGACTTCAGTGTTTCCAAGTTTTTTCAGTCCCACAGCAAATGCCCCAGCAAGACCGTGGACACGTTGCGCAATGGTTTTTAGGCCCTCTGGTCCATGATAAACAGCATACATAGCAGCCATGTTTGCTAGTAACGCCTAGATAGAGCAAGATATCAAATCAAACAACGCAAAGAAAATACAATTCACTGAAGTACTAATGAGTGACGACTTAAATCAAACAAAAAGCTTTTAACGCTTAGCATTTAAGAGTTTACTATAGGAAAAAGCAAAAATATCTTACTTGAGCTGTGCAGATGTTGCTAGTAGCTTTGTCCCTGCGAATATGTTGCTCCCTCGTTTGCATCGCCATACGCAAAGCAGGCTTCCCTGAAGAATCGACACTAACACCAATAATTCGCCCTGGCATCATCCTCTTGTACTCTTGGGAAGTAGCCAAAAAAGCAGCGTGAGGGCCACCGTACCCCATCGGCACCCCGAACCTCTGTGCTGAGCCAACAACTATATCTGCTCCAAGTTCACCTGGGGGCTTCAACATTATCAATGCTAACAAATCAGTTGCCATGACAACCTTAACACCCTGTGCATGAGCGTTCTTAATGAACTCCCCATAGTCCAAAATCTCACCCTCGGTACCCGGATACTGAACCAAAACCCCACAAACATCACCAGAGCTGTAATCAATATCCTTAAGATCTGCAGTAACAACTTTAAGATCAAAACCATCAGCTCTTGTCTTACAAATATCAATTGTCTGAGGATGACAATTGTTTGCAATAATAAAAGTCTTCTTCTTTCCTTTCACTATGTTGTTACACATGGCCATTGCCTCAGCAGCTGCAGTTCCCTCATCAAGCAACGAAGCATTTGACATAGGCAATCCAGTAAGATCCGTAATCATAGTTTGGAAATTAAGCAAAGACTCAAGGCGTCCTTGAGATATCTCAGCCTGGTAAGGAGTGTATTGAGTGTACCAAGCTGGATTCTCCATTATATTCCTCAAAATCACAGGAGGAACATGAGTGTTATAATAACCCATTCCAATAAAAGACTTAAAAATCTTGTTCTTTGATTCCAAATCTTTCATGTGTTCAATCATTTGGCTCTCAGTTAATCCTCCATCAAACTTGGAAAACTTCATGGAATCAACACGTATAGCTTTAGGCACGGTTGCGTCAATAAGAGCGTCGAGGCTATCAAACCCACATGACTCAGCCATCTTGGTCTGCTCTTCAGGGGTTGCAGAGTTATGGCGGCGAGGAAAAGTATCACTTGATTTCAATGCCTCGACAGAAATGGATCGAATTTGTGACCCAACACCAAAACCAACATTGTTCGACACATTTCTAGCACCTAATGAATCTGATCTGCTATGATTCTTGGAACCAAAAGGTGACAATGAAGATACATACCTTGATGGAGTGTAGGAAACAGGTGATCTAGAACTCATTTCACCATTGCGTGATTGCTTGGATTCATTAACCAACCGTTTCAGGATTGCCCTGTTAGCCACCTTCCTTGCGCGCTCCATTAAAGAGTTTTATTTCTTTGTTCTTTTACAAGGTTTAGTAATGGAAATGCAAAGAAGAAGAAAAATAGAAACTTGGGTTGTTAAAAGGAAAAAAAGGAGGCTAAAGGTTTATTCTTTTTTTGTTAAACATGAGTTGTTGGAGGAAGAAGGTTGGTGGACTCTTTGTTAGTGATATATATACATATATATTGAAAATATTTGTATGGTTGCATTCAAATTATAAATGAATATCTACAAATTATTATCAAGTTTTAATTTTTATGAGAAAAATAAAGAAATTTGTGGGCTTCAAAGTATGGTGAGTGATGAGGGGTGGGTGGTGGGTGACTTTACACCTAAGTGGGAAAACAGAGATGATTATTATTATTTTTTAAGGATAAAATATATATGACACTCTGCAAATGAAAGACATGACAAAATCCTCAAAACAAAATGAATGGAAGTAAATGCAGGAAAACAGATTGGGATTCAATGGATCACAATATTTCATCCTCCTTACTGAAATAAAACCCACAAATAAAAATTTTTTTATTTGAGATTTTTTTAGTTTCCTGGGTTTAGATAAGACCCCAGAGATTACAACTACACATGCCCAAAAAATAGGAAAAATAAAGATTAATTGATTGTAATACTATCTATATATAGTAGATATTATTCCTGTTTTGAAGAAACAATGGGGTTGTTGGGCTTTGCTGCTGAAACATGGGAAAGATATCTTAAATAATTTTCACTTTTAATTAATTTCCCTTTTTTAAATCTCCATTGATGTTGGAAGGGGAACTTTAAGGCCTCATCGCCTCATTAAATAACCAAAATTTGTGGAAATTTGAGAAGATGGGGAGGCTAGCGATAGCGAGAATGGTTGGGCTGAAGATATCATACCCGCCAGTGCCACACAATCAATCAATGAATGTGAAAAGGAAATGCCCAATCTATCTAAATTGATTCACATCCTTCTTTCTCGTTTTTTCTGCTCTATTTTTTCTTTTTCTTTTTATAAACTACGTACAAGTAACTTTAAGTTTTCATTACTCAAATTTTAAAAATTACAAAATAAATATTAAATTATTCGAAAGTTTAATTTAAGTTATTGTGTTGTTAAAACCATTGTTGTATAGCTTTCTCTGTTAGCATTATCTACACCAATTTCGCTTTTTTTCCCATCCTCTTTTACGGTTCAGTTTCTTTTCATAAAACAACTTTCAACATCACGAATCTACGAATCAAAATTCAAATAATTTTATTCTTTGATCTCCGAAATTGACCGTCAGATCGACTTGAATCTAAACTATGTTCTTCCACTCATCGATCGATGGATATTGATTCACCGTACCAATCGTTGAATCGCTCATTAAAGCTAGTTAGTCAGACTTTTAGAAGAAAGAAAAAAAACTTAAGAATCCAATGGCTTAAATAAAAACTTTCAAATAACTCAGCGACTTAAATGTAAAATTTTAAATAGTGATCATTTTATAAAATTTTAAAGTTGAGTGACCAAAATATATACTTACTAATAATTTAATGTTATAACTCGCACTTATTACAATATAAATATAAAACCAAAAGTTTAAACATTAAAAATATGTGTATTTATATTTATACGTGACATTTATATGCAATACTTATTTAAATTGGGTGAACACTTAATTAATTGCTTAAATTTTATGTGTTTCACTTAAATGATACGGTTTTAAATATAATTTTTTCTTTCTCTCTTTAATGATAAAAAAATATATGTAAAATAAATTAGTAATGATTAGAAAAATTTAATATTAATTTATTATTATTTTTTAAAAAAATTTCATGAAAAAATGCTTTTGTATTTTAAGATTTCAAAAATTTGATATTACTATAAATTCTACATTTTTTACATGTGATATTATGTAGAATGATTTTTTTTTTTAAATCAATTAGAATTCAACATGTGTTATTAGTATTTATCTCTATTTAAGTTAAATTAATTTTTTTTTATAAAAAATTATTATTGAATAATTATTTTAACTCTAATTAAATTAAATTAAATAGTAAATAAAAGAGTTTAATTCTTATAAAACACTCAAAATTTTTACTTAATTGATCGGCATTACCTCCTAGCTATTTATTTTACATGTGCAGAAGTCCAAAAGTCTTAAAAATCGAAGCTCAGAAAAAAAGTTTCGAAATAGAATTAAAATAAATTCTAAAGGATATTTAATTTTTTTAATATCATTCAAGTTCAACTTACACATCCACGCATATTATTAAACTTTCACACAGACTATACCTATAGATCGATCTCATGTCTTGCGAATGGGGTGAACACCCTTGACCTATAAATTCAATACTAGGATTCAAATTATTTTAAATATCGAAATCATATCAACATAGCTCTTATAAATTAATAAATTTTTTATAATTAATGGAATAATTAACTCAAATGAAAAGTTTTTTTTTCCCTTATGTCTATTAGTAGCATTTTAGTATTAAAAAAAATCTAAAATTGTCATAAAAAAGTCTAGGCATAAAGATAAATTTAGTTCTTAATGTTTATTTATTTTGTCATTATGGTTTTTTTTTTTTTTGGGATCATTTTGACTTTCAATCTTTAAAATTTAGTCAAATTACTTGCTTTTCTATGACAAACTAACTGAAGTGTTAAATTTTTAATGACATTGATGTGGCCACGTAGAATTCATAAAAATTTAGTTAAAAATATTTAAAAAATCAACAAACTTCATAAAAACTTTTGGAAAAGTTATCCATATTACCAATGAAGTATATATAAGATGCCACATGAGTTATCACATCAATATCATTAAAAATTTAACAATTTAGGCAATTTTTCTGTCATAAAGCAAGGAATTTGACTAAAATTTAAAGGTTGATGGCCAAAATGACCCAAAGAAAAAGGACAAAAATGACAAAAAAAAGTAAATATTAGGGACTAAATTTATCTTTATGCCAAAAATCTATAGTAATCTGTTGATAAGATTATGGTGTCTATATGTAAATTTTTAAAAAATTGAAGCAATTCATAAGTAAAAGTATCATGGAGGCTCCTATATCAAGAGTCAGACTGCATTTTGTCTATTTTACTCTAAAAAAATAGATAAATTAGTTATTGTATATTATATTGAAGAGCAAACTAATCCTTTCTACTATTAAAATTGACGTGGTTGATAGAATAATCAAACAGTTAAACGTGACATGCCACATGTATCTCATTCCGACATATAGGGGCCAACTTTTAACCGCAGAAATAGATAAAATCTTTAACAAAATGACCATATTACTCTTTAATTTAATATATAGAAATTAATTTGCTCATTTTTTTAATCAAAGAGGACAAAAAACAATCTGACCCCTAATACGATGATCTCCATGATACTTTTACGGTAATTTATAAATAAAAATGACTGATACCTTGTTTGTGCTAGGTATGCCCCACCAAACAAAATTAACACGTTAAATAATTTTATTTAACCCTAACGATAATTCTAAAAAATTAAGGATTTCCCTAAAAAAGAAATTGTTTATGCCAGAGTCTGCACTAATAAAAAGTTCATATTTACCGAAAAGTTTTTGTTAGATTAAAATTTGCTTACTGCTGCAATGAGAGCAATATATCCTAAAAGAAGAAAACTATAATGCCTTTGAAATATTATTTACTTCTAGGAATGATTTTCATGTATACAAAAAAAAAAAAAAAAACAATCTCTGATGACTTCAATTTCATCATTCATCTCTTCAAAATGAAAACTGCACATGCCAGTCTCTCTTTGCGCTGACGTCAAATAAATATTGGAAGATTTTTTGTTGGTGGGCGGCACAAAGAAGGGATGGGAGATTTGTATTCCGTAGTTCATAGAATAATTTGGTTTAAAAAAATCAATAGCCAGAGATATTCTTAACAATTTGGCATGGCTTAAAAAAAATCAGTTGGAACCCAAACTATTGAGAACCTTTGTAAATTTTGTTGTACGTACGTTTCCAAATCCATGTAAAGCACATGGAGATTTCACTTAATCAACACCATCTTTGAATTAATTAAACTGGTCGGAGATCTCAATTACCTCTCCCAACATGCTGAGGTTCAATCTCAGAAAAGAAAAAAAGAAGAAGAAACATTTATAAATTCATACAACTTGGGTACATACACTTCAATTCTGTCATAAAAGCTACAAAATTTATTAGTGAAAAAAATCACAAGATAACCTGCAAACTCGCTAACGATGCCGTCAACCGCCGTGTACCCGTTAAAATGATAATAATAATAATATTAGTAGTAAGTATCTCAAGTGTGAAAAAGGCCACAAGATAGCTCCATTAGGAGGATTGCAGCGTCTTCCACATCTTGAGGAAACACACGCTGCAAACCTGAATTCTTGCTCAAACTTAGATTAATTTCCTTAAAACAAATCTTCCTCTTCTTCTGATGATGATGAAGACAGGTATTGCCTGATTTACTCTTCAACTCTCTCTTATATTGTCCAATAGTACGTGATTTCTTTATTTCCTTCTTGTTGTGGTGTACCCTAATCTTCATCGATGCTGCAACAGTCTCTCCATTTGCCGCCGCTGCTTCCAGGGCTCGTCTTGCCTTCCTTTGCCGAATCCCACAAGCATTGCAAAGAGACTGCCCCAAGTTTTCAATATTAGTAACCTTGCACGTTTATAATTTACAGAGTGAAACAAGGCAAGTATAGGGTAAATAGACATTTACGTACCTTGGGACCTCGAGGCCCACTTCTCCAAAGAGGCGTCGTCGTTGTGTTGCAGTCGGAGCAGACTCTAATGGCGTTATTAGTTTTACTGAAATAATTTGTTTCATCGCTGTCCTGAATCGGATATTGATATTTGCTATCATTCACTGCTGCTTTATTATGTGGTAATGGAGGAGGACCACTGCAATTGGAGTTCATCATCATCTTTTTCGTTAACCTCATCTTAGAAGACATGCATTTCAGTTCCACTGATGATCCATTATTACGATCACTTACACTCTCATAATCATCTCCATCATCTTTTCTTTTTCTACTTAAGGATAAATCCACCGCAGCAGACTCAAGTAATGATGACGATGAGCTTATCGCCTGTTGAATATCGCTTGATCCACCTCCTCCATCATGACTCACGTAATTATTGACCTATATTTACAAAAACCATAGATAAGATAATCTCAAAACATTTACATCCACATAAAATACATACATAAATCAAGATATTAATCAAAGATCATCATTTAATAATAAAGCAGAAACATGAGTTTACCATATGGACATATATAAATATGAAGAACATTATATATTACCTTGAGATCATAGGGTTTTGGTTCTTGAGGTTTATGAGTGGCAGCAGCATCAGTACTGCTGAAGAAAGTAGGATGATGAGCAGATGAAGAAGAAGCAGTATGTTGGGGGAGTGAAAGAAAAAGCTGAAGATGGTGGTGGTGGTGGTGGTGTTTTAGATCCTCGAGGGGAAAGGGAGAGGGTGGTGAGTTGAGATCATAGAGCGGTGTCATTGGCAAAGGAAGATGTTAAGATGAAAGAAAATTGTGGAGTAATTAATTAAAGCAAGAACCATGAATGGGGATATATAGGGAAATGGAGGTTAATATTAGTGTTAAAGGGGGAGTTATATACTAATGATGTGAGGGGGATTAAAGAAGAGGCTTGAGAGGCCTTCACGTGACTTCATTTCACCCAAACAAAAAACAAGATAAACAAGACAAAGCTAAAAAGAGGTTTGAATGGTACTGCTCGTCACCAGTATATGATGCCAAAATAAATTAAAACCCTACCTGCAATAACCTTTCATCACTTTGCCTCTCTAAAACATTTTTAAAATAACACTTATTTTTCGTAAAAAAAAATTACTAATAAAAAAATTATTTAATAATGTTTTAAAAAACAGTGAATGTTTCGTTAATTTAAAAGGAAAATTGATAATTTCGAATGAAGTAACTAATTTATTATCCTCCTTCATTCATTTGCATCATATTTTTTTCATCTGAGAAGACAAAAATAATAAGAAGAAGAAGAAAAAAAGGTACATGAACAATTCTCACCACCATTTGTTTGCTTTATTGATATATACAGTGTCAAGTTTGCTTGCATCTATGTAGCAGTGAATAGATGATTATCAGATAATGTACCATTCAGCTTCGGATGAGGGTATCGACTGTCGAATATATACGAGTATATATCTCCTTCTTCTTCTTCTTTTTCGAAAATTTTTCACGTATGCCTAAGGTTTTGGAATATTTTATATCCTTCTATCATATATGTATCAAACATAATTTTTTCAAAAAATAAAAGTTGGAGTACTATAGATGCCATGGGAGTCAGCTTGGCCCCATATCTTGAGAGCATGTTGATTACATATGTTTTTTTTTTTTTTTTTTAATATAATGATTGAATAGTTTTAAAGTTTTAAGTGTTTCAAATTGTTATAATAATGATACTAAACAAATTAAGATTCATAAAGTTAAATTTATATTAATAAGTATTGGATGTAGCGAAAATGCAAGAATATATATTCTCAATGGGAGATGTAGGTTTAAATTTTGGAGATGATATTATTAGTAAAGATGATCCCAAACATGATTTATAAAATAGACATGAAAAAAAAAGAGGTTGAATTTATATGTTAAATAAAAATTGACACCCAAAATTAAATTTGGATTTTTTATATTTATAATTTTGTTTGTTATAAATCAAAAGGATTGAAAGTACAATATATCAGTTATGTTTTCTCGATTTGTGTTGTTCTGTTTTCATCTTTTAGGTTAACATTAATTTAAAGCTCTTACGAGTTGACCTATGAGTCTACCACTAAATATAGATTATTATTTTTTTATAAAAAAAAGGCACTGAATTAAGCCATTTACATTTTTTGTATTTAGGGTTTTGTTTAGATTGGGTTTTAATTAGTAATCTTTGATAAACAAACAAAGCACGATTGATTTGCACAAACATATGCAGTCCTGGAAGATACTGGGAAGGAAAATGATGAGCGGTGTAAGGGCCAGATTTTGCAGATACAAAGAGATGGGGTTGTAGATCTGCATGGAACGGAATGGAAACATATCTTGTTCTCAATATGTATCGCCAAAAACCCATCAAATGCCTTCTACAGGCTAGCGACACTGCTGGCTGTTGCTGCCCCCCAATTCAGTCCCCACACCTTTTTGCCAACTTGATCCATCCCTTTTTCTTCATCTTTCCTAATTTTTAACCATGCATATGTAATGAACCAAGAGTCCAAAACACATCCAGATAAATATTATTAAAATATATAGCAGTAATACCTGTGTGTATGTTTTCAATATATATATTCAGGTTACCTAGTTGAGTAAAAGAAGAAGCAATCATTACATTACATATGAATCTGCAGATCCAATGTGTTTTTCTATACATACCCTTTTGTTCACACATGTTTTGCCTTTTTGTCTCATATTACAAGCTTAATGACCTCAAAAAAAAAAAAAAAAATTATGGATTTAATGGAACCTTATCTTTCACATAATTTAGTATAAGAGATGAAATAACGTCGAAAAAATAGAGGCCGATCATTTATAAACGTACATTTGGAAAAGAAAAGACAAAAGATATTATTGTCTCGAGTTGAAGATATGTTTGATAAACAAGGTACTGAAATATATATATATCGCCAAGTCCTAACAGCCTTACACCATTTGATGACAAGGTTTCAGGTCAAGTCATTTCAACATAGATCCTTTACAATAATGTTTTCAGTGACCAGACAAAACTTGAATGATCTTAACATATATGTGTATTTGGGGATCACTGACTCAGATTGATCTTCATATATAAATTTTTAATGATGATAAGGCATGCTACGTAGACTGCTGTGAATCACTCCTATGTTGTCTGGAATTAGATAAATTTTAGATTAATTATATACTTTTTTTTTTTTTATGATGATTTATACGAGTTCTTATATAGAATGCCAATAATCCAATGAAATAAGTGATTGAAGTTCTTGTTGGCAACTTGAATGCTATCTCCTTGTCGAAATTTATGGAAATATACTATACACATACATGTATATTAAAAAAAAAACCTTTTAATTTATTATTTTTATTTTGAAATTAGGTTTTTACCTTATAAAATGAGTCGAATCTCAACCAGCTCGTCAGAATTGAAGCCTTACTTATATATTAAATTTGATTTGTTTTATTTTCTCAAACCTTTATTAAGAGCTTAATAAATTTTTTGATAGGTAACTTAATTCTATTCATAATTTGTTTCAAGTAAGTTGGAGAAAAATGTGTTTTTTTTTTTTTTTAAATAAAACAGCATTAAGCAATTACAATAACAAATATGAAATCAAAAACCCATAATATGCATAGCTTGAGGAGGTTCGAAAAACACCTGAATACTTGTAAAGCTTGTTGTAGTATGCTTGACCATAAATTCTGCAATTACATTGTGAACTCTGGAATGTAATAGATATGTACTTTTCGATTCAAACGTGCTTTACACCTTCAAATTCAAACAATGATATTAACCAAGCAAATATTGAATGCTCTCCAAAATATAATACAAATATTTAAGTTTAACAAGTAAATGGAGCTTTGGAAAGTCTAGTTGGAATAACAGCTAAGCCAAGCAAAGTTGTTTGAACCCGTGGTGTGACCACTGATTACAAAGGTCGGAACTTGAAAGGGCTAAGTGGAAGGAGTTTCTTATAATAGAAGCCTAAACCTACGAACCACTGAACCAAATTGTAGTTGGAAATTTGGATCATGGTCCTGAACCTAGTTACAACCAAGGCCTGACCATTGGGTGGACCAAAGTCTACAAATCTAAGCAGCTTGCAGCCATCTTTCGTTTGTAAACATGTAAGTGCATCACATTTCAATGATTATTGTTGGTTGGCTTGTCATGGTTTCACTTTCTTTTTCTTTTTTTTCTTTTTTTTTTTTTTGGTGAGGAAGACAAGGAAAAGGTTATTCAAAATAATAAAATGAAAAATATTTTGATTTAAGAATTAATCGATAACTTTTTATGGTTGTTGGTTGGTGGTTTTAATTTAAATATTTCCTCTATCTTTTTTATTTTTTGAAATTAAGTCACTTGTGATTTTATGTTAGAATGATCTAGTCCTTCCGTTTATATAGCAGCTTGTCGTTTGATGGGTAGATATTTAATACAACTTTTACCATAAGTAGAATGGACATTCATTAGGCAAATAATGAGTGAAGTTTTACTAACGTGAATATTCAGAAAAGGTCATAAACATCTCACAACAAATGCACTAATTTAAATAAATTAATTAATGGTCTGAGGTTTAAATTTTATATTAAGTTGAACTAATCCAAATTATAAAAGTTTTATTCAACTTCTACGCAATTTTGATATGAATCTATCAATCCAGATGGATGGACTTTCTAGTTTATAATAGAAGAAGGTAAAAGATTATAGGTAGAATATTTTTGCTATTAGTCTATATATGTAAGTTGCATAATTAATCCCTATACATTTAGTTAATTTTAGTTTTTTATATTTTTTTAATTTTAAAATTTTATTTCTCATTCAGACGGTACCAGTTAAATCTATTTAGGTCAAATTTTGCTATATGTTTAATCATTTTTAACACTATATTTTTCAAAATTTGAAATTTCAGTAGCCATTAAATCTATTAACTAGAATGACGAGGTATTTTTGTGAGTATTATATGAAAATAATAAATTGACATAACGTTACACATATGATACATTTAACGCATAAAATTTTAAAAATGATTTATATATATATATATATATATAAAAGCACTAAAACTAACCTGACTAAATTCACCACTTATGGATAGTAAGTTGCCTCTAGCTAGCCAGCAAAGTCCATCGTCTAGAAGAAAGCATGAGATAGGCCTTAATACAGCAATAATCGACAAATCCGGACATGCAATAGTATATATTAAGAAGCCAAAAATTAAAGGGCAAGAGTTGAGGGTTCCATCTAGACTTTAAGTAGGTAAGTGTTTCAGTTAATGAGGGTGACGTGGTTACATCTCCTTAGGTAGAAATTAGTTGGATATATTATATGGGCCTATCAAATGATCAGAGGACCACGCATTGGGGTAGCTACTTAATTTCAACCGTATATACATGTATATTCTTGGGGGCGTTGGTCCAGCAATAATAATTTCAATTACCACATCCCCAACTTCGTACACATTATTTCTTTAATTAGTTGCTGCCATTGCAAGCATATTTTTCGTTCCCCCACTATTACATGAATATCATGCAATATAGTCGACGGTGAAAATACATGAATGAAATTAAAAATAGAAAAAGTGATGATGCATGATTTTCAGCCGATGTGGATGCAATAAGTGGTTTCAAGTGTTTTTTGTTTCTGGAAGGAATAATTATCACATGATTTAGCTGTGGTGGAACGCATTATGGGATTAAATCAAAACTCAATAACTTAAAAGCACCCAAAACAAGCATTTTATCTTTTGGATTTAACATTTACTTGGGACTGAATTGAGATAAACTTGAAACCCAAAAAGACAAAAGGAAAGATGCCAAAAGAAAAGGTGTGAGTGGTTTAGTACTTGATGATTCTGGACTAGTCTGCAAAACAAAGAGATACCAAAGCTACCATGAGAGAGAAGTACATTCAGGTTTAAAAGAAACGACACTATCCTTTCACTGTACTACGGACGGTAATCTCCATGGATGAGATGAGATGAGACTCAACAGATCATCATCTCCAATCTTTGGCTTTTTTTCACTTCAAGTCCATTCTTCCAGTTCCAATGGACCCCATCCTAGAACTCTTGCTAGCCATGGATCATCGCCAACCTCCCCTTCTTCTTCATCACACCTCTCCATACCCTTTATCCATAATTCCTTCTCCGGTGACCCTTCTTTTACGTCGGGGAACTTACCGGTGGGTCCCACGAATGCAATGCCGGCCATCACCGTGGACGATGAGTCAGACATTGATGCCCCACAGCTCTCACTGATCTTAACGTCGCTGACGGGAGAGAAAGTCAGTGAAGAAGAAGACGACGACAGCGACGGAAAAGTTACAGAAGGTGGCGGTGATGTTGATGTTATCTCTTTGTAAAGCTCTTGCATTATCTCCTCCAGTTTCTCTTCTTCGACAGAACCCTCATAGGAGAACTCGCTTCCGTCGTCGGAGTCCGTCAACAAGACGTTCAACTTCCCCGCGACGTTTCCGGAAAGGTCAATCTCCGGCGACTTCAAGGCTTCTTTACCTCCTCCTAGCATCATCATTAATTGAATTTCTTAGATGTTGAGTTGAGAGTTGGGAAGAGACGAGAGAAACTCGTAATAGTCCTTATAAATAATAGAAAAGGGGGCGTTGGATGCCACGTAGGATGGTAGGTGCAAGAGAGAAGACGTGGCAAACAGAGGATGAAAGAGGTGACGAAAATAGAGACAAAAAATATTTGTGAATATAGAAGAAAAAGGAAGAGTAGATTTTACGAAGAATATATTGGAAGGTAACTAAAAGGACAAGGGAATAGGGAATGCGTCGAGGAACACAACTTTAATACTTTAATAACAAATTTGAAGTTCACGAGATTGCCCTTCTCAAATCTTCCTGTCTAAAACTTGATGCCTTTGTGTTCTAGTTTATGGAGTAGTATTCTCATACCATTTCTTTTTGGACTTTAAGAATCTCTGCTATTTAGAATTAATAATAATTAGATCAAACTAATCCATTCTTTACATCATAATCAGTAATTAATTAGGCAGGTATATGTAGTTGGAGTGCAATGAAAGTGCTAGGAGCAATTAATTTAACAAGCAAAGTACAACGATTTCCCAATAACTACATTTTGGATACTGGTTCAACTAATATGATAATAGACTATTAATTTTTTTATTAAAACATATAAGATTCTATTGCTATCATATATCTTATATGTATGGACATTGTGTTTATACTATTTAGCCTTTTCAAGAAGCAGTTCGGAGGTTGCTTTAAGAAGCAAACCTACGCTGCAGGACTAAAAGCACCATGGCTAAAAGAGATATTATTTGTCATCAGTTGGGCTTTGAGAGGTCCATAATCCATATCGTGAAAGTTGCTAGCTGGATTGCAAATACACCAATTTTAGGGCCTGACATGCTTTGTTACATGTGATGTTCTTCTTCTAGCTTGTGTAGTATCGTCGGAAAGAAAGACCTCCGTATTCTAACCATTTATCACAATCAAACATCAATCCAGGAATCCTTTCCTGTGTTCGATTTGATTGGGGCTTTGTCTTTTATACAATCAGACACTTTGGATATAACTTGATTTGATGCACCAATGAAATCAACCTTAAACAACAAGAAAGACCTTTACTATTCGGTTCCTTCATTAAAGTACTTGAGTACCTTTATGTTCTTTTGGTCATGTCTTGCTCATGCAGAATTAGCAACAAAGGTGTTTCTCTTTTTCTTTTTCTATAAAGGTTGCAAATGCAGGGATTGGGGAGAAGGGAAAGATTCGTTATTACAACCAAGCTCGCTAGCCTTACCTGTAAAGCAATTTGAAGACAGATTACATAGACACTTGTTTTATCTACAACCAATCTCTTTGAACAGCACATCAGCTAATCATTGAGCCATTAATACCCTTCACTTTGGGTGTTGATTCTAATATTTATAAATCTGGACTTGAATCTTTTACAACAGGTGAAAATAGCGAGGAGCCTGTGTCAATTTATATATTATCCATCTATCATTTCCCTTTTCTTGAATAAATTTAAAAAACAACTATAATAGCTCAAATTGAAGTGATGAATAAGTCTAGTCTAATCTAAAAATTAGGCCCAGATTGCAAGGGAAGACATCAAACCAGCTCCTAGGAAAAGCATCAAGTAAGATACTAGTTGAAGTCTGAAATTGCAGCTCATCGTCTTACTCAGAAAATCAGCAGCAATTAGATCTACTAAAGCCATATAAACTAGAATTCCAGCGGACAAAGAGTCCAAGATGCCTTCCGTAAGCAAACCTGCCGGGCTGTAAGGGTTGTAGGACGAAGCAATGGCAGTTCCAATGACAATTCCAACCGGGGTTGTTATGGCAAAAAAACATGCCATGATTGCTGCAGACAGAGTCTTGAATTGAGCTTGGGAGATGCACCCTCCAAGTGCAAATCCTTCAAAGAATTGATGAAATGATAATGCTGCAATTAGAGGCCTTACTGTGCATGGACTCTGGGATACCCCCAGTGATAGCCCGATGATAACTGAGTGTGATACAATCCCAAGCTCCAATATCTGCAATAATCCAAAAACAAACTTCATTAACACATTTCTTAAAAAGAGAGTGCTGAAACAATTTAACCAAGGCATAAACAAATTACCTGGGAAACCACGACGTGCCTCCTTCCATTATCACCATCCTCAACTCCAAAGTCATGCCCATGTCCATGACTATGCCCCTGTTGATGACCCTCTTCATGTCCACGACTCCTCAGCAACCAATCACAGCCATCTTGCCCATGGGGATGACTATGCCTATGATGTGCAGCATGTGCATGCATCCCAACAATGTGCATGCCCCCACCTTCTTCTGCCCCAAAAACCTTCGCATGCAAGTCCCTCCCTTCCAGGACCGGTACGGTCCCAAACTCTGAATCCGACTCTACCGACTCGACTCGGCTTGACTCTCCTGTACTTCCCCTACCCAAACCTTGTTTCCTCTCATAATACTGAGTCCCCACAAAATCCACAAGCAAAGTAAGCAAAGAAGCAATCATAGCAAAGAAGCCTGAAAATGGGAACTTTGACCAAGGGTGTTGGGGCAAGCAAGGATCCGTGAGAGCTTCGTTACCATCGGCGAGCATGTGGACGAAGCCAGTGGCTAGAATTACGCCGGCCGCAAAGGCCTTGGTGGCAACAAAAAGGCTTCCATCTGTGCGGAGGAACATACGGTGTTTGCCAATGAGTGGAATAGCAATGCCGGCTACCCCAGCGACGAGGATTGAGGCTATAGCTATGGGTTTTAACTTCAAAGCAGCTGACTCGTCACGACAAATCTCTTGCTCCGACGACTGGCAGCTTACGTTGCGCATTGAATCTGTTATTGTCTGCAAAAGGGACTCTGTTTTTCTTTTTTCCAATTAAATAGTATTCATATAAGTACATACTTAAAAGAAATTAATTGAATAAATGTGTCTTCATCCCCTTTGAATAGTATTAGTATCTTTTTCATTTCAACATTTGAATATTTTTAATCAATCAACATTAAAACTGATTTAGTTACCATCCAATTCTTGAACATTGATGAAAGTAGACACCTTCCTAGTCCAATTAGGTAGAATTACGAAATCCAAATATAAAAAAATAAATAAGATATCGCCTTTTTTTTAAAAAAAAAAAATTCATCAGCAAAAGCTTCCCAATTCCCAGCAGTCAATAATCCCAGAAAAGGGTATTCAAAATTACCTGAGAAAAACCTAGCCTTTGATCCGAAGGAATCAATGCAGCAGAGCGGCCAGATATCCTGATAAAAACAAAACAAAAATTGAAAACCCGATAAGATCAGGAATAAAAAGAAAAACAAAGAGAGAATAAAAAAAAAAAAGAAGTTAACCTCAATGAAGAACATGGGAAGAGCAAATCTTGATAATAATAATAATAATAATAATAATAATAATAATAATAAAGGGTGGTTCGCTCAATAAATATGCACGCAAACGCAATGGCAAATGAGGAATCAAAGTAAACAAAACGAATGAAGAACGTTTGGATTGTAAATGTAAACAAATAAAGACTGTGAAAAGTCTCTCGGGCAATCAAACGAAAAAAGATGGAAGGATGATGGTGGTGGTTTAAAATGGAAGTATATATATGATGTGGAGCAACATAGGCATGCATGAGAATCAGAAAACAGAGTAGGGAAGAAAGAGAAATGAAAGGGGGAATAAAGGAGAGAGTGTCGACATCGTTTGACGAAAACGTAAGGGTCATACAAACAGATGGCCTGCAGGGTTACCAGTTACCACCTTATGGTAACATGTCATTTCCACTATGTCGACATTTATGTTTACCTTCTTCCATTTTATCAGATTTTTTTAATAGCCTGTATCACAAATTTTGATCCTTTCCTGTTTTAAGTTTCATTTTCATAAAGTGACGGCCCAAACCATCCCCCAACCATTCCGAAAATGGAAAAATCAACCCACTAAATAGTAGGATTGTTAATAGATTGGGTTTTTCTTCAAATTTAAAAAAGTTTAGATAAATATATAATATACAAACAGATGGCCTGCAGGGTTACCAGTTACCACCTTATGATAACATGTCATTTCCACTATGTCGACATTTATGTTTACCTTCTTCCATTTTATCAGTTTTATTTAATAGCCTGTATCACAAATTTTGATCCTTTCCTGTTTTAAGTTTCATTTTCATAAAGGGACGGCCCAAACCATCCCCCTACCATTCCGAAAATGGAAAAATCAACCCACTAAATAGTAGGATTGTTAATAGATTGGGTTTTTCTTCAAATTTAAAAAAGTTTAGATAAATATATAATATATTTTTTATTTAAATGTGTAAAAGTTCTTCAATTTTTTTTAATAAAAGTATTAAGTCTTTACTTTTTTTTTTATACTCAATTTAGTACTTGAATTGTCAAAATATATAAAAAAGACTCTCAAACTTTTCTAGTTAAAGTTAACGACCCTCAATTTTTTCTAGTATGATAATTTTTATAATTATTTTTACGAATTTTATAATTTTTTATAATTTTTATAATTTTCTTTCGACTTTATAAAATTTTATAATTTATTTCTATATTTCTATATATTTTGTAATTTTTTACGATTTTTATAAAATATTTTCTAATTTTTAATAAAATTTAAATATTATTTTATTAAAATTTAATAATTTTTTATAACTTTTATTGATTTTTATTTTTTATCATTTTTTGTCACATGTCGTGCCGTGGTTATGTCACGTGGTGGCTTTAATTGAAAAAAATTAGGGCCAGTTAACTTTAACAATCAACTATTAAAATTAACGGTCAAAAAGCCTTTTTGATGCATTTTGGCAGTTCAAGTATCCAATTGAGTGGGAAAAAAATAGGGGCTTAATTGCTTTTTTTGACAAAGTTTGAGGGTCTTTTCTAATGCATTTTGAATGTTTAAGTACCTAATTGAATGAAAAAAAAAAAGAGGCTTAATTGCTTCGTCTTTTTTTAAATTTGAAGGTTTTTTACACCATTAAGCCTATATGTTTGTAATATTTTTAGAATTATTATGTAATATTTTTTATTCAATATATGAAATTGGTAAACAAAATTATAATACCATATAACTCTAGTATTTAATATAATAATGTAATAATATTTTAAATAATTTATATCTTTCAAAAACTTATTAATCTTAATTGTTTGAAATTCACAACAATAAGTGATAATAAAATATAAATATATTTAAAATAATTTAAATATTAAATTTTTGACACAATACCTGAAATAAATCATAATATCTCTCCAATCTATAAATAAGACTATAATGTACTTTAACCCATTTGAATCCACGTTCTTCTACATTGACAACAATCAACGTTTAAATATTAAATATTAAATCAGTTAAAACCAACTATTATATCAATTGACTAAATCAAAATTAATGAAAGTGACATAAAAAGAATCCCAATCTTTATTTCCTTTAGAAATACAATTACAAATGAATTGAAGGTTCAAATTTCGTGTTTTAAAAAAAAAAAAAAAAAGTATTGTATTGACATCACTTAGTAATAGATGTGGTCATGACTGATTTTGTTTGGAAAAAAAGTGATGATAATGGGAATAGAGAATTTCGTGGCACATGCATATATAAGATGAGAAGCGTGTTTAGATGACAAACATACTTATGTTTTTTCACATGCAAACTGGTTGGTGATTCGGACAAATTTATCGAGTGGTCATGCCCATTACCTTGTTTTACTAATTACTCACATGCCTATGCTTCATATGCATGTGCCTAAAAGGCACATTATTAGCACGACTAACTTCTACTTCCAAATATAACTTATTTGAATTTTGACATTCTGCTTTTTATTAAAATTTCATAAATTAATTATAAATCATAATTTTACACTTATTATTTCAGTCACAACTCACAAACTAATGTTTTGATTTATCAAATTCGAAGAAACCCAAAATCATTTTTTTTTATCATTTAATTTAGAAGTTTCGATTTTCAATAGTTAAATTAAATTTGAGATTCTGATTAACATTGAAGTCAAATTAAATTAGATTTGTAAACGAAATAAAGCTCACCTAATACTTTTTTTTTCTTTATTCATAAAATTTTAATTCAAAGTATTATTTAACATAAATTAAAAGCTAAAATTATAACTTAGGAATGTATAATCATAAATAATACACAGACGTAATAATTTAAAGTACTCAAACTAAATATATATATATACACTTGCCGAATATATACTTTCAAAATCTGGAAAACCAACAATATTATTTTTTGTTCTTTTAATAATTAATTATATGTTTTTAGATCCGTTCAAAAATTACTTATTCAAGAAGATTAATTTTGATTTGTTTGTCTAAAAATAGTTTTGAATTTTAAATATAATATTATTACTTAAATAATAATATAGGTAGAGTCTAAAGTTGTCCATCGGTCGAGACAGATGGCCCGCCTGAAAAATAAGAGAGTTTGGAAAAAATATAGGCTCCCAAAAAATAGAATTGGGCAAAAAATAAAGTCCACTTAGAAAATGGATCGGGTGTCGAGTGAGGTTCTCTGGCCCAGCCCGAATTTGCAATAAAAAAATTTCTGTTGTTTTGCTGTTGTTTTCCCACTTTTTATGATTGTTTTGCTACTATTTCACTATTATGTTATTATTATTTTGTTGTTAATGGTTGAATATTGTATAACACTTGTTCTATTGTTAATTTTGCTACTATTTTAGAAGTATTTGCTTGTTAAGTTGCACTTATCTTAGTGTTATTTAAGTAAACTTTTTTTTAATTTTTTTTAAAAATATTTATTTTAATATTTTCAGAATATTTGACAAATTATATATTTTTAATTTTTATATAAAAATAAAATTTAAAAAATTAATATGACAGGACCGAGTCCAGGTTTTAGCATATTTTATTCAGGTCAGACTTAAAAAAAAAATTAAGCACATTTTCAGGCTAAGCGGAACCCAAACTTATCAATCGGATCTAAAATTTTGTTAGAATCCGGCCCAAACCAAACCTGACCTGACTGATAGAGAAGTCTAATAGAGTCAAATTAAAATTAAAGAATGGAAATATTATTATATTTGATAAGGATCCAATGTGTTGACAGATGTAATCCAATCTCTTTCTTTAGGAAAGTACAAAATTCATCATTTCATCAATGCAATCATCCTAATTTTCTTAATCAAAACCTAATTGATTTATACATTTTCATATCAAATATTCGATCATAACCATAGTTGCGTCAGCCAAATCCTTTCTTAAATTTTATAAAATCAATTAGCGAATTATTGACGACCCTCCAATTAATGGTGCAATTACTCGAATTTTAAATTAATTAACAACTAATTAATTGTTGAACTTTTTTTTTTTAGCAAACTCGACATTGTCGGTGGCTTTTGGAGGACATTCTCCCAATTTATTTATTTCATTTTTAAAAAAAAATTACTTTACCAACAAACTTTTTACACGGTTTAAAAATTATTTACTGTTTATCTTTTTACAGTTAATCCAAAAAGTTCATTTTGTCAACATTTGATTCTTGCCTTAACAGACGCAATTAACAAGACGAAATCAAAGGAATCAAATCCAGATTGAAGTGGTCCAAGCAATATTCCTTAATTAATCATTTATTCCATAATAATAATTTCATTACTAAAATTTATCTGGACATAGCTACTGTAAATTAGTTAACGAACATAATCAACGTGTAAGATGTCTGGATCTAATAATTTTATATTGGAATTAAATTATATATTTATATAAATTTAAATATATTGGTATTCGTATGGTTATATGTTTGGGTTGTAAATCTAAATCTGCTGAAGTGGAAACATCCACTTTGGGTGGAGAGTATCTTTCTTTTCTCTTCGATTCTTCTCCTCAAATTCACTCTCTCTCCTCTTTTTACAAATCTAATCTCTCTTCCAAAGGCTT
This sequence comes from Gossypium sturtianum, assembly GCA_025698515.1. Taxonomy (NCBI): domain Eukaryota; kingdom Viridiplantae; phylum Streptophyta; class Magnoliopsida; order Malvales; family Malvaceae; genus Gossypium; species Gossypium sturtianum. The sequence continues at coordinate 169,454,221 of CM046955.1, forward strand.
TCCATACTGCGTTCTTCATAATGTCGGAGAAAGTCTTCCCTTCCTCCAAGCCAGCCGCTACGGCGGTTCCGCCTGCTGTCAAAGGCGGAGCTCCAGTGAATACGAATGGTACAACAGCCAACGGTGGCACGACAAAATCCCACCTTTATAATCCAACTTCTCGTCCACCTTACCTTCCACAACCCTATCACCGTCGCCACCTTCCACGGCGGAACTATTGTTGCTGCTGCTGTTTCTGGACTATCCTTATAATTCTCATCCTTGCTCTTTTGGTAGCCATAGCTGGTTCCGTGTTTTACGTCCTTTACCGCCCTAATCGACCTTCGTTTACCCTTGCTTCCCTCCGTATCCACCGCTTGAACTTAACAACCACCGCCGATTCCTCTTCCTCCCATCTGTCAACCCTTTTCAACTTAACCATTTCCTCCAAAAACCCCAACTCCCACCTTTCCTTCTCTTACGACCCTTTCGTCGTTTCATGCGTGTCGAGCAACAGTGATGTTTTTATAGGCAACGGGACATTACCCGCTTTCGTGAGTAACAGCAAAAACGAGACAACTTTCAAAGGGGTGGTGGTAACGACATCAATTGATCTAGATGCAGAGACGGTCAACAATTTGAGACCGGATCTGAAGAAGAAGAATGGGATCTTGTTGAAAGTTCAGATGGATACTAAAGTGACAGTGAAAATGGGTGGATTGAAGAGCAAGAAAGTTGGGATCAGGTTTTCGTGTGATGGGGTTAAAGGGGTCCTTCCAAAAGGTAAATCGCCATCGCTGGCTAATGTTTCTGGAGCCAAGTGTAAGGTTGATCTCCGAATCAAGATCTGGAGATGGACTTTTTAAGAACTCAGTCACAAAGTCTCAAATCCCAATTATTTTTATTTACATGTACTTTTTTTTCAATGCTTTTGATTTTTTTTAAATAACTTCTATTTTTGGGTTTGTAAAAGGGAATTATGCAACAAATCAAAGAATCAATGGAGGGTCATTAGATTTAGGAAAGAGAGATGAAGATGGTGATACTAGTTTTGTTTAAAGATTTTTATATAGCTTTGCTGCTCTGGTGTTTTTTCAATTTTATTTATTTCATGAATGCATTATAATACCTTGAAAGAATTACTATCAATAATTATGGAAATTTAATTTCATTTCCACCATTACTGGTATCTGACTTTAGCAACTGACAAGCTCTATTTTCGAGAACTTTGTTTAAAGAAATAGTTTTTGGCTCTTTGAGAATATAGGAAGACAATGAGAGTGTGAAGCGGCATCGAGGAGGGTAACGGATGAAAAAGGATTCAACTTCTGCTTTGGCTTATTATTTTTTCAAGTAAAAAAGGATGCTTTGATATTGGTTGGTGAAACAGGGTATCAAATTTGATGATTATGTTTTTAATGATAGAATAATCCAGCTCAAATGTCTTGAAAAGGTTGCTGAAATCAATGGATCCTAATTTTGTTTTCCGTGAAATCCGAATTCAAAATGCCCATAAAGTTTTTCAAACAACATGGGCTTCCATAAACGTTTTGTCGGTGCGATTTAACCATGATTTTCAACGTCGGGAATTCCGTATACTGTAACCACTGTCTTTCTCTCAACCGAATATTGTCCAATCCTTGTAAGATTCACTTTCACTATAAATCACTATAAGTATTTTCTTACTATGATCTTAGAAATTTATCAAATGTTTGCAGACTTTTCATTACAAGTTTGGTGCTCAATTCCCACCCAACTTGACCACCAAAGTATGGATTGGGACCATTTGGATTTTTTTTTAAAATATTAAATGCAGAATTATTTAGAAATTAAACTCCATATTAATGTTTATTTTTGGATTCAAGGTCATTGGTATGTTCAAAAAAAATAGATTTCAGATCTATAAATTTTACTATTGGAGATGGAAAACAAATACATCTTACGTGATAGTATATGATATGTCAGCTTGGGTTAGATTTTTTTTCCTTGTAATCTAGGCCTTATTTCTGGACCTTGCATTTGGAGGTGGGCTAAATATCTGCCTTGAGAAATGTCAGCTTGGGCTGTTGAACTTCTCTCATATCTGTCCTGTATTATTAACCAATAAACACTACTCACTGGTTCCTTCCCTTGTGGAGGAGCCAGCCAGGCTCGCAGCTCAAGAGAAAAATGCCCTTGTTCTAGGCTGCCATGGCTGGTTTCAAGGTCCAATTGTTCATAAGCTGTCCGTTTATTGGTGGAACATACAAAGCCCAACTTCCCATTCCTGCTTGTAAAAAAGCAAAACAAACAGCATTCTGAAGAGAGAAAATGCACCAAGAAAACCAATCAAAGAAAAGCCTTGAAAAACAACACATCTTCAAATTCCACATTGACTTGAAAAAAGCCAGCAAATGTTACATCCATACCAAATTCTCAAAACATTCATAGAGAGAGGACCATAACCTCAAAACAATATTACTATCCAAACAAAACCACTAAATTAAATGCAATATTTTACATCCAACTAATGCCCTCACTGCACCTGTGAGCACGAATGGAGGAAAATTTTTATATCAGTCTACTGGATTCAGTACACAACTTTTAAGACCTACAGTCATAACAATATAAGCTGATTGATTCACATCTAGTTCCATCTCAACCATGAGTGTTTACTGCTTCCCACACTAAGTTCTTTGGAACTGGATTGCTGAGAATCCTCGCCTGCAAGGCGGCTGATCGAAGAGTCTCGATCGTCATTACATTAGCCTTCCAAAACGAAGCGGTATCGTACTGTAAGTTGTGTTTCTTGCATAGCTCCTGAACGAATGGGGAAACTTTCCTGAGATGGCACCTTGGCAACCTTGGAAACAAATGATGCTCAATCTGGAACTGTAAACCACCATGGAACCAATCCATCCACGATGAACATACTATATCAAGTGTCCCATCAGTTTGCTTCTCAAACCAATTGTTTCCACTAGGTGGTCCAACATAAACACTTGAAGAGAAATGGTTCAAACAGAACTGAACATGTTGGATACCAGTTACAGAAAAACTGGCAACCACAAACATTAATCTCTCACCCCAATTAGGCAAACAAGAAACTAGTAGGGGAAACCAAGTCCAATAAACAAGAATCCCCAAAATCTCTTGACCCCTATTTGGTACCTTCCTCTTGGAAAACAAGAAATGGAAAGACTGTGCAAATAGATTGATCCTAGCAAAACACATTACAGGATAAAATGTCCAGTGCTGGTAACTAACCAAGAACCTAGCAATGGAATCAAAATTCATCTTCCTTTCGTAGAAATAAGATGTGAGTGAATTAAAAAGCTTTGAAGATACCGCGAATATTGGCATGTGTTGAAGGTCTGGATCGAATTCGAGACTGTTACAAGCAATGTGGTGAGCATTGTGGTTCCATTTCCACCAACCAATACTGATCCCTGCAAGGCAATTCCCAGTAAGGATCTGAGCAACCCTGTTGAATTTTCTGCTTGACATAACTTGGTAATGCCCGGAATCATGTCCAATCCACCCACTCTGTATCCATGAGAATCCCAGTAAAGCACCCGAAAGGAGATGCACCAAAGCGCTGTTAGAGCATAAAACACCGTAAACACTGATAGAAAACAGCAATGCTATGATGCAAAGCAAAATGCCTGTCCCGTGTTCCTTCTTTTCAAAAAGACCCATTTTTGAAAACTCAGCAGCAAGTTTTCTGAAATCTTTGGATACCTCGGAGACAGAGTAATCTTTGAGATAATACCCAGTAAAGAACTTGTCAAGATATTGCCAAGCTAAGCCAGGATGATAGGCTACAAAGGCATCGGTGGCATCTTGGCCAGCCAGATTCAGCAAAGGAAGTGCTCCTCCAGGGTGTTCTCGACTCCATTCAGTGACATCGTAGATCTTTCCCTGTATAGAGATCCATAGATCTCCTGGTTTTTTGTGGTTTTCAAGCTCTGTTTGAGAAATATACCTCTTGGACTCTGCCATTGGAGAAAGAAACGAGGAACCAAAGAAGGGGATCTGACTTTTTAGTGTTTTTATAAAGAAAAAAAAGAAAGGCTTTTTCTGGGTGTTTTCTTTCACTAAAAGAAAAGTAGTTTTTTTTTTTTTTTTTTTTTATTATCTGGTTTGCCTTTGCCTTTACGGGTGTGAATGATGGAGAAGCAAATGGAGGAGGTGCTTATATATAAATGAAGAAGATAAAGAAGCAAAAATGAAGAAGCGCCACAATCTACTTTAAAAGTTAAAAAGCTGAGAAGAGAGATGCAAACAAACTAAAATATCTTTGGGTTCACACCTCACACTAGCACCCTCAAAATAAGGATGAAATTAGAAGACTTTTAATTTGAAGGAAAAAATTGAAAACTCAATTAATGGAATCGGGAAAAAAAATACATGCAATGCAACTGTAAAGGTTTGCAAAGGGTAAATGTATTTGTTAAGTTGTTCCATTATGAAAATTTAATTATTTTAAATATAATTAAATTGTAACCAAGTTAATATTTATTGTTTAAAAAAAGGACATCTTCATTTTTATTTCAAGTCCAAACAAAAGATTCTATCTATAAAATTATGAAAAAGTTAATTTTGTTAAACGTTAATCGTCAACTCTGTTGAAATTTAGTCTTATTTGATTGTTTTAAATAGTATAAAGAGTAATTTGGTTCATCTAATAATAGGACTAATTTGATATAATCCTTAAAATAAAGGACTTATTAGGCACTTTCACCCCTTGCAAGGTAGCTAAGTTAAGATTGTTTTCTTTTATTCCATGTTAGCAAGCAAAGGCCACGAATAAATATTTGTTTACACAGTAATACCAAAAAGAGATACTGAAAAATTAGTTGTAAATTGTAATTAATAATACCCTGGCAAGTGGTTTTTTTATTTCTTATAAGACAAAACATGAAAAGAGAATATCCTTAAACCTTCAAAATGGCATATCCAATCCAAAGCTCACTCTTACTTAAAAAGTGGGCTTTGATTCATAAGCCCAAAGATGGTTCAACGGGGCTTCGTTTAAGTTATTTCGGATCCCAAATGCGCACACACAAAAAAAGAAGAAGCAAAAACAGTAGTCTCAGTGTAGATAAGAATATGCTATATACCTTTTTCGTTTGATTCGTCTTGGAATATAAAGAACCAAAAGCCCCTTCTTTTGTCGCTTAAACCCGAAACAGAAGCCCCCTCTTCTCATCGGATGTCCGGTTTCCAGTTTATAACAGCCTCTTCTTCTTAACTTCATTTCTAAGCTTTGCTTTTCTCAAGGTAATAACTGTTCAGTTCATCCATGTCTTTGATTGGTTTTTTTGTATGTTTATTATTCATTCTTGGATGCTTTGAAATGTGTGATTATTCTTAAATGGGAAAGCTAACTACTTTTAAACTGTTTGGTCTTTAAGATTAATGATTTTTTTCAAGTGGGTTTACTTGACTGATCCAGTTATGTAGATTAAATACTTGATTTTTTTGTCCCTTTGTAGGAAATAGTGTTGAACCCAGATTTCAGTATGAGCTTATATAGCTATGGTGGTTACTAGAAGTTTCGGTTTTAACTCTTTAACTTTTTTATTAGACAATTGATTTCTTTTTCCCCCAACAAAGCTGAAAAAGTGGAACTTGTTCTAGAAAAGTAAAAGAGAGAGTTGTATAGGATTGAAGTAGACTGATTGCCGTTTTTGCCTGTAGGTAATATATTTCTCCTGGTTTTAAAACTAATTTTGGACCTTATTGGTATTTGGCAGGTGCATTTTTGCATATTGTTGGTTAAATCTAAGAGTAAAAGAATGGCACATTTGATGTCAACTTCATGCTCAATAAAGATCTCCTCTAGCTACAGACCTTGTGGTCAACCTCTAAATCAGGATCGAACCATGCTTCCTAACTCTTTTACCATTAAGACTTCCAAGTCACCCTTCAAAAGGCTCATTTCGAAAGGGCACAGGGCAGGAAGGAGTTGTGTGGTTCTTGCAACTGCTGCCCCTGTGAGCAAAGAAGTTTCAGCTAATCCCAGGTCTGGTTCTGATCGGTCCCCAAATGATTCTTCAAAGCCTCAGCGGGTCATGGTTATTGGCGGGGATGGCTACTGTGGTTGGGCTACAGCCCTTCACCTGTCCAACAAAGGTTACGAGGTTGCTATTGTGGATAGCCTTGTTCGACGGCTCTTTGACCACCAGCTTGGTCTTGACTCCTTAACACCCATTTCCTCCATCCATAACCGACTCCGTTGTTGGAAAGCTATAACTGGGAAGACAATTGAACTTTACATTGGTGATATTTGTGACTTTGAGTTCTTATCTGAAACCTTCAACTCGTTCGAACCTGATGCTGTTGTCCATTTTGGAGAGCAGCGGTCTGCTCCATATTCAATGATTGATCGATCAAGAGCTGTGTTTACTCAGAAAAATAATGTGATTGGAACGCTTAATGTTCTTTTTGCAATAAAGGAATTCAGAGAAGAGTGCCATCTTGTAAAGCTTGGAACAATGGGAGAGTATGGAACTCCCAACATAGATATCGAAGAGGGTTATATAACAATTAGTCACAATGGAAGGACTGATACTTTACCTTATCCAAAGCAAGCTAGCTCCTTTTATCATCTCAGTAAGGTTCATGATTCAAATAATATAGCCTTCACTTGCAAGGCTTGGGGGATCAGAGCCACTGATCTGAATCAAGGAGTGGTTTATGGGGTTAAGACCGATGAGACTTCAATGCATGAACAGCTGTGTAACAGGTTAGATTATGATGGAGTATTTGGAACAGCATTGAATCGGTTTTGTGTTCAGGCTGCTGTCGGTCATCCTCTTACAGTTTATGGGAAAGGAGGCCAGGTGAGTGTCCTCTTTCAAATCTCTACTAAAGCATCAATGCCTTGCACTTTTTGTTTATTATTTCATTTTGATAAGTAACTTAAGCAATGCCTTTATGCTGTGATGCTGATTTGGGAGGATTACAGTCCACAGTTAACTGAATTGGTTTCCATCAACCTAATGTTTACTTACTTGGTTAATCTTGTATCTTTATATAATGCATCATACATTTGTCACATACAAATGCTGCATTTATCAGATAGCTCGGGCCCTTTCATTCTAACATGTAGATGTTTTACCACACACATTAGACATATGCTTATTTAGTTGTGGTGTTTTCCCTGCTTTGATATAAAACTTCCTCTCCCTCTTGTTTTATTTATAAATTCAGACTAGGGGTTACCTTGACATAAGAGACACGGTTCAATGCGTGGAACTTGCCATTGCAAATCCAGCAAAACCTGGTGAATTTCGGGTGTTCAATCAATTCACCGAGCAGTTTTCCGTCAATGAACTGGCTGCCCTTGTAACAAAAGCAGGACAGAAGCTTGGACTTGACGTGCAAACCATATCTGTGCCCAACCCAAGAGTTGAGGCAGAGGAACATTATTACAATGCAAAGCATACTAAACTCATTGAGCTGGGACTAAAACCGCATCTCCTCTCAGACTCTCTTCTCGACTCATTGCTCAACTTTGCTATCGAGTTCAAGGATCGCGTCGACACAAAACAGATTATGCCCAGCGTTTCATGGAAAAAAATTGGGGTGAAGCCACAGACTGTACCCGCTAATTAGGTGGTTGGCAATGAGAGGAACTTCTTGTTTATCCTGTTGTATCTTTCTGCGCTTCGTAGATGGTGCTGCAGTCCTCTCTACTCTTCATGTTAAGCATGGTCTGTAATGTGCCATCAAAATCAAAACTCGGTTATGAAACGATTGAACGTGAGAGAGTAATATTACTTGAGCTCCTGAGTCGTGACTTTTTGGTCCAGGAACTACTTGTGAGCTTGTTTTGTATTTATTTGCATATTATGTACGAAACATATAAGCATTTGCTATAAGCCGGTGTTCAGTAGTAATAATTTGAAGCGACTGAATTTCTGCAACGGTAATGTCTTGCTCCTTGTTTGTTCTTTGGTAATACATGAACTGAGGCCAGCAGCAATGGCTGCGTTTATTATGTTCTGTTCTTCTTGATATCATTGTGTATTTCGGAATGGAGTTCAGTTTTTCAAGTGCAACGATAGACAACTAGGGAAATAAAAGGGGCTTCAAATGATTAAGATTCAAACTTTAGATTTGTTGAATACTTACATGAACAATTTGAGTTCTATTTTGGATTTAATAGCGTGTACTTTTTAATACAATGTTAAAACCTTTGTATACAAGTTCCCACAATCTTCAGATTCGAGCTTTGATGAAATTAACTGCTCTTTCGCATGATTGCAGACGTTCAGCCGTGTTTCTGTCTTCACGAACTGCCTTTACAAAATCGAGCACAACTGTAGCTAACTCATCCTGGTGTGCAGTATACTCATGATCAGCTCCTTCAATTATGTGCAGCTTGTGATTTCGTATAAACCTGGCAAATTCCAGGGCATCTTTGGCTGGTACAATTTTATCCATGGATCCATGAATGGTTAATACCCTGAATATAATGGCAAACAAGTAAGAAATCTATGCCACTAATCACATATTTAGTGAAAATGCATATTAATAATTCCAAATGCAAACTGCTGAATCTGATATAGAGGATGGGGATCAAATTTAAGTATATCCAGGACATTGCAACCGATCCGGTTGTATCATGAACATCAGAAAAGAAATCAATGCTAGCATTTTTCCTAACCTGCAATTTTGATCAATCGAAAGACATGCTGCACGAGTGTCGGTGGTTAATCGGTCCATCAAACTTTCTTGAGTTACACGATATTCAAACTGTCCTGTAAATGAATGAATGAATGCTTGGTTTTGGGTAAAACGTTAACTAGTTTATCACAAAAATTGTCCATTGGAGGGTGACAAAAGAACCTCACATAATACAGTAGCTACCTTTTCTATTCTTAACATCAATAAACCCATTCTGCTTGATTCTTTGTAAAAAATCTTTACCCAATCGACCTTCCATGCCTTTCTCCAAATGGAACCGGCCGGAAATATTGATGACGGTGGGTACATCATTGTACTTTGAAGCATAGAGAAGCACCACATTCCCCCCTGCAGGAACCCTATTCAGCATTAAAGAAACTTAAAAAAGAAATGATAAATGAACCAAAACATCAGATTCTCTCAAAGAACATGAGAGAAAATATGAGAAAGCATGAAACTCTATCATCAGCAGATTGCATTTACTTCTTCAGCAATAACAAAGTAACCCTTCTCTTATGGTTGAGGGGCGAACTTTTAATTTCCTAGAATCAAAGTTCTTCATAGCACTGAGTTCAAAAACTTGACTGAAAATTTTCATGCACACATAAAAAAGAATGGAACTCAACAATTCTCTCCCTTGCTCATTTCATATAAAGTTTGATTACAATGATTCATGTCACAATTATATATATGAAACAAACCTTTACTGTGGCCAACAATTGCAGTTATTAGACGTTGGTTCTTGCGAAAGTGTCGGATGACAGCTCGTAAATCTTCGGCTTCTCTGCGGTAGTTACCATACATAAAGGAACCTTCACTTTCCCTGGAAGCCAACAGCACAAATAACCTTTAATAAACCATTGTTTGTATCAACAACTTGCAACTTCGGAAATTTCAAAACATTCTATTTTACACCAAGATTTGTTTCCCAATTAACACTGTTCCAGTTATCTTCTTACCCATTCCCAGCAAAGTCCAAGCGGAAAGCACTGATTCCCTCTCTTCCCAAAGTAGTGGCAAGAGTCACCATGGGTATTCGTTCCTGAAAATGAATAAAAACCCAGAATTATTTTGTGAAATGATCTTCAGTTTAGGTTACAATTACATTGATTTGATTTTAATAAATGTTAAAATTAATGTAAGAATTAGACTCACCTTTTTGGATTGAAAACCGTGGCAAATGATGACAAGATCCTTAGAACCAGTTTCGCGTAAAATTCCAACAAGGTTCTCCCCATGACTGTTTCGGATTACAATTCTCCGCTCTTCTGCTGTTGAAGAAATGGAATGATACGTTGTGTTATCAATGGTTAAACAAATAAACCCTCAAAAAAATCAAGTAAAAAATAAAAAAAGAAAATCATCATTCGTGTTCCTTAAATATTTTAGTTTCTCCTAAATAAGAGAAGAAGAAGAAGAACAAAAAAAAAGCTCATAAACTGAACAACTTACCTGAAGTCATGAAGGTGCGTGTTGAGAACGCACTGATTGCAGGTAAATCTGAGACTGAGACCGAGACTCAAGAGGGGTAGGAAGGAGCTTGTAATCGAGGTTGCTCTGTTCCATAACTACCCCCATATGTTAGTTAAAGACAATGTTGGGCCCAAACCCAATCTTGTTCCATTTCGACCGTTCTGTGCCCCAGAATTTACGTACCGTACTTAAGTAATGGTTTTTACTGAATTTAATGCACTACTCTAGTATTATTATTGTTATCTTTTTACTGAAAATTATTAGACTTTTTTACTAAAATATTATGAAAGTACAATTATTTACAAAAATAAGCATGGTGTCAAATTATTTATTAAAATATTTTTTAATTTGTACTTTTTAAAAAAAAAATTATAACATGTTTTAATGGCAGATATTTTACATCTTGTTACATTAATGTTGAGATCTCAAATCAACATCAATGAAATAAAAAAATTCTTTGGAATTCCCAAATTGCTGTAATTTGATGTTAAATTTTTTAAATTATTTAATTAAATAATTTCAAATACATTTAAGTAAATAATTTATTTTTATAATATTTAAGTAAAAAAAGCCTTATTATTACTACAGCAGCAAAAACAATACCCAATTTATTTGGTTTCTTTCCATTTGCACCATTTCTTTTCCTCTCATTTTTTGGCTTTTATATTTGATTGTACCAGCCCTTAAAAGCTTGAGCAAAATTCGAAAAAGTTTCTTTTTTTCTAAATGAAAGTGAATTCCCAAATGGCTACAAAACTTGTGTATATATTATATAGGGCTATATATATATATATATTCTACGGTAAGCATTTGAAATATATGCATATAATTATCACGAGAAAACCCTAACTATATCGTTGGCAAAAGAAAAGTGCACATAAAAAGTATATATATAGGTGTGATGAACAGATGAGAAAGTCGTTCCACTTCCATATGTAAAATAAATAATTGAAATAAAAATGATACAAAATGAAATAAATTAATGAAGAGCTTAAAACAATGAGAGTAACAACCAAGAAGAACTATATATAGATATATTCAGCATCAGTATAAGCGATGCATTATTTAAAATTATTACCAAGGGAAATATGGCCACATGGGGCTGCAGTGCTACATAATCTCTCCAATTTTCTGATCTTTCTATGGGAAAAGATTGGGATATCTATCTTGAAAAGTTACAAGAAACCACTACCTAACCTTGCCATGGTGTTTCACTGTGCTGGTTCGGTTGCCCATATGCTGAAGAAGAGTTTATGTGATGATTAAGCCCTACTAAGTTGGGGATATCTGTATGTGGGAAAGCTTTAAGACCCAAGAAATCTCTTGTCAACCCATCGTTCCCTCCTATGTTATTACTACTACTACTACCAGTTCCTTTACCTTCATGATTATCACTTCTGCTCACTTGTACAAGATAAAGAAGTCATCATATCATGGAGTAGAGAACTAGGAGCTGCAGCACCGGCTCCAGCACCTGCACTACTCTTTGTTGCATTAGCCACCTGTTCCAAGAAACTAGGGGTGACACCAGCTTTATTACCAAAAGATGACAAACTAGGGGTGACACCAGCTTTATTACCAAAAGATGACAAACTATGGGTGAACTCACTTCCCAGCTCTTCACGTGCCGACAAACCCCTAGCTCTAGACGTGGCAAAAGTTGTGGAACCACACATGTGAGCCTGGTGGTGGTAGTAGTAAGGTCTTTGCATGGATACTACTGGTGATTGTAAGGGCTTGCTCAAAGTCACCCCCATTTGAGCTGCTTTTTGTAGGAGTGCGGTTGCAGACGTGTGTGGAGAAGCTGTCGGAGCTTGGAATGGAAGAAGTGTAGTAGAACTAGGGTTTTGGCTAGGGTTTTCGTCATGTGGAAGTGGGTGGCCTAAAAGAAATGGTGATGATGAAAGATTTATTGAGGGGGGACCAGAATCAGGCCCAGCAGCTTCTACTCTTGCATTGAAACGATGATCTTGGTCTCTATTAAAAGATGGTGCATGGAGGGCATAGCCATGGAGTAGGGGTTGGGATTCTAGATTGGTCATATTTACGTGTGAAACAGAAGAACCAGGTTGGTTTGCAGCTGTAATTTCTCTTGCAGTCTCCTCGGCTAAAGCATCGCAAAACGCTCTGTGAGTGATGAAACTGTCCCTCCTGTAACCAAAAATACAAGCAGAACAAAAAAAAAAAAAAAAAAGAACCAAAGAGAGCAATCAATGTCCAGGACAGAACAGTGAGACAGTACAGTTTTCTCATATTCTTCCCATAGGGATAGGATGAAGAGACATAGCAGCTAGTAATCCCTAATCTAAGCAGTACTATTGTACTTCACGAGGTAACCATTCTTTACCACATACAGTACACGAGACATGAAATTAACTTGCCGTTCATGAATGTTAATGAAAGCAGTAAACTATGATGCATGCAGAAGAGTTAAGAGAGATGAAAATAAAGATTGAAGAATCCAGCTTAAACTTCATGATATATGATTGTGATCTGAAGTGTGAACTTGTTAATTAATTATGTGTATACCTGGAGAAAAGGTTCCCACAGTCACATCTATACTCTCTGGTGCCACAAATTTTGGAATGAGCTTTCCAGTCAGATTGAACAGCATAACGCTTTGAACACTTTTCACACTTCCATTTCTTCTCCCCATGTTTTCTGCAAAAGTGCTTCTTGATTCCCGTGAGGTCACCAAGAGCCCTAGATGGGTGATGGTGCACGCATGTTGTCTCTGGACATACATATACCTTCTTCCTCACCACTTCCTTGTTTGTTCTTTGCTTTAGTTTCCACGGCAAGTTATGTCCTCTTCTATGAAGCTGAAGATTCTGATCTCTTTGAAACCCTTTGTTACAGATCTCACATATAAATCTATTTGTTGCAAGCAGTGTCTTGGGAGACAAAGCTATGACTTCAGTCTCTGGGCCTGATAATTGAACCCCATATGTTAAAAAGAAAAAAAAAAAGAAAATTTCTTAAAATTCGAGTTTGAAAAATTAATTAACCTGGGTTGCCTGGTAGATTTCTCTTCTTCTTTGATAATGGTTCTTGATTTGTCGAAGCACTTACTTCACCAGATGCTGAAGTCAAATTCGCAATACTCTCATCCACCACCAAACCTTTCATCATCTCACTGGATTTTGTAATGGCAGTCAATATGTATATAGCCCTCTACATTATATATAGGTGTATGTATCAACTTTATAATACATGACAGAATGTCCTGATTGAGATCTATGTATGAACCCTGATTTGCTTTTAGTACAAGGTCCCAAAGTGGATTAACTCCAAAAACCTTGAAATGAACTATTATAGCTACTCTCCAAATTCAAGTTCCCAAAAAAACACAATATCTTTGCTTGCTAGAGATGCTAACACCGAGAAGATCATTGAACAAAAGCCACACAAAAACTTACAAACTGAATAAATAAAAAAGGACTTCCTGCAAAAAAAATAATATATAGATGATGTGTGTGTGTCTGTGTATAAACAAGAACTGAGAAAACGTGAGATAGAGAGAGATGTGGATGAGAAAAGATTCCTGAGAAGCACTCCACTTATACAAAATCAGAACCCAAAGCTAACAGGCTTTGTCACTGACTTTGCACTTCCTGTCTTTTCTTTTGTTCTCACCTTATAGTGTACTCTTATAATATAACTCTTTGAGAAAAGAAAAAAAAAAAACTGTAATTTACTTGTGAAATTTTTTCTTCATTTTTTACTCTTTAAAAAAAAAAAAAAAACTGGTTTACTTTCTTCCTTCTTTTCACATAAAAAGGGTAGACATAAAGTAACCCAAATCACAAAGTAGATTGAGATTGAGACAGATGATGAGTATAAGGAAAGTTGATTACAGGCTTTTAACATAAAATGTGGGTTAAATAATTTAGAAAGCAAAGCCTCTTTCTCCTATGAAAACCCTATTAGAACTTCAGTGATTGAATTCCATTTCCAGCAGACATGTTCCCAAAATCTTTTTTTAATATTCTTTTAAACTAAACCGTGTGGAGAAAAACTGTCAGTATATGTATATATGCTGCCCTACCCATAAATATAGTCACTTAAATTATTGCACTTGACTGCAACAAGCAACATGAAGAGTAATCCCCAGGGAAAGTAAGAAATGTCCAAGTTCTGAATGATGAATTATTGAAACAAATATATTAATTATTTCAGAAATTAGCTGCTTGAGATAAGATGATCATGGAGCCAGCAAAAGCAAAAATACAAGAAAATGTTGAACCACTCACCCGATAATACATATATATTACAAGACAGAAAATAATATTGTGGCATGTTTTGGAGATACACTGTCTATATATATGTTTTATTCATGCTTCTTCACAGTACCTTTTTGTCTTCACACTAAAAGAAAAGAAAATGGGTCCATTAAAACAAAAGTTGTGTTTAATTTGTTTTCATTTGTCATTTTCACCTTTTGCATTATGTATTTATATATAAATATTTCAATTTAAGTTTGTTTACTTGCTTCCAGCTCATTAACAAGCTTAAACACAGTTAATTAAATATTTAATTTATTCCCTCGCAGCCATAGCGATATAGCACATTAATTATATATATACACACACCAATTATAAGATTTAATTATTAATGTGATTGATTCCCCCCGTGATGTGAAAAAGGCTTTGGATGTTGTTATAGTGTAGTTGGAGATGGCATCCAATATCTTTTTTTTTACTATGTCATATCCAACTTTTATCAAATTGTAACTTTCTTCTTTGCATTGACTTACATATTGAGTGAATGAACATATCTGCAAACAGAAGACATGTAGTGACCTGATAGTCGAGTAATCAGAAAATATATTTTTAGGTTTTTGTTTTCATAAAACAGAATCGTAAATATTTATTAAAAATATTTACGAAATTAGTTGTGTTGTTAATTAGGTTTTGGTTAGGTGAATTTGTTTAAAATTAAGAGTAATTAGGTAAAAAGACTAGATTGCATGTAGGTTAAAAGTTGATTTATAGAATAGAGAAAAGTTAAGGGACTAAATTAGTAAATAGACCATATATATAACACTTGTATAATAAAAAAATAAATACAAGTGTATAGTAATTGTAAAATACATGTGTAAAAATATTATAAATATACTTGTAATAATTATATACATTTACTTATTATTTAAGAAATTAATATTAATATAATAAAGTAAAATATAAAAGAAACAAAAGAGAAAGAATGAAAAAGAAAACAGAATAGCAAACGAAACAGGGGTGAAAGGAAAGAAAAAGGGAAAGAAAGAAAGAAATTTGGGGTTTCAAGGTTCAAAGTTTGATTGGTAAGCTAATTTAGTCCTTTTTTGTAATTTTTGAGTTTTTAGAATCTTAGAATAAAATACTACTTGATTTATGTTGAAATTTTGAAAGTTGATGGATTTTTAGATGTTGTTCATGTTGAATAAATTGAAGTATTAGAGTTTGAATTGATAGAATTTTAAGTTAGAATTGAGAAAAGGATTGATTTGTAAAATAAAATATAGTTTTTTTAATTAATAGGGACTAAATTGAGAGAATTTCAAAATTAGGGTTTATAGGGAAATTTGAAAGTTGAAATTAGTTTAAAGTGGGATTTGAATGAAAATATGAAATTAGTTTTAAATAAAATAAAGTTAGTTTTGATTAATGGATTAAATTGAAATGTGAGCTAAGGTAAGAAATGATGAAAATATCATACCATACATGTTTATTTTTATTAAATAGTATAGGAAAGTTATTTGATTGTTTTTTTTTAACATATAAATGTTTTATATGAAATTGAAGAGAAAGAAAAGAAAGGAGAGGACCTAATTGAAGAAAAAGGAAAAGAGAAGGCTAAGGAGTGAAAGAAGAAGAACATACATCATCTCAACCTTTTGTTGTAAGTACTATATAAGATTTTTAAATTATTTTTATTTAAATGCTTATATTGTAGTATAGAATTACTTAGAATTAAAAATGTAAAATATATATATATTTAAATTTGTAAATATATAAAAATAATAATAATAAATAAAATAAAATTAGATTATGAAATTATGAAATATGTAAAGAAAAAATTATAAGTGGAGAATATGAAATGGTTTATTGTTTGAACACTAAGTAATGATGTTGTGGTAAAAGTATATGTGTGAAAAGGTGTGATATCTGTGTTTTGTGAAAAGGGAACTAAATTGTAAATGATGGAGAAATGAGAAATCTTTTTCGAAATATTTATGTAAAATATTTAAATGTATGAGATTCAGCTTTAATGCCCAATTAGACGGAATTTAGAACTACTAGGATATTAGTGGCATGCCATTAAAGAACCTTAGCGCGCTCTCTGATAATTAGCACGTTAGTGCTCTCTGGCTATTAGCACATTAGTGCTCTCCGTTTAGCACATTAGTGCTCTCTGTTTAACACTCTAGTGCTCTCTGTTTATTAGTGCATGATAAAGCACCTCTGTATTTGTTCCGTATATCCGGTGTGTTCTATAAAGTCTACTTTGGGTTAAGAATACGAGTTGTGAACAAAAGTGAATCATCGATGTGTTAAGGTAAGTTTGATATCTTACATAAGAAAAAAAAAGTTAAACTTTATTAAGGCAAGGCATAGTTGAAGAAACTTATATGTGAGTAAATATGTAATAATTGAATAAGTTTAAAATATTTTGTTATGATTATTTACCTATTTATTCTTGTAGTGCTTACTAAGCCTTCACCGGCTTAACGCGTTTATTTTTAACGCGTAGGTACAGTTAGACTAGAAGAGATAGAGTTGGGTTAGAAGATCTCTCATCTCATCACATCCTCAAGAGCTTCAAGAGTAGGTACCATATTTTGATTTAAAATGGCATGTACATAGGTAGTCCAAATGTTTTTTTTTTTTTTTTTTGTGTTAGGGACTAAAATGTAAACTCTTGAAATTCTATCTATTTTGGGTTACTTGAAGTATTTTGGTAAGTATATGAAATGAATTAGTGAAATTATAAATATGATTGCAAATGTGGTTGGTAAGTTATATACTATGTATAAAAGTTTAAATTAAACAGTATTTAGGCATAACCGTTTTGGCACCAAATGTAATAGTTTTATACTGAGTCCGTACGATTGGACCGGGTATAAAGGTGACAAGACAATAATGTTACATGCATATGCGGTACTGTAAGAGAAAGGAGAAAAAAAAAAACACCAGAGTCAAACACTAGTGCTATCATTCACCATATATATAGTCACAGTTAAAGGTAAGATGAAAGGCTGAATTGTTCGCCACTCTTTTGTAAACCAAGAACAAAAATTCCCATGGATTTCCATAAAAAGATATAGCCTTCTTTTTGAAAATTTTCTTCTCCTTAATCACTACCATGGTGCACTGCTTTTGATGTAGGCTGTTTGAATAATACAAGGGAATATTGACAGACATTGACATGAGATATTTTGAAGGATATGAAAATCTTTTAAATGGGTCTTGGATAGTTATGGATAGGGTTCAATCAATCAAAGAACCTGAAAAAAAAAAAGAAGAAGAAGAAGAAGAAGAAGAAGCAGACCCAGTGTTTAAGAGATACACATTACACAGCTTGTGAAAAACTGTAGATATTGTTGGATTTATGGACAGGATTTTGGCTCCACCAGCCTTGAAAATTAAGATTCAGATATTGAGATATCAATCTTATTGGATAGCATTTCGGTTCTACTAAGGTTAATATTTTCAATTTTTGGCTTGTGGGGGGTTAAAACTTTGAAATGACAATGTGACAGACAAGATAAAATTAATGTCATTTTAACAGATATATATACATATTCTATATAACTATAAATACTACCGACAAAAGTTGTCTGGGATCCTATGGCTATGGGACTGGTTGGTTCACGAACAGCAAGCTGTAGTTGGTTCAGATGGTGGGCCAAATGATCCACATGTTTAAAGACCCAATTGATACAAAGTCTCATGTGCCAGACACTTCTTATCTGAATCATGTATATGTGTACGTCCTACTGAGGAAAATAATGAGTTGATGTTAGGAAAGAAATGCAATGGAAACTGAGAAATATGAAATCATGAAAGAAATGGGATCATCATTCCTGTTCTTCACGTATGATAAGATTGCATTATTGTTGGTTTTCCACCCCCTTTTAAACCATCAAAGATAGGGTTAAAGAGAAGAGTGCTACATCTGAACTCAACTGAAACCAAAAATAGACGAAGACAACATCACAGCCCTGTCATTTTAACAAGTATCGAGTATTATTCTTCTTCAGTCACCCATTGGGGCAGCTTATGGTTGATGGTGTGTATGGCTTGATTGTGAAACCATTTCTCCTTTTTGAGGTTTAGGGTATCAATCAATTTGCTAAAAAGAAGCAACAGACTTTACTGCAAATATATTCGGTTCTCATAACAGCCCCCAAAGAAGGCACCATCCCCTGCATATTTTCTCCATCTTTTTTTACGTAAAGTACTACGTAAAACAAGCAATTCCATGGTTACCACCACCAGCCATCCCTTTCACACTGTTGTTAATGCTTGCTTTTGCAAAGCATCTTTGCCGTTTGTCCCCGTAGGCTAGGCCGTACCACCTTTTTCATGCCTATAAAATGCCAACACATTTGGTATTTGGTTCCATTCAAATTTGCAATACTAAAGCAACGTTTGTGGCTTTGTTCATGTCCATGTTTTTTTTTTCTAACATGACAACATCCATCCATGTCTTTTCTTAGTATTAATTCATATTTATCAAATATCACATTATTATAATACAACTTTTAGTGATATATACTTAACTACTTTTTGGTCAATTTATTAATTAGAACTCTACACGAATCTAAATAACCAGTACTTGAATCTTTAAAAGGAATTTAATGCCCTTCATAAATTGAGTTTATAAGTGAAAAAAAAAACCAATTAAAAATCCACAGTTCTTCCAATTAGATCTTTGTCAATACTTGGATTAAATTTATGAGTTGCCAAAATCTAGAGAGGGTAGATGAACTTTACCGTAATTAAAGAGAAACTTTGACATCAACGATTATAAACTATTAAAATAGTCACTTTTATTTATTTCAAGTTACATTTTAGTCACTTACATTTGAAATATTATGTTGTAGTCACTTATATTATCGTGTTGTAACATTTTAGTTACTGAGCTGTTAATTGCCGTCAACAGTGTAACGGTAAGTTGACGTGACAAGTTAAATCATCATTTCAAACGAAATTTTTAGGTTAAATTCTGCAATTGGTCCCTATATTTTTTTCATTTTGAGCAATTTGTTTTTTTTTCTTTTATATTATTTTAACTTTCCTTTTCTTTTCATTCTCTTCTGCTTCTCCCCTTGTTTTCTTTCTTCATTTTTTTTAACGTAGGTTTTTTTATGTTTTCCATTTGTTAAAACTAGTACACAAGCTCGCCTTACTCAAAAAAAAATTAAATTGTTCAAAAAAATAAAAAATATAGGGACTAGTTTTAACAAATGAAAAACATAAAAAACTAAGTTAAAAGAAATAGAGAAGGAAGAAAAACGAAGGGAGAAGTAGAATAGAATTGAAAATAAAGAAAAAAACATAAAATAAATTAAATTAAATTACTCAAAACGAAAAATATGGAGACCAATTGCATAAATTAACTTAAAATTTTTGTTTTAAGTTACACCATCAATGGCTTATTGACTAAAATATTATAATACGATAACATAATTAATTAAAATATAATATTTTAAATATAAATAATTAAAATATAAAATACATATTTTAGTAGTTTAGCCTTATCAAAAGTTGGAGTTATAAAATGCTAATTTTTCCTTTCAATCAAACTATATAATTGGGAAAAAAACGTCGTATGACAAATTTTGTTAATTTGTCTTTTGGCTGAAGAGGAAACAACATTCGCCAAGCTAAAAACAAAAGAAGCCCTCCGTGGATAGCCAAAAACTCTGGTTGTTTAAATAAAACAAAGCAATTACTATGATCCCATTCGTAGGCAAAAGCTTCAATCTTTTTAGCTGACAATTATTTTCCCACCATTTCTACTGACTAGAAGAAAGAATAAAAGGTGTTTTTTTTTTTTTTTGTTCTGTTCAAAGAAGTTTGGGTCTTGGGAAGTTATGAGCAAAGAAGAAGATGGTGGATTAGACAACAGGGGATGGTTAAGATCGTCGTCAGGGGCGTATAAATGGCTGGCGAGCTTCCACCGTGATCTGATGGCGGGAGCGGTGATGGGTAGCGTGGTGCACACGATCGTGACACCCATTGAGAGGGCAAAGTTATTGCTTCAAACCCAAGAGAGCAATTTGGCTGTCGTAGCTGGTCGAAGAAGGAAATTCAAAGGGATGTTTGATTGTATCTTCCGGACGGTTAGAGAAGAAGGCACTCTTTCATTATGGAGAGGCAATGGGAGTAGTGTTCTTAGATATTACCCTTCTGTTGCTCTTAATTTCTCCCTCAAGGTAATAAATTTCTATTGTTTTCCTTTTTTGTTTTCCATCTTGGTTTTGGTTGATATTTATAGTGAATTAATGGGTTGTTTTAGTCTTGCCAGATGTTATTTTGGAGATGGGGTTGTTAAAAGTTTAAAGAAAATAATATATATTATATATGCACGTGAAGTGAATGATAAAATGTTTCTTGGAGACGATGATGATGCTATTCTTATATAGCTTGGGAGATTTGGATAACAATTTGTGCACTTTTATGTGATTTGCTGTGTTTGTATGTATTATATGGTCATAATACAGAGAATGTTTCTGTTGAAATTTAAGCTGATTTGCTAGTCCACATTGCTAGTTGCAACTTTAATTTCTTCAGGGCTTTGCTATTTGTGCAGTTCCTGTTATAATTCCCAAATCAATCTTATTCATATTGTATTGATAACTGAAAAAACTTATCACCCGTAACAATGCCCGAATCTCCAAACTGAATTTCATTTAGCCTACTCATTATATGGGAACAAAATGCAATGGGCTGTGGTATTCTTTTGCCCTGTTTCCATAACACCTTGTTCTTGTAACTGTCCTCATTTAAGTTAATCTTATTAAGCCGCTCTGCAGAGTTTGTGAAACATGCTAGTCTATAACATCCAAACTTCTTTTATCTGCAAGATATTCGTAGACATTTTACTCCCATGGAGGACCTTTGACTGTCTCATCCTAATACTTTACCTTATTCAACTGTCATTGCTGCTTTTTGCTATTGATTAGATGGTGAACAACTTTCCTCTAAGATGAGGCTTTTTGTTACGAAATACAAGGATCTTAGCCTTTAATTGATCAAAATAGCGTAGTTAGAATACAAACTCATTGCAGGCTTTGTTCCGAATAGAGGATCGGTTATAGAAAATGCTGTTAGGTGAATTTTTTCTTGGAGAATGTGACGATTGATAGAGAGGTCACTCATTGGATCCAGGTAGGATGGATGGAACAGGGGAATTCGACAAAATCTTATCTGATTATAGAATTCCACATAAATTTAAAGGAAAATGTTACAGTATGGCTGTCAAAATATCAATGTTGTATTAGTTTCAGTGTTAGGCTTCAGGTATCAACATATTCCAAAAAAAAAGAATTTAAGTCACTGAGGTGAAAATCTACTCTAGATGTCTCTATATATAATGGAAGATACAATTAGGAATACAAGGGGAAGATACAAGATATATACCCATTGAGGACAGGCCATCTCATTGAAGGTGCCATGAAAGTAAGATATACTGATGCTAAATAAGATGTGATTTGATGGAGAATATAACTTGAGTGTGATGAGAAACAGATTAAGACCAGAGGGAGCTTGGGAGGAAAACATAAAAACAAACCTAAATGAGTTTGCAAAGGATGTATGCCTGAATTGAACACAAGAATGCAATATATCCGTATAGTCAACCATATCTAATGACGAATCAAATAAATACATAGTTTACCATGCTAGGATTCTTGTGTGAGGTCGAATATCACCCAAGTTTATACATGGTTGAGAACTGTTTGAAGCTTCTAGCACCCTTTTGGGTGTATTGTAAATCTCAGGAATTTGGCAGAAAATGGATGGAATATTATTTCAATGGCTCCACAGAGTATTAGGAAAAATCATGTTATGCCTTTATAGCAGGTGGAGACTATAGAGTATTTCCCTTCAGGGCCTTGGCAGATGAAGAGAGCATTAACCGGCAAGGTTATTTTACCACAATGAGCCTTACTGCAGAATATCAGGCTATCAGTTACTGTTAATATGTCGTGATTCAATGTTTTGGCTTTTCATACTATATAGGAGCATATAATAGAAGCATGCAAGTCTGAAGAGATAAAGATTTTCAAACTTGACTATTCCACCTAGAAAGATGTACATTTTAGCCGTAAATTGTGGATAATTCAAATGGAACTTTACTTGTTTGTGTTTTTGTAGATGCTGTTAAAAGACCCGATCATAGTGTTATTCATTATAGGTTTGTAATAATAAAGTTTTTAAGGTGCCATCAAATCAAAACGTGAACTGATTTTTCCCCCCTAAATATATGTCCATGCGCACGCAGTGTTTGCATGTTTCTCTTTTATTCTTTAAAAAAATTCCCTTCTAAGGTGCATAAACTAAGTCCGATATCAAAGATAATCATGATGTTGGAATAATAGGGACAGGAAAGGTCAGAGAATGCCCTAAGTGGTGACTGACAAGTTTAAGAAATAACTATAGTGTTACTTCCTGGAAGAGTATTAGGAATAGGTGAGATGAATTTGCCCAACATATTGCCAATTCACCATCAGTAACAATTTCAAAGAATCACTTGATAAACGCCATTGAGACAAGTTTGTGTCGACACATTTGAATGAAGATGAAGATTTACTTTATTGTAACCAAGCTTGAAAATCCCAAGGGGATATCCTTGGGGGGTATGAGTTGGTACAGAGTTAACTACTTTTAAGTAGCTATAGGCCTAATAAAGTTTCTGTATGTACACAAAAAAACAACCTTCAAAACCAGTGCCTCAAAAATGAAAACTCCAACTTACATCATCTCCTGTTATCTTTTTTCTTACTTTGCACCTCTTTATGCAGGATCTGTACAGAAACATATTAAGAAATGGCTGTTTTCAAGATGGTCATGTATTCTCAGGAGCATCTGCCAACTTTATCGCCGGAGCTGCAGCTGGTTGCACAACATTGATCATAATCTACCCTCTTGACATTGCCCATACACGTCTTGCTGCAGACATTGGGAGAACTGATGTTCGTCAGTTCCGAGGTATTTACCATTTCTTGAGTACTATGTGTAAAAAGGATGGAATCTGGGGAATTTACAGCGGTCTTCCCGCCTCTCTACATGGGATGATTGTTCATCGGGGTCTATATTTTGGAGGTTTTGATACAATGAAGGAAATTTTGTCTGAGAAATCCAGAAATGAATTGGCATTATGGAAACGGTGGGTGGTGGCCCAAGCTGTGACAACTTCTGCTGGATTGTTGTCGTATCCACTAGATACAGTTAGGAGGCGGATGATGATGCAATCTGGCTTGGAAAAACCAACGTACCATAGCACACTGGACTGCTGGAGAACGATTTATAGGACAGAAGGGGTGACTTCATTTTACCGTGGAGCCGTGTCTAATGTTTTTAGGAGCACCGGTGCTGCGGCCATCTTGGTTCTATACGACGAGGTCAAGAAGTTCATGAATTGGGGTGGATCTTAGTCAGAAGCAATTTTTTATAGTTTTCTTTTAAACAAAAGGACTAGAGTAGTAGAACCAGATTCAGGGTTACAACATAGAAAGCCTTGTAAAGTTCAACCGAAGCTGATACACATGATGCCATTTTATGTAACTACATGACATTCATTTACCAAACATGGCAATCCACACACACCTTGATTTTCCTTGACAAATAAAAAGAGCAAAAGTTGTTGCATGATGTTGTGGTCGATGTCATTGTCAGATTTGTGTGATTTTCTTTACAATTTTGTCTTTGGGGAAGGGATATAAAATGGGTGCTGTGCAGTTGTTCCTTTCATAACAACATCCACGTTCCTGTGTCTGGTATATTCTTCTGGATATCCTGAGCCAAAACCCCATAAATTTGCTTGTTTTCTTCCTGAAAATTTAATATTATAGGAAAGAAAGAAAAAATCCCAATCTCAGGATGAACATATTAGCCCCAGAAAAGTAGTACAAAGTAGTAAAGAGAACAGATAAAATGTGGTATTAATTAACAGTTGTAATGAACTAGTAGTACTATATATAAATTTAACATTATACGATGTTTAGTTTTGTGGGAAATGGAATAGGTCAAAGGATCAGTAAAATAATTAAGTTGCCACCCAAAATGATGTAAGCTATTGAGGTCAAGAGGTAGCATATAAGTATTGTTGAAAGTAAGATCTGGGGAAGGTCTTAACTGGAGAGGATTGTGAGCCATAAACAATGGGTCTAAACCAAAAAATATTATTGCGACTGATTAGGTATGAAAATTTTTTTGGACAATAATATAAACACATGAATGCAAGTGGGAACACCATAAAAGAGACACAAAGCAAAACCATGACTTCACCCCCATCAAAGAAAAAGAGCAAAAGAAAACAAAAGAGGTGATGAACTAATAAAGTACTCAAAGATGCTTTTTTTTTTCTCACTCCCAACTTTTAGACTAAGTTTTTAACCTAAAACCCTACCATTAAGGAACTTTCAGTGGGGCACTTGAGTTGCCCATTTTTCCTTACTTCCATTAAAATATATACCCCCCAGAAAAAAAGAAAGAAACTATTACTTTCCTTTTAGCTTTTCTTTTTCATCCCCCAAATTGCTTATTATAGAGAATCTGAAGGAGAGATTCTTCTTACGTTAGGCTGTAAAGATTCTATATGGGGACCATTGATGGGTAAAATCAAATAAACACATCACATTCGCATGGCTGCCGTATGTAAAATTTTCGAGTTTAAATTAAAAAACCAAAATCCGTAAGTGACCTTACCACCCACTCTTCAATTGTGGTTGTGATTCGTGGGTAGGTGCTGTCTTTTCCAAACCCAAAGGAACAACAACAACAAAAAATATAAATATATTTTCATCTCATTTGACTTCAAACTGGACGTTTTAGTTTTTAATCCATATTAACACAAATAACTAGATGTTAAATTCATATATATATATTTATAATAAATTCAAAAAAATTAAATAAAATTTCGAGATCAAAGTGTAAGAATATTTGTAATGAAATGAGAGGTGTAAGGTGATTGAACTGAAGCTATGATATGTGTTGGAATACTGTCTGATAGCTTGGTGACAACTTCTTTGCCTTCAATTTTAGTTTATGTTAATTGTCAGTTTTCCCTTCACTTCGCTCCCAATATGTTAAAAGTAATATACATACTAAAGATCACAGCTTTTTCACTTCATCACTGTACTTGTTTAAGAACCTGGAATTCTGGGTTGTTTCACAGCTCATTTTCAAACGTTCTTGGGATCATCAAAACCCCTTTTTTTTTTATTAGTCACTAAAAAACCAAAATCCAAGATCTACTTTATGTTTGAACTTAAAGCAGTAATTAATTTATACAAATTGCAGACAACTGGCTAGGTTTATATAGCTTGAACCCAGAAAAAGAAGTATTGTTGGCAATAATCACAACGAAAAAGATTGAACCACAAATTGTGGAATGAAATCTGTGGGAAAGAGAATCAAGCAGAAAATAGAGCCGTGTAAGAATTCCCAGTATATTGTTTTCTTTATTTTCTCTTTTCTTTAAGGTTATTAATAATTGGAAGAATTTTGTCAGATTATGACAATGCCCTCTTTGATTGGAGCTCGTCATTGTCAGTAAAAAGCATCACTAACAAAAATTAAAAACCTCCTCCTCCTCTTGTTCTAATACCAACACTCCCCCCCAGATCACATTATTAACCATTCTTTTTCATCTAGAGCCCACCTGGAACAAATTTTAACGGCTCTGATTGCTCAATAATTGGCAACGGACCCCACCTTTAATGGGTCCCATTCCACTATTGCTCATTGTACTAACTCAGATCAACCCCCTGGGTCACCGGAGTAAGTTCCCTCAAACCCTCAAATTCAACAGAAAAAAAAGAAGAAATTTCACACATACAATACAATTTCATTAACTTGATTTAATTACTACAATTTCCCTAAAATACTATCTTCAATATGCTTTCTTTGACCAAAAAAGCTAGTAGGGAAGAAAAAGCAGAAATTGTTTTTTTTTTTTTTTTTGGGAGGAGGGGGACTGGACTGCCTAATTTTATGATCAACTTACAAAGAAGTTTTAACAAGGAAAACCCAGATTTGAAAAGCATAAAAAAATGGCAGCTTGATTATATTTTTTTTTTCTTATGCTATTAATTATGTGTATCATACCCAGAGAGCGCCAACTTCGACGAGCTTGCGGACTAGGTGTCCACTAAGGTGGAGAGCCACAAGGGATTCAAGACCGCCGACGCATGTTCCGCCAATGAAGACAGCGGGAGCAGAACTCCGAGAGGAGAGGCTATCGTGGGCAGGAGGCGGAGGGAGGGAAGCGATCTCGTGGTCATCGAGTTCGATGACAGTTGGGTGAACCCCGATGGTGGCTAAGAGTTTTTTCATCACATGGCACATGCAACAGGAGGAGCGGCTGAAGATGATGACTGGGTGCTCCGATATCAACCTCTTGATTCGTGCCTCCGTTGGCTCCTCCTCGTCTATGGAAAAGCCGGCGCCGCTGATGGCCGTGGTGCTCATGGGGGTGTTGTTTGAGGAAGAAGGAGGAGGTTGTGGTGGTGGCAGTGGACTTAGATCAAGCTGCACAACGTCACTCGACCAGCTCCTTAACCTTTGCATCGCCAAAACAAAACAAAAAAAATCAAGGAAGCTTTTGTGTGTGATTATGGTAATGTCAACGAGAGAAAAACTAGTCCGATGGGAGAGTTAAATACTACGTATAAAACAGAGTGAGAGAGAGAGGAGAAAAGTGCCTTTGCTTCGGTTATGGTTTGCTTACATCATAAAGTACCATGTTACGTAGGGTTTTTTTTTTTTTAAATCAAAAGTTTATCATACTCCAAATGGTTAAATTTATCAAAAATTCTGAGCGCTGGAATTAATATATTTAGTAATATTTTTGTGTTTTGTTTTGTTTTGATCAAAGTCATGTGCATGTGGGCACGTATCATATTGGCATTTTTGGAAGCCAAGATTAGAATGGGAAGTGATGGCGTGGGTTGGATACTCTTGAAGATGACAAGAGTAAAATTTATAAGTGGATTCTTTCATATTATTTCTACCATCTTAAAATTAGATGGAAAAAAAAAATGAAATAACAAATGATTGGAGGGGGTGGATTACACATGCCGATGCAAACGAGTGAGGGGGGACAATACATCGTGCGTCACAATAATACGGTAGGTCGGAAATACTGGATATTTGCCGGAGCAGTCACATGGGATGGTTGGTTGATGATCGTAGTAAATATCCCCCCTTACGTCACCTTCAACGCCACGTGGAACCCGTATATTGAACTGTGAGTAACCCATTTTAAATTAAATCCTACTGCTGCTGATACTACAGTGAAAAAAGCAAGCAGGGGCTGAATAAAAAAGAGAGCTGGGGTGGCTGGTCCACTAGCATGACATAACCATCGGAACGAAATAACACCGTCCACGTCATCGTGACGTTCCCAGCATGACACGTGGTAGCTGTGTTTCGATTTCCTTCAGGCACGGAGGGCTTCCGGGGGGGTGAAAGAGAGATATTAATTAGAGATAGAGACGCAAATGTGGGGCCACACCAACCTTTTTGGGTGATATGGTATAGCCAATGAGTGTGTGACACGTGGATAATGAGAATGCTTCTATGGTGATAGGGGATTGGGGGTCGTGGGGAGGAAGGGACCCACCATTATTGAATATGGGAGTGTAAAACGGAAAAGCGGAGGTGGAAGGAGTCCCCATTAAAGGAGGACCGTTGATGGTGAAAAAATAAATATGATGTGGTGTCTGCAATGTGTGATGATATAAGCAAAAGGGGATGGCGTCAGCATCAGCATCAGCATCACCTTTCAACTTTGGTCCCAGTTAACCCTCTTTCTTTAATTACTTTCACCTTACCTCCTCACTTAAGATTTTTTTTTTTGGGGGGGAGTTGCACCAATCTCAATTATTTAGTGTTGCTATACTTAATACCTTGGGCGATGAGTGAATCATAGGAAGTCGTTAAAATCCTAAGTTTTTCTAATGTATTATAATTCATCACATTCATTCAAAAAAATAATTTGGAAAACCAAAACCTAAAAATTAAAGAAATCATTTTTTAAGTTAAATGGTTACTTTTAGATGTAGTTATTTATTAGTGGTGATTTTTTTTTTATATAGAGAGAGATCAATGTAATATTAGTGGTATTTTTTTAATCCATGATTGACATTTTAATTAAAATTAAATATATAATATAATTAGAAGGTTTGATAAATGAAAATATTAAATTACAGAAAAAACATATTTTACATATTTATGTTGTATTTTTTAATAATTTCATTTTAATTTATTTTTAAAACCTTAGTTAATTAAGAAACTTTAACAAATAGAAATATATATATTTTTAAAAGTCAATGATTATTTTTATTTTAGATAATAAGATAAAATTATTAATTTTAAAATTTATGTCTTGTTTGGTTACTAGTGTAATAACATAAAGAAAAAAATACTTATTATTTATGTATTACAATAATTAGACATTTCAATTTTGAAATAAAAAAAAATGTATAATTAGTACTGTTTTAATCTTGAAATTATAAAGGTGAGTAATAACTCTTGTAAATAATAAAATCTCTTTAAATAAGTGAATTTTTTTTTCTCTTTACTCAAAATAAGGGGTAATTTACCAGAAAATACCCCTTTTTTCAAAATTTACGGAAAATGATCTACTATTTAATTATTTACGTGAATGGGCCATTTTTCCCGAAAACGCGTCCACGTCGTAGCGATGTCGTGGGATGCAGAGAAAAAGCACGCTTTCTTGGGGCGCGTTTTGCCACATTAGCAAAAAACGTTTCCTTGAGGGCGCGCTTTGCTGATGTGGCAAAAACGCTCCCCCAGGGACGCGTTTAGCCCGTGTTTTTTTCCACAAAAAAAATTATTCTCGAATTAAATTTTCAAAAAAGGTCATTTTTTATAAATTATAAAAATAGACCAATTTTTTTTTAAAATTTACGAGAATAAACCTTTATAAAGGCTCAAAGTGACAACACCATTTTTTTAAAGAAGCAAATCTTTATATAGACCCAAAGTTTCATTTCCCTTGTTTTCTTGAGCAATGTGGGATTTTTTTTTGAATAAATTTCGATTGGATTTTATTGATTAAAAAAAGAGAGACAAAATAAACATTGGGTCAATTAGGCCCAAATCCTAAAGGATGAAACATAAGCCCATGATGAAGCCCTAAAAAATAGAAACTGCCAGAACAAATGAAAGATCGGGAAACTTAAAAAAATTAAACCAACCGACCTAATCCCATCAAATCCATCCAATCGAAAGCAGTATAGCTGGCCTTCATTAATATCTGACTTTTCGATTTCCAAAACCAGCTAATCCCTGATAGCGTGATTCAGAAGACATCCAATACATGCTATCTCTTCCTTCTTTGGCATCGTTGTAACCTTCAATCTGGAACCCACCTTGCATTTTCCTCTCATTCTCTGAAAGCTTGATTTTCCAGATCCCCCTCTCCATTTCCCTCCTCTCCTTGCTGAAGGCGAATAAAAACTTCATCAGTCAGATCCCGCACCCCTCCTGGTTGTAAGCGTCTAAAAGCTTCTATTTCCAGATCCGACGCTTCATTTTCCTCCCCTCCGGACTGAGGACGTATAAAAGCTTCATTTTCCACGTATATTTTCTCATCTGTTCTTAAGGTCTCAACTGCAATATTATGGGCTTCTCCATTCTCTGTCCTGTTTACAAACCGAAAGTAGCATTGTTGATAAAACTGTTTATGTCTCTGAATATCACTAATAATCGCTCCTATCACCGATTTATCAATTTCTATTGAGTTGCAGTTCTTAATAACAGATTTGGAATCGCCTATTATTGTGACAGTCTGAAACCCCATCGAAATTCCTAGCTTCGCAGCCTGTAATCCTACTTGCGCCTCTGCCATAAATGGGGACAAAATTGCAGAATGTAAAACTGTTTTTGAGGCGAGCCAGTCATTCTCCTCCCCCCGCACTACTAGGCTCGAAGCCGATTTAGCATTTCTACTGTCGAAAGCAGCATCAAAAAAGATGGTGGCCTTTGTTTCTGTCTTCGCCTGACTCTGTTGATTTGCAGGTACAGAGGTATGTTTCCTTTCATTAGCCCTGTCAAGCTCTTCAATATAGTTTGTTACTCGTTGTGATAATTCTTCTCATGTTATTGTTTTGTTCTCATGCACGAGCTTGTTCCTTGAAAACCATATCATCCATACTGCACAGTAAAATAAACGACACTGATTGTTGCTGCCTCTATCAAACACCCAGGTAAACCAGCTCCACAAATCTGTAATATTCAAGTTAATAACCCATGAGAGTTTGAGGTTTTGCCATAACTCGATTGATGCAGGGCACTGCCAGAGAACATGATTACTGTATTCTTCTGTATTTTGGCATCTGGGGCAGACATATCATGTGCTACTTTCCTTAGCTTCAAATTGCTAAAAGTTGGAATGAAGTTCCATGTAAATCGTCATATTGTAATACCAATTTTTGGTGGGAGTTGTAAATTCCATAATTTCCAATAGAATTTTTTACTTTCGGCCTGTAATAATAATTCATTAGGATCCGTAGTTGCCTCCTGTAATAGTTTATAGGCGCTCTTTACTGTAAATTCACCTGAGTGCCCTCTTCGCCAAACTTGAAAGTCGTCGTGTTCCACTTCTGCTAGGGGAATTTGGAGGATCTTCTGCGCTATCTGTTCTGGAAAGGTAGTCTCAATCAGCCCTCTTTTCTACATTCTTCTTGTTGTATCGATTAGCCCCGAAACTGACTCTATTTCTGTGTTGTTGCCCATTTGTTCGATACCATTGATGTCAGTGTCTGGAATCCAACAGTCATTCCAGACAGAGATACGGTCGCCTTTACCAACGCGCCAACACAAACCAGCCTTCAATAGTTTTTTTGCTGCCCATATGCTTCTCCAGGTAAGAGAATGTGAATTGCCTAATTGTGCCTGTATAAAATCGGAGTTTGGATAATATTTTGCTTTAAGAACCTGTGCTAACAATGAATCGGGATAATTAATAAGGCACCAACCCTGTTTGGCCAATAAAGCAATATTAAACTGATCGAGACTGCAAAAACCCAATCCACCTAATTCTTTCGAATAGCATAACTCATTCCAAGTGCACCAATGAATCCCCCTCTGACCATGACCTTTCTGCCACCAGAATCTTGCAATAATGTTTTCAAGTTCAGAACATAACGTTTTAGGTAGTAGAAAACAAGCCATTGTGTACGTTGGTATTGCCTGAAGAATAGCCTTAATAAATGTAACCGTTTGAATTTGACCCTAATCGGAACGGTGGTTTCGGGACCACGAATTCGAGTCTGAGAGATATTTAAATATTATATTCTGTGCTTATTATGCGTGAATTAATGTGTGTGAAAATTTCGTAGAAAAATTTTATCGTTTGTGTGTTCAATTTGACAAAAAGACTTAATCGCGTAAAGAGTAAAAGTTGCATACTATAGTGAAAAGTGCTAGAATGATGATGGCTTTTTAATATGAGGTATTAAAAGGGCAAATAGCCCATTTTTAAGTTGGTGGGTGGCATATGACAAGATTGACCTTAATTTATATGTTGTTTTTATTTTTTATTAAAGGTTAAAATAGTAAAACATTAAAAAAATGTTATTATATGTTTCATAATATGAAATTAAAAGCCATCATGTTTGTTATTTCTTCTTCATTGCCATATGTGAGCTAGGAAATAAAGGTTTAAAGGTTTTGAGCATTCGGTCATACATTCAAGCTAAATCGGGTATGTATTTTTAGTCGGTTTTTGATAATTTTTACGTTTTTGTGATCGTTGCTTTCAGATATACTATCCGACCCATGTTAAAATTTTTGAATCTAAGCATGCTTGATGTTCGGCTATTGATAGGTTCATATGGTTTTGATGTTTGATGATTTTAGATAAAAGATAAGTTAAGGATTAGTATTTTATGTATTGGAAGTTTTGATGAATTTTTGTTTTTAGGGCCAATTTGTAAAAATAAAATTTTAGAGGGGTTTAATTGCAAAATAAATAAAATGGAAGGGCTTGTAAAGCCCCTAGGAATATTCGGCCCTTGTATAGTCTTGGCAAATTGGGAGTATTTTGTGTTTTGTGTAATTAGTACCAAAATGCAAAATTTTGAAATAGTAGGGGTAAAATAGTAAATTTCATGTTGATGTGTTTTGGGACTAAATTGAAGTGATTTGTACTTGAATAAGCTGAATTTAATGTGTTTTAGATCAAGAGCAAAGAAAAACGGAATTAGATCGGGGAAGACGAAGGTTCTCGAATAGCCGATTTGCACGCGCCTATCGACAGTAGAGAGGTAAGTCTTTAAGCGAATATATGTTAATAAATGATTTATAATTATATTGAATGATAAAATTTGAATACTTTTGGCATGAATATGTGAACTAGCCGAATACAAGGGTGCTAAATTGAATTGATTGAAGTGTTATAAAATGTGATGTGAACAAATAAAATTTTTGATTGGATATGTGAAAATAATTGGTGATATATGAGTTGTTGTAAAGTTAGCCCTATGGACTGTGAATTGAAGAATAACCACACTGATATTCGGGCTTTGAGCCTAGCAGGCCTCGTCTTGGTGACATATTTCGGGCTTTGTGCCTAGCGGTGCCTCGTCGTGCATGACACATAGTCGGGCTTAGTGCCTTGCGGGCTTAATGCCGGTGTTATGATTTCGGACCTCGAATCAGCGGGCTTTAGTGCGGTATGTGTGAGATTCAGTAATGTTAGTAATATCTAGCTAATGAATTAAGTATGCCTAAGCTTTTGGGAGTGAATTTGCAATTCGGTTATAAGGTATGTATTAAGCATACTTTAATGTTAGGATTATATGCTATATTGCTAAGTAAATGAAATGGTGAAAGAAAGTGGTGTGTTTATAATAGATGGAATGTAATTATGATGTATACTATGATTGAAATGTTTATAGAAAAGCATGAAAGTAGTAAATATTTGTATAAGTAAAATTATAAGTATAAGTGGATAAATATTTTATTCAAGTATATAATATACTACTACTGAAGAAATGAAAGTTGATATATGTACAGGAGAAAAGATATTCGGTTTGGGTAAATTAAACATTAAGTTTTGGATGTTTCATGTTAGGAAATGTTCTATTGAATGCTTGTATACTCGATTGTCATATTGAGGTTGCTTAAGACTTACTAAGCTAGCATGCTTACCTTGCGTGTAACCCTTGTTTGTTTTATAGATTTCGTTTAAAGCTACGGGCTCAAAGGATCGTCGGAAGTATCAACCACACTATCAACTCCTTTTGGTACTTATATATTTGGTTTTTAAATAAAAAGGCATGTATAGACTAACTCTATGTCTGAATATTGTTTTGATGATGTATAATAGCCATGCGAAAATGGCTAGTTCTTAATGTTAATATTAAATGATGTAAATCTATCCTTGGTGCGTGATGCGTGCATGTTTCGGTTGGATAAATAAATGAATGCATGATATAGGTATAATTATATTTATATATGTTTCATGCTGAATAGGTAGGATTTATGACATATATCCATGAAACTATTTGGTTTATAAATAAGTTCTGAGTAATAATTAGTATTATGGTTGCTCGGTTATGAAATGAAGTTATTAGAAGTGTATTTTTTTATGAAGAGTGGGTGTGAAAATGAATAAATGTCTCGGCTTATGCGAGGTTATAAAATGGAATGATCGAGTCTTATATTTATGCTTCATAAATCTATGGATTTTGGGATATCTTTGTCATAAATGGGAAAATTAGATAAGAGTATATGTGCATGCATTATATGTTCGGATAAATTAATTGAGTAGTAAGTTTGGGTTAGAAGTGCATGAAACTGTAATGTTTAAATGTTATGAAACGAAATGAAAGAAATAGGTTTGTATTATGTGGAATTCGAATATGTGATTGATTAAATGATAAGTTTGAAATGGTAAAGATGATGAGTTTATAAATCATGGTAAATGCGAACCTAGATTGAGTCTTTTGTATGTGTGTAGATATACTATAAAATGATATGAGAGTTTATGATTAACTATGCATGTGCATATGAGTTATGAAATGACAAGTTGATAATTGAATAAGTGATAGTTATATTTATGTTACTGCATATGCATAAAGTGATAGGCGCATACTCAAACTTATGATAAACATTTAAATGACATATAATCTTTAATTCAACGGTTGATTTGTACAAGCATGAATTAAATCTCATTGAGTTTAATAAACATATGAATTGTGATAAATGGCTGTAATGATCTGTATTGAGTCCGGTAATGCTTTATAACCCTAATCCGGCGACGGGTACGGGTTAGGGGTGTTACAATAAATACTTCTTTCCCCTCTTGAGAGAGGTGTCTTATACTCCAATTATTGATTATTTGTCTAAAACGATCTTTCAAAATCTGGAATGCCTCATTCTTCCTTCTTCCCACCATATTCGGTAATCTGAGATAACATTCTGGATCATTAGAACTCCGAACACCCAGTGTGCGAGTAATCAGATCTTTTTCATCTTCTTTTGTGTTCGAACTGAAAAACACTGTGGACTTATCAAAATTAACCTGTTGCCCAGAACATGTCATGTACTCGCGTAGCACCCTCTTTAATAGACCAGCCCCTCTTTCTGTTGCCTCACCAAACAAGATGCAATCATCAGCGAATAGTAAATGTGAGATCTGCGGCCCTCTTCTGCTCGCTTTCACTCCCCTGAAATTCTCTTCACATTGAGCCAGTCGCATTAAGCTAGACAAGCCTTCCCCACAGATCAAAAATAAAAATGGGCTCAACGGATCGCCCTGTCTAAGTCCTTGTGAAGGATAAAAATTATTCCCAATCTGTCTATTTAGTACAACTGCATAAGAGACTGTAGAAATGCACCGCATAATTAGATTAATCCAGCTTGGTTCAAAGCCCATTCTCTCCATCATCTTTTTTAAGAAGGTCCATTCTACTCTATCATAGGCTTTACTCATATCCAGCTTAACTGCCATCAGTCCTTTCCTCCCCGTTCGTTTCTTTTTTAGAGTATTTAAAATTTCGTAAGCTATAAGTGCATTATCAGATATTAATCTACCAGGCACGAAAGCACTTTGTGCTTTATTTATGCACTTTTCCAAGACTCCTCTAAAATGGTTCGCAATTGCTTTTGCCATTATTTTATAAATGACATTGCATAAACTAATTGGCCGAAAATGTGAGAGGTTGGTTGGACGAACCTTTTTGGGGATAAGCACTATATGAGTAGAATTCAATCGACTAACCTCCATTTCACCATTAAGTTGTTGGGTGCAAAAATATGAGACTTCATTGCCAACTATATGCCACAATTTTTGAAAGAAGAGAGCTGGGAGCCCATCTTCTCCTGGAGCCTTTGTAGCTCCCATACTTGTCAATGCTTCCCAAATCTCCTCCTTTGTAAAGGCCATTGCAAGGTGCCTGTTGTCTTCTTCAGAAATACATCGTTCAACCCCTGATAAGATATGTTCATACTGACCCTCTCATTCCGTCTGGAATAGGCCTTGGAAATATGATCTAGCTACCGCCGCCATCTCCTGTTGGTCCTCTGTCTCTCTACCATCCACATATTGAAGCTTTTGAATGCAGTTTTGTCTCTTTTTTTGTGTAGCTATACTATGGGAAAAAGCTGTGTTTCTGTCCCCGAGTTTAAGCCAGTTAACTCTAGCTCGTTGCTCCCAGTAGCTCTCGTCCTTATCAATCTCAAAGTTTAATTGCAGCTTTATGTCAATCAACTCCTCTAAATTAGTATCTGTCCTCTCTGACTCCATTAGATCGGCTAATTTTGAAAAGAGGTATTTCTTTTTACGATTCCTAGAAAGCCTCATTTGCGCAGCCCATTTTCCCAACTCTGATTTGAGATACTCCAACTTCTGTAAAAGATTCCATGTTGCTGACGTCCATTTGATTTTAACTTCTGTTTCAAAGGATTCCTCCATTAACCACCACGCTTCGAATCTGAAAGTTTCCCATCTTCTTGTGCTTGCTTCATTAGTTGTGGTTATTAAAAGTGGGCAGTGATCAGAGGTTGAGTGTACAAGATGTTTAATGTTGGTCTCGAGAAACCTAGATATCCAATCGACGTTAGCTACTCCTCTATCAAGCCGTTCTCGTATATTCGTTTCTGGAAAATTCCCCATTTCCCACGTAAACCAATTTCCAGAATAGCCTACATCCATTAGATGACAATCTTCTAACGTATTGCGGAAAGCTTCCATTCTCTTTTCCTCTCTGGGCAACCCACTTTTTTTCTCAAATCCGTACATTATTTCATTGAAATCACCACATACCAACCACGGCTGTTCTGCATTCTGCCCCAACCTTCTCAGCAAATTCCACGAATCTTCCCTCTCTCGTGCATAGGGAGAGCCATAGAAGCCTGTAAACCTCTATTGTTGGTCTTCATTTTGATCATTAGCTAATACATCAATATACCTTCTAGAAAAACTTTGGAGCCCAACAGACACTCCACCTTTCCATGCCAAACATAATCCTCCTTTTGAGCCATCAGAATCCACCTCTATGCCATTAGTAAATCCTAACCTCCTACGAATTCTTTCCATCTGAACTCTATTAAGCTTTGTCTCCATAAAGAAGACCATTTGGGGATTGTGTGTCTTCAGCGTTTTGTCAAAGCCTTCTTCGATGGTCCGTTGGTTCCCCAAACCACGGACATTCCAGCTTAAGATTTTCGTTGTGA
This sequence comes from Gossypium sturtianum, assembly GCA_025698515.1. Taxonomy (NCBI): domain Eukaryota; kingdom Viridiplantae; phylum Streptophyta; class Magnoliopsida; order Malvales; family Malvaceae; genus Gossypium; species Gossypium sturtianum. The sequence continues at coordinate 169,491,273 of CM046955.1, forward strand.
CCGGTCGGCTTGCCTTTTGGCAACCGCCGGTAATAAAAGGTTATTTTCTGTCAAACTTCTGCTTCCAACTAAACCACTTTCGATATTCTTCCTGAATGATTGGCTTGCGTTTTCTCCACGTTGTCTCTTTTTCCCCTCTTCCCCAATTAAAACCCTCTCCTCCAAATCATGATCCATCACCGTATATGCCTGTGCTTCCGTCATGTTCGCCTTCCACTGTGCTGCTTTTGACTGATTACCTTCAAGATTAAATCTTAAAATTGAATCTATTGTGGCCTCAGTTTCTGGTGTAGCCCTCACGCCCCGTATCCTACTATCCATTTCTTGACTAGAATTACCACTTCGATTCTGTTCGTCCTCCCCTTCCTCTCGTAGCCAGACGCTATTCATTACCATTGCTCTTTTAGATTGCGCTCTTAGAGACAAATCCCATCCCATTGTTTCCACTTCCATCCCCAATAGCATTTTTGCTTCACAATAAGAGTCATTATGACCTAAGCGGCCGCAATAAAAATAAAACAACGTAACTCTTTCGTATTTGAATCTAATGTATGAACACTTTCCAGTAAAAGACACTTTCTTCTTCCTTTTTAGTGGCTGTCGCACATCCAATTGAACTCTGGTCCGCATAAAATTCCTTCTTCCCTTCCCCAGATCTGATGTATCATATTCAAGGAATTTACCCAAAAAATCACCTAGTTGCCTTGCCAGATTTTTCGATAAAAATCCCATTGGGATGTCATAAATTTGTACCCATATCGGAGAGTAAATTAAAGGGACTTCCAGTGGATCTTCTCCCTGTTGAATCTTATGAAGGATTAAAAGATGATTATTAAATGTCCATGGAGAGCCTTTTAGGACTCGATCTATGTCCATGACATGAAAAAATTTAAACAAAAACCTCTTTTCCCCTAGATCTCGTATTTGAACACCTTTCACTGGATGCCACAGATTTGCCATTGTGCTTTTCATTGCCGAAAAATGTATAACGCTTGCAGTCAGGAAACATCCCACCAGACTTAAATTCTGCTCCTCTATTCCCAAATTTTGATCAGACTGAAACTGCAAAATTTCATCCTCCTCTTCATCTATGGTTAATCCCGCAAAATCTCTGTCCATTGTTGCAGGTTTCAGAGTAAAGCCCTTCGTCTGCGCTAAGACTTCAAAGGAGACCTTTATCAACCACCTTGCCGCTGGAATAAAAGTGAAAAAATAAGAATAACAAAAACCAAGAAAACAAGAAAACCCTAGTTCGTGCTAGAGAGGCAGACTAAGTTTCGTGCCAGAGAGGCAGACTCTAAACTTTCTGTAGCAAAGTTTTCGAGCAATGTGGGATATTAGATATGTGTATATATAGACTCATAAATAGTTTTGCAGCTTGTTCCTAAACAATGTGGGATTCTGTAACAGTCCGGTTTACACTCTAGTCGGAACAGTGGTTTCGGGACCACAAATCCAAGTTCGTATAATATTTTAATATTATATTTTGTGCCGTTGATATGTGATTAAGTATGTGGTAAATTTCTGTAAGCTAAATTGTTTGTTTGTGTGTTTAATTTTGAGTAAAGGATTAAATTGCATAAGTTTAAAAGTGACTTTTCATTTGATTAATGATCAAATTGAGATGGCTTTATTATAGTGAAGTCCTTAAAGGGCAAATAGCCCATTTTTATTTATGGTGGACGGTAACATGGTTTTATAACATGTTTTTATATGTTATTTTATAAGTTAAAAGTTATATTATATTTATTTTACAAGTTATAATTATATTATAATAAAAGAAAGATGAAAGTGGAGCTCATTCTTTCATTCTCCACCGAATATAGCAAGGAAAGGAAAGAAGAAAATGTTCTTTTGATTTTCGGCACTTGTAAGCTTAAATTAAGGTATGTTTTGAGTCGGTTTTCAATAATTTCTACGTTTTTGTAATTGTTGCTTTGAGAGCTACAAAACCCATGTATTCATTTTGTGAATTGATGGTGTTTATATCTAGATATGGCATGTATATGCTAGTTTTTGATATAAGTTGATGTATAGACTTGGTCATGTGATGTGGCTAGTATTTTGGTATATGTTGTTATATAAATTTAGTTATGGTATTTGGCTAAGATAAGTTGAGAATATGCATTATGATCATGATATGTGAAGCATGTTTTGGCATGGTAGATGATTCATGAAATGGTCAAGCTTTTGAGTTAAGTAAATGAATGTATTATGCTTTTGTTATATAGGTTTTGTCTTGAAAGTTGTCATGAATGAAATGGGTATTGAATGTGTAAATTGAATGGTCAATTTAGTATGTTTTTGGGTTGTCATATTTTGTAACACCCCTTACCCGAGACCGTTGCCGGAGTCGAGCACGAGGCATTACTAGACTTAACTTACTAGTTCGGGGCATAAAAATTGAAACTGTCTATCTGCGTCATGTTCACTAATTTGACTATAACTCGAGTTATGAAACTCGAAATTTAGATCCGTAAATTTTTCCTGAAACTAGACTCATATATCTTCTTACTATAATTTTTCCAGAATTTTTGGCATGGCCAATTAGTACAGTTTATTAGTTAAAGTCTCCCCTGTTACACAGACCGACAGTTCTGACCCCTCTGCACTAAAAATGAATTATCTCATAATATACAACTCTTTTTCATGCACCGTTTCTTTCTTATAAAAATACACTCAATAAGCTTTAATTCTATATCTCATACACACCCTAATTCCACTTATAATATTTTTAGTGATTTTTCAAAATCACGTCACAGTTGCTATCCATACTGTTCCCCTGCATATAATTACATAATTTCTTTATAATAACTATCAACTAGACACTACATAACATCCAAAACATGTTCTTAATTAGCCATTTTAATAGCTAATCATTATCAAGCATTTACAAGCCAATCTTAAGCCATATCATAAGGTCATACACACAAAATGTCTAAGTCCCTATACATGCCATAACTTAAAACGTTCAAGTCACAAAATACCAATATAATCCTTTGATAGTGTGTAACGATCTCCGACGTCCTTTCGATCCCCGAGTTGGCTTGTAATACTATAAAAAAAATAAAGAATAGGTGTAAGCATAAAGCTTAGTAAGTTTACATGTAAATAAATGACAACATTCTTAATGGATTATCTTATACTTTTATTATCAAGATCACTTAAGCTTTTAATTCAATATACTTAAACTTGTATTCTTACCTGTACCTTTTAACATGAATTTATCTTACCTTACCTTTTTCGCTTGAACTTGTCTTACCTTTACTTTGGTATACTCTTTGAATTTTCCCGTTGAACCACTTGGAATACTAAGGATACACGGGTGCCTTCCTTTTGAAACTTAACCGTTGCCATGTCTTGACATGGTCTTACGTGGTATCCTTGCCTTATGAACTCACCAATGCCATGCCTTGGCATGGTCTTACATGGGACCTTTGCCTTATAGTAACTTATCAATGCCATGCCTTGGCATGGTCTTACATGATTTCCTTAAACCCTAATGTCATGACATTTGTATCCTACACATTCCTAAGGTTCAACCTAACTTTACGAGATTACTTCTTCTTCTTTTCATACTTGAGTCTTTAAATTATAAATTTACAGAACAAATATACAAACACTGGAATTTAATAGTATTGAATGTAAAATAATAGAATATTGCATTTATTTACATAAACTTACCTCGAAACAAAATACGATAAACTATATCGATTTAGTCCACTATCTTTTTCTTTCCCCGATCTAACTCTGGATTTCGTTCTTCTTGATCTATAATAGCAAATTTAGCTTATTTAATACTCACATTTATCAAAATAGTCCTTAACTCTAACTTTGGAAAAATTACGATTTTGCCCCTAAACTTTTACATATTTACACATTTGCCCCAAAGCTCGGAAATTAAACTTTATCCCTTATTCTTATGTTTTATGACATTATGATCATTTTTCCCTTCTATGACAACATCAAATTCTCACTCTAACATGTACTTATGAACATTAGGTATTTTTACCGATTAAGCCATTTTACCCGTTTTCACTTAAAATCGCTTAGCAAAAGTTGTTTAACATAATTTCAGACTTCATATTCTATCATAAAACATCAAAATAAACACATTTCACCTATGGGTATTTTTCCAAATATGAACCCTAGGTTAAATTATTGCTAGATTAAGCTAAATCAAGTTATCGGGACTCCAAAAACGTAAAGAACATTAAAAACGGGGCTTGGAATCACTTACTATGGAACTTGGAAGCTTGAAACAGACCCTAGCTATGAAGAACCCTTGAAATTTCGTCCTAATGAAGAAGATGAGCATATTTTGCCATCTTTTTCCCTTTTAATTTCTTTTTATTACCAAATGACTAAATTACCCTTCATTAAAAACTTTGGTTCTTTCTACCTATATATGTCCATTTTTGTCCATGAAAGCCTAATGGTATAATTACCATTTAAGGACCTCTACTTCAATTATGCTCTTCAATTAAATCCTTTAACACCTAAAACTCATATTTATCAACTTTTACAATTAAGTCCTAATATGCAAATTAGACATGCAATTCATGAAATTTTCTATCGATATTCTAACACATGCATCTAATCACTCAATAAATCATAATAATTAATCGTAATAACCTTATCCATCTTGAATTCATGGTTTCGCAACCACTATTCTCATTTAGGCCCTATTTCGGGATGTTACATTTCTCCCCCTTTTAGAGATTTTCGTCCCAAAAATCTTACTGTAAAAGATTTGGGTACTGTTTTCGCATAGTCTCTTCGAGCTCCCATGTAGCTTCTTCTATCCCATGCCTATTCCATAATACTTTCACAAGTGCAATACTTTTGTTCCTTAATTGCTTAACCTCTCAAGCTAGAATTTTTACCGGTTCCTCACCGTAAGTCATATCTGGTCAATCTCAACCTCTGTCTCATGAGAAATTACATGCGATGGATCTGAGCGATAACGACGTAGCATAGACACATGAAACACATTGTGAATCTTCTCTAACTCAGTCGGCAAAGCTAACCGATATGCCAATGGCCCAACTCTCTCGATCACCTCAAACGGTCCAATAAAACGGGGACTTAATTTGCCTTTCTTACCAAATCTAAGAACTTTCTTCCACGGGGATACTTTCAAGAATACCCTATCACCAACTTGAAATTCAATTTCTTTTCTTTTCAAATCTGCATAGGATTTCTGCCTATCTGAAGCTGCTTTCAAGCAATTTCTAATGACTTTTACTTTCTCTTCTGTTTCTTTGACTAGACCAACCCCGTAAATCTGATTTTCTTTAAGCTCTGTCCAATACAAAGGTGTGCGACATTTACGTCCATACAAATCTTCATAAGGTGCCATCTTTAGACTCGATTGATAACTATTATTGTAGGCAAACTCTATTAACGGCAAATATTTCTCCCAACTACCTTGAAATTCCAATACACAACATCTAAGCATATCTTCAAGTACCTGAATAACTCTCTCTGATTGACCATCAGTCTGTGGATGGAAAGCTGTACTAAAACTCAACTTTGTACCCAAAGCTTCCTGCAATTTCTTCCAAAACCGTGAAGTAAATCTCGGATCTCTATCTGAGATAATCGATAACGGTACTCCATGTAGTCTGACTATTTCTGAAATATACAACTCAGCCAACTTGCCAAGTGAATAATCCATACGAACTGGAATAAAATGAGCCGACTTCGTTAACTTATCAATCACAACCCATACTGCATCTTTCTTTCTCGGTGTCAAAGGCAATTACATCACAAAATCCATAGTAACTCCTGGTCCCATTTCCACTCGGGAACTAATACAAAGTTGCAATAAACCTGAAGGTACCTGATGTTCGGCCTTTACCTGCTGACAAATCAAACATCTAGAAACAAACTCTGATATATCTCTTTTCATTCTTGTCCACCAATACATTTTTTTCAAATCATTATACATCTTTATACTACACCGTGAATAGACAAAAAGCGCTATGTGCTTCTGTAAGACTTTTCGAATAAGTTCATCATTCTTGGGTACACATACTCTATCTCTGAACATCAAACAACCGTCAGAACCAATCTGAAAAATCAGACTCTACACTGACTCGCACCGAACTCTTTTGGCTTGCAACTCACCGTCATTCTTCCGAGCTTCACAAATTTCTTCAAGAAACGTCGGTTTAGCTCTCAACTCAGCTAAAATAGAACCATCATCTGATAAGGCCAAACTAGTGTGCAAAGCTCTCAATGCAAATAATGATTTTCTACTCAAAGCATCAAGAACAACGTTTGCCTTACCCGGTGATAACCGATCACTAGCTCATAATCTTTAATCAACTCTAGCCATCTTCTTTGCCTCAAGTTTAGATATTTCGAGTCATCAAGTATTTCAAACTTTTATGATCGATGAATATTCGGCATTTTTGACCATACAAGTGATGTCTCCAAATTTTTAATGCAAATACAATAGCAAATTAACTCTAAATCATGTGTCGGATAATTTTTCTCATGTGGTTTTAACTGTCTGAGGCATAAGCAATTACCCTTCCTTCTGCATAAGTACACAACCTAGTCCATTTAAGGATGCATCACTATAAATCACAAACTCTTTACCCGTTACGGTTGTACTAAGACAGAGCTTGATCAACAATGCCTTTAACTTGTCGAAACTCTGCGACACTTCTCGGTCCATTCAAACTTGACATCTTTCTCAGAGCAATATTGTCAATGGAGTAGCTATCATGGAAAATCCTCTACAAATCGTCTATAATAACCTGCAAGACCAAGAAAACTTCTCGACCTCGATACATTCTGGGAGGCTTCCAACCAACAATGGCTGAAATCTTACTCGGATCAACTTTAATACCTTCACCGAGACAATATGTCCAAGAAAACAAACTTTCCGTAAACTGAACTCACTTTTATTAAACTTGGCATAAAGTGATTATCTTTCAAAATCAGAAAAAGCGTTTCTCAAATGCTCTGCATGCTCGGTCTCATCATTGGAATAAATCAAGATGTCATCAATAAACACAACTACAAACTTGTCCAAATAAGGTCTAAAAATTCGGTTCATTAAATCCATAAAAATGGCGGGAGCATTGGTTAAGCCAAATGGCATCACAAGAAACTCATAGTGACCATACCTAGTTCGAAAAGCGCTTTTTGGAATATCGACTCTTTAACTCATGAATCGATAATATCCGGATCTCAAATCTATCTTAGAGAACACAGTGGCTCCTTTCAGATTGATCAAACAAATCATCTATTCTAGGCAATGGATATTTTTCTTGATGGTTACCTTGTTAAACCGCCGATAGTCTATGCACAATCTCATGGAACCGTCCTTCTTTTCACAAATAACATCGGCGCGCCCCATGGTGAATAACTAGGTCTTACAAAGCCTTTATCGCTTAATTCCTCAGAATGAGCTTTCAATTCTTTCAATTCCATCGAAGCCATTCTATAAGGAGCAATAGAAATAGGTGTGGTGCACGAATCAATTCAATACCAAACTCAACTTCTCGATAGGAGGCAAACTCGGTAGTTCTTCCGAACACATCAGAAAACTCATTTACCATCGCACTCGATTCAATTTTCAACTCGATCTTTAGTATTCAATACAAAAGCAAGATAAGCTTCACATCCTTTCCTCAAACATTTACGAGCGGACATATAACGAAATCATGGAAATTAAACTACCTGACTCATCCAATTAACCCGGCGGATCTCACCATTTTCACGTTTCAACTCAATGAATTTCTTTCCACAATTCACTATCACATCATGTGCAGTTAACCAATCCATACCAAGAATCACATCAAACTCATCAAACGGCAATAGCATGAGATCGGCCGAAAAACAGTAACCTCTAATCATCAAAGGGCATTTTTTACATACTTTGTTTACTAACACATGCTGACCTAATGGATTCGATACTTTAATCACAAATTCTGTAAACTCTATGGGCATGTTCATACTAGGCATTAATTTCATGCAAACATAGGAATGGGTTGAACCCGGATCAATCAAAGCAATAAAATTAACATCATGAAGAGAAAATGTACCCGTAATTACGTCGGGGAAGGATGCCTCTTCATGAGCACGTATAGCATAAGTCCTTGCGGGTGATCTAACATCTGATCTCGTTTCTGTATCTCTAAATGTACCTCTACCTACCCCTACTCCGGGATTTCTCTGAGATCTGCCTCTAACGGGGGCATTGCCTGATCTTGCACTCGGTATTACTTCTCTTTTAACCATTTCGGGACATTCTCGAATGAAATGATCCGGTGCACCACCTCGAAAACAGTCAATCTCAGTTGCTCGACATTGACCTGGATGACGTCGACCACATTGAGGACACTCGGGTCTATCAGGCTGAATACTGCCAACACTCGCAATCGAAGTGGTTTGAGCTTTCGGATCCATAAATCTTCTACCTCTGTTTCGGCTAGAATACCCGGCTGAAAAATTTGATCTCGTAGAAAACTCTCTAGGCCTCTTGGATGTAGACTGAAATGACTTGCTCATCTGCCTTTTCTTCGTATCTTGCATCTCAATTTCAGCTTTACCCTTTCTTTTTAACAACTCTTCGCTTCTTACAGGCTCGGTCCAACTAAAACAACAAACTCCTTTATCTCTAATACACCAACCGACAATCGGATATCATCATTGAGCCCATCCTCAAATCTTTTACACATGATAGCTTCAGAGAGACACACACTCTCGAGCATAATTGCTAAGTCGGGCGAATTCACGTTCATACTCGACCACGGTCATCTTACACTCGCTTTAACTCAAGGAACTCTTTTCTTTCTCGGTCAATAAACCTCTGATGATGTACTTCTTACGGAACTCCTCCCGAAAGAAATCCCAAGTAACTCTTTCTTTCAGTTACTCTCGACACAAGTGTCTTCCACCACCGATAGGCGAATCTCTAAGAAGTGATACTACACATTTAATACACTCTTCCGATGTGCGGGACAACTCATCAAAAACTCTAATGGTGTTCTCAAGCCAAAATTCAGCTTTCTCTGCATCATCATCTTTGGTAGCCCAAAACTCATCGGCCCATTGTTTTCTAATCTTGTCAACGGGTGGCTTCTCTCTTCTAATCAGATTCTGTGGATGGAGAAGTTACATGGGTAGTCCGAGGATCATGAGGGGTGGAGGTCTAACAGTAGGGTTCGTCATTTAACGAACTCAAAGAAACCATTCATTCATAGCTTGGAAGAAAGCTTCTCGAGCCCCTCCTCCCTGACTAACTGTAACGGGCCTTTCATGACTATCTTGTGGCACCGTCCCTTCAGCGGGAGTGGGTGCACTACTCTTTACATCATCTGCACCAGCTCGTTCGAGATCCATAACTAAAAAAAAAATTTTAAATCGTCAAGAGTCGTCACACTATCAAAATATAAGTATGGCATGTATAGATAGACTCTTACTCATACTGAATATTTCGAGAACCGACTAAACCTTGCTCTGATACCAATAAATGTAACACCCCTTACCCGAGACCGTTGCCGGAGTCGAGCACGAGGCATTACTAGACTTAACTTACTAGTTCGGGGCATAAAAATTGAAACTGTCTATCTGCGTCATGTTCACTAAATTAACTATAACTCGAGTTATGAAACTCAAAATTTAGATCCGTAAATTTTTCCTAAAACTAGACTCATATATCTTCTTACTATAATTTTTCCAGAATTTTTGGCGTGGCCAATTAGTACAGTTTATTAGTTAAAGTCTCCCCTGTTACACAGACCCACAGTTCTGACCCCTCTGCACTAAAAATCAATTATCTCATAATATACAACTCTTTTTCATGTACCGTTTCTTTCATATAAAAATAGACTCAATAAGATTTAATTCTATATCTCATACACACCCTAATTCCACTTATAATATTTTTAGTGATTTTTCAAAATCACGTCACAGTTGCTATCCATACTGTTCCCCTGCATATAATTACATAATTTCTTTATAATAACTATCAACTAGACACTACATAACATCCAAAACATGTTCTTAATTAGCCATTTTAATAGCTAATCATTATCAAGCATTTACAAGCCAATCTTAAGCCATATCATAAGGTCATACACACAAAATGGCTAAGTCCCTATACATGCCATAACTTAAAACGTTCAAGTCACAAAATACCAATATAATCCTTTGATAGTGTGTAACGATCTCCGACGTCCTTTCGATCCCCGAGTTGGCTTGTAATACTATAAAAAAAATAAAGAATAGGTGTAAGCATAAAGCTTAGTAGGTTTACATGTAAATAAATAACAACATTCTTAATGGATTATCTTATACTTTTATTATCAAGATCACTTAAGCTTTTAATTCAATATACTTAAACTTGTATTCTTACACTGCACCTTTTAACATGAATTTATCTTACCTTACCTTTTTCGCTTGAACTTGTCTTACCTTTACTTTGGTATACTCTTTGAATTTTCCCGTTGAACCACTTGGAATACTAAGGATACACGTGTGCCTTCCTTTGAAACTTAACCATTGCCATGTCTTGACATGGTCTTACGTGGTATCCTTGCCTTATGAACTCACCAATGCCATGCCTTGGCATGGTCTTACATGGGACCTTTGCCTTATAGTAACTTATCAATGCCATGCCTTGGCATGGTCTTACATGATTTCCTTAAACCCTAATGTCATGACATTTGTATCCTACACATTCCTAAGGTTCAACCTAACTTTCGAGATTACTTCTTCTTCTTTTCATACTTGAGTCTTTAAATTATAAATTTACAGAACAAATATACAAACACTGGAATTTAATAGTATTGAATGTAAAATAATAGAATATTGCATTTATTTACATAAACTTACCTCGAAACAAAATACGATAAACTATATCGATTTAGTCCACTATCTTTTTCTTTCCCGATCTAACTCCGTATTTCGTTCTTCTTGATCTATAATAGCAAATTTAGCTTATTTAATACTCACATTTATCAAAATAGTCCTTAACTCTAACTTTGGAAAAATTACGATTTTGCCCCTAAACTTTTACATATTTACACATTTGCCCCAAAGCTCGGAAATTAAACTTTATCCCTTATTATTATGTTTTATGACATGATGATCATTTTTCCCTTCTATGACAACATCAAATTCTCACTCTAACATGTACTTATGAACATTAGGTATTTTTCTGGAGATTAAGCCGTTTTGCCTGCTTTTCACTTAAAATTGCTTAGCAAAAGTTGTTTAACATAATTTCAAACTTCATATTCTATCATAAAACATCAAAATAAACACATTTCACCTATGGGTATTTTTCCAAATATGAACCCTAGGTTAAATTATTGCTAGATTAAGCTAAATCAAGTTACCGGGACTCCAAAAACGTAAAGAACATTAAAAACGGGGCTTGGAATCACTTACTATGGAACTTGGAAGCTTGAAACAGACCCTAGCTATGGAGAACCCTTGAAATTTCGTCCTAATGAAGAAGATGAGCATATTTTGCCATCTTTTCCCCTTTTAATTTCTTTTTATTACCAAATGACTAAATTACCCTTCATTAAAAACTTTGGTTCTTTCTACCTATATATGTCCATTTTTGTCCATGAAAGCCTAATGGTATAATTACCATTTAAGGACCTCTACTTCAATTATGCTCTTCAATTAAATCCTTTAACACCTAAAACTCATATTTATCAACTTTTACAATTAAGTCCTAATATGCAAATTAGACATGCAATTCATGAAATTTTCAATCGATATTCTAACACATGCATCTAATCACTCAATAAATCATAATAATTAATCGTAATAACCTTATCCATCTTGAATTCATGGTTTCGCAACCACTATTCTGTTTAGGCCCTATTTCGGGATGTTACATATTTGTATGATATGTATTGGTAATTGTTGCTGATAGGTGAGACCCAAATGGGTGGCATATTGGTCTTGGAAATGGCCTATAATGGCACACGGGCGTGCCTTCTGCCTAGTAGCCGTGTGATTTTTGGGAGAATCGACCACGACCTGAGTACACGGGCGTGCTTGGTGGCCGTGGAAGGTAAGTCAGTTTCGACCACGGCCATGGAACACGGGCGTGCTTGGTGGCCGTGGAGCTTAAGTCAGATTCGACCACGGGGAGGACACACGGGGGTGTCTAGCAGCCGTGGAGGGCACACAGTTTCCTCCCACGGGTGTGTATCCCCTGTACTTTAGAAAACTTTTAATTTTCCATGAAATTTTGTAAGTGATTCGATTTAGTCCCGACCCGGTTTATAAGCATGTTTAAGGTCTCGATGACCGTATTAAGGGACACTATGCTTGAGAATGATGAATGCATGTATGAATTTCTGTAAATTGTTTCCGATCTGTCCGATAACGCCTTTAACCTTAGTCCGACGTCGGATACGGGTTAGGGGTGTTACAAATTCCTTCCTCTTTTAACTAACAACATGAGATTAAAGGCTACACTATATTTGATTTTTTTTTTACAAAACAATTTCTATTTTTCTTTATATTTTGTTAACATTTTCTCATATTATAAAATTATCTTTTGAGATCTTTAATCTTGTTGCATTTTAGAATTGTTAACATATACAAAAGAACTATTAAAAAAAGAGAACAAATTGCACATATAAAACTTGTACATACAATAATCTTCTATTCAATTTTAAATGTTTGAAGTTAATATCAATGCAATTCTAATTTTTAAAATAATTTTCTATTATTTAAATTTAGAAGTTATACTTTTAATTTTTTTATTATTTATTTTATTTTATATTATGAATATTTGATTAATAAATAAATGGTGAGTATTTGGTACTCAAATAGTATTTTTTTGTAATTTCAAAAAATTGATATATCTTTTTAAATATTTATTTATTTTTAATATTTTACTATACTTATTAATTTTTTTAATTCTAATTTTAATTTAATTTCCATCACCTAATTAACGCCGATAAATTTATTTCAGATATATTTTGACTAGATAGATAATCTATTTAAACATAGTATATAATTATGTTAAATATGTTTTTTTATAGAAATATATAATATACATAAAATATAATAATTATTTTTCATATTTTATATCTAGATTAAATTACATTAGTAGTCACTTAACTATATTTTTAGCTATCGAATTATAAAAACTTACAAAATGATCACTTAACTATTAGTAATTTTTTAAATATTTATTTTTTAATATTTTACCATACTCATTTTATATTTTATATTTTTTTTACTTATAGAGTTTAAAAGTTTTATTTTTAATGTAACAAATGTTAACTTTTTGTAAAAAAAATTAAACTCTAAGTAAAAAAATCAAATATAGTGTAGCATTTAATCTCATGTTGTTAGTTAAAAGAGGAAGGAATCCCACATTGTTTAGGAACAAGTTTGCAAAAAGCTGTTCATGAGTCTATATATACATATCTCTCATATCCCACATTGCTCAAGAAAACAAGGAAATGAGACTTTGGGTCTATATAAAGATTTGCTTTGTAAGTTATATTTCCATATTAATTGATGACACCTTAAAAAAAATGGTGTTGTCACTTTGAGCCTTTATAAAGGTTTATTCTCATAAATTTTTAAAAAATTTCGTCTATTTTTATAATATCTAAAAAATGACCTTTTTTGAAAATTTAATTCGAGAATAGTTTTTTTTTGTGGAAAAAACACGGGCTAAAACGTATCCTTGGGAGAGCGTTTTTGCCACATCAGCAAAGCGCGCCCTCAAGGAAGCGTTTTTTGCTGATGTGGCAAAAACACTCCCCTTGGGAACATCGCGCTGATGTGGACGCATTTTCGGGAAAAATAGTTCATTCCAATAAATAATTGGAAAACAAGTCATTTTTCGTAAATTTTGAAAAGAATGACATTTTCTGATAAATTACCCCAAAATAAGGCATGGGAGTGATTAAATATTACTAATTAAATTTATTATTATTAATTTATATATGGATGCAAACACCATTTCTTCCACTTGAACAATCAATGAAAACATGAACATTGTGGTATGCGAAGCATTGGATTTTGACTTTACTTGACCGAAAGAAAGGAAAGAAAAAGATTGATATTGATTGGAGATAGAGAAGAAAAACAGAAGAGGACGTATAATGTAGGCAGCTATAATGGCAATGGCGAATGATGGGAAAAACCTCCCTTTTTTTTTCCCTTGGACAAAATATATATAAAGAAAAAGAAGAGACCAAAGTAGCAGGCTTTGAAGAAGGTGGTCATCATGCATAAAGGGTCAAATCCGAAAATCAAATCAGAGGAAAACGAAAAGAGAGAAGAAGAAGAAGGTGTTTGTCGTCATGCTGAAAGCGTCATCAGCCGTAGATGAGGGAGGATTGGACGAAAATATTTAAACGCTGTTGCCAGAACTCAGAGAAAGTAATAGCATACCTAACATGCATGTCTTTAACCCGATCCAAGACAAAATACCAAAAGAAACAAGGCTGAATCGGATGCCACACACCCTCGCCCATTTACAGCATTGGCAGGCAAAACATGCCAGTACACCCCTCTTTACTTCTTTTCCTTTATGCATGCATACAAATAATAGCTGCTTCGTGTAATAATAAATACTCAATGGAATCCAACCATTACAACACAGCTCTCAAATTGTTACAGTATAAATAGATTCATAATTGAAAAATTCAGACAAAACAAACTTAATTTCACCCATAACATCATGAAATTTTTACTTACACATATAATTATAGAAGATGAATCATAACTCAAAATCTCCGCTTTTGCTAATAAGCCAAATCCTTGTTAACAAATAATTTTTGTTTTTAAATGCAATAAACATACCTTTAGTAAAATTTATGCTACTTGCTAAGGAAATGTTTAAAAACTAAAGAAAAAATGTAAATTTTTTTTTTTATAGTTTAAAATCTATATTTATGAATTAATTTAATTATATTTCGTAATTAATTTTAAATAATATATATTGAACAATTTTAAACTTATGTCTAGTTATTTTTTCAAAATTTAAATTTTTTTAATTTATCAAACTTACCAACAGGGATGTGGAAGTTTTTCCTACAAATTTGTTATCGTGAGATGATTGATCATTGATCAATGAATAGTACTGTTAAGGGTTCCATAAAATTTCTTTTCCATGGATCATTTCTAAAAGGAATTCCACTTAATTCATACAATTGAATGCTGAGTTGGTTGATAATATATGTAAAGTGATGTTACATTATCTATAAATTCGAAAAAAATAAATGAAAAATAATAATATAAATAAAATTTTAATTGTCTTCACAAGCTTTTCCTATTTTTTTTCTTTTCATTTTTCTAAATTATAAAAATAATGGGTTGGGTGCATCCATCATAGACCTTGGCCAACAAAATCATTTCAGCTGTCAATTATTATCGATAAAAAAAAAAAACCTGCCAATTAAAAAAAATTATTGTAGGAAGTTGGAAAGTCGCAAAATCAATATTCCCTAGCCCACGTCACATTTATTGCTGGTATTACACCATAGTTGAAAATAAAATTCGAATAGACAACCAATGTTGATTTTATTAGATTTGTTTTTTTTTTTATACTAAAAAAAACTAAACTAATAAAAGTTGATGCGATAAAAAAATTGATTTCCCATTTTTTCTAAAGGAGAAAGACTCCCCCTAGCTTTAAAAATATTTTTATTTTTTAGTTTCATTTTTGGAAAAGAATTTTTATTTTCTATTTTATTAAATTTGAAGTTTTTATTTGGTAAATAAAAACACTTTTTTAATAATAAATATATGAAAACTAGTTTAGTACCTATTTTCTCGGGAAAATTAGGGAAAAAAGTCTCTTTCTTTTTGTTGCAAAGTAGGTGGTTTTTTTTTTTTTTTTTTTTTTTTTTAACTTTCAGGAAAATAGGTTAATTTTTTAAAGAGAAATAGAAAATGCTTCTGTAATAATCCAAATTTCAGTGATATTAGAAATAGTAGTTCGAGACCATCAAATCTGACAAATGAATTCGTAGATTGTATTATTTAATATTTACCAGCCAAATGTAGCTTTAAAAATATTTTTGAAATAGTAAATTGTGTTTTATAAAGATTTATTTAGTCAAGAAATCGAGAAAAAGAGGTATCGAGATCTCGGTGTTATAAACTGAGTCATAAATATTTTTATGAATATTTACGGAATGTCAATAAAGTAGTATAAAATTTTCGTTAGAAAATTTTGACGTTTAATGGTTAATTAAATAAAAGGACTAAATTGAAAAAGGTATAAAAGTTGCTAGAAGGATTAAATAGCTTAATTGTTAAATGAGGAAGGACCTAAAGTGTAAATAAGCCCAGAGGAGATATTTTGGGCGGCAATAGCTGAGAAAAATCAGGAAATGGGTGAAATAAGGGTAAAATTAGAAAATTGCTAAAATTAGTTAAATAAATATAGGACCAAATTGGAATATTTAGAATTCTCTTCATTTCTCTTCATTTTCTTCAGCTGAAAAACAACCATGGGAGAGAGTTCAAGTTGGTTTTCATACTCAAGCTTCATGTAAGTTTAATTCTTGCTTTCTCCTTGAAATTTCTATGTTTTTGGACTTTTACAATTGGGTCCAACTTATTAATTCATTAGTTTTTTTATTCTATGGCAAATTTTTAAAGTTGATGTGGATTATTGCTGGAAGAATATGATGAATAAATATTGAATTGAAGCTTTAATTTTGTTATGATGATTTTATCAAGTGAAATTGATGGAAATTGGTTTAGGACTTAATTGTGAAAGAGTTGAAATTAAGGCCTAGTGTTAAAATTCTGATTTTCAAAGGTTATGAAGTAGTTTAAAATGATAGATAAAAGTATTAAATGAGAAAATTAGCTCAATTGAGGGGTGAATTGAGCAAGGAATGAATTGTATGAATTGTGGAATTTGGGACAAAATAGAAATCAACATGTTACACTAAAGTAGTTTTGGACAGCAGCAGTTGTCTAACTTTGAAAAATCACCAAAAATAGTATAAATTTAACTAGAAGTTGAATGAGATATAGAATTAAAGCTTGTTGAGTCTATTTTCATATAAAAGAAACAGAGTAAGCAAAGGAAGTCTACATATTGAGATATTTAAATTTTTGTAAGACTGGTTTAGAATAACTTCGTGATCCCCTGTTCTTAATTTATAAATTCACTAAAAATTGTACAAAAATAATTATGAGTTATAATTTATATTTTTGTATTCCTTAGTGAGCCTATTTTCATTAGAAATAATCAGAAACACTATATGAAAATCGTACTATGAGATAATTGATTTTTAGTGAAGAGAGGTCAGAGCTATTGGACTGTGTAACAGGGGAGAACTTAACTAATAAACTGTATTAATTGGCCACACCAAAAATTCTGGAAAAATTATAGTAAGAAGACATGTGAGTCTAGTTTCAAAGAAAATTAACGGATATTAATTTGGAGTTTTGTAGCTCAAGATAAAAATAATTTAGTGACTATGACACAGATGGACAGCTTGAATATTCACATAAGTAAATAGTGAAAATTATAAATAATGTTACTTACAAGTGTGTTGTTTATATTAAGGATGTGGATGGAGAGGAGGAGGAGGAAAAATAATATATGAACGACTTGTGTATAAATTGATTACATGCTCGATTATAATTGATAAATGTTGAATTAGAAATGATATAATGTTTTATTTAGAATATTTATTATGAAATTATGATTATCGTTATAATACAAAAATTGAACTTGTGAGTTTATATGGCTAAATTTTAGTGATCATTTGTTAATTTTATGAACTTCATGATGTGTTATTTCATATGTATTGATGATAAAATCGTGAATAATGTAAAAGCATGAAAATTGAATAAATGATCAAATTGAGCACTTCATTCAAAGACAATATGAATTGATTTTAAAGACCATAGTTGAACTATGGCAACAAGTGATAAGTGATAGCTTCGCTACACTTATCCGATCAATGACAAGTGAAAGTGATAAGTGATAGCTTCGGCTACACTTATCCGATCAATGACAAGTGAAAGTGATAAGTGATAGCTTCGCTACACTTATCCGACCAAGACAAGTGAAAGTGATAAGTGGTAGCTTCCCTGCACCGATCAAGTGAAAAGTGGTAGCTCGCCACTACGATCGATGAAAAGTGGTAGCTCACGGCTACACGATCGATGGATAGTGGTAGCTTGGCTACAAGTGACAAGTGATTTCGGTGTAAGACCATATCTAGGATATGGCATCGGTGTGATACGTGTTTAAGATGTAAGACCATAGCTGGGCTATGGCATTCTAGTGAAAAGTGATGAATTGATGGATAAGTCCATGGTTTCACCATGGCATAATGATAGTGAAGATGTAAGACCATGGTGAGCTATGGCATTCTAGTGAAAAGACCATAGCTATGTTATGGCATCGGTGATTATCGGTGAAATTCGGTGCATACCAGTGCGCAGACCAATTCCATAAGAAGTTCACTAATTTGACAAAGCTTGGTAAGTGTTACATAGAATTATGTGATATAAGGAAGTATGAGTTGACGAGACATGAACATAGAACTTGGTTGATGAATGAGTTCATTTGTGATTATATATGTTTGTACACCCTTGAGTGTATTATCCGTATGAATGGGTATTCCAAATGAGTTAATGAGAAGAGTTCTAATATGACATAATCTAAATTTGAAATGAAATATTATGAAAACGTACTTGGAATACATTGGTATGTCTTGTATATGTTATTTGAGTTCATTATGTGGAAAGTAAATATATGTGAAAATATGAGGTGATGATACCTGTACATGGAATTTATTGGTGGATACGTACATCCTAATAGATTTTAGTGAACATTGAAATTAGGCTCAATAAGTGATTTGTCAATTTAAATTGTGATTGGTAGGAAGAGTTAGTGAATTGCATGTTTATGAATTGTTACATGTATTTTTCAAAATACAAGGAAATGATGGTAATTGATGCATGGAAATATGAGACTATAATATATAAAAACATGGAATATGTTTGATAAATGTGTTCATTCATAATTATAGAATTGTGCATCTCAAGTGCACTATATGTTTAAAGATGATGTTTCAAATGATTTGATAAGTAAAACTCAAATATGAAGTAGTTTGAAACCAAGACAATTTGTTATAAAAATGTATATGAAATACAGAGGTGTGATTGTTATATGTTATATGAATACATAGTGTGAAAAAGTATAAGTACAAGAGAAATTTAATGAGAATTGAACCCATATACGTTTCTTGTTATTTATATGAAGTGTACGACTAACAAGTGGTATTAAGTATAAGGCTCAGTTGAATATCTTAAATTGGTTTTTGTATGTATTAAATGTGGGTGAAGAATAAGGATCAAATGAGAGAGAAATATGGCTTAGAAAATAGCCTAATTTGTGAAAATTAACTTTACCACACGGCCTAACAACACGGGCGTGTACTAAGGCCGTGTGACCCAATTTCCTTCATAGATGCAAGTCAGAGAGTTATACGCCCTAGAGGCACGGCCATGTGAGTCACACGAGCGTGGGACCCTTGTAAATGAGATAAACTTAGGAATTTTGCGAAAAATTTCATACGGTTCTGATTTAGTCCCGACCTAATCCCAATGCATGATTTGGACTTCAAGGGTCCATTAAAGGAACTTTTATAATCAATTTTGATATTTGAGCGATAAATGGTTTAAATCATCTGTAAGTGTTCCGTACTCTTCGGTAATGCCTCGTACCCTGTTCCGGCGTCGAATACGGGTAAGGGGTGTTACAGCTTCTTGCAGACAACATTTTCTGCTGGCATGTCACTTAAATGTTAGTAGTTTTGTCATTGAGTATTGGGTTTAATTTTTCTCTTACATTTGTATTTTTATTTCATGTTGTTTTAAATTTTTTTAAAAATTTTAATTAACGTTTTTAATCGATAAATATATTGTTTTCAAGTTTTTAAATTGATTTTTTAATTAATATCTCTTTTATTTATATTTTTAAATAGTGTTAAAAATCAATTAAAAAATTTGAAAACAATATATTTATCGATTAAAAACATTAATTAATTTTTTAAACAAATTTTAAAACAACATGAAATAGAAAATACAAATGTGAATAGGAGAGGAAGCGAATTTAAGATTCAATAACAAAATCACTAATATTTAACTATCTGACTAAAGGAGTTGATGTATTTAAAGAAAATGCATTTTGTAAAAAGCATTTTCCGACAAGTCAGCTAAAAACCTTTATTGTGGGAAGTGTTCCTTGTTTCTCTCCAAAATATACATATTTCCCTAAATTTGAAAAAAAAAAACAATTTACTTTACTAAATATGTTTTAAAATCGATTTTTTTTCTAATTTACCCCTATTTTCTCATGATAGAATAATGAGAAATAATATAAATTAGTACATCAATATGGGTACAATCATATATATTTGATTTTGACCTGTGATTAATTTGCCAATTAAATTGAAAGTTCAAAACCAATGTATTCAACTCTTCCAATTTTATAAAAAAGAATAGAATAATTAAAACAATTTTTTTATGATTTTTTTAAAAAAATAATTTTTATTTTCTAAAAATTATTTTTATAATATTCAGCTAAACACGTTTTTTAATCTTTTTTTTATTTTTCTAAAAAGCAAGAATGTATATTTTTATTTTTTAAATAGTACATTTCTATAACCTCAAAATATATATTTTACTAATTAAATGAAATTAATAAAAATAAATTAACTTTAAAAACAAAATAACACATTAAAAGTAATTAAATTTTAAAAAATAGAAAGCAATTGATAGTGAAATGTTAATTAATTGATAAACAAAAATAATTTAAATAAAGTAAATATATAAAATAAAATAATTAATTATTGCAATGATAATTTCAGTTTTTCACTTCACACTTTCATTTTTCTTCTTGGTATGGCATTTGTCGTAGGGAAACTTTACTAGAACTTTTAATAGATATAACCAAATCAATTAAATTTCGTATTAATATATTATCACATTAGTTAATATATAGTTAATTAACATATTTTTTTATTATTATCACATAATAATTATAAATATACTAATAAATTATTTTGAAATCTATTTTAATAATATAATAGATAATAAAAGATATTATCAATTCAAAAATTTCACAAAACTCAATTTTTTATATACATTATTATAAGAGAAAATATTTAGCATATTATTAATAGAATTTTTAAATTTCACAAGCAAAATTAAAGGGTTGACAAATGTCATATAATAAAATATTAAAAAAATGTATATTAATTTTTTAAAATTATTTATGCAATAATCTTAATTTTCACATGGTAAAATAATCCAAGTACTAAAATATTTGTGTTCCCTTTTCATTTGTCATCTAACCTGGGTAATGTTATCTCTTTTCACAATCTGTAATATATGTCTATATATATATTAATTAGTTGTTGTTTTTTTTTATTACTTTTGCGATGTATAGATTGATTGTAAGTATTAATTAAATTATATTTAATAAAATTTTAAAATAACATATAAATTTGTAAAATTCCATTAATGATATTGTTATAAGATTAAAACATAATAATACATAAATTTAATATTTAAAAAATACTTTAAAATTATTTTTAAAATAAATAAGTATAATAGTAGATTGTATAAAATTTTAATTTTTAATATATATTTTTAATTTAATTTTAATTATTAATTAAAAATATAACTTATTAATTAAAATTAAATATTATGAGCACTAAATAATTTATTGTACTGTTATTTATATTTTTAAATATCTAATTTAATTTTAATAATGTATTTAATTTGTAATTATACATAAATTTAACAAAAAAGAAAAATATCCACCAAACGCACGTTAAAAGAAAACAGTATTTTCCGATTATCGTGGAAAAAATAATCATAATCTATCATTTTCTAAATACTCTTTATTAAAACTTCTAAACTACCATTCCTTTTTTTTTTTTTTTTTATCATATTCTTCGCAATAACTCTTTAAAAGAAGTAGGTGCACGCGCTCGTGGTGGAATTTCTTTTAAGAAGATGAGGTTTGCCATTCTTACACGATTCGTTCTTAAAGACAATCCGCACGTGAGTGATCACATGCTCCGTACTTTAGATAAGGCGGTGATCTAGGAGATGATGTTGACTGCAAATCCGTACCCGTTACCCGGATCCGTATCATACCCTTATTGGGTCCAGGCAACCCACTTCCAGCACGGACATCATCATTTATTAGTGCTTAGTAGTTAAAAACTCAATATCCCCTGTGTCGCACATTAGCCGAGCCCCTTGTTTTTATCTCTTCTCCGGCTCTTTCACTTGTCGGCGCCGCTGGTAAATTTTTAATTAAAAATGATCATGGCTCTTTTATTTATTTACTTTGATGTTTAACGTTGACTGATTGAAGTTGACACATGGGTCATATGGTGGGACCCAGTGGTGTCATGATCTGAATCTCTGTCGGCTCTTAATGGTAAGGTAGTTGATTGTAGTTTCCCTCTAATTATTATTGTATTTTTGTATAAATTGGTTTTCTTATAACGGATTGATATCAAATTGTGGTTTCTAAAACTGCAACATAATCGTCCCAATAAAATTTCAACATAATAGTTGATAAAAGAAATGAAATTAATGGTGAATATCTGGATTACTTGAATTTTAATCAAGGGTTAAGTGATGAATGCCACACACGTGGCAGATTAGATGTAATTAAGTTGCGGGGGCGTATGGTTAAAATGATGCCTGCTTTGGCTTCACACCACCTTAAAGATAAGATGAAGGTCGAACAACACCGGTGGCGATCCCTCAGCTAGACCTCATCTTAACCGTACGAAAAATACAAGACATGAAGGCATGGATAAGTGAGAGGTCATTGGAGCAATAATGTTAAGGGGCCAAGGCGGAGGGGAAATGAAATGAAATTTGGGTACCCATTTCTCCAACAAGCTTCATCTTTTTCTATTTGGAAATTTTAGTTTTTATTTTATCCCAGTAAAATATGTTGATCAAAATAGCATAGTGTCAGTTGTAAAGTATTTTAAAAGATTTTATCAAACATATCGCAAGTACATACAATCTTGTCCTGTCTACAAAATCACCTTGATGGATGGTTCATGTTAATAAATAAAAATATTTTTCAGGTGCATTCAAGACAATTGAATTGACTACCTGAATCTGATACATAAGTAAATAGACTTACTTCAAAAAAATTAAGTAATTCATATAAATGAGTTATATATGATTTCATATAAATAAATCGTAGGATATACTATATTACCGGATTGGTGAGAGAAAATAAGCGTTTATTTCATTATCATAAAATTACTATACATACGAAAGGCCCTTTGCGGGTGAAGACGAAGAACATCATTTCTGGCCCAAGTTTTTCTTGTATTGATCCAGTTAAGAAGAGCAAGCAACTGTATTGGCCCTTTTCTTTTTCTCCTTGGATCTTTTGTGTGTTAATTTTTTCTGATAAATCGACATGACATCGATCAGTGTCAAGAGAATATTTGCAACTTTGGTTATGCTGTGTGGATTGAGAAGAACCTCGTATAACAGCCAAGGTCAATACGTCTCTTTTATTGTGGAGTCACCAGATTCGTTGCAATGTCATGCTCTCAGATCAGGAGAGTTCCACACTTCAACGCAGAAAAAGAAAGAAAAATGCTTATTCTGCAAAACATGAAGAGTAAACTTGTACACCCAAATCTTGCTCAGTATATATTACAAATGTGAAAAAGATAAGCATTGGCGTGGCACAATACTTTATCCCAACAAAACGAACTTATCTCTTGTTTAAAGCCTTGAGTTGGAATTTAAACCCGGAAGAGCATCACACTATTCGAAGTGAGTGGAAATGGAGCAGTTGCGTGTATTAATAGAACTAAACTACTGGTATAAGCAGCATATCAGTATCACTCCCCTGCTAAACTTGATCAGCTACTTTCTTTTTAATACTCGTGGATCATACATCATTTGTCAACATCAAATGATAAGACAAACACGCCCCAAGGAATCTCAACCCAACAGGCGGCATGACAGGGACAGGTATTCGCAATCCGAATGAGTTCAAACAAATCATTTTCAAATCGAGGTGGTGGTTTATTTTTTCCTGCACCGAGGAGAATCAACGACTCATTTGAAAAAGCATCGAAGCTTATAAAATTTTTGGGGTTTTGTAAGGGGCCCTACAATGATGAACATAAACATGCTTGGTACTAATATGTTCTATTTTATTTATTCATTCACTTTCTGGTCCAATATAAAACAAATGGGCTATCTATTTCATCAATATAATCATTCACATACTGACAAAGGCCAAACGCCATTAATATGCTTTGTGTACTCCCACTTTCCATTTGCCGAATCTTATTAATAATCTACTACACCCTCTTCCTCTTTGCAAGACCTAAAGCGAAGGAAAAATGGCTCTCGTTCATGAAACTATTCAAAGTTCAGTTGGTGCAGAAGGGTTCTGGTCCTACTATCCTTATGGAACTACGGTGTCGATAATCATCACAGTGTTAGCCATGGTATTGGGGTATTTGTATGGTCCATATTGGAAGGTGAGAAGGGTGCCCGGTCCACCAACTATCCCACTGGTA
This sequence comes from Gossypium sturtianum, assembly GCA_025698515.1. Classification (NCBI taxonomy): domain Eukaryota; kingdom Viridiplantae; phylum Streptophyta; class Magnoliopsida; order Malvales; family Malvaceae; genus Gossypium; species Gossypium sturtianum. The sequence goes on from CM046955.1 coordinate 169,515,857, forward strand.
GGACACCTGCCCTTGATGGCTAAGTACGGCCCTGATGTGTTTTCAGTCCTTGCTAAACAATACGGTCCTATTTTCAGGTCAGTTTTCATTTTTTTTTCTCATTTCCTCTTCAGGAAATACTTTGATTTGATGCATCAGTTATAAAAGTCAACACCCAACGACAAGTTCCTTTTTTTCCTTGGAACTAATATATTTTTGTTTTAAAATTTCTTGATAATATACATCTCTTCTTCAATGAGCATGGTTTTATTCATTTAACGGTTCATCGACCATTGAAGAAAATAAACAGAAAATCATTTTGAGTCATTTTTTAGAAAAAAACTCTGGAGAAAGTGAGTGCTGAGTGGGATGAGCCTTATCTTTTGTCTTTCGTACAAGATTTAGAACAGATAAAATAAGAATCTGAATTGACCTTAGAAGCCCCAATAGTTTGTCCCTAGCATTACCAGGATCATATCGGAAGGCTAGCCAAAAGAGTGATAATTTTTTGATAATGTCATGTTTTAGTTATTTTACATCTAAAAGGTATCTGATTGGTTGCATCTTACAAATTCATACAATATGTTGCATTACGGCCACCCCACTTTGTTCCACAAAATTAACTTTAATAGTAAAACAATGGGCTGGTTTTTTGGTGGTGGCACAGGTTTCATATGGGTAGACAACCCTTGATAATAGTTGCAGATGCAGAGCTTTGTAAAGAAGTTGGAATAAAGAAATTCAAGGACATTCCAAATAGAAGCATTCCTTCACCTATTGCTGCCTCCCCACTTCATCAAAAGGGTCTTTTTTTCACCAGGTACTCTCACATATATATAGCTAACCCCATAAAGGGTCTCTTTTTAAGATTATGAACTTGATGACATCTCAAATTCCAGGGATGCAAGATGGTCCACCATGAGAAACACAATATTATCTGTCTATCAACCATCACACTTGGCTAGCCTAGTTCCCACCATGCAAAATTACATTGAATCAGCTACTGAAAATCTCCATTCATCTAAACAAGACATTGTTTTCTCTAACCTTTCACTCAAATTGGCAACTGATGTAATTGGACAAGCTGCTTTTGGGGTTAACTTTGGTCTCACTAAACCACAATCGATCAATGAATCAATCAGGACCGTGGATAAACAAGGCAGTCAAGATGATGAAGTCTCTGACTTCATCAATCAACATATCTACTCCACAACACAACTTAAGATGGACTTGTCAGGTTCTCTGTCGATTATATTAGGTTTACTTGTTCCCATATTACAGGAGCCTTTCAGGCAGATTTTGAAACGAATACCAGGAACCATGGACTGGAAAGTTGAGAGGACTAACAAGAAATTGAGTGGCAGGCTCGATGAGATTGTGTCAAACAGAATGAAAGACAAGAACCGAGGTTCAAAGGACTTCTTGTCTCAAATATTGAGTGCAAGGGAATCAGAGAATGTGGCCAAGAATGTTTTCACTCCTGACTATATCAGTGCAGTTACTTATGAACACCTCCTTGCTGGTTCAGCAACTACATCCTTTACATTGTCATCGATTGTTTATTTAGTTGCTGGACATCCAGAGGTTGAGAAAAAGTTGGTCGCAGAGATTGATGGGTTTGGTCCACATGACCAGGTGCCAACTGCTTATGATCTCCAACATAAATTTCCTTATCTTGATCAGGTAAGTCCCTGGCGCTTCTTCATTTTCTGACATATTTTTTTTTGCATTTTCACAAAAAATTCAAGACTGGATTTATTCTTGTATCTGGTTTGACTTTAGGTGATCAAAGAATCTATGAGGTTCTACATAGTTTCTCCATTAGTTGCAAGAGAAACATCAAAAGAAGTGGAGATAGGAGGTTACTTTCTGCCTAAGGTATTACTTATCAGAATCTCAATGTAATTTCATTCCTGTTCATGGACTAATGCCCTTGTCTATGATCTTTGATGTGCAGGGAACTTGGGTGTGGTTAGCAGTTGGGGTCTTAGCAAAAGATCCAAAGAATTTCCCAAACCCAGATAAGTTTATACCAGAACGGTTTGATCCAAACTGTGAAGAAGAAAAACAAAGGCACCCGTATGCTCTCATACCCTTTGGAATTGGGCCACGGGCATGCGTCGGCCGGAAGTTCTCCTTACAGGAAATCAAACTTTCCTTGATTCATCTATATCGGAAATATACATTTCAACATTCTTCAACCATGGAAAATCCTTTGGAGCTTGAATATGGCATAGTTCTCAACTTCAAACACGGTGTAAAACTCACTGTCACAAAAAGAACATGATTATTGTATCTGACTGAGTTATATTTCCTCAGTCGTATTAATGCAAAAAGGTGTCATACTATACGCCTAAAAGTCTAAAACAAATGAAAGAACAAAGAAATGTTTGGTCAGATCCCTTCACCTAATTTACATTTTTATTAGTACTATGTACAATTTTGCTGTAAAAGTTATTGGACGTTGCTATAGAGTGCTTCAAAGGGTATTTTATGAATTCTATTACAGTAAAAGATATATTTAATAACCTTAAAAGAGTGTTTGCAAAATTATTTTATCATTTGGTGAATGCAGCCAGAAGTGACACCCTTGGGCTAGGGAGTCCCATGTATGCAAGTGTGGGTGAGACTCGAATTTTGTGGCTCGGTCGTGGTGAAGGTATTGGAACAGAGGTTCCAAAGCGACCAGGGGTGACTCTGGGAGACAGGTTAACTTGTTCCAGAGCTTGGGATTGCAGTTCTTTTGGGTACTCTCTGACACAGCCAATTCGAGGACCAATCCCACTTGTCCACTTGCAAGACAAAGGCTTGGCCATGTTGAATGCTTGTGCTGCACTGCTGTCTATGCTAACTTCAAGACTTTCAGTTCTGATGCATTCATCATTTGCGGGCTCATCATCGACCTCCGCAGTCTTTGAATCTCTCGATTTTGCTGTTTCCATTGTATCTTTAATTACCCCATGCTTGGACTCATAGCCTACAACTTTGTTTGAGGTGTAGCCCTCATCTACTGCACATCTCTGCTCCAAAAATGAGACTGTAAGCACTATCCTGACAAGATTAATCAAATTCTGGTAGCTATCTATGTTGTTAAATCTCCACAAAGCTTAAGTTAAAGTCTAATGACTTCTTTTGTTTTTTACCTTAACGTTGGTTAAATCCACATTGTGTTCTTCAAGGAAAATAATGAATTCCTTGAAATTATCTTCAGTTGGTAGATAATGACCACTGTAAGGCCAAACAGCCTGGAGAGGAATAGAAGAACTTTAAAGAAATTAAACAAATCGGTTTTATTGGTGATTGGTATTTGAAATGCAATAAATGTACCTCAAGAAATCCATGAGAAGCCACCAATCTTCCAGCAGCTGTTGTAGCACCTCCTGAAAGGAAACTCGAGTGCTGAAATACCCCTTTCTTCTTTTTCCCAACATACAAGGATCTTGTTGTGCTAAGCACAAAAATCCACTTAGAACCCTCAGTGGTGTGAATAGGCATCCCAGATTGCTTGTAAACAAGCTTTCCATTTTCCACAATCACTTCAAATGCTTCCCTTTCTTTCTGCAACCAAGAAAACCAGACATGGTTAAGGAATGTACAAAACATTTTAGCCATAATTAGTGCATTTAACAAGACTCACTGGTCCAAGATATTTGATGCATTGTCTTTGTAGATTTGTTCTTGGACACTTCTTGAGATTTAGTTCTTTGCCATCGCCAATATCCAACCTTCAATTTCAGATATCAGAACATAAAGGCATAATGGAGCAACCTTCAGTAATGTCATTTTGAAGTCTGTTTATTGTTTAATTGTGTACAGTACCAGTAGAAGAAAGGTTGACTGCTCTTGCTTGCTGACCAAACATCATAGTAGAAGTGTAAATTGTGTCCATAACGATGTCGTGGGTCAATCTGCATAACATACGATATATGTTCAAATGATACCATATCTTAGCAAGACTTTTCGTATGTTATAACTATATATGAAAATATGGAGTGATAGGATATCAGTAAGCCAATTTGAAACTTGAATTAGCAAAACAAACTAGTTGTAAGCAAACTACTCGGCTGGAGTAGGGATAATTCTAATTCAAGAAAGATTATATGAACTTACAGCTTCAAGCCAATGTTGGAGGGCTAGTTTTTGAGCCTTCTCATCCTTAGACAAACCCTTCCCAACCTACAAAAGATCAATAGGATGATGATCTTGTCAGCCTTAAAACAAATTTAGAAAGCAGCCATTGTTGAAAAGTTAGTAAAGTACCTTGGCAGCCCTTGTTTTAGCCCGTGCCCACTTTGATATGACAGTTTCATGTTTCTCAATTTCATAGAATGAAACAGAACACCTTCTTAGTGCTGCAGAATCTAAGGTCTTCCACCTACAATGTTTGAATGAAGAACCAAAGAAATTACTCAAAAAATAAAAAAAAATAAAAACACCAAAAAGTGTAATAGGAGATTCAGATTTTATATGGAGAAAAAGTGACAAACCAGAGCTCCTCAACCACAACTGCACAATCTGCAAGATTCCTCCTTGTCCTATAGCCTCTATAGACTTTTTGAAGCTTAGTTGCAACAGCATCGAGCTCACTTAGGGGCCTTGGAGAAAACATTATCACTGGTTTAGGGAGCTTTATAGTGGGTTTTACTGGTATAACGATTCCATTGGCTTTATCATTTGAGGGAACTGAATTTGCATTCCCTTGATCAAATGCTAAATGTTTGAAGGAACCGGAAGCTTCAAGCTTTGGTTCTTTAATGGGAAACTGAGAATCATCCTTCTCTCCAGACCTTACAATAACCTTTTCCATGGCATAACTAAAAACTTGAAATTTCAGGATTTCCTTCCAAGCTGATAAAAGCAAAGAAAGGGAAACACCCATTGATCTTAAAATCTCTTTACAGACTTCAAACCTGCAAAATCAGAATTATCAAACATGTTCGTTAGACTAAAAGAAAGGTATCATATTAATACCCTTGAGTTCGTATGAGAACGCAGCTGAAATAGCTGAGCTGGGAGGGACATAAGTGAATATGGTGGGGTTTAGTGGCCTTCAAAGCGGCTCATAACAAGGATTTAAGAAGCCACAATTAGAAGAAATATGATCTAAACCAAAGCAAATTTAAAAAAAAAAAAAAAAAAAGAACAAAGAAGAAAGAAGATAATAATAAAATTATAGTATGAGGCTCTCGGGTAAAGAGGTTACTTATTTTACTACAATGACTGATTTATTTATTTATTTTCTGCATGGTCGTGGAAACTGTAGGAAGACGAGTTAGTTGCGCTGGGGACTCGGCTCTTTACATATTTGTACTGTTGTAGATGGAACTTCGTTATCAGACATTACTTCGTAATTGAAGAATCTTCAACACCTTCAAGTTGCAATAAACTACGACTTTTTAACGACTTAATGAATCTACCTTTTTCTTTTCTTTTGCCTCAAATCAAAGATGTTCTCAAATTTCCAACATTGACATCTTTGTTTGATTTTACTTGAAATATAATCTAGTGAAACTCTTTTCTCCATTTCCAAGTAATTAAAGTTTTGCAGATACAATCAGTAAATATACATTTTCCAATGATAAAAGAGTCAAAAGGATTAGTCTTATGGAATCACACGCAGTATGCTGCTGGAGAACTGCTGCAATAATTGGGGATGTGACTTTTTGGATCCAACTTTGTTTAACCAACATTTTAGGGAGCCTAAAAAGGTTGATGAAGCTATTACTTCAGTTCCAATCTCTTGCTCTTACCTATATATACACAAATAAGGCTCATTTTCTGAATTATGGACGATGGTCCCTTCACCCTGTTCCATCTAACAAGTGGGCATTAGTTGACTCTCTTTTGAGTGCCTTTTAAATAACCATGGCCGACTGTGATTGTGATGTAACAAAGTCATCCAAAATCAATAAATGAGTGCTATCTAAATCATTGAAAAAGCCCATGTCTTATAATTTTCAAAAAAGGTGAAACAAGTTAAGGTATTTTGTATGCCTGGCTTAATAGCAGCGGTTCATAAAAACTACAATAAGCACAGTTTTTTATCAACACACTCCATTTATCTCATTCTTGTTATATGATATAAACAATCTGAAAATAAACATCATAAAATCAAGGAACTAATGTTTGGTTGAAGAAATTTTTATTTAAGCGTTTTAGGATTTCAGGTGGCCCCATTGTAAATCCATCTCCGTTTATCAAGAAGATACTGTCTGTGATTTCTGTCGAGGTGGTATGCGAAGCCAAACCTTCATCATGTCGTATGATGCAAATCCAACTGCCACAGAAGGAACCATCTGACAACAGATTGTAACACACATCATTAGAATGACAAGCATCCCAAGATCACGTAAACTTGTCGATTATAAACAAAGGTTGGACTCAAACTAATGAATGTTTCCTGTTTCAAAGCAGTTACGACAGAAGAGGATAGAACTAACAAATAAGAATCTGCAAAAGTGAGCAGCCAGGTTGATATTATTGTTGAGTATATAAACTACCTTTATATAATTAATGCTCAAGCCTGCGAACAATTGTCTCCATCCTTGATTACGTGCAATCGTAGTAAGCCCATCCAATGTGTTTCTGTATCTTGTACCACCTTGAATTGTTGAACACTGAAGACTTTCAACCTGTAGGATAACATTAAAATTTTACATCCCAGATGAGGCAATGACAAAGGCAGGTGCCAGTTAAAAAGCAGATAGAGACACTAATAACTCAAATCATTCAACCATGGTTGACATTAGCAAGAAAACAATATTATATATGCATCTGTTTCACAAAACATTTAAAAGACCCCAGAAAAGATTCCAAGCATATAATAATAACACCTGAGAGGAGACAACAACATAATGCCAATTCCATTAAACTAGAGAATAGCAATTACACCCTCATAGAAATGTACAGCTATGGCACAATACCTGCATCTGTCTCCTTACAACATCTAATGGGTATGTGAAAGTCTGCCCAAACAACCCAGCCACTGCTCCACAAGAAAGATGCATCGCAATGGACTTTTGGTGCTCTTCAGGAACATGTAGCTTTAGTACCTCATAAATGTAGAACTTTAAACCAGCATATGGGAGGATGCCAGCGAGTGTTGGACCTATGCATGAAAAAGGTTCCATCAAGTCCAAGCATAAATTGCAAAGTACAAAACAAAGCAACTACACTAAAACAATTTCAAGTCTGCATGTTAAATTAATGAAAATATTATCAATGGAAAACTGTAGATACTTTAAACATGGAAATAAGAAAGATTGTGCCAGTTATAAGAATAACGCACAGAACTAGGAGTCATTGTCAAATCAATTCATTCTTAATCTGTAATATGAAGAATTAGAAACAATCACATACATACCTACACCCCGATATAATCCACGTATTCCCCCTTCCCTGTAAACACTTGTCAGTACATCTCTTATGCCATTGTATGCAGGTTGAGGGTATAAACTTCTTATACCACTCCTGAAATTTGTTCTGGTGTCTGTAACCTGTTAAACCATAATAGTTAATGAGAAATATGAAGCAGGGTAACGAACATTCATTTCCTTTAGTAATTCAGTCCATCCAAGGAGCACTTAATAAATAGCAAGGTTAATCAATTTATCCAAGTACGAATGCCGTGAGTGCGTTAGTGCTGCAATTCCACAGCCAGAATCAACAATTAAATGATAGAAATTGGAGATTTGACTAAACCAGTGTAAGAAGACGACAAAATTAATTTATTGTAAATACCCACAAACCAGATCAACCTCAACCAAATAATCGAAAAGGATTCAAAAATATTTATGAGAAACTGCCATTCCTATGTACACTTCTTACCTGATAGGCAAGTTTAGTGCGGGCCAAGTCCAAGGGATAAGTGCATATTACTGCAGTTCCTCCAGATGCAGAACCAGCTAAAAGATCTATAATAGGTCCTGATCCCATGAAAGAATAGTTATCTAAGATCCAACCTCGATAACGCTCATAAGTCATGAAATGTAAGGCTGCATATGGAATGATCCGAACAACACTAGCTCCATTTCCTCTGCCAGTAAGAACAAGCATGAACCCATCTAACTTTTATGGGAGGGAATAGAGAAAGCAAAATGGTAAAATAATATGTAAACTTACTTGTAAAATCCAAGAACACCTTCATGCTTTAGTACCTTCCTTAAGGATTGATACACTCCAAGAGACCGAAAACCATCAGTCCTTGTCTGCACAATAAAGAAATAGCGAGTGAATCATAAAAAACTGTTGGTGATAACGTGCATGAAGCATAAATATATATATTTTTTGGTTTGGGGGGGGGGATCAAGTGACAAATTTGTAACTTTACAGGACCCAAAACCAAGCTAAACAACTAACAGAGTTCAGCATCACAAAATGCTAAAACAAAAAATGACACTTTTGGTTTGTATTAGGATGATGCTTATAATCTCTCTGTCTCTATATATATAATATAGAACTACATAGACATATAATATCACTCACCTGCAAGAGTATTTTAATCCGTTCTAAAGGAGCAACGGTAGTTTTAGCAAAAGCTCCAGCACCACCACCAGCAATTAGCTCTTTGACATAAACGGGCAAACAATCAATATGGGAAACCTCTTCACGTGCTGTTGAACCATCAACAAGCCCAGCCATATTTGTCGTCAATGTGGAGCCTTGAGGAGAATTCATCTCGAAATATCCAACTCAGACCAATTATATCACCAAGATCTTCCTCAATTTAATAAATTTGGTCAAAGTATAATTACCCACCCTGAAGCTTGAAGAACTCTTTATCCCATCTATCTCTTGGGATACAAAAAGAAAACGATTTCTGTTCAAAGGGTAGTAAATTCAAAGGCTTGAGAACATCCAGATGAAAGCCGGGCAAGTTCACAAGCCGATCCTTTTCTTCAATAACAATAAGATACATTCAAAGAAACAAAGAAAGATAGACCGCACAAATTGCCAAATCCAAAAGCTACCCTTACAGTTATAAACCTGCTTCCATACCCTCAATCTAGATTCATCAAAAAGTCTCCTCTTAAATCACCCACGTCCGCCACTTTCAAGGCAATAGATAACATAAGCCTAAACAATTCCAAGAACCAATCAATTTAAAGAGTTCCCATGATTCCAAGTTCAAAAAACGTACCAGAAAAGAAGAACAGGTACGCAAATACTTGGGTTAGAACCAAAATCTGAAATACCTGCTCTCCTTCGGAGAAAGGAGGGGGGGGGGGGGTTTCCTTGATATGTGAATGTCGTTAGCTTCAAAAGCGATGTTTTTGCTGCAAATTCGAAGGAGAAAGCCGAGTTGTGTGGTGGGTCTACGGTGTAAATCAAGGGTCGGTGGATCTTCAAAAGTAGCCCACGTTTGGATATGCTCACTGTACAGCCCAACATCCTAGACTTAGGAGATCGCTGCTTTTGGATGGACGATGATGTCTTCTTTAATGTGTTTTGACTTTTAATTTTTACTTAATATAAAAAATCATTGTAAAATTGATGTAGGCTAGGGTATTCGTTATTTAAGTATTTTTTCACGCCATTAAATTCAATTCATAATTTTAATTTTTACTCTGATAGCAATTTTAAAAAGATATCAATACTTTTTATTGAATTTAATACCTTGAAAAAAATACATATTTCAATTGATAAAATAAAAATAAAATTTTAAATAAGGTAATTGTGCCTTTTTTATTTTAAAACATAATTCATATTTTTTTAAATGTCTTTATATTTATTTTTTAAAAACAACTTGTTTTTTTTTAATTCATTGGCATAGTGCTTATGTAAATTTTAATTACAAAAAAAAATCAAAATTTATATAAATGTAAAATAATAAATTAAGGGTATTCATTTCTTTTTAATTTTATATAAAACATATAATTAATAGTTTCCACTTTCACTTTTTCTTACTTTTACTTTTTTTTTTTTTTTTTTAGATTTGAATATTTGGCAAGTATTGTAAAGGAAACCTTCAAAGAAAGTGTGTAAAAATTTTTCTCCTAATTTTATTCGGTTCAAGCGAAGTAAACTATATGTAAACACTAATTTCAACATAAATCGCTTATCAATTACATCCTAATAATTTATTTCAACTTTCAACCTTACAAAAAAAAAATTAGTTCTTTATTTATTTTTTCGTTTTTTTTAATTTATATTTTTTATCGAGTCTCTTCAAAATAGATGAAAAATTTAATGTTTTTTTAACTTTGTTGACGTAGCATATACGCGGATTGTCACGTGGATGACACATCAACATTTAATTAATTTTTAAAAAATTTAAAAATTCAATAAAACTATAATTATTATTTTTAAAAATTAAGAAAAATGAAAACTATTAAAAATTTGTAAAAATTATAAATTAAAAAAATAAATGTTGACATCTCATCTACATGACAATACATTTGTTATCGATAAAATTAACAAACATTTATTTTTCCTATTTTAGCGTAATTTGACAAAAAAAAAACTAAATTTTAAGACTAAAAAAAACGAGAAATTAAATGTATGATTAAAATAACTTTTTTTTTATAAAATTAAAGAGTTAAAAAAATTATAATACCTAAACTAAAACCACTCATGAAGTTTCCATGGGGAGTAGTACACCATATACGTATACACATTATGTATGCATGCATTCGCCGAATCGGAGTGCAAGCAACGTTAGTACTTTTCTTTTCTAGACACTTTTTATTTATAAATTTAAATCCGAAATTTTATTTTAAAAACTTTGAGTTATTCAAGGTTTACAATAATTAATTTTAAATTTGTTAATTAGATGGGTTAGATTGATTTTAGATCATGTCTATTTTGAGATTTAAGTCATTTTAAATTTATGTTATTTTGGATTTAAGTATTTTTTTTATTCAAGTTATTTTGATTTTGGATATAATTTTTTGAAATGATTTTTTATTCTAATTATTCAAATCGGGTTTACGTCAAGGAATAAATTCATATTATTAATTTTTTAATCGAATTGGGTTAGATGATATTTTAAGATGAGTTGGATTAAATTGAATTTTTGAGTTGAGATCATAACAATAGATTTAGTCCAAGAGCTGGCTAGCTATCTGTCAGCAGGCCAAGAAGATTGACTTCATCGTTGGAGACTTTTGATCGGCTCAATTAGTGGAAGTTGCAAATGGAATTGAATGAAAGTTACGATATATTGTTCTAATTTCCAGACTGATTGATGATATCAACAATTTCCTAATAGACATTTAATGCCTGCTATATGTAACATTCATTGGTCTTAGTTACAAATCAAGGTTTTGGAACAATAACTCTTGCATCTTGTCGAATGTTTCAAGGTAAGAAGAACTCATCTTGGAAACAGCCTTAAAACTTAAAATTCAACAACATGTGAAACATGTCAAGGACAAAGATCTTTCTGACACAAGTTTGAAGGAACAGTATGAACATTGGTTTGGTCTTTTACAATAATATAGATTATCAACTAACATCAACAACCTTCTTTTTTTCTTTTTTCTTTTTTCTTATGATCTTCGTGGTGATTTTAATCTTTGAAGGAATTCATTCTTGAAGCTGTCTTATCTGATTCCTTAAAGGAACCAGTTCTAGAAATAGATATGGTACTCAAAGTCCTTGGATGGTATGCTAATACAGTATCATGCTTGCCATTAAAGATAACAGCATCATTATCATCATCTGATATTTTACATTTCCCCCCTAATATAATCGTCTTTTTCCATATCGAATCTTCATCTTTAGGTCTAGCTTTTTTATCCCGAATCTTCACCGATATGCTTTTTACGCTCAAGGTTGTGCCTAGCTTTCGTGTGGAGTCGGACTTTAACGTGAAATTGTTGCATGAATGAGCGTCTTTCATCATCATCCCGGGCGGAGGAGGCAATTCTTTGATCACCATTTGTTGCTTTGAATTATTATCCCCAGTTTTTGCATCTGTTTCTATTGCAGTTGCTTCTTGGTTTTTTTCCATTAATTCTGATTGTATATCTGGTTTCTCTGACAGACCAGGTGGTGGTGAATCAGGTGGTCGTCTTCGTCGAAACCCGCAAAGACCAGTGATTATCGCCATTGTTGCAGTCACGCCCATGCCTGGCAATGTGGAAAGTAATTACTATTACTATGGGGTGTCAACATTTAAGGGAATTATGCTTTCCATAATTTGTCAAACGTTAGATAATTACTCTTACCTTAGTTTTTTTCTCCAGTTTTTGTGGGTGTTTTGATGTTAATAACTCATTGGCAGTTAATGGTAGTTAATTAATTTGGAAATTCACAATCTTCAGTAATTACTATTCTATATTGTTGAGTCATAACCTAAAAATGCACCTTGGCCCAATTTAAATTTTGACTCTTTATTTTTATTTTTTTTATAATCAAGATAAAGTCTTTTTTTTTATTATCTAAAAATAGTGATATATATCGAAAATATAAAATTTTATGAAGGAGTAGGTTTTGAAAAAGATGGATAGTATTTTAAAACATAATTATTTCTTTATTCAATGTATTTTTTTAAAGAAAAAAGTTACTTATGTATTTGTACAAGTTAGCAAAAACAAATTCGTGTAATTTTTGTCAATATCATTAAAAAAAAAGTCAAATAATTAAAATTAAGGGGTTTCTATGAGTATCCACTAAAGAATCGGGGGTTATTTAGGTAAAAAAAAATTATAAGGACTTATTTGAATAAATTATACTAATATAAGGGCTTTTTTAAAAATAAGCCGGATTTTATTTGATTCCAATCATCGTCAAAATCGCTAAGAAATATTTAATTTCCTCAACTTTGTCGCCACTTCTGTTTGTTTAATCTTTTTTAACCAAATTTAGAGGTAACGGCTCTTTCCTAGAAATAGGATCCAATTAGAATCAAAATGTTATTATGAGAATTAAAATGAAAAAGCTGTTTCTCTATTTTATAAAGGAAAAAAAAATTTATTTTTTTTCCACAATATGTATTACTCAAATAGATATTTGTTGCTGTTTATTAATTTAATAACATCTTTTTTCATGTGAAATAATTAATAAAATCAGTACATAATATATATTTTTAAAATATGGATGATGTCGTGGTGTTATTTTTCAAAAGAAAAATGTATAATTTAAAAATTATTAAATCAAATCTATAAGATAGTTGTCCCACCAAACTTTATAATTAAGGCCATTCCAAGAGGATTTTTTTACTACTAATACTATTGTTTTTTTTAATATTTTTCATATTCGTTTTACAGTCTATGTTTAAGATTCGTGATAGTCCTTTCTTTTAATAATATGTCTCCAAAATTCGAGCTTAAATCTTCCCACTGAGAGTACAATATACATTACCATTACATCCATAATCTAATATTACCATTATTAATCTCCTTTCCGAAAACATATATATTTTCTGCTTATGGAATAATGATGTTAAATTATATAAATGAATTCACAAGAGTCCACCTTTGTTTGTTTTCCAAAAAAATTATGTGCAATAATTTATATGAAAATAGCCCAAAACATCATGATTACAAATTGAATATGGAAGAAGTCTCCAACAAATCTTTTTTTTTTTTCCCTCCCAACATGATATTTTTAATATTTTCATTTCCATTATAATTTTTTTAAAAAGAAATGAAAATACAATTGATGCAAGTCATGAACTTTAAAGTCTTGTTAGTGAAAGCAACAACTCGGCTCTTTCTCTCACCTAATTTTAAGTTCAGCAGCTTAGCTTTTTATGAATGAAAATTCTGATTTGGATTTGCCCTTTTGACTTTGAGAAAACAAACACTACTTAGCATTTAGCAAGTAAAGTTTGTACAATTATTATACAATAATTTAATTTAATTTACATTAATCAAATCTCATAATGAGAGGTTGAAGCCGACAGAGAGACATTGGATTAGGAAGGGCTTGAAAGCATGTGGGCTTCCTCATCTTCTCTTCTCTAAATATAAAACGTCCGTCTTTGATTTCATTTTAAATGTCCTTTTTTTTTTTCTCTTATTTATTTATCGATTCAAGATTAACCCATATTGTTTTGCTTTCAAAAGAAGTGATTTTTTTAGTGTTTCTTGTTAGCCTTTGCATATTTTTAATATACATATATTTGGTTGGTCTTTTATTTCTTTTCAGAAAGTTTTTTCATTGTCAGGAGCACAAAATTTTATCTCTCAAAGAGAAAGGCCATTGCTTTTTGTTTCCTTTTAGTTGAACTCAATGATTTGAGATTGGAATAAAAACAAAAAACTGATATATAGATAGAGAGAGAGATATATTGTTAATGGAAGAAGAGAAATCCAGTAGCAAGTTCAAAAGAGTATGTGTTTTCTGTGGAAGCAACTCTGGCCGTAGAAAAGTCTTCAGTGATGCTGCTCTTGAATTGGGCAATGAACTGGTTTGCTCTTTTTCTTTTTTTGCTTTAACACTATCTCTATGCACATCATCTTGAAAAAGAAAAAGTTCGTGTTGTTGGTCTCTAAAAAGATGTAACTTTTTAGTGTTTAAAGGTTTAGTACTTAACTTCAAGTGATGGTAGGTGGGTGTTTGTCGATTTTTGGAATTGTGTGTCAGTTTCCAGTAAGGAAGATGAGGTTTTTGATGGTTTTTCTTTATTCTTTTTATTCTTTGATGGTGTGAGTCGTTGGTGCTTCATGTATAGTTCTGTTTGGTGTATCAGTCATGACTCAGTTGACCATCCATGAGTTCAAATATTAGGTGCTTGGTTGATGCAAGGGAGTTATTTGACAGAATGGGTCTTTGCTAGTTTTCTTTAGCTTGACTTCTAAGTCTTCTATGTATTAAATGTTTGCCCTTGTTTATAGTTGTGGACTTTGTGTTTTGATTGCAGGTAAAGAGGAAGATAGACTTGGTGTATGGTGGGGGAAGTGTTGGGTTGATGGGTTTGATATCCCAGACAGTGTATGATGGAGGTTGTCATGTTCTTGGGTAAGTAAACAACTTGCCTGGTTTTTGATTTTTGAACAAGCTTATTTTAATGTTTTTTCTCTGCAGAAAACTGTTACAAGTTGCAAGCACAAGTAGCTTCCTTCTTGTTTGCAATTTGTTTGTTACTAAGTAAATTAGTCGTTCTTTACATGCAGGATAATTCCAAAAGCTCTCATGCCTTTTGAGGTATCTTTACTTTCAACTTGCAATATTGTATTAACTATTGTTTCCTGAATATTGGATCCTACTCTCCTGTGTAAATCATTTTAATTAGCTTTCTTTAAAAATAAATTCTTAGTTTAAGGTTTTTATGCATTCCTTCATTCACCATTTAAAGGTTTTATCCAGTTTTATCATTCAAATTACTGTCTTCAGTACATTTGTGATTGATCATTGGTGCATAATTCTACAGATATCAGGAGAAACGGTTGGAGAAGTGAGAACTGTTTTAGACATGCATGAGCGCAAGGCTGAAATGGCCCGAGAAGCGGATGCCTTTATTGCTCTTCCTGGTAAAAAAGTACCTTGGCCTTTTTCATCGATACTAGAGAACAAGAAAGGAAAGTTCGGTGAAAGTAATTGTTAATTAATGATGGAAATTGACTTCTAATCGTAACATTTGATGTTTTAGGTGGATATGGAACAATGGAAGAGTTGCTGGAGATGATAACATGGTCCCATCTTGGAATACATAAGAAAACAGTAAGGCATCATTTCATCAAGCTTGAAGAATTAAGCTAAGCATGTCAATAGTCAATCAATGTTGCAATTATGCGTTATACTTAAATGCAGGTTGGTTTGCTAAATGTTGACGGTTACTACAATAATTTGCTTGCTTTATTCGACAACGGTGTCGAAGAGGGTTTCATCAAGCCAGGTGCTAGGCATATAATTGTCTCTGCTCCAACGGCCAATGAACTTTTGGAGAAGATGGAGGTATGAAACTTTAACCAAATCATGTGGTTAATTGGTTGGCCTTATTTTGTCCTGGCTAAAAAAAATTTTCACTCTAAGAAAGAAACGACAAGAGATCATTAATAGAAATGGCTAGTCTGCCACTTAAAGCAATTCCAAAATTTCCAAGAAGTACATTGTTGAACATGAATGTGTGAATGATTCCAAGTCCGGCATGACAGTGTTCTGCTTTGTTGTCAATTATCGTCCTTCCCTTTTTGTGTGTCTGTATGTGCTTTCTCTGTACAATGTTATTAGAGGGAACTTGCTTTGTTCTTAGGAGATATTATTAAGACTTGGATAACAATTATCTAAAAGTTATAGGATATTTGGCAGCAATACACACCTTCACATGAACATGTGGCTCCTCATGAAAGCTGGCAGATGGAGCAACTTGGTGATTATCCAAAGCAAGTAAATGCACAATGAAGCATTGATGGTAGTTTCCCACTGTTGTCTGATGTGATTCATCATCATTGAGTTGTGTACAATAATCTATTTGGATGGACCAAATGTTGGTCGTTTACCATGTACTTTTATCACCATAAAAAAAAGGGATTTAATCCTAAGACATTCACTGATTTATGGCCAATTAAACTGCTATAGATCTTTTAGTCATATGAAGTTGCTAGCACAACTACATATGGAAGACAAAAAAAGTTTGAAATGCAAAAAGTTTATTGTAGAATCCTCTAAGGTGTGGGTGAGTTGGTCCCACTATGCAAATGCTTTGGTGGTTAAGGTGCATGAAATTGGGGACTCTGGATTTAGCAGTTAAAATTATAACAATAAAAACTGCCAGTTTTTTTTTTTTTTATGGTGATAGTTCTGTGTATTTGAAGGTAATCTGGCTTTTCTGAGGCATTCAAGGAGAGGCAAAGGCAGAGGGTGAAATTGTTTTTGACAACTTCCCCATACTTGTATGCATTGTTTTCTGTGACCATGACTGGTGGACCACAATAGAGAGTGATTCCTAGAGGCTAGTGCCCAAGCAATCATTTCATTTCAGTTCCCACCTTTTATACTGCTACTTTTTAGAATTAAGTTGATATTTTGGTAAGGGTTCAATCCCTCTATACTGTGGAGCTTAGTGTAAAACTTTGACAATAATATTTCTTCAAGTCTTTGAATGAATGATATTCAAATACAGCCCCTTGGTTGTTTGGCCTTAAAATCAATCTTCCATAAGGTAGGCTACCTTGGCAAAGCTTGGCCTTTCATGAAGATGCCAATTTGCCAACTGCCTCTCACATGGACTCCTCAAGAGATAAGCCACCGAAGGGGGGTCCTAATGCATGTCGGCAGCAGGCATCTTTGTTATTAATTTCTCCATCATTTCTTTTAGTAGTATCATACTACTACACTACTACTTGTCAAAAATAGGAAAAATGAACGGGCCAGCCTACTTCCATGGTGAGCCATGCCACCTCATAGCAGGGAGTGGCCCCATCATTGCCTGGTCTGGTTTTCGAAATTGGGTTATTGTTCTTTTCCTTGCAAAAACATTCACTTCCATTAGTTGTTTGCTGCACCCAAAAGCCAGCAACTGTTGAACAGACGAACATGTCCATTAGTGATTGAAGAGGTATCCCCACCGTTACTTCTGCTAATAAAGACTATGGGGACCCCTCCGGTTCTTCCCCTTGGTCCTCACTGTTCATTATCAAAATGACCATGGGGACCGTCCTTTCAACTCGAAAATCCGACTTCGTTTTCCTAACCAGACATCATCATTTTCATTATTGTCCTCTGATTCTGACTTCCGAGTTGATTGTTTCATAAATATATTCCTTTCTTTTAAAGAAAGGAATAAAAAGGGTTTTTTAAGTTAAAGAAAAAATGGTACTTTCACTTCCAAAACTTGACATTTTCTTCTTTTTTGCTGCATCCTTGCTAGTAGCAAATTAGGAAGTGTTTTTCCATACGAAGAAAGTTGAGAGAAAGGTTTAAAAAGCTGATTAAGTTAAAGCTTGTACTTAGGGAGAGAGGGAGGGGCCTGCCTATAGTTTAGCACTTAAAAGTCAAATCGACAAAGTAGAACATTCACTGTTGTCGACGGAGTTTGAAATGGTGGGTGAAATAGAGAATGATCACCAATTTGCCTGGGGTGTGTAATATTGTATATGCTTTGCAAAACACAGTAACACTTACGAAGGTTCTTGGCTTTTCCTGTGATTCCCGCGTGCTCATGTTGGTGGAATAATTTGATTCCCCCAACAGTTAGTAAAAAAAATGCGACGACTGCTTACCTTTTCCACTCATCTGAATCCGGTAATAATCAATCAACTCGATATTTTGCCCCACAACCGAATAATGGTTTCAATGAAGCAAAGGGCAAAGCGATAAGTGAAAATTGGATGTTTCTGTACTCTTGTTATTGCTGTTTAGAAGTTTGTCAGGACTTACTTAGCAGGTGATTTGTTTTTTTTTTTTGTTGTCATATTTATGGACTGTAATCACAATAAACACGAGGCAACAGAAAACTTATGGTGCAATTTAAATTCCTGGAACTTGCTATCATGTGTTTGGAGAGAAATGAACTAGATTGAATGTACTGCATACCCCCGAGTGGATCATGACCCAAGATTTGATCATAGATTGACTGTGACATGGGCGTACGCGTATATGCAGTGATCATTTGGTTTCATCATTTGTGATCTCTCTATTGCTGCTCTTGGTGTCGGACGGTTGCAGCGTGGCTGCCTGTATAACAGCATCTGGACTAGGATCCTTGACTCAATGACACCCTATCACCTTGGATTAAAGTCTGATTCACTCCAAAATGGCCATGGAAGGGACCGCATCAGCCTTTCATAACCCCCAAACCTATGGTATGGCCACATGAGGGAACAAAGTGCATGTATTGTGAAATCCCTCAATCATACACATGGACATGTACTAGTTATGCAGGATAATGATCTGCTTGACTAGTAAAGAGTCAATAGCTTGACGGCAAGGTTATCAACATAAACCGACTCATTTTGGACAAATCTCATCTTTCATTCATTGATGCTATTCAGCACATAGATGAAATTCGTGGCCATCTTGAACCGCAATTACATATCAGTTTGAAGCACACATCCAAGCCACAATATTTATTGTATCTGTTGAGAGAGGATCAGTTTTATTAGGAGAAGTCTTCGAATTGTCGTCATCCGGGTGGTCGACTTTGACCCCCAAAAATTGAAGGTATTATACTCGTGTTGGGGGTTTTATCCCCAACCTCCACGGAGAATTGTGCACGGTTCACAGAGGGGTAGCCTCGATCAGTGAAGATAATATATGTGAATAATAATGGGGTACCTAAGCCACATAGCTTAAGTGGTACCATGTTCGTAGACATTTTGCTTTTAAGTCTTGGTTAGTGGTTCGAGTCGCGGCACGCCCAGGTGCCTCCATTATTATTCACACGCCATATGTTACTATCACATTTTCCGAGTCTTGTAGGTACATATCTCCACCAATCAAATCACCCCTTCCATGAATCGTACTCGCCTCTTCGTAGAGGTTGGGACAAAACCCAGCATGAGGAAAATATCTTGACCCTCTCAACAACATTAAACGGTAAAGTCTCATTATGAAATATAACTATGAACCGCCAACATCTCGGATATGATGTATGAGAAAACAAAATACTCCAGATTCCACGCTATATATAATTTCTTCGATAACATCACACATTCACACTTGATAGCCAAATCTATTAAAAATTATATATAATTTATGTAGTTTTAAACTTTTTTGAATAATTTACTTTCTTTAAATAAAATTTATTGAAAGAAACTTACTCAGAGAGGATAAATTTGAGAAATAGAAATTTTAATATATTATTATCAACGGTTAAATACTTTGTGCTTGGGAAAAATTGTGTACATAATTTTAATAAAATTGTCTCTCAAAATATCAACATCGTTGATGAAATTTCACTTTTAATATTTTTCGTAATAATAAAATCTTAAAGACAATAGAAAAGAGTAGTAATAATAATAACTTGTTAGAATAAATTTTCTGTCCTCTAAAATTGGCTCTAAACATTTAGCACCCATACACGAATATGCATAATACATGAAGACATTCATGTATGTTCATTGTTTATGAATATAAGCTTTCGCATTCACATGTTAAAACTACAGATTAGATAGAAATTAAATTGAAAAACCATTTCATTTAATTGAACCCAAGTTCATTAGCTCATAGTTCAAATCGATTATGATTCATGTTTGAAATTTTTTACATTAATTTGAGTTTTTTCCCATTCACCTATAGTTTGTTTTAAATGTTTAACTACACATGTTAATTTACAAACTCTAATAAAATTAACCCTGTTTTATAACACCATAAATTGCATTAGAATTTTTTTTTAAACAAGCTGAGATCTTTTGAACTTTTTCGAACTGGGTTGATGTTGGGTTAGTATAGATCAGATATATACCTCAAACTATATGGAGATGATGGGAGACGAAACTCTCAAACATGACAGGAAAATTGCAGATAAAGCAATGGCGCTCCAAACTGGGACTGCTTGGGTTGTAGAAAGGTAATGACAAATGGAGGAATATTGCAGATAAAGCAGAAGACAATGTAATCAGAAACCAAACAGTCGATTCGCAGATATATGCTAAACTCATAATACTATAAGATCATTATAAGATAAGATCCATCATCATCTGCAATCTTTTTCCCTATCCTAGTCCCATTTCCCAGCCTAAAAGTTCAAATAAGGCTTAATGGTAGATATATTTGTCTACAGCAACCAAGCATCAAATGCTTACTCCAAATACAATACAATATGCAGATGACGTAAGTTCCTTGAAAACAACTGCTGAAGAAGCCTATGCTTACAGCTAATCAAACCTCCCTACCCAAGTGAATCAACACAGTTATTAACATCAATAACCTAATTGACCCCATTTCTGATCATAAGTCCACCAAGAATTTGAAAGAATTTATAACACGTAGATATACACCCATAAAAGATTTTCCAATTAACAGAACAGCAGGAACTGAACTGAATTTACAATCAAGCTAGGCAAAATGTGGCCAATCTCATCAACAACTTTATATAAAATCTTCCTTTTAACAAAAAAAAATTGAAACATAATTTTTTTTTTCACAAATACCTTGAATACAAGCAAGAAAAACATAAAGAAGAGAGCAACAGGGAACAACAGCCCAACTACCAAAATCACCACCATCCATAGACAACTTGTGTGTACTTATCTTTAAGCCACCTAAAGCTTCTCCTCAAGGACCCTTTGACCTTACCTTCCACACTATACATCTTGTAGCTGGCAACCCTTTTCTTCCTCTGGAATTCAGGGTCACCAAAGCTCCATGGATTCGAAGAAGATGAGGCTGAAGTACTCTTCCCTTTCTTCAACTTGAAGTCCCTGTTGTTCCCCGAGTTGTAGTTGTTAGCCATCTGGGACTGTGCATAGGCAGCAGTACTATGGCACCTGAGGTCATAAGAAGCTGAAGGCCTAGGTGGTCCATGGTAGGTGTCCAGCTGCATCATTCCATTGCCATATGACCTTGATCTGTTGTAATCTTCCATGTTGGATTTTTGGTAGGCTCAAGACAGATAGATTCCAGAAGGTAGTGGCCTGGTGAGTGGTTCTATTTTGGTAGTTGAGTTTCTTTTGATCTTGACAGGTAAGGGAAGGAACAAGAATAATAGAAATGGTGGGTTCCTATCAAGAGTAGAAAAAAGTTATGGAGGTGATAATATAGTTATAAACTGATATTTTGGATTAATTTAAGGCTAGCATTTGCTACTTTTCCGTTTTTTTCCCCATTTTGCTAATCCTGTGACCGACTTTGGGAGACACCTATATTCGGCGTGTTTAACGGGGAATCATGTTGTCCTATGCCTACAACAATTATTTATGTTCTCCTAGTTCTTGGTACTATACATTTGCATTGACCAGTCGTACTCTGAAGCAGAACCTATTTAATATTTATTATGTCAACTTTTTTGGGTTGCTTAAAGAGCTTTACCAATGTTTTTTTCTATCTTGCCCTGTGCTATTCTTTTAAGCCTATTCCTAACAACAGAGACGGAGATTGAAAGTGGTGGAACAATTATTTGCTGCACTTTAATTAAGTTGCTGTTAAACTGTGCCTTTCATTCAACTCCTTTTCTTTACGTTTGCCTCATCAATAATCACTCCTGACTACCCTAAACCAAAAGCCAAGTTGTGGTCATTGTATGTGCTTGTTTCACAAACTAAAACCAGCTCACTAATCCAACTCATACCCTTTGAAGCAGTCCAAGAACTCAACTAAATACATCTTTTAATCTTTTTTCTTCTTACTCGTTGAAAGCTTGAGATGAGAGATTTATGCATTCTCAAAATGCTTTCTTAAATCATTTTGGAATTACTTTCTGATATGAAATGAAACCAGTGGCTAAGCAAACGAATGGCCATCACTCATTTGTAAAATTTCAGTACCTTTTTTTTTTTTTTTCCTTTATTTTGAGGGGCACTAAAGTTGGTAGAAAAATAAAGCTAGCACCTTTTTTCATATGCTTTACAAAAGCTAAATCGGCATTCTACCCTCCCAAGTGATAGTGATAAGGTGCATCAGGATCCACAAAAGTTATCAACTTGACTAATTGTAGGGTTATAGGCCTTTACCCCTTGCCTGCAGTGCAGGTTGAAAGGGATTAAGTGAAGCAAGGTGCCATCCGAAAGGCTCAAAAGTCAAAAAGGCATGACCAAGAAATAGTCTAGCCAGTATCTTACTTTGTGCAGGTAGATCACACAATCTTAAATTAGCTGTACAGCACTTTTGCAAAGAGAATGAACAGATGCCATCGAACATGGTCAGATACATGCATGTTTCACAAAATTTTGAACCCGACAAATGATGAGGCTAGGGAAGCCAGACAACTCCACGACTCCGAATTTGTCATTAGGTATTGGTACAGCAGAGATGAGCAGAATATTTCGATAGCTGAAACTTGAAAGAATGATAAATAAAATGGGCAACAATGCCTAGATGACTAGAAACCACCTAAAGCTACAAAAGGTTTACATTAATCTCCTGTCACTACTTTCTTGATCAGATCCAAATTCTCAAACAATAATATGCTATTGAAATAGAAAGATAGGGGACACGAAAAACTTACCATAAAGGCAAGTCCAATGATCTAAAATAATCACGTTCCCATTCTACATAATCTCCCCTCAAGTCTCACATACAGAAACTACAGATGGAAAGAAATAAGAACATAGATAAAACAACATGATTTAGAATAAACTAGAACAATACTACAGACATTTCTTGCTTAGACACACACCAAATCAAAATTTGAACATTGGGTTTTTTATATGGTAATGGGAGCTCAACTAAATGTGCAGGAACGAAATCCCTCCCAGTTGTAACCGGACCTCCTAAACTTTGTCATTCCCAGAGAGCCATTTACCTAGCCAGCCCGAACCAGAATCAAATTAGATCAGCAACATTTGATGGCAGCTCCTCAATTACAACATTATAAAACCTCTGGATGTCATATAGCATCCTCTCATCATCTGTGGTTACAAAGTTGATGGCAACACCTTTTCTCCCAAATCTTCCACTACGACCAATTCGATGAAGGTAGTTCTCTGGTTGTGTTGGGAGATCATAATTGATCACAAGAGAGACTTGCTGAACATCAATACCACGAGCTAAGAGATCAGTGGTGATAAGCACGCGAGAGGATCCAGATCGGAATTCCCGCATGATAATGTCCCTTGCATTTTGGTCCATATCTCCATGGGTAGCAGACACTGTATGGTCACGGCTACGCATCTTATCTGTAAGCCAATCAACCTTACGCCTAGTGTTCACAAAAATGACACTTTGGGTGATTGCTAAGGTCTCATAGAGATCACAAAGTGTCTCAAGCTTCCATTCCTCCTTCTCAACATTGACATAAAATTGCTTGATACCCTCAAGGGTAAGCTCATCACGCTTCACCAGAATCCTCACAGGTTTGTTCATGAACTTCCTTGTGATTTCTAGGGCTTCAGGAGGCATTGTAGCAGAAAACACTCCTACTTGAATTTTAGGTGGCAATAACTGGAAAATATCATAGATCTAGCACATGCGAACAATAGAAGTCAACAAAACAACAAATGGAAAAACAGAGATACAAAGAAAAAAGCTAGGAGAAAACCGATAAAATTCCTACGTCCAAAATACTAAAATGCTAAGAGGTAAAAGACTTCCTCTCAAGCATAAACATGCAAAAATCTGCCTAAATATTCATTATATCCAATAAGTAGCTTTCCAACTAGAGCCATCATCTTCTAGGCAAAGCACAAGAAATAATACATACAGCTTATAAGTGAAAAAAAGGACCTGATCCTTGAAGCCTCTTGAGAGCATTTCATCAGCTTCATCCAAAACAAACATCTTTATATGATCAGGGCGGAGAGATTGTCTCCTCAACATGTCAAATACACGGCCAGGTGTACCAACAACCACATGAACCCCAATGGAGAGAATCCGTTGATCTTCACGGACACTGGTCCCACCTACACAAGCATGAACCTTGACACCAAGGTAATCACCTAATGCCCGCATGACCTTCTCAATTTGTTGTGCTAGTTCACGGGTTGGTGCAAGGACCAATGCTTGGCACTGAACTAAGCTGTAGTCAAGCTGCTGTAGAATTCCAGAGCAAAAAGTTGCAGTTTTTCCTGTTCCGGATTGTGCTTGTTGAATTACATCAAGTCCCTTGCAAAAGGGTACAATTCCTCTTTGCTGAATTGCAGATGGCTTCTCAAAACCTTCACGGAAAATTTTGACTTAGCAAGCAGAAATGTAAAGGGTCAATTCTTGAACAATACAAAGAAATGAAGCTGCCACTAGAACATGAAAGCCTATATTTTTCACCATCGCAAATCACAAGATCTTAACTGGCAGACATATAAGCTGAAAGCCTAAATTGGTAACAAGGTAATTGATTTTGAATCACCTGCAAGGTGCGATAAGTTTTAACAGTGCTACCTCACATAGTAAAGAATGATAGTATCCTCTCTGCAACCTTCAGGATTTTTTTATTAACATAGTACTTGAAATATATCCAACTTACCATAAGCATAAATGCCCCTAAGAAGATTTTCTTGCAATCCCATAACATCAAAAGTGTCATAAACCTCATCATATGAGGTAAAGAAATCTTGCCCCACAGCTTCAAGTCTGCTCATATCAATGTACCGAACAAAGCCTTAGAATTCTTCCAATAAAATCAGAACTCAGAAGCTTAGCAAACTATAAAAGCGCCAGTTAAATAATCAAATAAACCATGAAGAAACATTAAAAAAAAACTTCATTTACCACCAATGAATCTGAAAGCCAAATGCCTAGAAACAGCACAAGGAAACAGTAAACTTACTCATCCATTTTAGCATCATACTGGCGAGCATCAAATTGAGAACCCTCTGGAGCTGCAGCAGCCATGACTACAAATAGCAACCCATATTTAAATAACTCATACATAATTACAGATTTAATATCTGACTTAAAGTGGCAGTCTTGCCAGAAAAAGCCAAAGCATCAAGCTGAAGACAGTTCAGTTTGGTCTTAATCAGAACAATTAACCAAGGCAACACATGAACTTCACCTATCTTCTATTCGCATATGGAGCTAAATGCCAACAAGGTCGCTGATCGTTTATATAAAGCAAAAACAGTATACGTAAACCTAGTTTCTACAAGTAACACAAGCAATTTAGACGTTTGAAGTACTTTTGGATGAATAAGCTGCAATAATTCAGAAAAGAACAACAATCCAAGTATCGAAAAAAGATCTGTCGGATTAAAGTAAAATTCGTAGCTAAAACAACAAAATCCAGCTGGTTTCCGTTCTTACTTGTTGATTCCACAAGCAAAGACGATACCAAAAAAGAAAACTCATAATGCTAAGAAAATACTGAGCATAAGCTGAACTAGAGCAAGGGTAAAAAGGATAGAAAAAAAAAAGAATTACCTGATAATAAAGATGATTGAGAGACGATAGATAGCTTACGGGGGTGATGTTTTGGGGGTTAGGGTTTTGGCCCCAAACTCCTTGGATATCTGTCTCTGTGCAAGTAAGGGAGAGGGAGAATGTGTAGTTATTAGCTATTGTGACTTTTGTAAGACTGACATAGAAAAAGAAACCCTCAATAGGGATATTTGTTTTGACGATTTTACCCCCCATTGCTTTCATTCTACGCCGTCGTTTCCTTATTGTTGTTGATTCTATAAATTTAATACTACTAGAATAAATAAATAAACAGTCAGTACACCTGTTGATGGTTGGGTCATTCGTCTAGTTTTAAAAATTTGTTCGAAATTTAGAAGGGTTAAACAAAAATATTAGGCTCGAATAATAGGATTAGACAAAAAAATCACATCCATTTAAAATATGGGCTGAGCTCGGATCTTAAATGTTCAAGCTCGAGCTTGGTCAACCTATTTTTAAGTTTATAATATTTTATATTATATTATTTTTATATATTATGTAATTTAAAACACATTAAAAAATAAATTTATATTAAATATATAATATTACTCTAATATAAACATTAAAATAATGTTAAAGATGAGTATATAAAAATTTTCAATAAATAAAAAATGTAAAAATTTATTAAATGTTAAAATAATATAATATAAATATTTTTAAAAAAATTAGAAAAATAATATGGGCGGGTTTAAAATAGTCTTGAGTTATTCTTTTGTAAATATGAGTGGGTTTGAATAAAATTTTAAACTTATATTTCGAACCGAACCGAACCGAATTTGAACAAACATAAAATATATTAATATTATATTTAAACCCAATCCATGATCGCGTTACAATTTTATAGTTTTGTATTTTGTCGAAAATCTCTATAACCTTTAAAAGTTTTTCGGTTATTTGTTTCAAATTAACGTCGGAAAATATCTTTCTTTCTTTTTGTACATATTAACGTCGGAAAGTGTAATAATCTGGCTTGTGATGTTTGTTTAGATTTGTTTTTGTTTTTGTTTTTGTTTTTCTCATGGTCTGATTATCGTTATGACTTATGAGTCAGGTAAGGCGTTGTTTGGTTTGTTTTATTACACTAATTTGTGCTGACGTTTGTGATCAGTGTCTGAATTCGGTTTGTTGATAATTTTTGATTAGGAGTGATTAGAGAGATTGAATATTTTTTAGTACGGTGTTGATAGTTGAGTTAAAATTAAATTAATTAATTCAATTAATTCAATTCAGTTAATCGGTTGGTGGGTAAATTTAGTTTAGTTGGAGGTCGGTTAATGATTTTTTGAAATTTTGGTTATCAGTTATTTCGGTTTGAAACCGAGTAATTGATTGAACTAACCAATTAATCGAAATAAATAATATATATAACCCACCGCAGTATATAAATAATTAATATATGTAATGTTTCTAATGTCTTATTTGTTATTTTCATCTCTATTTAAAGTTTTTTTAACCATTAAATAAAAGAAAATGAACATTAGCAATGTATTTTTTTATATATTTTATACTTATTTTAACCAAAAGACAAAAACATATAAATTTCGGTTAACTCGGTTAACTGACCAAATTAACCGAAAGATTTCAATTTAGTTAATGTATTTGAAAAAAACTTTGATTAGGTTAACGGTTAAATGTTTTTATATTTAGAGTTATTCGGTCTGGGTATTAACTGAACCGACCGTTTTAACACCCCTAAATTGTTTAGTAGCCTATTCATTGCCTATTGTATTGCATTGCTCATTAACTTGTTGGGCCTCGAGTGTTTTACTTTGTTGTAGTTAGACTTGTTCATTGATTGAGTTATTTGTTCAAACTCAAAGATTTATTTAAAATTTGAAAGAGTTTTAGCAAAAATATTATACTTGAAAAATGAGCTTGGGCAAAAAATTTTGACTTGTTTAAAATATAGACCTGGCTCGAGTTTAAACATTCAAGGCTTAAGTCCGACCTATTTTTAAGTTTGTAATATTCTATATTATGTAATTTATAACACATAAAAATTAAATCTATAGCAATATATAACACTACTATAATGGAAACATAAAAAAAAATGTTAAGATAATTATATATAAAATTATTAAATATTAAATTTAAAAAATATAAATATAAATACAATTTTAATAAAATAATATAAGCGGGCCCAAAATGAGCTTGAATTAGTCATTTGTAAATATGAACGGACTTAATCAAAATTTTAAACTCATATTTCGAGTCGAATCGGACTTAAACAAAGATAAAATATGTTAATATTATGTTTAAACCCGACTTGAACTGTACCATAAATAACATTAGTGTGTTTTAAAGAAGTTAGTATAGCTTATGTTGCTGCTATTCCTTTGAGTTAAATTTACTTTATTGTAGTTAGAAGAATTTAAGGTTGCTATATTTCCATGAATCCACACTTGTCATTTATGTTTAGGTTCCTTTAACTTTGAATTTGGACCGTCAACCATCTCTTGCAGGATTAAATTTTGTCATTTATTGTTGCTTGTTATAGTCATGTGTGGACTTGGAATTTGGAGGATCATGGTATGGTGTTCGTAATCATAACAACAAAATGAATGAATTGTAAGTTTTACGATCAGCCCTAATTTTTATGTGATTAATTCTTAGACATGTGTACGTAGTAGTGCCAATTTTCTGAGTTTTACATGCTTAGTGTTTATGAGAGCTTTTGATAAAAGGGGTTTGATGGTCCAAATTTAAGTCATAATTCTTGCACATAGAATTCGAGAAGCAGCCTGTTATTCAACAAAGGGGAATTGTGTTCTTCACTAGAAGTGTAGATGTAATTCCGCCAGCATGGTCTGGTACTGGTAAAACAGCAACATTCTACTGAATCTGCTCTGTAATCTTGCTACAGCACAATTATGATTTAGCTCAGTATCAAGCTTTGCTTTTTGCAGAACCCATCGAGAAAGTCATGCGAAGAGAGATTGTGAAGAGCCGCTGTTGTAAAGGCAGTTCACATTGAGAGAGTTGCAGAGAGCAGTTGGTGGCGAAGAGACATGAAGGGTAGTCTTATAGAACGACTTACTTTTACTTGTCGTCCAGGTGGTATTTATAGGAAAAGGAAGGCTAGTCATACACTCATATCCCTCAAGTCTAGGCGTTGTAGTAGGGTAGTGAGTGTCAACTTAAGATTTCATTGTACTTCACTTGAAAAAACCAAATGGAGCTAGGAACTACTAGATGTGATACATTCATGGGTACTTGTAGGAGTCTTCTCAATATATATGTTATTTGGATTGTGTGGTCTTAAGAAGGTAGTGTCTGTACGAGGGTGTAAAGAGGTTTAAAGGGTGAAGTTTGTCAGATGATTGTTATGAGGTTGCATCACCATTATCTAAGCTGAGTTGCCTGAGCTAGAACTTGTGGATTTGAGTTTTATAGTATTGGGTCCTCCATACTGAATGTGAGGTACAACATATATATTAGTTCAAGAAAGTGTTTGATAATATCATTACTAATAAAATTAATAAAATTATCCTATGCTATTTTATCTGATTATCTATAATTCCATATTAGTTGGATTATTCTCACTTTAACATTAAATATATATTCATCATTATTATTGATTTGTCCTTGACCAAGTGTAAATAATTTAATAAATAATATATAATTTTGGTCATGTTCCATACGTCATCCAAAAAAATAACTTGGCTGAAAATTAACATATTCAATTTATAATCCATAATCAAAATAAAAAATATTAATTTTAGATAAGGAATTATTGCTTAATAAATTCGGAATTTCTAATCATTTTTATTTTATTTTAACATCCGATCCTATTATCATTTAAAAATTATTCTTTAAAGACTTTACTTTTAAATTTTGGCTTTCTTTAAAATAATATGAAATATTTTAAAAAATAAGGATAAACATATAAAATAAATATTTTTTAAAATTTAAAATTTATATCTATCAAACGATCTGATTATATTTTGTACTTAATTTTAAATAATATACCAAACAAATTGTATAACCTAAATTCAATACTTAATTTTTCAGTTTATCAAACAACACCTTAGTTAAAATTGGTATAAATAATTTATAATAAATATTATGTAATTTAGTTAAATATTTAGTAGGTCAAAATATACAAAAAAATTATCTTTTATGAATAAAAGTTTCAATTTTAAAAATAAAATAAAATTTTCATTTGAAAAAATATATGTACTATTATAATTTTATAAAATTAAAAACTTAAATTTAAATTATGAATGATTGTTTGGAATGGCATAAACTAATTAGATTTTAATGTAATTATTTGTAATTACTAGTATAATTACTCCTACTCTCCTCCTCCTCCAAAAATTGAAGAATATAAACACTCAATTCAACGAAAATCACTAGTTATAATAATTATAGAAACAAACCATGCACATATATATATATATATATAATTATAATCGCACTCAAATCATAAAATAATTTTACAATTGCATCCAAAAATTAAAATTTCGTTTGGATTATATTAACATGTAGTAATACTATTCATGTTTGGGTTAATTTAATAATTACATTCCCAAATCTACTTAAATTTGTTCGAATTAATAAGCAATATATTAGTTTTTTGGGGGACTAGAATTTCTTAGAAAATAAATAAATTAATACATGTTCCTCAAAATATATATATGTGAAATTCTGAGCGTACGTACCAAAGATAAATTTAAGTCTTAAATTTTGATTAAGTTCATCGGCATTTATTTTTTAAATATTTTTATATTATAAAAAATAAAAATAATTATAAATTAAATAAAAATAAATTTTAATTTGAATAATTATGAATTTTTAATACTAACCAAACCAAAAGTATCAAATAATAGCCACACCAAACACTATGTTTTTAAAAAAAAAAAAATTATTGTTGCTCATCAACTCTTAAATAAGAAGATAATACGTTTCAACGCTCTCAAACACACGTCTTCTTGCATTGGCAACAATGCCCATGTCAATCGAGTTAAAACTCAATTAACATCTTTAACACAAATTTACAAGGAAGAAAAAGAAAATCTTGCTCAACAAAATATATTATTTCATACTTTTAAAATTTAATGTAAAACTTAAATTTCTTCATATCTAAAAATGAAACCTAAATGAATTAAACTCGACCGTAAGTCTTGTATAATTTCTCCATAAACCAAAAAAAAAAAAAAAAAAAAAAGAAATGGACGATTGTCTGCACACTTCACATCTGTAAATGCACTTTTTTTCAACTACAATTTATATTTTTTTCCTTAAAAGGTAAAAAAAAAAATTGAAACAAAATTGAAAAAAAAGAGAGACTGAAACGATCGGGACGCATGCATGCATGGGAAGGGCGTTGTTTGCCAACCCTGAAGAGCCAATGGCATGCATACATTGATGTTACAAAGTTAAAGAAGCATGTGGGTGAAGCACATGCATCTGATACCCTGAAAACCCTCACATGCTTCGCATTAAGCTGTCGACTGTTGACCCACAAACCGGCCTTTTCCTCATTCCTTCATCTGTTTTAATGCCATAAGGGGTGGTTGGTTCATGGTCCTCCACAATCCACATATCTCTCTTTTACTTTTTAATTCATATTTCTACACTTTCTCAGACAAGAGAATAATTAATTTAATATGCTCCATCTTTTCTTTTTTTCTTGGGAACAAACAGTTGACTGTCTTCATCCTTGTACTGCTGTTAAAAAAACTGTCCTAATTTGGACAGTATTGCAGGTAAGATTAGGTTAAATATATAGTCCAGCATTGAAGTTGTTGGGTTATCTTTATTCAATTTTATGTTTAGAAACGAGTTTTAAGTAAGTTTATAAAGTAGTTTTTGATCTTATCCTTTATACATTCCTCGCAAAACTGATTAATTGATTATATATATAGACAATTAACCTACACACAACTTACCCACGACAAACAAGGCTATCTTTGTGATTAGAACATGACTTTTAAGTAAGTAAACACCTAGTTGCTAGGTCAAGAGCTGAGATTAGGATTAATTGCTTTTGAATATATATTCCTTTTTTGATTGGACAAAATTCAAAGCTGAGAGATCATTGAAAGAAGGGGGAATATAATTGGTAGTGGTAGGAGATGCAAATGGCAAAAGGCAAAAACAACAAAGTACTGATGGGTATGTATGTGTGAAGCAGGGAGCAGGTTCCTTCAAGCTTCCCCCTGTGTTGCCATTTGTAATCCACACACACACACATCAAAATCCAATCTCTGTACCAACTTGCCGAAAGTTGTAGAAACAGATAGGGTATCCCAACCCTCTACAACTTTCTCTTCATTCTATAAACGTGACAAATAATTAAATAAAAATTTACCAGCCTTTTGAATACTATATGCAATAATATTTTTAATTTCATATTGAAAATTATAAAATATTATTATTGTTACAAATAAAAATAGTTCCAAATTTGAAAAAAAGAAAAAGGAAAAGGTGTTAGCCTTTAGCCTTTGCATATATAGAAGATGCTTATCATAATTGTTGAAGTTGGGGTTTGTGGTGAGAAATGGGATCCCACATGTAAGGGAGCCTCATTTTCAACTCTTGACCATCTTGAAAGGGAAAGTTTAGGGTTAGAAATACTCCCCCCATTTCCATAATGGGAAAAACACTTTTATAATTCTTTTGTTTTGTACCCACTATATGTCATCATTCTTAAGTACACTAGTAAATTAGGTTATTCTCCATTATGGAATCATCTTCTTCTTTTTTTAAAAAAATTAGGTTTAATTGCTAAGTCAGTACACTTTTTTTTTTATTATATAAGAAAATACTATACTTTGCATTTGCTTAAAATGATATTCTTTTTAAAAAATACAATAAAAAAATAATGGATTAAATAATTCTTTAACTTATTTTTTAGGGTAAATATCTATAAACAATGATTATATAATATATCATATATGATATATGTATGTCTATGATCTGATTACGATCTTAATTATGATTAAGTAATTGGATCAACGCGGATTGCATCATTACATTAAAGGTGAAGCATGCTTGATTTGGAAAAAGAAAAGACTTAAAACAATAAAAATTCTAATTTTTCAATAAATAATAAATTCTAATGAGACACATCATTAATTAATTCTATTTTTAATGACATACCATTATTTAATTCTTCTTAATATATAAAATATAAAAAAAATTATATGTTAATGTTGGAGGGAGGGGAGGGGGTTACTTTACGCTAGCATCAAAATCTAATGGGGATAGCGAACCAAGCATTTGGGTATGGAGTGATTGGTCGGAACACTAATTTGTGATATGATTCTTTTACATATATAAAGCATCATTTATTTATGTTTAATTTATAATTAATTAAATATAAAAGCATATATACTTTAAGGTGCATTATAGCATATAGCAGCGCCGTATTGGAACTTTGCGTTCTCATGCGGTGTGTTGAGCTCTCATTGGCTCAACCTAATAACTTTTACTTTTAACGAAAACCACTCTTTCATTCTCTAATTTATTTTATTTACTAACCTTTTCTTTTTCTTTCTTTATCTTTTTTCAAAGGCAATGGGGAAGGACCAGTTGCAGTTTTGGGTCCCAACTTCATTTGTTATGTACTGATTCAAAATTTAATTTAATTTCATTAATATTACCAGGTGACTGAATCATAAGAAAATATATAAAATTAACAAGTGTACTCTTTCAAAGTGTAATAGAAAATATTAATTATTTTTATTTTTATTTTGATGAATGATTAGAGGGGGCAAAACTCTAATAGCAACATGACCGAATTCAAACTATACCTAAAATGATGAACAGCCTAACTATCAAGCCAACGCATAGAGTTCTATTTTTAGTTTTTTTTACTACCATGTTTATATAACATTCTAAATTTTA
The DNA here is from genome assembly GCA_025698515.1 of Gossypium sturtianum. Classification (NCBI taxonomy): domain Eukaryota; kingdom Viridiplantae; phylum Streptophyta; class Magnoliopsida; order Malvales; family Malvaceae; genus Gossypium; species Gossypium sturtianum. The sequence goes on from CM046955.1 coordinate 169,549,547, forward strand.
TGTTGTCATTTATGGCATCTTTGGTAACTATAATTAAGAAGGGTGAAAAAGATGAAAAGAAAAATGGAATTCAATTTTTTTTCAAACACAAAATATTAATTGAATTAAGCATATTGGATGCGATACAATCATGAGTCGGGGATTATATGTAGAAAAAAATGGGTAAGAGAATTTTAGGAAACTTCTTGTTTTACCGAGACAAAGCTAAAATTAATATAAAATATGAGTAGGGGAGAAGTCAAAAAAAAATTTGGGGTTAGAATTAAATTATATATTTTTATGATCGTCATTTTGATAGTTTATAATTTATAATTTTTAGAGGATTAAATTAATTTTTATCATTTTTAGAGAGTCAAAGTAAAATTTTACTATTATTAATTTAAAATTTTATAAATTATAAAGGCATGAGGTTAAAACACATAAGTCTATAACTTTCAACATGAGTGTGCGTAATATTCATATGTTATTAAAAAAAACAATATTAAACAAATGAATGAAATACTTTTAACTTCATAATTATGTTAATAAGTTATGTTAAATTGAAGAAAACAGTTAAAAAAGAAATGTTGGGAAGAATATTATATATAGTAAGAGACATGGTTGTGTGGTAATTCCAATGAGGAAGAAATCAAGCCAATATGATGAGTAAAATATATGATCTATTTTTTACTCATGCTTTCTAAATTAAACCAAGCAAACAGTCAAAAACAAAGACAAGAGGGCATTTAATGGGGAAAGATGAAATTGATTATATCATCAGAGGGAAAGGTTGAGGATTGGGGAGGGCAGGGTTTTTAAAGATTTAGAATTACTAGATGCATTGGCAACAGTAATCTGTAATTGAATAAATGAGTGTGGTTAGATTTGTCTGGGCCTTTGTCTTCATCAAAAAGATAATATGTCTTCTTATAATAATATATTAGAAATTCCATTAATAAATATTTTATTGGTGCTACTGCCTAAGGATTATCTATAGTAAATGAGAAACCCTTATTAAAGAAAACCCTAAGTATAAAAACCAGCTAATTAACAAAAATATACTTTCTTTCAATTTCCGGAAATGGTATTAAAAAAATGGAGAGTGACACCCACATTTATTCCAAACGTGATGCAACCAACTTCTTTTCCATTCTATATAAAGCCCCCCAAATCCTCCATTGTTTCCCACACCAAAGCAAAACAAAGCCAAGACATGTTTCAGTACTCTAATATTGAAACATTTCTAGGTATATATTATTTTATATGTTATATAGGGATAATATGTATACCTAGCTAGGGAAGTCATAGAATCCAGCTCCAGGGCATGGGAGTTTGGCCTGCCAAAAAAAAAAGAAAAAGAAGAAGGGGGTTTTAGGGTAAGGGAGGTGACAGAAGAGAGTGAGCACACAGGGTACTTTCTTGCATGCTTGAGCCTTTCATGCTTGAAGCTCTGCGTGCTCACTCTCTATCTGTCATCCACTTCTCTCTCTCTCTCTCACTCACTCTTTCTCTTTGTTGTTTATGTTTTTCTATGAATCTGTGTAAAGACCAGCTGCTTGCTATGCTAGGGATTTTCTGTTTATTTTCCATATGTATACTGTGCATAGTACTTGATTCATTTACCTTGTGTACTTGTGGCTAAGGAAAAAAGTCATGGTCGTTTCATTTTGATAGGACTACAAAGATCTTGTACTTGGCTTGCACTTTTACAGTGTTAGAGCTGAATCATACCATACTCCATCGAAACCATAGCCCGAAACAAAGACCAAAATATAATAAATTTTCTAGCTGTTAGGAATTCCAGCTTCCGTTTTCATCTTTAGTTAGGGTTTCATTAACTACCTGACTAGATCTAAGTTGAATTCGATAAAAATGCATGATCTTTCAGTGTTATTATAAGCTATAATTATGGAAACATGGAGTGTGTAGCATAGAATCCCGACATCAGAGTTAGCATGTTACTATATGCATATATATATGGTTCAGTTTGTATATGTAGTTAACTTGTGAAGGTGAAGATATATGCAGGTGCAATGGTGGATCTACGCAGTTGTTTCAAGTGTTTATTACAATTACAAGAAGAATGGCTCCATTGAATTTTTGTTTTGTCTTTCATTCCTACTCTTCCTGATCTACTTACAAAGGTGTATATATGAAAGATATGCGAAATGAATTTCTCCAGTTCCTTGCATGTGTGCATCAGATCTGTGGATATGGAGGTGTTAGAGAAGCAGAACCCAGAATCTGCAAGCTTTCAAATAACTGGTTCTTCTTAGTTTGTGAAGTGTTAGTGTCATCTGAAAAAAACCCTCAAATTATAACCATGTTGATGTTGACATTTCTAAGCAAGCAAGTTGGAAATTCTCTTAATTAAGGAGAAGTAAAGAAGATGATAATCACTTTCCTTTTGCTTTTTTCAATGTTTTATTTTGATCTATCTGTGACGGCTCGTAATTTTACTTGGTTTATTCGATGCGATTTCATTTGTAAATTCAATCCAGAAAAGGAAACCGAAGCATTAATTTTTTAAACAACAGAACATTGATTTTCTCGTAAGTTGTACCGTTTATGTTATTTTAATCTGATCCAAATTCGTCTTTGTTGTTATTTGATGAAGCAAATCTAATAAAGTAAAAAGTTCATTTAACAAACTAATGGCAGATCTGAGTGTAATAATGAATGCATATGTTATGGTTTGTCTCATGAAAGGGTAAATAAAAAGGAAATCATTTTCAGGGTTTTGGCTTAATCAATCTCAAAATATAAATTACAAAAAAAAATTCAATCCAGCCTGCATTATATAATAAGGTCAAACTAAAAAATCCGATCTTAACTCTTGGGTGCAATTTTATCTGCTCTTCGTTTTGAATATATGTATATGCTTTTTTTTTTTAAAGAAAATTAATATATGTATATATACACACTATTAATTGGTGACATTTTCTTCATGATTAAAATCTCATAGGCCCTTTCAAAAGATTTTTTTTCTCGCAGGCAAAGGGAACGATGGATCATATTATAAAAATTTATCAATACAGATAAGATTTTGGTTTTCTTTGTTTGCATGGTTGAACAGTGTAAATTGTTCTGTCCTAAATTGATTGCTTGATGGCGTTTTTGTTTTTGGAGAAACATAATACACGTTTAGCTTGCCTGAGGTTTTATTTGGGGAAATCAGCCGCTGGTCATAAGCCAGCCTTAGTAAAGTGGTTTGATTGCTGTCAACCTTTCTCCAATGGTGGTCTTGGTCTTCCACGTCTCAAGGAGTAAAATGAGAGTTTTCTGTTTAAATTGGGTTACTATCTCAATAAGAATGCTCAATGGGTCAGAGTCCTTCAAGTTAAATATAAGATTATAGATGATTTCTCAACAGATATTTCTAAAGGTCATTGTATGGAGATCTCTAATTAAGGTTTGACCCCTTCTTCGTCAAAGCCTTTTTTGGTCAGTGGGTGATAAAAGTCTAATCAAACTTTGGACTGTTTCTTGGATTGTGGAGCTTGGTCCATTAATTAACTTCTGTCTTAATACCGAGTTGATTGATGTTTTTTTTACTCTCAGGGAGGTTGCAATACTCCTAACTCGTATCCGTTACCGAAATAGGGTTATAGAGCATTACTGGAGTTTACAGATTAAATTAACAAATATTTCATATCATACTACATTCATGTCAGAAACCAATCAAAATCAAACATATTGTCCCTTATACAAGCCCTCGAGGCCCAAAATAGGAATTAGACACAAATCGGGACTATATCGGGTACTAAAAAAAAAATCGGAAAACATTGAAATTTTTCAAAACTGCAGGGAACACACGGCCGTGTCACCTGGCCGTGTGTCACACACGGCTGAGACACACGCCCGTGTCTCTGCCCGTGTGGACGAAAATAGGTCATTTTACAAGCCATATTTCTTACCCAATTTAGTGTCAACCTACAATCATCATTATGCATATTCAACTACTATCTTACCTTTCATCATTCAACCACTAATTAATTCACACATCAACATTATAAGGCAAAATTATGCACCTACCAAAATACCAAAAATACAAACTTTGATTTCTAATGCTAGTTTTTCATTTACCTTAAAAGGTTAATAAATAGTTAACGGAAAACCAATAAAAGGAAGCCTTAATAACAAAAATAAAAGCCAGTAATAACAAAAATACAAACCAAATAAGTGGCTAGTCCCAACAAAACACATATAAGCCAACATTTAGCCAAAATAACCTAAACATGCCATTATAACCAAAATCAAACATCCAGAAGTACCGATAGAATCGATGGATAGTGTGAAATATCTCCGATAAGCTTTCAACCCGATCGAGCTTCCGATAATCTGAAAAATAAAGGAAAACAAATACGTAAGCAATGATTGCTCAGTAAGCTCGTATAAACTTTAATCGTATCAATTCATTTCATTACGAAATTTATACTTATCAAGAATAAACATTTATTGATACCACACAATTCAAGAAACCATATTCAACAACTCACAAAATGAGTAAATCCACAGCATCACTTATACATATTATTTCTAGTAAAGTAGAGTTTTAAACAACTTTATACTCTTCCAAATTTCTTTATTCTTATTTGCATTTCTTTACTTTCCACACCCGTTCCATAGGCGTAACACACAAGTTATAAGCATATCATACCTCCATAGCCACAAGCTAGTGCATTTAAACATAACCCTTTTTCAAATTAATCATATGAGAAGCCATTTCATAAGAAATTGCATAATTTAAAACTTACCACTCTTTTATGAGCACAAGCATATTTTCATTTGAACATTTACCATTTCAATGCATCTTATAATATTTAAACATATTTCCATTCAACAAATAGCTTGGCACTTGCCTAAGCATTAAACAACAACACTTGTTAGCGTTCTTGAACATATTTCATATAAATTCAACATCGATAACCTTATTATCTCAACATATCACACTTGAGTTTATTACTCGTCTCAACTTACATAATTTCCATGTATCAACATATATCATAATACATATCATTCTATTACCGTTTCTTCATATACATTTATCATCCAAGACAACTCCCGAGATTTTTCCATTTGAAGAACGACTTAAGGAAAATAGTACATCGTGAACAGGAGCTCGAAAGCTGAACAGAAGCTCGAAAGAGCTAAGCTAGAAGCTCGTAAGAGCTGAACAGAAAGTAAAACATGAGAGTTTGCAACAAATGCTGAACCCCATTTTACTTGGGTAATTTGCCGATATCTTCCTCAAATACCGACATACGCCAAATAATGAATGTACTCAAATCTCGCGTTCAAATCAGACCGAATATCCAATTCAATATTATAGTTCGAACATTAAATTATTTCTAGAAATAGAATATATGCATAATACCAATCATCAATTTATAAAAAAAAAGTTAAATTTTAACTGTACAAACTTACCTGGCTAAATTACAAAATTACCAAGATTCAGGGGCATTTTGGTAATTTTCCATTTTCCTAGATTTTCCACTCGATCCTGATCTAAATTAATAAATTCATTCAATATTTTAATTTATACAATAAAACAATTCATTTCATGCAATTTGGTCATTTTTTTATATTTTTACAAAATTACCCTAAAGTTTTACTTTTATTCAATTTAGTCCCTGAGTCCAAAACATGCATATTAACCATTTTTAATACAATTCCAAGCTAGCCAAATATTTATAGCATTCAATACAGCCCATTTTTGCAATAATTTCACAACAAACCTTTGTATTTTTACTATTTCAACAATTTTGTCCATAATCGAAAAATTCATCAAAAATCACTTAATAAAATACTTTTAAATAAAAATTAATATCTAAAATTCATCATTTGTTATCAAAAATCACAAGGTTCATCAATGGTAACTTTCAAAATTTTCAATAAAATCAAAAACTAAGGTAAAGTTTAGTTGGACCTAATTGTAACAATATAAAGAATATAAAAATTACAAGAAACGAGTAGGAATTGAACTCACATGAAGCAAAAATTGAAGAACCACTTAGGGTTTTCTCTCGTATGGCTGTTTTGGCCGAAAGTTTTAAGAAGAATGCTAAAAAAAATCTCAATTTCCTATTTGTTTTATTTCAATTTCAAATAAATTACCAATTTGCCATTAGATCACATTATTTTATTATTTTTCCATGTTATGACGCCTCATCCATCCAATTTAGGCATATTTATTCCTTAAGTCCTCCCTTTTTTTATTAATCAAGCCATTTAATAACTTAATTATTATAATTAGCAAGTTTTTAATTAGCAAGTTTTGCACATTTTCAATTTAGTCCTTTTTAATTAATTAACTATCGAAACGTTAAAATTTTTCAATGAAACTTTAATACCACCTTATTAACACTCCGTAAATATTTACAAAAATATTTATGACTCGGTTTATAGAAACGAGGTCTCGATTCCTTACTTTCTAAAACCACTTGACCCAAGGTTTTACCACTCGAACCTATTAATTCATTATAAGACATAAATTACCAATTCAAAAAAAAAAAATCTTTTTAAAACCATATTTGACTCGTAAATATTAATTAATAATATTTACGAGCTTACTCGTCGAATTTGGTGACCTCAGACCACTATTTTCGACACCACTGAAAAACGGGCTGTTATAATGGTGACGACAACTGATGGTATTTGGAATTGGAGCTACTTTATCATTTCAGAAATAATATTATTTCTTATATTGCAGGCATTTCGGCACCGAGCCCTTTAGTAGGGTGTGATACTTTGATTTCAAAGTGGTCTACAAATGGTAGTTTTATTGTTAAATCAACTTATAGTACTCTAATGAAAGATTCTTTTCAACTGATGACAACAAATGGAAGCTTGCATGGTCCTTTTTTGGCCCTCAGCATGTTCGACAGTTTCTTTGGTTAGTTCTTAAAGAACATTTGCTCACTAACGCTGAACGTTGCAGAAGAGGTATGGTTAACAATCCTTCTTGCAGTTTGTGTGATGGTGCTGAAGAATCAATTTTACATGTTCTTCGGGATTGTTGCAAAGCAAGAGAAGTGTGGGAGCAGCTTATTCCTTTGAGTGTAAGGAATAGTTTTTTCCTCCTATTCTTTGTAGCCTTGGTTGTCTGGAAACTTGATGAATAAATTTGGCATAATTTGTAATGATGCCGATTGGCAAACCTTGTTTGGTATTATATGCTGGAAGACTTGGAAACAAAGGAATTTTTGTGTGTTCCAAAAAGAGCAATTCAATATTATACATGTTCTTCAATCAGCATGGTGTTGGGCAAAAGCCATTAAGGAAATGTCAGGATGTCCAAATGGAAATCCTAGAAGACAGATTCGTGATCAACACGAATCACACGGGCGTGTTGCACGGGCGTGTCCCTGCCGTGACAAAAAGGAATTTCACTCGGAATAGGGTACTTAGAGGCAAAGAAAGACATTCCAAAAGCCTATATAAACACCCTAAAGGCCAACCTTTAGGGGGCGTCCAGCTAGGCCAAGGAGCCGAGCCAGAGAGGTCAGAATTGTGGGATTTACTCGAAAAAAGCCAGTTGATTCATCTCAAGAAGCCGAAATCATACTCAAGACGGATGATCTCTCCTTCAATTCCTTCAGGGGGTTTTAGGGTTTTCTTATGTTTTGTTTTATCTTTTCTTCTGAGATGTATTTTTTTATGATTATGAACTAAACTCCTCAGATACCTGAGGGGGATGAAACCTAAGACGGATCTTGTTATTGTTTTCTGAACTATATGATAAATACTTGATTTGTTATTAATTATGTGTTCTTAATTCTTGTTTTGATATTTCAGGATATTGATTCAAGTATTGATGTGCTTAGGCAGAGGAGGAATAGACCCTGCCTAAGAGTAGATCTAGCATAATTAAGCGGAGTTGATCGCAACCTTAGAGATAGGATGATGAAAATCTGCCGGATTAGGGTCAAACCTAATATGGGAGTCCATAGATCGAGTTAATGCAATTCTAGAGGTTTTAATTAGAAAGAGATTTCAATTAATCAACCTAGGGTTAGACGTTAGTAGCCTCGAGAGATGTATTAATATAAATTAGGAATTGAACTCACATGAAGCAAAAATTGAAGAACCACTTAGGGTTTTCTCTCGTATGGCTGTTTTGGCCGAAAGTTTTAAGAAGAATGCTAAAAAAAATCTCAATTTCCTATTTGTTTTATTTCAATTTCAAATAAATTACCAATTTGCCATTAGATCACATTATTTTATTATTTTTCCATGTTATGACGCCTCATCCATCCAATTTAGGCATATTTATTCCTTAGGTCCTCCCTTTTTTATTAATCAAGCCATTTAATAACTTAATTATTATAATTAGCAAGTTCTTAATTAGCAAGTTTTGCACCTTTTCAATTTAGTCCTTTTTAATTAATTAACTATCGAAACGTTAAAATTTTTCAATGAAACTTTAATACCACCTTATTAACACTCCGTAAATATTTACAAAAATATTTATGACTCGGTTTATAGAAACGAGATCTCGATTCCTCACTTTCTAAAACCACTTGACCTAGGGTTTTACCACTCGAACCTATTAATTCATTATAAGACATAAATTACCAATTCAAAAAAAATCTTTTTAAAACCATATTTGACTCGTAAATATTAATTAATAATATTTACGAGCTTACTCGTCGAATTTGGTGACCTCAGACCACTATTTCCGACACCACTGAAAAACGGGCTGTTATAAAGGTGACGACAACTGATGGTATTTGGAATTGGAGCTACTTTATTATTTTAGAAATAATATTATTTCTTATATTGCAGGCATTTCGGCACCGAGCCCTTTAGTAGGGTGTGATACTTTGATTTCAAAGTGGTCTACAAATGGTAGTTTTATTGTTAAATCAACTTATAGTACTCTAATGAAAGATTCTTTTCAACTGATGACAACAAATGGAAGCTTGCATGGTCCTTTTTTGGCCCTCAGCATGTTCGACAGTTTCTTTGGTTAGTTCTTAAAGAACATTTGCTCACTAACGCTGAACGTTGCAGAAGAGGTATGGTTAACAATCCTTCTTGCAGTTTGTGTGATGGTGCCGAAGAATCAATTTTACATGTTCTTCGGGATTGTTGCAAAGCAAGAGAAGTGTGGGAGCAGCTTATTCCTTTGAGTGTAAGGAATAGTTTTTTCCTCCTATTCTTTGTAGCCTTGGTTGTCTGGAAACTTGATGAATAAATTTGGCATAATTTGTAATGATGCTTAGGTGGCAAACCTTGTTTGGTATTATATCTTTGGAAGACTTAGAAACAAAGGAATTTTTGTGTGTTCCAAAAGAGCAATTCAATATTATACATGTTCTTCAATCAAGATGGTGTTGGGCAAAAGCCATTAAGGAAATGTCGGGATGTCCGGATGGAAATCTAGAAGACGATTCGTGATCAACACGAATCACACGGGCGTGTTACTGCAGGCGTGTCCTCGCCGTGACAAAAAGGAATTTCACTCGGAATAGGGTACTTAGAGGCAAAGAAAGACATTCCAAAAGCCTATATAAACACCCTAAAGGCCAACCTTTAGGGGGCGTCCAGCTAGGCCAAGGAGCCGAGCCAGAGAGGTCAAAATTGTGGGATTTACTCGAAAAAAACCAGTTGATTCATCTCAAGAAGCCGAAATCATACTCAAGACGGATGATCTCTCTTTCAATTCCTTCAGGGGGTTTTAGGGTTTTCTTATGTTTTGTTTTATCTTTTCTTCTGAGATGTATTCTTTTATGATTATGAACTAAACTCCTCAGATACCTGAGGGGGATGAAACCTAAGACGGATCTTGTTATTGTTTTCTGAACTATATGATAAATACTTGATTTGCTCTTAATTATGTGTTCTTAATTCTTGTTTTGATATTTCAGGATATTGATTCAAGTATTGATGTGCTTAGCGCGGAGGAGGAATAGACCCCTTTCTAAGAGTAGATCTAGCATAATTAAGCGGAGTTGATCGCAACCTTAGAGATAGGATGATGAAAATCTGCCGGATTAGGGTCAAACCTAATATGGGAGTCCATAGATCGAGTTAATGCAATTCTAGAGGTTTTAATTAGAAAGAGATTTCAACTAATCAACCTATGGTTAGACGTTAGTAGCCTCGAGAGAGGTATTAATATAAATTAGGGAATCCTACGGATCAAGTCAAGTGAGTAAATCGTCTGATTCAGAGTTAAATAACAAGTGAAGTCTAGGTGGATTGTTTCTCGGGTATTGTCTTAATCAATTGGTTTTTCCCACAAGTATTTCCCCAATTCATTATCTTCGTCTTAGCGTCTTTAGCTTAGTAGTTAGTTAATTTTAGAATAAATAACAACTCTCTTAATTCTTAGGCTAAATAATAGAAAGAAAGTCAGTATTAGTACTTTTGGTTCCTTTGGGTTCGACAATCCGGTCTTGCCACTAAGCTATACTACTGTTCGATAGGTGCACTTGCCTCAATCTTGGTGATAGTTAGTTTCTAGGCTAGATCATTCATTATATAAATATTAAGACTATCGATACACACGATCAAAGCTCTGGTTCCTTTCTCATTCAGGAACAATAAACTTAATTCAGTATCAAACAACTTATACAAAGAAAACAAGAAAACAAGAAAGACAATAGGAAAAAAAAGGAAGAGAGACCTTACGGAGGCGATCGAGAGTGAAGGAGAGGAGCTCGGAGACGTAAGGCCGTTGAGAAATGGAAGCGAGAGGGAGGATACTGGCCATGGCGGAGGCCACTGACGCTGATAAGGAAACGGCGATGTCTCCATTCTGTAGCTCCATTGCCATTGCCAAATTATGGTTTGCTGGATCCTGGAACAGATCCAGAATTTGGTTTAAAGGAGATTGAAAAAAAAAAGTCGGTACAACTTTAGTTTGCTACAGCTTCTTTTCCAGTTAGAACATTTCTGGATCCGGATGACTTTTTGGTAGTGAGTCTCCGACTTCCGAGGAGTTAGCGGTTAGCTTGATCATATCAGGCCATGTCAGCATTCTGGCGGGTACCCGATTTAGACCCCTTTTTTTTAACTTACAAAATGCTGTGTTAATGTATTATTATTATAATTATTTTTTTTATTTTTACTGATTCCAACCTAAACTATTCTTACGAAGATGAACATTAGACTGTAATTTGGAGTTTATTTGGTTTTTTTTTTTTTTAAATGCAGAAATAAAGTATAGATTGAGTTATTTAATTTTACAAATTAAGGGGATTAAAAATGAAATATATCATTTATTTTTTAATCATCTTAAAATTCTACCGTCAATGTATATACATTAATTCATTTTATGTAAATTATGATGAAATGTTTTAATTAGCTTAATATAGGTATTCTTTATGCTTTACAGTCATGAAAACTAATTTTTTAGGAATTGTGATTGTTGTTGCTAAGTTTTAAATTTATGATAGATGAAATGTTTAATTTGTATGGAAAAATACAATCATACAGATTAAGAACACTTGCACAAGTTCCAAACAAATGAGGAATAACAAAAACCTGATATATTATAATTAATTTATGTCTAAACATCCCCAGAAATAGAATGATAAACGAACATAAAAAATGAACAGGCCAAATGGCTTCTTGATTTCTCTACATTTACCTGCGAGATACCATTACTCCCCATAAAAGAACATATAAACGTCAACCCTTCAACAACGCAATAACACAACAGTGAAACAAAACAGCATTACAAGTGACAAGGATGCCTGAAAAGAAAGAGGGGAAGCCTTTGATACATAGTAGTAAGGATAGGGATACTGGATTGGTCCTACTGTTGCAGGTGGCCCTTGACCATTAGGTGCGTTGTAGAAGTACTCAAAACGAGGTGGTGGTGGACTGGCCTTTGAGGAATACGATGAAGGTGCTGGTGGTGGCGGGGGTGGGGGTGAGAGTGGCCGTGGTGGAGGTGGAGATGGAGATGGAAGTGATGCCGATTCTAATGGTGGTGGTGAGCATTGAGAGTCAGGTAATTGTGGTGGGATGTAATCAGGTTCAGGTGGTGAGTTGTGAACTGATGGTGACGGTGGTGAAAACGACTTCAGCTGCGACGGAGGTGGCGGTGAACAAATGACTGGACATGTTGTGCATTCGCTGATGCATAGTGACCCGTCTGGTGGTGTCCCCATTTCATGCTCGGATGTTACTCTAGCCAGCATGATCATGCCCATGATCCCTATTTTCAGCCATTTGCTTCCTTGGAAAACTCGACCCATCACCATTTCTTTAGTTTTCTTGTAACATAAGTTGAAAGAAACCAGTTATGGCTATATGTTCTGAACCTTTATCGACACAAATGCCAAATGAAAACTACGCACCTTTATACAAGCGTGTGTATGGCTCTTCTAAAAGTCTGGTTTAGATTCTTCCTTAATGATGGTTTATGTTGCTTTGCTGTAAAGTGAAAGATTTACTTCCACAACTTTTTTTTTTTTTTTTCAATTGTTAGACAGATCGGATTAAACAACGAAATGGCCAATATTTTGGACACATAATAACACTAGGTAGCATTGATTACTGAAGAGCTTGAAATTGGTAACCCTTCAAATATAATTGCATTACATCATACTACTGAAAAAAAGTAGACATCGAATGAGATGGTTAAAAATACATTAGTGCTAATCTGCTTGGCTTTTGAAGCTTTCGCTTTCATGGCAGGGGAGAATCCAAAGCTGAACTTGGTTGGTAATACCATTCTATACCTTTTTTCTTAACATAAGTTCACCTTTGCTTAATATGTCACCCTTTAAACTTTATTCATTGTTTGTGCTTTTCTTTCATAAGAGGGCTCTCCTGATTCTCCTTTTCCTCATTGCAGCTTTCTAGGGAATTCTTTGCTTGTAGAAGCATTTTGTATGAGTTGGAACTAATTGTTCTAGGCCAGCATGGAACTAATTGTCAGGCCATGTTCATCCAGAACAAGAAAAAAATACCTGTGTTATTAGATGATTCAGTGTGTATCATTATGATTTGTGATACTAATGAACGACTTTCATATATTATACATCTAAATATAAGACGGGAAGTAAGTTTTCAATTCTTAAAGATAAATTTTTAAAAAAAAGAAAGAAAAAAAAAAGCTGCTAATTGTTCTGCAAGCACAAACATGAAGTAATTTTAATAAGGCTTAATTTCCGAAAGCAGCTTTTTGTAAGTACTAAAATGATCCTGTAAATATACACATTTCCTATGTTATATTGTATAATCCAGCATCCATCCATCCCTCTTCATCTTGTTTCTCTTTAGATGCAAGCAGTTTCTTTCTCTCAGTCCTCCAATCTATGTTGGAACTTCAGTTAGTGCCATCTTCATTACAGTTTGCCGTTTCTTAAGGGTCAGAATTTGCAGTCTTAGTCAATGATTCCTAGCCATTACACAACAAAACTATGTAAGTAAACCAGGTTTTGAGTAATAGTCACTTGTCTGAAGATGTTCTTGTAACTATTCCTGTTTCTTCTGTTTATTTGGCTATGATTTGAAATACATAAACTTTTCAAGCAATGCATCTAATTTAATGTGAATGATAGATAAGTCTCAAACCTGACTATCTGCTGACAGCATCGACCTCGAACTGCGACTATTAGCACCGGTGTTACCATCACTGCTATAACCACCGCTGTTACCCTGGCATCCATGGCTATGCGAGTCAGAGCTACTTCCCAAGTCTCTTAATCGGTTAAGTTCCGGCACTATGACAGTGCCAAGATCTGGTCTGTCCCTCTTTCTCAGCTCCACACACTTGAGTGCTAATTGAGCAAATGATAAAGCCTCTTCAACTGGCCAATTTGGTACCGCTGGATCAAGCATATCGGCAAAAGTTCCTTTCTCAATGGCCCTTCCAACATGGTGAGCAATACCCATTGGAGGCTTGGCTGTAATAATCTGAAGCAGCATTATTCCAAGGGAATATATGTCTGATTTAGTTGTTAGCATGCCTGTTTGTTGATATTCCGGATCTATGTAACAGAATGTCCCTGCAGCTGAAGTCATGTGATATTGTGTCACACTGTCAGCTACAGAAGGTGGAACTAGCCGTGCTAGGCCGACATCGCTTATTTTGCTCACATAATTTCGGTCTAAGAGAATGTTAGCTGGCTTAAGGTCCCGATGCACTAGTGGTTCTGGCTTTGCTTGGTGAAGGAATAAAAGGGCAGTCGCGATTTCAGCAGCTATTGTAAATCGTCTCCTCCATGAAAGTGGAGGAGTATTGCCCCTTTGGAACAGCCTATCCTCTAAACTGCCATTGAACATGTATTCATATACCAGGCATCCATACTCAGGGCAGGCACCAAGGAGAAGGACCATGTTTGGATGTCTCATGCAGCTAAGAACCTCAACCTGTACAGGAAACAAAGTATTAGCTTAAGATAACCATGCCAACAATCTGTTTGGTCTTTTCCAACTGAAATTAAATGATCTTAAGAACATGATAATCCTTGTTTGATATCCCAACATTGACAGATAACCTCTTGCTGGAACTGTTTCTTTCCTTGAGCAGCATCAGGTCTTAAAACTTTGATGGCAACCGGAGTGTGATCAAGTTTGCCTTTATAAACAGGTCCATAGCCTCCTTCTCCGATCTTATTATGTGCTTCGAAGTTTTCAGTAGCTACTTCTATTTCTTCAATGGTATATTTTCTATACCGAACATCATTATGAGCCAAAGCATTCAAAGCTCGATTCTTCTCGTCAGCCTCCTTCTTGGCTTTAAGCTCTGCTTGTCTTCTTCTATGTGCTTCCATCTCTGCTAGCCTCTTAGCTGCCTCAGCTGCTTCAATGGCTGCTTTGCACTTAGCCTTCTCCTTCTCTGCCATGGCAAGAGCTGCCTCTCCAGCTTGCCTTGCTTCCTCAAACTTACGAGCCTCCTCCATCTTCCACTGATGAAGCTCATTAGCCTGGACTCGAAAAAGTCCATTAATTATGTTCTCAAATTAGTGTTATTGACACTTGGTATTATCTTGTTGCTTTAATTGATAGAAATTTAAAAGTTGAGACTATATTGGTATAAGATTACCTTTTGCTTGGCTGTAAGAGCTTCTTTGCAAGCTGTGCTGTACATATCCATGGTTTGCTTAAGTTCAAGCTTCAACCTTCTCATTTCAGCTTCTATGTCTCGCTGCAATTCACGGCCATGCATGTTAGCAATTCTGCCATTAAACAGCCAATGCTTTACTGTAAAATAGAATAAAATTTCACTATCTGTCAATTCTTCTTACAGAGCTTTGCGGGAGTTGCCCCGTAGAGGGACCGGAAATCACAGAAAAATCTAAATTTTGGTCTGAAAAATCGATAGATCCATGGGAACGTTTGTTTGGAAAACTCGAGTCACTAGACAAAGAATCTTGGCTAGATGAAGGCTGTGCCGCTCGCATAGCTGAATCAATGTCAAATGACAGATTTGCTGGCGAGCTTCTTTGCCTGTCACGGTCACGCATAGGGGCTTTCGGGGTATTATCCACTGACATTCTATCCGCTCCTGCATTTCTCGACCCTCCCCTCGCATAATATGCTCTGTTTTAGATACAATGTCAACAACGGACCAATATCCAATCAATAAACAACAATGTAAAACCAAATTTTCCTCACCTGCTTCCATCGTCTTCAAATTGATCCGACGGAATCGGCGGTGGCATTCCGCTTGGTGCCTTTGGTGGGGTAGCAGTATTCGAAATAGGTCGCTGTGCCGTACGCATTGTCAGTATCTTACCTTTGGAAATCACATACACAGAACAAAAATCCGGTGCACTTTTGATCAAGCTTGCCGAAATGTCATTCTTGCATTTCCTATACGTCAAATAACTGAACCCCTTTGATCGTTAGAAAATGATGAAAAGACATAAATTCGAGCTTGAATAAAGAAGGAAAAAAGATTTATATTGCTTAACCTTGATAAACCATTCCTTGTTGCTCCGCCAATAACTAGGTTGTTAATCAAGTTTTTGTTCACGTAGTCCATAAGTGCTTTACAGATATCAGCATCATCCAGGACAACCTCCTTCAATTGAATCTGAACTTGACAATGAAAAATTGGATATCAGCTTGAAATTTGATTACAAACAATTATAATACTGTTCTGCATGATGATTGTTTACCGCTTTGCGTGCACAGTAGCCGCGAAAAGGAATGAAAAGCTGGTTTATATCGTAATCAGATTCGCTTTCACCCACTGCATGTTGGATTTCAGAACAAAAATATACCAGAAAAAGGAAGGTTTAAGATCAATAATTTCATTAACTCTTTTCTTGCGTCACAAGGCAACGAAGGTAATAACAATGATACTACTACTACGAGAAAAGAGAGAGGGTACCTACGGTTTCTATGCCTAACATGGATCAAGATGATGTAGGGATTGGAGACCACGAGATGATCAATAGCCCAACGTACAGCATGTGGGCTGTTTTTATCTTTGTCGATGGCCACCGCAGTGGTGTTGGTCGGCATATTATCATCAGAAGAGAAAGGAGGAGCCATATCTCAAGGGAACAAATCCAGAACTTTTGTCACCGGCACCACCGTCACAAACGCGCCCCTCCACCTCCCGATATACAACTTCTTTTTTTATAATATTTTATTTGTAAGACAAAAGAAAGAAAGAAAGATGGGAAGGGAGAAAAAGCCTAGTCGAGGGGCTTATTTCTGCCGGTGTTTAGACGCAATGCAATGCGATATTTGGTCATGAAATGAACTTTTAAGAATCTATTTCCGCCATTGCCTTGTTTTAGGCAATTTGACCTGGCCCGTTCCTTCAACAACTGTATTGTAAAACGAAAGGAAAAAGAAAAAAATGGCTGCCATTTGAGTTTATCAGCAGTTTTTATTGTTTGTTTTATTTTTTACTATAATTAGAGCATTTGGCCATCAGCCGATCAAGTCAAAAAGCATGATATTTCAACTTCAGCTCTTCCTTGGAATGGTTGGATGGATCAGTTCAGACGATGCTAAAGGAACTAAAATTAGAGCAAAGCTATTTTCCTTTGTGGATTCTAACTACAACTTCCCCACCATTATTTATATATGGCTGGATAGTTTTTTTTTTTTTTTTTTTTTTTTTAAACAAAGTGGATCTTTTCTTGAGAGGAATATGCATCCTTCTGGATTGTTTTTTTAATATAAAAATAGATATTTTTTTATAAAATTTTCCAAATAAAAATAGATAAGTTATATTTATTTTTTAAAAAAAAAGTTGAATTTCTCACTTTAATTTTATATACACGTTTCTCTCACATTAGCAAAACTTTTAAATGTTTTGTTAGATGTTTGAAATTTTTTAAAATTTATAATTAGATCCCAAATAATAATTATTAAACTTTTACAGATAAAGAGATACATCAGACATTGAATTTATTTAGCTTGAATGCATCATCTAAAATAAATTTTTGCATACGGCTATTTTAGAGTATCATGTTAATAAAGTTTGAGAATTTGTCTGAAGTGGTCAAAGAGTAGAAACTATGACCACTGAAAAGTAAGAGTGCATAGTAACATGGCTGCTAAAAAACTAGCGCATGTATGATTTGGACACATGACCTCTATAAATGACTCATAGGCAATGAAGGTGCCATTTGGATCTAAACCAGCTCTTTAGCAGTCATGAGTTTCCACCACGTTCGTTTCTTCATTGGTGCAAGAGGTGCCTTTTTAAGTTTTTTTCAGAGTTAGTGGACAAAATCTTGAGAATGTGTTGATCTTTTAGCATCATTCAAAGATAACAATACCTTTAATTTATCAATATGATATATCTAACAGGATCAAAAGCCAAGTATGTGTGCATGGCTAATGCTGATACGGATTTCCAGTTGTTCAGCAAGGCTACACGAAGAAAGTTATTACAAAAACTGAAGAAGCATAGACTTCAAGGACATGAAAATGAAGTATGTTATAATTTTTTTGTTCAATGTTTTTTCCTTACTATTTTGCGTCTCTTTATTTATTTATTCTGTCTATATAATAAGATCTCACATGTTAGAATCTCACATTCAACTTAGTTTTGGAAAAAGTGAGTGATTATAGGCTTTGTTGCTTATGAAAATCATTTCTCTTAAAATTTTTTTACATAAACATCCTTCCTTATAAAAAGGTGGCCAATACTAGTAGTATATAGCTATTAAGTACATTGCCTCAAGGCGATCAAAAATGGGGACCAAAAGAACCCCAAACATAGAGCTCAAGATCACGTAAAACCCAACTCAGAACTCAAACCAAATCAACAACAAATGTTTGGAAACAAGACTTATAGACAGGTGCATGCATAAAACTCGCGTGTGAGAGCGTTGAATCTGTGGATCAACTATATCCCTATTGTCGCAACGAAAGAGTCAAATTTAATGACAAAATAAAACAGAAAAAATAAAAAGAACAAATACAAGAAATTATACCGAAAATAGAAAATAGGAAAAGGTTTAAGAAAATAGGATGAAAAAAAGTACAAACAAAGGAGAGAAAAGAAAAAGAAAAAGATAACATCGACCAAACTAATTAGTCATGTAGTTTCACAACAATCTCATCCTCCTCGATAAATAAATAAATAAATAAAAACTCTATTGCAAAAGAGGACAAAAGAGCTACTAACCATCAATGGATAGTAGCATCCCATCAATGGATCCATCCCTGAGGCCAGTAGATAACTGAACCACAGTTCAAGGCTTAACTTTTCATAAAGGATAGAAACAAAAGGAAAGGAAGAGAGGAGAGGAAAGTGTAACGGCAAGCCACCTAGCAAACTAGATTTAGAGCTTGATTACTTTTAGAGACAAATCAGAGAGTTTGTTTTAGAAAAAGAAGAGAGATGATTGCGCATGCATTTTGTTGGGGTAGAAAAGAAGGCAAAGCCTTGTATTACATCAAACTAAAGACAACATTATCTCCCATAAGTAATTTCCATACGACCAGCAAGTAATGTGTGTTTGACCCCTAGTGCATTGTTGGGCCAACTAGCCATGTAATCGGCCACTAAATCTGCCTCCCTGTAGACGTGTTTGATTTTAACTCATGTATGCTTTTGGCCAAAGAAAAATTACTGGCGTCTTCCTTTGCTCCATTCAGCATATGAAGCATTAATTTATTATCAATCTCAAGTACGATTTTCCCGTAACCCTGGGCTAATAGCATCCCATCACCCTAAACTCACAATTTCGCTTGAGTGATGGTATAAATTTCTAAATTCATCATTCTGAACTCAACAATTCCATTATCATTTAAATTTCAAAGAAAATCCCTTAGAAATAAATTCGAATGTTTCTATCTACAAATGTTGAGCACAAAAATAAAAATACATTTTTCAAAAGAGTTATTTTCATTGTAGAACGAATATAGAGCATATTTTAATTAAAAAATTATCATTAGATTAATGTTAAGTTTTACTTGATGATATCCACTCAATTTACTTAAAACTCTTTCCCAACTTACTAAGATATGTGTCACCTAAACCAACCCACAATTTCATCAACACCATGATTAATGTCTTTGGAAAAAGAAATTATTTTCTTACTAATTTCCATAGCCGCCCACATACCATACCAAATTCTAACTGAATATTGGAGAGAAAGAAAAATGGTGATGGGCATGGGCTTAGATATTCATTCATACATTTTGCATATTCTAGAATCATAACATAATGAGTCGAATACAGGAATTTGAGATTTCCTTAATTTATTAATAATCTTTAATGGGGGTTTTATCTAGTTAAGGATGTACATGCCGGGAAATGATGATCATCTTTTAACTTTATTTGAAAGAATTGAATGATTAAATGAATATGAATGGCATTTGGGTTTTTGCCAAACCCACCAAAGATTCGGAAAATTCAACCATTTGACACGTTAAGAGTTTCATGGAGCATCCATCCACCTGCAAAATTGTCTATCTTATATCAATAGCTTTGGAAGCCTGCAATCTTTTATTCTAGGTAAAAGACTCATTCAACAACTACTCACTGCCACTGCACCCTCATTTTTAATGTTACTAATCGAAACTTCATGCATACAAAAAGTCAAAAAGAGACACGCATGGTTGACTATGCATGTGCCTTTCAGATTTGCCCAATCTCGTTTTTACTGTTTACCTATTTTGGGTTTGATTTTCTGAACTGGTCCCAGAGAATCGAAGCTGACAGTTAACGTTATGCTTTAAATCTTGGCTACCTTTTCTTATTTTCAAATTTTGGCAGAAACAAAAGTAGCAGTAAATGTTGAAAAATGGTGACCTTTGTGTACCCCACTTGAGCCCCTCTTCACTAAATCAAGTAACATTCATTCTGCAGCACACCCAGTAATCAAGCAATTAAGTTTGTTATCTATGTTCATTTTAGACTTCTTGAAATTCCAATTTACACTCTTCTTGTTTTTGAACTTAGCTTTATTTGGGTGATGAGTGTTTTAGTTTTAGTTTTAGTTTTACTTTTTTAGTCAAAACCCTCTAATGTAATATACATTACTAAACTTATATTTGTTATTTAGTTAATAACATTAATGAATTAAGTATCAATTCAATTAAAAATTATCTAAAAATTAATAAATATTATTATAGTAGTATTTTTGTCATGGGTTGCGTATGGAAGCCCGCAATCATGACACACTTGTGTGATCTATCATGTTTAAGAGAGATCATTTGGCTTAATTGAACTGGCTCGTTGCTTGGAGAGATTGAAGGCCCATCTACAAAGCATGACAAATATGGAACGTAATCTTCGAAGATATGCAATCTTAGATATGACTTGTAACTTAGAAGATATGATTCTATAATATTAGATATTTGATTTTGTAGATAGCTTTTACTACTAGCCATTGATATACTTCAATTTGTACCATTGATTTTGGAGGCTCAACTATAAATAGAAGTCACTTCCCCTCATTGTAAATCACTTCATTGAGTAATAGAATTCTTGAGAGTATTCATTCAATTTGCTTTTGCTATGCGTCAATGCCTTGGAGGAATTTTATTTAAATCCTCAATTGTTGGGAATTAGATTGACCTAAGTGTTTTTGAGTGAAAAAATTGCCTAAGACCATACGGATTGCAAAACTAAAATTCTATACTCATGATATAATGCGATAGTTAATTACCTCTATCTCTTAACCAATCCTCACTCATGGGGATTAGTCACTGCTGCTAATGATGAATACCTTGATTTAAAAAAATAAATATTTTTGTTATTTTATATTTATAAATTATTTTAAAATTAAATTAAATTCACTAATTTCAACTTAAAACACCAAAATTCTCAAAACCTCATTTAATTTTATTTTTCTTTTCGAAATACTGCATTTATGCGTAGCCTAATAATAAATAAATAAATAGATTCTGCTCAAGTTTAGACTTATTTTTATATGTTTTTACTTGTACCAAAAGAAATCAAGATTCTTCTCGAATGTTTGCATTTTGCTCCTTTTTATATAAGAGTAAAAATTCAATTAATAAAATTAAAATAATATGTCTCTCAAAACATATTTAAAAAATTAAAAACAAATAAAACATACATCATCATTTTAATATATATTTTTTCAACATTATTTATCATTTTCCACACTAACAATGTATAAGTATTGACAAACTTGTTCCGAAAATTCATTCCAATATGAAATAAAATATTTATAATATGATTATAAATGTCAATGTGAAAGTATCATCAAGCCAAGCCAAGCCAAGCATATATTTTTTAATAATTAAGATGGATATCTATAATTGCCAATGCCATGACTCAAGCCACCAATTTGTGGGCCTAAAAATTTCACAACCATTTTCGTGCCTTTTCTTTTTTGTCCGTTACTAGCAAGAGAAATTAATTATTTTTATTTCATATATATATATTTTTAAATTTTATCAAATTATACAAATAAAATGTGGAGATATCTTATTGTCAAACAAGTTTTGAAAATTAAGAGAGCTGAAATTACCCAAAATAAAAAAAGAAGAAAAGAAAATAGGAAAATCCACGTAATCTAATTCCATTCTAAGGCCACCGTCCCACACCTACCGCCTAGGCGCCTACCACCTCCTTATCTAAACAGTTTAACTAAAAAAAGTAAAAGGCCTCGTTCACACTGGTCGCTATTTTTCTTCAAAAAATGTTTATTCCAGTTTACAAATTGCAACTCTATGTTGGCTGGCGCCTTCATCCAAAGTTGTAAGGTTTGACTTTCTGTTTTTCCTCCTTATTTATTATGGAATTTATATAGTAAATTATTGGTGTTTATAACCATTAATTTAATAATTTTAATGAAAAATGTCTTTTAGTTTTTTTTTTCTTAACTGTTAATGCATTTAACATGATTGATGAATTATTTAGTTAACACAATTAATGCAATGTTATTTTAAGGAAGCATTTTACATTTAATCATTAATTATTCTTATAAGAAAAAAATAGTGTATTGGTTATTTTATAAAGTGGGTTGTAATTGAATATTGATGAAATTCGTAGACTGAACATGAAAACCGAATTAAGTTATAATATTTTAAAGCTTCGGTCATGCCTATAATTAAAATTTTTATTTGGAAGTAGTTAAAAATTTAAAACTTTTCTCTTTTTACCAGCTGAATTTATTTCTTATGATTAATTCTTTCCAATATTATTATATTCTTTAAATACATGTATCGTATTTGAATTTGCTTTTTATATAAAATTGCCCACAAAAACACACAATTGAAATTGAATGATTGAATCTCTTTGCGTTCACACTTACTCCAATCTTTTCATACCTTTCTCCCCCGCGCTTTCCAAACCCCACAAGAAAAGAAAAACAAAATGATAAATTCCACAATTAAGTCACCCAATTTTTGTAAATTTTCATTTTGAGCATTAAAAGAAAAGTTTGCAAAAAGGGCACCGTTGTTAGCAAATATTTTATTTTGGTCACTATCGATTGTAAGGGCTACGGAAATTTTACCTGGCATGCCAACTCAATTTTTTTTTTTTTCATGTGAATATAATTTCCACCTCATTATTTGTTTTAAACACAAAAAATATATCATAATATAATTTTGGATATCTTATCATCCATTTTTCTTTTTCTTTTTGAAACCCTTAAGAACATTATTGTGATGTCATCGCCGCTTCTTCTCTAGCGACCATCTCCAATTGTCGACATCACTAAAATGCTTTTCTCATCCTCCTATACACTTTATCGGAGCAAATCTCCTTGAAACAGCTAAGTTCCACTCCTTTTATCCCTTATTGTTTTAGCAATACCATGAGAACCACCTTTCTTCAGCATCGAAACTTTGATCGGGCACAATTGTTCGATAGCCCAAAATCTCCTCTCTCTCTCTTTCTCTCTCTCTCTCTATATATATTTAAGATATATATTTGTTGTCTTTTTTCTTCAAAGAATGGCTTAAAACCTTCTAAGTTTACCCCTTAAGTCATGATTGAAAACATTTTCAATCTACAAATCTTGTCGTCGATGGCATTGGCTTCTAACTATATTTATGTGGTGTAGGTGGGTGATGGTTGGTTTTGACAGTGGTAATTGAGGATGGTTGTGAATGATGGGATCAGTGGTTGAGATTTTGGGTTTCATGGAAGTTGGTTCGAGTTAGAGTAGCATAATTAGTTGATGGAGGTTCAAAGTGGAGGGGATGCGTTAGAGGGTGAAGATTGAAAGAGATAGAGCCAGAATAATGAGGTGGAAATTATATAATTATGTGGGAAATAAAAAAATGATTTGACGTGCCAAATAGAATTTTCGTTAACCTCTATAACCGGGAGTGACTAAAATGAAAATATTTGTTAACGGCAATGCCCTTTTAGCAAATGGTACACAAAATGAGAATATATGAAAGTTGAGTGACCAATTATGTAGTTTACCAAAAGCAAAATTCATTTTTTAATTTATTTAAAATTTCGCCTGTTTTAATTAAATATTTTCCCTTATTTTCATTTTCTTTTCATATATAAAACGCCCAGCTTTGCTATTCCCCAAAGAACGAATTTTTGTTTTTTCCTCTCTATTTCTTGCTTTGAAATGATTAACGGCGAGAATTACAAGCGACGACGGAAGGAAACATTTTCCGACGATGAAGACAGCTGTTCCACCGACAATGAACCCAAGAAGAAAGATTTGAACGGTATTATCACTTCGCTACTGTTGCTTGAAGAGCAAGAAAAGCGAGACCATGAAGAGCAAAACGAAGCATCCAATGAAGAGAAATCGGTCTTGGAGTCCAATCACAAGAGAAAAACTCGAACTATGCTCGAATTTTACACCAATCTCCAAGACTACTACTCCGAAATCGACGAAACCGACCGTGTGAAGCGTAAGAAGTCCCGAACCATGGCGGCATCCGTCGCTGTCGCTGCCGTTAGCCAAACGGAAAACCAATCACCCAACCAACAGAACAAACAATCCGGGTCGGGTCAGCAAAGGCGATTATGGGTGAAAGACAGATCGAAGGCTTGGTGGGACGACTGCAACCGACCCGATTACCCGGAAGAAGAATTCAAGAAGGCTTTCAGGATGAGCAAGTCAACCTTCGAGCTCATCTGCGAAGAACTCAACTCCGTTATCGCCAAAGAAGACACGACGTTACGGAACGCGATCCCCGTTAAGCAAAGAGTGGCGGTCTGCATTTGGCGGCTAGCAACAGGCGAACCGTTACGGCTCGTTTCGAAACGGTTCGGTTTAGGCATCTCGACGTGTCATAAGCTGGTCCTCGAAGTCTGTTCGGCAATACGCAGCGTTTTGATGCCGAAATACTTACACTGGCCAGAAGAGGATTCCTTGCGGAAAATAAAAGAAGAGTTCGAGGGCATTTCGGGGATACCAAACGTCGTCGGATCAATGTACACAACGCACATCCCGATTATCGCACCGAAAATAAGCGTGGCGGCGTATTTCAACAAGAGACACACGGAGCGGAACCAGAAAACCTCGTACTCGATAACCGTACAAGGCGTGGTCGATCCTAGGGGAGTTTTTACAGATGTTTGTATAGGGTGGCCGGGTTCGATGACCGATGATCAAGTGCTTGAAAAATCAGCTTTGTATCAAAGGGCAAATGGGGGATTACTAAAAGGAGTTTGGATTGTTGGGAGTTCAGGGTATCCATTAATGGATTGGGTTTTGGTTCCTTACACACAACAGCATTTGACTTGGACACAACATGCTTTCAATGAAAAGATTGGGGAGATTCAAAAGGTTGCTAAGGAAGCATTTGGGAGACTTAAAGGGAGGTGGTGTTGTTTGCAGAAAAGGACAGAGGTTAAGTTACAGGATTTGCCTGTTGTGCTGGGAGCTTGTTGTGTTTTACATAATATTTGTGAAATGATGGATGAAGGGATCGACCCAGACTTGAAATTTGAGCTTGCTGATGATGAAATGGTCCCTGAAGTTGCTTTGAAATCGGTAAGTTCGATGAAAGCTAGAGATGCTATTGCTCATAATCTTTTACATCATGGTCTTGCTGGCACTGCTTTTCTGTAATTTACAAAAATGGAATTTGGGGGGCAGAGAATATCCAATATTTGTTCTTTTGAAAGATTATAAATTCATTGTTTTTTGCAAGGTAGTATGACATTATTGTAGGGATTAATTGTAAATTTGTTTGAAGGGATGTGTAAAATTCTATATTTGTTCCCTCCAACGAATGAAACATTTATTTAGTTTTGAGTTACAGTGTTAGCCTGTTAGGTTTTCACTTACATTAAGATATGTGTATTCCTTGGTTCTATACTGCTTCCATTATGGAATAAAGAATATGAATGAAATCAAGCATCAAAATTATTCTTTTAGATGTTCAATTTCAAACAAGGTTATATGAAAATTTTCTTTTACTTCTTGAATTTTGTTGTGAACTGTGGCGGGTGATATTGGTGCCATTGTTATATCAGTGTTGTTATGAACGAACTTAGCCTGTTGAGTTAAATGAATGGAAGGGACCCCTTAGGCCCATTTTTGTTACCATTACTTTGGGAGTGCCCCTTTCAGATTTATCTTTGCATATCTCCTCTCAAAACCAGCTTAAAATCAAAATATGGTTCAAGCTTTAGCACTGTTTGTTTTTCTCATTTTTCTCATATGTTATTATATTAACAGTATGAGCTTATGCCCTTGGTTAGGTTGCCTGGTGATTTTATGGTTATTTTAATACTTGACATCCAATCGCAACTGAGTATTAAATTTACAAGCTACACGACAAATCAAAATGATTCTAATAGGACAGGAGATGCAAGTTTATCACCTGATTTATTGGTTTATTAAACAAATAAATGAATAGCTGTCGTGGTGACTTCATCCCCAAGACTCAAAAAACATAGGAATGCTGAAGTCCTTGGCGAATTTCACGGCATAACATCTTTTATTAGTCAAACCTGTAATCTTTCTTGGATGACTTCAAACGCCCCTGTTTTATTGGTTTGTCTTTGTCTGAACATTCTTCAACAAACTAAATATTCTTTTCACGTTTAATCTACCACTCTCGTGGTGTATGATGCCCAAGAAATATGAGATTTCAGTTTTAGCTGTCAACCCCACGTTTATAATGAAATTGTATTGAGTTATGCAAAACAGCTTGCCTTGAGTTGCCTGATTCAGACAGGCATTGGGCTGCAATCTGCATGGGAACTAGGCAATTATAGCAACCATTACATGATTAAAACATGTCGATATCATGATGCATAGAAAGCTTTAAGCAGAAAAATGTATGGTAACTGGTTTGATACAACTTAGGTGTTATTCTAACAGAGGAAAGAGCTCCAGCGATAATTAGGAAGTCAAATAGAGAGAAAAGACCCATTAGTAAACTTACATGTCTTAGTTCCTTGTAAATAAATTGTCATTGTGGCGTTAGGGAGCCTTCCTTAAATATCCATGAAAGGTTTACGTTAATCAACTCCAACAAAGTCCAGTTTAAATGATATCGTAATAATCACATCCACTACAACAGGAGAGAAAAAAGAAGAAGAAGAAGCTAAATTCAAAATATCATATAGATTGAAAATTTGCAGACAATGATCCCGGAAGACAATCTTTATAATCAAACAAGCGAGATTCCAGTAATCAAAAGAAAGAAAACGTAAACATGTGAAAAAGACAAGCATGAGCACTTCTGTCAGCTGTAACAGCACGTTGCCTGTAATAAGGTACCCCCCCCCCCCCTCCCATGTGTTTCTGCAACTTCCCCTTTCCCTTTCATATTGAAACCTCTTTGCTTATCAGCTATTGCCATTGGCGATTTTGGTGATTGAGAGTAGGGGAGGACTACCTGGGCTCTGTTTTGTTCAGGCTTAAAATGGTCTAAACAGCCCAATAATGAAACTTTACCCTTTTGTTTTGATCGAATGGTCCAAAAGGTTTTCTTTTTATTCGAAGAAAGTTTTGGTTTTGCTTTTAAGTCCTAATTGCTTCATCTATTGTGTTGAGTTGAGTACAGTGGTGATATATATATTTTAATTTTTTAAGAAAATAGTAAAGAAATAATTACGAATTTTAAAAAATATATAGTCTTCATGGAATAATTTATTTTTTGTTGTTAAAAATTGGGATTTCAAGGGCGAATAAATATACTAAAGATCAATTTATATGACCAAAGCTTTATAACTAAAATTAACAGTAATTTTCAAGACATTAAAAAGCTTCAAAGAGGGTTAAGTGTAGTCTAAGCAATTTTCACTACCTCATATCTGAAACTAAAATTGCAGCTATTGTTCTTCTTACACTGCAAAAAGTATTAGATTGATTGCACAAAGGCAACCACAGACAGGGCTTTTTTTCTTCTGAAAACTTGCCCACTCCACCAAATGGAACAGCTGTCTTTTTGAGAGCTGCTGCTAAACTGCCTGTCCTGAATGCTGTCAAACATGAAAGGAAGATAAAACAATTTCATTTTCCCCCCCTCTTTGTTTACAATTTTTGATTTCTCCCATGTCACCCACCTTTAGAAAATGTACAACTTCAATGATTTTCTCATCTGTATACAAAAAAAATACTGAAATACTACAAAAGTGACCCATTAATGTGGGATGTCATCACATGACCGAGAACTGTCATTGTCCAATAAAAAATGGACAAGTTGAGAGACCCAGGTGAACTGGGTTTTTTTTTTTTTTGGAGTACTGAATCATTTGGTCTAATTATGGTACAACTCACCACACATGAGATATACATATCATATATGAGTCCTATGGCAGAGTGTTGCTGGTTTAACAGCTAGATTTCACTGTGAAAATTCATTATTTTTTAAGACAATATTGCCTGCATAGATACAGGTAATCTTTCCTACCCTCACATGTCCAAAAAGTACATCTCATTTAGAATCCTAGATTACCGATATTAGATTTTACCGGTTTCTGTGTTACTTAATTATTGTATCATATATGTTTTCTTTTAGTCAAGTCACCATAATTTTAACTCTGATTAATACAAACATAACAACTTATTTTTCTTTTTAATTAAATTAAAATATTAGGAGAGGAGTGTTTGACTGCAGCTTTAATTACTATGTTAGCTTGTTGTACTCAATGATTTGATTCCAAATAATACTTATATATTTATACCATAATCAGTTATACAGTATTAACATTAATTAATAAAAGAGTAATTTTGGAAGCTCCCCTTTTTTACTATTGGATTTTTTTTTTTCAGTAAAAATTATTCACTTCAAACAAATATACCCATCAAAATATTTAATGCTTTTAGTAACAAGTCCCCTTAAGTTAAATAAAATTATAATATTCTACATAAATGAAAACACAAAGTAAAAATCAAGTGCATGAATTATAAAAATCCATTGAAATAAATAATTACACAAATCAATTAAATTAAATATGTCTAGAATTGTAAGTTCTAAAGCATAGAAATCATCAAACTATTGTATTTGGTAAATATTCTTATAAATAATAATTTAATTGAAGAATCCATTATTTATTTACGACCTTTATAATCTTTAAAGGGAAATAATAATATTGTTATTATATATATATATATATATATATATAAAAGACAGCAGCATGTTAAGGTTGTCGTAAGATTTCAGTATATGAATTTCTTTTGTTACAACTAAGATCAAAGGGAACAAACAATAATGCAAACAGTGAGTTTGTGTGTGAGCATTAATACAAGAGATCAACCCTTTTTTTTAAGCAGCAAAAGACAGCCAATCACTGACCAGATAATTAAAAAAAAAAAAAAACAGACAAAAACCCACATTGTATTCGAGGCGAGTGAGCGGCACTTCCAATCAAAACCCAGAACCCAGTGGGCCCGATTGTAGCTTTCTTGTCCTAAAATGTGTTAAATAATCATTTATGACCGGAAAACGACACCTCTCTCCACCACATCTCGAAGGGAATTCACGCTTTCATCGCCGCGCGTGAGAGTTTCTTTCCCCCCATTCCTACGCTGACAACACTCGCTAAATTTATTGCTTAAAAATAAAATAAAAACATATCCTCCACTGCTCCCAGTCCCATCCTGAATCCGCTCCAAAACAAGAATCAATACACTGCCATGATGGTATTTATCCACGTGGATGATTTTTATTGGGTATAAACAGGAAAGGATGGTGAGAGTGGAAGTAGAAGATTAAGAGGAAAATCAGTGAAAGAGCTCTCTGTTTTCTCTTCCACCATCTCTCTTCGTTGGCTGTTGCAGTAAATCAGAAAGTTTTTATCTTTCTTTAAGTAAAGAGATATACAGAAAAAAGTTGAAAGCTTTTAGAAGAGGAAATATATAAATATATATACTGAGAGAGAGAGAGAGAGAGAGAGAGAGAGAGAGAGAGAGAGAGAGAGACGGAGAACGGGAGATTTTAGAGAGAGAGAGAGGGGAAATGGAGGGTATAGAGGAAGAAGAGAGTGGAGAAGAGGAGGTGTTAGGGTCAAGCTTGACGATGGAGAAAGTGGCGGCTGCTAAACAGTTTATCGAGAATCATTATAGAGCTCAGATGAAGAATATTCAAGAACGCAAAGAAAGGTATTGTTTTACTTAAACAAAAAAATTGCAATTTCTTTCTCTCTTTTTTTTTTTTTTTTTTTGCATTATTTACGATCTTTGTTTGGTTGCTGTGAAATCAAAGAAGAGAAAGATAGGCACTTGTGATGATAGATTAGAGCATTTTTGTTGGTGGAATCAATGAACTTTGTAGTCAACTGAACCTAATTTCAATTGCTGCTTCTTTTTAATTCAATTTTCCGGTTTTGAGCTGATGAGTCTGGTGTTTGCTTTGCTTTACTATGTATGAGGCTTTTTTTTTTTTTTTTTTTTTTTTTTTTTTTCCCTTTGTTAGTATTTGGGGAGTGGATTAATGTCAAACTAGGTTTCCATGATAGGAAATTGGGGCAGTTAATAGGAGTATTTAGCAGTTTCCCCAAATCAGGTAATTTTTCGAAAAATGGATTTCGAAGTATCAGGAAAAGAAAATTGTGTTATGTATTCTCCTTTGCTTTTCTCATCAATTAATGGTATGTGCTTATTAAAACTGATCTGGTGCATGCTTTAGTTATAATGCAAAGTTGCTCCAGTAAGAAGCTTCTATTTAATGTCTTTTACAGTTCTCTTTGAGTTGATAATTTTGATGATCCAAACTTCTCCTTATACCATTGATATTTTGTAGTTGAAGCCCCAAACCAGCTCCCTCGGAACAAAAGAAACTACAATCACCTCAAAGGGAACTCCTGTTACTTGTGTCCTTAGGAGATAAAAAATGTTAAAAGCAAAGTTTTTATTTTGGAAAATATGGAAAATTTAGGGCTAATATAAATGACTTATCATGAGGTACAAATGCAGTGCTGTCCAACACATATTTGATTAAGACAGTGAAGGAAAGCATGTTTTGCTTCATTGATCTACAGGGTATGCAGATGTTATTTGTAGAAAACTGATAGATTTGGATTGGTTCATTCCAATTCACCACAACCATGACATCAGGTTATCTTTTTCTTTTTTCATTTTTTTCTGTGTGTGCGCATGCACGTGCAGTGCGCAGATTAAAATATCTGATTTGCAAGTCAAATTATTACTTTTAGTTTTATCCTTAGAGAACTTACTAATTTCATGTGGTACATGATATTTTCAGCTTTATTTGATAAAGGAATTTTAAATCAATTCTAGAATGACTTTTGGGTTATTTTGTAAATGAGATCTATTGCAATGAAGTTTCTTGTTCCTTGTAAGTTGTAACACTGTTTTCCTCAACCTGATGTAGCCTTTTCCAAAATGTTCTCAGCATTTGTATGCTTGAAGTTGGTAATGCCAATTTCAGTTTAAATAACATGATTTAATTTCATTGCAGACGATGGGTCCTTGAGAGAAAGTTAGCTGCTTCAGATGTGCCCAAGGAGGAACAGATCAATCTGATAAAGGATTTAGAGAGGAAAGAGACAGAGTTTATGAGACTTAAAAGGCACAAGATTTGTGTTGATGATTTTGATCTTTTAACCATTATTGGCAGGGGAGCCTTTGGTGAGGTTAGAATGCTAATTCTTGTTGTGTGCCAAACTATTTGTTGCTTCTAACATAACTGCTTCATAGTCTTGGAACAACATGCTGTTTTGGGCTTCTTATTTATATCACCATTTGCTGGCTGCCCGGAGTATTTTACTACTCATACTTGTTCTGCAGGTTCGGTTGTGCCGGGAGAAGAAATCTGGAAATATTTTTGCAATGAAGAAGTTAAAGAAATCTGAAATGCTTATGAGGGGACAGGTAACATGCAATTAACATTCATTTAATTGTAAAGTTAGAGTTGAGGAGAGTGTAACTTTTGCCCACCATCTGCTTCTATGTTACACCTCTTGGTTTTAAAACTTATACATACACTCTCTACATGTTAACTTCATGCTTTTGAATCCCTTGTCTATTCTCTGATGTTCAGCTGTTGTCTGCTCCTTGGTTGATACCTAACCTTCTTATAAATATCTCATGCTTCAAATTCTAATATTTTTTCATTTTCCATTAGTCTCCTCTCCATACTACTAATCTAAAATGTACTTTCACTCCTTAGGTAGAACATGTTAGAGCTGAGAGGAACTTGCTGGCAGAAGTTGCAAGCCACTGCATAGTAAAACTTTATTATTCATTTCAGGATGCCGAGTACTTGTATTTGATCATGGAATATCTTCCTGGTGGTGATATGATGACTCTGCTAATGAGGGAGGATACCTTAACTGAAAATGTAGCCAAGTTTTACATTGCGCAAAGTGTCTTGGCCATTGAGTCTATTCACAAGCATAATTACATTCACAGGTTAATATTTTAGCTTTCCCTACTATGTTGCGTAATTAGTCCATTTTGAGCTAGGGTGATGTGGCAGTTTACGTTGATAATTATTACAAGTAATTTTTTTCCTTATCTTATTTCTTTACATTCACTTTCCAGAGACATTAAACCTGACAACCTTCTTCTGGACAAAAATGGTCACATGAAGTTATCAGATTTTGGCCTTTGTAAGCCTATTGATTGTGCAAATTTACCAGCAATCTATGAGAATAAGCCCATGGATGATGAGAATATGACAGAACCTATGGATATTGATGGATGTATTACTGATAAGAGCAGTTTTAGAAGCCCTCGTGAGCAGCTTCAGCATTGGCAGATGAACAGAAGAAAGTTGGTACGTAAATAGTTTTCTCCAGTCTTTATCTTTTAATGCATGTATTCTCAAAGTACATTCCAATTGAATCGGTAAAGCGCAATAAGGCAGCAGTAAATTTTTCCAGTTTTGATACTTGATTGATGCTTGGACTAATGGCTCTGTTTCCCTTTCTTTATCTGATCACTTCTTTCGAACCATGCCTAACTTCTCTTGTTGCTAAATGTGAACAATTCCATTATGTACTGGACTTTCTAGATGGCAACTAATGGCAACCATCATTCCTTAAGCATTTAAAAGTTTCTTCTCCTTAAAAGGTATTTGCAATAGCAGCATTGTTGACTACTAATGAATCTTAAAAATCAAAGAGTGACAAAAGATTTTGGTAACTCATTGAATATCTAAATAAGTAGTAATGCAATCAGATTATGCTATGAAAGCATACAGTTTGCGGACCAGATTTGAAATATTATAATAAGAATTATTATTATTATTTTGAAGGCATTTTCAACTGTGGGAACGCCTGATTACATAGCTCCTGAAGTGTTACTGAAGAAAGGATATGGCATGGAATGTGACTGGTTAGTTATATTTCTTTTCTGTCTCTTTCAGTCATGCTTGTAACCAGTATGAGGCATACCTGTTCTACTTTTCTTTTTCTATTTTTTGAAGGGATCTGTTCTACTTTTCTAACCGTGAATCATCTATCACCTTTTCCTGTTAACAAATTTGAATGTGGGAACTAACAATTGCCTAAAGTTTTGTTTTACTTTCTATTGTGTAGACACAGGTTCTTCTATGATGTTATCTTATTATAACTTAAGTAATGCTGACTGTTTTATTGGACTTCTTTTAGGTGGTCATTAGGAGCAATAATGTATGAAATGCTAATTGGATATCCACCATTTTATTCAGATGATCCAATTACCACATGCAGGAAGGTAAGACATATGTCTGGCTTTATTTTTCTTAGTTCTAGTTTACCATAGATGTATTCTTATGATTATCTTCCTTGTGTGCTCTCCCCAAATTCCAGATATTCCACTATGCAACTTCTTTTCTCTAGTTTGGGCTAGTTTATTGTATAGAATCTTCTCTTTACAGATGGAGACTGCTATTACTAAAGAATTCTAATGCAGGGCAAATGCTTACTTGTATAGGATAACTATGTTATTGGTGTCTTACCAGCACCATCGTTGATCTTGTGTTCTTCGAGCTTTTTGAAAAAGCTAGTTGTTGTGTTTTTCTCCTCAAAAGTTTAGTTGTAACACCTATGCACCATGACTGCTTTTGGTTTTGTTATGCATGCTGCATTATGTCTGTTGCCCCCACCCGAGTTTTAGAAAGAACATTTTCACCATGTTACTCTTGATGGTGATATCATTCTTTCCCTAACATCTCGGTCATAAATCATTTTTAGATCGTGCACTGGAAAAGTCACCTAAGATTTCCTGAAGATTCAAGGATAAGTCATGAGGCAAAGGATCTCATATGTAGATTGCTGTGTGATGTTGACCACAGATTGGGTACTGGAGGGGCACATCAAATTAAAGTAAGATCATGATATATTGAGATGTTATTCCTTTTCTACCAACTTCCTGTTCCTAATTAGGTTGTTGACATTTGATTTTATCAGGCTCATCCTTGGTTCAATGACGTTGTATGGGATAAACTCTATGAGATGGAGGCAGCATTTAAACCTGAAGTGAATGGGGAATTAGATACTCAAAATTTTATGAAGTTTGATGAAGTATAACTTGAATCCCCCCTTTTCTGTTTCTTTTGTTTTTGCTTATTCCAAATACTAATCCCTTCACTATTTTTTTTATCCATCTTGGTGAAATTAAAAATATCTTTTTTTCTCATAAATTGACTACTTTTGGAATTCTGACCAGTTGGATGCTCCAGCACCAGCAAGAACTAGCTCGGGACCTTCACGGAAGGTTTGTAACATATAAAATTTCCAACTAGTGTATTTCTTTTTATTTACACTTTTTTCTTAGTATGTGGCTAGTTTTTGTCATGCAATATGATCTGATAAGGCTATGAATATGCAAGAACTTCTATACCTTTTGAAAATATGTCAATTTACAAAACAATTGTTGGTCTCTCTTCTTAAAAAAAAAAAAATCTCTATTAATAACTTGTGAGAACAACAATTGCATAGATGTGATGAGTATGCATTTTTGTCCACAAAAACCAACATGCTTGTTTCATGTTATATTTATATCTTGATATTATTTATACATAGTTGT
Organism: Gossypium sturtianum; assembly: GCA_025698515.1. Taxonomy (NCBI): domain Eukaryota; kingdom Viridiplantae; phylum Streptophyta; class Magnoliopsida; order Malvales; family Malvaceae; genus Gossypium; species Gossypium sturtianum. Next base: position 169,584,298 of record CM046955.1, read on the forward strand.
GAGTATCGACTAACATGCAAAAACATGTTGGAGTTTATCTATCTTTTTTCTTACTTAATGCAGATGCTTTTAACACCCAAAGATCTAAATTTTGTTGGTTATACATACAAGAACTTTGATGCGGTCAAAGGGCTACGCCATACTTTTGGTAAGCAATTTCACTAAGTTGTCAAGATTTCAACCTTTTCTCCTATTTATGTTTTTTTTATTTATGTTTTTTTTTTTTTTTGGGGGAATGCACTTGCATTTTGTGCAGAAACAAATTTGCCTGAAGGTGAGTAAAAGTTTGGGTTTAGGTCAGACAAGCTAAGGGTGTTGAATTCAATTTGCTTATTCTTATCAATGTTGATTATAAGCTTGAAATTCTTATTCATCTCATATGGAAGCACTGTAGCAGCTGACATATAGAATTAGGGGTGAGCAAAACTCGATTCGACTCGAAAAAATCGAAAAAAATTCGAATTTCGAGTTAAACGAATCGAATTATTTAAGTTAATCGAGTTATTCGAGTCAACTCGATTTTTTTTTTTTGAATTTCGAGTTCGAATCGAGTTGAGTTTTCGAATTCGAATAATTCGAATAATCGAATATCAAACTATAATATTTTATATTTTTACCCCCAAACTCCCAAACCTTCTTACTTTTCCCTCAAAACTTTTACTCCTTCCCACTTTCCCCCCAAAACTTTTACTCCCATCCCAACCCCCCAATCTACCCAAAATTCATTTCCCACCAAAATTTTACTCTCCCGTTTACTTTTTCTCAAAATTTTACGCCCAAAAACCCTCAAAACTTTTTATTTTCCCCCAAAATTTTTACTCCCTCCCACTTTTCCCCTAAAACTTTTACCCCCTTCCCATCTACCCCAAGCCCATCTCCCCTCCAATTTTTTTTTTAATATTTTCCCTTCAAAAATTTACTCCCCCCTATTTACTTTCCCTCAAACTTTTATTCTCCAAAACTTTTTATTTTTCCCCTAAACTTTTACTTCTCACCCTTTACTCTCAAATAAAAAATCAAAATTATCCAAAAAAAAATCACTAAACATAAATAGTAATAATTTTATTTATATCTACTATTTATATTATTAAATTAAATTTCACATTTTATATTATTTATATTATTGAATTATTTAGTCATATTGAATATTTATATTAAAATTGAATTATTAATTATGCCATAAAATATTCGTGTTAACATTTTATATTGGTATTAATTTCACATTTTATCTTTAAAATAAATTTCATTAAAAAATCACATTTTTACATTTAATATATTCTTTAATTTTAAAATACATAGTGACAAGAATCTGAAGATAATTGAAACAACTAAGCAAGCAAAGAAGCTAACCCGTATATAAAAGATTAATAAATAAATTATTTGGTGATGAAAGTTAATAAAAAATTTGGTTAAGGTGGACAAATTTTATTACGATAGGTGACAATGGTTACAAGGACCCAAAATTATTTTTTAAAATTTAACTCAAACAAATATATTCGATTTGATTCGATTCGATTCGATTCGAATTCCATCTCACTCGACTCGATTCGAGAAAATTTCAAATCAAATTAGGATGATAAAATATGATTCGTCAACTCGATTAACTCGAAATTTTTTTATTCGATTCGATTCGATTCGATCTAACGCTCACCCCTATATAGAATGGCATAATGAGTCTTGATTTCTTTGCAGCTTTAGCTTTTTCCTGTGGTAGGATTGGTATGCTAATAATTTTAGGTAGTCAAGTTGCTATTCCATTTTGAATCTGTCTAAAGAAATTATAGTTTTAGAATAGACCCATGGATGACAATGAGAATGGAGCTAGGATGCAGAACTGATCAGTGATAGTTGAAATTGTTGTGGTAACATGCAAACAAGGTGCTTGCACGAAAGATTATTACGAAGTGCTGAATCCACTGCTCATATTAACTCTTGCTAGTTGATAAGCATTGATAAAATTCTCTTAAGAGAATATAGGCTCGATGCAGTATTTGACTGAGGCAAATACAGATTTGGATTGAAACTGTTTAGGTAGGGGCAATTAGGTAGGCATGCAAGATTAACTAGTCCAGCTAAAAACTTGAAAATGATTCTCCAATAGCAATAAAATCACCTCAAAATGCTGGAGTTTGTTGATAGCATTCTATTCCTGGAGCCTCTGAGAAAAAGAAAGTAACATTCTTGATATTTTGTGTAATATCGCTATGAACAAGAATATAAAGTGAACTGCAGTATGTACCAATGCTTTAGAAATATAATATTCAATTTTCTTATTGTTCAGTGTCCAGTTTTTCTTTTAAATAACACCTACCTAAACTTATTTTACTTTTGCAGATTTCAAGAATCCATCAATGGAACAGCAGTCCCATGGTTCTATATATGGTAATGAACCTTCTCTTTCTTCTTCTTCTTTCTCCTCCTACCATTAGAGTAATAGATGTTATAATTTGCCTTTCTTCACTATTAAATGGATTAAGTTGTTATTATCTGCAGGTGATTCAGGGGTAGGTTATTCTACTAAGCGATCAGCTGAGGAAACAGAGATGCAAATGCTTGCATCGGCAGGTGATCCCATGTTGCCATAAAGTAACTGAAGGGAAAACCTGTTACAGTGATATATGGATATTTCTGCTTGTTTTAAAGTAGGCAATCCTCCAAGATCTTCAGTTCTTGTGCAGTGGCTGCCATCTGATTTATGGAACCACTTTGTTAAGTGTACAGAAGTATTTAAAGAAAAATCTAAAAACCCAGTTCCTAGTTGACTGGTAGAACAAGCTGAGACCCTTTTTTTTCAGCCAAATAGGCTGTGTATTAGAAGTTAGATCAGGGTTCTGAAACTTGCTGATGCACTGGCACTGGCTGCCCAGGTTGGCTTTAGTAAATTTGCCTTCTCTAGTGGCAGTTTCTGGTCAAAATTTTTAAGTGATATGAAACTCCTGAGAAACTCTATTAAGCCATTTTGGGAACAGTGATTCCCCCTATTGTTGTGTGTAAACTTATTAGCAAAAAACTAGAAATTAGCTGCGAGGAAATAACATTTTGCTGATAAAATTTCATCTCAGTAACTTGTCCATTGAAGTACTCCCCTACTATTTTTATTGCATGACTGCCTTTTTTATTTTCAAGTTTGTCCACTTTTGCAAATGTTATATCAGTGAACAGTTTTAAGCAATTCTTCCCTGTTTCTTTCTTTGGCCACTGATACAAATTATTAAGTGCTCCTCCATCATGGGAAACACCACCTGAATTTTGCTGAAGTGGGTTGACCTCATAATTGCCATCGCTGCACAACTACAGAAAATAATTTTTAAAAATGACTTTCATATTAGAATTATTAGCATGCTAAGATTTATAAAATCTATATAATGTTAAACATAATTATAACATGTAAAAATACGATCAACCAACTTGAAGACTACAATCTGGTAAGTGTTTTTTTTTTTTTCCTTCAAATCATCTGACAGACATGTATTCATGGTGGCACGTTAGAATTCTAACATTCTTATTTTTTCTGTTAGGTGACAGGGATTATCAACCTTTCCTTCAATCTAAAACAGGATTTTCTTCGGTCTAAAACTGAGAATCTAGGATGGTCTGAATCGGGCCCTTTAGGATTGAATCTTGTGGTTTGGTCCAAGGAAATGATGACCCAAAAGACTAACAGCAAATCGGCTTAAAAAATCTTAATCCTGAAACCATGGAAAAACCAAAGGTTTCGTGCCTTGAAGAAAAAGTCCATTGCCATTGACTTAGAAAGTAGTAGCAGTTGTCGTCCTAACAAGGAAACTAGAAAACGAAATTTGAAGGTTTGTTCTTTTTAGTGATAACTAAGGTGAAAAAAAAAGGAGGTCAAAGCTGGCCCTTACCTAAAATACAACCAAACCAAATAGGCTAATTAAAAGGTCAAGTTTGAGCCAATGAATCAACTATGATGAACATATAAATCAATTGTTTAGGTGAGATAGATATGTTGTGATTCTTTGAGAGGTTGCCAAGGATTATACTTTTCACTTGAGGCAGGTAAATTTTGGTTGATTTTGACTTACTGTCATACTCATGCACCAAACCTTAATTTTAATATAATTAACAGATTAATTATAGGAAAAAGCTGTCGGTTCAATTATTGGTAAAGTAAAATATTTGTATTCAATATTTTAGTTGATATCATTTTGATCTTAAATTTTTAGACCACGGCTACTATTAAAAAATTAATTTAAAAATCACCATTAAGATATTATATTTTAATAAATTTCATTTCAGAAATTCCATATCTATAGTAATTTATTAGGGTAATATACCCATATATACCAAAAAAAAAAAAATTTACTGAAAAAGGGCCGGTTTTTTAAAAATTTACGGAAAATGATCATTTCCCCACAAAAAGCGCGTCCACGTCGGTAGCGTTTTGTGGGGATGCAACAGAAAGTGCGCCCTTGGGGAGCGCTTTTGCCACATCAAACACAAGCGCGCTACTTAACGGACGCCGCTTTGTGATGTGGCAAAAGCGCTCCCAAGGCGCGCTTTCTCGCTTTGCATCCCCATTAAAAACGCTACCGACGTGGACGCGCTTTTGCCTCCTTTCCGTCTCTTTCACTGCTTTTTAGTGTTAGGGTATGATATATTTAGGGTTTTGGGCAAAATATATTAGCAAAAAAAAATATTTGAATTTTTTTACGATTGTATCTGCAAAATAATTTTGAGAAAGACGTTTACGAATAAACAAGTGGCCAAAAACGCTTGCGGGATGCCCTGTCGGCAAAGAGTATCAAAAGAGCTCCCACGTGGATGCTCTTTTGCTCTGATAGTCTCGGAAAAATAATTTTGAGAAGACGTTTACAACAAACGATGGCCAAAAACGCTTAAAGCAGATGCACTGTCGTCAAGAAGAGTATCGAAAAGAGCTCCCACGTGGGCGCTCTTTTCCTATAGTAGTCTCCGGTAAAATAATTTTGAAAGACGTTTACAACAAACAATGGCCAAAACGCTTCCAGGCAGGATGCATCGTCGGAAGAGTACCGAAAAGAGCTCCCACGCGTGGGCGCTTTCTTTTGCTCTGATAGTCTCCGTAAAATAATTTTGAGAAGACGTTTACAACAAACGATGGCAAAACGCCTAAAGCGAGATGAATCGCCGCGAAGAGTATCGAAAAGAGCTCACACGTGGGCGCTTTCTTTTGCTCTGATGATCTCCGTAAAATAATTTTGAGAAGACATTTCAACAAACAAGGCACAAAACGCTTCAAGCGGATGCACCGTCGGAAGAGTATCGAAAAGAGCTCCCGTGGGCGCTCTTTTGCTCTGATAGTCTCGGGTAAAATAATTTTGAGAAGACGTTTACAACAAACGGTGGCCAAAAACGCTTCCGGCGCAGGATGCACCGCAAGAAGAGTCTCGAAAGAGCTCTCCACGTGGGCGCTCTTTTACTATAGTAGTCTCCGTAAAATAATTTTGAGAAGACGTTTACAACAAACAAAGTGACCAAAAACGCTTCAAGCGAGGATGCATCGTCGGCCAAGAGTACCAAAAGAGCTCCCACGTGGACGCTCTTTCGCTCAAATAGTTTCCGGAAAAATAATTTTGAGAAGACGTTTACAACAAACAATGGCAAAACGCTTCGGCAGATGCACCGTCGGCAAGAGTACTAAAAAGAGCTCCCACGTGGGCGCTCTTTTTGCTCTGATAGTCTCCGATAAAATAATTTTGAGAAGACGTTTACGAACAAACGATGGCCAAAATGCTTCCAAAGAGGATGCACTCGCAAGAAGAGTAATCGAAAAGAGCTCCCACGTGGATGCTCTTTTGCTACTAGATAGTCTCCGGTAAAATAATTTTGAGAAGACGTTTACAACAAACGATGGCCAAAACACTTCCAGCAGGATGCATCGCCGCCAGAGTGCGAAAAGAGCTCCCACGTGGACGCTCTTTTGCTACTGATAGTCTCCGTAAAATAATTTTGAGAAGACATTTCGAACAAACAAGCACAAAACGCTTCCAGCAGATGCACCGCCGCCAAGAGTATCGAAAAGAGCTCCCACGTGGGCGCTCTTTTACTATAGTAGTCTCCGGTAAAATAATTTTGAGAAGACGTTTTTGAACAAACAGTGGCCAAAAACGCTTCAAGCAGGATGCACTGTCAGCAAGAGTACTGAAAAGAGCTCCCACGTGGACGCTCTTTCGCTACAGTAGTCTCCGGAAAAATAATTTTGAGAAGACGTTTCTGAACAAACAGTGGCCAAAATGCTTCCAGCAGGATACACTGTCAGCAAGAGTACTGAAAAGAGCTCCCACGTGGACGCTCTTTTGCTACAGTAGTCTGTGGCAATCCTTAGACTATAAATCAGCCAAATTTCATTCTCAGGTTGCATAATAGAAATTGAGGCAAAAGAAAAATAGAAACTGAAAATGAGTGAACGTATTAGTGCTGTTATTTACTACGATGGTGAGGTTTGTGACACCGAAAATGGTGTTGTTTTTTATCGGAGAACACAACGCGACTGGGTTTTAATCGGAACATAGATTTGTTAGAACTTTGCAAAAGAATTAGGCGTAAAATCTTCGGAACAACGCCAATGAAAGTTCAGTCTATTAAGTATAGATTTTGCGCTTCGGTTGATCCGGTGAGATATGAATCATTCGACATCAAAGGTCCTCGGAGGTTTGAGGCAATGGTGGAGACTCATCTTGCCAGTGGATCACCCTATCTTGAGGTATACGTAGAATTTTCATCGCCAAGTGATCTTCTTTCGACCTCAATATCTACTTCTGTTCGAGGGGAATACATGACCCCAAGCCGACACTCTATTAGTGGGAGGTAGAACATGAAAGTGCCCGTGTTTGGTGGTAGTATAGAAAACATAACCCCTGCACGACACTCGGTTGGTGGATGAGACATGCATATCCTTCCTTCGACGTCCGATAATAGAAATACGTATTGGGGAACGTCATCAACTTCTACTGGTTGGCAATCAACATATGATTGGGAACGTTACGAGAGATGTTTAAGGAGGGATAATGTACTCCTCACGACATCCACTAGCGAGGGGCCCTCGTTCGTTGCAGATTATGATGGATCGGATGATGAGCCGAATATGGATCCACTTCGAGAGCCCGGGCCCGATAGTGCAGAAGTTGGATTATTTTTTGAACCGGAGCCTGTTCCAACAGTACGTGAAGATGTCGAAGGCGGTTCAGACGAAGAAGAAGAAGATCCGCTATTCAGTATGCATCGCCTCCACTTTCATGCATAATGTCGATCTATCTCAAGACGATGTATTAGAGTTTCCTAAACTACCACACCGGACGCGTGACCATACAATTTCGTCGTTGGATTCGGGCGAATTAGAAGTTGGTAACGAGTTTTTCAACAATGATGCTTTTCTTGCTGCATTAAAACAGTACAACATTAAGAACGAGGTTAACTACTACGTGGTTAAATCCAAGCTCGATAAGTACTAGGCGAAGTGTACAGTGCAAGACGGTACATGTTCATGGAAAATCATGGCCTCGTTGAGGAAAATGACAGGCTTGTGGGAGATCAAAAAGTACAAAGGTCCACATACATGTCTTGCCGGTACAGTATCACGATGTGTTTAATGTTTTTGAATAATACTAATATTACGTAATGTTGCGTTATTTAACGTTCGCTGTTGTGTGTGTTACACAAGATCATCCGAAGATGGATTCAGACATGTTGGATGACTTAATAATGCCGACGGTGAAGGCCGATCCCAAGACTACAGTGTCGGCCTTAATTGGCAATATTCGTAGCCAATTGAGGTACACGCCTTCTTATAGGAAGGCTTGGATAGCCAAGCAGAAGGCGTTGGAAAAGTTGCATGGTCGGTGGGACGCTTCATATAATTAAGTGTGGCGGTGGTGTCGTCTTTGAGAGATATGACCAGCGGCATAACAGACCTTGAAACGGAACCGACGTACTACAACGATCGTTTGCTCCGTGGATGCGCAGTGTTCAAGCGTCTTTTCTGGACATTTAAGCAATGTCGAGATGTATTTATATTAGGGGTGAGCGTTCGATCGAATCGAATCGAATCGAATAAAAAAATTTCGAGTTAATCGAGTTGACGAATCATACTTTATCATCCTAATTTGATTTGAAATTTTCTCGAATCGAGTCGAGTGAGATGGAATTCGAATCGAATATATTTGTTCGAGTTAAATTTTAAAAAAATAATTTTGGGTCCTTGTAACCATTGTCACTCATCGTAATAAAATTTGTCCACATTAACCAAATTTTTTATTAACTTTCATCACCAAATAATTTATTTATTAATCTTTTATATACGGGTTAGCTTCTTTGCTTGCTTAGTTGTTTCAATTATCTTCAGATTCTTGTCACTATGTATTTTGGAATTAAAAAAATATATTAAATGTAAAAATGTGATTTTTTAATAAAAGTTATTTTAAAGATAAAATGTGAAATTGATACCAATATAAAATTTTAACACGAATATTTTATGGCATAATTAATAATTCAATTTTAATATAAATATTCAATATGACTAAACAATTCAATAATATAAATAATATAAAATGTGAAATTTAATTTAATAATATAAATAGTAGATATAAATAAAATTATTACTATTTATGTTTAGTGATTTTTTTGGATAATTTTGATTTTTTATTTGAGAGTAAAGGGTGAGAAGTAAAAGTTTAGGGGAAAAATAAAAAGTTTTGGAGAATAAAAGTTTGAGGGAAAGTAAATAGGTGGAGTAAAATTTTGAAGAGAAAATATTAAAAAAAAAAATTGGAGGGGAGATGGGTTTGGAGTAGATGGGAGGTGAGATAGGAAGGGAGTAAAAGTTTTAGGGGAAAAGTGGGAGGGAGTAAAAATTTTGGGGGAAAATAAAAAGTTTTGAGGGATTTTGGGAGTAAAATTTTGAGAAAAAGTAAATGGGAGAGTAAAATTTTGGTGGGAAATGGATTTTGGGTAGATTGGGGGGTTAGGATGGGAGGGGAGTAAAAGTTTTGGGGGGAAAATGGGAAGGAGTAAAAGTTTTGAGGGAAAAGTAAAAAGGTTTGGGAGTTTGGGGTAAAAATGTAAAATATTATAGTTTGATATTCGAATTATTCGAATTATTCGAGTTATTCGAATTCGAAAACTCAACTCGATTCGAACTCGAAATTCAAAAAAAAAATCGAGTTGACTCGAATAACTCGATTAACTCGAATAACTCAATTCGTTTAACTTGAAATTCGAATTTTTTTTTGATTTTTTCGAGTCGAATCGAGTTTTGCTCACCCCTAATTTATATACTGCAAGCCATTGGTACAAATTGACGGTACCTTTATGTATGGTAGATATACGCATCGGCTATTGCTAGCTGTGGCATAGGACGGCAGTGGGAGAATCCTTCCGATTGCGTTCGCAATAACACCGGGGGAGTCAGCTGATGACTGGATTTCTTCCTATCTAGATTAAGGAGGCATGTCTGCCCCCAACCTGATATATGCGTTATATCGGATCGGGGCCCTGGAATACTAGCCGCAATAGAGCGCTAGGGAAGCCTGTGGCATCGCACACACAATCGATATTGCCTAAGGCATTTTGCATCCAACTACTACGGGCAACATCGATCTAAAAGTCAGCGACGGCAAGTGACCGATATGGGTATGTAATATCTATTAATATAATTTCGTTTGTAATATTCAATTTATTCTCAATTAAAGAGTGGTATGTAATATTCGCTATCAACGTATATTGGTAGGGTACGAGATCAATAAGGACCGTTTTCAGGAGATGTTGGCGAGTTTGCGATTAGATAACGAAGAAGGCGCAAACTACATGTGCAATATTCCTTTCGAATAGTGGACACAATCATACGACGGCGGCCTACGATATGGTCATATGACCTCAAACCTGGCAGATTGCATAAATTCTGTTCTAAAAGAAACGCGTCATCTGCCGATAACATCGGTTGTGCGAGAGACATATTTTCGTTTAGCGGCACTATTTCCAAAGCGAGCAGTGAGTTATAAAGGCCAAATGCAATGAGGCCATGTATGGAGCGCGAAGGTCTTGCGAGAAATTAACAGGGAGAAGACACGGGCCAACACCATGCACATAGTGTAATATCCTAAATATAGGCCTGTGCATTTATATGTGGTACTTGATTAATTTGTAATTTAAGAATTTGAGGTTGAACTGAGGCCTTGATTAAAATATTTGGATTAGTCACCTTAGGGTTTAAAAATAGTGTTTTGGGTAATTTAATTGATATATTAGGCTTGTGGCCCAGTAGCTAGGGGCACAGTAGAGGGGGAGCTTAAAGTGGCGTCACAAGCACTGGGGAAGGGGCCAAATTTAGCCGCTTGGAGCCCAAAAGATTGGGTCAAAAATTCGGCAGCCCAGGAGAGTTAGGTGGACGGCACACTTGCTAAAATTTAGGGGATTTAATTCTTTTATTTTAGTGATCAAATGCTGATAATAGAAAGATAATGAAGAGAAAGATTAGGGCTATTTATTTTTGAGGAGCTAAGGGATTAAGATAATAGGTGGGATAAAAGCTATCAGATGACAGCAAAGTTGGCCGAAAATCCAACTCTGGGAGGGGGATTGTATTACCAAATCTATATAAGCCAAGTGATCATCCTTTCTTTCAATTTTTCTCTCTTCTTCCTCACCTAGCCGAAATTCTCTTCTTCCATTTGTTTTAATTTCTTTTCAAAACCGAAACTCCTAGATATTTTCTCCTCTCCTCGCATTTTCTCTAAAAGCCGAATTCTCTTTTATTCATATTTTCCTTCTCCTATAACCGAATCTTCAAGGCTAATTTTCCCGAAGGTGCACCATAGTTGAATACTCCTCTTTAATCTAGTAAGTTTCGGATTTTGCTCCTTTGTAATTTCTTCAATTCTCTTTTATCAAGTTTCTAATCCGAATCGCTTTTCTAAGGCCCATCGATTTTACTCTCTTGTTTGAAGCCGAATCCTTTCTTGCCGAGATCCAGAAGTGCTTAGATTTGTGGAAAAGCCAAGGTAGAAAGGTGACGTTTTCTTAAGGACTTTCGGGATTCGACAAAATTAGGTAAGAGATCTATTAGTAGTTAACGTGTAAATTGAGATTTTATTAACCTTGGCCAATATTGAAGGGCTAAATCTTCGCTTTGATTTTCCGGCTTTTGAGCAAGGCTTTACATTGAGGATAATAGATCCGGATAGCAAGGACATCGACTAAGAATATTGGATTTCGCGATATCGTGTGTGTAATACTTCCCTACCGCTCTAGATCTCGATTATTAATGTATGCTCATAAGTTTATATGTTGTGATAAATACCGATATCTCGGTTTAATGATGGAAACCCGAGAAGGTTGAAGCAAATCACCGTGTCGTTGAATGTTTGACTTTATATGATAAAAGCATATTGATTTTATGATCGCATGGGTTGGGTTGATGAAAGGAGGAAGTTATACGCTTTATGTGTAGTGGTTTATACCGTGATCTCATTATATGTTGTAGCGCTAATGCCGTGATTTGTTATAAGGGGCTTCGCCATCATATGTTGATGAGCGCATGACCGCCATCTTGGCGTATAGCGGTGTGGTTCGATTGTAGAAATCCCCAATGGCGTGAATGGTCGATGCGGGGGCATGTAGCGGATGGAAACCTAGGCAAACGGGTTGGGCCTTGCATATTATTTGTTATTTTTTATAAATGGAATTATTAATGCATTTCATGGGCCTAAGGCCAAAATCTAGTGGTGCATGAGGGTTGCACACACGAGTCTCGCGACTCACCCTATTAATTAACCTTTCAGTGATACCTAGTGCTTGGACCGGGTGAGAGGAACGCAAGGTGGCCATGCAAAAGACCATCCGGATCCAAAGAAAAGTCTCAAGTTAATACTTTATATTTTTAATTAATGGATTTTAAATCTCGTTGTAATAAGGTGGGCCACTAGTTTATGTTTTGTTTTATTTTGAGCTTTAATTACTTTTAGTTATTTAAATTCTTATTGAACTAATGTATCTATTTAAATTTGGGTTTTTTAATTTATAAAGACATATTTTATTTAAACTATCAACTATTAAATTTCTCTCGAATAAGAAGATAAACCTTAGAAAAAAAAATATTTTTCTGAAAATACGACATGTTCTTCCAAATTTTTCTTAGTGACATATCAGATCCGGTCGTGGTGCTTGGGCCGGGTTTGGGGCGTTACACATAGTGTGTCAAGATCGCGACAGCCTATGGTTTCGTGTGACGGAGTTTGACAGACCGAACGAAGGTATTGTTGGCGGGCAGTATCATGTACACTTGCGAAATAGGACGTGCGACTGTGGGATATTTGATGCATTTCGTTACCCATGCGCTCATGTACTTGCGGCTTGTCAGAATCTCCGTCTTGGTCCCATGAGCTATGTCGACGGAAGTGTATAAATTAGAAAACATGTACAACGTGTGGAGACACGTATTCCCACCATCCCGATAAACGTAAGTGGTCGTCGGTACGCTTGCACCGTATAAGTCGCTGTTTGGATAGACAACCGAGGCGCAAACTAAAAGGTCGACTTTGCTCGACTAGAATACGCAACAATATGGATATCCGAAAACGAGCAACCAACGTAGGTTGTGCGGATGGTGTAGGAACCTGTGCCATACATCTCGCTCGTGTCCAAGTCGAATAGTTGATGCCTTTCTTAACTTTTTTGTCTCTTGGTGTTTATGTAAATTCTATTTATTTGTTGATGAAAACGGTGAACTTTTGTAGAAGGACTAATTTGGATAAAAAACCTTTAAGTTACAATAAAATTACAAATATTGGACTTTTATTTTTAAAATTAAATTACAATAAAAAAATTAAACAATTTCTATGTTATTAAATATATTAAAATTTAATTAAAAATAAAAAATAAACAACTATTAATTTATTAAATATATTAAAACTAAATTACAAAAATAAAAATATAAAAACAACTTCTTATTTTATTATATTACATATATTAAAATTAAATTACAATAAAAAAATTAAACAATTTCTATGTTATTAAATATATTCAAGGACTTTAAGAGAAATTTGAGAGAAATTTGAGAGAAAGATGATAGAGGACTAATGTGTGAATAAAATAAAAGGGTTGGGGATATTTATAGGTTTTATTTTTGACTGTCATTTCAACGGTTTGGACCGAATTCAGCGGGGCAAGCAGCGCGCCGCTTGAGGAGGCGCTTTTGCCACATCGAAAGCGCGCCCGTAGCGCGCTTTGTGTTTGATGACAAAAAGCGCTCCCCAAGGGCGCGCTTTCTCATCTCCCCCACAAAACGCTACCGACATGGGCGCGTTTTGTGGGGAATGACCTTTCCGTAAATTTTCAAAAAACCGGCCATTTTTTATAAATTTATTTATTTTTTGGTATATATGAGTATATTACCCAATTTATTAATCCATAAAAGTAAAATAAAAAAAATAGGTGTAAAGACCAACATTTTCTTCACTAGGTGTCCACTGCTTTTGGATGATAAACTAATGAAGTAAAAAACAAAGATAAACCAGTAAAAGTCCTAGTAATTCTTAATTAAAAGAAACCTGTCATGCCAATAATTGAGGTTGATAAAATCAAACAAGTTCTCAAGAATACAATCAACACTGAAAAAAGATGGCCAAGAAAAACAATGAATAAAAGATGCCAGATGCTGATAAGCAGAAAGCCTAGCAAAAATCTAACAGTAGTACTATTTTTTTCCTTCGTATTTATTAAAAATTAATTAAGATAGAATTTAGAAAAAGAAACTTGTATGATTGGAGGATAAAAAATAAAATTAAAAAATTAAAATAAGAAGGACAAAAGAAAGAGAGCATGAGCCATGGGATGGGTGGAGATGCTTTAATATGCTTTTCAAGATTTGACATTTGTCATCTCTTTTTTCTTTTATTTTAATTTTCCTCTCTCTGTCTTTTCCATTTTACCAATGCAGTTTCTTCTATTAATTTTTTCACTTCTCCTTTTCTTCTCCAGCACCTTTTCTTTGGCTACTTCAATTCTCCAAATACCCCAGAATATTGATATTGCAAGTATAAATAAAAGATAAAAGAATATAAAAGTTCTTTTCTTTTTTTCCCTTTTAGTGAAGTAAAAAAAGAAGTCTTTTTTGAATCCTTAATGACCACTTGAGCTGTCCACCATTTATTTCTTTTAATGGTAAGCTAAGTCCATATCTTTTTTCTTTTGAAAAATCCATATCTTTGATTTTCTTTCTCACTTGATTTTTTTTTTCTCTTTTTCAATGTCTCATCTCCCAGATGTTAAATGGTCCTTGCTTGAAACAACTATAAAGAGAGGGAAATAGAAGACTTAACTACAGTTGACAAAATTAGGTAGTAGTCATTCTTTCTCTTTTGGTTAAAGTTTCTACATTTATTTTCATTTTTTATTATAATTGTACCCAATTATTTGACAGAGAGAGGGAGGAGGATGAGGGGGAGGGACTGAGCGGTAACTGGTGGGGAAACCAAAGGTCCAAAACTACATGAGGTTGAGAAGGTTGCCTCAGATCCAGGGAACTCTTTAATTGATATTTGAAAGAAAAAAGTACTATGTAGAGTTTTCCTGTGATTCTTGGGGGGGGGGGGGATATCACCTTTCTTTGAGTTCTTTCTCATGACCCTTTTTTTATTTTTTTTCCTCTCTCTCTCTCTCCTAGTCTTTCTTTTTGTGTTTGAGGATAAGGGTTTGGTTTTAATTTTGATGTATTTGTGGTTCTCTTAAAGTTTCTTTTTTTTTTTTTTGAAAATTATTATAAATATATGGTTTATATGGACTTTGGATATTAAGTTGTTTTGATATTAAGTTGTTTTTCTGGTTCTTTCTGTGTTTAGTTGATGAAGGGAGATAAAGATTAAAGAAAGCTCCAGAGAAGAAGAAGTTGGAAAAAAAGCATAATCAAAGTCTAAAGTTACTATTTTTGGGTAATAATTTCCACAAATGGAAGTTTGGATCCACTTGCAGTTGACCAGATCTGACTAATCCATATCCCTTTCATTACCGTTTTTGCTCACCAACAAGTTGCAACACCTGAACTTGTATCCTTCTTTTTTGGACACCTTTTAGTTGATCAAGGCATGGGAAATGGCCTCTTAAAACCCACCATTCACATTCCGTTGTTGTTCTTTATTTCATCAGAAGGTCATAGTTTCTTTGAAAAATGACAGGTTGTGTGATGTTTGAAGGGTTGGAGGGTAACTTTTTGTACTGCCAATATAGGGATTTTGATGGAGGAGATGTCTTTGACGGTCGCAGTGCCATTTAGATTAGGTAACTCAGTGTGTGAAAACTCTACCTTTGCTACCCGTATGGACATCACAAGACTTAAGCTTACGGCAAGTCCTGCTCCTGTTTTAACTGATTCTGAAACCAAGGCTACTAACCATTTAGATACTGCTGAAGATGTGGATTGTAACTATGCTGGTATGGAGACTGAAGAAAGTAGTGTAGAGCTGCCACCGAGAGGAGAAATCAAGGGAGAAAGAGCTACTACCTCCATGGATATGATATCTGATAGTAAAGATGGTTGGATTTCTAGTAATGATGTTATGGACCGAGACAGCGGGGAGGAGGATTCTTTCTCACTGGAAGGTGATCGGGTTTTCGATCTTGATAGCTCTTGTTCATTATCGGTTGCCAGTGAAACTAGTAGCCTTTGCGGAGAGGATTTTTTGGGTTTTGATGCTACTTCTGAGGTAGGAACACCAAGTACCATGGACAATGAGAAAAGCATTTGCAGTGTTGATATTATTGCAAAAGCCACCAAGTTTGTGGAATCAAATGTTGAAACAGTATTTGCAAGTGATCCCCTTGCTGTGGCAGTAAACCTTGAGGAAGAGATTGGAGATGGGTCTGAACAGAATCCATCTGCAGTGGTTCTTCAATTGGCTCTCAAAAAGGAACCGAGTACAACAGCTCCGGTTGGACGCAGTGTGTTTGAGGTTGAATATGTGCCTCTTTGGGGATTTACCTCTATATGCGGAAGGAGACCTGAGATGGAGGATGCCGTTGCTACTGAGCCTCGGTTTTTAAAGGTTCCAATTCAGTTGTTAATTGGTGATCAGGTAGTTGATGGCCTTAGCAAGGACTATGTTCATCAGACCGCTCATTTCTTTGGTGTCTATGATGGTCATGGAGGTTCACAGGTTAGTTTGACTGTTTGATTTGTATCTTTCCATTAGATCATGCATGAGATGTCCTGGAAGTAATTTTGTTTCCTGATCTTTGCCATTGTACAGGTTGCAAACTACTGTCGCGGGCGTATTCACTCTGCCTTGGCTGAGGAAATAGAGTCCATTAAGGAATGCCAGAGTAATGCAAACATGACAGATGGTTGCCAAGAGCTATGGAAAAAGGCATTCACAAATTGTTTTGTTAAAGTTGATGCTGAGATTGTGGGAAAAGCTGATCAGGAACCTGTTGCTCCTGAAACAGTTGGTTCCACTGCTGTTGTTGCCCTTATTTGTTCTTCTCATATTATTGTAGCAAACTGTGGAGATTCAAGAGCTGTTCTATGTCGTGGGAAACAGCCCATGGCTTTGTCTGTGGACCATAAAGTAAGAGGCTGCAAATGGTGCCTTTATATCCTCTTGTATTTCTTACTGTTAGTAATTTATACCCATTTAACTTTTATTCTGTTTATTTAGCCAAATCGAGAAGATGAATATGAAAGGATTGAAGCCGCTGGAGGCAAGGTTATCCAATGGAATGGTCATAGAGTTTTTGGTGTTCTTGCAATGTCAAGGTCCATTGGTATGTCTTTCAGTTATAATGAATTGAACTCTTTGCTTACCGTTTTATGTTTTTCATATGCTTTTATTTTTTCTTTTCAAACCATAATTTAGAATAAGAGAGAAGGGTGGAGGAACTTCAGAATTAGATGAATTTGTCTTAGTTTTGTGTAAACTAATCATTGCAGTGTCTTAATCGGGTGACTGAGTAGTAAATCGAAATCTATTGCTGTTTTTCTTGAAATTTTTACTCTAGCTTCCTCTGGCATATGCGTATCTTAAGTCTTTTTTTTGGTGCATAAACTGTTCAAAATGTACAAGGTATGGTTGTTTTATAATCAAATAAGTTATAAATATCCGTGCATTTGTTTTTCTCTTGATTAAAGTTGGCAGGATGAAACAATGTGTCCTAACTGATTTAGAGTTTCATTTTGAGTATTAAACCTTGGAAGTATGATATCTTTTAAATTATAATTTGGCATCAATCTTATATGATTTAACTTGCAATTAACTTCAAATTGCTATTAGTGTCATTTTTCTCAAGAAGTAAGCATCACTTGGCTATTCCTGAGGATAGTTACTTAGGTGTTTCTTTTATAAAGTCCATGCAGGATAATAGAATATGAGCTCCTCTTGTCAAATGACAAACTTATAACGCACCTGATTGCAGGTGTTTCCCATGTTGATATGGGCCTTTTAAGTATACTGGATTGATGCATGTCACAATTAATTATAAATAATTTGACTGGACAGAATAATTAAAAAGAAGAAATGATGATGGTGATTCTTGTTGTTTCAGGTGATAGATATTTGAAGCCGTGGATCATTCCAGATCCAGAAGTAGTGTTTGTTCCTAGAGTGAAAGAAGATGAATGCCTCATTTTGGCCAGTGATGGCCTATGGGATGTAATGTCAAATGAAGAAGCATGTGACCTAGCTCGGAGACGAATACTTCAATGGCACAAAAAGAACGGTGCTACACTGACTCCAGAAAGGGGCAAGACGATCGATCCAGCTTCTCAATCTGCAGCAGAATACCTTTCGAACCGAGCACTTCAAAAAGGAAGCAAGGACAACATCACAGTAATTGTGGTGGATCTCAAAGCTCAAAGGAAGTTCAAGAGTAAGACCTGATGATCTCTCAACCATCGTTTGGTCTTCAATCTTGTTATATGGCATATTCTTATATGCTTCGATATAGTTTTTCCCATTTGTTTCTCAAGGGAGAGGAGGCTTTTGTATCACAGTATCAGTCTCTTATGTAGTATAGAACATGCACCATTCTAGCACCTCTCCATTGTTTCAAGAGTCTTGATGCAAACCATGCGAGGTTCTGGCTATTGTATTGTAAATCTTAGCTGTGCCGTAGGAAAATAGGAGATTATGTCAATTCCATGCCTACTGACATTGTGCGAAATTTGTATTCATTGAGCCTCCGAGTCAAAAAGAAATCACTCAGAGAGGTATTTGTTTGTATTATTTCAACCTATGGTGCTTATAAAAAGTTTGTCAAATTTGGAAGATACTAGAGTTTTTCTTTATCTTTTCATTGTATGAATGAATTGATGATTGCTTTTGACAAGATGTTTCTAGTTTTTGTAGCACAATAAGCCGGCCAATGCATATGGTTTTGGAAGTGATCATTTTTGACCATGCAAGGTGCTTCTTTTCTCATAGTGCATGGTACATGTAGAAATATTGGTGTTAATGTTTATCTACGTTGCCTTACTTTCATTCCATTATAATACAAATAAACACTGGTTTGAATGTTTTTCTTCTCATTTTTACTTGATTACTTGTTCCATTTCTTCCATTACTGATTGATGTGAGTCTAGTGGAGAAGGTAATGTGAGCTTCGAAATTCACTTCTGCTTTTACTTGGAGAAGGAAAGAAAGCAATGGAAAATAATAGTAATGACAAAGCATCAATTTTTAACAGTGAAGAAAAAGGCAAACCGCAGCTAAGAAAGAAGGACAAGATGCTAATGAACCTACAGAAAAACTAGTATATAGTTGTCAAAATATAAAGACATCAATAATCTGTTTCAGAGTAGAAATGAAAAGGAGTTCATTAAAGAAAACAAAAGTCTGGTTTTCAACTATGATTTCTCGGCTCCATATCATTATAACGTTACAAGTAGTTTCTGTTAATCACTAGAATACCTAAGCTTTGCAACTTAAAAGTAATAGGAAGCCTATCAAGTATGACCCTCCAAGCCACATTAGAGTGCCTGAGATATGAGAAGGAAAACCAAACAAGTACTTGCCATTGAATTTTTAGCCTGTTAATCCCTGATAGCCTGCCTTCATTGCAACTTCTGTATGGAGTTCCTTGGGTCTATGATGGAGAACAGTCATAGCCAGGCTCCTTGGAAGCTGGTGATGCTTTTGGTTCCATTTTCAAGATAATAGTGGAAACCCAGTTGAGATTGTTGCTAAATAGTGAAAAAAAAAAAAACAGGTGAAGTAGCTAACTGAAATTATACTTTCATCAGTTAATTTCTATCGTGATTTATTTTCTACATTGATGGTTCTTGATGCAGTTGTTTGATTTCGTCCAAAATACAAAATGCATTCGTCTTTCCAATGGAGTAGGAGTTGCATAAAATATTCAGCGATTCTACAGTCGCTCTTATTTTAGTCCCCTAATGCCCCAAGCTGATTATTGGTGGAAATGAGCATTGATGATGGCTTTATTTCTTCTTGAATAGGAAAAGTGCAACCATCCATTCTTCTCCGTTATTGTATCCAAAGAGTTCCGCAACAGCAATAAAGAATGTTCTCCAATACACCGTCCATTTCACAGCCTGGTCCTTGCCATAGGTGGACTCCATTATTGGCTTAATGGAAGCCAAGCTTCGGTCCATCCTCTTCAGCTACTCTTCACTGCAATATCAAAATGTACTCTCTGAACTTTCAAATTGCTAACAGGGAAACAAGTACTATAGCTATTTCTCAGGGAAGAATCAGGGTGGTTAAACAAGTTAGTATAGCTATTGAAAGACTGTAATGATCTTTTATATTGGTATTACAAAACAACTGCTCTCACCTAGTTTTTGCATAATGTTTCCCATTCACAAGCCAATGGTTTGACAACAGAAACATCATCCTGCGTACAAACTACAAAGGACGGACAACAAGGCATTAAAATCAGTTGGGTCATGCAGATCATAAATATGACATCAAAATCTACTGCTATTGAATTTCAATTTTCAGAATTCATAGCATATATGAGATGTAAAAGGCTCTTTACCTGGAAATATAGAAGCAGATTAGCTGAAGGCATTGTACCTCCTGTAAAGAAGTACCTGGTTATCCAGTCATCTTCATTTATGTCCTAGATTAAAATAATTTGACAAGATATTGTCAGTTCAGCTAAGATCCCTTGGATTTAAAATAGATTCTTGAAAATGGGATGACGTCTAGTTATTGCATAAACCCATATTAGCAATAACAATTAGGGTTACTCAGCACAATCAGTTTATTTCGCAAACCTCAAAGTGGTAAGCAAATGCTTTATGACAGAAATGATGAACAAAAAGAAGACTATCCTGTTTCATCCACTTTGATATCTTCTTGAGAAGATCCTGATAGTTCTTCATATGCTGTAAAAAAGAAGAAAAATATTATAAAATTTCAAAGGCTTAAGGTGTAAAAATTTCTCAAATTTCTCAAAATTTCAAAGTCAACATGAACCTAACCGTAACATCATAAGGCACCTGCATCAGACCCTCCATTAGCAAACGCTTTACTTTGCTAGATTGATACTTCAACTTTCCGTTCCTTTCTGCCGAGACTATGAAGTGCTTGGATTTTCTGAGAGTAATGTTTGGCTGCTAGAACTGCCAACCTTAGTAGACTTGTCTATGCTTACTCTAGGTGATTGGCATGTGCATCATCAATGTTACGAGCTCTTTCGTTTGGTTTTTGTGGTAAGCAGGGATGGATATAGGGGGTGCGTGGGGGCGGTCCCACCCATTTATATATTTTTGAATTTATATATAATTTTTTTTATATTTTAGAGGTTTAATATAGACTTTAAAGTTAAATTTTAGAATTAATTGATTTGGCACATACTCATACATATTATGTTAGTAACTTTTTTATATTTTGATTTATATATATTGCTAAGGAATTATCTTCCTCTAGTAAGATGCCAACACTGCCGAGAGAAAAAGAAAAGAGTTTGTGACAACTCTTCCCGTGTTTACTATAACAACCGAACGAGCATTTTTAGACATAAAAATTGTGAAGACAATGCTTCGCAAAAGAATAGATGATGATTTTCTTTCAACTTACTTGATAGCTCAAGAATTTTCAACAGATTCTATCATTGATAAGTTCAATTTTATGAAATAGGATTAAGGTCAAGTTTTTTAAATTTAATTTTTGGAATTATAATGATATTTATGAAATTTTTAGTATAGTATTAGTTATTCTTTTTTTGCATATTAGACAGAAATATTTAATTTTATATAGAATATTTTTTTAAAAAAAATTTACAGTTAGATTATTTATATTTTCTAGAAAACAATAAACTTATTTGCTTGATAAGAAAAAAAAATTCAAAAAAAATTGACACTTTTTTATCTTAAAAGAAAGACCATTCGAATTTAAAAATTTTATTCTATTGGTAATAAACACGAGGCCGATAACACTTCATCCCATCACGTAACTGTGGAGTCTAACGGTAGTTGTTAGGGTCTCTTCTTCAAAGGGTAGGGCTGGTTGGTAATCTGTGGACAGGAAGAAACCATTTATCAAACATTTATAGGGCTGCATTGTACAAGCTTGTAAAATGAATATGATGCATGATAACTGCAGGACATGGTAGGGGGAAAACCCTACACTCAACCATTATTATAATATATTGGAATTAAATCTGCAACACATTTTAAATGATGTACTTATTTTATACTCAATGAGGTACTTATTGCAACCTATGCTAAAGCTAAATCTTGGTGGAGTATCATGAATTATTTTAAACGTTTGATGTAATATAGAGTAACTTGACTGAAGTAAGTGCATCACCGGAGCTGATCTCTAAAGCAATCATGCTTACTTTGTACAAGTATGGCCTCTAAATGATGTCACATTAGCAGGTTTTTTTTAGGGGGGGTTGGGGGACGGGGGAAGAATGAGAGAAACATGGTCTAATTAGATGTCAATCGCTGTACATTCTAACTTAATCCCCTTAGTTTCTAATTTCAGGAATATAGTTCCTGTTTGATTTTTTAAAATAAAAAAAAAAAGTTAATTACACCATATATTCTTAAACTATAACCCTCATTTTAAATGGGCCTCCAAACTTCAAAACATTCTAATTACATCCCTAAGCTAATAATGTTATATCAATCAAGTCCTTTAATTATTAAAACCATTAAATGACATGTTAAATCTTATATGACATAATTTAAAATGAAAGTTTTAAGGAAAAGTGTTATCACGTAACTTTTAAAAATTAAAAACTAAAAATAAAGTAAAACTAAAAAAAAAAAATGAGTGTGAGCTATAAGCTTTTGTAAAAGCTTCGAAAATCTCAAATCCAAGTTTTTTGCAACATCCATTCTAATGATATTCAGTTTTCATTAAACTTTTTTTATTTAAAACAATGCCACATAAGTCTAATTTGATGGTTAGAATAATGATTTTAGCAATGGAAGGACTTTATATATAAAACCTTGAGAGTTTAGGGATGAAATTAAAGTGTTTTAAAATTTGGGATCAATTTAGAATGAAAGTTATATTTTAAAGATGTATGATGCAATTAACTCTTAAAAGATAATGTTTAATTGACAACATTGTTATTTGACTTCTATTAACTTTGAATATGTTTAATTTTTAAATCAAGCCTTTGACTATTAAAATACCGCTTATTCAAAATCAATAGTAGTCTAATAAAAATATTATTACTTAGAGAGATTAATTTCTTAAAATTAAAGTAAAAAAAAAAATCAAATTTCAAAAGCTTGAAATAGTACAAAGACATGCAAAGAAACAAAAATAAAAGGAAGAGATAAAAAAAATTGTACATGCATGTTCATGGGCAATTGACCCATAAATACCAAAAAATAAAAAAATTTACGGAAAAGGGCCGGAATTGGGAAAAATTACGGAAAAGGGCCGAATCCCCCAAAAACGCGGCCACGTAAGCGCGTTTTGGGGGGACGGGGACCAAAAACGCGCCCTGGTGGAAGCGTTTTTGTCCACGTCATCCAAAAACGCTCCCACGTGGACGCGCGCTTGATACGATACAAAACGCCTCGCAGGCGCGCGTTTTTGGTCCCACTACCGTGTTGAAGTTTTTGGCCCAATAGTCTCCGGCAAAATAATTTTGAGGAGACGTTTCTGAACAAACACCGGCCAAAAACAGCATGCGTTCTGGAAAACGCTTCACCGTGGACGCGTTTTTGCTACGATGAGTCTACGGAGAAATAATTTTGAGGGGCGTTTACGAATAAACGAGTGGCCAAACGCTTCAAGCGCGCATCGTCGGCATGCGTAATGAAAAACGCCCCACGTGGGCGCGCGCTTTGCTACAAGAGCCTCACGGCAAATTAGGCTATAAATCGGTGAAAATTCATTCTCGGTTGGCGAAGCGGAAATTGAGGCAAAGGGAAAAAATTGAAAATGAGTGAACGTATTAATCTTTATTTACTACGACGGTGAAGTTCGTGACACCAAAATGGCGTTGTTTTCTTATCGGAGAACACAAATACATCGAGTTTTAATCGAACATCGATTTGGTTGAACTTCCAAAAGAATTAGGCGTAAAATATTTGGAACAACGCCAATGAAAGTTCGATGTATTAAGTATAGGTTTTGCGCTTGGTTGATCCGGTGAGATATGAGTCGTTCGACATCAAAGGTGCTCGGGGCTTTGAGGCAATGGTGGAGACTCATATTGCCAGTGGATCACCCTATATGGAGGTATATGTAGAATTTTCATCTCTAAGTGATCTTGCTGCGACCTCGACATGTACTGCTGCTCGAGGGGAATACACGACCCCAAAGCCGACACTGTGTAAGTGGGAGGCCAAACACGTATGCCCGTGTGCGGTCGTAGTATGGAAAACATAACCCCGCACGACACTCGGTTGGTGGATGGGACATGCATATCCGCTCGATCGACGTCCGATGATAGAAATACGTACTGGGGGACGTCGGCAAGTTCTAGTGGTTGGCAATCCACATACGATTGGAATCTGACGAAAGATGTTTAAGGAGGGATGATGAACTCCCGACGACATCCACCGGCGAGGGGCCCTCATTTGTTGCAGGTTATGGAGGGTCGGACGATGAATCCGATGTGGATCCACCTCGAGAGGCAGGGCCCGACGGTGCGCGTTGGATTATTTTCTCGAACCGAGCCCGCTCCAATTGTACCAAGACGTTGAGGCGGTTCGCATTTAAGAAGAAGAAGATCCGCTATTCGTATGCGTACTCGCCTCCAGCCCACATGCATAATGTCGATCTATCTCATGATGATGCATTGGAGTTTCCTGAACTAACACACCGGACGCGTGACCGTACAGATACATCGTTTGATTCCGACGAATTAGAAGTTGGTAACCAGTTTGCGAACAAGAATAATTTTCTTGTTGCATTGAAACAGTACAGCATTAAGAACGGGGTTAACTACACGGTGGTTAAATCGAAGCTCGATAAGTTCGAGGCGAAGTGTGCAGTGCAAGATGGCACATGTCAATGGAAAATCATGGCGTCGTTGAAGAAAAAGACAGGGTTGTGGGAGATTAAAAAGTACAAAGGTCGACATACATGTCTTGCTTGCAGTGCAAGAGATCACTATGTGTTCAGTGATTTCGAATAACAGTAATAATATGTAATATTGCATTGTTTAACGTACTTCGTTGACAGGTGTAACACAAGATCATCCGAGGATGGATTCAGAGATGTTGGCTGACATGATAATCCCGATGTTGAAGGCCGATCCAAATACTACGGTGCCGACCTTAATTGGCAGTATTCGTAGCCAATTGGGGTACACGCCTCTTCTGAAAAGGCTTGGATAGCCAAGCAGAAGGCGTTAGAAAAGTTACACGGTGGGTGGGACACTTCATATAATGAAGTGTGGCAGTGGTGTCAGTCTTTGGATAGATATGTCCCGAGCAAAGATGACGACTTGAAACGGAACTGCGTGATTACAACGATCGTGCGCTCCGTGGATGCGCGAGTGTTCAAGCGTGCGCTCGGACATTTAAGCAATGCCGAGATGCCTTTAAATATCGTAAGCCATTGGTACAAATTGACGGTACCTTTATGTATGGTAGATATACCCATCGGCTATTGCTAGCTGTGGCACAAGACGGATGTGGGAGAATCCTTCCGATTGCATTCGCAATAACACCGGGAGAGTCAGCTGATGATTGGGACTTCTTCCTAAGTAGGTTAAGGAGGCATGTTTGCCCCGAACCTGACATATGCGTTATATCAGATCGGGGCCCTGGAATACTTGCGGCAATAGAACGCCAGGGAAGCGTATGGCATCGCACACACCATCGATATTGCCTGAGGCATGTCGCATCCAACTACTACGCAACATCGATCTAAAAGACGAAGACAAACAAGTGATCGATATGGGTATGAAATATCTATTAATACAATTTCTTTTGAAAAATTCAATTTATTTGCAATTGAAGAGTGGTATGTAATATTAGCTATCAACGTATATTGGCAGGGTATGAGATCAATAAAGACCGTGGAAGCGTTTTTGTCCACGTCGCCAAGCGCGCGTCCCACGTGGGAGGCGCGTTTTGGATGACGTGGACAAAAACGCTTCGCAGCAGGCGCGTTTTTGGTCCCGTCCCCCAAAACGCGCTTACGTGGCGCTGCGTTTTGGGGATTCGCCCTTTCCGTAATTTTTCCCAATTCCGCCCTTTTAGTAAATTTTTTATTTTTGGTATTTATGGGTCAATTGCCCCATGTTCATATATATATATATTTAATTATTGTATGTATTTCTTATAAGATTATATGAAAATAATTTTTTTTTATTTTATTGATAAAAAATGTATTTAAAATTATTAGTTCGAATATTGACTCGGAAATTGATTTAATAATAAAATATAATAAATGTTTAAAGCAAAATATATTTAAATAATTATTGTTATTTTTAGTGTGAATAAGTATAAAAATAAATTTATTCGTGAATTTACTTTTAAACTAATTTAAATTTAAGTATAAACGAATTGTGTTATTTATATATTTTTAGGATTATTATCTTATCAAATGTAACAAAGGGAAGCATGTTTATGCAATTAAGTCTTTAATAATTCATGAATAAGTGACTAGTACATAGGGGTGAATTTAAAAGGGGCACGTAGAGGCTTTGGACTCTATAAATATGAAAATGATGTAATTTAATCCCTTTATTAAAAGTAAAATTTTAAGTTAACATATGGTAAGATTACACTTTGACTCTCTTAAAATGAAAAAAAATTATGTTTAATCTCTTAAAAAATAATAAATTAATAAATTAATAAATGATAAAATTATATTTTAACCTTTCAAAATCTTATAATTTAATTTCGGTCCACTAAAAAGATTTTTGGATTAGTCGCTACTAATATAGTTGTCTACGGTTGGAATATCGTGACCATGCACTAATAGCAATTTCTCGATTTCTTTTAGTGTTTTTGTTTGACTCAAATTTGCAATCATACAGGGGAAAGCGAGTTCTATGGTGGCAGTGGTTCTTAATCTTGAATCAGGATGGGAGGTGAGTTAATGATCATCACACATTGCTTGTTTACCAAGTGTTCTTGCTAGAGAAATTTGTCAATTTATTATTTTTATGTTGTTCCTTGTATATTGAGTCATCCTTACATTTGTGACTGTTTAAATATTTTATACCCATGCAGATTCATTTTGGTTATGTAGTGAATATTGATGGGTGCCGAATCCCAAAAATTAAATCTTACGCATAGGTTTTCATTTCAGTCATCTCCTCGCATATGTTGTTGTCATTATCCTCACTTGTATGAGAATTTTTGTTGTAGTATGTTATGTCGAAACCATTTTAAAATCGAGTTTTAAAAAATGGGGATCGACTTTAAAAATAAAAAATGGGAGTCGCCACCAATATTTTTTACTTAGGTGTGATTGGATCACCTTGTAAAACGTTTTATTTTAAAACATTTGATTTTGGTCCGCGAAAACGAGAAAATAGGTTCGGGAGTCGGTTACGTATGAGGAAGGGTTAGCACCCTCATAACGCCCAAAAATTGGTACCTAATCGATAAAATCATGTCCAAATGTTTGAAATTTAAAAGTATTCAAAAATATGATTTTTTTTTTAAAATTTTGAACACTTCAAGTTAAAATTTGAGATTTTCTTGTTCCAAAGGAATATCAACATCACATCCAACACGTTAGGACATGATATTTTAAAACCTTTGTAACCAAAATCGTCTCACGTTTTACAAATCTTGTCAAAAGGATATTTAGTTATTTAACCAAACGGAAAATCGCACCCAACACGTTAGGGCACTATTTCCCGAATTTCTAAATACCAAAACATTGCCTTGTTTTAAAAATATTTAGATAAAATACAGTAATTTTGTAAAAATGTATTTTATTTAAAAAAAAAATAATCCATGTGGTAATATTGCATTTGTACATTATCGAAAAACAGTTATAACATAATAACATTTAAGATAAGCAATAATAATATGAAATACTACAAATAAATAATTCCTATACTAAAGCAAATATATATGATGAAGCATAGACAAATATAATAAACAATAAAATTAACTATGGACATATTTCATACAAATTTAAATAGATACAAAGAACAACAATATAAACAATGTGTTAAAGAAATATATAATGATTTTAAAAAAAATAAAAAAATATAAAAAATGAACACATTATAAATAATTATAATATTATATAATATGTAGCACTAAAAAAATAACATAATATTTATATATATATATACTAAAATAATATGTAATAATAAGACAAAATAATAGATATTTACAATTTAATAAATTAATATAGATAATTATTATAAAATATTTAATATAATACATAAATTAATATCAAAATTTAAAAAAAATTAAAAGAGGAAAAAAAAGGATTAAATTGAAATATAAACAGATTTCCAGGGTTAATTTTTTTAAAAAAAATTGAATTAGTTAATAGGACGTAATTTAATTAAATAAAATAGCGGAGGGATCAAAAGAGTAATTTTTCCATTTAAAAAAAAAAACACGCGGACCCTTGTTCGGATCCGGGTCGATGCGCGGATCCTACTTCGCCAAAACGGTGCCGTTTGCTTTCACCTATAAATATTAGTTTTCTAAAAAAATCATTAGTTTTAACAGTTTTTAAAAAAAAAGGTTAGAAAATCCTCTGAGAGAAGAGGGAAAGCTGCATCCTTTCGCCTGTGTTCTTCTGGGCCACTCGCCACACGCGCCCCCTGTGGCTGGTGGCCGGAGGTCTAGATTGCCGTTTTTCCTCACTTTCGAAAAGGTAAACTTCTTCCTTTTTACTTTTTTTTAACAGTGGTTATATATATAAAATGAAAATAAAGATAAAATAATCAACAGGACGAAAGAATAATCACCTTTAAAAAGAAACTTTATTTTTTTTGAGCTCTGTTTCTGCGAATGTTTTTGTCCCTATTTGTGTTGCTCTTTCAGTATATTTGCGTTTTTTTACGTATTTTCGCGACAATCTGTATCTATAATCAGGCTTTCTTTTTTATTGCATGCGTGTGTCCCCCCTTTACAGATTTTACAAGGGTTTTATAACCCAAAAAACCCAAAATAAAAAAGAAAACATATCTTTTCATATCTTTCCATATTTGTGCCTTCCTTTTCACTGCGATTTGTTTCCTTTTTGCTGCTTGGTTTCTTTCCTTTGCAGGTTTAAAAACGGAGAACGGTGGCTAAGCGCGGATCGCGGCGTGACTGGCGGCGTGATCGAGGCAATCGCTAGAGTGACTGCCGGTCTCCCATCAAACGGGCGCGATCGTTGGGATCATGGCGCGAGAGAAAACCCTAGGGTTACGATCTTTGAAACTGTTTTGGGTTAATTGGGCTCCTTTGTATTTGGGCCAGGGTTATTTGGGTAGTGGTTTAGGTTCGGCTAAGGGGATCTGTAGGGTAATGGGTCTGAAGGTTTAATTTTGGGCTTTGTAATCTGGACTGTTTAAGGACATTTTTTTATTTTGGTTTTTCAGCCCGGGCAAAAATGGGCATTTACAGCCGCCCCTCTTTGCTCATTGTCATGTAATGAGAATAGAGCAAAGACTATAAAAGGACCAATTTTGCCCGGTCTTGGCCGAGCCTCGACTTCTTGATCCTTGTCTTCTTCAAATGACTCCAATTCCACTGCAACTTCAACGGCGTTGGAGCTTTATCTTGATTTCAGTGAGTTTGATAGCTTCAACTTCATGAAGGCAGTATCCACTATCTTTTGATCTGCTCCACTGCAAACTCAGGAAGACCAGATCTGATATTTTCAATTTGATCCCTACAAACTCAGGGATCACCAGACTGATGTCTTCAATCTGCTTCCTGCAAAGCTCAGGAATGCCAGATTTGCTATCTTCAATCTGCTTCCTGCAAAGCTTAGGAATGCCAGATCTGCTATCTTCAATCTGCTTCCTGCAAAGCTCAGGAATGCCAGATTGGCTATCTTCGATCTGCTTCCTGCAAAGCTCAGGAAGGCAAGATTTGATGTCTTCGATCTATTTCTGCAACTTCAGGAATGCCAGATCTGCTATCTTCGGTCCACTGCAAACTCAGGGATGCCAGACCGGTGGTTAAATCTGTTCCACTACTGCTTAGGGAGACAAGATTTGTCGTTCGATCTTGGTCCACTACTGCTTAGGGAGACAAGATCTACAATCTTTGACCTATTCCAATGCTGGTCAGGGAGATAGGGCTGGTGGTTTAAATCTGTTCCACTACTGCTTAGGGAGACATGATTTGCCGTTCGATCTTAGTCCTCTACTGCTTAGGGCGACAAGATCTACAATCTTTGACCTATTCCACTTCCGTGGTCGTGGAGATAGGTGGTGTGGCTTAAATCTGCTCCACTCATCGCTAGGGGAGACAAGATTTGCCGTTCGATCTTGGTTCCCTACTGCTTAGGGTGACAAGATCTACAATCTTTGACCTATTCCACTGCTGGTCAGGGAGATAGGGCTAGTGGCTTAAATTCGTTCCACTACTGCTTAGGGAGACAAGACTTGCCGTTCGATCTTGGTTCCCTCTCGCTTAGGGTGACAAGATCTACAATCTTTGACCTATTCCACTTCTTTGTCGGGAGATAGGGCTAGTGGCTTAAACTGCTCCACTCTCGCTTGGGAGACAAGACTTGCCGTTCGATCTTGGTTCCCTACTGCTTAGAGTGACAAGATCTACAATCTTTGACCTATTCCACTGCTAGTCAGGGAGATAAGACTGATGGCTTAAATGCTCCACTCACCGCTAGGAGACAAGATTTGCCGTTTGATCTTGGTCCTCTACTGCTTAGGGCGACAAGATCTACAATCTTCGACCTATTCCAATGCTGGTCAAGGAGATAGGACTGATGTCTCTGATCTGCTCCTGCAACCTCAGGGTTGTCAGATCTGCTATTTTAATCTGCTCCCTGCAAAATCAGGGATACCAGACTAATGTCTTCTACCTTGCTACATAACATGTAGAATGGGTATATGTTTATGTCCAATATTTAGGATGCTTTGATCGAAATGCATCAGATGCTCCTATGAAAATGTTATGAAGATGATTCCTGTTTCAAGGATTAGGATGCAATGCCCGAAATGAATCAAATGCTCCTAATGAAATTTACAAAAATGTTATGAGTATGATTCCTATCCTAGGTGTTATTACTCATTTGTTTTTCATTCATGTTCTGCTCAAATAATTTTCCCCATGGTAATTCTGAGTCCTCTCTACTTGAACCTTGGGACATGAATTGGTATCCCCCACTGCAACTTCAGGGGAATAACTTTTAATTTCTTCCATCTTTCTGTTACCATTCAGAGGTACAGAACTTGTATTACTTTCAATCTGTTACACCATTCCCTGGGTGTAATGACCATATGTATGAATGCAGGGTATCCCGACAATGATCCCTTTTTACTCTTGGATTGACCTTGTTCGTCATTTTTCGATGTGGTATTACCAACAGAATTGTCTTAGCCAATAAGCATCCGAAGAGATAATCATTTTCCAATGTTTCCAATCCCTTAGGCTTGGTGAGTTCTGAACAATAGTCCTGTTTCAGATTCTCATATTTTTTAGAAGCTTCCAGAGTAATATGCGAAACTCCTTTTATAAAAGTGTTACTAGTCCATTAATCGTTATTTCAATAAAATTCTTGAAAAAGATCACAACTATGAACATGAAATAAATTAATCAGGAGTATAGCTCGAAGTAAATAAGCTAATCAAAGATAACCAAGGCAATAAATGAAAATTGATTTGGGCGTATCTCAAAAAAGAATAAAGCAATCAAAGATAACGAATTTCAAAACTGGGTAAGAATGAAGCTAGATGCCCCAGATATCGCAGCCTGAGCTTCTTTGTTCCAACTTCTTGAGGACCATTTTAAGCTCTATATGTGTTTAGGGGATCCGGAGTACTTTGTCGATGCCCCAAGACGTAATATACTTCCTCATTGCTAATTAGGACGTAGCAAGACTACTATATACCCCACTTTTTATTCAAAATTTGAGCCGTCCTTTTCAGGTTTTCAACTCAAAACCCCTTTGGTCTCAAAGCGCCCTTTGTGGGTTTTCGCCTTGGCCTCCCCTTTTTTTCTTTTTTCAATTTTTTTGTTTTGTTTTGTTTTTTTTTTTTCGAATTTGGACTCAAGGCATCCTTTGCGGGTTTTCACATTGGCCCTTTTCCTTTTCAAGTAAAATCCTTCTTGACTGAACCTGAATTCGCCGGATTAGGCAAGTCTTCTCCATTCATCTCGGTCAATATCAATGCTCCTCCAGAATAGGCCTTTTCAACATAAGGTATTTCCCAGTTCGAAATATGTTTTCCTCTGAAATCGTTTTGTAGGAAAAAAAATCTGTTTCAACATCAGGTTCCCCCTTGTGGAATTCTTTAGGATGAACCTCTTTGTTGTCAACTCGCATCATCTATCTGTGATGGATAGCTCTTAACAATTTTCTTCTATTAGGTTCAATTGATGAAAACACTTCCAATCTATAAACCAATATGTAAGATGTTGCCCCGGCAATGGTCCTGGCCAACGTTCGCTTATCATAGAGAGTAGTGATAGCTTCTTATGCCAATCCTTACAAGTCTTAGCCTTTTTTTTTTTGATAACAACTTTTGTTGCACTGTGATATGTTGAATGATCTTTGGACAAACTGTAAACTTTGACTTTGTACAGTTATGCATTCTTTGCTAGCATCTGATCTTTTTTTTTTTTAGAATTTAATGACCTCAACCTCGTAATATTGGCATATGAAGCTACTTCCACCCTCTTAGTGAAGTAAACGACGACCACAACAATGAATCAATATTGGTTAAAAGCTTTTGACGAGATTGACCCCATCACATCCATGCCCCACGTATGGAAAATTTGTGAAGAACTGGAGTAGGCATATGAATCTTGTCTCCTTATATTCGGCATAGATGATACTACCCTTTTCTATGTAGATCGGTAGTGCCTAATCCTCATGTTTAGCCCGCATCTTAGTATCCGAGGCATGTCCTGATATGATCGTGCGAAAACATTTTTTTTTGATGTCTCGCATTATTTCTATGGCAAGCTGGGCTTCGATCTTCACCCATTTCCTAGGCTCGCAATATCTAATGACCTTTTGTAGAGTAAGGTCTGTTTTTCATTTTGTTAAACCATTCTTAACAAGTCAGAAGATATGTCACAAACTCTGTCATCTTCAAAATCTTGAGATCCCCTAAACCCATATCTTGTTCAAAAATGGAGTCAGTAACAATGTCGCTCATGACGTTGATATCTGGGTACCTAAGCATGAAGGCAAGAAATCCAAAGAATAAATGATTCTAAGGATGATTACTTGTATGGTAATGAATAAAGAATGAAAGAGTAAAAAATGTATAGTAGAAAGAATAAAAACATATGTACTCAAAAAGATGCATTTTATTGAAATAAGAATTTAGGACACAAGCCTATTTCACAAAAGGGGTCTTATTGCCTTTAGGCTTAAGGCAACAAGCATGTTTTGCACATTACTCTAGATTAACCCTAAAAATACAGGGATTTCTTCCACAGTCTCATTGTTTAAAACACTCCCAAGTACGTAAGGTTTGGAAACATTGTTCCCCAATTATCTCTTCATCATCATCCACATTGTTGACCATTGGGCCATTCCTGTTTTCAAATTTTCCGGCTAGTAAATGACTTAACTGGTCAATCACATTATTTTGGAATTCCCGCATGTCTTGTTGAATCTTAGTTAATTGCCCCTGCATTTATATTTTCATTTGCTCTATTATTTCCAATCTTCGTTCCATGTTTTCCAAGTTAACCGAAACATTTTACCTAATTAGGGTCCTTTTGTTAAGTTTAATGCAAATGATACAATGTAATGCAAATGCATGAATGCAAAGAGGCATCGATTCTGATTCAACTTCATTTTAGAAAACTTTATTAGAAAACAAAATCCTTTACATAAAACGGACTACAAGTATGCTTTCGCCCTATGTCCTAAGGTCTTGATTTTCCCAAGCAATGAAGTTAGCTTTTGATTACGGTCAGACTGTAGCTCATACTTTATGCTCAATATATCAGCCTGTGATGCCAAAGTCTATAGATGATCAGCTACCTCTCGAATCTGAACTATTGCTTCACCCATGAGGTAATCTCGATTCCTAACTTGATCATGAGAATGGTGAAGCTCTTCTTTCAAACGCTCCTCTCTTGTCTCAAGAAGCTTGATTCGAAGTTCACAATGGTGCAATGCTGATTCTAACTCTTCAATTCTACTCTTCATTTTCTCAATCTTGTTCAGACTTGACTTCAACTCGATTACAGAATTACGGCTTCGATGGTGGTGAAGAGACCGTCCTAATTCAGCGACTCTAGCTTTAGTCCATATTTATCCTCTTGGCTTTCTGCCAAACTCTTTTCTAGGGCCTTATTTCGCATCTGCATTTCTAGGAACTTTCTCTCCCAATGGTCAGCTTTGACTTTTTCCGTTTGTATCTCTTGTTGCCACTGTTGCGAAGTCTTCCTTAATCCGGCATTTTTCATTCATAAACGCAGCTTTTTATATTCCATCTTTAAGTCATTCAAATCTTCTTCGACTTTTCTCTTCCCTTTTCTTACTTCTTCGGCCTCTGATTTTTGCATATCCACATCTAGCCTCAAGTACATCTTTTCTTTTTCCAGCTTCTCTATCCTCTTTCCAAGCTCTGAACTCTTCTTTTCAAAATCTTGCTTCACAATTTCTAACTCTGATGGAACCACTTGTAAGCATTCATCTCCCGATCGGGCGTCTTCTAGATTCAGTTCAGGAATGTTATCATTAACCCTTCTAATCCTCCATCCAATGTATTCTGGGGTCGTCATTAGACCTGCAGATAACCTCTTCATCTTACGAGTCTGATTCCAAGCACCAGAAATCTCCTTAACTCTCTTTTTATAATTGTCCCCTCTATAAGAGAATTCACACTGAGCCAACCCATATGTTGTAGGTACGAACTGTCTCGATCCATACTGTCTTAGTACAAGTAGAGGAGCGTACCCAACAGCTCCCCAAATTCCAAGTAAAGGAACCCAGTCAAAATTCCCATATCGATAAAGAATTTCATCTGGAATCATCAAAAGG
This sequence comes from Gossypium sturtianum, assembly GCA_025698515.1. Taxonomy (NCBI): domain Eukaryota; kingdom Viridiplantae; phylum Streptophyta; class Magnoliopsida; order Malvales; family Malvaceae; genus Gossypium; species Gossypium sturtianum. The sequence continues at coordinate 169,618,839 of CM046955.1, forward strand.
GCTCTCCACTCGACGTCTTCCTCTCGGAGATTTCGAAGGACTGCCATCCAATTCTCCTCAGACATGTCATCTCTCCTTGGTATGGCTACTATCTCTTTCAACGGAGAGTAACTCTCAGAAAAAATTCGATAAGACACTTTCTCCACATTCTAGAAATGACTGTGGAACCAAGCCAACAACAATCAAGCACGCACTCCAATGAACTCGCCTTCGCCTTTTCTCCGACATGCATTCAAAGATCTAAACGTCTCGGCTAAGATCGCAGGTACAGGTGTGACTCCTTTGCCTAGTCGATCGAATAAATCGGTAACTGCTTCATCTACATGTCCTAAAACTTTAGGGAAGATTATCAAACCGTAAATACACAAGGCGAAGACGTCAATCTTCTTCTTTGCATCTGGATGTGTTAGGAGCAGATCCCTCAAACTCCTCCAAGGAATGCATTTACCTTCACATTTCTCTTAAATTTTGGCTGTAACTCACTGTTCATTCATCCCCGTGATATTCATTAACTTCTTCACAAAGGTTGGGACATTAGCAGCCCTAGAATAAATTCTGTCGACTTGGATTCTTGAACAACGAAGCAAAGTCGTATATTCTTCTACCGTAGGTACTAAGTCTACTTTCCCGAAAGTGAAACAACTATAAACAGAATTCCAAAACTGAGTCATAGCGCGGAATAGATACTTTTCTACTTTGACGTCGAGCAAGTAAGGTAGATCACCATAATTACGATAGATTAGCTGCTTTCCCTCATCGTCCCACTGGGTCCATATTCCTTTCAACTCTTGAAGCTCATTTTGCGTGACACTAATACGAGCGAAATCCCGTAGTTCCGACATATGCCCCTCAGCTAAGCTATCCCCTTTCTCTAATTGTCTTTGCTCTGACCATATACGGACGACTGCATTGTCCTCCACTTTATCAAGGAATTCGTTCTCCATAACCAGCTTTCTAACTTTAGAAACTGACCGTGAATCGGTACCTCTTTAAATATGAAATGACATGCACAAAAGAATAAAACATAACAAGTTAGTACCGCAAAATATAAAGCAAGCAAAGTAAACAAACATCTACCTGGGTAGCTACTAAGGTTCGACGTAATTTTATTTAGGGTGGGCTCTTAAGGTTCACTATATGCGGTTTAGCTCTAAAGTTGAGGTACCCGAACCAGCAGATTCCTCGATCCTCACCCATTATAGGCTCATACGGACCGAGTTCGGTTCAGGGTAATACATTTCCCTATGGCCATGCGGAAGTGAAAACTTCACGAAGACATAGGTACAGATGTATTCCGGAAGCAGTCCACTAGCCCATGCGGAGGTGAAAACCTCACGAAGGCATAGCTTCTCGCTCCCACTTAAGGGTGTGACTGTAATGGTCATGCAGTGCAATGCATAAATATTTTATAAAAACAGAATCACATGCAAATAAAAAGGATCATAATTTTTAAATCAAATTTTAAATTCAAACAGGAGGACATGAAACTATCGATTTTACGGCTTGACTCTCTTATTGGTCCCCAGTGGAGTCGCCAAGCTGTCGAAACCATTTTAAAATCGAGTTTTAGAAAATAGCGATCGACTTTAAAAACAAAAAATGGGAGTCGCCAGCAATCTTTTTTACTTAGGTGTGATTGGATCACCTTGTAAAACGTTTTATTTTAAAACATTTGATTTTGGTCCGCGAAAACGAGAAAATAGGTTCGGGAGTCGGTTACGTATGAGGAAGGGTTTGCACCCTCATAACGCCCAAAAATTGGTACCTAATCGATAAAATCATGTCCAAATATTTGAAATTTAAAAGTATTCAAAAATATGCTTTTTTAAAAAAAACTTTGAACACTTCAAGTTAAAATTTGAGATTTTCTTGTTTCAAAGGAATATCAACATCACATCCAACACGTTAGGACATGATATTTTAAAACCTTTGTAATCAAAATCGTCTCACGTTTTACAAATCTTGTCAAAAGGATATTTAGTTATTTAGCCAAACGGAAAATCGCACCCAACACGTTAGGGCACTATTTCCCGAATTTCTAAATACTAAAACATTGCCTTGTTTTAAAAATATTTAGATAAAATACAGTAATTTTGTAAAAATGTATTTTATTTAAAAAAAAATAATCCATGTGGTAATATTGCATTTGTACATTATCGAAAAACAGTTATAACATAATAACATTTAAGATAAGCAATAATAATATGAAATACTACAAATAATAATTCGTATACTAAAGCAAATATATATGATGAAGCATAGACAAATATAATAAACAATAAAATTAACTATGGACATATTTCATACAAATTTAAATAGATACAAAGAACAACAATATAAACAATGTGTTAAAGAAATATATAATGATTTTAAAAAAAAATAAAAAAATATAAAAAATGAACACATTATAAATAATTATAATATTATATAATATGTAGCACTAAAAAAATAACATAATATTTATATATATATACTAAAATAATATGTAATAATAAGACAAAATAATAGATATTTACAATTTAATAAATTAGTATAGATAATTATTATAAAATATTAATATAATACATAAATTAATATCAAAATTTTAAAAAAAATTTAAAAGAGGAAAAAAAAAGGATTAAATTGAAATATAAACAGATTTCCAGGGTTAATTTTTTTAAAAAAATTGAATTAGTTAATAGGACGTAATTTAATTAAATAAAATAGCGGAGGGATCAAAAGAGTAATTTTTCCATTTAAAAAAAAAACACGCGGACCCTTGTTCGGATCTGGGTCGACGCACGGATCCTGCTTCGCCAAAACGGCGCAGTTTGCTTTCACCTATAAATATTAGTTTTCTAAAAAAATCATTAGTTTTAACAGTTTAAAAAAAAAAAAGGTTAGAAAATCCTCTGAGAGAAGAGGGAAAGCTGCGTCCTTTCGCCTGTGTTCGTCTGGGCCACTCGCCACACGCGCCCCCGTGGCTGGTGGCCGGAGGTCTAGATTGCCGTTTTTCCTCACTTTCGAAAAGGTAAACTCCTTCCTTTTTACTTTTTTTTAACAGTGGTTATAAATATAAAATGAAAATAAAGATAAAATAATCAATAGGACGAAAGAATAATCACCTTTAAAAAGAAACTCTATTTTTATTGAGCTCTGTTTCTGCGAATGTTTTTGTCCCTATTTGTGTTGCTCTTTCTGTATATTTGCGTTTTTTTATGTATTTCGCGACAATCTCTGTATCTATAACTGTGCTTCTCTTTTTTTATTGCATGCGTGTGTCCCCCCCCCTTTACAGATTTTACAAGGGTTTTTATAACCAAAAAAACCCAAAATAAAAAAGAAAGCATATCTTTTCATATCTTTCCATATTTGTGCCTTCCTTTTCACTGCGATTTGTTTCCTTTTTGATGCTTGGTTTCTTTCCTTTGCAGGTTTGAAGATGGAGAACGATGGCTAAGCGCGGATCGCGGCGTGACTGGCGGCGTGGTCGAGGCACTGCTGGCGTGACGGTCGGTCTCCCAGTGAAACGGCGCGACTGTTGGGATCCCACTTGAAACGGCGCGACTGTTGGGACTGCGGCGCGAGGAAAACCCTAGGGTTCTGATGCTGAAACTATTTTGGGTTAATTGGGCTCCTTTGTATTTGGGCCAGGGTTATTTGGGTAGTGGTTTAGGTTCGGCTAAGGGGGTCTGTAGGGTAATAGGTCTGAAGGTTTAATTTTGGGCTTTGTAATCTGGACTGTTTAAGGACATTTTTTTATTTTGGTTTTTCAGCCCAGGCAAAAATGGGCATTTACGTGTTATTCTTAATTGGTTGTATATATTGAAGTTTTTCATGGCGATTTTCTTAGATTAGACCCAAAAGATCCTCTGTACTCAAAAGTAAACATGCGTTAGTTTGCGTCCTGAGTTAAAATAGGTCAGACATGCCTTTATCAAAAGGTAGATGTTTGTACATTTCTTTATACTGGTTTGAGTCTCAGAAGTAGAAAACGAATGAGTTTTTAGTTGCATGGAATTTTGTTAGTCAGTTGTGCTTTCAATTAAAGCCTAACAAACATAAGTGGCTAATTTTTTTGATGGTAGGTGCTCTCTGAAAAGGTAAATAATTGATTATGAAATATACTTTATTCTCATAAATGATGATAAAATCTTAACCACATGATTAAAGCATGAGGTAAACAACCACCACAACACACCTCATGATTAAGCATTACATATAATGTAATACCAAGTTACTTTCCTATTCAAGTATTTATTATCATATGAATTTTGCAGTTACTGTTATTTCATTACAAGGCGGGGTTCTGGCCACCCTAAAATAAAAAATTACTATTTAAATCTTTTAGAAATTTTTAAAATTTTAATTTAGTAAAGATAAAATTACACTTTGACCCTACTAAAATTATAAAAATTTAATTTAATCCTTTAAAAATTATAAAAATTTTGACTTTTAAAAATTAAAATTTCATTTCGACCCCAACAAAAAATTTCTGGCTTCGCCGCTTCTCATAGATTTTAGCTCTATCCAAATTGTTCATTGTTTTCCCTCTTATCTCCATATTAAATTATGCAGGTCAATCGGCAAATATTGATGAAACGGAGAAACTTAACAAGCTGACCTCCTTTCAAAAAAGAAAAAGAAAAAGTTATAGGCATCAATAATCTGTTTCAGAGTAGAAAAGAAAAGGAGGTCATTAGAGAAGGAAGCCTATCAAGTATGGCCATCCAAGCTACATTAGAGTGGCTGAGATATGAGAAGGGAACCAAACAAGTTATTGCTGATGAACTTGATCCTGTTAATCCCTGATAGCCTTCCTTGCAACTTCTGTATGAAGTTCCCTGGGTCTATGATGGAGAACAGTCATAGCCAGGCTCCTTGGAAGCTGATGACGTTGTTGGTTCCATTTTCAAGATAATAGTGGAGACCCAGTTGAGAATGTTGCTAAATAGGGTAAAACAAAACAGGTGAAGTAGCTACCTGAAGTTATACTTTCATCAATTATTCAAATTTTATGCTAGGATTTATTCTCTGCATTGACGCTTCTTGATGCAGTTGTTTGGTTTCGTCCAAAGTACAAAATGCATTCGTCTTTCCAATGGAACAAGTAGCAAGACGTGTGTGACTAGTACGAGTTGCAAAATATTCAGCGATTCTACAGTTGCTCTCTTATTTTAGTCCCCTAATGCCCAAAGCTGATTCTTGGTGGAAATGAGCATTGACGACGGCTTTATTTCTTCTTGAATAGGAAAAGTGCAACCATCCATTCTTCTCCATTATTGTATCCAAAGAGTTCCGCAACAGCAATAAAGAATGTTCTCCAATACACTGTCCATTTCACAGCCTGATCCTTGCCATAGGTGGACTCCATTATTGGCTTAATGGAAGGCAAGCTTCGGTCCATCCTCTTCAGCCACTCTTCACTGCAATATAAAAATGTTGTCCGAGAACTTTCAAATTGCTAACAGGGAAACAAATACTATAGCTATTTCTCAAGGAAGAATCAGGGTGGTTAAACAAGTTAGTATAGCTATTGAAAGATTGTAATGATTTTTTATTTTGGTATTACAAAACAACTGCTCTCACCTAGTTTTTGCATAATGTTTCCCATTCACAAGCCAATGGTTGACAACAGAAACATCATCCTGCGTACAAAGGATGGACAACAAGGCATTAAAATCAGTTGGGTCATGACATCAAAATCTACGGCTATTGAATTTCAATTTTCAGAATTCATAGCATATATGAGTTGTAAAAAGGCTTTTTACCTGGAAATATAGAAGCAGATTAGCTGAAGGCATTGTACCTCCTGTAAAGAAGTACCTGGTTATCCAGTCATCTTCATTTATGTCCTAGATTAAAATAATTTGACAAGATATTGTCAGTTCAGCTAAAATCCCTTGGATTTAAAATAGACTCTCGAAAACGGGATGACGTCTAGCTATTGCATAAACCCATTTTAGCAATAACAATTAGGGTTACTCGGCACAATCAGATTATTTTGCACACCTCAAAGTGGTAAGCAAATGCTTTATGGCAGAAATAATGAACAAAAAGAAGACTATCCTCTTTCATCCACTTTGATATCTTCTTGAGAAGATCGTGATAGTTCTTCATATGCTGTTAAAAAGCAGAAGTTATAAGATTTCAAATCACCAACATTAAAACTGTGTAGTAGCACAGACTGTACGAAAAGTCGAAAACAATGAACCTCAAACATTTCAATCGAATATATCCTGTCGTATGATGCCTCCATTTCAAATGTGCTTATGTCCGCAACAATGATCTCCACATTTTGCAATTGCCGATCCCTATGAAGGGTAACCATAAATTTGTTTTCAAGAGTCAAAAAGTAATTAACATGGAGTAATAATACTTTTCATTTAGCAAGTGGAGCATTTACCGGTATTGCTCCTCTATAAAAGCTTTCTGAGTGCTGGAATTGCAAATCCCTGTAACCCTGCAATTGGGGTATTTACGGGCAATGTATAGAGAAAGTGAACCCCATCCACACCCCACATCAAGAACTGTTTGGCCATCTTTTAATTGCGATCTCTCACAGTACAGTTCCAACATTGCTTCCTCAGCATCCTCCAAAGTTTTCGACTCATCAGAAAAGTAACAACAACTGCATCATCCTATTAAAAAAAATTTCACCCAACAACAAAAAAAGCAGTACACAAGATCAAACAAAAAGAGAGGGGAAAAAAAGAAGGAAAAGAACCTGTATTTGAAGTTCTTCCCAAGAACCAACTTGAAGAAAGAGGTTGGCAGTTCGTAATGTTGAGTTTTAGGCTTGTCTGTCTTGATAGCTATAGGCATCTCCTTTAGGGCTACAAAGTAAACAAACAACTCAGTTTGGACACAGTCAAATCAAATCGAATCAAATCAAATCAAATTCAAGAAAAAAAAGTTTAATCTAAGAAATGTTACATACAATGAGCAAACTGAAGGAGATCGGAGAGTTGGAGTTCAGTGGAGGGTTTATAACCAGAACGAAGACGACTAGCCAGGAGAAGCCGAGTCAACCTCCTTATAATAGCATCAGGCAACAAATTGCGCTCCAAGGAAGTCAACATGAACCTAACCGTAACATCATAAGGCACCTGCATCAGACCCTCCATTAGCAAACGCTTTGCTTTGCTAGATTGATGCTTGGATTTTCTGGCAGTAGCTAATGGTTGGTTGCTAGAACTGGATGCAAGGATAACAAGTTAACAGCCTAAGTGGCATGCTTCATACAAATTGTGGGTGACTTTGATGTCGTTATCATTGTCGATGAGCTTTTTGGTATGACCTTTATAACAGTTAATGGGCCTGGGAAAGTGGGTGTCATATTATCATCCCTTAAAAGAAATTAAAGTGGTGCCCACCGGGCTATGAGGCATCATAAAAGAATTATTATTTTTTCTTCTTTTGTTTTCAATTTATTTTAATTGACAGAAACTTTTTTTAAAAAAAATTACTGATGTAATCAACAGAGGCACCATTAAGAAAATATAGTTTTTCTTTTTTTTCTTTTGAATATTCGTATTTTTTACAAATATTTCGAAATATATATATGTGCCGCTTGATACAGTAACAATATTAAAATTATTTTTTTAAAAAAATTGATGATTTGAGTAATGATTAAGGGAAAAAGAGGTGGTGTCGCCGGTTGGTTAAGCAATATCAACTTTCACTATAACAAACGAATCATTTTCGTATATAATTTTTCGTTTGAATTATTATCATAATTAATTAATATTTTATAATTATTTATATATAAAAAATCATATCACCTAATCTAAATTCAGAATGATTGATGGTGATTTTGTTTTAAAAAATTAAATTAATCTTACGGCAGACAGAAGTCCATTCTATGGGTAATAAACATGAGACAGGTAACACTTTATCCGATGTTTTTAGTGAAGGTAAAATATTTTACAAATGTACTCAAAATTGGCGTGTTTTCTAGTAAAATGTTATTTAGACAAAAAAATATATATATAATGGACTTGTGGTTTTGCATCTCCATTCTTTCTTCTCTCAGATGCCTTTCCCCGCTTCATTCTCTCTCAGCCAAACGCCTCTCCTGACTCGTAGCATCTCCAATCAGGTGAATTCTTTATTTATTTTTCGTTTTTTCCATTCCATTCCATTCTTTCTCTCATTCAATTGTACAAGCTTCTGGGAAATTTTCAACATCCCTTCGTATTTGCATTATTTATGTGTTTTTTTTTTTTAGCTAGTTCACAGCCTTGTATTATTTTAGCTCACTTACTAATGAAAATTTTGATGATTTTGAAAGCATTGTTGTTTGTTTCTAAGAATTGTGTCCGAGTGACATCTTATGCATTTTCTAACGAAGGAACTTTTATCAGAATGTATGGTATTGGAGTAATGATGGTGAGATATGGAGACTTACTGAAAGAGATGATTTGTTGATTTTTTAAAGGTGTTGCTGGGAAGTTCAAATCTTAACCAATTACAGGGGTGGCAGGGGCCCAACCCCTATAATTGGAAAACTTTTAAAATTTCAATCACCTAAAAAATGCCTAATTTGGCCTGACCATTGAATAAATTTGTTTCTTGGATGACTATAGCTTGGTGTATCAATAGTCAAATGAATGCTTTTAGATTAGGAGGGATTGATTGTACTAATTTATTCTGTCTTTTTATTCCATTTGTTTGAGTTCTCTATATATTCTGTCTTTTTACTTATTAATAAAATTTATGATTATGATGTTTCATTTTGGCCAAAAAAATTTTGATATTGTTTAGTAATGGCTCAAATTGATAATTTGAAGTAGATGTTTTAATTAAAATATATGCATATGTTAGTGAATGTAAGTAATTTGCATTACCCCATTAATAATCATTATTTAATTTAAATGCAAATAAAAATAATATTAAAAATGATTTTTTTGATTATTTTATTCAAAACTATCCAAACCCCAAAAAAATATAAGATTTTCCAGAAAACAAGTTCAGTTTCCGAAAATTATTTTTCGTAAAATATTTTACACGAAACAAACGTACCATTAGTCTTTAATATTTATATATTTTATCAATTTTGCTCTAATTTTTTTAAAGCTAAATTTGTTATTAATCTTTCAAATAGAGTCAAATAACATTTTTTTAATAAAAATATTGATTAAAGCATTAATTTTTTAATGACGTTGGTGTGTCAACTTACATGGCAATCCATGTGTACATACTGATATGATATTATTTATCTTAAATGTCAAATTAGCAAAAAGAATTGAATTTTATAAAAATAAAAAAATAAATTCAAAATTTAAAAAATATTAAGTTTGTAAAAAAAATAGTATAAAGTACACATGAATTATCATGAGGGCTTTCATGTTTAAAATTTTAACATTTTAGTTAATATTTTCATTAAAAAATAATTCCATTCTTTTTGAAAAGTTGACGGTTAAATCAGGGGCGAAACCAGGGGGCTAGCAGGGGTCCCGACCCCCCCTAAAATAGAAAATTTTTCATATACGCCCTTTGAAATTTTTAGAATTTTAAATTAGTAAAAGTAAAATTACACTTTGGCTCCCTAAAGATGATAAAAATTTAATCAATCCTTTAAAAAGTATAAAGATAGAGGCTATTAAAATAATAAAATTGTAATTTTTACGATATTATAATTTAATTTCGGCCCCTAAAATAATTTTCTAACTTCGTCTTGGTTTTAAATTTTAACCAACTTTAATTTAAATATATATATATATATATATTTATATCAATTTTTAAAAAGCTTACAATAAAACATTCCATGCTAATGCTCATTTTATATTAATTATCTAACTAATACATACTTTTATAATGGAAAAGGAAATGGGCTTTCTAAAAATCAATTTTCACACTTTCTTTCCTCAACCATCAATCATTTGTCATTCAATCAATTCATGTTATTTTTAGTATTAATCAAAACATGTTAAATTAGCTTAAAATTCAATAAAAACAAAAGGTAAAAAGTATTTAATATTTTCAACTTCAACTAAAATTCTTTTTATTTTATAATTTTTAATTTTAAAACTTGTGCGGGCGCCGCCACTCCTTATTTCTTCCTAGTCCATAACACACAGTGTGATTTTAAATTTTTTTTCCTTCCAAGCTTCCTTTTTGGAAAAGAGCTTTTGTAAATTGTAATGTTATTTTTTAATAATATTTAAATAAATGTTACTATTTTAAAATTTAATTTTAATTATTAATTTATAATATTATTTTAAAGTAATCTTAAAAAATATTAAACTTACAAAGTTGTCCACAAAATGCAGTTGGACTTACAAATATGTGACTTCAGGCCTCATAGGTGGTTCCGGTTCTGTATGTCAGCAATGACTAGAATTCAATGTGGTCCACTATCCACATCCCATTTATTACAGGAAAAGATTCTCTCAGTTTGGAGGGAGGTGCAGGTTTACGAGCCATGGATTATGTAAATAGATTAATGGGCCTTTCTATGGTTGGTTACGGCTGGAATTGTTGGTGATGGAGACCATATCAGTGACAACAACATCCAGATCCTTGAGGCTCATCAAGCCCACTGCATTGATTGTTGGGTCGAACTTGGGCTTGAAACTTATTTCCAGCCCGGTGTGGAGAGCCCTAGCTCCACAAAGAGGAAACGGTGCGTTTTGGATCGAGTTGAATCCGAGCGTGGGATTCTCAGAGGTTTCTTTCTTTGCTTGCTCCCTCCAAGGCTCTCCCCGCTCTCTTGCAAACAATGGCCCGTTTCAAGGCGAAGCAACCATCATCGGGAGCCGCCGAGAAGAAGATGCCTCGAATGAGTAACGCCGAGAGGTCTGCTTACTTCTCGAGGAGGGAGGCGGCCAAGGTACTGCGATCAGTTCTTCAAGGAGACGCTCATCGACGAGCCGTAGCCTCCATAAAGTCCCTCGTTTATAGCCCGTCTATTAAGAACAAGAAGGCTACTTTCGCTCTCGTTTGTCAAACCCTCAAACGTAACTTAACTTTATTCTTCTCTTTATTTCTATCAGTGTTTCTGTTTGATGATAATAGCAGAACCATTTGAAGCTTTATTTAACATAGCTCTTCTTCTTTTTCTTTTTTGGTTTACGTTTCACATTTGGGTTGACTTGTTTTCAGATCTTCCTATCATTAAGGATGTGCTGGAGGGTGCTAACATATTGAATAGTAGATGGAAGGTAAAAATTTATGAGTTTTAGTGATTTTTGTTTTTCCTGAATTTGCCTTGTAAAGTGTTTGATAATTCTGATTATTATCTTGATGTTGCAGAGGCAAGTGGAATTGGTTTATATAATCACATATGATATTCTTTTTGGTCAGGTATTTTTTTTTTATTTTTTTTTTGTATCTTTATTAGCTTCACATTTCCATTTTTTACATTTTCTTTTCACTTTCTGCATTTCTCGAGACAATATGTGAACTTTCTATGCAATTAACGATAAGCCGTTTTATGTCTAGTGTCTCAAAGAATCTTATGCTTTCTAAGAAGTAACTTTTATTTCAAATGTGAAAAAAGTGAATATGATATTGTTTACCTTTCTTTCCTCAGAATTCCTGAATTTCTAAGATTGTCTCACTGAGTTCATGTGAGGGAGTGAGCTATGCTGAGGAGTTGTAGTAACTTTTTTAATAGAATGGTTTTGAAGTTATTTGCTAAAGGTTTCATCTTCTATATGCTATTTTTGCCAATGTTGTGTGTCCTTTTTGTTGTACTTGTGGTAATCTCGTCTCATGATTCTTATCTCTAGGAAATTTCATTTGTTGGTGATGCGGAGAAATTTTTGCTACAGAGAAAAGTCTCTCTTCAGTCTGGTTTAGCTCGGCTTTTGGTGAGGAAAAAGATGAAGCGCATTGAAGATTTGTTAGACCATTACCAAATTCCTGGTATGTGTTAAGTAAGATGTTTTCTTACATCCAAGTGTGTCATTCTTTCGTTACTTGATGTGTAGCGTAAATGTTGCAGATGTTTCAAAACCACGATATGTTCGTGTCAACACACTTAAACTGGATGTTGATTCTGCCTTAATTGAATTGAGGAAACAATACATGGTACTTTTGCAACCTACGCTAAAGCCAAACCTTAGTGGGGTGTCATGCATTATTTTGAATGTTTTATGGAATATAGAGTAATCTCTAAAGCAACCGTTCTTACCTTTCTCTTTGCTGCTTATTCTTATCATATATTTAATAAAAAGTCCATGGTTGCAGGTCTGGTTGCCTCTTCTTTTTCTTTCTTATGTTTTTACTTTGCTGATATCTCTAATCTGTATCTACTTTTCGAAGTCAGTTTTTTTTGTGTTATTTTGTTAAAATTTTCATTTTCTTAATAGGTTGAGAAAGATGACCTGGTCCCTGACTTGTTAAAACTCCCACCAAAATGTGATCTTCATGATCACCCTTTGGTCATGAATGGAAGTGTGTTTATGCAAGTAAGTCATTAATAAGTTCATAAATGAGCGACTAATATAGTTGTCCACTGTTGGAATATTGTTACTATGCACTAATAGCAGTTTCTCAATTTCTTTTAGTTTTTTTGTTTGATTCAAATTTGCAATCATACAGGGGAAAGCAAGTTCTATGGTGGCAGCAGCTCTTGATCCTGAACCAGGATGGGAGGTTAGTTAATGGTCATCAGACATTGATTGTTTACCAAGTCTTCTCGCTAGAGAAATCGTTATTTTATCATTTTTATGTTGTACATGGTATATCGAGTCATCCTTACTTTGTGACTATATAAATATTCTGTACCCATGCAGATTCGTTTTGGTTGTGTGGTAGATATTCATAAGTTTTCTGCTTGAGTTTGATGTTGGCAGCGATTTATAGCAAGCTTACTTCCATATTTCTGTGAAGGTTCTTGATGCATGTGCAGCTCCAGGGAATAAAACTGTCCATCTCGCTGCTCTTATGAGAGGGAAAGGAAAGGTCATAGCCTGTGAACTGAACAAGGAAAGGATAAAACGTTTAGCAGACACTGTCAGACTATCTGGCGCATGTAGTATCCTTGCAAATATCTTTTGATTGTTTAGATTTGTCTATTTAAGTACTACTCTTATTCTATATAACACTAGTTTTCATCATGGAATAGCCTGCTATATACAACTTAAAATCTGTTCTCATTGTAAAGCATTTTTTTCCTGTTATCCTTGTTTTATGATTCTTTGTTTTCATTTCAGTCAACTCCTCGCATATGTTGTTAATCATCATCCTCGCTTCTGAATGAAAATTTTTGCTGTGGTATGTTATTCTTAATTGGTTGTAGATATTGAAAATTTTCATGGCGATTTTCTAAGTTTAGACCCAAAAGATCCTCCATACTCCAAGGTAAGCATGCACTCGTTTGTGTCCTGAGTTAAAATAGGCTAGACATGCCTTTTTCAAAAGGCAGATGTTTGTGCAATACTTAAATTTGTTTGAGTCTCAGAAGTAGAAACTAAATGAGTTTTAGTAGCATGGCTCTTTTGTTAGCCAGTTGTGCTTTCAATTGAAGCGTAAGCAGCTCACCTCAGCAGTGTGTCAAGTTCCATTCACTAGTTTTAAACATCAAATGTCTTTCTCCTCTAGCTTCTTTTAATGCTACAGTCTTACTTATTCTTTAAGTTCTCAAGCAAATTGACGTTGCAGGTCCGTGCCATTCTTTTAGATCCTTCCTGCTCTGGATCTGGTACAGTTGCTGAGAGATTGGACCATCTGCTTCCATCTCATGCTGCAGGTAATTATGTGCATCTTTGTAGTGTGGTAATAGCTTCCTTTCTTAGTTTTTTTAGTGGTTATAGTAATTGTCTCTTCATTTTAGTTTTCAATTTGTTAAACATAGTGAGCTTTGGGGCCATTCCCTCACTATCTTTCCAATCATAAAAATTTCTAGAAGCAAGTGTTACTGATGCGAACTTCTTATTTGGTATTACTTATATTGTCATACCAAGTTAGTTTCCTATTTAAGTATTTATTATCAAATGAGTTTTGCAGTTACTATTATTTCATTACAATGTGAAAATTATGCTGCTCATAGATTTTAACTCTGTCCAAATTGCTCCTTGTTTTCTCTCTTATCTTCATATTAAATTATTCAGGTCAATCAGCAAATGTTGATGAAACAGAGAGACTTACCAAGCTGGCCTCCTTTCAAAAGAAAGCGCTAACACATGCACTGTGCTGTTAAGTATATATATGTTTCATGCTTTTATTTATGTGGCATTTAAATTATGGGCTGATTATATGTTTTACATTCTCAACTACAGTTCCACAAGTTGAGAGAATAGTCTACAGCACTTGTTCCATCCACCAAATTGAAAATGAAGATGTTGTCAAGTCTATTTTACCCCTTGCTGCATCTCATGGTTTTCGACTAGCAACACCTTTTCCCCAGTGGCACCGTCGTGGTCTTCCGGTTCTAGAAGGCTGTAAGTTGATGATTTATCCCCACAATATCCATGTCTGTGATTAGCTGCTTTTTGGACATTGGTATCTGGTGTGTATTAATTAGTTAAAATCCATGCTGCGTTATTGCTTTGTAGTTGAACATTTGCTACGGACTGACCCGGTTGAGGACAAAGAAGGCTTTTTCATTGCTCTGTTTATAAGGGAAGAAGGATCCGTAATCCACCCATCGCTGAGCCCTGATTCATCTCATCTGTCTCTTGTAGAGCGTACTAAAAGGAAAAATCTTAGCAAGAAAGAGGCGAGAATTAGAATGCCAACCCTGTTTGGCGGAATGTTTAAAATGTTTTTATATTCTAAACCTAGTTTCAGGGTTAACCTGAAATAACAGCCTGCTATTTGATTTAATTTTTTTTTATCAACCCTGTTTTGTCATGTTACCTCCCAAGTTTTAATACAATTTGCTGCAAGTCTTTCCCTTTCTCTTTTAGCCATAAATTTCTGCTTGGCATGAGGAATTCCATTGACCATTGTTAGCAAAAAACATATGTGATTAAAACCAGAGATGGAAAATACAAGAAAATACTAACGGTAACATCTGCATTTCATGATTTCAACACAACACGACATAGAACTCTGATATCAAACGTTTAACACACTCAGAAACCACCACGGCAGACGCTAGAAACTACTTACAGGGCTAACCCCCAACTTATTTAAAGCCCCCATTGACAATTAACCGTAAATCTAAAGCTGCTTCAAGCTATTTTAACCTCGATGGTCTTGGGTTTCTTAGGCTCAGGGGGTGGCAGTTTCTCCACAGTAACAGTTAAAACCCCGTCTTGACAGATTGCAGAGATGGCATCAGTGTTAGCATTCTCAGGCAACGCAAATTTCCTCATAAGCTTGCCGACCCGCCTCTCCATTCTCACGTACTTGGCTCCTTCTTTCTCTTCCTCTCGCTTCCTTTCTCCGCTGATCAAGAGCATATTGTCGTCCTCCACTTGGACCTTGATGTCCCCTGATTTCAGCCCCGGCATGTCGACGATGAACACATAAGACTTGGGGTACTCCTTAATGTCCGCTGGTGTTGCAGCCATGGCCTTGGCATCCCGCATGTAAACCTTTGATGGTGCGTTCGGGATCTTCTCCGTATCGTCAGAAAGATCCATCATGTGTTGGAGAGTATTGAAGAGCGGAGAATCGAAACCCATTATTCTGAGATCCATTTTTCTTTTTTGTAGCTGGATGAGATTGCGAAGATTTTGATTCGGTTTTCCGTTGCAAATTAACTACGTTTCTCGGCTTGGATAGAGAATCATGAATGGTATTAGCTCATTTATAAGGTTGGGTAGGAAGTTTCTGGAAGAAGACGTCGAGAGTTTTCGAGAAGGTTGTGTTATAATGTCACATATTCTTCAAGGATTTCCACTTTTCCAGAATGTTTCCGGAAGGTCTAGAATTTCTTACACACTACAGGAAAGAGCGAGTCATTGATTGACACTACATAAGGTGCGGTGGGCCGGATTTTGTTTTGTTTTTCTTGGAATGGTTCCTTTTAATCATTGGTTAGAGTTAAACGGTAGGGCAAACCGTTTAACAACACAACTAAAAAGAACAGCAAATAATAACTTCCAAAAAGAAGAAAATTAGAGAAAAATCGAAAATCAAAATCCAAAAATTCCTATAAAATCGAACATTTTAGAGTTCATATGCTCTTTTTCCTGAGGAAACTCATAACCTAATGCAAAAAGATCTTAAATAAGAGTTTGATCGCATCAAATAATAGTATTATTATACAATAGTTCAAAGCTTTGAGACAGCCTACCGGTTCTAAGGCCTAGACATCCAAGCAGTGCTTCTTGAATCAATGATACACCCAACTCTCTCATTTTCTGATTTCAAACCAGTTCTCGAGTTATTATCTATTGAAACGTAAGCTTAGTGATCAAATGATTATGAAGGAAGAAAAGAGTTGTCTTAAAAAATAAAAAATGAAAGCCAAGGTCGAAGATCCTAACGAGAGGAAGAATGCTTTATTTTTTCTTTCTTTTTTAAAGTTGTAATGGTTTCAGCTCTCATTTTTCAAGAAGTATACTATTAATAATTTTTCATAGCATACAAATGCTTACACTAATTCTTAACATGAGACAGATATTATTACAATAAGTTATCTTAAGAAGCCAAGACTGAAAAAAAAAAAAAAAAAGAGGTGATAGATGGATGGAATCCCATGACTCTCAACTCCATCTATAATATGCATGACGAAGCTAGGTTGCAGAATAGCATAGCTGAAAATTAAGTTGTTGATTTAGGATGCAGTAAATTAAAGGTTTGATCAATGGGATGTTGTCTTTTGGTAAAACAAATTTTATTTTGTGCTGTAAAGAAATGCAGTAACTAGTAACCAAAATCAAGTTTTATTGTTATACTGCATTAATACGCAACATTCGATCATCTTCAACATGAAATAAAGAAACCTTAACTTTATTATTCTGTGTTGATAAACTTCAAAACTCACACAACCAGAATGAAACACTGACGTTTCTTTGATTTTTTTTTTTTTTCTCAAATCGAACAGCATTCAATCAACAACCATAACTCTCTTATGCAACTTTAACTTCAATGGTCTTGGGCTTCTTAGGTTCAGGTGGAGGTAATTTCTCCACCGTCACTCTCAACACCCCATCTTGACAAACTGCAGATATCTTATCCACATTCGCATTCTCAGGCAATGCGAACTTCCTCATAAACTTGCCCACTCTCCTTTCCATCCTCACATACTTCACCCCTTCTTTCTCATCTTTCTCTTTCTCACGCTTTCGCTCCCCGCTCACCACAAGCACATTCTCGTTTTCAACCTGCACCTTGATCTCGCCGTGATTTATGCCGGGCATGTCTACGATGAAGACGTAAGATGTTGGGTACTCTATCACGTCAGCTGGAGTGGCAGCCATGGCCTTTGCATCTCGAACATAGGCTCGAGATGGGTTGTTTCGGGACTTCTCTTGTTCCTCCGGGATGTCCAGCATGTCTTCCAGGATTGTAAAGAGTGGAGAATCGAAGCCAAAGTTCCTCAAAGCCATAATTAAAGCTCTAAAATATAAACATACAAGGGATATAGAAAGAAAGACGCTTTTTGATATGTTATGTAATGAGCTTTAAGCTGATTTTCAGAGTGATTTGGAAAGCGAAGAGCTGATTCATATTTATAGGAGGTAATCAAGAGAGACGAGAGTTCTAGAGATTAATCGGTGCAGATGGAAAAGTTTGGTAATGGGGCTCTGTAACATTCTGTCTAGAATATTGAAGAAGACGAGCAATTGTTCTGTAATTTTCTATTTCTTTAATATTTTGGGTCCAAACTGTACTTAAAAATTCCAGGGCCCGTGTTGCCATGCAAGATAGGTTGGATCAAATCTGCAATGAATAAATTCATGTGTAACAAGGCTAAAAATAACCCAAATTTGCTCTTGGGCCAAGCTTGACCAGCATAAAAGGTTCATCTCATCATGTCATGTCCTGATCAAAATTCCTTATCAGAATCTTGTCCAAATTCATTTTTACTTTAATACCTAATGTGTCAAAGGTTAATTTTTTAGTTCCCTGGCTCAAAGTCAAGACTGAAATACAGAGTTTTATGGGCCAAAACAATGAGTAAAAGGTGAAGTCTTTTGATAGATAGATAAATAAATAGAGAGAATGGCTTGCTCTGCTGTATTTAACTTACCTCAAAGAGAAAAGGAAAAAACGGACCCAAATCAGAGGGTTCCTTGTTGCCATAAATGGTGAGATACTGATTACTGACATCCTGTATATGAAATTTGAGGCATCCATTTATAAAACACAAACATATTACTGAGACTGACTCACCCACAGTTTAGTTGGAAATCAGAGGGTAGCAAGCAAGCTAATCCCTGCCAACAATCAAGCTGCTTAAAACAAGTGAACCTTAAAATCAGCCTATAAAACTAATACCTATAGAAGCAATTACCGACACGTGTCTATTTTCCTCGATACGCTAACACTTTGCTACAATCCCATTCCTCTCTGGTCTCTACCGTTAAAGCGCTCTACTTTTTTCTCATTCTCTCCCACTCCTTCACTTGCCATTTCCTTCTTATTGACACTATCCTCTTCAGCATTTCGTTTTCCGTGAACCCGCCACCCTCATAACCCACTTTTTGCCCCACTTCATTTATATTCTTTGCGCTTTTGAGATCTGTGCTTCTCTCTCTTTATGATTTCCCAGTTGCCTATTTGACAAATAAAGATGAAGCCTTGATTGAAGATGTTGCAAAGGCTTGGACTTTTTCTGGTAAGAATCAAAAATAAAATCTGGGGTTCTTGTATGGTGAGTGAATGTTCGACTTATTTCTGCTGATCCACGTTCGCTCTCAAATTTGGCTTCGCAAAAGGAAGAAAAGAAAACCAACAAAACCCCATTCTTTTTCTTTTTTTAATACCTAATCATACTAACGAAAGAAATCTTTTTTTTTTTTTCCTTTTTCTTTCCGCTTAGATTTCCTAACTTTTGTACAGTCCAAATACTGGAAGAATAAATACCCCTCATAAATTTTCCTTCTTTTTGCCTTTTGATCCTTTCATCGCTCTCGTATTAATTTGTAGCTTTAATTTTATAGAAAACCCAAGTAATTGGAGTTATATTTTAATAGAGCTGGGTTGTTTTACATTGAGTTTTGAATAGGATTTTGAGGTGGTTTCTGATTAATTTTGGTGAAAAGATAACAAAAAGAGAGAGCAGATTTTAGTTATTTGCACTAAACAGCTTACAAAAGTGGCGAAAATGAGTTTAAGTGCAGCTGAGGATGATTCAAGGTCAGAGATTCATATACCGGCAGATATAGATTGGCACATGCTTGATAAATCCAAGTTCTTTTTCCTTGGTGCGGCTTTATTTTCAGGTGTATCTGCTGCTCTTTACCCTATAGTAGTCTTGAAAACTAGGCAACAGGTGTCATCCGCTCAAATTTCTTGCTCTAAGATGTCTCTCTCTATTATGAGATATGAAGGGTTGAGAGGATTCTATAGGGGTTTTGGTACCTCCTTGATGGGGACAATCCCAGCTCGAGCACTTTACATGGGAGCCCTTGAGGTTACCAAGAGCAGTGTTGGCACTGCAACTGTTCGTTTAGGGTTTTCAGACACTACAGCAACGGCTATAGCTAGTGCTGCTGCTGGGTTAAATTCAGCTATGGCTGCACAACTCGTTTGGACCCCAATCGATGTTGTGAGCCAAAGACTTATGGTTCAAGGTTACAACAATAGTAACAGTTGCAAGAATGCAATTTCAAACGTGCATTCTTGTCGATATAAGAATGGTCTTGATGCGTTTAGGAAGATTCTGTATGCAGATGGTCCTAAAGGGTTGTATAGGGGATTTGGGATCTCAATATTGACATATGCACCATCTAATGCTGTTTGGTGGACATCTTACTCTCTTGCTCACAAGCTCATTTGGGGTGGTATTGGTTGCTCCATGGGTAAAACAGATGAAACTGGTGTGATTGAAGGATCTGGTTTCAAGCCTGATTCAAGGGCCGTGGTGGCAGTCCAAGGTTTAAGTGCAGCCATGGCTAGTGGTGTTTCAGCTTTAATCACTATGCCACTTGACACCATCAAAACCAGGTTACAGGTCCTGGATGGAGAAGAGAATGGGGTAAGAAGACCTATGACGGTTTTGCAGACAATAAGGAATTTGGTTAAAGAAGGCGGATTTTCTGCTTGTTACAGGGGACTGGGACCAAGGTGGGCATCAATGTCTATGTCTGCAACAACCATGATCACTACCTATGAGTTCTTAAAACGGTTATCAGCTAAGAGTCAAGACAGCTTATCATCATGAATGAAAAACATACAGATTTCTCACACTTGAGAAGTTTGTGACCCTATTCCTTAGTTAAGTGTACATTTTTATCTTCTTACTTTGGCTCTGTAATGATGAGTATCACTATCGATGTGAAACTTATATCTATGTATAAGATTTTTTTTCTTTTTCATTTGGCTCACTCTTTAATAATTTCATGTTCTCAATCTATTATTATAATTAAATCCTTTTCTCATTCTAATTATGATTGAAAAAGAATAAGCCACTCTGTAATAAGTGAATTTTGTTTATTTATTGCTTAAGTCATTTCAGTTTAAGGACATGAAGAAGTTGCTTTTACTTTAAAAACCAAATACCAATATGATATGATCTTTGGCTGTGCCCCTTTAAAGCTTGAAAAGACAGAATTTTTGGATACAAAAGGGTTAATACCTAAAGCTGCTCACTATGGGTCATATAACGCATCCCAACTTCTCAAATCTCGGCCCCAACATTACCCAATTGTTAAAAGAAATCGTACTGTTAGACATGGACAAAAAAAATGACAAAAGTAAATCATCCAAAGATTGAGCAGTCAACCAGCTTTTGAATATAAAACAATAAACCGTGTCTCTTTCGTTTTAAATTTTGGTCACCTGCACGGTGCACTAGAGATTAACAGTCATATGTATAGGAAATTACTCGCAGGGTATTCTTAAACAAGACCTGAGCTGCACGGCATCTTGAAATGCAACAGAGACATCACGTGCCCTCTTACTGCAGAACACTGTACATATTTGAATAATTTTTCTAGCCCAAGTTTCACTGTATCTCCTTTATGCGAACCCATGGCCAGTTAGTTTAGCCTTATAGTATGGGGTAGCAATCCTGGTATACAAATTAATAGGGAAAAAAAGTTTTTCTCTCTTTCACTTATCCAAAAATGCATTAGTCTAAATGGTAATGAAATTGTGTTAAAGGCTTCAAATTCAGTGCGCTGAAATTTTCACTTTTTAACTACAGTAATGTGATATAGATACTGGTGCTGGTGATGGGTTCCGTTCTTTGAATGTATACTTGATTTAAAATAGGACAAAAAAATATATATTAATGAACTCTAGTACAATACCGTTCACTTTCATCTTTAATACTGCCGAAAGCAAATCTACAACATACGAGTTTAAACGCAATAACTTGCATCTGCATCGGTAAATGCAAAGAAGTAAAGAAGCAGTGATTGGAGGCGCGCAAGGCAACAGAGAGAAATGATAGGGATAAGGAGTCAGAGCGACACAATCAAAGCAAAGCAGACAGGGATCGAAAAACCAGGGGCTGATAACATAACCCATTTGCCCTTTTTATTTACTATGGACCACCCAATACGAACCACACCAGCAGAAACTACAGGCAGACCTTCCCACCATTCTCTGTGTCCTGTTCGATTTTTAACCTCAACAGCATGCATACAGCATACTTGTCCGTCTCAGAGACCAAATGAAACAACTGAGATTGAAGCCAATTTGAGGACGACTTCTCTTTTGTTTTTTCTCTTCTTTTAAAACAAAGGTGAGAGATATCGAACAAAATGCAACAGGATTCATTTTTGGTTACATGTTTCAGAAAACTGGATGCTGACACGAAACCAAGTTAGAGCCGTCAAAATATCCTTAAAAAAGAAAAGAAAAGCCCACCGTTGGATTCATTTTTCATGCTTATTTTACTTAGCAGTTACAGTTTATAATGGAGTAGAACCATTTTCATATTTTTCTTTTTAAATTTCAGTGGAGTTACAATACCCAAACTGATGTTATAAACAAAGATTCACACATGACATGATGCAACTCATTTGCCTCCCATGGTTGACAAGGCGTTTCAATCGAGAACACACACATAAATAAAACAATATGCTAAGTACTATTTTAATACGATTAGCATCGCCTCTAATCTAATCCTTCTCGTTAGGGACAGTTTGGATCAAAGAACATGTAAGTATAAAATTATTTTCTATTTAGGTTATCCAGAAACCTTTTCTTATATACTAGGGTTTGGTACAATGGGTTGGAATGTAAAATTCATTAATTTGACTGAGGCAATATGAAATAACCTAATAGAATTTTTATTGAATTATACTTAATCATAAATAAAAATGAAACCAAATTTAAATTGTACTAAGAGTGAAGTTAATTATGAAAATTAAAAAAAAAGTATAAGACTAATGATAACAATATACAAAATGTCAACTTCTTTTAAATAAATAAATAAATAAGAAAAGTTACTTATAATAATATTAATTGTAACACCTCTAACCCGTATCCGTCGCTGGAACAGGGTTACAGAGCATTACCAGAGTTTACAGATCATATAACAGACATTTCATATCATTTAGCAATCATATCAGAAACCAATCAAAATCAATCATATTGTCCCTTATGTGAGCCTTCGAGGCCCAAAATACACATTAGAAACAAGTCGGGACTAAACCGGGTACTCAGAAAATTTTTCGGAAAATATTAAAAATTTTTAAAGGTGCAGGGGACACACGCCCGTGTGGTCAGGCCGTGTGGCTCACACGGTCAAGAGACACGCCCGTGTCTCAGGCCGTTTGTGTAACACCCCTAACCCGTATTCGTCGCCAGAACAAG
Source organism: Gossypium sturtianum (assembly GCA_025698515.1). Taxonomy (NCBI): domain Eukaryota; kingdom Viridiplantae; phylum Streptophyta; class Magnoliopsida; order Malvales; family Malvaceae; genus Gossypium; species Gossypium sturtianum. The sequence continues at coordinate 169,641,654 of CM046955.1, forward strand.
GTTATGGAGCATCACCGAAATTTGCAGATCAATTACAGACATTTAATATCATTTAACATTTATATCAAAAACTAATCATAATCAACCATATTGTCCCTTATATGAGCCCTCGAAGCCCAAAATACACATTAGAAATAAGTCGGGACTAAACCGGGTACTTAGCAAATTTTTCAAAAAATATCAAAAATTTTCAAAGGAGCAGGTGACACACGCCCGTGTGGCTAAGCCGTATAAATATGACATGCTTAAAGCTTGAGTTGAGTGTATTGAAGGTCTTGTTATGGCCTATGAGTATGAAATTTGAAGTGTTTAGGTTGAAATCAAATATGGGTGAGAAATGTGGCCTTAAAATGGTCTGTTTTCATCCACACGGGCAGAGACACGGGCATGTGTCTCAGCCGTGTGTGACACACGGCCTAGCACATAGGCATGTGGTCTGGCCATGTGTCCCCTGCATCTTTAAAATTGAGAAACAGAATGCCCAGGTATTTTCACACGGCTTAGCATACGGTTGTGTGGCTTGGCCGTGTGACCCCTACACCTTAATATTACAAGTCAGTATGCTCACACGGCCTAGCACACGGGCGTGTGGCTTGGCCGTGTGATCCAAGTCAGTAAGCACCCTAAATTGGACACAGGCCGGGACACGACCGTCTGCCCCACTTCGAATGCCCACACGGCCTAAGACACAGGCATGTCTATTGACCGTGTAAGCCACACGGCTTGGCCACATAGGCGTGTGTCCCCTGCACCTAGGAAAATTTTTGATATTTTCGGAAAAATTTTCTAAGTTTCTGGTGTAGTCCCGATTTGTTTCTAATGTGTATTTTGGGCCTCGATGGCTCATACAAGGGACAACATGAGTGATTTATGATTAGTTTATGATATGTATGTTAAATAATATGAAATGTTCGTATTTGATCTGAAAAGTCCATGAATGTTCTGATACCCTGTTTCGGCGACGGATAAGGGTTAGGGGTGTTACAGTGTGGGCATTCGAAATAGGGACACACGGCCGTGTCCCAGTCCGTGTCCAAACTTGGGAGCTCTCTAACTTGGGTCACACAGCCAAGCCACACGCCCATGTGCTAGGCCGTGTGAGCATTCTGTTTTGTAAATTAAAAGATGCAGGGGACACACGGCCATGTCACCTGGCCATGTGTCACACACGGCCATGTCACCTGGCCGTGTGTCACACACAGCTGAGACACACGCCCGTGTCTCTACCCGTGTGGGCAAAAATATGCCATTTTCAAGCCACATTTCTCACCCAACTTGTCATCAACCTATTTCAACATTTTTAGACATCAAGAAACTATACCAAGGCATTCAAACCAAGCCATAATCAAGTTTTATACATGACATAACACCACATATATCCAAGAATCCATACTTACCAAATTGACCAAATACATATATACTATCTCAAACTAATCAACAACATGCCTATATGATTTCCATCATTCAACCATTTCAAAAATACATCAAACATGGTAAGACTATATATATATATCGAAATGTATCAAACACAAGCCATTCAAATGGCTAATCACAACAAAACATTTGCATGCCAACATTTGGCCAAATTGACCTATACATGCCATTATAACCAAAATTGATTTACTATATATACCGAAATGGGCCAATGGATAGAGTGAAGTAACTCCGACCAGCTTCCAACCAAATCGAGCTTCAGAATCACTATAAAATAGGGAAAATAAAACAGAGTAAGCATTTAAGCTTAGTAAGTTCGTATAACGTGGAATTTAACTTACCATTATTTCACATATAAGATAAGCATACAAGAATTATCCAAACCAACTTGGCCAAAAGCCTAAACACATATCCTTATCATGTTAGCCAAGTAATCACATATAATAGCCCTTAATCATGGATGAACAAAGTCATCAAGCAAGTTCCATATTCCAGTAACAACCAGTTCATGCATCAGTATATCAGGTAATATCATTTCCATGCACTTCATGTATAGACGGGTAATAGTTCGTTTCAAACTCATATTATCTCATATCAAAACTTTGTCCGTTGAACCATTTAAAATATTGTTGGATACACGGGTAGTACACACGAGGTGTACTAATCTGTAATCCATCAATTCATATGCAGGTATGCCCATACGAGCATGTAAACGGGAAACTCTTTCGAGCCATGTAACGGGAAGCTCATGTGAGCTGTATAACGGGAAGCTCAATCGAGCTGTATATCGGGAAGCTTATAAAATCCATAAATCAAGAAGCTCATGCGAGCCAATTATCGGGAAGCTCGTGAGAGTCATGGTGTGTCGGCAACACATGCAGGACCACAACCAATCGGGAACCCTTAATGACATGTTATTCGTATCCATCGATTTTCTAAGGTTCAAACGGGACTCGGTACTTGTCGGATATGTGATTAATAATATTCATGGAAATCATACAAATCACACAAAATAATGCTCAATTTAAAACATATAAATGTACAATTTAGTTACACGAACTTGCCTCGATAAGTAAACGTGTAATAGCCTGAATTTCAGTGATATCGGAAACTGTGGTTCGATGCCACTAAATCTAGAAAATGAGCTCGTAAATTTTATTATTTAATATTTTTGAGTTAAATGTGGCTTTTAAAAGATTCTTTGAATTAGTAAATTTGTGTTTATAAAATTTTTTTAGGTCAATTAATTGAGAAAAAGAGATATCGAGACCTCAGTGTTATAAACCGAGCCATAAATATTTTTATAAATATTTACGGAGTGTCAATATGGTAGTATTAAAGTTTCGTCAGAAAATTTTAACGTTTCGGTAGTCAATTAATTAAAAAGGACTAAATTGAAAAAGGTGAAAAACTTGCTAAAGTGATTAAATAGCCTAATAGTAAATAAAGGAGGACTAAAAGGGAAAATAGACAATCTTAAATGGATGAGGCGGCATAACGTGAAAAAATAAAAAATATTCATGTGATTAAGGACAAAATTGGAATTAAAATAAAGTTTATATGGCCAAATGTTATTTTAATAGTTTCTAGACATTTTCTTCATCAATTTTCTGTAAAAAACAGCCATTGAAGAGGGTTTGAGATGGTATTTCATATTTTAGCTTCCATTAAGTTCAATTCTTGCTTTTTCTTTGAAATTTTTATGTTTTTGGACTTTTACAATTAGGTCCAACTTGTTATTTCATTAGTTTTTGATTTTTTTGGAAGTTCTGGAAGATACCATTGATGATTTCATATGATTTTAGTTATTTTATGATGAAATTGAGATGTTAATGGATATGTAAAGGTACTTTATTAAAGAATTTTGAGTGAAATCATGATTTAGGGATAAAATTGTAAAGTTGTTGAATTTATGGAAAATTCTGAAATTTCATGGAATTCAAGGGTTTCTATTATTACATATGAAAATATTTAGGCTTGGAACAATGAATAAATTGCATGAATTTCATTTTCCGAGCCTAGGGACGAAATCGTCATTTATTAAAAGTTTAGGGGCAAAACGGTAATTTTGCCTAAAATATAAATTGGATTAAATTGAGTATTAATTGAATTAAATTGATGTTAAATTTACTCGTATAGATCTGGGTAGTCCGAATATGGAGTTAGAGCGAGGAAAGGAGAAAATATCGAATTAATAGATTTTATGTACACGAACAACTATCGAGGTAAGTTCGTGTAACTTAACTATGTATGTTAATATGCTTAAATTGAATTGTATGAATGTGATGGTGTATATATATATATGTGTGATGATATATAAATCATATATATATTTTATGAAATTAAGGATGTTCAATAAAGCCCAATAAATGATAATATCCCATAAATGGTAAATCCCGGTTGAATAATGATTATCGATGGATAGTGGTGATTTCCCTATATGAAATGAGGTCCTGCATGTGTTGCAGAAAGGATTTAGCTCGGACGAGTAATCCATTGATCTCATTATAGAAAGGATTTAGCCCAGACGGGTAATCCGAAATGGGTCTCTCGAGCATATGTTTCAATTAGGATTTAGCCTGGACTGGTAATCCTAATTGACTGGATTTAGCCTGGATTGGTAATCCTGATTGGACTCTATAGGGAATTCTTTGTCATATAAAGGATTTAGCCTGGACTGGTAATCCGACAAAGCCCTTAGAGTATATAAGTGTTATGCATGCAATTTAGCCTCGACTGTAATTACTCACAGTGTATATATGTGGTTTCGAGAGTGTACCTAAAAGGTACTACTGGATATGAATTGATGGATTATGATTTGTACACTATGAGTGTACTACATGAGAATCTATCGATAATTTAAATAAATTCAACGGGGAAAGTTCTAATATGAGCAAATATGAAATTGAGATAAATGGTTATAGATTGAGACATGATATGTGGAAATATGAAAATATGTTACATGAAATGAAATATGGAAGTGTGAGATGTTTATATATGAACATGGAATGGTTTGATGAATATATTCATCTATGAGAATAGATTAGTACACCTTGAGTGTACTACCCGAGTGATTGTCAATAGAGCAATTGATTATTGAGTAAAGTCTTGACATGAAATATATCGGAACTCGAGATGAATTAATATAAAATATATCTGAAATACATGGAAATAATTTGTATATATGTTATGTGAATACATGTTGTGGAAAAACATGTGTGTATGAGAATCCAAATATTGATGAATTCATATATGTGTTTCTTGAAGTTTATATGAAATATGTGACTAACAAGGGTGATGAGAATGTGTGATAGGGCTTGTGAGATTAAATGGTTTGATTATGCCCCTTTATATTTATTTTGATGATGAATGAATGGTAAGTTTATTACAAAGTTGTACGAACTTACTAAGCATTATATGCTTACTCAGTTTTATTTTTCCCTGTCTTATAGTAAATCGGAATGCTCGCTGGATTGGAGGCTTGGCGGAGATCATTCACACTATCCAACAGTTTATTCGGTGTACAAGGTAAAACAATTATGGTTATAATGGCATGTATAGGCTAATTCGACTAAATCTTGTCTTGTAAATTGTGGTTTGAAACCTAGCCATTGGAATGGCTAGTGATGATTGGTATGGTATATTTATGAAATTATGATATGGTGATTATGTATGTGTTAGCATAGTCAGACTTTGAAAATTTACCAAAAATTGTGGAAATCAAATTAGAGGTTGAATAAATATGAAATTAAATTTTATTAAGTCTAGTTTTTCATAGAAGAAACGGTGTAAGCAATGGAGTTATAAATTATGAGATATAATAAATTTTGTGAGACAATGTCAAGATGATTTCAAGTTCCCATGTTCTGACTTTAGAAAATCATAGGAAATTGAAAAAAAATAATTATGGGTTCAAATTTATATGCTTAAATTATTAATGAGTCTATTTTCAATAGAAGCAAAGGGAAGCATCGTCCAAACCCCGTACTAAGAGATAATTAATTTTTAGTAAAGAAAGGTTGAAGCTGTCAAACAGCAGAACAGGGGTAAATTTGAAGATTTTACTGTACTTATTGGCTAAACCATAAATTATGAAAATTTTATGGTAGAAATATATTTGAGTCTAGTTTCGGAAAAATCAAGTGTATCTTAATTTAGAATTCTGTAGCTCACGATATAAATAATTTAGTGACTATGACTCAAGTGGACAGTTTTGCTATGAACAATAATTTACTCGAATTATCTGAAAATGTCCTGTAATTACTGGTAATGCTCCATAACCCTATTCCGACGACGGATACGGGTTGGGGTGTTACAATACGTAGATACAAAGGCTACTAATTCGATACTTTCTCTTTTCCTCGATCTAACTCCGTATTAGGTCTATTCTGTTCTAATTAAGCAAAATAAGTTTGCTTGAGCTCAACTCTCATGGCTAGGGTTTCCATGTTTTATTTTAGGAAAGACGATGAAAATGATAATAATTTAATTATTTAATTCATTTATCATCATTTTATCATTTACTTTCCAAAATTATCCTTAATATTTCTTCAATTTCCAATGATGCATCCTTATCTACTAACTCCCTCAAATGGTCTATTTGCCATATAAGGACCTCAAATTTTAAATTCCATAGCTATTTGATCCCTTTAACTACTAGAATTCAACTATTGCACTTTATGCAATTTAGTCCTCTTTATCAAATTAGACATGTAATCGATAAAATTTCTTAACAAAATTTTCATACGATATTTCTATCGTACTGTAGACTATAAAATAATATTAAAATAAATTTTCTTCTGACTTTAAATTTGTGGTCCCGAAACCACTGTTTCGAATTCACTGAAAACGGGCTGTTACGTTAATCAATTAACAATTAAAAATGTAATAAAGTTAAAGTTTATCAACTTATTATTATCTAAAAATTATAAATGAACTTTGGTCTAAAATGTAATTTTATTCATGAACTTTGGTCTAAAATGTAATTTTATTCATGAAATTTTGATTCGATCCAATTATCACAAATTATTAACACAATTATTGATATAGAATCATTTTATCTTTATATATTACATATACATAATTATATTCATCTAATATAAAAATAAATTTTATATTCATCTAATATAAAAATAAATTTATGTATTTATTTCTTTAAATGTATATAATTGAATCAAAACGAAAATTTCATGCATGTATTTGAACCATAATCAAAATTTCATATATCAAATTGAACATTAAATCAATTTTGATATTTATTCCTAATAATAATAATAAAAGACAAAAATTTTGCTGAAAAAAAAAATTAAACTTATTGTCAAGTGAGATCAACAAGAGAAAGTAGTAGATAGTGATGATTATGACAATTCACACTAGTTTGGGGGCAGAGAACCCTTGTATATTGTGATGGTGAAGGAAATCTAGAGAGAAGGTTGTTTTATGATTAGAAAGGAAGCTTTCTAAATGTTTAGATGTGTCCAATGATCTCTTGAGGGAGTATATATACGAGAGACAGTGGATGCTATGCGTCTTGAATTTGCTAGTAGTAAAGTCATATCTTGTCTCCTTACAGTGACAATGATGTGAGAGTCCTTGAGAGGTTGTATAACAAAACTAGTAAGAAAACCAAAGATCGGGAGAGTTTGTTATTTTACTAAAGAAGTGTAACAGATTTCAAAAAACAAAAAAAAAAACTGATTATCTTAAACGAAATCATTGAACCAAATATAATAATCTGATTTAAGATTAAAGAATTCTCGACAGCAATAAAACGTAACTCGATACTAACGCCTTACACAATATTTGGTTGAACAGTTAAAAAATGGCGGAAAAGGACAAGATTTTCATTTCCCCATCTATACCATCTTTATTTTATAATATTATTTGATTAGCATTCAAATGAATTCGTAACGTATGATAGAAACACCACTTGGACCAAGAGCCGTCCCTTAACAGGCCGTTGTGGTGGGCTGAAAGGTGTCTCATCCATTATTTCATTCATCTTTTTTCCTTTCAAAGGATGCCAAAGCATTACACTTTACAAGCTCATAGAATACCAAAAGAAAACGAAATTGCATGCATATAAACACAATAAGATCAAACTTAAACAAAAGTCAGGTCTCCCTTCCTATGGCAGGAAGAACAATGATTTTCAGAGAACAACTTAAACGGCTTTGCAACCTACAAATAAAAAGCTGAGAAAGATTTGCTAAGATTAAAGAACATAATCTACTACCAACATACTTGAGTTGAGTACATGAGCTTCGAGACAATTAGCAGACTCCAAGATGACAGAATTCGACGCAAGGGCCACCGACCTGTCATCATCAAGGCCGTGCTCTCTTGTTGCTGCAAGATGGGCATTTGTACTGCTTAATATGCTCTGCCCTTGCTGGTGTAATCTTGACACACTTTCCATGGAACCATTTCTCACATATATCACAGCAAATCCAGAATTCATCAGCTCCATCACTCTCTCCGCAAGCCCCACATAGTGTCTCTCCATGCTCCTCCTCTTCCTCCTCTAGTCCATCATCATCCTCGTCCTTTGATGGCACTGCCTTTGAATATTTGGGCAGAGGTTCAGAACCTCGCTGCATTTTTTTCCAAACACAAAGGAAAAGAAAGAAGCTAATTTGTAAGGTTACATTGAAAATTTCAAGTTATTTCCCTCTTTCAGTCAGCTATCGGCACAAGAAGAATGGACTTCACAGAAATATTTGATAAAACAAGCCAAAATGCCAACAATACTTCCAGGACCATAGTTTTTACCATGTCAGAAACTGCTGTCAAATAGTGAGAAACAATCAACAATGTAATATTATGTTTTAGCACTAACACCAACCTACCTTTACTCTAGAACTAGCACCACTTAAACATATAAAGAAACAGTAGTAAGGAAAAAGCTTGCCACCTTAGAGTTTGATTTAGATTTATTTCCGCTGTGATTTGAAACCAAAGATTTCTCCTTTGTCTGTTTCTTAGCTGCTCCTGTTACTACTTCGAATATTGTTGGAAGATCATTTATCATATTGAAAAGCCGTTTCCTGCATCATTTCAACCAACATGGTATGATTGAGGATAAATTGTAGCTCAAAATAAATACGGCACACTTGTTATACACACGAGCAAATCCAGGGCAAAGCATCCCAATTTAATCAAGCTCACTCATGCTATGCCTTGTATATAATATTTGCGCATTATCTGTAAGTGGTTCGTATTGAAGCCTAAGTCTGAGGATCCATTTACAGAAAGGGTTTGCCAACTTAGGGGAAAGGACAACATGTAATAATTTTCATAATGGACATATAAAATTACCTTGGTAAATAGCAGAAAACCAAAACTACAAGAGACTCATATCAATTATTTGGCTAAACTGAGGCTGGGAGGGTATGCATGCTAACCAAGTAAATTAGCTTATTTACACTTAGAATGTGCATGTAAAGCCAAATCAGGACTGTGCTCAGGCAAGGTGAAAATTACCTATCAGCTTTATCAAATCCAAACCTAGCACCAAAATAGAAAGCCACAGAGAGTAACCACGAGTCACTGTGTACAGCAACCAAAGACAACCAATCCTTTTCTTGCATTCCATCTCTGGCAAAGTTAATACCCAATGCGGGCTCTGGAAGCTCCGGAGGTACCTCTTCGGCAGGTAAATTCACTTCCCACTGCTCACTAGGGAATCCATAAAGGCAAAGATTCTCCTTTTCTGTAATCACAATGTTAACATTTTAATTAACCCATTCCGTTCTGTGCATTTAGAACCTAACCAGGGAGAATTAGTGAAAGCATAGGGAAACCACATTGAATTTAACACATTCTCGTTCATCAATTTGCCTTTCAACTTCAAATGAAAATGCTTTTTATCGAAATTAAAGCCATCTAAAAAACCCAATAAGAATCAAATAATGACAACAATCCTAAAAACCTTTAAAAATGTAAAGCTATTTAAAGAAAGAAAAAGAATATACGTATCTAAAAGAGCAAGTAAGGAATAACAGCAATATTGTCTAACTTGTTAAATCCTAAACATACATATATCATACTTAGCTCAAACTATTCTTTTCTATTTTCAAAGGGAAAAGTACAATTTAAGCAGAAATAGTAACCCCATAATTAAAAATGTTTCTTCATGCCATAGATTTAAACAGCACTAAAGCTACAATCTCAAATATCACGGGATGCACTAATAACTTCATTTATACTGAGCTTTAAACAACTTCAGTCACCAGGCCTGAATGCTCTGTTTCATTTATATATACAAAGACCTTGAAAATAAAAATTGTAACTTCAATTTCCAGATAAATCATGTCATCAACCAAACAAAACAAATCTGGGTATTAAAATCTAGAAATTAATTCTCCAAAAACAAAAACCCAGTACCTGGATCACACTGCTGGTAAAACTCCTCCACATCTGCAACCACAACCACTCCCGAATAGTAATTAAATAAAAATAAACTTCAAAAGCATAGGCGAAAACAAATATGGTTGAGAAGATAGCAGTCAAGTAAGAGAAAAAAAAAAGTAGTATTACCGGTAGTAAGGGCTTTAATCATGCCAGCTCGACGACCCTTGAAATCTCGAAAGATTTCTTCGACTGTACGTGGGTTGTACGGAACACCGCCGTCCATAATCCGGGCTGATACTTTTCTTCCTTTCTTGGTCTTCTCTTTGAAAGAGAAATTGTGTTGCAGTGTGGAGATCGAGTAGCAGAGAGGAAGGGAAAAGGGAAGGAGACGGTCTGAGAGAGAGAGGAAAAGGAGGGAAATGAAAGATTTGCAAAGGGGAATTTTCGTTTTAGTTTTTAAGAGTAAAATTAACTGACCCTTTCTCTCTGTTTCTCTCTATGGAGGGAGAAAGAAGGAAAAGGCAGAAATATGTGAACCAATCCGGGAAAAAAATGGGACCGGCCCATATATGAATAAATTATTTATCGAAAAAAAAAACCTAACTAGAAAAGCCCATTTTGACGAAATTAAACTCAAATCCATAATAATATATCATTATATATTAAATCCAAATTTAAATTTTAGAGATAAATAAATAATATATTTAAGAAGAACAATTCTAAAATAATTACTCCTCATCAAAATTTATTAAACTCTTAAATTAATTTTTATAATTATTAATGTCTGTCCAATAGTAATGGCTGCTAAGCTTTATAAATTTTATCATATAAAGACAAAATACATATGGAGTGAGAAGATAATATTTGGATTCATATTAAATTTTTAGATTATTTTTATTTTTATTCTTATTATTTATTAAAATCTAGTTTTTTTATGTTTTTTTCTTTGTTCGATATTATACTAATATTTTTTAGAAATTATACAATTTGGTATTTAAAGATAACATAGTTAATTTTTAAAGTTCCTAATATTATTCGGTTTAAATTTTCATAATCTTACTAATCAAATAAATTTAGTGTTAAATGTGATCTTTTTAAATTTGTGTTTGATTGTTAAAAAAATTATAGGTGTGATTTTTCTCAAGTTTTAGGGTTAAATTGATGAAAATTAATTGACAATATCATCCTATTTTATGAATTTTTAACAAATAAATCTCAAAATTCAAAGTTAAACACTAAAAAATTAATATCGTTATTTTCAAATAAGGTGTGCAAAAAAGTAATTAATCGATTAAATTGAACCAATTTAATAGAATTAATTTGACTTAATAAGTTTTTTTTAATTTATTAAATTAAGAGATTTAGCTTAATTAATCTATTTTGATAATCCCATGCAAGGATGAAGTAAGGAAAAAATTTTAGGGGGCCGAAATTAAATTGTCTATATATTTATAATTTTTAAATGATTAAATAAGATTTTTATCATTTTTAGGGGGGCAAAATGTAATTTTATGTTTACTAATTTAAATTAAAGGGTCAAAATGAAAAATTTTCAGTTTAGAGGGGCCGGGGCCCCTGCCAAACCCCTCTAATCCCCTGTACGTTTATTTAATCTGTACTTATTGTTTAAGCCAGGCATCAACTTAGTTAGGAAATTATGAGAATGCTTATGCATATGGTGGGATTTGAACCCACACCAATCACATTAATAATACATTTAATTTACCACCCAACTAAAATTTTATTTTGATATTTTTATGCATTTTAATTTTATTATACACACTTTATTATCTTCACCGGCTGTATATATATTAATAATGTATTTAATTGAGTTGGTGTCACAAGTTAACTCGACACCGATTCAATATTGATGACAACATCTGTAACACCCCTAACCCGTATCCATCGCCGAAATAGGGTTACGGAGCATTACCGAAGTTTACAAATCAAACAGATAGAAAATGCAAACATTTCATATTATGTAGCATTCATGTTAAAAACCAATCAAAATAATACATATTGTCCCTTATACAAGCCCTCGAGGCCCCAAATTACGCATTAAAAACAAATCGGGACTAAATCAAAAACTCAAAAAAAAATCGGAAACATTTAAAAAATTTTAACATTGCAGGGGTCACACGGCCAAGAGAAACGCTCGTATCTCAGGCCGTGTGGACATTCGAATCAAGGATACACAGTCGTGCCCGTGCCCATGTAACTCACTGATTTATGCCACACGGCCAAGACACACGCCCGTGTGTCAGGCCGTATGAATATACTGACTTGCACTCTTTAAAAGATACAGGAGACATACGACCGTGTCACCTGGTCGTGTGTCACACACGACTGAGACACATGCCAGTGTCTCTGCTTGTGTGGACGAAAATAGGCCATTTTTCAAGCCATATTTCTCACCCAATTTGGTGTCAACCTACAATCAACATTATGCATATCAACAAACCATAATTAGGCATCCAAAACAAGCCAAAATCAAACTTTAAACATATAATATCTTCATATACAACCAATATGCCTTTAGGCACCTCAAATGACAACTTATAACATGTGTATTCAATATATTCATATGTATAACTAACTTGCTAATTTGCATTATTTCAAACCAAGTCACCTACCTACCAAAACATACCATTTGGTGCCAAAATGTATTTCAAATACTAACATATTTAGATATATATATATACCTTACATATCAAGGTACCAATTCATGATTAATTCATCACATGTCAAAACACATGTATAAAATGCACATTTAGTGTTAGAGTTGTGTGACCCAAATTCTAAGATATTGCTTGCAAGTCAAGTTAAACAAAATATATCTTCTTTCTAAAAGATTTAGTATTTATGAGTATAATATATTTAGCATTTATTAGCATAATATATTTTTACTTTGATAAGAATTAGGTTTTACAAGCCTATAAATAGACATAGTCTATTCCTCTTGTAATTGTTAGAATTCGACATAGTAAATTTTCTTCTCCTCTGCCTGTGGTTTTTCCCCGAAAGGGTTTCCACGTAAAATCTGTGTGTTCTTTATTTTATTTCTCTTTTCTTTGCGATATATATTATCATTACCGACATTTATATTTTTCACAAATTGGTATCAGAGTTTCCGAGTTTTTCATCTCGATCACGGTAATGGCGTCTTTAAAGTATGAAATTCCGCTATTGGATCGCAACACCAGATTCACGTTGTGGCAGATAAAGATGCAAGCAGTTCTTGCACAGATGGATTTAGAAGAAGCCCTACTAGGGGTAGATAAGATGCCTTCGACATTGACGGAGGAATAGAAGAAGCGCAAGGATCGAAAGGCATTAACACAGTTACATCTGCATTTGTCTAACGAAATTTTGCAGGATGTGATGAAGGAGAAGACCGCCGCTGCATTATGGAAGAGGCTAGAACAAATATGTATGTCAAAAACTCTAACCACAGAAGTTGCATATGAAGCAACATCTTTATGCTCATCGTTTGGAGGAAGGTGCATTCAGTACACGAACACTTAACATGATGTTTAAAGAAATTCTCTCAAACTTGGAGGCCATGGAGGTTCAGTATGATAAGGAAGATCTAGGGTTGATTCTACTTTGTTCGTTGCCCCGTCTTACTCAACCTTGAGAGACACGATTTTATATAGCCGTGAGTCTCTCACGATTGATGAGGTTTATGATTCTTTGACCTCGTATAATAAGATGAAGCATCTTGTGGTTAAACCCGACTCTCGGGAGAAAGGTCTCATTGTTCGTGGGAGACAAGATCGGAATGCTGATGATGATCGTGGAAGGACACAGAGATGCGAGAATCCTCGCGTAAAATCTAAGGGTAGATCGAAGTCTTCAAACAGAGATAAAACTTGCAACTTCTCAAAGAAGAAAGGGCACATTAAATCTGAGTGCTATAAGCTACGAACAAGATTAAAATGGAGGCTACGAATCAAAGGAAAGCAACCGTAAAATTACGGTGAAGGCGATGTTGTAGAAGACTACGGCGATGGTGAACTTCTAGTCGCTTCACAAACAATTCTAAAGTGAGCGAGGAGTGGATACTTGATTCAGCCGCACCTTTCACATGAGTCCCAATCGGGATTGGTTTACAACTTACGAAACATGTCTGCGAAGGTGTTGTTTTGATGGGAAATAATGCTTCGTGTAAAATCGCGGTGTTGGAACAATTAAAGTTAAGATGTTTGATGGAGTTGTCAGAATACTTAGCGACGTACGGCATGTTCCAGAATTGAAGAGAAATTTAATTTCGTTAAGTACTCTTGATTCAAAAGGGTACAAATACACAACTGAAAGTGGGATTTTAAAGATTTCCAAAGGTTCCCTCGTTGTGATGAAAGGGCAGAGAAAGACTGCCAAGTTATATGTTTTGCGTGGTTCTATCATATTAGTGATGCAATTGCCGCTTCCTCTTCCTTGTCAGATGATGATATTACTAAACTTTGGCATATGCGCCTAGGGCATATGAGTGAGAATGGCATGGCAGAATTGAGCAAAAGAGGACTTCTTGATGGGCAAGGAATTTGCAAACTGAAGTTCTGTGAGCAACTGCGTTTTTGGAAAGCAAAGAGAGTTCGATTCACGGAGGAATCCATAACACGAAGGAACGTTGGAGTATATTCATTCGATGCGTGTGGGGGCCATCAAGAGTGCCTTCGAGAGGTGGAGCTAATTATATGCTAACTTTTATTGATGATTTTTCTAGAAAAGTTTGGGCATTCTTCCCGAAGCGAAAAAGCGATGTGTTTTTCGCATTTAAGTCTTGGAAAACTATGATTGAAAAATAGACGGAAAACAAATAAAATACCTCCGCATGAGATAATGGCTTAGAGTTTTGTTCAAATGAGTTTAATAAACTATGCAAGTTAGAAGGATCGTGAGACACTTGACGATTCGTCATACTCCACAAAGAAAGCGGCGGCGTTGCGAGCGAATGAACGAACGATCATGGAGAAGGTTCGATGCATGTTGTCAAATGCCAACTTACCAAAGTCGTTTTGGGCGAAGCGACCTCTTCGCATGTTTTGATCAACCGATCTCCATCCGCTGCCATTGAGAAAAAGACTCCACAAGAGGTATGGTCCGATAATCCTGCTAATTATTCGATTTAAAGATCTTTGGGTGTCTGCGTATGCTCATGTTGATAATGGAAAATTGGAACCGAGATCCATTAAATGTGTTTTTCTTGGTTATAAAGCTGGTGTAAAAGGGTATAAGTTATAGTGTCCTGAAAATAGAAAAGTTGTGATTAGCAGAGATGTTATTTTTGATGAAACGCTATGCTACCTAACTTATCTCTTAAAGACTCTTCCAATAAAGAAAATCAAAAGCGGTGGAGCATCGATTAATCACCGAGTCGATTCCTCAAGCCGATTACAAAAATTGAGAATAGAGTTGCTTCTTCACCACAATACTCTATCGCCAAAAACAGAACTAGAAGAGAAATTAAACCTCCAAAGAAGTATGATGAGGTCGATCTAGTTGCTTATGCTTTAAATGTGGTGAAGATATAGATGCAAACCAAGAGTCGTCTAATTATTCGAGAGTTAGGTTAAAGTGAAGACTCGAAAAATTTGATGTTTGCTATGCAAGAGGAGATGGAATTACTCCACAAAAAAAGTAACATGGGATCTTGTGAAACTTCCTAAAGGTAAAAAGGCATTACATTGTAAATGGGTGTTTAAAAAGAAAGAAGGGACTCCGGGAGTTGAAGAACCCGGATATAAAGCAAGGCTTGTTGCAAAGGGTTGATCAAATTCCAGGAGTGGACTTCACGAGATGTGTTCTCCCAGGTTGTGAAGTATAGTTTGGTTCGTGATATTATTGCTCGTGGTGATATTGTTGTGAGCAAAATTAGTACTCATGAAAATCCTGCGAGATATGATGACTAAGTCACTTCCTATAACCAAGTTTGAGCATTGCTTAGATTTGGTTGGTGTTCATTGTTGAAGTTAAACCCTTAAGGGGTTTTATGGAAGAGGTGGAGAACTTGTTCGTTGAGAGTTCACGATGAAGAACTTGTTTGTTGAGAATTCGTGTCAAGGTGGAGATTGTTAGAGTTGTGTGACCCAAATTCTAAAATATTGCTTGCAAGTCAAGTTAAACAAAATATATATTCTTTCTAGAAGATTTAGTATTTATGAGTATAATATATTTAGCATTTATTAGCATAATATATTTTTACTTTGATTAGAATTAGGTTTTACAAGCCTATAAATAGACATAGTCTATTCCTCTTGTAATTGTTAGAATTCGACATAGTGAATTTTCTTCTCCTCTGCCCGTGGTTTTTCCCCGAAAGAGTTTCCACGTAAAATCTGTGTGTTCTTTATTTTATTTCTCTTTTCTTTGCGATATATATTGTCATTACCGACATTTATATTTTTCACATTTAGCTAACATTTTACTTTTCACTATACAACCATAAACTAAACCACACATCAACCATATAAGGCAAATATGCACAAACCAAAATGTGCCAAAACACAAGCCAAATAAGTGGCTAATCTCAACAAAATACATACAGACCAACATTAACCAGAATACCTATACATGCCATTATAATCAAAACCAAAACATCCGAAAGTACCAATAAAACCGATGGATAGTTCGACCCGATCGAACTTTCAATAATCTATAAAGTAAGGGGATAAACAACTACGTCAGCAATAAATGATTAGTAAGCTCGTGCAAACTTTAAACACAACATTCCAATTCAATAATAAACTTTATATGATAAATATAAAACTATACCAATGCCTCAAGATTTATCAACTACATAACCACTAACTCATAAATGAGTAAGTTTATCAACATCATATATATAATCATTCCTAATATAATAAGATTTTATAAAATATTTTACACCATCATTAACCTTTTCATAAAACTACGAATAATTTCTTTTACTTAATTTCCATTCCATTTACCTAACATAAACTTAAATAATAACATCAATTAATTTATTAATATATTTATTCATAACATAGGTAAATTCAACCATAACATATGTAATTTCTCATATATAAGTACATTATTCAACTCATTAATCCCTTTTTCATCATTTCACATTTCAATAATGAATTTACCGTTTCATTTGTTTAATACCATACATAAGCATATACATCAATCATAATCTCAAGCTTGACATAAGCTTAATCACCATCATCAGTACACAAGTTAGTGCATTTATGTACAGAACTCATTTGGGGTCAATCACATGATAAACTATTTTATAAGAAATTACACATTTTGAATCTTACCACCTTTTTATGAACATAAGCATATTTTCATTTAACCAATTACCATGTCAATGTATATCACTAATATTCAACATGATATAATGCAACCAAAAGCTTAGCACAAACCTAAGCATTATCCACCATCTCAACTGATGAATTCATTTATGTTCAGGTCAATATTCAATAAATAACAAAACTTTCAAAATCATTAAACAAACTATCTTGCCGATGTTTTCCATACAAAGAACGACTTACGAGTAAGAGTACATCGTCAACAGAAGCTCATAAGAGCTAGTCCTCCCGAACACGCCAACAGAAGCTCAAAAGAGCTGAACAGAAGCTCGTAAGAGCTGATCCACCCGAATCACGCCAAACAGAAAGTAAAACGCGAGAGTTTGCAACAAATGTTGAACCCCGGTTTACTTGGGTAAAATGTCGATATCTCCCTCCAGTACCATCTCCACTCCAAACCTCCGTCATACACCAAATCACGAATGTACTCAAATCTCGCGTTCAATCCAAACTGAGTATTAAATTCGATAATATATTTCCAACAATAATTTAGTTCCAACAATAGAACATATATATAATACCAATCATCAATTTATACAAATGTTAAATTTTAACCATACGAACTTACCTGGCTAAATTGCAGAAATAACAAGATTAATGGTCGTTTTGGTAATTTTTCATTTTCCTTGATTTTTCACCCGATATTGATCTAAATTAATAATTTCATTCAATTTATTATTTTAGAAAATAAATCAACTCATTCATGTAATTTGGTCATTTTTGACATTTTTACAAAATTACCCTTAAAGTTTTACTTTTATTCAATTTAGTCCCTGAGCCCAAAACATACAAATTAACCATTTTTAATGCAAACCCATGCTAGCAGAATATTCATGACTTTTATTTTTAAATACATATTTTTTATTTTAAATTTATGACTTTTATTTATATATAAGATTTTTAGTATTTAACAAAAGCCAAACATTTAAAGTTAATACAATTTCAAAATTAAAATAACCGCATACAAAATTTAAATATCAAATTTAGTAAAACGCTTCTAACTAGAAGTAAATAATTGTGTGACTAAAAAAACGCTTCCTTATATGTGGATATCATATTGTTTAATTATTGTTCAGTTTAATATTTGGATATCAACAATAAACTTTAGTTGATTTTTTTTTTTCCCTTTTTCTTCCTATAAATAACAATTTTAGTAAAATACCAAAAGTTGGATTAAGTTTTAACCTTTATTATTGGTTGGTTCCATGGGTTTTAAGATGATATTTGAGTACGAATAACTTTTGTAAAATATAAAAAAAAATACCATAAAAATATTTGCCGGAAGCAAAAGACTCAGTAGTAAACAAAAGGTGAAAACAAATATGAAGTCATCACTTGTTAGCTCCAAGAATCTAATAAGACTTCAATCCGCTATCTCACGCTCCTTTCTTCAACGCTCATCCAAACCCATTTCTCAAACACCGTTCTTCATTCCAATCATCCCCACAAACACCATAAACCTGTACAATCAACGTTACCAAAACCTCCAATTCCAAATCCGGTCCAACTCAACATCCATAATGTCATCATCAGCTTTCAAGCCTGAACAAGCGAGGCTACCACCTGCTCTTCCTCTTCCCTCCCCTCCTCTCACCAAGGCAACCTCTTTTGCTTTTTTTTTTTTGCTGTCTTTTCCTTTTTGTTGTTTTGATTGCGTGTTTGTTAAAGTGATCTGTTTTGGGTTTGTTGTTATAGTTCAAGATCGGAATTTGTCAGTTGGCAGTGACACCTGATAAAGATAGGAACATACAGCATGCTCGGAAGGCCATCGAAGAGGCTGCTCAAAAGGGTGCCCAGCTTGTTGTCTTGCCTGTGAGTTTTATTCTTGTCTATGTCTCAAGGTTTCTCCTTTCTGATGTTCGCATGAGGGTTTTCGTTAGGTAACAAATTGTGCATAATTAAGCTTTGTGCTATTGGATTCGAGGTTGAAAATTTAGAAGCTTGGAGGGTCTTAGAAATTTGAGCATACCAGATAAGCTAAAGCCTAATTCTTTTTTTCCCATGATTTTTGGTGAAATCAGCTTGACGAGCCAATTATATGGTGGAATATTAAACCACAAAATGGTTGTTTTGGTGTTCCCCAATTACATATAATAGATTTTGCTATTAACATTTTAAGGCCCGTCCTTCTTTTCTGTTATTCTGTTTCAGGAAATATGGAACAGCCCATATTCAAATGACAGTTTTCCAGTTTATGCTGAAGATATAGATGCAGGTCATGATGCATCTCCTTCAACAGCTATGCTGTCTGAAGTTTCTAGTCGTCTGAAGATCACGGTAGTTGGTGGCTCTATTACTGAACGCTGTGGGGATAAATTGTATAATACTTGTTGTGTCTTTGGTACCGATGGAAAGCTGAAAGCCAAGCACCGCAAGGTAGAGGCACTTCCTATCCCATGTGGTAGTATATAGGAATTGCCAATTTTGTGCATTGTGTATGGCTGAACTTGGCAATGCATTATGGAGACACTGTTTATTTTTAGTTCATTAGGTAGAATGAATTTGACTATGGTGCAACATCTGTTAATTCATCACCTGTATAAAAGCTCATACATCTACACATATTGCTAGATGGCTGGGCCATTTAGTACTCAGTTCTTGATATAATCGTGAAATTTTTTGTTTGGTACCGTTAAAACTTATGTGCCTGTCAGAAGAAAAAAAAAACATTGATATTAAGCTTTATCTTTACCTTTTGCTTTTGCTGCTAAAGTTTCAAATACACACACACACCAGTATGCAAACACCAAAATTCCTGATCTCTGATACCAAGTTTGCTGCTTCTTTTAGACAATTCTAAAGTTCTCTAATATCATTTTGAAGATTCCCTTTGAAGCTGGTGCACATGATATTTATGAATTCCTTTGGAACTACAGATTCACCTTTTTGATATCGATATTCCTGGGGAGATTACCTTCATGGAATCCAAGACTCTTACTGCTGGGGAAACGCCTACCATTGTGGACACAGGTTGGTGTTTCCTTAGACTTCGCATGCATGAACATGTTACCCTGTCCATAATTTTTTTTAGGATCGTTTTCTAGATCATATATTGTATATCATCTCGTCCACTCTCATGAGACATTCATATGTTTCTTACATCTTTACCATTATTTGGTGAGGTACTATGTCAAATCTTCTACAATCAGATTTAACTGACGAGTAATTATTATCAGCAATTGAGTATACTAGGTGAATGGTTTTATAAGTGGGAAGCTAATCATCAATAGTTCATGCAGATGTTGGGCGAATTGGTGTAGGGATTTGTCATGACATTTGTTTTCCGGAATTGGCAATGATATATGCCTCAAGAGGTGTGTATACCTCTCCCTCGAACCGTTATTCAATTAATTTCATTTGTAATATTGGCTTTTGGTAGCTGATGAATGCAATTATTATTTCCTGTGTTTATTGAAATTAGGTGCTCACTTGCTATGTTATCCTGGAGCATTTAACATGACAACCGGACTATTGTATTGGGAGTTGCTGCAGAGAGCAAGGTGCTAGTTATTTCCCTGCTTTCACTTTCCTTGTTAATCTTTTTAACTTTACTGGAAGGTAGAGAGAAATAAGGTAGACTGGGGAGGGGAGGTGATGCAGTAACTGAAAAAAGCAATATAAAAGTCAGCGTTATAATTCTTTTGGCCTTGTATCCTTACAGAGATGGTTCCTAGTTTTAGCTTTAGGTGGACGTTATGAACTTCATACATGGCAGTAATTTTATCTTTAAACATTACCTTCAGAATTTTCTTTGCCAAGACACCAATAAATTTACTTGATGAAATGGAATTTATCATGTTTGATCATCTTCCAAAACCATCATTTCATTTAAAGATAGAAAATTAAATTACTTTTACAGCGATGGATTAAAACTTAGATCAAGTCGTACCAGTTTGTCCTCCACGTTTGCTCTTTTTTGTTTTTAACATCCAACCATTTCTCAACCTGAAGGGGACTGTCGTATTGGATGATTTAGTGAGCTAATTGTTATTTTGTGATAGTAGTTGTTCATCTACTAATTTTTTTTTTCTTGCTATTCTGTATGCAGGGCTGTGGATAATCAGGTATAGTAACAAAATTTTTCGTAAGGCTTTCATAAGTCTCATAATTAGCATACTGTACTATTTGGTTTAATAAGACAGACAGTGCTAGTACAGATGAAAATTAATGTAGATCCTGTTATTTTATAGTCAAAACTAGAATGCAGTCAGTATTTGGTTAGTCTAACATGCTGGACTTTGATGCTGTTCTGGTTGATAGCAAAGACACCGCTTTCTTTCCTTTGGCCTTTTTCTTTATGAAGGATTCTTTCCTTCTGTTTAGTCTTGAAAAATACTTGTTTATATAATTCATGCTCTGATGTTACCATATATACGGGATGGTGAAAATGGGACGGATTCATCAGAACTGTGACTTCAGATCACTGGATCTCTGCACTGTCTAGGACATGAATATATGATTTCTCATAAAAGATTTCATTCTCTAATAAAAATTTTAAATAACAGTTATTTGTGGCAACTTGTTCACCTGCTCGAGATGCTGGAGCCGGTTACGTGGCTTGGGGTCACTCAACCCTTGTAGGACCTGTAAGTGGATACTTGTTTTTTTAGCTCTGTTGTGGGTTTATGAATAAAAAGGCTTTTCTCCTGTAATACGAAGTCCTGAATCTTTTATGGCTTGAAGTGTTTTGAGCAGACAAATACATACTTAAATTTTTGCATGTGACAGTTTGGAGAAGTCCTAGCCACAACTGAACATGATGAGGACATAATTATAGCAGAGATTGATTACTCAATACTTGAGCAACGAAGGTGATATGGCTTCCACATAATATTTGTTCTATACATGTTGCATGTTTATGGTTTTATTCAATCATATATACTTTCTAGTCTTTTTAATTGGGTGCCTTGTATGAAATTTAGGGCTAATCTCCCTTTGGCAAAGCAACGGAGGGGTGATCTTTATCAGTTGGTAGACATCCGGAGAGTCAGTGCTCATTGATTAGAGAAGAGAAGCATGTAAATAGCTATGAGTCATGGTGGGGATGTAATTTAAGGTGCAACTTTACTAAAATCATGGGACTGTTGTCATCCTTTGTCCAGTTGAAGAAAATCTGTAGTTAACCTTAACCAGATGTTTATCATTCGGATGATAGCTTTGCAACCCATATTTGAACAATAATTGGATGTGACACTGTTGCCATGTTTTTAATTGCTAATTTAGCCAGACTTAGTTTTCAACACTCTGTAACATGGATGATAAGGCTTAAAAATGATGACACCTTATCTAACCAGCTAAATTTTGCAGAATTTTTGAGTCGTTGTTATGACACCGTATCCTACAATTTTCTTCAAGAAACGAGCTAAATTACCCAGGATAGCATATATATATAGTGAAGATCTAATATTTGGTTGGGAGAGATCACAACTTTGCTCGGACAAAGGTTGGATTACAGTATCATAGCCAATATGAAAGAGTCAGTTTTGACCTCAATTGCTGATGTAGGCTTGAAAATGATTATTTGGAGTAGTATTTCCGTAAGTCAACCATTTCTCCTGGCTATCATTTTCATTTTACTTTCTCATTCTCAATTTGTTTTTCATCTATTTATGATTGAATGGGCATGTCAAATCCTGTGGATGAGTGCTAGAAAATGTGGGCCTAACCTTAATAAGTATCTTGCATACCCAGAATAATATATATTAAAAACTATAGACCTACTTAGACTGGAGACATGAATATTAAAGAAGAAGACGACCTTCAGGGTTAGTTAGTTCACTCCCCATATCCACTCCCCCCTCGCCCCATAGGCCCTAGCTTATATTATCCTTCTTCTAGCTTATATTATCCTTCTTCGTTCACATGGGTATTCTACATGGGAGAGTACCAGAAAAAATTTTATGGGTCAAAATTAAATTGTCTATATATTTATAATTTTTATATGATTAAATAAGATTTTTATCATTTTTAGGGGTTAAAATATAATTTTATCTTTACTAATTTAAATTTTTTTAAAAATTTAAAGGGTCAAAATGAAATCGGGGCCCTTGCCAAACCCCCTAATTCCGCCTCTAATCCCCTGTATGTTTATCTAATCTATACTTATTGTTTAAGCATGGCATCAACTTAGTTAGGAAATTATGAGAATGTTTATGCATATGGTGGGATTTGAACCCACACCAATCACATTAATAATATATTTAATTTACCACCCAACTAAATTTTTATTTTGATATTTTTATACATTTTAATTTTATTATACACACTTTATTTTCTTCATCGGTTGTATATATATTAATAATGTATTTAATTGAGTTGGTGTCACAAGTTAACTCGACACCGATTCAAGATTGATGACAACATCTGTAGCACCCCTACCCCGTATCCATCGCCGAAATAGGGTTACGGAGCATTACCGAAGTTTACAAATCAAACAAATAGAAAATGCAAACATTTCATATTATGTAGCATTCATGTTAAAAACCAATCAAAATCATACATATTGTCCCTTATACAAGCCTTCGAGACCCCAAATTACGCATTAGAAACAAATCGGGACTAAATCGAAAACTCAAATTTTTTTTTGGAAATATTTAAAAAATTTAACATTGCAGGGGTCACACGGCCAAGAGACACGCTCGTATCTCAGGCCGTGTGAACATTCGAATTAAGGATACACAGTCGTGCCCGTGCCCATGTAACTCACTTGTAATGGCCTGAATTTTCAGTGGTGTCGGAACGGTGATTCGAGGTCACTAAATCCGACAAGTGAGTAGAAAATATTATTAATTTAGTGAGTATAAGTTAAATGTGAAGTTAGGAAAATTTTTGAAATAGTAAATAGTGTATTAAAAATAATAATAATGATGAGAATCGAAAACGAGGTATCGAGACCTCGGAGATTTTTAATCTAGCCATAAATATTTTATAAATATTTATGGAGTGTTAATAAGTTAGTATTAAATTTTCGTCAAGAAATTTTAAAGTTTCGATAGTTAATTGAACAAAAAGGACTAAGTTGTAACAAATGCAAAATTATGAGAAATGATTAAATAGCTTAAATGATAAAAGAAAGGGGGCTTAAAAGGCAAATAGACCGAAGGTCTATTTGGGCGGGACGGCAAGGGCATGAAATCAGTAAGAAAATAAGGAGAATTAAGGGCAAAATTGGAATATTGCAAAATTTACTTAATAAAGCTAGGACTAAAGTGGAATTATCTAGATTTCTCTTCATTTTTCTCCACTCTCATCAGCCAAAAATGCAATAGGAGGGTTTTCTAAGCTGGTATATCATAATTTTTGCACCAAATCCGGAAAACTCAAATACGAAGCTAGATCGAGGAAAGGAAAAAGTCCCAGATTAGTAGATTTTGCATACGAACTAGTATCGAGGTAAGTTCATGTAACTTGAATTATATTCTTAAATGCTTGAAATGTATGTTATTGATGTGAATATAATTTGAATGTTCATTGTATGAAAATTGATGAAACATTGATATATTTGATAAAAAGGGGAAGAAATCCCGATTGAATGAAAGGAAAATTCGATGGATCTCTGAAAAGGAATTGACGGTAAAAAGGGATCTAGCCCGGACGGGTGATCCTATCCTGATATAGCCCTCCCGAAGAATATGTGTAAAATGGATTTAGCCCGGACGGGTGTCCGAATTAGGGTCTGAATTTAGCTGGATCGTAATTCGGATCCAAGCTCATTAGAGTAATTGTCGTTGCGAGGGATTTAGCTTTGGGTACCGTAATCCCGACAATATTCTATGAGTTTATATTACAGGATTTAGCTCGGGTGGTAATCCCACCGTAAAGATGAGGTTCGCGAAGTGTGCTCTCTGAAATGGAAATGTGCGCACATGAATATGAATTGACGGAGTTTGGATTTGTACACTAAAGTGTACCCCTAAAAATCCATCGAAATTTTGAGAAATTCAACGGGACAAATATGGAAAAATAACAAAGAAATGGAAATCATGGTATTGATGAGCTCATCAATCATGGTATATATATATTATTGATACATGAAAATTATTGGACTAACTTGAATGTTGAGTTTGTGTATGTTAGGGTAATAATGCATTGAATGGATATATGAATGTTTATTGCATTATATTGAAAATATTAGGTAAGTATAATTCTTGTTACATGGACTTACTAAGCACAAAGTGCTTACCCTGTTTCTTTTTCTCCTGTTTTGTAGTGTTAAGAGCTCGGAGGTCGGATTCAGTCGGAAATACATCACACTATCAACCTCAAGATTTCGATATATAAAGAAACTTTATTTTGGAAATCAATGGCATGTATAAGCTAATAAAGTAAATGTTAATATGAAATGAATGTAAGGTCAGCCATTAGTATGGTTAACAAATCTTGGTTTGGTATGTGTTGAGGTTATCTTATAAATATGCATGAATCTATTTTGAAAATATGTTGAATTGGATTGGTTGATGTGGAATGGTCTCGGTTTAAAATTTGTAGGGAAGGCTAGATATCTATAAAAGGGTTATATTGAATAAAAAAAATTATTTGTAAACTCCGGTAATGCCTCGTACCCTATTTCGACTACGAATACGGGTAGGGGGTGTTACATTTGTTGGTATCAGAGCTACGGTTTAGCTGGTTCTAGGACCGACATAGCAAATACGGATTAGCTATACATGCCATTTAAATTATTATTGATAGTGTGATATCTCCTGACCATTTAAATTGTGTTTTTCTTATAGTAATGTCATCCGACCGAGCTCAATCTGAGGAAGCTGGGAGTCATGTTCCGACTTCAGTGCAAAGAGAAGAAACTAGCAGTAGAAGGCCCGGTACAGAGGGTCAAGAGGAGGAGGCAAAAATAGCCTTCTTTCAAATGATGAATGAATGGTTTACTCAGTACATAAGAACTAACCCTATAGTGCAGCAAACTCAAGCTCCTCCTCATGTTCCTCTACCGGTTCCCGAGATTCCACAGGGTACAGGTACTGAATCTGTCAGAAAAGGGAAAGCTCCAGTTGATAAAATTCAAAAATATGGGGCCGAAGAATTTCGAGCAGCAGTTGATGATGATCCCGAACGGGCTGAATTTTGGTTAGAGAATACTACTCGGGTTTTGGAGGATTTATCTTGCACACCGAAGAATGTTTGAAATGTGCTGTCTCACACGCTAAAAGACACACACTTACCATTGGTGGAATACTAAAGCTTCAGTTGTTCCGAAAGAAGAAATTACATGGGAATTCTTCCAGACCGAGTTCAAAAAGAAATATATCAGTCAGAGATTCCTTGATCAGAAAAGAAAAGAATTTCTTGAGCTGAAACAGGGCAATAGATCTGTATCTGAGTATGAAATGGAATTTGTTCAGTTGAGTAAATATGCTCGAGAATGGGTACAGTCAGAAGCGGAAATGAGCAAACGATTCGAAGAAGGGTTGAATGAAGACATTAAGCTATTGATTGGAATTCTTGAAATTCGAGAGTTTGCTACATTGGCAGAGAGAGCTTATAAAGCAGAAGAATTGAGCAAAGAGAAGAAACAGGCTGAGAGGGAAGCTCGAATTTTTAGTAAAAGACCATTGGGAAAATCCCAATTTTCTGCTCCAAAGAAATTGAAGCCACTGGGTATTCGGGTAGAGAGCGAGGTTCTCAACGTAATAATCCAAGACCTTCCACTCCATCAGTGACCAGTGTTGGCAGTGTTGGTACCCCTAAGCCGAGATGTCAGTATTGTAATAAAGCTCATTTTGGTGAATGTCGATTTAAGAGCGAGGCTTGTTACCGATGTGGTTCTTTTGACCATTTCCTCAGAGATTATCCAGAAAGGGCAGAAAAAGAAGCTGAACAGATATCGAAATCGAGTAATCCAGTTTCGAGGGGTAGACCATCTCGACCATCCGGTAATGTTAGTGGTAGCCGAGGAACTACAAAAGATACTGCAGGCAGGCCTGAGACACGAGTACTTGCTAAGACATATGCTATTCGTGCCAAAGAAGATGCCTCAGCACCCGATGTTATTACTGGTACATTTTCTTTACTTGACACTGATATTATTGCATTAATTGATCCTGGTTCTACGCATTCATATATATGTGTAAAGCTTGCATGTGTTAAAGATTTATCTATTGAAACTACTGAATTTATGGTTAAAGTCTCAAACCCCCTGGGCCAATCTGTTTTGGTGGATAAAATTTGTAAAAATTGTCCACTGATAGTAAGAGGTTATTGTTTCCTAGCTGATTTGATGTTACTTCCATTTGATGAGTTTGATGTGATATTGGGCATGGATTGGTTAACTCAGCATGATGCAGTAGTAAACTGTAAACAAAAATATATTGTGTTGAAGTGTCAGAATGGCGAATTACTCCGGGTTAAATCTGATCAGACAGAGGGATTATCTGATGTGATTTCAGTTATTACTACTCAGAGGTATGTTAAAAAGGGGTATGATGCTTTTCTTGCTTATGTACTCGACACCAAGGTATCTGAGTCAAAGATACAGGCAATGCCAGGGGTATGCGAATTTTCTGATGTGTTTCCAGAGGAATTACCAGGGTTGCAACCAGAAAGAGAAGTGAAATTTTCTATATATTTAATTCCGGGAACTACTCCGATTTCCATAGCTCCGTACCGGATGGCTCCTCTGAAATTAAAGGAATTAAAGACACACGATTGCAAGAACTTGTTGTGAGGGTTTTGTCCGACCGAGTCATTCACCTTGGGGTGCTCCGGTTCTGTTTGTGAAAAAGAAAGACGGGTCTTTGAGATTGTGTATTGACTATCGGCAGCTCAATATGGTAACTATAAAGAATAAGTACCCGTTGCCCCGGATTGATGATTTATTTGATCAGTTGAAAAGTGCCACAGTATTCTCGAAGATTGATATCCGATCAGGTTATTACCAGCTACGGGTAAAAGAGTCAGATGTGCCAAAGATAGCTTTCAGAACCAGGTATGAGCATTATGAGTTTCGGTTATGCCGCTTAATGACTAATGCACTGCGGTAGATTTATGGATCGATGAATCGAATATTCGCACCGTACTTAGACAGATTTGTGGTAGTATTCATTGATGATATTTTGGTTTATTCTCGAGATGAAGAAGAACATGCAGAACATTTGAGAATTGTGTTGCAAATTCTGCGAGAGAAGCAGTTATATGCTAAATTCGATGAAATGTGAATTTTGGCTTCGAGAAGTGGGTTTTCTTGGACATATTGTATCCGCCGAAGGCATCAGGGTAGATCCAAGTAAAATCTCAGCTATTGTCAATTGGAGTCCACCGAAGAATGTATCTGAAGTTAGAAGTTTCTTGGGTTTAGCTGATTATTATCGGAGATTTGTACAAGGATTCTCTATGATAGCTTCTCCGATGACTCGATTATTGTAGAAAGATGTAAAGTTCGAGTGGACTGATGAATGTCAGCAGAGTTTCAACCGATTGAAAGATCTATTAACGAAAGTACCAGTATTAGTGCAGCCTAAACTGGGTTAGGAATTTTTTATTTACATTGATGTCTCATTAAATGGTTTAGGTTGTGTCTTGATGCAAGAAGGTAAAGTAATAGCCTATGCTTCAAGACAACTTAAACCACATGAAAGAAATTACCCGGTACATGATCTTGAATTAGCTGCTATTGTATTTGCGCTGAAGATATGGCGGCATTACCTGTACGGTGAGAAATGTCATATTTATACTGATCATAAAAGCTTGAAATATTTAATGACACAGAAAGATTTGAATTTGAGACAGCGCAGGTGGCTTGAACTGATAAAGGACTATGATTTGATTATTGATTACCATCCGGGTAAGGCTAATGTTGTAGCTGATGCTTTGAGTCGAAAATATCTGTTTGCTTTATGAGCTATGAATACCCGGTTGTCACTGACTGATGATGGTTCAATCATAGCTGAATTGAGAGCTAAACCGACATTTTTACAGCAAATATATGAAGCTCAGAAGAATGATGAGAAGTTACAGGTTAAACGGGCACAGTGTGAGTCAGGTACCGATTCTGAATTTCATGTTGGGATTGATGGTTGTATGTTATTCAAAGGTAGGGTATGTGTACCTTAGAATTCAGAGCTCATACAGAAGGTTCTACATGAGGCTCACAGCGGTACTATGTCTGTACATCCAGGGAGTAATAAAATGTATAATGATCTGAAAAAGGTGTACTGGTGGCCAGAAATGAAACGTGATATCTCTGAGTTTGTATCAAGGTGTTTAATATGTCGCAAGTTAAAGTCAACATCAGTACCTTCGGGTTACTTGACCAATTACTATACCGGAATGGAAATGGGAAAGAATCACTATAGATTTTGTATCGGGGTTACCGTTGTCTCCGAGGAAAAAGGATGCTATTTGGGTGATTGTTGACCGATTGACAAAGTCAGCGCACTTTATTCCGGTACGTATAGATTATTCTTTAGATAAACTGGCTGAACTGTACATATCTGAGATTGTCAGGCTACATGGAGTGCCTGTCTCCATTATATCGGATAAAGATCCCCGATTTACGTCTCGTTTTTGAGATAAATTGCAAGAAGCTTTGGGTACTCAGTTGTATTTCAGAACTGCATTTCATCCTCAGACAGATGACTAATCTGAGCGTGTAATTCAGGTATTGGAAGATATGCTCCAATGTTGTATACTAGAGTTTGAAGTTAATTGGGAGAGGTATCTACCTTTGATTGAATTTGCTTACAATAACAGTTATCAGTCCAGTATTAAAATGGCTCCGTATGAAGCTTTGTATGATAGAAAATGTAGAACACCGTTATATTGGACAGAGCTCAGTGAAAAGAAGATACATGGGGTTGATTTAATCCGGGAAACAGAAGAAAAAGTAAAGGTTATTCGGGATAGTTTAAAAGCAGCTTCCGATCGCCAAAAATCATATGCCGATCTTAAACGAAAAGAGTTTGAATTTCAGGTCGATGACAAGGTATTCCTGAAAGTGTCTCCTTGGAAGAAAGTTCTCCGATTTGGTCGAAAAGGTAAATTGAGTCCAAGATTTATCGGGTCATATGAGATCATAGAAAGAATTGGACCGGTCGCTTATCGATTGGCATTACCACCGGAACTTGATAGAATCCATAATGTTTTTCATGTGTCTATGCTACGGCGATATCGGTCAGATCTTTCGCATGTTATTTCTCCGACAGAAGTGGAGATTCAACCGGATATGACTTACAGTGAAGAACCGGTCAAGATATTGGCACGGGAAATAAAGGAGCTTAGAAATAAAAAGATAAATTTAGTGAAAGTATTATGGCAAAAACATGGGATTGAGGAAGCGACATGGGAACCGGAGGAGACAATGAGGAAACAATATCCAAACCTCTTTACTGGTAAGATTTTCGAGGACGAAAATCTTTAAAATGGGGGAGAGTTGTAATGGCCTGAATTTTCAGTGGTGTCGAAACTGTGATTCGAGGTCACTAAATCCGACAATTGAGTAGAAAATATTATTAATTTAGTGAGTATAAGTTAAATGTGAAGTTAGGAAATTTTTTGAAATAGTAAATAGTGTATTAAAAATAATAATAATAATGAGGAGAACTGAAAACGAGGTATCGAGACCTCGGAGATTTTTAATCTAGCCATAAATATTTATGGAGTGTAAATAAGTTAGTATTAAAGTTTCGTCAAGAAATTTTAAAGTTCCGATAGTTAATTGAACAAAAAGGACTAAGTTGTAACAAATGCAAAATTATGAGAAATAATTAAATAGCTTAAATGATAAAAGAAAGGGGGCTTAAAAGGCAAATAGACCCAAGGTCTATTTGGGCTGGACGGCAAGGGCATGAAATCAGTAAGAAAATAAGGAGAATTAAGGGTAAAATTGGAATATTGCAAAATTTACTTAATAAAGCTAGGACTAAAGTGGAATTATCTAGATTTCTCTTCATTTTTCTTCACTCTCATCAGCCAAAAACGCCATAGGAGGGTTTTCTAAGCTGGTATATCATAATTTTTGCACCAAATTAGGAAAACTCAAATACGAAGCTAGATCGAGGAAAGGAAAAAGTCCCAGATTAGTAGATTTTGCATACGAACTAGTATCGAGGTAAGTTCATGTAACTTGAATTATATTCTTAAATGCTTGAAATGTATGTTATTGATGTGAATATAATTTGAATGTTCATTGTATGAAAATTGATGAAACATTGATATATTTGATAAAAAAGGGGAAGAAATCCCGGTTGAATGAAAGGAAAATTCGATGGATCTCTGAAAAGGAATTGACGGTAAAGGGATCTAGCCCGGACGGGTGATCCTATCCTCGATACAGACCCTCTCCCGAAGAATATGTGTAAAATGGATTTAGCCCGGACGGGTAATCCGAATTAAGTCCAATTTAGCTGGACTGTAGTAATTCGATCCAAGCTCATTAGAGTAATTGTCGTTGCGGGATTTAGCCTAGACCGTAATCCCGACAATACTCTATGAGTTTATATTACAGGATTTAGCTGGATTAGTAATCCCATTGTAAAGATGAGGTTCGCGAGTGTGTGCTCTCGAAATGGAAATGTGCGCACATGAATATGAATTGACGTAGCTGGATTTGTACACTAAAGTGTACCCCTGAAAATCCATCGAAATTCCGAGAAATTCAGCGGGACAAATATGGAAAAATAACAAAGAAATGGAAATCATGGTATTGATGAGCTCATCAATAATGGTATATATATTATTGATACATGGAAATTATTGGACTAACTTGAATGTTGAGTTTGTGTATGTTAGGGTAATAATGCATTGAATGGATATATGAATGTTTATTGCATTATATTGAAAATATTAGGTAAGTATAATTCTTGTTACATGGACTTACTAAGCACAAAGTGCTTACCCTGTTTCTTTTTCTCCTGTTTTGTAGCGTTAAGAGCTCGGAGGTCAGATTCAGTCGGAGACACATCACACTATCAACCTCAAGATTTCGGTATATAAAGAAACTTTATTTTGGAAATCAATGGCATGTATAAGCTAATAAAGTAAATGTTAATATGAAATGAATGTAAGGTCAGCCATTGGTATGGTTAACAAATATTGGTTTGGTATGTGTTGAGGTTATCTTATAAATATGCATGAATCTATTTTGAAAATATGTTGAATTGGATTGGTTGATGTGGAATGGTCTCGGTTTAAAATTTGCAGGGAAGGCTAGATATCTATAAAAGGGTTATATTGAATAAAAAAAATTATTTGTAAACTCCGGTAATGCCTCGTACCCTATATCGACTACGAATACGGGTAGGGGGTGTTACATCACTGGCTTGTGCCACAAGGCCAAGCCACACGCCCGTATGCCAGGTCGTGTGAATATACTGACTTGCACTCTTTAAAAGATACAGGAGACACACGACCGTGTCACCTGGCCGTGTGTCACACACGACTGAGACACATGCCAGTGTCTCTGCTTGTGTGGACGAAAATAGGTCATTTTTCAAGCCATATTTCTCACCCAATTTGGTGTCAACCTACAATCAACATTATGCATATCAACAAACCATAATTAGGCATCCAAAACAAGCCAAAATCAAACTTTAAACATATAATATCTTCATATACAACCAATATGCCTTTAGGCACCTCAAATGACAACTTATAACATGTGTATTCAATATATTCATATGTATAACTAACTTGCTAATTTGCATTATTTCAAACCAAGTCACCTACCTACCAAAACATACCATTTGGTGCCAAAATGTATTTCAAATACTAACATATTTAGATATATATACCTTACATATCAAGGTACCAATTCATGATTAATTCATCACATCTCAAAACACATGTATAAAATGCACATTTAGCTAACATTTTACTTTTCACTATACAACCATAAACTAAACCACACATCAACCATATAAGGCAAATATGCACAAACCAAAATGTGTCAAAACACAAGCCAAATAAGTGGCTAATCTCAACAAAATACATACAGACCAACATTAACCAGAATACCTATACATGCCATTATAATCAAAACCAAAACATCCGAAAGTACCAATAGAACCGATGGATAGTGTGACCCGATCGAACTTCCGATAATCTGTAAAGTAAGGGGATAAACAACTACGTAAGCAATTAATGATTAGTAAGCTCGTGCAAACTTTAAACACAACATTCCAATTCAATAATAAACTTTATATGATAAATATAAAACTATACCAATGCCTCAAGATTTATCAACTACATAACCACTAACTCATAAATGAGTAAGTTTATCAACATCATATATATAATCATTCCTAATATAATAAGATTTTATAAAACATTTTACACCATCATTAACCTTTTCATAAAACTACGAATAGTTTCTTTTACTTACTTTGGATTCCATTTACCTAACATAAACTTAAATAATAACATCAATTAATTTATTAATATATTTATTCATAACATAGGTAAATTCAACCATAACATACGTAATTTTTCATATATAAGTACATTATTCAACTCATTAATCCCTTTTTCATCATTTCAAATTTCAATTATGAATTTACCGTTTCTTTTGTATAATACCATACATAAACATATACATCAATCATAATCTCAAGCTTGACATAAGCTTAATCACCATCATCAATACACAAGTTAGTGCATTTATGTATATAACTCATTTGGGGTCAATCACATGATAAACCATTTTATAAGAAATTACACCTTTTGAATCTTACCACCTTTTTATGAACATAAGCATATTTTCATTTAACCAATTACCATGTCAATGTATATCACTAATATTCAACATGATATAATGCAACCAAAAGCTTAGCACAAACCTAAGCATTATCCACCATCTCAACTGATGAATTCATTTATGTTCAGGTCAATATTCAATAAATAACAAAACTTTCAAATTCATTAAACAAATTATATTACTGATATTTTCCATACGAAGAACGACTTACGGGTAAGAGTACATCGTCAACAGAAGCTCATAAGAGCCGGTCCTCCCGAACACGCCAACAGAAGCTCAAAAGAGCTGAACAGAAGCTCGTAAGAGCTGATCCACCCGAATCACGCCAAACAGAAAGTAAAATGCGAGAGTTCGTAACAAATGTTGAACCCCGATTTACTTGGGTAAAATGCTGATATCTCCCTCCAGTACCATCTCCACTCCAAACCCTCGTCATACACCAAATCACCAATATACTCAAATCTCGCGTTCAATCCAAACTGAGTATTAAATTCGTAATATATTTCCAACAATAATTCAGTTCCAACAATAGAACATATATATAATACCAATCATCAATTTATACAAATGTTAAATTTTAACAGTACGAACTTACCTGGCTAAATTGCAGAAATACCAAGATTAATGGCCATTTTGATAATTTTTCATTTTCCTTAATTTTCCACCCGATCTTTATCTAAATTATTAATTTCATTCAATTTATTATTTTGGAAAATAAAACAACTCATTTCATGTAATATGGTCATTTTTGACATTTTTACAAAATTACCCTTAAAGTTTTACTTTTATTCAATTTAGTCACTGATCCCAAAATATACAAATTAACCATTTTTAATGCAAACCCATGCTAGCAGAATAATCATGACTTTTATTTTTAAATATATATTTTTATTTTAAATTTATGACTTTTATTTATATATAAGATTTTTAATATTTAACAAAAGCCAAATATTTAAAGCTAATACAATTTCAAAATTAAAATAACCGCATACAAAATTTAAATATCGAATTTGATAAAACACTTCCAACTAGAAGTAAATAATTATGTGTGACTAAAAAAACGCTTCTTTAGATGTGGATATCATATTGTTTAATTATTGTTCAGTTTAATATTTGGATATCAACAATAAACTTTAGTTGATTTTTTTTCCCTTTTTCCTCCTATAAATAGCAATTTTAGCAAAATACCAAAAGTTGGATTAAGTTTTAATCTTTATTATTGGTTGGTTACATGGGTTTTAAGATGATATTTGAGTACGAATAACTTTTGTAAAATATAAAAAAAATACCATTAAAATATTTGCCGGAAGCAAAAGACTCGTAGTAAACAAAGGTGAAAACAAATATGAAGTCATCACTTGTTAGCTCCAAGAATCTAATAAGACTTCAATCCGCTATCTCACGCTCCTTTCTTCAACACTCATCCAAACCCATTTCTCAAACACCGTTCTTCATTCCAATCATCCCCACAAACACCATAAACCTGTACAATCAACGTTACCAAAACCTCCAATTCCAAATCCGGTCCAACTCAACATCCATAATGTCATCATCAGCTTTCAAGCCTGAACAAGCGAGGCTACCACCTGCTCTTCCTCTTCCCTCCCCTCCTCTCACCAAGGCAACCTCTTTTGCTTTTTTTTGCTGTCTTTTCCTTTTTGTTGTTTTGATTGCGTGTTTGTTAAAGTGATCTGTTTTGGGTTTGTTGTTATAGTTCAAGATTGGGATTTGTCAGTTGGCAGTGACACCTGATAAAGAGAGGAACATACAGCATGCTCGGAAGGCCATCGAAGAGGCTGCTCAAAAGGGTGCCCAGCTTGTTGTCTTGCCTGTGAGTTTTATTCTTGTCTATGTCTCAAGGTTTCTCCTTTCTGATATTCGCATGAGGGTTTTCGTTAGGTAACAAATTGTGCATAATTAAGCTTTGTGCTATTGGATTCGAGGTTGAAAATTTAGAAGCTTGGAGGGTCTTAGAAATTTGAGCATACCAGATAAGCTAAAGCCTAATTCTTTTTTTCCCATGATTTTTGGTGAAATCTGCTTGACGAGCCAAATATATGGTGGAATATTAAACCACAAAATGGTTGTTTTGGTGTTCCCCAATTACATATAATAGATTTTGCTATTAACATTTTAAGGCCCGTCCTCCTTTTCTGTTATTCTGTTTCAGGAAATATGGAACAGCCCATATTCAAATGACAGTTTTCCAGTTTATGCTGAAGATATAGATGCAGGTCATGATGCATCTCCTTCAACAGCTATGCTGTCTGAAGTTTCTAGTCGTCTGAAGATCACGGTAGTTGGTGGCTCTATTCCTGAACGCTGTGGGGATAAATTGTATAATACTTGTTGTGTCTTTGGTACCGATGGAAAGCTGAAAGCCAAGCACCGCAAGGTAGAGGCACTTCCTATCCCATATGGTAGTATATAGGAATTGCCAATTTTGTGCATTGTGTATGGCTGAGCTTGGCAATGCATTTTGGAGCCACTGTTTATTTTTAGTTCATTAGGTAGAATGAATTTGACTATGGTGCAACATCTGTCAATTCATCACCTGTATAAAAGCTCATACATCTACACATATTGCTAGATGGCTGGGCCAATTAGTACTCAGTTCTTGATATAATCGTGAAATTTTTTGTTTGGTACCGTTAAAACTTATGTGCCTGTCTGAAGAAAAAAAAACATTGATATTAAGCTTTATCTTTACCTTTTGCTTTTGCTGCTAAAGTTTCAAATACACACACACCAGTATGCAAACACCAAAATTCCTGATCTCTGATACCAAGTTTGCTGCTTCCTTTAGACAATTCTAAAGTTCTCTAATATCATTTTGAAGATTCCCTTTGAAGCTGGTGCACATGATATTTATGAATTCCTTTGGAACTACAGATTCACCTTTTTGATATCGATATTCCTGGGAAGATTACCTTCATGGAATCCAAGACTCTCACTGCCGGGGAAACTCCTACCATTGTGGACACAGGTTGATGTTTCCTTAGACTTCGCATGCATGAACATGTTACCCTGTCCATAATTTTTTTAGAATCGTTTTCTAGATCATATATTGTATATCATCTCGTCCACTCTCATGAGACATTCCTATGTTTCTTACATCTTTACCATTATTTGGTGAGGTACTATGTCAAATCTTCTACAATCAGATTTAACTGACGAGTAATTATTATCAGCAATTGAGTATACTAGGTGAATGGTTTTATAAGTGGGAAGCTAATCATCAATAGTTCATGCAGATGTTGGGCGAATTGGTGTAGGGATTTGTTATGACATTCGTTTTCAGGAATTGGCAATGATATATGCCTCAAGAGGTGTGTATACCTCTCCCTCGAACCGTTATTCAATTAATTTCATTTTTAATATTTGCTTTTGGTAGCTGATGAATGCAATTATTATTTCCTGTGTTTATTGAAATTAGGTGCTCACTTGCTATGTTATCCTGGAGCATTTAACATGACAACCGGACCATTGCATTGGGAGTTGCTGCAGAGAGCAAGGTGCTAGTTATTTCCCTGCTTTCACTTTCCTTGTTAATCTTTTTAACTTTACTGGAAGGTAGAGAGAAATAAGGTAGACTGGGGAGGGGAGGTGATGCAGTAACTGAAAAAAGCAATATAAAAGTCAGCGTTATAATTCTTTTGGCCTTGTATCCTTACAGAGATGGTTCCTAGTTTTAGCTTTAGGTGGACGTTATGAACTTCATACATGGCAGTAATTTTATCTTTAAACATTACCTTCTGAATATTCTTTGCCAAGACACCAATAAATTTACTTGATGAAATGGAATTTATCATGTTTGATCATCTTCCAAAACCATCATTTCATTTAAAGATAGAAAATTAAATTACTTTTACAGCGATGGATTAAAACTTAGATCAAGTCGTACCAGTTTGTCCTCCACGTTTGCTCTTTTTTTTTTTTAACATCCAACTGTTTCTCAACCTGAAGGGGACTGTCGTATTGGATGATTTAGTGAGCTAATTGTTATTTTGTGATAGTAGTTGTTCATCTACTAAAATTTTTTTTCTTGCTATTCTGTATGCAGGGCTGTGGATAATCAGGTATAGTAACAAAATTTTTCGTAAAGGCTTCCATAAGTCTCATAATTAGCATACTCTACTATTTGGTTTAATAAGACAGAGTGCTAGTACAGATGAAAATTAATGTAGATCCTGTTATTTTATAGTCAAAACTAGAATGCAGTCAGTATTTGGTTAGTCTAACATGCTGGACTTTGATGCTGTTCTGGTTGATAGCAAAGACACCGCTTTCTTTCCTTTGGCCTTTTTCTTTATGAAGAATTCTTTCCTTCTGTTTAGTCGTGAAAAATACTTGTTTATATAATTCATGCTCTGATGTTACCATATATACTGGATGGTGAAAATGGAACGGATTCATCAGAACTGTGACTTCAGATCACTGGATCTCTGCACTGTCTAGGACATGAATATATGATTTCTCATAAAAGATTTCATTCTCTAATA
The DNA here is from genome assembly GCA_025698515.1 of Gossypium sturtianum. Lineage (NCBI taxonomy): Eukaryota > Viridiplantae > Streptophyta > Magnoliopsida > Malvales > Malvaceae > Gossypium > Gossypium sturtianum. The sequence goes on from CM046955.1 coordinate 169,679,981, forward strand.
AAAATTTTAAATAACAGTTATATGTGGCAACTTGTTCACCTGCTCGAGATGCTGGAGCCGGTTACGTGGCTTGGGGTCACTCAACCCTTGTAGGACCTGTAAGTGGATACTTGTTTTTTTAGCTCTGTTGTGGGTTTATGAATAAAAAGGCTTTTCTCCTGTAATACGAAGTCCTGAATCTTTTATGGCTTGAAGTGTTTTGAGCAGACAAATACATACTTAAATTTTTGCATGTGACAGTTTGGAGAAGTCCTAGCCACAACTGAACATGATGAGGACATAATTATAGCAGAGATTGATTACTCAATACTTGAGCAACGAAGGTGATATGGCTTCCACATAATATTTGTTCTATACATGTTGCATGTTTATGGTTTTATTCAATCGTATATACCTTGTAGTCTTTTTAATTGGGTGCCTTGTATGAAATTTAGGGCTAATCTCCCTTTGGCAAAGCAACGGAGGGGTGATCTTTATCAGTTGGTAGACATTCGGAGAGTCAGTGCTCATTGATTAGACAAGAGAAGCATGTAAATAGCTGAGTCATGGTGGGGATGTAATTTAAGGTGCAACTTTACTAAAATCATGGGACTGTTGTCGTCCTTTGTCCAGTTGAAGAAAATCTGTAGTTAACCTTAACCAGATGTTTATCATTCGGATGATAGCTTTGCAACCCATATTTGAACAATAATTGGATGTGACACTGTTGCCATGTTTTTAATTGCTAATTTAGCCAGACTTGGTTTTCAACACTGTAACATGGATGATAAGGCTTAAAAATGATGACACCTTATCTAATCAGCTAAATTTTGCAGAATTTTTGAGTCGTTGTTATGACACCGTATCCTACAATTTTCTTCAAGAAACGAGCTAAATTACCCAGGATAGCATATATATATAGTGAAGATCTAATATTTGGTTGGGAGAGATCACAACTTTGCTCGGACAAAGGTTGGATTACAGTATCATAGCCAATATGAAAGAGTCAGTTTTGACCTCAATTGCAGATGTAGGCTTGAAAATGATTATTTGGAGAAGTATTTCCGTAAGTCAACCATTTCTCCTGGCTATCATTTTCATTTTACTTTCTCATTCTCAATTTGTTTTTCATCTATATATGACTGAATGGGCATGTCAAATCCTGTGGATGAGTGCTAGAAAATGTGGGCCTAACCTTAATAAGTATCTTGCATACCCAGAATAATATATATTAAAAACTATAGACCTACTTAGACTGGAGACATGAATTTTAAAGAAGAAGACGACCTTCAGGGTTAGTTAGTTCACTCCCCATATCCACTCCCCCCTCGCCCCATAGGCCCTAGCTTATATTATCCTTCTTCGTTCACATGGGTATTCTACATGGGAGAGTACCAGAAAAATGTGGCTTTGTCTCCTATTTTTGAATAGTAATCGCGATAGTGTTTCCTACCAATGTTCAAACAGAAAGATACCGTTTAACAAAAGAAACAAATAATCTAAAACTAAAACACACTATTTCCTTTTGCTCTACATAAAGGAGGACTAGAAAGCTGCCGAGTCATCGCATGCACGACCGCACGTGGATGCATCATGCTGGACTGACTCCACTGCAATTCGCAAACATAAGCAAAATCAAAAGCAAAAGACCCCAAAAATAGAAAGCTATTATATCTCTCGTCTTGTTTGCTTCGTTGGAAAAGAACAAAGTTGTTCTGTTCCTTTCTTCATTGCCAACCAAAAACGAAAAGAAAAGGAAAGAAGACTCTAATCAACATTCTCAACCTCTGATTCTCAGTTAGCAGTTGTGGGATCTTGCCCTGTCCACATGAAAAAATAATACACGTGTGAGTGAGGCAGGCAGGGTGTACAGTGTTGTCTGCAAGATTGCAAATTGAAGAGGTGAAAATATAATCAGGTGTGGCCATGTAGTTCTCTGCTGAGGAGGCAACCTCTCGATCCTACAAAGTCTATGTCCCCTTGTGATTAGACCCTACATATGTCTCGTTGGGGCACTTTCAGATTGTCCTCTGGAGGCCCCAATATTCTCATATTTCCCATCCCAGTCACCCAACTTTTAATTTAATTGACTCATTATAAAAAATTCTACGCCTTAATTTTTTTTCCCGGAAAGGGACTACTATACACGTGGCGAGTCACAATTGGTGAGTATCTGGGAAACTAGACCTTTGGGAAGGAATGAGGAAGCTCAGAAAGGAAAAGAGAGGCTAATAGCCTTTAAAGCGCACGTGTCAATGGCAGTGAATATAGTTCACGTGCCTCGGAAATGGCCCCCACATTCCGTTTCCCCACAGTGGCCAAATACTTTAGGCCCCACCTGGCCAGAACAGCGCATGATGCCCTAACAGCCGTTAATTATTAACGCCCGTGCAAAGCTTATGATCATAGCTGTTTCTGCTCACATTGGACCCCCTCCCCCCCCTACACATTCTAATTAATTAAGAAAATCAGTCAATCGTCCACAGCCCGTACTTTGCTGTTAACTCTTAGTCTTAATCCCCTTGACTAAATCTAGATAAGGTTTATATTAGATTAATTATTAGCATATAAATTAATATAGAACCAATCAATGAACTACACCGAGGATATATAGCAACTTGATTTGTTTATTTATAAAGAGAATATCTTATATTGACCCGTTTCTGTTTTTTGGAACCTCTAATTGGTCGTTCTGACTGTTACTCTTGTTGGCCTCTTGACCCAATCCTACACACAATTTTAATATATATAAAAGTTTAAGTAAAAGGAATGAAATAAATTACATCTGATTTTGGGAAGATACCCAAGTTTAAAATGGGTTGAAGATTTAATTGATTTACAATTATGATGACCAAAGTATGGTTGAAGAGAGGAATCGTGCAATGGGATGGGACCAACGTTCTGAAACCGTGGGTCTCTCTGTCTCTACACCGCACCATGAAATTAATTAAAGATAAGATAGTCGATAGGTTTCCCCAAGGTGCCAATGCCATTCAGTATTGCCCTGGGAAATGGGATATGGCGTTTCCTTTTTAGGCAAAGCAAGGTATACATTAATGCCGCACGGGGCATCAAATATATCAAGGGCCTACCCGCCCTTTTTTTTTTCTTTAAATAGTAAAATATATATCTATTCTCTTCAGAGTTCAACCAGATCTATTCGCATCATATGTTGAAAGTACAGACAACCATGATATTCAAAACAAGAAAAGAAAAAAGTACACATCGATCATTGTCTAATATTGCTTGCTAAGTGGTGGAAGCCACCCTTGCATGTTGTGTATTTTGTAGGCTTATTTTAACTCTAAAATTCAAAGGTGACTGATGAGAGATACAGCTTGAGACCAGATCAATGACCTTTCTGCATCGATCCCCTTTTTTCCCTACCACAAAGGGCACATAAAAGAGTTATGCTTGTTGCTTCCATTATAGCTTATGTCCTGGAAATGGAGGTACATTAGCAAACCAGAAACAGGAAAACATGTGATCCTTACAGGAAGTTTCGAGGCAGACGATCCCTCTCCTCGACCACCCTGTAAATGATAATTAAATAGGGATTGCAACACAATGTTATGTAATCACTAATTTACGTGTTTGGGCTGTCAATATCCACTGCACTACCAATAAAAACGATCCGATAAATAAAGCAAGTAGCAGATAATGTCTAGATGGGGTTTGCTAACAAGGTTAAGTGAACTTGGCATGGGGATGTTGCTATAGCATGTGATGTCTTTGGCCTCCTCGATGAGCACCTTCCTTCAAATTTAATTCGTCCACATGGTTCCTTCGTTGTTAGGTTGATGGATTCAATCCATACCATATCTGATCATTTATGCATGTCTAGAGTCACTTTCATTAATTATTCAGGCATTAGAATATTGCTGGTACAGTTTTAGAATATGAGCAAATTTACTAATCAACTTTTATGTATGTAATTGAATTTTGCCACTAAACTTAAAATTTAACTGAATATTTTTGCCACCAAATCTAGTTTTTAATTAACTTTTTACAGCTGATTATGTGAAAACAAAATTTAAATTTAATATCTAAAAATAAGTTAATTTATAAAATATTAAAATAATAAATTAACTTAGAATTCTAATTTAGTCGGAGAAATACTTGATTTTTTTTATAAAAAAAACATGTTTATTTTTTATAAAATAATTGCTTTGCTAATTTTTAATATTATATTCTTTTAGTTATTAAAGTAAAATATTAAAAAGTAATTTTTAATTAAACTTTGCCTTCAAAACAGTTTAAATGAAAATTGAATAACAAAATTAAGTAGAAATACAAAATTCAAGATATAGAATTAATTTATTTTTAGTTTGTTGATATATATAAAATACAAGGTAAGTTAGATGCAAATTTAATGTAGTTTAACAGTTGAAAAGCTAGATTAATCTCTAAGTCTCTAACACACTACAATATTCTTCTTTTTTTATTTAAACAGAGTGATTTTAATCAAATAATGACGAGTTTTAGCTTTGGATTAGCCAAATACACACATTCTTGTCTTAGGGTGGGTTTGGATGGGCAGTGCGTTTATCTGCGGTTAGTGTAAAAATAGCGGTGACGATGAGATTAGATACTGTAGCGATACTGTAACGTGAGACAAAAAATAAGCTAAACGCACCGTACCGCACTCAATCGCCCATCCAAACCCACCCTTAGTCAAATACTATAGCTTAGCTACCTAAATCGTGTCAAAAAATAATGCGATTTGCTTTTGGGGGAAGTAATGGGTGCATGAACTTCTTTAGACCGTATATTGACTATTCCCTTTTAAAGTAGAGTAGAAAAGGGCATCTCAGCCTATACGAGATGTGCAAAAGTGGATATTTTAAAATAATAAAAAAGAAAAAGCCTTTGTTTTTTGTTTCAACTTTGAACCGTTATTGAATCCAGAGCTTTTAAAATTGAAACAAAATTAAGGCTGCCTCCCCCTATCAACTTACCCACATAATTAAATCTGATCTTTATCCACTCCTTTTACTTATATTTCACAAATATATAATTTCAAGCCATTCAAATAAATTTATTTAATCTCGAAAATTTCTTAAATATTTATATTAAATTTAAATTTTAAAATCGATATTATTTTAAGAGTTTTACCTAAATATTACATTGACCTGAATAAAACTAGACTTAAATTACAAAACGCTTGTAAATTGTGTAATGTTATTGATAATCTTTAATGAATCATAAAACACATGGAATATTAACTCTCCTTCATTTTAAATATTTTTATTTATTTAAAAATAACACATGTCATCATTTTACTAAATAAAAAATTACATAATTTACCTATTTTTGTTATAAACCATTAATACGTACAATGGAACATTAAATTTTAAGTTTTCGTAATAAGTGAGGTCTGGATTACATCATTAAAATATATGTTTTGTTTTTCGAATAAACGTTATTTATTTTGAGAAAAAAAAAAGGTAAAAATATTGTACGAATTAGATTTACTTTCTGGTACACCGTACAAATCAGAGAGTTGTCTCAAAACTGTAGCACCTGCTCCCTGCCGAAGATTCACGGCAGTTCCACAACGATTTGCTATCACTTCAATATTTATATGGTAGTGAATTGAATGAGAAGAAACTTTTAGAAGGAAATAAAAAATATATATCGAGGATTTCCACATTCCATTATATGTCTTGTCTCCTGCCTATTATGGTTCAAATATGCCAACTCAATGGCAATTTTTATTCTCCTCATCTGTATCACCATTACACCTAATATTTATTGATAATAATTTAAACAATATAATGTAACATAAATGATACTAAATAATCTTATATTTCAATAATTTTATTATTTGAAAAATTCTACATTCCATCAGCTAAATCAAATATACTCTCCCTATAAAAAGAGTTAAAAACCTTGAAAATAATATACGTAGATATATAAATTGTGATACTGGTATATGAATAATTTGAGTTATATAAATTTAAAATTTGTTATTATATATAATATTTACAATGATTTTTTCATTTTATATAATGATTAATTTTAATTGTAATTATTGATATAATAAATTATAGTTTTTTAAATAATCCGAAATAATCGAATCTATTTCAAAGTCTGTTTCATCTTTTCTTTCCAAAAGAATGTGATATGAAATTTATTTCCCAGACCACCGTTACGGCATTACCATCTCCATCTTTAAACACCCGGAAATCTTTTTTCCATTCTTAAACCAACATTTGGACCCACATAAGACTGACAAACCCTTGTCCTTCCATAATAGATCTCATCAGACGGTCCAAAATTCAAAGCGAATGAAAATGAAAGGGCTAATCTGGGGATTGCCGAAAAAAAGCGGAAGAGTGCCACATAGACAGATGACAATCTGGCATTACCTTCCATCGTAGTAAGTTGTAAAACACCCTTTATATAAGTACCTAGCTTCTGTTCTCCATCCACCTTCATCTCCAAGAAGAACAAAAAAAAAAAAAAAAAAACCCATCGATTTCTCTGTTCCGTTTCATATTTCCTTTCTTTCATTTCCAACAATTCAAAGAAAATTTGAAACAGTGATCTCATTTCTTTGTAGCGAAAATCTTCTCTTTTTTTATTTCCGCTGCTTTTGAACCCTTGTTCACCGGCAAAAGAGAAGCCATGTACAGATTGGAGAAAACAGTGTACAGGCAGGAGAGAGACAACCCATCTTTTTCATCTACTCTGCTTGACAAAATCTACCGTTCCATCGATGATGGTGACACCAGGAATGTTGACTTGAAATTCTACAGGGAAACAATGCAAAAGAAACAAAGCAAAGCTAGCGTGAGATGCAATGGAAGCAGAGTAGAAGAGGAAGATGAAGAAATGTCGAGTTTCCGACGAGCTCGTTTGATCGAGAAATGGATGGAAAAGAAGGTCACTGAAAAGGCAAATGCAGGCAGGAAACAGGTTTCACATCATGATTATGATCATGATCATGATGTTCTTTTCTTTAGCTCCACTTCCACCTCATCCGATTCCAGTTCCGGTGGTTTCTCATCGTCGGACACTGAATCTATGTATGTTTCAAAATCGAAGTCATCATGTTTTGTAAGATCGAGGCCTAAACCAGTAAGGACCACAATGTCAGCTCGGTCGGAGAAACCACTTAAAACAGAGAAAACAGGGAGAACAGAGAGGGCTTTGTTTTATGAACACAGGGAGTCGCATTTGCTCGATGATTATCATTACAATTCCGCCTCCGACTACACACCAAAGCTCGAAGAAAGTCTTTTCAAGTCAAAATCAAGAGCCACTAAAATTTACGGTAATTTAAAGAAGGTGAAACAACCCATTTCACCTGGCGGCCGTCTCGCGAGTTTCATCAATTCTCTGTTCACAACAAGTAATACAAAGAAAGCAAGGGCTCCGTCTTCGATGTTAAGCTGTGATGATGAAAGGAAATTGAAGTCCGGACAGGTTTCAACCTGTTCTTCAGCTTCCTCGTTTTCAAGATCATGTCTAAGCAAGAACTCCCCTTCGACGAGAGAAAGGTTACGAAATGGAGTCAAAAGAAGTGTTAGATTTTGCCCAGTGAGTGTAATTGTCGACGAAGACTCCAGACCCTGTGGGCAAAAATGCTTATACGAAGAACAAGACTCGAGTTCAGTGTCGGTTGCTGTCCCTACCGTATGGAAAATTAGGAAATCGCCATCGAGGAAGCTCGACGAAGAGCTAAAGTTACAAGCAATGGAGAAAAGTAGGCGAGTAGAAGAAATGGCTACTAAGTTTTTAAAAGAATATCATCTAAACCAAATGAAGGACTTTATTTCAAGGGGCAATCACAGTAATTATGTGATGGAGGAGATGGAGGAAGATGAAGATGATGCAGCAAGCTATTCGAGTTCGGATTTGTTCGAGTTGGATCATCTTGTTCTTATTGGTAATGATAGGTATCGAGAAGAGCTTCCAGTGTATGAAACTACTCATGTAGAAACAAATCGAGCCATTGCTAATGGCTTGATAGCATAGTTAATTTTTCACTTTTTCTTTTTTTGTTATTTTGGTTATAGTAAAGACAAGGCTTTATGCATTATTATATGGCCAATTTTAGTGTAAATATCTTTCCAATGGATTTCACTTTCATTTTTTTGGGTAACATGTATCATTTTAGCAAATGGGTAGCATGTAAGAAATGAAAAACAAAGGCAAAGTGGTAAGATAGAAAGAAAAAAAAAGTGGAAGGGAAGAATGGAATTTTGGTTATCTTCTGTTTTTTCTCTGAAAAAGTGAGAAATGGGGATTTGATAATGCTTTTGATCATGATCTGAAGTGAAGAGATACTGACAGTGGCATTTGATTGAACAATGAAAAAGAAAAAGAGAAAGAGTGGGAAAATGAAAGATTCGAATGAATGAATGAATGAAAGACAGAAGGATTGTGATGGTAAAGGCAAAGGCAGATCTTCGTTCCCCCCATGGGAATAGCGAAAGTTAAGAATTGAGATTAGGAGCTTTTGCTTTCTTTCTTGAACACTGTGTTGCCAATTCACCCATTCAACCCTCTTCCGCTTCTTTGTGAATCCACTTACTTAAAGTAAATAAATAAAACCATTCAATAAGATTTTAAAACCCTACTTTGCTATGATCTTTTGAACCAGGTCGAACCCAGTAATTTTGTATGAGATATAATTCAAAAACCCCAAAAATTCGATGTTAAAATAGAGAGCCAAAAACAGAATTTACCATTTAATCAAGTGGTTGAAATAGACTAAATTGAATTATTAGATTTTAAGAGGGGCTAGAAATAAAATTATACCATGTTACCAATGGGGCAAGCCGGCAAGGCCATGCTCCCTGATTTCGCCCCCTGTTTTGAACCAAGATTGTTTAAATTAATAAAAGATATAAGGATGATAAAATTTTATTGTTTGAAAGCCATCGTGAATTTTAACTGTGGAAGATAAAAATTTTGAACGTATTTAACAGATGAAATGTAACCTTTTTTTAACTATGCAAACAACAATGCCAAATAATGAAGCTTTTCATGCTACAATAATTTGCTGTGAAAAAGAGAACAAAAAAAGAGTACATCTCCCACTGAAGTTTACGAACATATTTATAAGTTAACAGGTAAAACGTAAAATATGTCAGAATCATTAATAGGAACAACCATTATCTGTTTTCTTTGTTTCTTTTTGGGTTTCCTAGGGAAGCAAGCAAGAAGATGGTCCACGAAATTTAATGGGATTTGATTGAAGCAATTTCAACAAGAAACAGAGTTATACGCTGCTGATCTCCATTATTACAATTCAATCTTAGGATCCCTTTACCTGGTAAAAGGGACCAAACACTGTAACTCTGCTCTTCAATTTTCCTACATTTTCTACAATACATCTTTGTCCAAACGATTGGAGAAGGCAGCGACCAGAGAGCTGAAAACGCTATGAAGTTGCCATTTATTACTGTAGACTTACTGCTTCCTCTATAATCACCCTAATGGACCACCATACTAGTCGCATAATCTGTAATAAAATTTAATTTTTTTTTATTATTTCATTTCAATCGCTGCTTCCAAGACAATAGATATAAGGTAAGAAAATTGGAAAGTCCCAAACATTCATTTATTTAGGTTGAATACGATTAGGGCAATCGATAAGTATTAAATAAATAAATAAATAAATAAAAACTAGAAAGAGATGTGTATATAAAATTATATTATTATTGGTATAAATTTTGCTTTTGGCAACCTCCAAGAACTTTGTAATGAAATGGATGGAGGAAACAGAGATAGTGACTCTTTAACCAACTTAAGGTTAATGTCAAAAACTTTCAATTCATATATTAATATTTAAGTAGACTTTTATAATTGCCTATAAACGCATCATTAGTACTACGTGACAAGCATGGAACTAGAGTTTGTAATGTTAAAAAAAAGAAGGGTCGACCCTATCGAAATTTATGATTATGGGTTAGTATTTTTGGTATATTATTACAATTAAGTTGATTTAATGAATACATTTAATTTATACAAAAATATAGAAAAGATTATGAAAAAGAAGAATGGGTTTAAAATAATAAAAGACTTTGTACGTAATAATACGATACTAATTACCGCATGTTAAGAATGGGCATGAGCCGCCCACTCATGCAGATGAAAAATCTCTTAAAGTCAAAATCTAGTATGATCATGCACTAATAAACAAGCTTAAACTATACGACGGGCAGTGGATTTGTAACTAAAATTCAAGAATTGTAGGCGGAGGATGATTTGTTTATTTACTTCACCACCTTTTGAGTTTGAAAACCTTGAAAGTAGTTACAACAAAAGCTTCATTGTTTAAACAACAACTAATATAGTAATAATAACATTGAAATTAATTAATCAGTATTAGTTACGAATCTATCAGTTGTATATATATTTTTATTTTGGCATAATCTCTCCTCTTTCCCTCTCTAGCCTCCATTTGTTAGATAGATGCTCAGAACATCGAGATTAATCACTGAACTCGCATAATAAATTTATAGAGCATCAAGGATTAGTCACTAAATTCGTCCTAATGGATACATGAGAAGCGAAACTTGCTACTTTTCATAAAAATTATACCAGTTAAAGTTAGTAGTTTTGAATGCATTACTTAAGGCAGTTTTGGTTGTTTTGAGCATTAGGGTTATAATTATCATCTTGTTCTTGCCCTCGTACTGCTTTATTCTTTTGTAATTAAGTTAGAACGTGTGGGATAATAGTATAATTGGTTTGAAGTTTGGGTAGGTGAGTTTACTCTTGGGACAAGTTCAAATTTTGAGCTGGGATTAAACAAAATTAATGATCAGTTTTGAGTAACCATGATCTTCTTAAGGGCTTAAATTACCTACTGATCAACCCACAAAACTTGACTAATCCTTAATCTTATATATATTTGAAAGAATCTTTTATGTCAAATAATTTGTGTTTCAAATATTGGCAGGCCCAAGGTTGTGGTAATAAATTGGTAATTTGATAGAATCGAGTTGTGGAGAATGGAGCATAACATTAGCTTCAAGTTTCTAAGTTTATTTGTGTCGTATAAGGCAGGAAAAAGACAAACAAACTAACAACCAATGAGTTGATAGACAATGGGGGTTAGGGTTCCATTCCAGGGTGTATTCCATCTGGTAAAGCGCTTTGGAGACTATATCAGCTTTTATTCTATTATTTTCTTTTTGTGGGAATCAATTCCCATAAACAAAACAAGAAACCCCCTAGTGTTTTTATCTTCAAATGCAGAGAGAAAATGTCACTATTTTGGAGCCTACTATCTGCTAACGAATAAGATGGCAGCAAGTTTTTTTTCTTTTTCTTTAATGGGTTCATAAATTTAACCACCATTCATAAACTTAAGTTGAACCAACCCCTATTAACAATTTTTAACTTAGCAAAAACCGCGTATGAGTCGGCAATGGCCAATCAACCTGACCTGGCCTGCTGCTCTGCAACTTGGGATGGTCCATTATTTGGCTACTGTTGCTTTGGTATAGTAAATGACAAAGATTTATGATTGGCGATCCCAAGATGAGTTTCCATAAGATCCTTACCAGCTTTCGCTTTTTCTTTTCTTTGATCCATAAAAGTAAAAGAAATGAACTCAGATGCACGAGTGAGTTCATGTTTGATCCACAAAAGATTCAATCTTAGCGATAAAGGAACATATAGAAAATGAAAAAGAAGAGAAATATATTTAACTTCTTTTTGGAGCCATTTAACGTAGCTTGTAAACTTCATTGTTTCAACGACTTCTTGAAGTTCAGTTTTCAATTTTTAGAGTGAAGCAAATGACCTAACCTGGTTGGTCTATTCATTTTCACTTATTAAAAGCTTTGATTTCAATATAGCAGGAGGGTTTGCAAGGACGAAATGATTAATACAATATAAATATAATTGCATTAATTTTCACTAACCATGCACGCTTTCTAATTTGCAGAGTAGAGTATGGACCATGTTTATTGTGGTCCAATTTTGTATGGATTCTGAATGTGTTTCTTAGGTAACCACGCCTGACAATGACCATCAACTCCATTTTTCACATCATCTTTTTGGCATTGGACTAAACGTCACAGTTCACAATTAACATTAGCCTATAGTTTCATTAGAATATCCGTCCAGAACAAGAATAAGACCATTTTAAAAGGAAGGACCATTAACATCGAAATGAACTAGGCAAAAATAAAATCCAACATAGAAATGAACTCGACTTCCGGTACCCCAGAGCAGAGAAGGGGCACCACCGTATCGCATCATCATCAACAAGCTCTATTAACGAGCCCCGTGGTAAAAATAGATAAGGCTACGACATCTAAGCAATTTTGCTTTGGATTTAATGATTGTTTGGGAAAAGGGTCAGTTGCCTCTACGAACCCACAGCATTTGCAGCAACACCAACAAGGAAAGCAACAACGTTCACGTAGTCCGACCTCCAAATTAGAGCACCAGGTATAGACTTTGGACCACCTTCTTATTCGTTAGGTGAAATCGTCACTGCATTTTTTCTTTCCTTTTTTGGTATTATCATTGAAAATGTACATAAGATACAAGGCCTCATCTGAATATTGTGGTCCATTCAGCCTTGAGGCCCGAACTCTTGCCTTTTCTTCCACAAGGTAAACCACTGTTTTCATCTATTTGATTTTAATTAACATTAAAACTATAAGCAGATGAAATTAAACGTAAGTGGGTCATAAAAAAAGACCATGAAAAGATGGGCTTAAAGAGTTTTTCTGATTATGTATGATTTGGGCTTTGGTGAAGGTGACAGAGCTTGAACAGGAAGTCCAGAAACAGAAAGAAATTCGGAGCATGTACAAAATGAGAATGGAGAGGACACAAGACTATTTAAGGTACTGTCTTCAAATAGCTCAGGATAATGGATTCTTGGACCTTTTAAGTAAACACAAATCTCCTGTTTCTCGGGATGTTGTCCTCAATATCGATACCACAAGTCCTCAACTTCCTGCCCCGGTTTCTCACCAATCAGATCTAGGTCTACTTATCAACCAAGCCAAGTTGAACGGATGGTTCATTAACCCCATCGAGGTAATGCTTACGGGATTCCATGATCGTTTTGTTTCTTCAGAGCAGCCAATGACATGTTTTTATAACTTACTGGAACAGATTGAATTGCAAGAAGTAATTGGCCAAGGAAGTACTGCAGACATTTACAGAGGAATTTGGCGAGGCCTTGAAGTTGCGGTGAAGTGTATATATCCCGATTTCTTCGAAAAAAATGAAAATGGTGTTTCATTTTTTGCTCAAGAAGTCGAAACATTATCTAAGCAGCGCCATCGCTTTATACTACAGCTAATGGGTGCATGCCTCGAGCCACCTATGCAAGGTTGGATAGTGACGGAGTTCTTGAGCATGACGCTGAAGGATTGGCTACATGGACCGGGAAATAACAGGCGAAAAGAAAGGGTGATACCACTCCCTCCGTTGCAAGAGAGATTGAATAAAGCCGTGGAGATTGCACAAGCAATGCAATATCTCCATGAACAAAAACCCAAAGTTATTCACCGTGATTTGAAGCCCAGCAACATTTTTTTAGACGATGCCAAGCATGTAAGGGTGGCTGATTTCGGGCATGCTCGGTTTTTAAGTGACGAAGAAATGGCACTTACAGGCGAAACAGGCAAGAACCGATCTCTTTTGCTCTGATTAAGCCACTCCGAGCTAGTTATTTGCTCTGAAATTTTGCTTGTCCTCTCAGGAACTTTTGTTTACATGGCACCAGAGGTTATCAGATGTGAACCTTATAACGAAAAGTGCGATGTATACAGCTTCGGAATCATTCTGAACGAACTCATCACAGGCAATTATCCTTATATTGAGACCAATTATGGACCGGCCAAGGTATTTTCAATCGATTACTCGTTAACATTGTATCATCTCTGCTGCTAAAATGTTACGAGTTTAACACATAACCATCGGATGATATTGTTATTATTAGATTGCCTTGGAGGTTGGAGATGGAAAGCTAAGACCAGCACTTCCAGAAGACAATGGCGAATGGAAGGAGCTGATCGAGCTGATTTGCCAGTCATGGGATGGAGATGCTTGTGTTAGACCCACCTTTGCAAACATCACTTCCACTCTATCAAATATCCAAACCAGATTCAATGACAATAGCGTCCCATCCATCCATTAAGTAGCCATGGTTCAGTGCAATTTTAAAATGTTAAAATTTATATAGATGTTTAATTGTATTAATTTTCTAGTTCTGACAATTTTACATTTTTTTTTTGACAAAATATGAAAGGGTATCAATTACAAAATAATAGTAGTATCAGCAAGACTAAGCATATAGAGTCGTCTATCTAATCGAATTTGGTCAACAACCTTTGAACGAGCTGCATAGAATATTTCGGGGCCAATGGGTAATTTCTTCATCAATTCGGCCAGAATATGAGGAGCGAAATTCACATCCTTTAGTATCTGCTTAATTTCCACATGCCAATCATGTCTGCATAGTTCTTGAATTCTTAAAATCAATCTTTGTTCGGTTGACCTTTGATACCTCCCTGAATCCCCTTGATAACTAGAGCACAATCAATCTCAACGATAACTTTATCTCATTTAGCATCCTAAGCTACCCAAAGGCCATCATAGATAGCCCAAAATTTTACTTGTTCTACATCTTCCAATGTTACGTCCTATCCCCACGTTCATCTACTATACTCATCTCTTGTTACTGTGGTAAAAAAAGCCAAATCTGAAGACGGAATATGAGCTCCATCAACATTCAACTTAAAAAAACCAAAAAATGGTGGACGGAAAGCATTAAAATTACTTGACCTTTACTTAAATAGATCTTACCCAATACCATGAAGACTAAATAACGTTGTCAACATTAAAAGGGTTATCTTGGAAAACTACAAAATTAAAAGAATAATATATATTGGGATATGGGGAATGAAGCTATTATAAAACATGGGGAGGGAAAATTCATTAGCAATTTTGTTCAAAATCTTGTATTGTATTGCATAGTAAATTAAAATAAATTTTTTTATAATTTCAACTTAATGGTAACATATGGAAGGGAAATAAATTATTGTTAAAGACTTCCATTTAGTCTTTCATTTCGATAATTTTTTTACCTAAGCTTCTATTTCAATTGAAATCATTTGTGTTTTACTAAAATAATTCACGCCTATTTACCACAATCAAACAACTTTAATTGATCTCTATCGTAAACTTTAACTCATTTCCATAAACCCAAAAATTAAATTTTGTTGGTGCCCAAAATTCAGAACAAACCTATCAACAACTTAGTGTTTGATGCTTATGGGCAAGTTCTCGATATTGTTTCTATTTAAATCTATCGTCTCCAAAGAAGATAACCCGCGGCGATCTAATTTAAATGTTAGTTAACCTTGAGTTTGTCAAATACAAAAATATCTATCATTAATTAACTAAGAATTCGATTATGATTTTAACAGTCCAATTTTTAGTGGTGTCAAAAATAGTGGTTCGAGGCCATTAAATCCGGCAAGTAAATTCGTAAATATTATTATTTAATATTTACGAGTCAAATATGGTTTTAAAAAGATTTTTGAATTAGTAATTTGTGTTTTAAAATGATTTATTTGGTCAAGTGGTTTTAGAAAGTGAGGTATCGGGACCTCGTTTCTATAAATCGAGCCGTAAATATTTTTATAAATATTTACGGAGTGTCATTAAGGTAGTATTAAAGTTTTGTTGAAAAATTTTAATATTTTAATTGTTAATTAATTAAAAATTACTAAATTGAAAAAAGTGCAAAATTTGCTAATTATAATATTTAAAAGATTAAATGGCTTGATTAATAAAAAGAGGAAGGACTTAAGAAGTAAATATACTAAAGTTAAAAGGGTGAGGCGGCATAAGGAAAATAATAAAATAAAGCCATTCAATGGCAAAATTGTAATTTAATTGAAATTAAAATGAAACAAATTGAAAATTGAAAATTTTCTAGACATTTCTCCTTGTTTCGGTCTAAACTGCCATAGGAGAGAGAGTTTTAAGCTGGTTCTTCATATTTTGCTTTATGTGAGTTCAATTCTTACCCGTTTCTTATAATTTTTATATTTTTGAGATTGTTACAATTAGGTTTAACTAAACCTTACCTTAGTTTTTTATTTTATTAAAAATTTTGGAAGTTGTCATTGATAAATCTATATGATTTTAGTTATTAAATAATAAATTTGAGATATTAATTGTTATTTAAAATTATTTTATTAAGTGATTTTTGATGAAATTCCCGATTAAGGACAAAATTGTTGAGATAGTAAAAATATAAGGGTTTGTTGTGAATCTATTGCAAAAATGGGCTGTATTGAATGCCATGAATATTCGGCTAGCACGAGTTTGCATTAAAAATAGTTAATTTGCATTATTTGGGCTTAGGGACTAAATTGAATAAAAGTAACACTTCAGGGGCAATTTTGTAAAAATGTAAAAAAATACCAAATTACATGAAATGAATTTTTTTATTGTCTAAATTAATAAATTGAATGAAATTATTAATTTATATCAAGATCGGGTGGAAAATCGAGGAAAATAGAAAATTACCAAAATGCCCCTAAATCTTGGCATTTCTGCAATTTAGCCAGGTAAGTTTGTACGGTTAAAATTTAATATTTTGTATAAATTGATGAATGGTATTATTTATTATATTGTTGGAAATGAATTATTGTTGGAATTATAATATTGAATTGGATTTCGGTTTGAATGGAACGCGATATTTGAGTACATTCGTAAATTGGTTTATGATGGTATTGGAAGGAGATATCAGCATATTAACCAAGTAAACCGGGGTTCAGCATTTGTTGCGAACTCTTGTGTTTTATTTTCTGTTTGGAGTGATTGGGTGGACCGGCTCTTACGAGCTTCTGTTGATGATGTACTCTTATCCGTAAGTCGTTCTTCGTATGGAAAATCTCAATAAGGTAAATTGTTTAATGAATTTGAAAGATTTGTTAATTATTGAATGGCTAATGCCAATGTATAAATAATTGTGGTTTGATATGTGAATAGCTATTTATATAGCAATTGTGTGAATTGGGACATTGTTAATCAAATAAAAGATGTTAGCATGTGCAATTTGAGTATAGTACGAAATGATGTTGAAATGATGTGCTAATATGTATGAATTAAAAAGGTTGACATTTGATAGTTAATTGAAATAGACTGAATTGGTATATAAATTATGAATGTGTTGATTATTTGAATTGAAAGGAATATATATATGTGTGTCACAGCCCGATTTTTCAGTGGTGTCGAAAATAGTGGTTCGAGGCCACCAAATCAGGCAAGTAAGTTCGTAAATATTATTATTTAATATTTATGAGTCAAATATGGTTTTAAAAAGGTCTTTGAATTAGTAATTTGTGTTTTATAATGATTATTAGGTCAAGTGGTTTTTGAAAGTGAGGTATCGGGACCTCGTTTCTATAAATCGAGCCGTAAATATTTTTATAAATATTTACGGAGTGTCATTAAATTGGTACTAAAGTTTCGTTGAAAAATTTTAATGTTTCGATAGTCAGTTAATGGAAAAAGACTAAATTGAAAAGGTGTAAAACTTGTTAAATATAATAATTAGGTGATTAGATGGCTTAATTAATAAATAAATAAGGACCTAAGTAATAATTGTACCTAAATTTAATGGATGAGGCTGCATAAGAGAAAAAAATAATAAAATAAAGCCATTCAATGGTAAAATTGTAATTTTGGTGAAATTAAAAAAAAAAAAAGATTTGGATAGTTTTCTAGACATTTCTTCTTCAATTTTCGGTTCAAAATAGACATAGAAGAGAGCTTAAGCTGGTTCTTCAATTTTTGCTTCATGTGAGTTCAATTCTTACCCGTTTCTTGTAATTTTTAAACCTTACTTTAGTTTTTGATTTTATTAAAAATTTTGAATGTTTCCATTGATGAATCTATATGATTTTAGTTATTAAATGATGAATTTGAGATGTTGGTTGATATTTAAAAGTATTTTGTTAAGTAATTTTGATGAATTTTTCGATTAGAGACTAATTTGTTAAATTAATAAAAGTATAAAGATTTAATGTAAAATTGTTGGATAAATGGGATGTTTTGAATATCATGAACATTCAGATAGCTTGGGTTTGTATTAAAAATGGTTAATTTGCATGTTTTGGGCTCATGGACTAAATTGAATAAAAGTAAAACTTTAGGGGTAATTTTTTAAAAATGGAAAAAATGACCAAATTGCATGAAATGAATTGTTTTATTGTCTAAATTAATATATGGAATGAAATTATTAATTTAGATCAAGGTCGAGTGGAAAATCGAGGAAAATGGAAAATTACCAAAATTCCCCTGAATCTTGGTATTTCTGCAATTTAACCAGGTAAGTTCGTATGAATTGTATTCTGTATAATTTTGATTAAAGTGAATATTAATTGGTGATTGATATTATATATATATGTTCTATTGTTGGAATTAAATTATTTTTGGAAATATATTATCGAATTTAATACTGTAACATCCTGAAATAGGGCCTAAACGGAATTGTGGTTGCGAAACCATGAATCTGAGATAGAAAAGGTTATTTTAAGTAATTATTATGATTTATTGAGTGATTAGATGCATGTGTTAGAGTATTGATAAGAAATTTTATTGATTTCATGTCTAATTTGCCTATTAGGACTTAATTGCAAAAGTTGATAAATATGAGTTTTAGATGGTAAAGGATTTAATTGAAGAGCATAATTGAAGTAGAGGTCCTTAAATGGTAATTATACCATTAGGCTTTCATGGACAAAAATGGACATATATAGGTAGAAAGAACCAAAGTTTTTAATGAAGGGTAATTTAGTCATTTGGTAATAAAAAGAAATTAAAAGGGAAAAAGATGGCAAAATATGCTCATCTTCTTCATTAGGACGAAATTTCAAGGGTTTTCCGTAGCTAGGGTCTGTTTCAAGCTTCCAAGTTTCATAGTAAGTGCATCCAAGCCCCGTTTTTAATGTTCTTTACGTTTTTGGAGTCACGGTAACTTGATTTAGCTTATTCTATTAATAATTCATGCTAGGGTTCATATTTGGAAAAATAACCATAGGTGAAATGTGTTTATTTTGATGTTTTATGATAGAATATGAAGTCTGAAATTATGTTAAACAACTTTTGCTAAGCGATTTTAAGTGAAAACGGGTAAAACGGCTTAATCGGTAAAAATACCTAATGTTCATAAGTACATGTTAGAGTGAGAATTTGATGTTGTCATAGAAGGGAAAAATGACCAGCATGTCATAAAACATAAGAATAAGGGATAAAGTTTAATTTCCGAGGTTTGGGGAAAATGTGTAAATATGTAAAAGTTTAGGGGCAAAATTGTAATTTTTCCAAAGTTAGAGTTAAGGACTGTTTTGATAAATGTGAGTATTAAATAAGCTAAATTTGCTATTATAGATCAAAGAAGAACGAAATCGAGTTAGATCGAGGAAAGAAAAGATAGAGGATTAAAACAATATAGTTGATCGTATTTTGTTTGAGGTAAGTTTGCATAAATAAATGCAATATTCTATTACTTTACATTTAATGTTGTTAAATTTCAGCATTTACATATTTATTCTGTAAATTTATAATTTAAAGACTCAAGTATGAAAAGAAGAAGAAGTAATCTCAGAAAGTTCCGGTTGAACCTTAGGAATGTGTAGGATACAAATGTCATGACATTAGGGATTAAGGAAATCATGTAAGACCATGCCAAGGCATGGCATTGATATGTTACTATAAGGCAAAGGTCCCATGTAAGACCATGCCAAGGCATGGCATTGGTGAGTTCATAAGGCAAGGATACCACGTAAGACCATGTCAAGACATGGCAATGGTTAAGTTTCAAAGGAAGGCACCCGTGTATCCTTAGTATTCCAAGTGGTTCAACGGGAAAATTCAAA
Organism: Gossypium sturtianum; assembly: GCA_025698515.1. Lineage (NCBI taxonomy): Eukaryota > Viridiplantae > Streptophyta > Magnoliopsida > Malvales > Malvaceae > Gossypium > Gossypium sturtianum. Next base: position 169,699,846 of record CM046955.1, read on the forward strand.
GAATATACCAAAGTAAAGGTAAGGCAAGTCCAAGCTAAAAGGTAAGGTAAGATAAATTTATGTTAAAAGGTGCAGGTAAGAATACAAGTTTAAGTATATTGAGTTAAAAGTCTAAGTGATCTTGATAAGAAAAGGATAAGATAATTCATTAAGAATGTTGTTATCTATTTACATGTAAACTTACTAAGCTTTATGCTTACACCCATTCTTTATTTTTTTATAGTATTACAAGCCAACTCGGGAATCGAAAGGGCGCCGGAGATCGTTACACACTATCAAAGGATTATATTGGTATTTTGTGACTTGAGCGTTTTAAGTTATGGCATGTATAGGGACTTAGCCATTTTGTGTGTATGACCTTATGATATGGCTTAAGATTGGCTTGTAAATGCTTGATAATGATTAGCTATTAAAATGGCTAATTAAGAACATGTTTTGGATGTTATGTAGTGTCTAGTTGATAGTTATTATAAAGAAATTATGTAATTATATGCAGGGGAACAGTATGGACAGCAACTGTGACGTGATTTTGAAAAATCACTAAAAATATTATAAGTGGAATTAGGGTGTGTATGAGATATATAATTAAATCTTATTGAGTCTATTTTTATATGAAAGAAACGGTGCATGAAAAAGAGTTGTATATTATGAGATAATTGATTTTTAGTGCAGAGGGGTCAGAACTGTCAGTCTGTGTAACAGGGGAGACTTTAACTAATAAACTGTACTAATTGGCCATGCCAAAAATTCTAGAAAAATTATGGTAAGAAGATATATGAGTCTAGTTTCATATAAAATTTACGGATCTTAATTTCGAGTTTCGTAACTCGAGTTATAGTCAATTTAGTGAACATGACGCAGATGGACAGTTTCAATTTTTATGCCCTGATTTAGTAAGTTAAGTCTAGTAATGCCTCGTGCTCGACTCCGGCAACGGTCTCGGGTAAGGGGTGTTACATTTGTTGGTATCAGAGCAAGGTTTAGTCGGTTCTCAGAATATTAAGTATGAGTAAGAGTCTATCTATACATGCCATATTTATATTTTGATAGTGTGACGACTCTTGACGATTTAAATTTTTTTTTAGTTATGGATCTGAGCAGTGATGCAGATGATGTAGAGAGTAGTGCACCCACTCCCGCTGAAGGGACGGTGCCACAAGATAGTCGTGAAAGGCCCGTTACAGTTAGTCAGGGAGGAGGGGCTCGAGAAGCCTTCTTCCAAGCTATGAATGAATGGTTTCTTGAGTTCGTTAAATGCGAACCCACTGTTAGACCTCCACCCCCTCATGATCCTCAGACTACTCATGTAGCTTCTCCAGTTACAGATACAATCAGAAGAGAGAAGCCACTCGTTGACAAAATCAAAAAACAAGGGGCTGAAGAGTTTCGGGCTACTAAAGACGATGATGCAGAGAAAGCTGAATTTTGGCTCGAGAACACTATCAGAGTTTTTGATGAGTTGTCCTGCACACCGGAAGAGTGTATTAATGTGTAGTGTCACTTCTTAGAGATTCGACCTATCGGTGGTGGAAGACACTTGTGTCGATGAGTACCGAAAGAAAGAGTTACTTGGGATTTCTTTCGGGAGGAGTTCAAGTAAGAAGTACATCGATCGGAGGTTTATTGACCGAGAAAAGAAAAGAGTTCCTTGAGTTAAAGCGATTGTAAGATGATCGTGGTCGAGTATGAGCGTGAATTCGTCCGACTTAGCAATTATGCTCGAGTGTGTGTCTCTGAGAAGCTATCATGTGTAAAAGATTTGAGGATGGGCTTAATGATGATATCCGATATCGGTTGGTGTATTAGAGATAAAGGAGTTTGTTGTTTTAGTTGAGCGAGCACTGTAAGGCGAAAGAGTTATTAAAAGAAAGGGTAAATCTGAAATTGAGATGCAAGACTCGAAGAAAAGACAGATGAGCAAGTCATTTCGATCTACATCCAAGAGGCCTAGGGAGTTTTCTCTGAGATCTAATTTTTTCAGTTGGGTATTCTAGCCAAGCAGTAGAAGATTTATGGATCAAAGCTCAAACCACTTGATTGCAGTGTTGGCGTGTTCACTGATAGACCAGTGTCCTCAATGTGGTCGGCGTCATCCGAGTCAATGTCGAGCAACCGAGATTGGCTGTTTTGATGTGGTGCACGGATCATTTCATTCGAGAATGTCCCGAAATGGTTAAAGAGAAGTAATATCGAGTGCAAGATCGAGGCAATGCCCCGTTAGAGCGGACATCGAGAAAATCGGAAGTAGGGCGCGGTAGAGGTGCATTTAGAGATCGACAACGAGATCGGATGTTAGAGCACCCGCGGACTTATGCTATACGTGCTCGTGAAGAGGCATCCTTCCCAGAAGCGTAATTACGGGTACATTTTCTCTTCATGATGTTAATGTTATTGCTTTGATTGATCCGGGTTCAACCCATTCCTATGTTTGCATGAAATTAATGCCTAGTATGAACATGCCCATAGAGTTTACGGAATTTGTGATTAAAGTATCGAATCCATTAGGTCAGCATGTGTTAGTAAATAAAGTATGTAAAAAATGCCCTTTGATGATTAGAGGTTACTATTTTTCGGCCGATCTCATGCTATTGCCGTTTGATGAGTTTGATGTGATTCTTGGTATGGATTGGTTAACTGCACATGATGTGATAGTGAATTGTGGAAAGAAATTCATTGAGTTGAAACGTGAAAATGGTGAGATCCTTGGGTTAATTCGGATGAGTCGGTAGTTCAATTTCCATGATTTACATTATATCCGCTCGAAATGTTTGAGAAAGGATGTGAAGCTTATCTTGCTTTTGTGTTGAATACTAAAGATCCAGAGTTGAAAATTGAATCAGTGCTTGTGGTAAATGAGTTTCTTGATGTGTTCGGAAGAACTACGAGTTTGCCTCCTATCGGAGAAGTTGAGTGCAGTATTGAATTGATTCAGTACCACACCTATTTCTATTGCTCCTTATAGAATGGCTTGATAGAATTGAAAGAATTGAAAGCTCAACTACTGAGAATTAACTTGATAAAGGCTTTGTAAGACCTAGTTATTCACCATGGGGCGCCCGATGTTATTTGTGAAAAAGAAGGACGGTTCCATGAGATTGTGCATAGACTATCGACAGCTTATCAAGGTTACCATAAAGAACAAATATCCATTGCCTAGAATAGATGACTTGTTTGATCAATTGAAAGGAGCCACTGTCTTTTCTAAGATAGATTTGAGATCTGGATATTATCGATTGCGAGTTAAAGAGTCGAGATATTCCAAAAACTTTTGAACTAGGTATGGTCACTATGAGTTTCTTGTGATGCCATTTGGCTTAACCAATGCTCCTGCCATTTTTATGGATTTAATGAACCGAATTTTTAGACCTTATTTGGACAAGTTTGTAGTTGTGTTTATTGATGACATCTTGATTTATTCCAATGATGAGGCCCAGGCATGCGAGCATTTGAGAAACGATTTCTGATTTTGAAAGATAATCGACTTTATGCCAAGTTTAGTAAAAGTGAGTTACGTCACGGGAAGTTTGTTTTCTTGGACATATTGTTTCAGTGAAGGTATTAAAGTTGATCAGAGTAAGATTTCAGCCATTGTTGGTTAGAAGCCTCCCGGGAATGTATCAGGAGGTCGAAGTTTTCTTGGTCTTGCCGGTTATTATAGACGATTTGTAGAGGATTTTCCATGATAGCTACTCCATTGACAAGATTGCTACAGAAAAAGATGTCAAGTTTGAATGGATGAGAAGTGTCGTGAGAGTTTCGACAGTTTAAAGGTATTGTTGACTAAAGCTCTGTCTTAGTACAACCAGAGCAGGAGTAAAGAGTTTGTGATTTACTGATGATGCATCCTTAAATGGACTAGAGTGTGTACTTATGCAGGGAAGGAAGGGTAATTGCTTATGCCTCTAGGCAGTTAAAACCACATGAGAAAAATTATCCGACACATGATTTAGAGTTAGTCGCTATTGTATTTGCATTAAAAATTTGGAGACATCACTTGTATGGTGAAAAATGCCGAATATTCACTTGATCATAAAAGTTTGAAATACTTGATGACTCAGAAAGATCTAAACTTGAGGCAAAGAAGATGGCTAGAGTTGATTAAATATTATGAGCTAATGATTGATTATCACGGGTAAGGCAAACGTTGTTCTTGATGCTTTGAGTAGAAAATCATTATTTGCATTGAGAGCTTTGCACACTAGTTTGGCCTTATCGGATGATGGTTCTATTTTAGTGAGTTGAGAGCTAAACCGACGCGTTTCTTGAAGAAATTTGTGAAGCTCGGAAGGATGACAGTGAGTTGCAAGCCAAAAGGGTTCGGTCTTGAGTCGGTGTAAGTCGATTTTGATCGAGATCGGCGGTTGTTTGATGTTTAGAGAGCGGGGTATGTGTACCAAAGAATGATGATCTTATTCGAAGGTTTCACAGGAAGCACATAGCAGTTCTTTGTCTATTCACCCGAGTAGTACAAAGATGTATAATGATTTGAAGAAAATGTATTGGTGGACGGGAATGAAAAGAGATATTTGAAATTTGTTTCTAGATGCTTGATCATCAGCAGTAAAAGCGAACATCGTGTACCTTCAGGTTTATTGCGACTGTATTAGTTCCCGAGTGGAAATGGGACCAGTTACTATGGATTTTGTGACAGGATTGCCTTTGACCCGAGAAAGAAAGATGCGAGTATGGGTTATGATTGATAAGTTAACAAAGTCGGCTCATTTTATCCCGATTCGTATGGATTATTCACTTGACAAGTTGGCCGAGTTGTATATTTCATAGATTGTGAGACTACATGGAGTACAGTTATCGATCATCTCGGATAGAGATCCGAGATTTACTTCACGGTTTTGGAAGAAATTGCGGAAGCTTTAGGTACAAAGTTGAGTTTTAGTACTGACTTTCCATCCTCGGATGATGGTCGATCGAAAAGAGTTATTCAGTACTTGAAGATATGCTTAGATGTTGTGTATTGGAGTTTCAAGGTAGTTGGGAGAAATATTTGCCGTTAATAGAGTTTGCTTATAATAATAGTTATCAATCGAGTCGAAGATGGCACCTTATGAAGCTTTGTATGGGCGTAAATGTCGCACACCTTTGTATTGGACAGAGCTTAAGGAAAATCAGATTTACTGAGGTTGATCTAGTCAAAGAAACAGAAGAGAAGTAAAGGTCATCGAGAGATTGCTTGAAAGCGACCTCGGATAGATAGCAAAATCCTATCAGATTTGAAAAGAAAAGAAATTGAATTTCAAGTTGGTGATAGGGTATTCTTAAAAGTATCCCCTTGGAAGAAAGTTCTCGATTTGGCGGAAAGGCAAATTAAGTCCCGTTTTATTGGACCGTTTGAGGTGATCGAGAGAGTTGGGCCATTGGCATATCGGTTAGCTTTGCCGACTGAGTTAGAGAAGATTCACAATGTGTTTCATGTGTCTATGCTACATCGTTATCGTTCAGATCCATCGCATGTAATTTGTGAGACAGAGAGTTGAGATTCGGCCGATATGACTTACGGTGAGGAACCAGTAAAAATTCTAGCTCGGGAGGTTAAGCAATTAAGGAACAAAAGTATTGCACTTGTGAAAGTATTATGGGATAGGCATGGGATAGAAGAAGCTACATAGGAGCCGAAGAGGCTATCACAGAAAACAGTATCCAAATCTCTTCACGGGTAAGATTTTCGGGGCGAAAATCCTAAAGGGGAGAGAAATGTAACATCTGAAATAGGGCCTAAACGGAACTGTGGTTGCGAAACCATGAATCTGAGATAGAAAAGGTTATTTTAAGTAATTATTATGATTTATTGAGTGATTAGATGCATGTGTTAGAGTATTGATAAGAAATTTTATTGATTTCATGTCTAATTTGCCTATTAGGACTTAATTGCAAAGTTGATAAATATGAGTTTTAGGTGTTAAAGGATTTAATTAAAGAGCATAATTGAAGTAGAGGTCCTTAAATGGTAATTATACCATTAGGCTTTCATGGACAAAAATGGACATATATAGGTAGAAAGAACCAAAGTTTTTAATGAAGGGTAATTTAGTCATTTGGTAATAAAAAGAAATTAAAAGGAAAAAAGATGGCAAAATATGCTCATCTTCTTCATTAGGACAGAAATTTCAAGGGTTTTCCATAGCTAGGGTCTGTTTCAAGCTTCCAAGTTTCATAGTAAGTGCATCCAAGCCCGTTTTTAATGTTCTTTCACGTTTTTGAGTCACGGTAACTTGATTTAGCTTATTCTATTAATAATTCATGCTAGGGTTCATATTTGGAAAAATACCCATAGGTGAAATGTGTTTATTTTGATGTTTTATGATAGAATATGAAGTCTGAAATTATGTTAAACAACTTTTGCTAAGCGATTTTAAGTGAAAGCGGGTAAAAACGGCTTAATCGGTAAAAATACCTAATGTTCATAAGTACATGTTAGAGTGAGAATTTGATGTTGTCATAGAAGGGAAAAATGATCATCATGTCATAAAACATAAGAATAAGGGATAAAGTTTAATTTCCGAGCTTTGGGGAAAATGTGTAAATATGTAAAAGTTTAGGGGCAAAATTGTAATTTTTCCAAAGTTAGAGTTAAGGACTGTTTTGATAAATGTGAGTATTAAATAAGCTAAATTTGCTATTATAGATCAAGAAGAACGAAATCCAGAGTTAGATCGAGGAAAGAAAAAGATAGAGGATTAAAACAATATAGTTGATCGTATTTTGTTTTAGAGGTAAGTTTGCGATAAATAAATGCAATATTCTATTACTTTACATTTAATGTTGTTAAATTTCAGCATTTACATATTTATTCTGTAAATTTATAATTTAAAGACTCAAGTATGAAAAGAAGAAGAAGTAATCTCAGAAAGTTCCGGTTGAACCTTAGGAATGTGTAGGATACAAATGTCATGACATTAGGGATTAAGGAAATCATGTAAGACCATGCCAAGGCATGGCATTGATATGTTACTATAAGGCAAAGGTCCCATGTAAGACCATGCCAAGGCATGGCATTGGTGAGTTCATAAGGCAAGGATACCACGTAAGACCATGTCAAGACATGGCAATGGTTAAGTTTCAAAGGAAGGCACCCGTGTATCCTTAGTATTCCAAGTGGTTCAACGGGAAAATTCAAAGAATATACCAAAGTAAAGGTAAGGCAAGTCCAAGCTAAAAGGTAAGGTAAGATAAATTTATGTTAAAAGTGCAGGTAAGAATACAAGTTTAAGTATATTGAGTTAAAAGTCTAAGTGATCTTGATAAGAAAAGGATAAGATAATTCATTAAGAATGTTGTTATCTATTTACATGTAAACTTACTAAGCTTTATGCTTACACCCATTCTTTATTTTTTTATAGTATTACAAGCCAACTCGGGAATCGAAAGGGCGTCGGAGATCGTTACACACTATCAAAGGATTATATTGGTATTTTGTGACTTGAGCGTTTTAAGTTATGGCATGTATAGGGACTTAGCCATTTTGTGTGTATGACCTTATGATATGGCTTAAGATTGGCTTGTAAATGCTTGATAATGATTAGCTATTAAAATGGCTAATTAAGAACATGTTTTGGATGTTATGTAGTGTCTAGTTGATAGTTATTATAAAGAAATTATGTAATTATATGCAGGGGAACAGTATGGACAGCAACTGTGACGTGATTTTGAAAAATCACTAAAAATATTATAAGTGGAATTAGGGTGTGTATGAGATATATAATTAAATCTTATTGAGTCTATTTTTATATGAAAGAAGCGGTGCATGAAAAGAGTTGTATATTATGAGATAATTGATTTTTAGTGCAGAGGGTCAGAACTATCGGTCTGTGTAACAGGGGAGACTTTAACTAATAAACTGTACTAATTGGCCATGCCAAAATTCTGGAAAAATTATGGTAAGAAGATATATGAGTCTAGTTTCATATAAAATTTAGGGATCTTAATTTCGAGTTTCGTAACTCGAGTTATAGTCAATTTAGTGAACATGACGCAGATGGACAGTTTCAATTTTTATGCCTGATTTAGTAAGTTAAGTCTAGTAATGCCTCGTGCTCGACTCCGGCAACTGTAACACCCCCTTACCCGAGACCGTTGCGGAGTCGGCAGCACGAGGCATTACTAGACTTAACTTACTAAATCAGGGCATAAAAATTGAAACTGTCCATCTGCGTCATGTTCACTAAATTGACTATAACTCGAGTTACGAAAACTCGAAATTTAGATCCGTAAATTTTCCCTGAAACTAGACTCATATATCTTCCTACTATAATTTTTATAGAATTTTTGGTATGGCCAATTAGTACAGTTTATTAGTTAAAGTCTCCCCTGTTACACAGACCGATAGTTCTGACCCCTCTGCACTAAAAATCAATTATCTCATAATATACAACTCTTTTTCATGCACCGTTTCTTTCATATAAAAATAGACTCAATAAGATTTAATTCTATATCTCATACACACCCTAATTCCACTTATAATATTTTTTGTGATTTTTCAAAATCACGTCACAGTTGCTGTCCATACTGTTCCCCTGCATATAATTACATAATTTCTTTATAATAACTATCAACTAGACACTACATAACATCCAAAACATGTTCTTAATTAGCCATTTTAATAGCTAATCATTATCAAGCATTTACAAGCCAATCTTAAGCCATATCATAAGGTCATACACACAAAATAGCTAAGTCCCTATACATGCCATAACTTAAAACGTTCAAGTCACAAAATACCAATATAATCCTTTGATAGTGTGTAACGATCTCCGGCGTCCTTTCGATTCCCGAGTTGGCTTGTAATACTATAAAAAAATAAAGAATGGGTGTAAGCATAAAGCTTAGTAAAGTTTACATGTAAATAGATAACAACATTCTTAATGAATTATCTTATCCTTTTCTTATCAAGATCACTTAGACTTTTAACTCAATATACTTAAACTTGTATTCTTACCTGCACCTTTTAACATAAATTTATCTTACCTTACCTTTTTAGCTTGGACTTGCCTTACCTTTACTTTGGTATATTCTTTGAATTTTCCGTTGAACCACTTGGAATACTAAGGATACACGGGTGCCTTCCTTTGAAACTTAACCATTGCCATGTCTTGACATGGTCTTACGTGGTATCCTTGCCTTATGAACTCACCAATGCCATGCCTTGGCATGGTCTTACATGGGACCTTTGCCTTATAGTAACATATCAATGCCATGCCTTGGCATGGTCTTACATGATTTCCTTAATCCCTAATGTCATGACATTTGTATCCTACACATTCCTAAGGTTCAACCGGAACTTTCTGAGATTACTTCTTCTTTTCATACTTGAGTCTTTAAATTATAAATTTACAGAATAAATATGTAAATGCTGAAATTTAACAACATTAAATGTAAAGTAATAGAATATTGCATTTATTTACTGCAAACTTACCTCGAAACAAAATACGATCAACTATATTGTTTTAATCCTCTATCTTTTTCTTTCCTCGATCTAACTCTGGATTTCATTCTTCTTGATCTATAATAGCAAATTTAGCTTATTTAATACTCACATTTATCAAAACAGTCCTTAACTCTAACTTTGGAAAAATTACAATTTTGCCCCTAAACTTTTACATATTTACACATTTTCCCCAAAGCTCGGAAATTAAACTTTATCCCTTATTCTTATGTTTTATGACATGCTGGTCATTTTTCCCTTCTATGACAACATCAAATTCTCACTCTAACATGTACTTATGAACATTAGGTATTTTTACCGATTAAGTCGTTTTACCCGTTTTCACTTAAAATCGCTTAGCAAAAGTTGTTTAACATAATTTCAGACTTCATATTCTATCATAAAACATCAAAATAAACACATTTCACCTATGGGTATTTTTCCAAATATGAACCCTAGCATGAATTATTAATAGAATAAGCTAAATCAAGTTACCGTGACTCCAAAAACGTAAAGAACATTAAAAACGGGGCTTGGATGCACTTACTATGAAACTTGGAAGCTTGAAACAGACCCTAGCTATGGAAAACCCTTGAAATTTCGTCCTAATGAAGAAGATGAGCATATTTTGCCATCTTTTTCCCTTTTAATTTCTTTTTATTACCAAATGACTAAATTACCCTTCATTAAAAACTTTGGTTCTTTCTACCTATATATGTCCATTTTTGTCCATGAAAGCCTAATGGTATAATTACCATTTAAGGACCTCTACTTCAATTATGCTCTTCAATTAAATCCTTTAACACCTAAAACTCATATTTATCAACTTTTGCAATTAAGTCCTAATAGGCAAATTAGACATGAAATCAATAAAATTTCTTATCAATACTCTAACACATGCATCTAATCACTCAATAAATCATAATAATTACTTAAAATAACCTTTTCTATCTCAGATTCATGGTTTCACAACCACGCCCGTTTAGGCCCTATTTCGAGATGTTACATTTCTCCCCTTTAGGATTTTCGTCCTCGAAAATCTTACCATGAAGAGATTTGGATATTGTTTAGCACAGCCTCTTCTGCTCCCATGTAGCTTCTTCTATCCCATGCCTATCCCATAATACTTTCACAAGTGCAATACTTTTGTTCCTTAATTGCTTAACCTCCCGAGCTAGAATTTTTACTGGTTCCTCACCGTAAGTCATATCTGGCTGAATCTCAACCTCTGTCTGCAAAATTACATGCGATGGATCTGAACGATAACGACGTAGCATAGACACATGAAACACATTATGAATCTTCTCTAATTCAGTCGGCAAAGCTAACCGATATGCCAATGGCCCAACTCTCTCGATCACCTCAAACGGTCCAATAAAACGGGGACTTAATTTGCCTTTCCTGCCAAATCTGAGAACTTTCTTCCAAGGGGATACTTTTAAGAATACCCTATCACCAACTTGAAATTCAATTTCTTTTCTTTTCAAATCTGCATAGGATTTCTGTCTATCTGAGGCTGCTTTCAAGCAATCTCTGATGACCTTTACTTTCTCTTCTGTTTCTTTGACTAGATCAACCCCATAAATCTGATTTTCCTTAAGCTCTGTCCAATACAAAGGTGTGCGACATTTACGTCCATACAAAGCTTCATAAGGTGCCATCTTCAGACTCGATTGATAACTATTATTATAAGCAAACTCTATTAACGGCAAATATTTCTCCCAACTACCTTGAAACTCCAATACACCACATCTAAGCATATCTTCAAGTACCTGAATAACTCTTTCTGACTGACCATCAGTCTGAGGATGGAAAGCTGTACTAAAACTCAACTTTGTACCTAAAGCTTCCTGCAATTTCTTCCAAAACCGTGAAGTAAATCTCGGATCTCTATCTGAGATGATCGATAACGGTACTCCATGTAGTCTCACAATCTACGAAATATATAACTCGGCCAACTTGTCAAGTGAATAATCCATACGAACTGGGATAAAATGAGCCGACTTCGTTAACTTATCAATCATAACCCATACTGCATCTTTCTTTCTCGGGGTCAAAGGCAATCTGTCACAAAATCCATAGTAACTCTGGTCCCATTTCCACTCGGGAACTAATACAGTCCGCAATAAACTGAAGGTACACGATGTTCGACTTTTACTGTTGATGATCAAGCATCTAGAAACAAATTCTGAAATATCTCTTTTCATTCCTCTCCACCAATACATTTTCTTCAAATCATTATACATCTTTGTACTACCTGGGTGAATAGACCAAGAACTGCTATGTGCTTCCTGTAAAACCTTTCGAATAAGATCATCAATCTTTGGTACACATACCCTGTCTCTAAACATCAAACAACCGCGAATCTGATCGAAAATCGAACTCTACACTGACTCGCATGACTTGAACCCTTTTGGCTTGCAACTCACTGTCATCTTTCTGAGCTTTACAAATTTCTTCAAGAAACATCGGTTTAGCTCTCAGCTCAGCTAAAATAGAACCATCATCTGGCAGGGCCAAACTAGTATGCAAAGCTCTCAATGCAAATAATGATTTTCTACTCAAAGCATCGGCAACAACGTTTGCCTTACCCGTGATAATCGATCACTAGCTCATAATCTTTAATCAACTCTAGCCATCTTCTTTGTCTCAAGTTCGAGATCTTTCTCGAGTCATCAAGTATTTCAAACTTTTATGATCGATGAATATTCGGCATTTCTCACCATACAAGTGATGTCTCCAAATTTTTAATGCAAATACAATAGCAAACTAACTCTAAATCATGTGTCGGATAATTTTTCTCATGTGGTTTTAATCGCTCTAGAGGCATAAGCAATTACCCTTCCTTCCTGCATAAGTACACAGCCTAGTCCATTTAAGGATGCATCATCAGAAATCACAAACTCTTTACCGATTACGGTTGTACTAAGGCAGAGCTTGATCAACAATGCCTTTAACTTGTCGAAACTCTGCGACACTTCTCACCCATTCAAACTTGACATCTTTCTCTGTAGCAATCTTGTCAATGGAGTAGCTATCATGGAAAATCCTCTACAAATCGTCTATAATAACCGGCAAGACCAAGAAAACTTCGACCTCTCGATACATTCTGGGAGGCTTCCAACCAACAATGGCTGAAATCTTACTCGGATCAACTTTAATACCTTCACTGAAACAATATGTCCAAGAAAACAAACTTCCCGTAACTGAGAACTCACTTTTACTAAACTTGGCATAAAGCGATTATCTCTCAAAATCAGAAATCGTTTCTCAAATGCTCTGCATGCTCGCCTCATCATGAGAATAAATCAAGATGTCATCAATGAACACAACTACAAACTTGTCTAAATAAGGTCTAAAAATTCGGTTCATTAAATCCATAAAAATGGCAGGAGCATTGGTTAAGCCAAATGGCATCACAAGAAACTCATAGTGACCATACCTAGTTCGGCGAAAGCGCTGAACATCGACTCTTTAACTCGCAACGATAGTATCCGGATCTCAAATCTATCTTAGAGAACACAAAGGCTCTTTCGATTGATCAAACAAATCATCTATTCTAGGCAATGGATATTTGTTCTTGATGGTTACCTTGTTAAGCTGCCGATAGTCTATGCACAATCTCATGGAACCGCCCTTCTTTTCACAAATAACACCAACGCGCCCCATGGTGAATAACTAGGTCTTACAAAGCCTTTATCGCTTAATTCTGTAGTGAGCTTTCAATTCTTTCAATTCTATTGAAGCCATTCTATAAGGAGCAATAGAAATAGGTGTGGTACCTGGAATCAATTCAATACCAAACTCAACTTCTCCGATAGGAGGCAAACACAGTAGTTCTTCCGAACACATCGAAACTCATTTACCACCCAAGACTGATTCAATTTTCAACTCGGATCTTTAGTATTCAATACAAAAGCAAGATAAGCTTCACATCCTTTCTCAAACATTTCTCGAAGCGCATATAACGAAATCATGGAAATTGAACTACACCGACTCATCCGAATTAACCCGAAGGATCTCACCATTTTCATGTTTCAACTCAATGAATTTCTTTCCACAATTCACTATCACATCATTTGTAGTTAACCAATCCATACCAAGAATCACATCAAACTCATCAAACGGCAATAGCATGAGATTGGCCGGAAAACAGTAACCTCTAATCATCAAAGGGCATTTTTTACATACTTTGTTTACTAACACATGCTGACCTAATGGATTCGATACTTTAATCACAAATTCCGTAAACTCTATGGGCATGTTCATACTAGGCATTAATTTCATGCAAACATAGGAATGGGTTGAACCCGGATCAATCAAAGCAATAACATTAACATCATGAAGAGAAAATGTACCCGTAATTACGTCGGGGAAGGATGCCTCTTCACGAGCACGTATAGCATAAGTCCTTGCGGGTGCTCTAACATCTGATCTCGTTTCTGTATCTCTAAATGTACCTCTACCTGCCCCTACTCCGGGATTTCTCTGAGATCTGCCTCTAACGGGGGCATTGCCTGATTTTGCACTCGGTATTACTTCTCTTTTAACCATTTCGGGACATTCTCGAATGAAATGATCCGGTGCACCACATCGGAAACAGCCAATCTCAGTTGCTCGACATTGACCTGGATGACGTCGACCACATTGAGGACACTCGGGTCTATCAGGCTGAATACTGCCAACACTCGCAATCGAAGTGGTTTGAGCTTTCGGATCCATAAATCTTCTACCTCTGTTTCGGCTAGAATACCCAATGAAAAATTAGATCTCGTAGAAAACTCCCTAGGCCTCTTGGATGTAGACTGAAACGACTTGCTCATCTGTCTTTTCTTTGTGTCTTGCATCTCAATTTCAGCTTTACCTTTTCTTTTTAATAACTCTTCTGCCTTACAGGCTCGTTCAACTAAAATAACAAACTCTTTTATCTCTAATACTCCAACCGATACTTGATATCATCATTGAGCCCATCCTCAAATCTTTTACACATGATAGCCTCTGTAGACACACACTCTCGAGCATAATTACTGAGTCGAACAAATTCACGTTCATAATCGGTCACTGTCATCTTACCCTGTTTTAACTCAAGGAACTCTTTTCTTTTCTGGTCAATAAACCTCTGACTGATGTACTTCTTACGGAACTCCTCCTGAAAGAAATCCCAAGTAACTCTTTCTTTCGGTACTACTGACACAAGTGTCTTCCACCACTGATAGGCCGAATCTCTAAGAAGTGACACTACACATTTAATACACTCTTCTCGTGTGTGCGTGGATAACTCATCAAAAACTCGATAGTGTTCTGAGCCAAAATTCACTTTCTCTGCATCATCGTCTTTAGTAGCCCGAAACTCTTCAGCCCCTTGTTTTCTGATTTTGTCAACGGGTGGCTTCTCTCTTCTGACTGTATCTGTAACTGGAGAAGCTACATGAGTAGTCTGAGGATCATGAGGGGGTGGAGGTCTAACAGCCGGGTTCGTACGAACGAACTCAGCAAACCATTCATTCATAGCTTGGAAGAAGGCTTCTCGAGCCCCTCCTCCCTGACTAACTGTAACGGGCCTTTCACGACTATCTTGTGGCACCGTCCCTTCAGCGGGAGTGGGCGCATTACTCTCTACATCATCTGCACTAGCTCGTTCGGGATCCATAACTATAAAAGAAAAACATTTTTAAATCGTCAAGAGTCGTCACACTATCAAAATATAAGTATGGCATGTATAGATAGACTCTTACTCATACTGAATATTTCGAGAACCGACTAAACCTTGCTCTGATACCAATAAATGTAACACCCCTTACCCGAGACCGTTGCCGGAGTCGAGCACGAGGCATTACTAGACTTAACTTACTAAATCAGGGCATAAAAATTGAAACTGTCCATCTGCGTCATGTTCACTAAATTGACTATAACTCGAGTTACGAAACTCGAAATTTAGATCCGTAAATTTTTCCTGAAACTAGACTCATATATCTTCCTACTATAATTTTTATAGAATTTTTGGTATGGCCAATTAGTACAGTTTATTAGTTAAAGTCTCCCCTATTACACAGTTTGACAGTTCTGACCTCTCTGCACAAAAGATCAATTATCTCATAATATACAACTCTTTTGACTACACTGTTTCTTTCATATAAAAATAGACTCAATAATCTTTAATTCTATATCTCATTAAAAACTTAATTCCATTTCTACTATTTTTGGTGATTTTTCAAAATCACGTCACTACTGCTGTACAAACTGTTCCCCTGCATATACTTACATAATTTCTTTCTAATAATTACCAACTAGGCATTACATAATATCCAAAACATACTTTTCATTAGCCATTTTAATAGCTAATCATTACCATACATTTACAAGCCAATCTTAAGCCATATCATAAGGTTATACACACAAGATAGTTAAGTCCCTATACATGCCATAACTTAAAACGTTCGAGTCACAAAATACCGATATAATCCTTTGATAGTGTGTAACGATCTCCGACGTCCTTTCGATCCCCGAATTGGCTTGTAATACTATATAAAAAAAAAATAAAGAATGGGTGTAAGCATAAAGCTTAGTAAGTTTACAAGTAAATAGATAACAACATTCTTAATGAATTGTTTTATCCTTTTCTTATCAAGATCACTTAGACTTTTAACTCAATATACTTAAAACTTGTATACTTGCCTTACCTTTTAACATAAATTTATCTTACCTTACCTTTTTAGCTTGGACTTGCCTTACCTTTACTTTGGTATATTCTTTGAATTTTCCCGTTGAACCACTTGGAATACTAAGGATACGCGGGTACCTTTCCTTATGAAACTTAACCATTGCCATGTCTTGACATGGTCTTACATGGTATCCTTGCCTTATGAACTCACCAATGCCATGCCTTGGCATGGTCTTACATGAGACCTTTGCCTTATAGTAACTTATCAATGCCATGCCTTGGCATGGTCTTACATGATTTCCTTAAACCCTAATGTCATGACATTTGTATCCTACACATTCCTAAGGTTCAACCGGAACTTTCTGAGATAGCTTTTCCGTCAATTCATACTTGAGTCTTTGAATGATAAATTTATAAAATAAATATATAAATGCTGGAATTTAATAGTATTAAATGTAAAATAATATAATATTGCATTTATTTACATAAACTTACCTCGAAACAAAATACGATCAACTATATCGATTTAGTCCTCTATCTTTTCTTTCCTCGATCTAACTCCGGTTTCATTCTTCTTGATCTATAATAGCAAATTTAGCTTATTTAATACTCACATTTATCAAAACAGTCCTTAACTCTAACTTTGGAAAAATTACGATTTTGCCCCTAAACTTTTACATATTTACACATTTGCCCCAAAGCTCGGAAATTAAACTTTATTCCTTATTCTTATGTTTTATGACATGCTGATCATTTTCCCCTTCTATGACAACATCAAATTCTCACTCTAACATGTACTTATGAACATTAGGTATTTTTACCGATTAAGCCGTTTTACCCGTTTTCACTTAAAATCGCTTAGCAAAAGTTGTTTAACATAATTTCAGACTTCATATTCTATCATAAAACATCAAAATAAACACATTTCACCTATGGGTATTTTTCCAAATATGAACCCTAGGTTAAATTATTGCTAGATTAAGCTAAATCAAGTTACCGGGACTCCAAAAACGTAAAGAACATTAAAAACGGGGCTTGGAATCACCTACTATGGAACTTGGAAGCTTGAAACAGACCCTAGCTATGGAAAACCCTTGAAATTTCGTCCTAATGAAGAAGATGAGCATATTTTGCCATCTTTTTCCCTTTTAATTTCTTTTTATTACCAAATGACTAAATTACCCTTCATTAAAAACTTTGGTTCTTTCTACCTATATATGTCCATTTTTGCCCATGAAAGCCTAATGGTATAATTACCATTTAAGGACCTCTACTTCAATTATGCTCTTCAATTAAATCCTTTAACACCTAAAACTCATATTTATCAACTTTTGCAATTAAGTCATAATAGGCAAATTAGACATGAAATCAATAAAATTTCTTATCAATACTCTAACACATGCATCTAATCACTTAATAAATCATAATAATTACTTAAAATAACCTTTTCTATCTCAGATTCATGGTTTCGCAACCACAGTTCCGTTTAGGCCCTATTTCAGGATGTTACAGCAACGGTCTCGGGTAAGGGGTGTTACAAATACTCAGTTTGGATTGAACGTAGGATTTGAGTACATTCGTAAATTTGTGTATGGTGGTATTAGAGGGAGACATCAATATATTACCCAAGTAAACCGGGGTTCAACATTTTTTGTTAACTCTCGTGTTTTACTTTCTGTTTGGAGTGATTTGGGTGGATCAGCTCTCACGAGCTAATGTTCAGCTCTCACAAGCTTCTGTTGGCGTGTTCGGGAGGACCAGCTCTTATGAGCTTCTGTTAACGATGTACTCTTATCCATAAGTCGTTCTTCGATTTGGGAAAGTCTTGGTAAAGTGGTTTATTTAATGAATTTGAAAGTTATCCAACGATATTCTAAATGGTTCAACGGGCAATGTTCTGTTACGAGACGATATGAGTTTGATACAAACTAATACATGTATATACATGAAATACATGGAAATGATGGTACATGATATATTGATATATATAATGATATATTGAAATGGATGATATATGTATATGAAGAAAAAGTAAGAGAATGAGATGTATCATGACATGAACATATACGAATATCTTTGATATGTTGATCATGGAAATTATGTAAGTTGAGACGAGTAATAAACTTAAGTGTGACATGTTGAGATATTAAGATTATCGATGTTGAATTTATATGAAATATGTTCAAGTATGCTAACAATTGTTGTTGTTTGATGCTTAGGCAAATGCCAAGCTGTTGGTTGAATGGTAATATGTTTAATTATAAGTTGTATTGAAATGGTAAGTGTTCAAATGAAAATATGCTTGATCTCATGAAAGAGTGGTAAGGTTTAAAGTTATTTAAAATCCTACTATGCTAGGGATGATATGTATAAGTGATGTTATGGATTTATTCACCTTGTGAGTTGTTGAATACAGCTTCACGAATCTTATGGTATTGATATTGGATTGTTCTTGATATTTATAAATTTCATATTTGAAATGAATTGATATGATTAAAGTTTATACGAGCTTACTAAGCATTCATTGCTTACGTAGTTGTTTTCCTTTACTTTCAGATTATCGGAAGCTCGATTGGGTTGAAAGCTTGTCGGAGTTATATTATACTATCCATCAGTTCTATCGGTACTTTCGGATGTTTTAATTTTGGTTATAATGGCATGTATAAGTATTTTGTTTAATGTTGGCCTATATGTAATTTGTTGAGATTAGCCACTTATTTTGGCTTGTTTTGGATGCCTAATTATGGCTTGTTGATATGCATAATGTTGATTGTAGGTTGACACCAAATTGGATGAGATATATGGCTTATAAATTGGCCTATTTTAGTCCACACGGGCGTGTGTCTCAGCCGTGTGTGACACATGGCTAGGTGACACAACCGTGTGTCCCCTGTATCTTTTAAAGAGTGCAAGTCAGTATATTCACGCGGCCTGGCACACGGGCGTGTGACTTGGCCGTGTGACTCAAGTCAGAGAGTTACACGAGCATAGACATGGGCTGGGACACGGCCGTGTGTCGCTATTTCGAATGTCCACGCGTTCTGGCCACACGACCGTGTGACCCCTGCAGTGTTAAAAATTTTAAATATTTTTGAAAAATTCTCTGAGTTTCCGGTTTAGTCCCGACTTGTTTCTAATATGTATTTCGGGTCTTAAGGACTCGTTTAAGGGACAATATATATGATTTTGATTGGTTTTATTATGAACATTGATATGTAATGAAACGTTTGAAATTTCTATCTGAATGATCCGTAAACCCCGGTAATGCTCTGTAACCCTGTTCCGGCGAAGGATATAGGTTAGGGGTGTTACAATGTGCAAATATGATAATTGGATATTGGTTGTATTTGGAAGTGAAATTAAACCCTATTAACTGTATCGAGCTGAGTCGGATATAGATGGCATGCCATATGATTGGAATAGTTCAAGGATTTCTTTGACTTTGAGTCGATGAGGCACTGGGTGCCAATTTACTTCAATTTAACCGATGAGACACTGGGTGTCAAATGTATATAGCGCTGGGCACATATTACTTCAGATTTATCCGATGAGGCACTGGGTGCCAAACTGGTGTATTACTTGGATCCGTGTATCCGTCTGAGTCTGAGTCGTGTTAATAGGGGTAATTAAATAAAACGGTACTATGATTGATGTATATGCTTATGTCTGGTATTATACAAATGAAACGGTAAGTTCATAATTGAAATGTGATATGATGAAAATGGGATTGATGAGTTGAATAATGTACTTATATATGAGAAATTACGTATGTTATAGTTGAACTTACCTATGTTATGAATAAATATATTAATTAGTTAATTGATGTTGTTGTTTAAGTTTATGTTTAGTAAATAGAATGGAAAATAAGTAAAGGAAGTTATTCGTAGTTTTATGAAAAGGTTAGTGATGGTGTATAATGTTTATAAAATCTTATTAAGTTAGAAATGAATATATATATATATATATATATATATGATGTTGATAGACTTACTCATTTATGAGTTGGTGGTTATGTAGTTGATAAATCTTGAGGCATTGGTATAGCTTTATATTTAATATGTAAAGTTTATTACTGAATTGAAATATTATGTTTAAAGTTTGTACGAGCTTACTAAGCATTCATTGCTTACGTAGTTGTTTTCCTTTACTTTCAGATTATCAGAAGCTTGATTGGGTTGGAAGCTTGTCGGAGTTATATCATACTATCCATCAGTTCTATCGGTACTTTCGGATGTTTTAATTTTGTTTATAATGGCATGTATAAATATACTGGTTAATGTTGGCCTATATGTATTTTGTTGAGATTAGCCACTTATTTGGCTTATGTTTTGGCAAATTTTGGGTTGTTCATATTTGCCTTATATGGTTGATGCGTGGTTTGGTTTATGGTTG
Organism: Gossypium sturtianum; assembly: GCA_025698515.1. Lineage (NCBI taxonomy): Eukaryota > Viridiplantae > Streptophyta > Magnoliopsida > Malvales > Malvaceae > Gossypium > Gossypium sturtianum. The sequence continues at coordinate 169,720,335 of CM046955.1, forward strand.
TATGGTGAAAGGTAAAATGTTAGCTAAATGTGTATTCTATACATGTGTTTTAGGATGTGATGAATTGATCATGAATCGGTACCTTAATATGTAAGGTATATATATCTAAATATGTTAGTATTTGAAATACATTCTGGCACCAAATGGTATGTTTTGGTAGGTAAGTGACTTGGTTTGAAATAATGCAAATTACCTTGGTAAACTTTGGGTACAAATATGCATATAAGTTAATTATACATATGAATATATTGAATACATGAATACACATGTTATAAGCTGCCATCTGAGGTGTCTAAAGGCATATTGGTTGTATGTGAATATATTATATGTTTAAAGCTTGATTTTGGCTTGCTTTGGATGCCTAATTATGGCTTGTTGATGTGCATAATGTTGATTGTAGGTTGACACAAAATTGGGTAAGAAATATGGCTTGTAAAATGGCCTATTTTCGTCCACGTGGGCGTGTGTCTCAACCGTGTGTGACACACGGCCAGGTGACACGGCCATGTGTCCCCTGTATTATTTTTAAGAATGTAAGTCAGTATGCTCACACGGCCTAGCACACGGGCGTGTGACTTGGCAGTGTGACCCAAGTCAGTATACTCACACGGGCACGGACACGGGCTGAGACACAGCCGTGTGTCCCTATTTCGAATGCCCATACAGCATGAGACACAGGCATGTCTCCTGACCGTGTGAGTCACACGTCCTAGCCACATGGCCGTGTGACCCCTGCAGAGTTGAAAAATTTAAATATTTCTGAAAAATTCTCTGAGTTTCCGATTTGGTTCCGACTTGTTTCTAATATGTATTTCGGGCATTGAGGGCTCGTTTAAGGGACAATATATATGATTTTGATTGGTTTTATTATGAATATTGATATGCAATGAAACATTTGAATTTTCTGTCTGATTGATCCGTAAACCCCGGTAATGTTCTGTAACCCTGTTCCGGTGTCGGATACGGGTTAGGGGTGTAACAATGATTTTGTATCTAAGAGTCAAATTTTTTATTCTTTCGAGAGTTATTTTCGTAGAAGATGAAAATAGTGAGGACTAAGTTGACAACACTGTTCTCAATAAATTGAATTGGAGAAGATATTAAATATAAATAAGTGTATAATATTAATCTTATACCTTTATAAATTAACGAGATATCATTATTTAATTAGTGCCTAAAAACTAAAATTTTTAAAATAAACCTAAATTAAATTATTTCCTTAAAAATTAAATAAAAAAATTCTCAACAAATTTTCATCCAAGGCAATGAAAATTATGAATAACGTTTATTGGTCCTGTACGAGGGAAAAAAAGAGAGGGCATATCCAATTAGCATAGGTTAAAGGCTAAGGAGAAAGAATGGAAGATGCATATTGTTAAACAAATTTGACTTTTGTTATGTAAGATTAGGTGGATGCTTATTTTGTATTTCAAATTGTATAATGGAGGTTAGGTCATATTCCAATACTATGTCGTTTTTATTTCAATATAATTTTGGTTTAACTTATTTTAATCGTTTTCTTAAAGTCTTAAATAAAAGTATTGGATTTATTAAATTAAATTAAGACATAAAGTTTCATTCTTAATGCTTAATAAATTTTGTCTTTCTTCTAAAGTATGTATATGTTTTATCATGTTATCCGTTTATCAGTGTCTCGTTAGCAGTTTATCATTATCTCATTATCAATTTATCAGTTTATCACTGCTTCATCTCAACTCAAAAATTAAAAATTGCTTCAATGTTGATTGCATTTTATGGTTGAATGTATTCATGAAATAAAAATAATTTAAGTATGAATTTTTAAAAATAATTAATTTTTTTTGAGAAAAATAAAAAATATAGAAAGATTTAACATAAGCTTAGATTAATTATTTATAAATATTAAATAAAATATATTAATATTATTTTAAAATCTGACCAGCCCGCCATCGACGCCTCTAGTTAAGTCGGGCACCGATCTCAGACATTCAAAGCTGATTCCTAGGTCATCACCCACATGAACAAATCTAGTTATGACATGTGTCACCAAATAAAAGCTACGTCATGGCCTAAAGCTCAAACAAAGTTATAGACCACGTTGCAGAGGAGCGAAACCCTATCTCGTACTCAGTACTCACAGATCTTCAAATTCCCAGATTACCCTTCATATGCTCATCGTTTACTTCCGGCTCCCGCCCTAGTTTTCTACAGTAATCATCACAAAAAGGAAAAGCAAGGGTCATTCTCGTCCACGAATAAAAAGTAAGAGTTCGTACCATTAAAAATAAATATATATGCTATCTCCGTGCACCTAGAACAATAAGTTTAGCCATGCTAAGGACGGTTTAATAGTTTATTTTTTGTTTGACTCCATTGTTGACTCTCTCCAAATATATATATCTCTGTTTCCCACTCTCTGTAGCGTTTTCTATTTTTCCTTCTTAGATTGTTCTTCTTTTTCTGTTGGCTTGTTAATGTGAGCGTAATTAACTAGTGCAATTGCTTGTCTTTCACTGCCTCAACCAAATATCTCTCAATCTTCGTCTCTTTCACTTGGTTCTATTTTCCCTTCATTTTCCAGTTCTTTCCTGCTCTTTATTTGGTATCTTTGCACTGCTTCGAGTGGTGCACTCCTGGTTCTTTCTTTGTACGCTTCCTTTGTACGCTTTCTGGGTATTTTTTGGATGCTTACTTTATTCTGGAAACCTGTATCTTTTTTCAGGTAAAAGTGAAAGGATTCGCTGCGACTAATTTATTTATGATTTTTTCTTGCTAAAGTTGAAAATTAATAGTCTATTTTTTAGCTAAATAAGTTGATTCTTTGTTTCCTATATGGTGCCATTGATTTAACGGAGATGTTCTTCCAAGCTACTTTAACAGCTGTTAATATTTGATTAATGAAAAGTCTCACTTTTTAAATGTAAAGTTTCCTCTTTTGTTCCTAAATGTGAACCTGGTTCTCTTTCATAGGCGAAAGCTAACTTCTTTGTTTAATATTTTTATCTCTTACCAGGGTTTTGACGGAAAATTAAAGAAATGGCGGAGGGAAACGGTGGAGGAAGACAAGTGGTGATTAATGTTGCCGGTGAAGGGCCAAAAGGGTCTTCTCCAAAAGAAGCAGATGCATTGAACCCTAAGCAAAATTCTCAAGGTGCACCCAACAAAGCTTCGACTGAATCTGGTGCTGTTACTGCAAGTAAGCCACCAAAAGCCCCAGTTGCAGGTAATGAACCTCTTCTTAGACGAAGGTCATTTGTTAAACCCAAGTCAAGATTTGGAGAACAATCTTATATCCCTGAATCTGATGAAATGGAAGAAACTAATTTAGCTAATCAAGAACAAGTTGGTTGTAATTCACCTTATAGACACCCCATCAACAAGGCCTCCCCTAATAACAAGTCGGCTAGAAGTATTAGGACGGACTCTGCTGTGTCGAAAACGTTATCGATGGCTTCTAAAGGCTCCACTGGGGAAAATGAAAATGAGGAGATAATTAAGAAAGTTAAACAGCATAAAGAGAAGCATAAGGGAGTGAAAGCTAAGGTTGTGATTGAGTGGGTTGTATTTTTGTTGCTCATAGGGTGCTTAATAGCTAGTTTAACAGTAGGTAAAGAAAAGAATATCCTTTTATGGGGTTTGGAAATTTGGAAATGGTGTGTACTTGTGGTGGTTATATTCTGCGGTATTTTGGTTACTCGTTGGTTTATGCATCTAGTTGTCTTCTTGATCGAGATTAACTTTTTGCTTCGGAAGAAAGTGCTATACTTCGTTCACGGTTTAAAGAAGATTGTTCAGGTATTCATTTGGCTGAGTATAGTACTTCTTACTTGGGTTCTTCTGTTTCTTGATGTTGAGAGATCGAAGACTGCCTCAAAGATTCTAGATTATGTGACGTGGACTCTAGTGAGCATCCTCATTGGAGCATTTTTGTGGTTGTTGAAGACTTTGATGTTAAAGATACTGGCTTCCAATTTCCATATGAACAAGTTCTTTGACAGAATACAAGAATCAGTCTTCCATCACTACATACTTAGGACCCTTTCGGGACCCCCATTTATGGAGATTGATGGGATTCAAAAACCGCCGGCTCATTTGATTGTTAGCAATGCAAAAAAGGGTAAAGAACCAAAAACAAAAAGGTTGATTGACATGGGAAAAGTCCATAGATTGAAGCGAGAAAAAGTTTCAGCTTGGCATATGAAGGTGTTGGTAGATGCCATCACGAATTCAGGGCTTTCAACAGTCTCCGAAACATTAGAGGAAAGTGCGTACGATGAAGGTGGCAAAGAAGCAGAACAGGAAATTACTAATGAGGAGGAGGCACAATATGTTGCTCATCAAATTTTTGCACACGTTGCACAACATGATAGTAATCAAAATCGCAAGTGAGAAGATCCGCCCTCCATGATGCTTCTAGTGATTTTCCTGCCGACTTATATTATTATCATTATTTTAATATTTCCTTACCCTAACTATTTGCTCTTTTACAATCAGTTACATTGACGAGGATGACCTCTTAAGATTCATGATTAAGGAGGAGGTGGATCTTGTGTTTCCTTTGTTCGAAGGATCTAGCACTGGAAAAATTGATAGAAAAAGTTTCACAAACTGGGTGGTAAAAGCTCTTTATGAAAATCGGATAAATCTTGAGCAACTCTTTCAATCTTTTTATATTTTACAGTGTGTGTGTGTGTGTGCTTCCTTGCAAATGGAAAATAGCAAGTTTTTATGGTTTGAACACAACCGGACACTATAGGGTGTTGCTGCAATGAAGGAAAACCATCCTTAAAGATGAGGATTTTTTTATTAACATGCCCGTTGTTGTTATTTTGTACAGGTAAAGGTTTACACGGATCGGAAAACACTAGTACATGCTTTGAGTGACACCAAAACAGCCGTAAAGCAGTTGAATACACTCGTGACAGTGATCCTAATTATTGTTACTGTCATCATATGGCTTCTTTTGCTGGAAATTGCAACCACGAAACTGCTTTTGCTCCTTTCATCGCAGCTTGTAGTGGCTGCTTTTATGTTCGGAAACACCTGCAAGACTATCTTTGAAGCTATAGTATTCGTGTTTGTGATGCATCCTTTTGATGTCGGCGATCGTTGTGTGGTTGATGGTGTTCAGGTAACTATTGAAAATGACATTCTTACATGCATGTATGGGAAAGTTACTAATTATGCTTATCACTTGGTAATGGTAACTGACAGTTGCTGGTCGAGGAGATGAATATTTTAACAACCGTCTTCCTGAAACTTGATAATGAAAAGGTGTACTACCCGAATTCAGTTTTGGCTACAAAGCCCATCAGCAACTATTATAGAAGCCCGGATATGGGTGATACAATAGAGTTCTCAATTGATTTTTTGACCCCAGCAAAGACAATAGGCAGGCTGAAAGAAGAGATAAAGAAGTAAGTTGACTTTATTTCAAGCATGTAAGGTGTCTCCATGTTATATAATATTTTTTATTATGTTTTGATCTCGATAGTTGAGTATGATTTTTATTATGTTTATCAGAACTTACTGTTCTTTGTTCCGAGTTCGTTTTGGTCTGTACAATTTATGATCTTTCTGCTGCCATGTCTTAATCAGGCATTTGGAAGCTAATACCCTGTGGCGTCCTAATCACCTTGTGGTGGTGAAGGAAATCGAGAATGTGAATAAGTTAAAGATGGCTCTCTTTTGTAATCACACGATGAACTTCCAGGACTTTAGAGAGAAGAACAGGCGTAGAACCGAACTGGTTCTTGAGCTGAAGAGAATTTTTGAGGAGCTGGGTATACGATACAATCTTCTTCCTCAGCATGTGAATCTCAACCAGGTCAATCAAGACAGGCCGGATGCAACCTATGCGACCACTTGGTCATGATCGCGTATCTGTTTGCATTTGATACATAAATAATTCTAGATCATTGTAATTTATTGTAGTTTACGTCGAAATGGAACTTTTGTCAGAGATCGAGGAAGGCAATGCATTGATGAAATGGGACTTCCTTCGAAATTTACTTCTAAATTCTAATGGTATCTTTGTTTCAACCAGGGATGAAATGGGCTGACACTTTTACCCGGAGCTTAGGACAGGAGTGGTAAGTAAAGTAATGAAGCCCGTTCAGCTGTTGTAATCTAACTTGAACCAAGTGCATTTTCACATTTAAGATTACTAGTATCGAAGACTTTTAAGACCTATGATGCTATGCCGGTTTCAAGATTAATTTTCCTCATGTTAAACAGTCTTGAGCTCTATTATTAAATGTCAAACTCTACCTCTATTCATCATCAATTTGCCAATATATATTTCCATCACATAATCAACAAACAAATTACGAAGGGAATATTTACATCTTTCTATCAAATTCCCAATATATATCGCCATGGTTAATAACTGTAGTGTGAAGGTATTGCCCTCAAATATCTTGGTTGATTGAAACCATCTGCTTCCGATTTAATCAGCGTGGACGATAAGCTAAGCAAGCAGATAAGCTTAATAATATTCCTTTAAAATATACCAAGTACACTAAACACGACCAAAATCCACCTCATTCGCACAAAATAGTAATCCGTACAGGCAGAAATCTAGTGATCTCCTTTAACTAAATAGTTAAAAACTTGAGTGAAACACTACATTCAAGACTCATTTGGGGTGGGCTCTAAACCACAACAGGAACCTCGATATTGGTTGGGGGAGCAAGCGGTTCAAAGTCTTTCTTTTCTGTATACTCTTCCTCTTCCTTGGGAGGGTGGATGGTGACAAGATCAGGCAATGGTGTCATTGGACCCTGCTTGCCCTTTGGATCCCAATCCAGCATGATTTTAACTTTGATACCCAGCACACCCTGAATACATTTCAAACACAAGAATAAGACTCGATCCAACAAAAGATTGTGTGAGTCAGAATGAATATATTGCAAAAAATACACAAACCAAAAAAGGATCACTCTTCGAGTTAGAAGTCTTTACACTAAACTGAACCGTTAGATGATAGCAGCAAGGTACCAAGCAACTAATATAAGCATTTCAACTGACCTGCCTAAGAAGGACATGTCTAACAGCAGAATCAATATATTCCTTGACGGGATGACCAGAGGATATCATGTACCCATCCTTGAACTTCATTGACTTTGCACGCTGAGCTCGAAGCTTTCCACTCACTATGACCTGAGTTCATATCCCAGAAATATAACTATGATGTCTAAATTCCTGGGTGCAGCCAGTTAGAATCAAGGAGGACAAAAGCTACTGGATTTACCTCGCATCCCTTGGCTCCACTCTCCATGACAAATCTGAGAACACCATAGCAAGCCCTATCCACAGTCCAGAAATAACAAAAAACCCTACTTAGACTTTTGTTTGTTTTTCAAGGGGTATAAATGAATGCTGGCATTCATTTCATTTAGAAAAACAAAGACTTAAAATGCTAGCATGAGAACATCCTTAAGAGTTAGGCAAACAAAAATACTACAATTAACTTCTCTACATCTAGATGAGGAAAAATAAAGAAAATACAATTAGCTTACAGGAGTAAACTAAATCTCACAAGACCAGCATACATTGTTCAAGCAAATAAAAATGTAAAACATGTTGGAGGATATTCCAAACTCCAAACACCTTAAATTGAGCACAAGAAGCCTGACAAATTCCATTGAAATATTTTATTTGGGCATCTGACCACACCCCCCGAGGCTTTCATGCAACAGATGGGGGCTAAATAATAGTAATGCATCAATGCCCGTGCAAAGAGAATTGTTGCTACATACACAAAAATATAAGAAATATATTCGATGAAATCTACCATCTAGATTGGTGTTGCAAGAATATGAATGTATCTTTTCCTTGACCTAAGAAATCTAGATGGAATAAAAAATATAGTCATCCTCAGACACGAGAGAGTATCGTTTGTAAGTTACCAACTCACTGTAAAGATGACATTAGACTAATAGGACACCTGCACCAACATAAGCTGGAAAACATATTTTCATGCCCAAGCCCCAAAGCAAGCCCAAATCTTATAAAACTTTATGTAAAACCAAGACACGACATAAGTTTTCTTTAATTTACCTCCGAACAGCAAGGCCTCCAAGGAGCTTGTATCGCAGGGACTCGGCCTGTGCAATGGCGCAAAGGCCCCTGTTGTTAACTTTCTCAGCATAGAGTTCCACACTGTTCTCTGGAAACTTGAATCGTTTCTGAACAACTGAAGTCAACTCTCTAATCCTTCTACCCTTCTCACCTGACATAAAATCATCAAACCTCAAGTGAGAATTAAAAGATTAAAATCAACAATACAATCACGGCAGAAAAGGGATGATCGACACCTAGAAAAAATTGGGTGAATTAATTACCAAGAACATTTTGAGTACGAGTAGCTCTGATGATGATCTCAGTACGCATAGGAGTAACTCTAACTTCAACTCCGGAGTATCCATCCTCAGCAAGCTCCCTTGTCAAAACCTCATTTAGCTCCGCGTAAAACACTCCATCCGCAACAAACTGTACGCCCAATCAAATCGTAAACAAAAAGCTTTAAGCATCACATGATGACTATTCAGCCCAACGGACGTGAAGTGGCAATTTTTCTTCTTTTCTTTCAAAAAAAATACTCATTTGGTTAGCTTATTATATAACCAAGTATAAGCTCGATTTCGGTTTCTAACCAATATGATATCTTCCAAATAAATGAAGAAGAAACAACATATACATAGTAAGAATCGTTCGAGTAATTACAAATGCTTTATTGCATAATTAGGGAGAAATGAATTGAACTAATAGATTTTATCACCTGACAACGAAACTAAAGTTGCAAATCAGAATAAATTCTGGGAAATGAAGGGAATAAAGCGAAGGGAGGAAGAACCTTGCGCTTCTTGCTAATCTGAGCAGCCATGATTTTAAGGATAATCCAATCGTGAGAAACGGTGAGTTGAGATTGCAAATCGCTTCGCCGCTTTGCTAGTAATTAGCTAACAGTATAACTAGGGTTCATTTTATGTGGCGAAAATATATGGATAGGTGGCGGGCTAGGGTTAGGTACCCAAAATTACCTTTCAACCCAAAATCCAAATACAAGAAAAGATGGTTTTCTATTTTTTGTTTTATTTTCATTTTTAGAAAATTATTTTTTTTGGAAATTTAAAAAATACATTTGATGAATTTAAAAGAAATTTTATTTTCAATTTTCAAAATATAAAAACCCGTTATTTAAAACATATTTGAGAAAAAAATTTATTTATTTCAGTCGGTGATGGAGGGATCCGATTCTCAGCTTGGGCCAGGGTCGTTTGAAAATTAAAAAAGTTAACGCCGTTGCCGGGGATCGAACCCGGGTCGCCCGCGTGACAGGCGGGAATACTCACCACTATACTACAACGACCCGGTTGAAAACAGTCAACAGAAAAATTCTTTATAAGTTTATATTCTTATTGAAGATAATGTTCCTTTGGTTCAAACCTCACGTCTTATCTACTACTACTTTGAATAGAAAAACTATTGGAAAGTAGCATACCAGAAAACTGAGTATCAAACAAGTCATGGCTCTATCAACCACAGCTGCAACAACACTATACATTTCTGGCAACAGCATACATGCCTCAACCCCCAAAAACGCCTCCTTATTCTCAAATTCTACCATCAGTTTTTCAGCAAAGCAGAGAAGAAGACTAAGCATCAGGAGCTCTGGTGATTTATCATCCGAGACACCAACGACTGAAACAGAATCTGAAAAATCCATTGATGATGCTCCTAAAGGACCTCCTTCTTTGATCTCTGCTCTTAATGTTGAACGAGCTCTTCGTGGCATCGGTAAAAGCAATGATCAACCCTTTTCACTTTTATTTATTTATAGGACTAATATTTTAATCCAACAACTTCAAATTCTTACGAGATGTGCCTTCACCGTTATTGCTGGGAAAAAGAATTGCACTCAATTGATGAGGTTTTAGTTTAGCATGCAGCAATCACAGACGCAGATCACTATGGTAGACTCGGCCTTCAAAGAGGGTGTTCTTATGAACAGGTCCTTACCAAATCAACAATAGCATTTACTCCATTCTGATAAACTCTCTTCTTCTTCTTTAAACTTTGGTTCGGTCCCTTTGTGTTTCAGGTCACTGTGGCCTACAGAAACAAGGTTGATGAACTCCTGAATCAGGGACTAAATGAAGAAGAACTCAGCAAGAAAATGGATCTCTTAAAAGTTAGTCTTTTCAAACTGTTCTCTCGTATAATAAAAAACAAAGTAACTATATATGATAAGCTGAAAAAAACTTGGTTTCCATCTCAGGAGTCGTACTCGATTTTGTCGTCGGTGGAAGAAAGAAGGCTGTATGACTGGAGCTTGGCTAGAACTGAACAACCAGACAGATATGCTTGGCCTTTTGAGGTGGATATCACCCAAACTCCTACGGAGGAGCCTCCACCAGGCGTACGTAATCAACCCAAAATCTCTTTCATTTCCATTTTCGTTTCTAATTATTTTCTTTTATACTTATTTGTTTTCAGCCAATTATAAGTTACTAGTACTAGTTTTTAAACCATACATTTTAGCTAGCTGAGAGTTTATTGATCTGTTGGCGTGACAGGAGCCGGAGGACGTGGGACCAACAAGAGCGGTGGGATACTTCATGCTGGGATGGCTAATACTGTCTTTCGTCTTGTCTATTGCCTTTGCTCGGTAGGCATGTTTTCTTTTAATCTATATATATAATACTTGTTTTTTTTCTCTTTGCTTACACGAACTTGGCTGAAGAGAACCGCCACGATTATCATTCTTTAGCATCAAGAAAATATAATTAAATCAACTTTCAATCCAATCCAGTCATGTCATCAATGATACGGAAAACTGCAAAAGGGCAAACCATAAAATAGAAAATCCAGTGTCTTGCTGATAGTGAAGGTAGCAAACAAACTTCAAAAATCTTATTACAAGGTGAAAAGCAAGGAAGGATTAGATCACTTCCATCCTTTATTTACAATCTTACAAGGCGGCATAGCTTCTGCAATATAGTTTAAGGAGTTTTAACAATGCAAAACCTATATTCTGGTAGCTTCTTATCAAGGAATACAAACATTTAGTATTCCGATTGAGCTTCAAAGCGAAGAAAATATGGGAACACCTGGTAGGGTAGACCCAGCATCAACGATGAATATGTTACCTGTTACGTATTCCGAAGAATCATGGATTAAGTATCTAACTAGCGAGGTTAATGCGGGATCTGACGTACCAAATGTTCTTAAAGGGTTGATTTTTGTAGCCACTTCTTGTACCCAAGCCTTCTTCAGAAGGCCTTCTGTGATCTCAGATTTGAAAAGCCCAGGTGATATTGAGTTCACTCGGATTTTATGCATCCCAAGTTCCATGGCCATGGTCTGCATAATGATCATTGTCATTCTTTAATTATAATAACTTCCATCGTTCTATAATTATTTTTCAAAGAAATATTTAATAAACTAACAATTCAAAGAAAAAAAGATAAAATTTAATTAAAATATGAATAAAATAATTTTGGAAACAACTACCCGAGTGAAAAAGTGATGGGAGAATAAACTTGAAAACAGTCACCAATTTTTCATTTTTCCTGAAATATTTAATAAAATAAAGAAATACATGATTCACTTCATATATGCTTGTTGGAGGATCCAAAGTTCACCAAATTCTACAATTTTAAGATATAACCTCTCATTACTTACAAGTTACAATAGGATGCAACCTTTCTATTTTTATCCATTGAAAACTGTAAAAAACTTGGTGACTACCCTTAATGGTTTCCATATAAAGGAAAGTTCCTTGAAAGAGATTTGAATCCATATTCTAATTGGTTGTTTGGGTTTGCACTAGATAGGTTTCTAGTTTTGTGTTTTTGCTACATTAAGAATGTCATTTAGTTAATGAAAAGTCATATATTTCATCATAGGACACATTGATTTCACATATCACTTCATTCAAAAAAATTCTTTTGCTTTTGTGATTAGTAAGGCTTCTATTGAGGAGAATCTTATGAAAATGTTGGTCCAAGCTACCCCTACGTAGGAGTACAAGCATTCCTTGGACTTAGTCCTTTAATAAGGAAGTACCAAAAGTGTCAATATAGGGGAGGCGGTGATTGGCTATAATACTTGCTTTGAGCAATTTTAAGCCAATTTGGACATTTACTGCAGTAGATGGCTGAAAATTCAACATGACAACTTCCACCCATGTCGTCTTTTTTTTTTTAATTGTTGTCCTTGCACCCTATTATCCTCACTCCCTTGCCTAAAGCCCCTTAATGCAACTTGGGAATAGGAGGAAAAAAAAATGATGCAATATGAGGCTTTATGGTGTGGTGTGATAAGTTTTAAGAGAAACCTAAAAGTAATCTTCATCTTTTCTTGAGTATATTGAAAATTTCTACTCTGACACGTGGATATAAGCATTAAGCAAAACCATCTAAATTCATGTGTTTTTGTAAGATTTTATTTTAGGAAATTATTTTTAGATGTATGCTTTAGTTTAGTGTTCATTATATGTATTTGCTTAATATTTGACTTCCTTGGATTAGATCTAACACAGACATTTTTTTTTTTTTGAATTAGTGTTATGTACATCATAGAATTGCTTTCTTTCTACCACTTGATAATCATCTTACACTATATCAAACTTGATGCTCACAAATGCTTAGATTTTCTAGAGACAATATTGCATAAAAAGTTGAAAAAGTTAAAAACTCGTATAATTTTAAAACATCTACAAAAGTTTTTAGTAAAATAATTACCTTTGTCATGGTGTTTAGGCCTGCTTTTGAGGAAGCATAAGCCAAACCTCCAGGTAGTTGCCCACGATTAAGACCAGCGATGGAAGATATATTGATTACAGATCCTCCTTGTTTTGCATCACGCATAAGCATGCAAACATATTTTGACACCAACCAAGACCCTGTTAGATTGGTTCTGATGTTTTGATTCCATTCCTCCTCAGTCAATTCCAAAGGATCCTTCACATTACCTACCAACGCATAATAGTTGCAAATGATAAACAAATTTCCGACATAATGACCACAAACTGAACAAAAGGATCGTGACAAACTTGATAATGTTTCACAAAGATCAGGTAAAAAAAAAAACGAAGCTGGAACTGGTTTCTTTCTTTCCATTTTAAATTATTAATGAATAACATTTTGTACGTAAAACCTAAATGGCCCCAACCCTACAAGACAAGTGCCACTTAAACAAGCATTCTTGCTTTCTTTGTCAAGGATTTGTTTTCAAAAAAGATAAGATGGCCCAACCGAAGAACTAACATTGCCTTATTATAGCCACTAAGTGACATATATACCAATTATCTGTGTAACAGTATCAGTGGAATTATGTAAATAATCCTAAGCAGATTTACAGGGATCTAGAATGATTTATAGGGATCATATAGCCGACATCCAGAAGTGCTAAATGCCACCAAAGAGAGAAGCATGGTGTCAGTTATCCGCCTGAGTCCAGTAACCGGATCACCGACAAGTGGATAAGACGTGCCAACCAAAGATTCTGGAATTTCCTTCACGTGTCGGCACATTGGAGAGTATGGCTTATTGGCTTTGGATCACTTCTACGACATCAACTCATGGTTCCCGTCATAACCTAGTGTACAAGTGATTGAAGTGTTGGTGAAAACCTCAGATTGACTAATTTGCTCACTGTTGGAGCATCGTTGGTTGAGAATATTTTGGTGAATTGATATGCTACTTTGTGGGAGGTTTTGTGCAGTATTGATGTTGATTGGTCAGTGATTTATTGCTTTGTCGATTACAAATTACAATGTTGGTGATTGGCACTTGGCGTTAGCTATGGAACGATTCATTGGACAATTCATAGGAAAGTGCTTCGATTGAGGAAGCCTTTCCCTTGTTGTGGTTTGTACCATGTGAATAAACTATGATTAATATATGAAACTTGTCGAACGGAGCTCCTAACCCTAGAACATCGGAGACTTTCAAAAAACGCCTCTATCTATTCTAAAATTTGTCAAAGAACACCTTTATCTATTCCATTGAAAATTAACACAGGAGACTTTCAAAAAAAAAAAAAAAATCGGTGGTCATTTAGACCCTACTAATTTTCCAGCAAATATGATCGTGCAAAACTAATTAAGGAACAGGAAATTTTTAAATAACAGAAAATGGGGTACCTCTAACGCCAGCGTTATTTATCAAAGCATCGATCCTCCCAAAGGCATCCCAGGCCGCTTTCACAGAGCTCTGTATGGTGGATCCGTCAGCACATACGTCGAGCTCGACGGCGAAAGCTCGAGGGCCACTAGGCTGGGGTCCGGAAAAAGGAAAGCTGAGGTGATTGATTTCATCACAGAGGGATTTAAGGCGATCGACGCGGCGCGCAGCAGCCACGATACGACAGCCGGCTTTACTCAAGTCAAGACAAAAGTCACGACCTAAACCAGAAGATGCCCCCGTCACCATCACCACTTTGCCACTGAGGTCGGTCCATGGCTCTAGTTGCTGCTGCTCCGCCATCGCCAAATCAGATGGACGGTGGAAAAAGAAGGATACCAAATTTAATAATCACAGTCTACGAGGGAGTCAACTCTTATGGTTTTAAATAAAAATGGGTAAACCAACTTAATAGTCACCCAACTATGAATTTTTTCTTTTTTGTCACTTACCTATTATTAAATTTCTTTTTTATCATTCAACTATTCAATTTTATCTTTTTTGTTCATCCAACTATCTTGAATTTTATAATATTTACATTTTTAAGTTAGCTAGCTGATAACCAATTACAAAATATATTTAAATTGATACAAAGCACAAATAGATAAAAAAAAAATTAGAATTTAATCGTAAAAAACTCACAATAATTGTGTATGGTGAGACTAGAGAACAAAACGAATGGACCAACACTTTATATCTAATTTAATACTGTTAAGCATAGGTACAACATTGATAGGTAGGTATCAAAATAGACATTTTTAAAGTAAAAGTATCATATTAAAAGATTTGATAAACTGTAGGGATCAAATGATGACATTATCCCATCTCTTGTAAATCGTTTCACTTGTCAGCTAACCTACCAGTACTGTTTGGGCTTGGGTCCATTTTGAATCAAAGTGGGTACAATCTCGAAGGGGAAAAGAAGAGCTGCAAATATCATCGCTAATTTTGGATTAATTAAAGTGCTTGTAATGATTAATCAAACATACAGCTTTACTAGTGCTAGTTTTTAAACCATACATTTTAGCTAGCTCAGAGAGTTTATTGATCTGTTGGCGTGACAGGAGCCGGAGGACGTCGGACGAACAAGAGCGGTGGGATACTTCATGCTGGGATGGCTAATACTGTCTTTCGCCTTGTCTATTGCCTTTGCTCGATAGGCATGTTTTCTTTTAATCTATATATATAATACTTGTTTTTTTTTTCTTTGCTTACACGAACTTGGCTGAAGAGAACCGCCACTATTATCATTCTTTAGCATCAAGAAAATATAATTAAATCAACTTTCAATCCAATCCAGTCATGTCATCAATGATACCGAAAACTGCAAAAGGGCAAACCATAAAATAGAAAATCCAGTGTCTTGCTGATAGTGAAGGTAGCAAACAAACTTCAAAAATCTTATTACAAGGTGAAAAGCAAGGAAGGATTAGATCACTTCCATCCTTTATTTACAATCTTACAAGAAGGCATAGCTTCCGCTATATAGTTTTAGTTTTAACAATGCAAAACCTATATTCTGGTAGCTTCTTATCAAGGAATACAAACATTTAGTATTCCGATTGAGCTTCAAAGCGAAGAAAATATGGGAACACCTGGTAGGGTAGACCCGGCATCAACGATGAATATGTTACCTGTTACGTATTCCGAAGAATCATGGATTAAGTATCTAACTAGCGAGGTTAATGCGGGATCTGCCGTACCAAATGTTCTTAAAGGGTTGATTTTTGTAGCCACTTCTTGTACCCAAGCCTTCTTCAGAAGGCCTTCTGTGATCTCAGATTTGAAAATCCCAGGTGACATAGAGTTCACTCGGATTTTATGCATCCCCAGTTCCATGGCCATGGTCTGCATAATGATCATTGTCATTCTTTAATTATAATAACTTCCATCGTTCTATAATTATTTTTCAAAGAAATATTTAATAAACTAACAATTCAAAGAAAAAAAGATAAAATTTAATTAAAATATGAATAAAATAATTTTGGAAACAACTACCCGATTGAAAAAGTGATGGGAGAATAAACTTGAAAACAGTCACCAATTTTTCATTTTTCCTGAAATATTTAATAAAATAAAGAAATACATGATTCACTTCATATATGCTTGTTGGAGGATCCAAAGTTCACCAAATTCTACAATTTTAAGATATAACCTCTCATTACTTACAATAGGATGCAACCTTTCTATTTTTATCCATTCAGAGAAAACTGTAAAAAACTTGGTGACTACCCTTAATGGTTTCCATATAAAGGAAAGTACCTTGAAAGAGATTTGAATCCATATTCTAATTGGTTGTTTGGGTTTGCACTAGATAGGTTTCTAGTTTTGTGTTTTTGCTACATTAAGAATGTCATTTCCATTCAGAGAAAACTGTAAAAAACTTGGTGACTACCCTTAATGGTTTCCATATAAAGGAAAGTACCTTGAAAGAGATTTGAATCCATATTCTAATTGGTTGTTTGGGTTTGCACTAGATAGGTTTCTAGTTTTGTGTTTTTGCTACATTAAGAATGTCATTTAGTTAATGAAAAGTCATATATTTCATCATAGGACACATTGATTTCACATATCACTTCATTCAAAAACAATGTTTTGCTTTTGTGATTAGTAAGGCTTCTATTTAGGAGAATCTTATGAAAATGTTGGTCCAAGCTACCCCTACGTAGGAGTACAAGCATTCCTTGGACTTAGTCCTTTAATAAGGAAGTACCAAAAGTGTCAATATAGGGGAGGCGGTGATTGGCTATAATACTTGCTTTGAGCAATTTTAAGCCAATTTGGACATTTACTGAAGTAGATGGCTGAAAATTCAACATGACAACTTCCACCCATGTCGTCTTTCTTTTTTTAATTGTTGTCCTACTTGCACCCTATTATCCTCACTCCCTTGCCTAAAGCCCCTTAATGCAACTTGGGAATAGGAGGAAAAAAAAGTGATGCAATATGAGGCTTTATGGTGTGGTGTGATAAGTTTTAAGAGAAACCTAAAAGTAATCTTCATCTTTTCTTGAGTATATTGAAAATTTCTACTCTGACACGTGGATATAAGCATTAAGCAAAACCATCTAAATTCATGTGTTTTTGTAAGATTTTATTTTAGGAAATTATTTTTAGATGTATGCTTTAGTTTAGTGTTCATTATATGTATTTGCTTAATATTTGACTTCCTTGGATTAGATCTAACACAGACATTTTTTTTTTTGAATTAGTGTTATGTACATCATAGAATTGCTTTCTTTCTACCACTTGATAATCATCTTACACTATATCAAACTTGATGCTCACAAATACTTAGATTTTCTAGAGACAATATTTCATAAAAAGTTGAAAAAGTTAAAAACTCGTATAATTTTAAAACATCTACAAAAGTTTTTAGTAAAATAATTACCTTTGTCATGGTGTTTAGGCCTGCTTTTGAGGAAGCATAAGCCAAACCTCCAGGTAGTTGCCCACGATTAAGACCAGCGATGGAAGATATATTGATTACAGATCCTCCTTGTTTTGCATCACGCATAAGCATGCAAACATATTTTGACACCAACCAAGACCCTGTTAGATTGGTTCTGATGTTTTGATTCCATTCCTCCTCAGTCAATTCCAAAAGATCCTTCACATTACCTACCAACGCATAATAGTTGCAAATGATAAACAAATTTCCGACATAATGACCACAAACTGAACAAAAGGATCGTGACAAACTTGATAATGTTTCACAAAGATCAGGTAAAAAAAACGAAGCTGGAACTGGTTTCTTTCTTTCCATTTTAAATTATTAATGAATAACATTTTGTACGTAAAACCTAAATGGCCCCAACCCTACAAGACAAGTTCCACTTAAACAAGCATTCTTGCTTTCTTTGTCAAGGATTTGTTTTCAAAAAAGATAAGATGGCCCAACCGAAGAACTAACATTGCCTTATTATGGCCACTAAGTGACATATATACCAATTATCTGTGTAACAGTATCAGTGGAATTATGTAAATAATCCTAAGCAGATTTACAGGGATCTAGAATGATTTATAGGGATCATATAGCCGACATCCAGAAGTGCTAAATGTCACCACAGAGAGAAGCATGGTGTCAGTTAGGCTATCCGCCTGAGTCCAGTAACCGCATCACCGACAAGTGGATAAGACGTGCCAACCAAAGATTCTGGAATTTCCTTCACGTGTCGGCACATGGGAGAGTATGGCTTTGGATCACTTCTACGACATCATGGTACCCGTCATAACCTAGTGTACAAGTGATTGAAGTGTTGGTGAAAACCTCAGATTGACTAATTTGCTCACTGTTGGAGCATCGTTGGTTGAGAATATTTGGTGAATTGATATGCTACTTTGTGGGAGGTTTTGTGCAGTATTGATGTTGATTGGTCAGTGATTTATTGCTTTGTCGATTACAAATTACAATGTTGGTGATTGGTGATAACATGTTAATTTGCATGGTTTCCTGTGTTTAATTCGGTTTATTTTTGAATCAATCCCTACTAAATTAGTATTTTTATGATTTAAATCTTGTCAAGGATGCAATTGATGAAAAGCAAGCTGAAAAGGGCCAAATTGAAAGAAAATCATTTAAATGGGGCCAAATCAAAAAGATAGAGGAAGCTAAGGATACATCAAATATTTTGACTTTGTAAAAAGCCAAAAATAAAAAATCTTAATTTAGTTTGTTTTATTTATTTTTATTTTTTTATTTTTATTATTTTAAATTTTATATTAAATTAGTTTAGGCTATTTTTAGTAAACCCCATGTATATAAATAGGGGCTTTTTGTTCTTCGAAAATCATCAATCAATTAATTCTTTTCCTACTTCTATTTGGAGTTAAATTATCCTTTTTGTCTTTTTCTTCTTCAATTTGGAATTGAATTATTCTTTTCCTTTCAATTTGGCGTTAACATTCTGCAACATTGTTTCCGATTCTTGTTTCTTTTCCAAAATTGGTCTAATTGCTCGCCAAGTACCTTTCTTTTCCTTTCTTTACCATAATCATCAAATCACCTTCCACAACTTACAAGCATGAATTAAGAGTATGACTTCGTCAACTCACAAAGTCAAATCAACACTAAGTCAAAAAGGACGTCGTTTGAGTTAGTGTGGTTAGACGTACAGTTGGGATTCCGAAAGGATCGATTGTCTAATTGGTTTTCCGTGAACACATTGGCGTGCCAAGTGAGGATTGCTGTTTGGTTCCGTCAAGGAAAGTAGTAACCGGATTTAAATGTCCCAAGCGCTTGAGGGCATTGATTCGAGCTAGGCTCTTCTAGAACGCAAAGCTGCTGGAGTTCTAAATCACGAATGTTTCGTAGGTTATTCGATCGGTAAGGGTTAGTTATAGGACGCTCCATAACTAATTTACACAAGGAAGAGCTGATGTCTGAGGCGTCCTTAGTAGCTATAACTAGTTTATTGGAAAAGAGGAGTTCATCTAATTTCGAGGATCGATTCAAAAACGGAAAAGTCCGTGCCTAAAGCTGAGCTAAATTTAATTGATTTATCTTCAAATTTACTTCACTGTTTTTTTATTTAATTGTTTTCAGCTTTTACTTTTTACATTTTTTTTCTCTCTGTTTATTTCAAGTTTCATATTTTATACCCCATACTTTTTGGGCAGGACAACTGCTCAGACATAAATCTGGTTCAGTAAACCCAATCTCTGTGAGATCGGCCCTACTCCCTATACTATTTAAATTTACAAATTAGGTGTATGATTATATTGGTGGAACCGGGAACCATCAATTGGCACTTGGCGTTAGCTATGGAACGATTCATTGGACAATTCATAGGAAAGTGCTTCGATTGAGGAAGCCTTTCCCTTGTTGTGGTTCGTACCATGTGAATAAACTATGATTAATATATGAAACTTGTCGAACGGAGCTCCTAAGCCTAGAACATCGGAGACTTTCAAAAAACGCCTCTATCTATTCTAAAATTTGTCAAAGAACACCTTTATCTATTCCATTGAAAATTAACATAGGAGACTTTCAAAAAAAAAAAACTCGGAGGTAATTTAGACCCTACTAATTTTCCAGCAAATATGATCGTGCAAAACTAATTAAGGAACAGGAAATTTTTAAATAACAGAAAATGGAGTACCTCTAACGCCAGCGTTATTTATCAAAGCATCGATCCTCCCAAAGGCATCCCAGGCCGCTTTCACAGAGCTCTGTATGGTGGATCCGTCAGCACATACATCGAGCTCGACGGCGAAAGCACAGTCTACGAGGGAGTTAACTCTTATGGCTTTAAATAAAAATGGGTAGACCAACTTAATAGTCACCCATCTATAAAAAATTTTTTGTCACTTAATTATTATTAAATTTTTTTTATCATTCAACTATTTAATTATATTTTTTTTCATCTAACTATTTTGAATTTTATAATATTTATATTTTTACGTTAGCTAGCTGATAATCAATTACAAAATATATTTAAATTGATACAAAGTACAAATAGATAAAAAAAATTAGAATTTAATAGTAAAAAACTCACAATAATTGTGTATGGTGAGACTAGAGAACAAAACGAATGGACCAACACTTTATATCTAATTTAATACTGTTAAGCATAGGTACAACATTGATAGGTAAGTATCAACATAGACATTTTTAAAGTAAAAGTATCATATTAAAAGATTTGATAAACTGTAGGGATCAAATGATGACATTATCCCATCTCTTGTAAATCGTTTCACTTGTCAGCTAACCTACCAGTACTGTTTGGGCTTGGGTCCATTTTGAATCAAAGTGGGTACAATCTCGTAGGGGAAAAGAAAGAGTTGCAAATATCATCGCTAATTTCGGATTAATGAAAGTGCTTGTAATGATTAATCAAACATACAGCTTTACTTTTCTAACTTTACAATGTCTTTTAATGGCCGACTCTCTCACTCAGTAGACAGTTCCGAGGTCCAAGTCTGCCATTAACATCGCGACATTTTTCATAATTTGTTAATCAAAAGAATCCCTTAGTCAACAACATTACTACCAGAAATGAAACTGAAGGATTGAAATAGATGGACAAAGTCTAAATAAAATATCAAGCTAAGTTAAGCCATAACTCATCCGTTTCAAAGAAATGACTCGTCCACTCCAAGTTCAGAGGCTCCTCGCTATAAGAATCGAACAAGCTATCATCACCATTAATGAAACAAGCTGTGGAGTTTTCATCTCTCTTGGATTCACTTACCTTACAATTCTCAAGCACCGATTCTTGCATTCTTGAACCTATGGTTTGTTTCTCATTTTGCTTCGTTTTCTTGCTCAAATGAGAATTCCAGTAGTTCTTGATTTCATTATCGGTTCGACCTGGTAGTCTTCCAGCAATCAAAGACCATCTGAATGATAATTAACGTCATATATATAATATATTCATTTCAATCATTAATTGATCAATAAACTCAGACACTTAATTATCACATCCACGACATAAAATATAAACTTACCTGTTTCCGAGCAGTTTATGTAGCCGTAATATCAAGTCTTCTTCTTGGTCCGAAATGTTGCCTCTCTTTATATTGGGCCTAAGATAATTCATCCATCTCAATCTGCAACTCTTTCCACTTCTGTTAAGACCTGGAACAAAGAGGAAACCATCAAGTACAGTTTCATAATAAAACCATCATTGTAAGAATTACACTTCAACATTTATTCTCAAATGAACCTGCTTTTGCTGCAACTGCTTGCCACCTCTTTGGACCATAAATTTCAACTACTTGAGCAAGCTTTTGGTCTTCTTCATCTGTCCAAGCTCCTCTGTTCACTTCTTTCTTACTGCATTTAGTGCTTATAGGAGGAGCCACTGGCATCTTCTTTCACCTTCTTCCTATATTTTCCACAAAACCAGAATTCTATTAATTAGCGCAGAGACAGAAAAGGAGATGGGTCTGCAACGGGATTGCAATGGAAAGGTTTATTTATGCAAGGTGGTACATATATATATAATATAATACATAAGTACCTACCATTCTAGGGTAGAATATAAACCCAAGGGATTCGCAGCCAACTAAAATAACCCATTTATTGGTCAAAGACGGGATTTAGAGACTGAAAGTTATTCCAAATTAGATTATCGTACGTGGCATAAAGACGTAAACAGTACCTCCACCTTCTATATATATTAATTGCATGTGATGTTGTAGTGGGGAAGAGGAGTGAATATGTATTACTGCAGTTAGTTCCCCAATCAAATTCGGGAGGTAAGAACAAGTAGCAAAGAGTCAAATTAAACGACAGTCAAAAACTTCATTTACGATCCGTGACCTCCTTGTCTGTGCCATGCAGGGGAATATACTCTAACTTTAAGCACATGATCCATCTTTTCGTTTTGGGGCAATATCATTTGGTTTTGATTTCCATCACTTATTTTAATGTTTTTTAAGAGGGTTAAAACCAAGTAACGTGCGCCAATAAAGTTATTAACGTGTCACACATGCAAAAGAGACCTTAGGTATTTAAGTAGCTTCTTATGTGTATATATATCTCTAATCTCACCAATCTAATTATTACGAGAAAAAATTGTATGAAATAGTAATTTTTTTTTTAATAATTTAATATTACATCAATATTTTAATTTTGAAATTTAGGATAAAATTACTTATCTAACATTGAACTATTGAAATCAATATTTTAATTTTGAAATTTAGGATAAAATTACTTATGTAACATTGAACTATTGAAAAGGAATAATATTTTTGTTCCATAAATTCCTTTCTCAATTACTATGAGTAATTTTATCGGAGTATATTTTAGTTTTTCGTCTATTTGAATGGTATAGTTTATAATAATGAAAGCGTTTCAATGGAATAATTATTTTTATGATTATACATAGTATATTCGGTTTAAAAATATGAATTCCTTTTGTTGGAAAATACTGCTTCATAAAATTCAATAGCAAATAATACTAAAGGAGAACAAACCCTTAATAGTAACAAGCAGACCCAAGGCTCTGAAAACATCAACAATCCAAAAGACTTGCACCAAAAATAGAAGAAACCAAAGCAATAAAAACAACCACCTCGGGGACAAATGGTATCAAAACCCTAAAGGCCAAAAAGAGCTTGAGAATTGAGAATTCTTGGCAGAAAGAAGAGAGGCTCTGCTTAAAGCCAAAGCCTTATAGCAAGTGTCAGTCACCAGTGCTCCATCTGGTGTGTTGATAGTGGCAATACTTACATCTAAGGTGTTAAGGATTCTTAGAATCAACTTCAGAATTATATACTCAAAATCTTACAACCAAGTCCATCCCTTATCCTGTAACTTATACACATTCTTACTTCATTTTAGGAGGGCCCGCCTTCTGTTCCTCTGCAATTTCCTTGATTATCACGTTCAGATTGGAAGGGAAGTCGTACTCCAGAAGCTAATCTTCCAACTTTTTTCATAACAAGTTGCTTCAAAAGTTGATACCTACCGTCTCTTTCCATAACTTCTTTCTCAGCACAGACCTTAAACTGAAAACTCATTTTATTTGCATTAAGCTTCTAAATTGATATATACAACTGAGAAGATTAACAAATTCCTCATTCATATCAGCTATGCTTTCTGGGAAATTTCACACTCCACGCCTAAATTCCTAGATGTTTTCTTCAATGTGGGACTTAGCTTCCTTGTTTGTAACACCATCCAGATGAACTAATGGGCTTTCATATGTGCAAACCTTTTTAATCAAGAAAACAAATAATAGAATTGAAGGGTGGAATTGATTATTTTAAGGATACAACAATTCTTAAAATAACAAAAACATAATGATAAAAATAGCAATATTAAGTTTTATATAATGTTTTTTCACAACATTATAAATTTCCACTGGATATTTATTCATTGATTACTATTCTTTTTTGAAAGTTATATTTATTCGAATAAATTTATTTAAATACAAATAAAAAATTATTATTATTATTTTTAAAAATAAAAAGAATAATTGTATATATAAAATTCATCTTTTGACCTAACAATAGCCCAATACATAAGCCCACTGGATAGGCTAGTTACCCAATTCAATTATCAGAAAATTCTTTAAACTTTATATATGTTTAGGACATTGTAAATTACTAATAGATATAGATTAGAAAATTACATAACAAAAATATTTACAAAAGCTTGATATTAAATATAGTAATGTTTATTATTTTATAAAAGAAAAAAGTTTTTGATAACTGCCTACTTGAGTTATGACCCATTGATAGGAGGTAACAACTCAATTAATTCTTTAAATGCAATATAGACAATAACTAGAGGGTAATCGAATCACCAACACAATTCCAAATTTATAATATTTTTCAAAATAAAATTTATCTACTAGTCATCTAATTTTCTCATGTATATTTTCCCCTTATTGATAATCAACGTCCTGTTGGATGCCTTTTCATTTGATTTGGCAGGAAAGCACGTCTAACAGGACGCATTATCTATTTTTCTCTTAAAAAACGACCTATTTCCCAAAACATCTAAAAAAATCAATCTAAAACCCTAATCATTTCCTAAAAACAGCATATATATCAAATTTACCCCTTTAATTTCATACTTTAATTTATAAGACTAGTATTTGATACATTGTAAAAGAATGGAAATATTTCATAAATAGAGTTAAGATAATAGAACATGTATTTTAAAATATATATTTGAAATATATTTAAATAAATAAATAAAACAGAAGTCAATTATTATTGTATCGATAGAAACTATAAGGTATGTTCTAGGATTTTTTTTCTTCCTTTGATTCGGAATTTTTTTCTTTTTTTTTTTTTGCTTTTGACAATTTTTTTTTACGTCAAACAAGCACATGAAAACAAGTAAAATATTCATTGTAAAATATTTTACATACAGTCTTGATATATGTTAACTATAACAAAAAAAGATGTGAGAATAATTTTTTAATTTTGAAAATCATTTTTACTGAACTGATTAAATATTTAGACAAATATAAATAATAATTAAAAAAAAAAGAAGCAGATTCTGAAATTCCATTAGGAGTTGAGAAGTAGATAAAACTCCGTTAATGAATGTCTTCAATGGTCTGTTAACCTAATACCGATAGGCTTTGGGTTTGGGTACAATCTCCAAGGAAAAAAGAAACAAAAAGAGTTGCAAATATCATTGCTAATATTGGATTAATCAAAGTGCTGGTAATGAATATCCATCCAAATATATTATTAAACTTATTTTCCTTCCACAAAAGTCTTCTTCCTTTTATCTTTTAATGGCAGACTCTGACTCAGTAGACGATTCCAAGTTCGAAGTTTGGCAGCAACATGATCACATTCACACTTTTCATTTCTCTACCTTTGAAAATATAGAATTCAATAATAATCTGAATTATACTTGAATAAGGGAAACATAACATTTTAATATTTGTTAATCCAAGGAAAAACCTTTGTTAACAGAACTGAAACTCAAGGATTTTACTTGGATTACCAACAAATGTAGATATCAAGCTAAGTTAAGCCATATCTCGTCTGTTTCAAAGAAATGACTCATCCACTCCAACTCCAGAGGCTCCTCGTTATACAAATCGAACAAGCTACTATCACCCTTGAAGCAAGATGTGGAGTACTCTTCATCTCTCTTGGACGAACCTTCTTCACTTGCCTTGTGTAGATGCTCCTCCCTTTCGCTTACCTTAGAATTCTCAAGCACCGGTTCTTGCATTCTGGTTTGCTTCTCATTTTGCTTTATTTTCTTGCTCAAATGAGAATTCCAGTAGTTTTTTATTTCGTTATCGGTTCGACCTGGTAATCTTCCGGCAATCAATGACCACCTAAATCATAATTAACGTCATATTAATTTCAGTCATTCACCAATAAACCCAGCTGACACTTACTTATCATAACCACGACATATATATATAACTAACATACCTGTTTCCGAGCAGTTTATGTAGCCTTAGTATCAGGTCTTCTTCTTGGTCTGAAATGTTGCCTCTCTTTATATTGGGCCTAAGGTAATTCATCCATCTCAACCTGCAACTCTTTCCACATCTGTTGAGACCTGAAACAAAGAGAAAAGCATCAAGTACAGTTTCAGAATAAAACTAGCTTAATATGATCTGCTTCATCGATCATTGTAAGAATTGAGTTGAACATGTATTCTCAAATGAACCTGCTTTTGCTGCAACAGCTTTCCACCTCTTTGGGCCATGAATTTCAACGACTTGAGCAAGCTTTTGGTCTTCTTCAGCTGTCCAAGCTCCTCTGTTCACTTCTTTCTTACTGCATTTAGTGCTTGTAGGAGCCATCGGCATCTTCTTCCACTTTCTTCCTATATTTCCCAGAGATGGGTGGTAGGGATTTGCAAAGCTATACTGGCAAGGATTATTTATGGAAGTTGATATATATATATATATATATGATTGTAGAATAAAGGGAATCTATTATATTTTATGTTCATACAAAAGATTACCAGTGCTACAATCCAGCGGCTGTTAAAGACATACAATATTATATATAATAAAATATAGATATATATATTAATTGCATGTGACGTTTTTAGTGGAGAAGAAGAAGAATACATGTAGTCTCTCAAGCTTGCATGTATAATTTATATATAATTAGCATCTGACGTTTAGTGGAGAAGAAGAATTGGAGTGCAACTGGGGGAATGAGCTCCTCTAGATTTGAGGACAACAAAGAGTCAAATTAAATGTCAGTGAAACCCATCATTTAAGTGACATGACCTCATTGTCTGTGTCGCGTCCGGGAATATAAAACACTAGTGTGAACTGTGAAGTAAAAAATTGTTTTTGAGTCTTTTTATTAATTTGTAATTAAAGTAAAGTCACTGAATCAAATGGGATAAATTAATTTGTTCTAACTCCAAGCACATGACCCATTCCTTTTATATATATCTTAAAAGGTCCTGAGATTCAGTTTCCGGTCATAGAAGCATGTTATATACGGTTGGAAGATAGAGTACAAAAGGATGTTGGTGGGATAAATCACCTAATCCCTGTAAAATGTAAGGGGTTTAGGTGAAAATTAAACAGCGCTTACGACATATGAGAGTGATGGATTTAGCATGTAATTCAGGAATGGTATCTTAGTGGATGTATATATATGGCTTGGAAGGGTCTGTCCTCTTGTACGTATCTTCAGATTCAGATATAAACGCCTGCTAAACTTAAACCCACTAGGCTACCTAAAATAGATATAATATACATTCAAGTATTCTAATATTTTTTTGGATAAATTACACCAACAATCACCCAACTTTGGGGTAGCTGACAAAACAGTCACCTAGGTTTCATTTCAGTCACTCAACTTTCGAAAAGTTACAAAACAGTCACCAACGTTATAAAAAAGTTACAAAGCAGTCACTAATTAACAGTTACCGTTAGGGTGTTAACGGAATTGCTGACGTGGCAAGTTAACCAGCTGATGTGGCAAGTTAACTTGCCACGTTGGCGAAGCGGCTGATGGGTGCTCGGTTTGGGGCGGGTTTAGGGAAAAAATTAAGTTGAAGGGTTATGCTTAATGTTTAGGGTTAGAAACAGATTAGAGGTTTAGGGGGTTTGGGGGAAAAAGAAAAAGAAAATCGATTTGGGGAAATTTTGGTTGTGATTTGGGGTTTTTTTAGGGTTGAAACTAATTTGGGAATCGATTAAGAAGGGTTTAGGGTTAGAAATCGATTCAATAATTGATTAACAGGGTATAAGAGTTTAGGGTGCGATTGTCTATTTTGTTTGGGGAGAAAAGAAGACGAAACCAGAAACCATTCAGTGTATTTGATTGTCAGCGACAATGGGCAATAAAAGAGAAGGTACCAGTGTTGTTACATCCACTTTAACGGGTAAGTTGTTGCATTTAGTTTTAAATTTTTTGGATTTCAATGTTGTTATTTCAATTTTAGGGTTATTTAGGGTTATTTCGGTTTCAAATTTAATTTCGATTTCTATTTCGATTTTGACTTCAATTTTTAAACACTCACCGCCATTATCAAATTGATGTTTATTGTGTACATCTTCCATTGTATTAATGCCATTATCAAATTGATTTTAATTTCGATTTTAATTTCGATTTTGATTTTGATGATTTTGATTTAGGATTTCAATGCCATTATCAAATTGATGTTTATTGTGTATATCTGCCATTGTATTAATGCCATTATCAAACTTATGTTTATTGTTTGTATCTGCCATTGTTCGGATGACATTATGAAACTGATGTTTGTTGTGTATATCTGATGGTTGTGTTTGTATTAAATTATTTTTGTATTGGTTGTTTATGCATGTGTGCATGATGTAAATGGTTGTGTTTGTATTAAATTATTGGGTATTTTGTATTGGTTATTGTTTGACGTAAATGGTTAAAGTGTCCGCCTATGTTGTCCATTTTTATTGATGAGTACTTTGTTTGGTAGGTTTAATTGGTGACAATCTTAATGAGAATGAAGAAGACATGTCTGGTAGTAATGTGTCTGGTAGAGATGTGTCTAGTAGTGATGCATCTGAAAGTGATAGGGATGATATAGGAGTTAGTTTAGATGGTTTAAACATGGATGGTATAGGAGTAGATGAACTGTGTGATAGTGATGATTCTGGGAGGTTAGATAGTGCACATGAATCTGACTCAGATGGCCAAAATTGGCCTGAGTTCAACCTAGAGACTGACATGAGTAATCCTAGACTTAAGGTTAGAATGTTATTTAAGTCTAAGGACAGTCTAAAAGAAGCTACCAAGCAGTATGGTAGGTTGAACAATTACTTTATTAAGTTTCCCAAAAATGATTTAAAAATGTTAAAGGCAGTCTGCAGTGAAAAATGTCCTTGGTTCATATGGGCTTCTAGACTAAACCCTAATAACCCTACTGACCAGACTTGGCAAATTAGGAGTTCAAACCCTAACCAAACTTGTTCTAAAGTATATAAAAATAAGAATGTAACCTCAGCTTGGATAGGTGAACATTATAAAGAAAAATTCATTGCTGACCCTGATTATTCTCTGAAATTATTACAACAAGATGTCAAAAGAGATTTGTGTTGCATAGTCTCACTAACCAAATGTAGGAGGGCTAAACTTAGGGCATTGGTATTAATTGAAGGAGCTTATAAGGCTCAATATGAGAAGATTTATGAGTATTTGTTGGAGGTTAGGACACAAAATGAGGGAACAACAACAATCTGTTATCTGGATAACAGATTGTTTCAAAGGATGTATGTCTGTCTGCAGGCATGCAAAGATGGCTATAGGGCTGGTTGTAGGAGGATAGTAGGTTTAGATGGATGTTTCTTGAAGGGCTACTATGGTGGCTACTTGCTTGCAGCTGTTGGGATAGATGCAAATAATGACATCTATCCTCTTGCATATGTTGCTGTGGAAAGTGAAAACCAAGCATCATGGCTTTGGTTCTTGGAGTTGCTTGCAATAGACTTGGAAATTGTGAGCTCGTACCAAATATCTTTCATGTCTGACAAACATTTATTCATTTTTTTATGTTGTTTCTATTTAGGGATTGTCAAAGAATTAAACTATTTTTTTTCTAATTGCAGGGACTTTTAGAAGCAATATGTATGTTGTTTCCTAATGCAGAAACAAGACACTGTGTTAGACACCTACATGCCAATTTCAAGAAGGCTGGTTTCCGAACAAAGGAATTGAAAGATTTGCTTTGGAAAGCTGCCAGAGCAAGCACTACAAGGGATTTTGAGGATACCATCGATGAACTGAGGAAAACCAATCAGCAAGCTTATGATTGGTTGAAGGAGAAGAACCCTACTCACTGGTCAAGGTCTCACTTCTCAATTAGGAGCCATTCTGACATGTTGGTGAATAATCTTTCTGAATCATTTAACAAGGTAAACCCCTATGTTTTATGTTTCTTACTAATCATTAGCAATTCACTAATCATTTATGTTGTTTACTGACAGATGATACTGGAAGCAAGAGGGAAACCTATTCTGACCATGATGGAAACAATAAGGACTAAGATTATGTTGCTTATTGTCAATAAGAAAGAAGAAGGTGACAAATGGAAAGGAATGTTGTGTCCAAATATCAAGAAAAAGCTGGATGTAAACATAAAAGAATCCTTGAGGTAAAGTTACCATTTTTAATCTTTTTGATGCCTTTATTGCTGACTTCATGTTGCCTTTATTCTGACTTCATATTACTGGTCACATGCTATTTTTTAATATGCATGCAGTAATTGTTGGTGTGTTGACTATTTTTTAATATGCATGCAGTGAGTATTTTTTTATAATATGTATATAGTGACTGTTTTTTTAGAGGTGTGTGTGTATCATTATTGGTGGGGCTGCTCAAAAAGTTATTTTAGTGATTATTTTTTAACCAAGCATGCTTTACTGTTTTTTAGGTGTGTTCCATCACATGTTTGGTGGGGACAAGTATCAAAGTTGAATGTGATCCTGGCAAACAAAGACATGTGGTGGACTTAGTTGAGAGTTCTTTGCTCCCCGCAGAAATTTGGATCTCACTGCATCCCTTGCATGCATGCATTGGCTGTCATTTATCTAAAAGATGAGTTCCCAGAGACCTATGTACAAACTCAGTACGCTAAGCAAACCCAGCTTCAAATTTACTCCAACTTTATAAGTCCAAAGAAGGGTCCTAAACAATGGGCCTCTTTGTCAAACATGTCGCGAATCTGCCTCCTACTCTAAGAAGACCACCGCGGACCTACTAAGGTGAGAAGGAAAGAACCTGATGAAACACAAACAAACAGTAGAAAGGTTGAGCAAGAGAGGAGTGGACATGAGGTGCATAAATGCAAAAGAATAGGCCACAATAAGAGGAGTTGCAAAGGGAAGTTGGCCAAAACATTCCAAAGAAGCAATTTGCCTTAAGTTTTAGTATACTTATGTTTATGAATTTGTTTGTGATTTCTCTTGTTCTGTAGGTCAAAAAAGACATAAAGTTGGTGTCCCAACTCAAAGAATGTGAGCTACCCCAAATCAAGCAAGAGAGTACTCCAACTCAACAGTCGCCTCAATTCGATTACCTCATCGCCCCAACTCATCAACAAGTTGCCCTAAGAGAAAAGCTCCCATTGAATAGAAGACCAACCACTGTTAGATGGATGCCTTCTACTCAATAGTCATCCATGACAGACCATTGATTAACCAGAAACCAGATAATTACTTTGTTAACTTTTTGAAAATGTATAAATTTGTCTGCTACTGATATATTAACTTAGGCAGATAATTTTTTTTATAAATTTGCCTATGATTGCTATTGTTGATAAACTTCGGCATATAGTCATTGAAATTTTTTGTAAATTTCCCTACAATTTACATCTGTTCACTTGTGTTGAATTGTAGGAAAATTTGGCAATATTTTGCCCCAATTCCTTTTGTAAACAGTTTGGCTTTTTGGCCTTAATATATGAAAAATACATATGTGTTTTTCCATCTGTTATCTCTTATCCATACTATTTTTGTTATCTTCTGCATTTTGAGTTTTAAGAAATACATTTGTAATCAACATTAAAAAATGTTGTTATCTTCTGGTTTGTTATCTCTTATCTTCTGCATTTTGAGTATTGAGAAATACATTTGTGTTTTTCATCTATTTGATTTCTTCAGAAGCTGATAGTGTTTGCGTTTTTCCTGACAATTTATTTGTTTTTTACTGTTTCTCGATGCCATGTTCAGTTGTGAGTAGTGCATGTTGTCTCTTATCATGATTTACTGAATTATTGTGGTTTTGAACTTGTAACATTGTGTTTCTCATTCTTCCTTGTTTGTTTGCTTATAAAACTGAGGGAAAATAGGTATTGCAAGGTGTTGTATTGTTGTTCTGACTTTTAGTTACGAAAAATACTTGCTCAACTAAGTTAAAGAGCGTTTTTGTAAGCAGACAAGAGGATCTTTATCCTTAAGTCCTAAAATAGAAGTTAATATTTTAGGTCCTTTTGTTATCTTTTTCCCCATTTTGAATTATGGGACCAAGGAATCTTTTTCCCCATCTATTATCTTCTAACTACTGTAAGCAAGAAAAACACAACAATATACCAGCAGCCATGTATAACATATGTTAAGCAACAATATACAATTTGTAATCAACAAAAATATCCCATTTCAATTCTTTCAAGTGTTTGTAAACAACAACATGAGCTGGTTAGCCATGTATACTAGCAACCATGTATACCAGTAGCCATGTATAACATATGTTAAGCAACAATATACCAGCAGCCATGTATACCAACATAACCAACAATATACCAGCAACAAAATTACAAAACATAAGCTGGTTTTCAATACTAACAACAACAACATAAGCTGATTTTTAAGGTTTAAAAACAACAACAACATAGTTATAAATACAAGCACAAAAAACCAGGTTCTTCTCTCCCTCCTCCTTGCATCCTCCAATGTCCTCACTTTTTTCAGAAGACCCAACAACACAATTCGTGAACGGGTCGTCAATGACGGATCAAACCAACTGAAAAACCGACATGGTTTTCGAAATCCAGAGCCAAATTTGTTACACCCAAAAAACCTCCTACATGGGTTGTCATTGGACCAAGATGTGTTCAACTTGGTTGGGTTTTCACAATAGCACACCGGAATCACTTCAGGCATCTCCATTTTTCCTCTTCTCCTTCTTCTTCTTCTCATATTCTTCTTTCTCTTCTTCTTTTTTTCTCTAACCCTAAAATGTGTTGGTAGTTGTCTTGTGTTGAGAGAGTAACCGGCCCACCGGACGGGCGGTTTTACACCAACGACGCCGTCACCTGCCATGTCACTTTGCCGTGACGTCTGTGATGGAAAACGGCAAAAAGGACTATTTTGTAACTTTTCAAAAGTTGAGTGACTGAAATGAAACCTAGGTGACTGTTTTGTCAGCTACCCCAAAGTTGGGTAACTGTTGGTGTAATTTACTCTTTTTTATATATATATCAAAGGTGAAACTTAAACGAGGTGATATAGTATACATTCAAGCAGGGACGGCGCGAAAGGCAGGCAGGGGTAAATTTTTATTTTAGTCCCTTGAAATTTTTAAAATTATAAGTTAATTTAGTGGTAGAAATATATTTTGGCCTCTCCAAAGATGATTTTTTTTTTTTTTTAGTTTGATCCCTTTCAAATTCTAAATTAACAAGCATATACAAATTACATATACTCCAAAGGTAAACTTCTAGCTTCATCATACAGTTAAGATGGTTCTTTATGGCTAAATTTTGCTATTAATTCTTGTATTAGATGTGGGTTTTGTCCATATACTTCAAAATGATAAAAAAATAGTTTCGATATTTTTTGAATCAGTCAATTTTAGTTAGTGTATTCTTCAAATTTTCAAATTTTAATCTTAAACCAAACAGTAACAATTAAATTCAATTGATTAAATTTGGTTATTGATTTTGTACTATGCATAAAGTTGTAGACTCAGTTCATGTTTTTCAATTGGACCATTTTTTAGTCCCTACTTTTCAGATTTTAAATTGCAATCTTGGCACAAACGATAACGATTAAATCTATTAACGGACTTTTTTTATGAGTAAAATGTGAAAGTAGCTAGTTAGCTAGCACAACATTGCACATGTAGTAATATATTTGTCGCATCAAAATTTAAAAATAGCAAAACTTAATAAATTTAAAATGGACCATTTAATAAGGATTACAATTATAAAATTCAAAAAATAAAAGTACTGAAATTATCAAATTAAAATATAAAATTTAAATTTACAACTCTCTTTGTTTTCATTCAATGCCTTCTGATTTTGGATTGAAGCAATTTTTATTTTCCAACTATTTGTGGAAATTAAGAGATAATGGTGCGTCAATCTTTTGTAGTGATCAGCACGAAAGGCAATCATAGAAACATTTTAATCGTTATAAATATAAAATTTGAATTTGAATATATAGAAACAGAGGTTCCAAGTTGCAAGCACCCACATCCCCGTCATGATTACTGATATATGTAACGGTGATCATGCGTGTAGTAAATTAATTCAATAAATTAGGTAACAGCCGGTTTTTTTTACTTATTGTGGGTTTAGTTAGAATAATGATGACATTTATCTAACATTGTAGTTTGGGAACTAATATTCTTAATCATCTCCAGAAAACTCGATCCTACACCACACCCACTTATGATCCAATGGTTTGTTGTAAAGTCAATAAGCTTTGAAACAAGAAACTCAAGTGGAACTAAATATTTTTTTCCTTTTTGTAACTCAATTTCTCTTGCCAGAGTCAACACCCATGCCTTAATAAGCTTTACATTGGAGTGTATTATACTGTAAGAAGATATTACCACTTACAACTTAAAATTTTACATCAATAAACAATTTAAGCAGCATATAACTCATTTTTCACTACACCAATGATTAATTGACACAAATTATAATTTGTTGACTATATAACCAAAAAAAAAAAGTTATTTTTAATTTGTAAAATGGTTATATCCCTAAAAAGATGGGACACGTGGTGGGTTGACAAGTGGTCTGCAACCGACTCCTATTAAGTTATTTGGGTCCCTTCGTTGGATTAGCCTATCAACGGTCTGTGACATACCCCTCATTAAAGCCAACTAAGTTTAATTGTCCCATACGACCTCAATGATAAGAATGTTAGAACATGACAACTAGACTTAATTATGGATCGGGTTTGGGTCATGTCGGTGTCACATTTTAGGCCTAGGCCCGTCCTAAAAAGGGCTTAAAACTTTTTTCAAGCTCGATCCAGATAAAAAATACTAAAATCGAGCCCGACCCGGTCCTCCCGTATTAATTTTTTTATATAAAAATAAATTTAAAAAATATAATACATCAAAAACACTAAAAATATTAAAATAAATGTTTCTCAACAAATTGAAAATACATTAAGAAAAAGTTTTATACTTAAATAATACAAATATAGTTACAACTTAGCAAGCAAACCTCTAAAATAGTAGCAAAACTAACAATAAAATAAGAGTTATACAATATCTAAATAATAACAACAAAATAGTAGCAATATAATAGCAAAATGACAGCAAAACAACAACAATAAAAATAATTTATGCATATTCGGGTCGGGCCGACCCTAGGCAAAAAAATTACCCGAGGCTCGACTAGTTTAGAAAACGGGTCTTATTTTTTGTTCAAGCCCATTTTTTGGATCTATATTTTTGCTCAAACCCTCCCACTTTTAGGACAGGCCTTCAAACCTAGTTAGGTGGCCCGACCTAAGAATAGGCTAATGACAACCTACGATATTGGCAATACCACACAGTACATGCCATGGTGACACCTGACCTAAACAACATTGGCATCTAGCCAACCCACATAAATATTCAGGTTATCATACGATTTACTACATGGCACTATGAGACAAGGAGTGACTAAACCTGATCATGTGTTGAGCCACCCGCCTAGGCTCAAAGGCCCACTCGAAAAGTGAGAGGATTTTGGAAAAAATATAGGCCCGAAATATGAACTTAGACCAAAAAAAAAAAAAAAACAATGCTCTTTGTAAACAGCCCATTTTGCCCGGGCTTGTAACAAACCAAAACCAAAAAACAAAATAAATAATGTCCAGTCCATTTACAATAAATAGGCCTGAAGCCCGAATCCAGTACCCTAAACAAGACTACCTGATCTAAACCCATGGCCCAATACCCACTTACAGACCCTAAACTAACCCATTATACCCTGACCCATAACCTAAAACCATATAGGGCCCAAACGGCCCAATGCCTAAGCGAGTCCCAGCCGACCTAGGGTTTTCTGAAACCCTCGCGCCGCAAGCAGTCTCGCCCCAGCCTTCGCGCCATAGCCTCGCGCCCTAGCCCCTTTTGCCCCGCAAGCCAGGCCAACAGTCACGCCGCACTCCTCGCACCCGCGCCAAGTCCTTGATCGCACCACGATCGACGCCCGAATCGCGCCATCATTGCCTGATTCGCTGTTGTTCGCCTGCACAAAAGGAAAGAGAATCAATAGCAAACATGTCAACTTTCTTTTTTTCCTTTTTCTATTTTGCTTAGTTCAAAGGCTATAAAAGCCTTACAAAGATTTGTAAAAAGGGGGAGGCAAAAAAAAAAAAATACACTCACAGACACAGAGAGAAACAGATACAAAAAAAAAAAAAGAGACAGGGAGGATACACACGGATATTCAGAAAGAAAAAAGAAATAAAAATACAACTGAGGTGATTTTCGAAAGTTTATTCGCATTTTTTTTGATTTATTTTGCTACTAAAATAAAAAGACAGATACCTTTCAAACTCGCACTGAGAAGGGTAAAATTTGGGCCACTGCATGTGGCGTCGCTGCGGCGGCGCGTGGGGTATACGCGCGTTGATCCTTGACAGGACCCTAGCCTCCGGACGTAGGAGGGGAAGAACCTGGAGAGCATTTTTGTTAAGTTGTTTTAGTTTTTTTTTTTTTTTAAATGAATGGGGTAAATGATTTTTAGTAAAAAATTTAACTTATATAGTAAAATCAAAACGACGTTGTTTTGGCTTAGAGCAATAAGCATCAAAACGACGCCGTTTAGCTTTACCCGAAACCCGACCCGATTTAACCCGAAGGATCCGCGTGTTTTTGCAAAATGGATTATTTGCGCTTCCAGCCCTTCCGCATTATTGTATCTTTACAATTACATCTAATTGGCATTTTCTTTATTTTTAAATCGGCCCCAAAATTATGGTATTTGTTTCAATTTGGTCCTCTAGGCCTTTCCAAGGCCAGAGATAGAACGACACTGTTTTGAAAAAAAGGATTAATTACCCAATAAATCCCTGTGTTTTCAGGCGCGTTCTGATTCAATCTTTTTAATCTGTTTTAATTACTGTTTAACCCCTGTTTCTTTATTTATTTTTAATTTTCTTATTTTATTTCATTTTTAAATCATTTTAATTATTTCATCATATTAAATATCCTATATTTATTAATTTACTAATAGTATAAAATTCATATTTGCATTTATATATTTTATATATTATCTTTATATATATTTAATTATTATTATATATTACTTGACTTAATAGTTTATATATTATTTTATAATTTATATATTATTTATTATATTTTTAATTTATATATTATATAGTATTATATTATATTATATATCATTTTTTAAATTTTGTTTTGTATAAGCTATTTATATAACTTATTTTATTTATATTATTTATTACATATATAATTTTTATGATTAATATATTATCTTTTTAATTATTATATATATTATTTACTAACTATTTTTATCATGCATAATCTTTATATATTATTATTAATTATTTTATATTATATTATTGTTATTTTTTATTATTCTATATTATTATTACTTTATTATTTATATAGATATGGAATGTTAGTACGTCATAATTACTTCTGATATTTATGTTTGATAATGTATAAATGCAATATTGTCACATGGTTATTGTTTAAAATAAAAATTACGTTTTTGCAAAATTAAAATTTTATCTAAAGGTTTTTTTAATAAGACAATGTTTTGGTATTTAGAAATTCGGGAAATAATGCCCAATCGTGCTGGGTGTCGATTTTCCGTTTGGCTAAATAACTAAATATCATTTTAACAAGTTTTATAAATTATGAGATGATCTTAGTTATGAGGGTTTAAAAATATCATGTCCAATCGTGCTGGATGTGATGTTTATATTCTTTCGGATTGAAGAACTCTCAAATTTTAAATCAAAATTGCTCGAAGTTTTATAAAATTTGAGATGATCTTAGTTACGAGGGTTTTAAAACATCGTGTCCAATCGTGCTGGATGTGATGTTTATATTCTTTCGGATCGAAGAATTCTCAAATTTTAAATCAAATTGTTCGAAGTTTTTTTAGAAATCATATTTTTAAATACTTTTAAGTTTCAAATATTTGACATGATTTTATCGATTAGGTACTAATTTTTGGGCGTTATGAGGGTGCTAACCCTTCCTCATACGTAACCGACTCCCGAACCTGTTTTCTGGTTTTTCGTAGACCAAAATTAAATGTTTTAAATAAAACGTTTTACAAGGTGATCCAATCACACCTGAGTAAAAAGGGATTGGTGGCGACTCCCATTTTTGTTTTTAAAAGTCGACCCCGTTTAAAACCGATTTTAAAAATAGCTTCGACACTCTTTTTCTAAACAGGTCAAGCCTCGCTATGATTTTTTGCCCGAGCCTAGCCTGAATCAACCTAAACTTTTTTTTTTCTATTGTTGCTTTGTTGCCATTTACGCTATTATATTGCGATTATTTTGTTGTTATTGTTTAGATATTGTATAACTGTTATTTTATTGTTAATTTTGCTTTAATGTTATTTAAGTGTAAAGACTTCTTTTAATACATTTTCAATTTGTTAGGAAATATTTATTTTAATATTTTTAGTGTATTTAATGTATTATATTTTTAAATTTATTTTTATATAAAAATAATATAAAGTAAATATAATTCAGGTGATCAGCTGAGCCAAATTTAGATTTAGCATTTTAAATCTGAACCAAGCTTGGATAGAATTTTAAACTCATTTTTTAAATAGACTTAAAAAACGAGTTTAGAATTTTGCATTCATAGAACCCAAACTCCCGCTAGGTGTACGAGGGTAGGAGGATGTTGTCGTTTCCCACCATCTCCATTATTACCATCTTTCCCTTTTCCCTTCTCTTTGTCCTCAAGAACCTCTTCCTACTCCCCTTTCATTAATTCTCCGACTTAGTTAGATGAATCGCTACTCTTTCTTTGACCATTATCTTCTGTTTGTTGATAGTAATCAGTATCAACAAAAATAACTATAAAAAAAAATTATGTTTTAATAATTACATCAAAGTAGAAAAAAGAAGTGATATAAAAATCTAGTCAAACAGGACATCTTAACTCAATTATAGCGCAAACCACCATTCAAAGCCCCATATACTGACTTAACTGATAATCCCCCCAACTCTTTTATATTTTAAATCCAAATCTGGGTTTGAGTTTCCTTTCTTGGTAAAATGATTTTTAAATACAGCTGACTGAATAGCCAAACTTTTAAACTCAAAATTCAATTAAATATCAAAGATTCACACAGCAATAAATTAGTATTTCATAATAACAAGGCAGCAGCAACTTTCAGATTCACCCATCCCCTCACTCTTTTGTCATTGATGAAACAGACGATTATTTTTTTCTTCACATTTATGATTTTTCTTGTATTTTTCTCATGAACCATGCATCCATAATTCTAGAACATGCCAAAATGCATGCCCAACAAGCCCATTTGGAGCAAATTGAACTTGAAATTTAACCCAAAAGACTGCATCAATAACCTTGTGAGACGATTTCCTTTTTTATTTTTTATTTTTTTTATGATTAATTACTAGTTTAAGATTATCCTATGCTAAAATCAGAGATCATAAGATTAACTAATAGACCTTACAGGTGGGGGACTACTTGAAATTTTTGCAGATTCAACATGTTGCCATTATTAAAGTTTTTCCCCCCTCATTTATATGGCTTGATAATTGCGAGGAGAAATATCATAAAATTACAGAGAATAAAGTGGGCCATAAACTGAAGATGAAGCCATCATAGCAATTGCTCCGAAGAACTGAATAATGATGGGTAGAAAATTTCAAACCATTGTGAAACAATATTGTGATTGGGTAGCTAGCTACATGTCATTGAGAGCTTTGGCCCTGGTGGGATTTTCCAAGGCATAGGGCGACAAAATCTTTACTTAATAATTCCCAAACTCGAATCATATCCCATAGCAGGAGTGCAAAAATGTTGCTCAGCCATCCCAAATCAAAATTTGTGTCATGTTGGATAATATTTAAAATTGTTAGATTAAATGAACGAAATGAATTAGGGTTGTGACACTGATTATGAAATAAACAAAAAAATTGAGTTGAAGGGAAAGGGAAAGGGAAATCTGCTTTTCATTCATGACAAAATATCCATGGAATCAAAGGACACATCTGAAATCAAATGGTATTTGGATGTAATGAAGCAAAGGTGGAAAAATAATGGCATTTTTTTGGATTCTATAGGCATCATAAAATCAGAATTTTCATCTCACTATATATTATTCTTCAGCATTATATCCAAAGCCAACTCCATTACATAAACGTGGACATTCACTCACAAGTGACAAGATAATGTATTCACAAGTTGCCATACATGTTCATAAACTGCAACAAATCATGTCTTTTTACATTATTACAATATACCAACACTTTTTGTTAAGGAAAGCAAATAGAGTTATGGACTTGTTGGGCTCATTGTTTTTGGTTCTATTCTCCTCATAAACAAAAAAAAAAAAAAAGCAGCAGCAGTAGTGATGTTATATAAGATTCTCATCCCCCAATATTCAACCTTAACTATGATGTTTATTGTCTTATCTTACTTCGGAAACATGATATCTTAACAAAATAACACCACAAGATTTATATATATCCCACACGGAATCTATTACCCACCCAAATTTTGGTCAAGAAAAATCAAAAAAAGATTTCTAAAATTTCTTTAAAACTTATATATATATAAGATTACGAACAGTACAATATCTTTGAAAGTTGAAACAAATATGAATGTTCCAAATACATGTACCTAAAAATTTTGAATTACCCTTTCTTTTTTCTTGGTATAAAATCATATTGTATGATGGAAATTGAGCATATATGCCTTATTTTTCTTCTGAAGTTAGTACTAAATAAAACCATTTCGTTTTCGAATAGATTTGCATGGCATCATGCTTAAATCTTTCTTTGGATCATATACACAAATTGCAGTAACCAATTTGTCAATGCTTAAATGAATCTTATATTATTAACCGTATAGACTATGCTCCATCGTTTTATATATAAAAATCATACATGTGTTAACCAAAATATAAGATGGAATAACCTTGAAAAACATAGTTTATTGTAATAATATGAATATGTAAGTTGCAGATAAGTGAGGCTGTTATTAATGTAATTTAAGTTTAGATAAGCAGATTTTAAATAAAAATGTGCCGACGTTTGAAGTTTGAACAAGTCTCAATCAGAAGAACGCATATATTATGAAATGAAAAAACAAGGTGTTGGAATGGTAGTGACACTCAGACCAAATTTCACAATATTGCCAAATCGGGGCTCAATATTTTTTTAAAACTCCAAGGATGTAAATTCTGAAAAGGTGGCGCAGATAAGTTTGGTATCAATGGCGGGCGTTCAAAGCAAATCAATAATCCAGATTTACCTTTGAATTTTTAATAATGGGTCGTTTCAAAAACTGTTTCACTATCAGTTAGTCACTATTCACATTCAATGAACGGATAAAATAAAATAAAATATAAAATGCTACTTTTCTTAAGCTAATACGCAAAGTGACTTTCGAAAAGGATGCATTCTATGGTACATTATTAAGACATTTATACGAATGTGTAAATTTTAACTAATATTGTTTGAATTAAATTGGATTCATCGGTGGTGGAATTAGAAATTTTTTTTTATATGTCTATTAAAAAAGTATTTGTTAATTACAAGCTTTAAATTTACTCTATATCCAAATAAAAATCGAACTCTAAACTTCTATTTAAGGTAATAAAAATCCTTATTATATCACCTAAGAGCTTAGTTAGCCTAATAATTTTTTAAACCTCATAAAAAAAACCTTCATTTTAGCATTATTTAAGGCCCTCCAATTAACTTCCAAAGACGGCTCATCTTTACAGTGCTCTAAAATCTAAATAAACTAAAACTACCATTTCTTTTATTTGTCTCTTTTGCTTTTGCATACAAAGATGATAGCTTACTTGGGGCGAATCGTACACGACAACGACGCCGAGTCCAAGCTCGACGACGATGTTTCCAGCATATCTAAATCCCTCGACCTCCAAGGCAGCATCGAAAACGGTGATGTTAGCAGTTTAGCCAGTAAAGATTTCGGTGGTCTTTATTCGGTTAAGCCCTTGTTCTTAATCAAACCCTCTGGAGCGGAAGATATAAGTCGGGTCGTTAAGCTCGCATCGAGGACCTCCAATTTGACGGTGGCGGCAAGGGGTAACGGCCACTCAATTAACGGTCAGGCGATGGCCGAGGGGGGGCTCGTGATAGACATGCGTTCGACGGAGAAAAACTATTTCGAATTCTTGCCAATCAATGGCTCTCATTATATCGATGTTTCCGGCGGGGCATTATGGGAAGACGTCTTGACACGGTGCGTCTCGAGGTACGGCTATGCTCCGAGGTCGTGGACCGATTACCTCAGCTTAACGGTGGGTGGGACTTTATCTAACGCTGGCGTTAGTGGACAAGCTTTCCGTTATGGTCCGCAAACGTCGAACGTGACGGAATTGGAAGTTGTAACTGGAAAAGGAGAAATAACGGTTTGCTCCGAAACGCTAAACTCCGAACTCTTTTTCGGAGTCCTCGGCGGGCTTGGTCAGTTCGGTGTTATTACCCGAGCAAGAATTAAGCTACAACAAGCTCCAGACATGGTGGGTATTTCTGTTTTAAGAATTAAAATAATTCTTGTTATTCATATTCAAATTTTCTACATTTTTTAATTTGAAGTGCATGAGCGACACGTTTCCGCTACGTAATTTAGCTATGTTATTTATTTTATTTATTTGTATGATTAGGTAAGATGGATAAGGGTAGTGTATTCTGAGTTTGAGGAATTTATTCGGGATGCTGAGTTTCTGGTGACTCAGAAAGAAGGCGAGTCGTTTGATTACGTGGAAGGGTTCGTATTCTGTAACAATGATGACCCGTTCAATGGTTGGCCATCCGTGCCATTGGACCCGGGCCATGAGTTCAACCCGGCTCATATCTCTCAAACCGCCGGCTCAGTCCTCTACTGCCTCGAAGTGGCTTTCCATTACCGCAACAGTGACCACCCAACTGTAGATACGGTAACAATATTTTTTTTGGTTTATTCATTAATCTCCTGCATCATGGACTAACTAACAAGTTTGAACCTTGATTGCTAACCGTCGATGACTGAGTGGGACATACATGATTTCTCAGTTGCATACTGAGTTTTTAGTTTTGACCTAGGCGTTTACTAAGTGGATCCCATATAAAACGGTTGACAAAGAACATCAAAAAAATAAATTCGTGGGGTCCTATCATCGACTCTGTTGTCGCCGGACAGTGAAAAAGAATGTCAAAAGAAAATCTCCGAGCTTTCGCACACCGTCAGCGATGGAGGACGGCCTTATTCTACTCCTCCATCGGATTTTCTGACATTCAAAATAAAGTAGTTGCCGAAACTGCCAAACTTAAGGGGTTTAATTACGAGAATGGGACGCTACTGTAACTATTCCTTATATGAATGAGATTTTGGGTGGCGTTTTGGTCCCCCACTGGCACAGTTCCGGAAATGGCCTCAAACACCCCCATCACAATCATCTATTATGGAATCTATGTAATTCACAAGTGCCAATTTGGTTTAAACAATGGAATGACGATATTGTCCTTGACTTCCTTCTATTTTACTGTATTCCCTATGCAGGCCGTAAACGGGCTTCTTGGACGGCTACGATTCGTTGAAGGGTTGAAATCCCAGGTGGACTTAAGCTACACGAAGTTCTTATTGCGTGTAAACCGAGCGGAGGAACAAGTGAAAGCCAATGGCACTTGTGATGGTCCTCACCCTTGGTTGAACCTCTTCGTGTCTAAATCGGACGTCGTTAATTTTGATCGGACGGTGTTTAAAACGATGTTGAAAGATGGAGTCGGTGGGCCCATGCTGATCTACCCTCTTCTGCGAAGCAAGTGAGTAAAACTCCCCCTTATTTATTTTATGGACCCCCTATGTCAAAACTGCATGTCTGTGAGCTTCTTGTGGTTAAGATTTTATGCTTTCCGAAAGAGGTCAAATAATTTCTTAACAAAATTTTCCCAATAGAGTCAATCATATAGAGGGACCCACAATATTATATCATATGGCCGCCTACAACATCAACCTATCCCTAAGCAAACTGGCGGCTGTAGGACCGTCTTACTCTGTGCTCAACTGTAACGGATAATATCCGTCCTCGATAATTTGTGCAGCCGGCGGTGGTGCTCTCAGACCAGTAAAAAAAAGGGTAACCGTA
This sequence comes from Gossypium sturtianum, assembly GCA_025698515.1. Classification (NCBI taxonomy): domain Eukaryota; kingdom Viridiplantae; phylum Streptophyta; class Magnoliopsida; order Malvales; family Malvaceae; genus Gossypium; species Gossypium sturtianum. The sequence continues at coordinate 169,764,459 of CM046955.1, forward strand.
TCGGTTTGCGGCGTAAAAAATTGAACCAAGCAACCAGATCTTTTGACATGCATTGCTGCCGCCCCACAAAAGGAAAACTGAGATTCTTTTGTCCCAACTTCCTCAATTATAGAATAGGATAAGATCGTCGTGACCCAATGACATGCAATCCTACGTGTCTTTTTGCAGTATATAGTTACATACCTTATAAAAGCCTGTCATTTATTTCATTCAAATTTGGATAAATGCAGTGAAAAGAGAAATGCTTGATTATCAGAATAAACAATTCATTTCTAGTTGGCGTGACAATGATGGGATATGATGAAAGAATGTTTTTATTTTATAGAATAATGAATAAAAAAGGGGCAGATATAGAGCATCATTTATTGGTGCTGCTTTCATCCTTTTCCATATAAAATGGATAGGTATATATGATTATCTTGTTCTTCTAATATGTGTGTGTGGTTGCTTTCAAATGTGTTTTTTCAGATGGGATGATCGAACGTCTGTGGTGTTACCCGAAGGTGAAATCTTCTACATCGTGGCTTTGCTACGCTTCGTTCCCAATGGCCCATCTGTTGAAAAATTGGTTGCTCAAAACCGTGAGATTGTAAATTGGTGCATCAAAGTGGGTTTGGATTTCAAGTTATACCTCCCTCACTACCAATCAAAAGAGGATTGGGAACGACATTTTGGGAATCGATGGTCAATATTTGTGGAGAGGAAGGCTAGCTTTGATCCTATGGCCATACTTGCACCGGGGCAAAATATTTTCAGGAGGGACGACCCATCAAATATCATAATTAGTAGGGAATTTTAATTTTTGCATATCATCACATTTATCATCTTTAATGTTTCCCCCTAATTAATTTGTGGGTTAGGTCAGTTCCGTTTCAAATGATTGATGACAATGAATGTTGCATTATCATTGTAAAGGGGAAAAAAATCCTCGTCAAATAATTTGGATTCTTTTTTAAAAGAATCAAAAAAAAAAAAAAAAACCTCCAAAAAAAATTTAAATTTGAGTTAAAACTTATTATATATACGATTCGTTTTAATTAAAAATCTAAACTCGGCCAATAATCTAATCGACTAAAGACTGATTTAACTGTTATAAAGTTTTTTCTTTAATCTCAAAAAGGGGCATCATGCTGAAGCTACTTCCATTTGCCTCTGGACTTTATTTTTTATTCAGGTCTCTGTCATTCGTATATATAAACTAATTAATTTGGACCGTTCAATTCATGTCATATCTGAGATAATAATTAATCTCAAGTGGGATTTAATGTTACAATTCTAGAAAATTTGACTTCAAACTCTAAAATTACATATTTTAAAATTTATGTTCATTTCTTTTTTCAATAAACATCATTTTAGGAGTTAAAAAGTATAAAACTCGAAAAAGTGCATATCAAATTCACTTTTCATAAAAAAAAATAAAAAAATCTTCCCATTTATTTATTTATGGCAATAACTTTCAAAAAAAAAAAAAAACTTTTAGGTACCAATAAAATTAAGCTATGTCATCAAATTTTAAAGAAATAAAAATAAAAATATACACACATCCATAGATAATCTCTTCTCTAACTTAAATTAACTTTAATTAAATAATTTAAAAGAAAAATAATAACACATAATGCAACAAATTTCTCTTTCATTATATGCAGTTGTTTCAGCTTTAAAATATTTACTACAAACTTAATTTGTTCAAGTTTCGTGAAGAAAGGGATATGGAAACATGGAAAACGAAAGATGCACTTTTTTACTGGAATTATAATGGGAACAACACCCTTCAGGTGCATAAGGAAACGGTTTAGGCTGTGAAAAAAATTATAAAAACATTAACGGCAAAAGTCATAAAAACATGAGTTCATTACTTTAATAGAATTTTGTGGATCAAAATGGCAAAACAATAAATATTATTCTCAAGAGTTCAGAGAAGCATGCATGTGAAGGTTACAAGAGGAAAGGAATCGTGTTTGCTATGAAATTGAATTTCTAATTAAGTTTGACTCTTTATTTTTAAATAATTTGAGGCTGACTATGAATATTTTTATGTTTTGACTTGATTTTATTAGTGTCTAAAAACTAAACATTTTAATATCATCCTAATACAAACTATTCTCTTTCATTTATTTATTCCTTAAGCATTAGGTTTTCTTAATTGTTTGAATGTCGAAACAATGCAAATCGAATCTACTTGGTTTCCTTTTTCCTTTTTCCAATTTCCACTTATAAAAAAGAAGAGAAAAAGTTAAAAAGGGAGGGGGTCCAATAGCAACTTTAGAGTTTCATTACAAGATCATGATTTATTGTAAGATATCACATGTACCAACCAATCATTGATGGCTCCGTCTAACATTTGTTGAGGTACTAGCCTACACAAGAGAAGATAAATTTTTATACATTACACTAAGAAAAAGATGTGGTACTTTGCATGCATTCGATCGAAATTAAGTTTGGACGGTGTTAGTGGTTGTATTTCTATTATCTTTACTTTTCAATAAAATTGCTCTTTTTTCTTGTCACGGTCTAATGAAAAGCCAAAAGGCACGGGCATATAGTCCACTTACTTCGTTAGGTAGTAAGCTATCTTGTAAGGCAGATTAAAGTTGGAGTAGGCTGCATGCATGCCTTTCTCTGCATAAATACAAATCGGTATTTTCATAAATGTATATATTATAGTTAGTGAACTTTACAGTTGGTAGCCATGAATGATTCTTTTTTTCTTATGTCGACTGATTATATGCAGTTTCATTATGGTCCACTTTCCCTTCTCTTATAGTTCCCTACAACTGTCTTGAGCGAGGATGAAGCCACAAACATAGTATAGGTGTGGTAATAGGATTTGAAATGTGGGGCTTCAGTGTGGCTGACATGGACGGAAGACGACAGATATTATTAAGGCGATACAGCTTGGAGATGTTACTATATTAGAGACGACATAATTTAATACTGAATATTATTGGTTTTAATATATATTAGAAACGACAGCCACAAATCAGCTGACTGATCCTTGATTTCATAGGAAAGATTGTACTGTGAAAATACTAAATCTCTCAATCCTCTTTGGGTCTATTCATAAGAGTTGGAGTGTGACTTCTTCTTCCTTTTTCATTTGATTGGCTAAGTGAAATGTATTCTGAAATGTATATATTAATCTTACTGATTTTTGGATATTTTTTCTTTTTAGAAATATTGAATTGTTGTCACCCTCGACTGAATCATCAATTCAGTCGTTAAATTATAAAAATATTATCTTTCTGTAATTAAAATAAGTTACATTAGTCGATGATACTTTAATATTTTTCATTAAAAAAACAAAAAAAATGCATATAATGAGATTTAAACATAAACCAATTGCATTATGCATTTTATTTACCACTAAGCTAAGACTTCATTTTGATATATTTTATACATTTTTATTTTAAAATTCACAACTTATTATCTCCATCAGTTGTGTATATTAATAATGTTATTAATTGAATTCGTATTTGCAAGTTAACTCGATACTAACTCACAATTGATGATAACGTCGTGATAAATAATTGTAGTGCATTTAGTATTGTTAGTCTGATGTATGTATGGAGAAAAGATGGTATGAAACTGTGATTCCACGTCATTCTTTATCTTTTTCTAATAGGAGAATGACAAATCAAGTTTTTCCTCTTAATTTTTAGCAATTAGTTGGATTTGAATTTTTTTCAAATGGAAAAATCTGATTTGTCATATTCTCCTGTTAAAAATAGATAAGGATAACGTGGAATCATAATTTCGTATAATCTCTTCTTTGTATGTATTTTGTTAATTTCATATGTCATTTTATATTTCAAATTCTAAATATTTATGTTTATGTATATTATCATCACTTTGTTTGGAATATATTTATGAAGCTTATAATAAAAGTTATATATGGGCTTGATGATGCAATTTCATTTGGAAAGTTCAATTAATCTATAAAATGTTTTGAGCTTAGATAAAGATAAGAAAAGATGAACTGAGCTGATACATTTGGAGGCCTGACGCCCAGCAACCGGCTGTGTTAGGGTTAAGCCCGACGTAAAAGACCCAATTATTCCCTAATAGAAGCCCTATTGGGTTTGTTCTTGAGGAAAGTGAAAATCAAATGTCCACATTTTCATATAATGTTTTTCTCCTCCCGTTTTCTTATCTGTACTTACATATTTTATTACTATTTAAGTATTTTATTAAATTAATATCATTTTCAATTGATTCATCGATTTAATTATGAAATTATTAAAATATTTTTTTTTAAAATTATACTGAATATTATTATAATAACACTTTTATCTTTTCATACTTTAATCATCTTTAAATGAAATAATTAAAAATTACAAGTTCATCACTGCTCCATCTATATTCAATATTAAATTATTTTCTTTCAAATGTGAAAAAATCTAATAACTCGATTTTACTAATACTTAAATTATTTTTATCTAGTATTTTTCATTATAATTTTTTGTCAAAACATAGTGAGTTTTTATATATATATATATATATAAAGGCAAACTCTGAACAAGTAAATCATGTCACATAATTTTTGTTTTGATTTTTTTTTTGTTAAAAAAGGAAAAAAAATGCTATGATCCTACAAAGAAATGGTTGCATTAATGATATATATACATATATTTGAAGGAATATGCATTAAGGATATCAGTTGATTGGAAGCATGAATTTGTGACGACAAACATTCAACATTTGAAGTTGGGGACCTTAATATCAGATACATTCAGAGTACGCACTGCTTAGGTCCATTAATTGAGCAAATGGCCCAATATGCACCTACAGTTCATGAACCTTATACTTAACATTCTTTCCTTCTTTGTTTAATTAGAGCCTTTATTTAATATGCCAACCATGTTTAAAGATATTTTATTTTGTATAAATAAGATTGCATCTAAAAAATTCAGAGTTATTAATATTTAAATTCAAATATAAGTTTTATTGAACATAAAAAATAATATTTAAACACGTTTGGGGTTATAATAATTTATAACTAAAACAGTTGGCTTTAGAAAAATTGCCTTCCTCACATCACCTGCATCTGTGTTGTAGATTTATTCATTTTTCTTAAAATTAAAATAGAATAACACACGAGATAATTATTTTAAAGTCCAAGAAGAACCCGGATGGTGGTAATGTCGGCAAATAGAGACCAAAATAACAGATTAGCCATAGTTGTACAGCAACCGAAACGAAGTAGACATTTTACTGACTCTCTCTTTCTTCTGTATCAGATCTACTGAGTTATATTCTTCATAGCAACATAAGGAAAAAAAGGGAAATACCCAGCAACAATGGCAATGGTTTTATGGCTTCTTTTTTCTCCTTTTCTGTTCTTATCTGTTTCTGCCAACACTCAAAGTAAGTCTCCCTCCCCTCTTCTTTCTCTTATCCAGCTTTAGCTTCTGTTACAAAATTAAAAAAGATGGTTTATTTTTCTTTTTCTGTTGGTCTGAGTAAGTGATGAATCTGCTTAATAACTATAAAATTATATCCTTTTTCCATGTTTATTTCTGGGTTTTTTTTTTCGTATTTTCCAAATGCTGCTTTTATTTATTAGTTGGTAAGATGTAGTATTGATCTGGATCTCAGGCATTGCGGTTCTAAAGTCTAAACTTTGAATGGTTGCCCATTTTGATATGACTTTCTTTAAGCAGTTTTTCCCCCTGGATCTCATGTTTAAAGCTGTGTATTTTAGGCAGTTGATAAAAGAGGACAAAGGAAAGAAAATTTATTTTGCATCTCAGGTTTCCGTGTATTCTGATTGGAAACATATTTAATGCATTTAATTCCACCGTATATTTCTTGCTTGTCTATGATAAGGAATAATCATCTGTTGTAGAAGAGGGAAGAGGAACTATCTTTGTGGTTTCAGTTTATGGTCTAATTTTATCATTATGCTGGAGCCCTTATGATGGAACTGTTCAATTGTAGCCAAAGTAACCGATAACCCTGCGGATGAATTGGTGGCTGCGCTTAATGCCAATAGGACAGCTCACAAGTCATCGGCTCTCACCGACAACCCAGGCCTGGCCTGCATTGCTTTACAATATATAAAAGCATACCAAGGTGACTGTAAAGCTGTAGGAGAGGCCAAGAAGCCCGCTGACTCTGAATTTGCTGAAACTTTTGCCCCCAACTGTGGTGTGGAAGCCTCAACCCTCTCTCCAATCACTGGTCGTTTACTTGGATGCCAGTCGAAATATGTCGAGCCTTCTGAAGCTTTCTCGATGTTGATGAAAAACGAGAAGAGTTTGGAAATCCTTTACAATAAGAACCACACTGAAGTTGGGGCTGGTGTGACCGGCTCCGATGGTGGGGGTCCCTATTTCTGGTGTGTACTTTTCAGCAACGGTAAGCATAACAGTAGCTTTGTTGCACAAGGTGGTGTGGCTAAAATCTCGAGACCAGGATGCTTTAGTGGTGCCAATGATGAATGCAGCGGTGCTAATGATTTATCTCGACTTCATCACATCTGGCTGTACGCCGTAACGGCTTTCGTTGCTGCAGGATATGCCTTCGGAATATGATCATATCCTATAGTATCCGAACTCTTTATCATTGGATTGTTCATTCTGAGGCCTGCTTCAGTCCATTGCCTTATATGGATCAGCCTCTCTAGTAGTTTTTTCGAGGGGTTTATATATTGTTATAATTTTATTGATTTGTTTCTTTTTTCACATTGAGCAAGTTTCACACTGTGCCATTGAATTCTCCAGTTTCATGTGTCAACCTTCAAATTGAGTGAACCTACTTGGAATGACAATTACTTATTTTTTTCACTTGGAATGGTACATGTTGTTCATCATTGACTTGTGAAACCATCATACACCACGATTTAAAGAGTCGTTGGCTTTTCTCTTTCCCACTTGGAATGGTGTATGTTGTTATGCTTGGCACCCTGGTAGGCCCCTATTCGATGTTTGTTTTTGTGGTCCTTCATGAAATTTATCTTGAATCTACATTTTATGCATACGTGAGCAGGTGACATTGTTTAACACTTGAACTACATTCACACCATGCGTCCAATATAGTCAAGTATAGAGCTTGGCTTTGTGGTGCAAAGCCCTGTTACAGGGATTATGGAAACCATACACAACTGGATAAAACACCAGTTTAACAGTAAACTGTACATTCTTGCTTCTTACAATGACGTGGTCTAATACCTGCAACTATGAAACAGAGGACCTTCGTGTCCAAGACATTGACAGAAACAGAAGTTTCATGACTTGTGTTCTTTAATGAATCACTTCCTGTTGTTAGAAATTAAACTTCAACCGGCATTCTTACACTTCAAAACGACAGCAAGAACCAAAAGAACCAGTAAGATCCCAGCAGAAGAACCACCGACTCTATGAATCCAGTTAGGATCGAACTTCGTAAAGCTTCTATCACAGAAAAGCAATGTAGCGATGGCTAAGGTTAATATCAATAGCAGAAGAGGCAACCAAGAAGCAAAGTTGATGGGCTGCTCGTCAGGTTCGAGCTCACTCGTGCCCTTGTTGATATAAAGAGGAGAAAGAACACCTAAGACTATCAAGCCTATTGCAACCAGTCTTTCATATGATGAATACCTGCTCGGCCTAATCCAATGACGGTCGAACCTAGTAAAGCTCTGGTTCAAGTAAAGCCAGAAAGCAAAGGCCAAGAGCAGTAGCACAAACAGGAGACATAACCATGAGGTGAAGTCCATGGATTGCTCTTCAAGCTCCAGCTCTGTTGGCTTTTGGTTGACATAGAGAGGTGAAATCACAGCTAGAAAGGTCAATACAATTGCCACCCATTTCTCAAATGAAGACCTGTTTGATCTGCAAGCACCTATAGGCTCCATTGATGAAAACAAATTTCTTTAGGAGCAACCCTTTTTTTTCTTATTGAGAATTTCCCAGTTCGTAATATAATCCTATTTTTGCCTCTTTTTTTTCTTTTTTAAAGAAAGGTGTGAACTTTCCCTTTGGATCATCCATTTGGAATATAGTTTGGGGTGGAGAAACATTCCAATCCAACGGCCAAGGCACAGCGATGAAATGAAAGAGCAATTTCTTTAAACCAATATCCCATTGGAATCCTTCCGGAAGTTGCATTTTAAATTGTTTGGAATCAGATTCTAGGAGCAGAATTCCTCTGCAAATTTCCAGTTATGTCTAAAGTTGTTTAAATAGATGCCATTTGAGATCAACACCTTAAAAAAGTCCGGTAAGGTAAGACAACAAACAACGGAAGAAGATATCTCAAATTTTAATTATACAAGCATCGGTATGAGATCTGTACTATTTTGATCGGGAAGATCTTTAAGTAAAATCTTTGCAATAATGATAATTCCAAGATTTAAACTTAGTCTAATTCCATTTCTTCTAATCACTTGTTGATAATTATTTATAGGTTTAATTTTAACACTTTAACTTTCAGTGGCACTTTTTTTATTGTTTTATTTAATTTGTAAAATTAATGAAATATCTTGATGGTATGAATTTATGACATTAGGAATGGATAAAATTCCATATCAGTTTGCTACAGAAGAAGCAACATGTTATTTTCATCTTTAAAAAAAATATATAATTGTTATTGCTATACCATTTATATTTGAAAATGTGAATTCAAATTTTTAAAAAGAGATAAGAATTGAAAAACCTATAAATTCCATAATAGAACGAGCTAGATTGAATTGTGACAATATATATATATATCAACGTAATATACTCTTTTTTTTTTTCTACAAATTTGCTTAAAAACTGACACCAATCAACCAAAAGTTAAATAAAATCTTCATATTTCTTAACATACTTAGATTAATGTTTTTCTGTGCAGCGACAAATGAAAGAATATAACAATGACGTGATACAAAGCAGCCGCCGCTTCAATGCGGTTACAAACGACAACATGTTGGAGCTGCGTAATATTTGATGTTATTATCAGAACAAGTTCTTGACGGTGCTTTTTGTTTTCAGCCAGCATCAATAAAAGCTCTTCACTTAAAAGGGTGGATCGCAATTTAACCATTTTATGAGAAAAATGAGTAAATTAATTTGTATATATTTTGAAACTGTACAAAATAATATATCCATTAAATTTTACTTGTTAATAATAAGTACGAATTAAATTATCTATAAACTTTTCATTAAATTCTCGAATGACGGGATCGAGACATTAAGCTATTAATCACTCTAAGTACTAGACTAAGGGATATGTCGTATTGTATATAAACGTTGTCATTTAGGATGAACTAATTTACATATTTTGAAATGTATAAAGGGTAATTGAAATTCAATCCGCTCCTAAGTATAAGGGCTTTTCTAGTATTTTTACCACCAACACTTTATATACAAATACTTTAAAATGTAAATAGTATAATATTATATCTAATTTTTTTTTCTCATTTGATACCTTAAAATGAGTTTCCTTTTTTATACAATATGGTCAAGATGGGTGTAACATAGTTTATATCTGCGTTAACAAAAATTTTAACTACTGTTCTATTCAAATCAATACATAATTTAAAATAAATTAAAATGTCCATGAAGCATGATAACTGTATTTAAAGTTGATTGATTTATTCATATTCTCTTAAAAATTTAAAATTATTATTTCATAATATTTTAGTTTTCTCCTTAAAAATTTGGTACATGGTAAGCCTTGAATGGCATGTGTAGCCATAAAAGCCCAAATTTAAAAAATTGATAATGGATTGGTCCTTGAGAGAGAAGAAAATGCAGTGGGGGTAACTCCAAGTTGTCATCAGCCAATAATGACGAAACAACTTACATTCCTTTCTGGTTTGGATGATTAATTACTGACCATAAGTTTTAAAACAACTGAAATTATATGTATGTATGTGGACTTCATTGCACTGTTCCTACCTAACATCACCATTTATTAAAACCGCCTCTTTTTCTTCAGAATTTCTTTAAATAAAAAATGCTTTACAATTAAGGTTCAAGTACATTTTGTAAATTAAAATTCTTTTTTTTTTTTATAGTTGGAGTTCAATTAATAAAGCGTTTAAATTTTTTTTTCTAAAAATCAAATAAAAAAAATCTATTTTCATTATACCTTTTTTGTAATGTTGTTTTAGATAAAGATGTTACAATACAAATTCAACATTTTAATTTGTTTATTTGATATTTCATGAATTTCATCTTAAAATTGCTATCCGGTTTAATGAAAATTTTGTTAAATAAAAAAAATGAAGGGATTAAATTATTGATATTAAAAGTAAAAGAATTGTGAAAGACGAATAGATTTTGAAATTTGAATTTTCAAAGGAGGAAAACAAGTAAATAAGTAAATAAATGTCTTCAATAACATTTTTGTTTTTTTTTTTTTAAAAAAAAAGGGAAGAAGAAGAAATGGAGCGTTGAAAAATAAAAAATTAACTGAAGCTACAGTTGAATATGAATAGATTACAGCTCCTGGGCATGGGCATCCCCACGCAAATTCAAAGTTTCGAAAACATTGGGGTTTTCCCTTCTCTTTCAAGATTTGAAATTTTCAATTTTCTCAGTAACCAAACAAACAGTCAAAGTTATGAAGAACAAGCAAACTTGTCCCGCCCGCTCCAGTAAATTTATAAAAATGTGTATTTACATTCCAAAATAAGAGCAACACAAGCTAAGCAAAGGGCACAGTAAAGAGTGACGTGTCCGATACGATATATTAAAAAAAGAAAAAGAAAATCAAAATAGTACTCGTTCAATATTGTTTAGAGTCTACAACAGCAGTTAGGGCGGGAAGTCGAAAAAATTCACAGCTAATAACATGCCCGTAATCTCTCTCTCTCTCTCCTTTTGTCTTTCTATGTCCGTTTAGGGTTTCTTTGAAATTTCCAATGTCACACTCGTCGCACCCACATTTTACTTCACTCTAACTAACAAACAAACAGAACGAGATTCTTTAGGGTTTCATTTTAATTAATTTTCTTCCTTAGTTTCTTGAATTTTCTAAATTTTCTCAGGAACCAAACATGAATTTCCGCAAGGGTGCTAAGGTTTGGGTTGAGGACAAGCACTTGGCTTGGGTTCCAGCTGAAATTACTGATTGCAGAGGCAAGCAGGTCCAAGTCCAAATTGGCTCCGGTAAAACGGTATAAGTTTCATTCATTTCCGTTTGTTTTTATTTTCTTTTGGGTGTTTTGAATAGTATTTGTTTGCTTATTTTTGAACCTGTTGGTTTCATTTTCGTTGTTCAGGTGTTAGCTTTGCCAGAGAAATTGTTTCCTAGAGATGCGGATGAAGAGGAAGAACATGGAGGAGTTGATGATATGACGAAGTTGACTTATTTGAATGAGCCCGGTGTGCTTTATAATCTCCAGAGGAGATATGCTTTGAATGATATTTATGTAAGTTTGATTCCGTTAGCTACTCAAGTGATGTTCAAAATTATGCTAAGTTGTGAACTTAATTATTGGTTTTTCGCGCATATTTTCTTTGTAGATGTTCAAAATGGTAATGATTATAACATATGATCAATATGTTTGATTTGTTACTTAAATTTGATGATGAATTTGTGCTGACGTCTGAACCGCCACGTTGGATATATTATCTTTGAGTCACGTATTAATGGAATTATGGTGTTTGTGATCCACTATGCAGCCTGTCTTCCAATTTTGGTTAAAAATATATTTCCCATAAATGCTTGAATCTTGGTTCCATGTGTTAGCGCATTGAAACACTAGTCATCCCCTCGCATTAATTAAGAAAACCGTTTAGATTCTTTCCTTTTTGTTTATTTCTTACTTATTGCCATGATGATGTAAATTGTGGTCAACGAGATTTATGTTCCATGGTTATCATGCAAAAGCTAGAGTTTTGAATTGTTTACTCACCTTTGGTTTTTTTAATGTAATATGTTGTTTCAGTCAGCGTCCCATATGGACAAGTTAATGTGGAGTTTTTACTAGTTATCTAGACATGTTCTTTTCTCTTACTTGTATAGCTTCATTCATTTGATGAGGCACTGCTGACTAAATTTGTTTTTTTCCAATTTGGTTATCTAGTTTCATTATGAGATTATTAGTGATTGACTCTGATCTTTTGTGTGTTGTTATCAGTGGTCTTTAGCAAGTCATGACTAACATATTTTAGTTTAAAAAGAAACCATTTTTTATTCTCATTGGTTACACGATGTGTTTGCACATGCACTTGTGCATTATTTGTATAACATTTTCTGATTTTCTTGGTATCCTTAGTTGGTAATTTTTCAGCTACCAAACCAGTTACAAAGTTGTTTCTCTTTTATAGACATATACAGGAAGCATTTTGATAGCTGTTAATCCGTTCACAAAACTTCCTCATCTTTACAATGTGCATATGATGGAGCAGTACAAGGGTGCTCCATTTGGTGAGCTAAGCCCCCATGTTTTCGCTGTGGCTGATGTATCATACAGGTATGTCATCTTTGTCTGGATGCTTGATCCATAATGCTGCTCATGGCATGATTCAACCGGTATCTATTAAACCCCTTGTTTTATAACCTAGGGCAATGATGAATGAGGGTCGAAGCCAGTCTATACTAGTCAGTGGAGAAAGTGGGGCTGGTAAAACTGAGACAACAAAACTTATCATGCAATATCTTACTTTTGTTGGAGGCCGTGCAGCTGGTGATGACCGAACTGTTGAGCAGCAAGTTCTGGAAGTAAGATGGCATAAGTTGACTAACTTTATTATTACTTAAACACCATGGTTACATATATAATCTTTTTTATTTTTCTATTATTAGGTTTTTCTCTTACTGCTAAATGTGGTCTCTCTGTTTTCCCTTTCTTTTGAGGGGTGGGGGTGAGTGGGTGGACTGGCATGTCAGGTAGCCCGCTGTCTTATGAAAGTTTGGCAGCTACTAGCATTTTTTGCTCTAGGTTGATAGCAGATTACTTATAGAATGGATCAAACTTTATAGCAGATTACTTTTAGAATGGATCAAACCTTTATTTTTCTTATTTTGTAGTTTTATGGAAGCTTAATAGAAGATCCTATAAACTAATTATGCGGTTTAGCCTAGTTCATGTTTTCTTACACAGTCTTGGAATGCGCTACCCCTCTTTGCTACCAACTTGCTCTTGATTTCATTTCCTTTGTGATTCAGTCAAATCCGCTCTTGGAGGCTTTTGGAAATGCAAGGACTGTTAGAAATGACAATTCGAGGTGAGATTTAGAACAATTTTCACAAAATACATGTGGCTACTGGCTAGTGCATATACTTTCTTGTTGAGTTTATATACTCCATCAGCAGTGTGTAGGATTATAGTTCTTTTCAAATAGATCTAATTATAACAAAGTTCGAAGTAAGAGTTTAGCTTCTTTTACATTGTTGCTGATCTTATCCTACTAATCCATGTTGTTTCTCTAATCTTTGATTTTTTCTTCACTACGTTCCTTATATGGTTGTTCTTTGTGAGTACAATTTTTGTGTGATCTGTATTGTTGATTCAATCTGTGGTGTGGTAAGTATCATGATTATAGCTATAATCATGCAAGATAGATGAAACCATGTAGTTTGTTCTTTTGCTTCTGTATCAGTATATGTTTTAAATGCATCAAGATGGGAGAATATAAGATGACTTTATTTGAATGTGTCACGTAAAGCCAAATCATTGCAACTCAGAATCTGTTAAGCTTGGGCTATTTCCATATTACATTCCAGTTTGCTGTTGTATGCTAACAAGATAGAAGTGACAGAGGATATAATTTATTTATCTTGTACTATTGTTTAATCCTTCTGCTTAATTTGTTTGTGGCAGTCGCTTTGGAAAGTTTGTTGAGATCCAATTTGATGCAAATGGTAGAATATCTGGTGCTGCAGTCAGAACTTACCTTCTTGAACGGTCTCGCGTTGTTCAGATAACAGATCCTGAGAGGAATTATCACTGCTTCTACCAGTTGTGTGCATCTGGGAAAGTAATCTGTCTTACCTTTATCTTGTTATTTTGGCCATATATGTCTCTTTTTCCCTTTTTCTTTTCTTCATTGTCTATCTCATCGTGTTTATCCATGTGTAGAATTTGTGTACATGCTGTATATATGCTTGAGAATGTTTTGTTTAATGTTGAGATTGCTGCACTTTCTTTTATTGCTAATATTATGTTTAATTAGTATGCATATACACATTTTATCATGCTGTTTTGTTTGATTGCGTAGTTCCTTTTTTTACTCTTCATGTTGTTGAATTTTTCCTACAAATGTTTTTGTTAACATACTTCATGTACGCCTATAAGAAATCTGCTGTTGTAGTATTGTACTACTTTTGCTTTTTACAAACGGCTTTAGTTGAGCTGCATTGTATTATTAGAATTTAGAAGCTTATTTCATTAATGTCGGGATATAAAATAAGGGCTTAGGTGACTTAATCCCTTAACTGGCATATTTTCATCCCTATCACTTTTTTTGTTCAGGATGCAGAAAAGTACAAATTAGGCCATCCAAGCCACTTTCACTATTTAAATCAAAGCAAGACATATGACCTTGAAGGAGTAAGCAATGCAGAGGAATATATGAAGACAAGGAGGGCAATGGATATTGTTGGTATCAGTCATGAGGAACAGGTTTGAAAATATTACACTTATCTTTTACTTTAGAATTATTTTTTCCTGGATTAACTTTGCTATTGTGATTTTTTTTATCAGGAAGCTATATTTCGCACCTTGGCTGCTATTTTGCATCTGGGAAACGTTGAATTTTCCCCTGGAAGAGAGCATGATTCTTCAGTTGTTAAAGATCAGAAATCTACATTCCATATGCAGATGGCTGCTGATCTTTTTAGGTGGGTCACCCTAGAAGATAGCTTTCAATCTTGTCTTGTTTGTCATTCTTGAGTAAAGTATAAATTATATAACTTTCTTTTTGTTTTCAGTAATGGTTTGGAAACTGTAATATGAATAAAGTAACAACCAACGTTTTTAGAAGTGTTAAAATTGTTTCTAATGTCATGTATGTGTTGATAAAAGCAACTATTCCAATTCATGGATGAGCCTATGAGGATTCTTGGATGTTTTCGCAATTTAAAGACAAAATTACCATATGGAACTTGGGGTTTGGATTGGGAAGCACATTGTTTAATTGCAATCAATGGTTTATGTTGATATGTTCTATCACTATTGTGCTAATTGGCTTAATAAAATATTTTCTCAATAAAAAATGTTGGATTGCATGTATAGTTTGGAACAAAAAAGACTAAAATCAAAGCTGTGATTTATTTTCACTAGTATATGAAACAACTTTTGCAGTATAATTAGTTTAAATTTCAGTAGTAAAAGTGTCTACTTTAAACACCTAATAGTTTTTGCACAGAGGTTTTGAGTTTATTATATAGCCTGTGACTTGCACATTGGCAATGACATAGTAGGTTGCTGGGTAGTTCAAGCCAGCGGCTTGTTGATCTATGCAATTTGTAGATTTTCATTCTCTTGTTAGGTATGTTAAAAAATTGCTCATTTGGCAGGTGTGATGTGAACCTCTTGTTGGCGACATTATGTACTCGTACCATTCAAACCCGTGAAGGAAGTATAGTTAAAGCTCTTGATTGTAATGCTGCTGTGGCTAGTCGGGATGCATTGGCAAAGACAGTTTATGCTCGATTGTTTGATTGGTATGCTTATGTTAATTCATGTTTGTAGGCATTTATTTTATCATATGCGCATATTTTGTATTACTTGCCTTGCCAGCATGGGGTCAAGATTAAACTGTTTCTGTTCTGAAAATTTTCTTTCTGTTTTGTAAGGCTTGTTGATAAGATTAATATATCTGTGGGGCAAGATCCAAATTCCCGTGTGCAAATTGGAGTTTTGGACATCTATGGATTTGAATGCTTTAAGCATAATAGGTAAAATATTGTTCTTTGGTTTTGTTTGTTTATTTAATATTTTTATCGTTATTATTATGTAAATGTATAGCTTTATGTACTCTCCAATCTCTAGTGCATTACATTTGTCAATACTTATATAGAGTTGTTTCCATGTTTCTTTTCATTGATTGATTGTAATCTTTTATGCTCTAGTTTTGAGCAATTTTGCATTAATTTTGCGAATGAAAAGCTTCAGCAGCATTTCAACGAGGTTAGCAGTCAATCTTCCATGCAATGAAGTCTACATTTATTCTGATGGTGCTATGCTCTCCAGTCTTATATATTCCCTTCTTGATTTGTTTCAGCATGTATTCAAGATGGAACAGGATGAATATAAGAAAGAAGAAATTAATTGGAGCTACATCGAATTTATAGACAACCAAGATGTCTTGGATTTGATTGAGAAGGTTTTCATGCTTGGTCTTCTAAAAAGAAATGTTTATCTTGTTTAGTTCTATTTGTTATTTCTGTTGGCAATAGAGCTTTAATTTGGCTATTTTTATCTTCCTAATAGTACAATCAGGTAGCCAATCAATATGGAACTAAGTACTATTCTTTCCTTTAGTTTAAACATCCTTGTATACCTAAGGTGTGCAATACTACATGTTGGAGACTGTAAGTGCATAAGGCCTTATCTAAGTTCTGCCATTATCATCATGGTGTATTTGGAATACCTTGCAATATCCCATTATCTAATTTTTGTGTCCTTAATGGTGCTGTTATTATAAGTAGCATTTCTTTTAAGGGGGTGAGGATGAATCTAACTTAAATGATGTGCACCTGAAATTTGCATCTGTATGATATTTAGTTATTACTGATTAGCATGTACATGTAGGTACAGTTATTATTTTCACTGTGTAAATTTGTGCTTGAGCAAATATATAACCACCCAATTTGTACATTTTTTAAATATTTTTAACTATTGTGCTTGCATATGCAGAAACCGATAGGGATAATTGCTCTCTTGGATGAAGCTTGGTACAGTTTAAGTTCTTCATTATAAATTGGTGCGTGTTGCTCTATACTATTTGATCTGTGCTGTTAGTCCTTATCCTGATTTTCTTATTCGTGCAGCATGTTCCCGAGATCCACACATGAAACATTTTCAACCAAATTATTTCAGAATTTCCGTGGTCACCCAAGGTTGGAAAAGGCTAAATTTTCAGAAACAGATTTTACCGTTTCACATTATGCTGGCAAGGCAAGTAATAGAACATTGTGTATTAGATAATATAAATATATTCTGATATGGCGGATATTGTGATGATGTGTACATCTTCCTTTCTTTCTAGGTTACTTATCAAACAGATTCCTTTTTAGACAAAAACCGGGATTATGTTGTGGTAGAACATTGCAATCTCTTGGCTTCTTCCAAATGCCCATTTGTTGCGGGTCTTTTCCCTCCACCACCTGAGGAATCTTCAAGATCATCATACAAGTTTTCCTCGGTCGCCACAAGATTTAAGGTACGAGACTCTTTTTGGTTTTCGATGGCTTTCCTAAGGAGTCAGAAATTTAAAGATGTTTCTAATAATTATGTCATATGATGTATTTAGATAATTTTCTTAGTTATTGTCAAAAACTGCTATTTTTTTTGGCTTAAGTCATGATTTGGCCCCTTAATTATACTCTTTTTCCCGCTTTGGTACCTAAGCTTTTTTTATGCCACTTTGTTACCTAAACTATTATTTTTGTCCCATTTTACACCAAAAGTTACCTATGTACAATAAGAATATGCCACATGTCACCTTATGGGCAAGTTTTATATTTTCAGGTAAACTGAAATGAAAATGATAGTTCAAGTACCAAAATGGGATAAAAAAAAGTTTAGGTACCAAAGTGAAAAAATAGGTATAGTTTAGGAGCCAAATTGCGACATTAGCCTTTTTTTTTCTTCAAACACCAGTGTTGCTTGGACAAAGCATTTTCTACCCACCTATCCATGTTGAAGCAACATGACACAGATTTGAGTGTGGAATATGTGTCCAGTATGGTGATTCTTATTCAGACTGGGTTTCTTTCATGTACAGCTAATCTTAAAACCCCAATCCAGACATTATAGGAAAAAAAGATATTCTGATGGGGTAGTGTAAGAAAGCATGAGAGGAAGTTTAAAGCTGCAATTAGGAGCTTATTGCCGTGGGAGGGATTGGGCTCCCAAGGCACATTCACATCACAGCCTGCTTTAGTTTTTTTTTTTTTTTTTTTTTTTTTTAACCTTTGCTTGAGCATTTTTTTTATTAAAAAAAGAGCAGAATGGTAGCTATTGTCAAGCAGAAAGAAAACAAAGAGGACATTCAGGGGTACCGTTAAAAGAAAATAACATGTGGCTTGCAACTTGCAATGGTTTAAAAAAATAATAACTAGAAGTTTGTTTGAGATTTGGGAGGGGGGTTAAATAGAAACAATTATTAGGTCGTATAAAATTGTTATTGTGTCACCATAAGCCCCTTTATAAAATGAGAGAAAGGAAGGATATGAGCTGACCCTTGGTTTGGAGTTGGATGGGTCAATTTGTTCTTACTTTTCTTAACACGGTGTTTTGCTTGAGTTGAATGGAATTTTCTAATTTCTAACTTTTAGAAGTAGGATTATTATGTTCACATAAGTTTTTACAATGATCCCCATTTCTGTATCTTATTTTCCTTCACTTTTAAGCCAAATCTGCAAGTAACATATTTTACCAAAAGATGAGTCTGACACATGGATACATACTTTTATTGGATACTCATACTCGAGTCCATGTAACATAGTTGAGCACTTATTTTAGGAAGCTCTTGTGAAGGTTCAGGCATGCATAAATGCATGTCATTGAATGCATTTTTTAAGAGAATAAACTTATGAAAGGAATTTTTGGCTATTTCAATCTTTTCTTTCTTGTGGTGCTGATATTATTCTTTGTTGGATCATACTTTTAGCAAGTGGAATAAATTTGAATATTTTGATGATTTATTTTCTTTATTAATGTTCTTGGTTGAGTGCCTTGATTACTAAAAGATTTCCCTGTTAACTTGCCTATTTAGTTGTGATTTACTGACGAGGGCTTTCTGCTTACTGTAAGCACATCAGGCATGATATCTATAATTCACTAAAGCCAATGCTGTTAATTATTTTTCCTTTTCTTTATAGCAACAACTTCAAGCACTCATGGAAACCCTCAACTCAACAGAACCTCATTATATACGCTGTGTGAAGCCAAACTCATCGAACCGGCCTCAGAAATTTGAGAACCTTAGTATCCTTCATCAGCTACGCTGTGGGGTAAGTAGTCTCTTTTATGTATGCTTCCTATGTTGAATTGTAGTGCGAGCAATCTAAATGGAAAGGTCAATCTAAAGCTTTGTGCTCCTGATGATGATTAGTCTTGTGTTGTAACATTTGACCTTGGCCTTTCATGGTTACATGATTATCTGTTCATTACTTTCCTAATCTCTTTGACTGCAATTTCTTTTACATGGAAATCTCATCCATGTATTCTGGCTCCATTTCATTCTGGAAATTCTTTATTTCTAGTTGGTTTATGAATCTGTATTAATTTCTACATGAAAATGGGTTCTAAATTTCTAAAACACTACTTAAACGGTCCAATTTGCAGAGTTTTTCTTTGATAAATGGCAGGAAAGTATGTAAAAGCTTACTAGGAATGAAGGCATATCTTTTACATTTTCAGTCAGACTTGAAAATGTCTCTTTTAGATGAAGTAATAGAATAGGCAAGTCTGTTAACAAGAAATTTCCGATGCCATTAATAATGCTAAATACTTAGTATGCTATGGAAGAGGTTCCTGGTGCAAGTGACACACGATTAATTCATGATTGGTTTTACATTTCTTATTTCAATCTGACTGCCTGTGCATTTCTCCCCTCTGGCACATGGATATCCTCCCATTCCTGGTCTTGATTCTTGCTAAATACTATATATTTGATTTGCTAAGAACATTTTTTTTGATTTGGAATTAGGGTGTTCTGGAGGCTGTTCGAATAAGTTTAGCTGGCTATCCGACTCGACGGACTTATTCTGAATTTGTGGACCGCTTTGGCTTGTTAGCTCCAGAATTTATGGATACAAGGTTGTATATGTTTTCCAAACATACTTGCGTATCGTGCAGATTATCATATGCACATGTAAAACTGCATATTTTCTTAATTTTCTTTAGGATGGTTAAAATATAGTCAGTATATCCCCGTATTCCTTGTAGAAATCCTTTTTTCATCTCTGGTAAAATCTCTGCTTGTGCAGTATCTTGCATATCTAGTTCTCCCAAGAATTTGCTTACAACTTGCCATTCTTTGTATGTGAATAGTAAAAAGGCATCCTTGCTTCTCCATGGTTGTGTTTTTCCAGATTTTTTTTTTCTAAAGAAATCCATTTCTTCTCTGTTTTGCAGTTCTCTGTGACTTCTTTTTCTGTTTCTTGTTTAACTTTTAAAGTTATATTTGCAGTTATGATGAAAAGAGATTGACTGAAAAAATTCTGCAAAAGTTAAACCTTCAAAATTTTCAGGTAATTATGATTAGCATTGTATAAATAAATTATTTCCAAGTTTTTGTTGCTTCTTTTGCATATCTTTTGCAATTTTGTCTTTAAATTGCCTTTTTTTTTTCTTCTAATTCTTCATTTTCAAATATTTTGTGCAGTTGGGCAGGACAAAAGTGTTTCTTAGGGCTGGTCAGATTGGTGTTTTAGATTCACGAAGGGCTGAGGTTTTGGATATGGCTGCAAAACGTATTCAGCATCGTTTGCGGACATTTATTGCTCATAGGAAGTTTATTTCAGCCAGGGTTGCCGCAATTGCTCTCCAGGCATATTGCAGAGGTTTTCTTGGCGTCTGGATACCAACTTTTCTTACATAACTAATCTGTTATTCACTTTTTGTTTTGCTGCTTGAATCTTTCTTTTTCTTTAATGTTTTAATACTTTATATTCTTCGAAGATTACATTTGGCTATATTTTTCATTTCACACAAAATTAATATCTGATTCTGATGTATGGCACGAGGGTAGATAGAATATGAATTGAGAAGCATTGAGAAAAAAGGAATTGAGAGAATTTAGGTAAACAGAGGAACACGAGAGGAGGCTAGAGAATCAAGCCTTGAAATTATTCAATTTATCAACATAATAACTTTGATGTTCAAAATATATAATGGAAATTTAAAAAAAAAAAAAAAAACTAGCACAAAACTTAAATTACATATTCTTAAATCAAAATTGAAATTACAGAATACTCATTTGATTATCCTCTTCTGAGAACAAAATGTATTTGAGTTACTAACTATCCTTTCCATGTGATTGTCTCATACATTCCATCTAAGCTGTAGTACTAAGTTACCATGATTCCTACAGGATGCCTTGCTCGAAAGATGTTTGCTGCAAGGAGAGAGGCTGCAGCTGCTGTTTGTTTGCAGAAATATGTCCGCAGGTGGCTATTGAGGCATGCGTATCTGAAACTAATTTCTGCAGCTGTTTGTATACAGTCCAACATTCGTGGCTTTTCAACTCGTCAAAAGTTTTTGCATGGAAAGAGGCATAGAGCTGCCTTTGTAATCCAGGTGAACACAACTTCATCTAATTTATATATGCATTTTTGTGCAATCTTGTGGTTTTCAATATGTATATGATTATGTTCATCATGGTTTTATGAAGTTGCACTCTGGGCACTTGAGTGATAAACAATTAATGTGTTTCCCCTGTCCTCAAATTCATAGCATGCTTAGCATTCAATTGCTTATTTTGAAGCTGTTTCACCTTTTCTGCTTTTTTTGAGAGTTCTGTAAAATCCTTTGCAGGCTGCAATGTGACTTTTAATATCTTCTGTTTCTTGTATTGAGCAGGCGCATTGGAGATTGTGCAGATTCCGCTCTGCTTTCCATAATTATAAAAAATCTATCATAGCATTACAATGTCGTTGGAGGCAAAAACTTGCAAAAAGAGAGCTCCGAAGGCTTAAGCAAGTATGTGGAACTGCTTTTTCTTGTGTTTTCTTTCACTGTAAATGGCATTTTAAATGTGTTTTGTGGAATCTGCCTAGTGCTACCTCTAGGGCCCAAGAAAAAGTACTTGAAGAGAGGAGAATCCTTGTTGAAAACTGTTTTTTGAATACCTTAAACTTCATTTTAGTTTCATTAAATGTAAAGGTTGTTGTACGCACTTATTTAGTAAGTCAAATGTTTGGTCAACAATCTTTGTGTGTGAGGTATAAAGCAGGCTAGGAAAGTCCTATGTTTTCCAGGTGTATTAATCTTTTTAATAATTGTTGATTGTACTAGTTATGAATTTAAGGAATTGTAGAAAAGTAATCAGTAATGATTCCTAGTTTTCTCAAGTTTGACTTGAGAAGTGAGTATTCATTTAAGATCAGACCTGTCTATACAAGGAGATGGAATATTCCTACTTATGCATTCATTACAATCCCAATTCATCATCAAACTTTCCACATATTAAGTTTCAATGCATGACCACTTTTGCATGTACATTTTTCAGGAGGCTAATGAAGCAGGTGCCTTGCGGTTAGCTAAGAGCAAGCTTGAAAAGCAATTAGAAGACCTAACATGGCGGCTGCATCTAGAAAAACGAATGCGGGTATCGCTTATAGTTTTTGAATTCTTGTTTTAGAAAAGTTAGGAGATCATATAAATTTGGGAAGTTTGTATTTTGATCTTTTCTTTGTTGTTATGGCTAATGATGCTAATGACAGGGTTCTCCACTTTCTATAAAAAGCTGAATCACTTAATTACGAACTGGAATTCTTAACTTTATTGTGTATAAACATGGCAAGCTAACTGTTCAGTTTGTGCTATAAATATCTGGCTCTTAGATCTTTGTTCTAGTGCCTCTATTCTTTTCCTTAATAAAATACTCTATTATTCTACATTCCATTTCCTTTTTTAATTTAAATGTGGCAATCTGCAGGTTTCCAATGAAGATGCGAAGTCAGTTGAAATTTCGAAACTTCAAAAAGCCTTTGAATCTTTGAAGCTTGAGTTAGATGCAGCTAAGCTAGCAACAATTAGTGAGTACAACAAGAACGCGGTGCTGCAAAATCAATTGGAATTATCAAGAAAAGAGAAATCTGCTTTGGAAAAGGAATTTACTATGATCGCTGAAATGAGAAAGGAAAATGCATCACTTAAGGTTTGTGTTTTGGTTTTGATTATGAGTATCTCATGATAAGTCTAAGAGCACTATTTACGTTCTGCTTTGGGACTTTGTGGTTTACTTTGTCTGATTTAAATATTTTCTTATATATTGAATTTAGAATATGCTTTTGTATATTCTTTATCTGCTTTATTATTAACGAGGACTTTCCATTGGCTTCCATTTACTTTTTCAGAGTTCTTTGGATACCTTGGAAAAGAAGAATTCTGCCCTGGAGCTTGAGCTCAAGAAGGCTCTAAAAGATGCCAATGATACTGTTGAAAAGTTGCAGGAATTAGAACAGAAGAATTCTGAGCTGCAGAATAACATGCAGAGGTATCTTTCATAACTGAAACTATTATATTAATTTTAGACTTAATGCATACATGTCTGCTATGAGTACTGTTTATTTGGTTGTCTTGCCATCTGAAGTGAATATATTAATTTGGTTTGCACACTTAATTAATTTTACTTCCTGATTCATTTTGTTTGGTGGTTTTTTTTAAGTTTGGAGGAGAAGCTCTCACATTTAGAAGATGAAAATCATGTTCTACGACAAAAAGCATTGACCCCATCCCCGAAAAGCAACCGTTCTAACTTTTTAAAGTCATTTTCAGATGTAAGTGCTTGTATGTTGTCTTTGATGGCTTATCACTGCGCTAACCATAGTGTTTGTTTTTCCAGTCTGACAGGCATTCTTTTTTCAATTTCTTCTTTATTTTCTTATTAAATTTGCATTTTTTTGGACTTGCTGAGAAGTGGTTCATGTAAATTATTGTTTTCTTAATGAACCAGAAATATGGGGGTATGCTTAATCTTCCTTTGAATGACCGGAAGCAAGTATTTGTAAGACCTCTCCCAATTTCTCATTTTTTCCATGAGAAAAATATTTCTGCATTTCACTAATTTTAGCTCAACTGTTGTGCAAGTTTTAAGCTTTCTTCATTACATTCTTTTCTGCAGGAGTCTCCCACTCCTTCAAAACTTATTGTACCTTTCTCACATAGCATGTCTGAATCAAGAAGACCTAAACTAACAGCAGAGAGACAACAGGTTTCTTGTTTTTACAAATATCATTAAGTTTATTCTTTTGATTTTCATGAGATCTTTTAGTAGATAAATAGTTTCGAAATTGATAGTTTTACATTTGCATGACTTAATATATAAGTATCTTTGTCCACAGGAAAATTATGAATTCCTTTCAAGATGTATCAAAGAAAATTTAGGGTTTCACAATGGTAAACCGCTGGCTGCTTGTATCATATATAAATGTCTCCATCATTGGCATTCCTTCGAGAGTGAACGGACAGCTATATTTGACTACATAATAGAAGGAATCAATGATGTTCTGAAGGTACTATTAGACATTATCACAAATTTCATGAAATTGAAAGGCCATATATAATAGATACTGCTGATGATGAGTCATATTTCATACCTTCTCTCAGCTCAATCCCATAATATTTTTAGCAACTTTTTTGCCTTCTGTGGATGTTACCCATATTCGTCTGGCCTTTTTTGCAGGTTGGAGCTGAAAATGAAACCTTACCTTATTGGCTGTCCAACACCTCAGCACTTTTGTGTCTGCTGCAGAAAAATTTGCGATCAAATGGCTTTCTGTCTGCTGGCACTCAACGCTCTGGGGGAAACACTGGTTTACCTGGGAGAGTTTCTTATGTGAGTTCCGTTGCAATATTTTGAAAATAAGACCTTTTCAGGTTGTAATTTTGTTATATATGGTAGAGAATATTTAATTTCTTATCTCTATTTCTTTGAAATTTTAATGCAATTCCAGCTGAAAATATTTCCTGAGTTTTGGTTATCATGTTATCGTTATCATATGACTGAATAGTTGACACCTTTATGAATTGGTCTTCTCTTGATATATTTTTTTTCTAATGATAATCATTATTGTTGTATGTAAGCTGATTTTTTTTATGACGCCTCCAGGGTCTAAAATCCCCTTTCAAATACCTCGGGTTCGAGGATGGTATGTCACATATAGACGCAAGATATCCAGCAATACTATTCAAACAACAATTGACAGCCTGTGTTGAGAAGATTTTTGGCTTGATTCGTGACAATATTAAGAAAGAATTATCTCCACTTTTGGCACTTTGCATTCAGGTTTGTATTAAATGTTAGATGTTAATATCTTATGCAGATCTATCTAAAGCCAAAAATCAAATTTATAAAGGGGAATTTTATCTTATTTAATATTAATATAAAATTTAAATTTATTATTATATATTTTTGAAAATATTTATGTAATTTTATATGTTTCCTTGAATTTTTTTAGATTTAGGATTTGAGAACATTTGTAAATTTTGATGGTTAATTTTTTAAAATTATGACTAAATCGATACTTGGCCCCAAGATTAGTTTTGATTATTATTTAGCTGTATGCGTTATGTCCCAAATAATCTCTGCATTGTGCAGTTCAAGTGCTTAGCTTTTTATATTGAGTTAACTTGACACTGTAAAAATTAACTTAGGCAGAAAGGCATTAGGTGTCTGATTAAGATTTGATCACGGTGTTTTATATATATGTTGTCATGTATATGCGATCCTTTTATTTGTTTATTTTGTTAAATATGGTATATTTGTTTGGATTCTTGTGAGGAAGCATCAGACTTTTAGTTGGTTAGAAACTTCAAAACTCTAATTGCTGGATAATATTTGTTAATTTTGAAGGTGCCAAAAAATGCACGAATGCTTGCTGGAAAATCAAGATCTCCTGGAGGGCTTCCCCAACAGTCACCTAGTAGTCAATGGGATAGCATCATCAAGTTCTTGAATAACCTTATGGATCGTTTGCGTGAAAATCATGTAGGTGTAAAAGTTTAAAGCAAGGTGTATCTCTTCTAGAAACAATAATTACTAGTTTGCAATTGATCCTTAAACCTTAATTGAGAAGGTCATCATATGTGTGCAATAATGAAGAAAATTTATTTAGAGCAGTACTGATAAAAATCATCCCAGCTTTTGCTTCTTTAATTACCTTCCTGACCTAGCCCCTGTGCATGTAGGTACCCTCTTTCTTCATTCGTAAGCTGATAACTCAGGTTTTCTCCTTCATCAACATGTCTCTTTTCAACAGGTATGTTCTCATAGTATCCAAAATTATCCTAAGATTCACTTGGTTGAATGACCAGACTATTAAGTTGAAATTTTCTCCAGTCTTTTACTTAGACGAGAATGTTGCTCGTTCTCAAATGGGGAATATGTTAAATCTGGCCTAGCAGAACTAGAGAAATGGATAGGCAATGCAACAGAAGAGGTAAATAACTTTTTTCTGTGAGTTATTGTGCTAATGGTATCAATATTCTGAAATATTGCAATATGTAGTTTGCAGGAACCTCATGGCATGAGCTAAACTATATTAGACAAGCTGTTGGCTTTCTGGTTAGTGTCCTACATTTTTTTGGCTAGTTAAACTATAAATTATGAAGTTTGTTCACTTTTTTTCCTTCTACATTTATTTAGGTTATACATCAGAAGAGGAAAAAATCTCTGGATGAGATCAGTAATGATTTGTGTCCGGTAAGTTAATGCTTATCTGAATCCCCTATCTCAAGTTCACCCTTTTGGATGCTAGTCATGTTTCCTTGTATTGTGGAACTTGTGCAGGTCTTGACTATCAGGCAAATTTACCGAATAAGTACCATGTACTGGGATGACAAATATGGCACTCAAAGTGTGTCAAATGAGGCAAGTTATATAAATCAAGGCCCGTGTTAAATTTGTGTTCCATAATGTCCCTTGGGTTTCTAACATTATTTATCACCAGGTTGTTGCTGAAATGAGGGAGATGTTGAACAAGGACAGCCAGTATCTTGCCTCAAACTCATTTTTACTGGATGATGATCTGAGGTAATACATTCTCTGTCAAATTTGTGTATAATTGAACTTACCGGAGTAATGGCACGTCATGCCTTTTGAAAGTGTTTTTTTCCCTGCCAGAACCCACTTGGTATTATTATACGTGAATACATGTTTCTATGTATATCAATTTGATTTGCTATTGATTTCAAATCATTTTCTGATTGCAGCATTCCATTCTCAACTGAAGATATAGATATTGCGATACCAGCAATAGACCCTTCTGACATTGAACTCCCTGCGATCTTGTCGGAATATTCATGTGCACAATTCCTAACGCAGAACCAAAAGTAAGTCTACCGTATGATTCCGAAGGCAGCTGTTTGAACTCAGTATAGCTCGTATTGAAAGTTAAATGCATCGAAGATAAAAGATTTAGCAGCAAAGAACCTAGAAACTTGTGAAATTAAGTAATTAAGTCTATATAAACTGCCATCTCTCTTGATGGCGTCCACATTGGGTAGCCGTAGGACTTAGGTAACCACATGGTTGGCATTGTTTAGAGATAGCCATTTATTTGGGTTTTAAATTGAGAAGGATGCTTCTTGTTTTTTTTCTTGTGAAGCTTGTCCTCTCCTGTTTTGTCCTTTCGTCATATTTGCTTTTTTAACTGTAGAAATGCTTTCATGTTGTATTCTTATGCCTGTATACAGAATGTTTGGATTGTACATAGAACTGCCATTACTGCTCATGGACTGAGTTCTGGACATTATTTTTTTTTTTCAAGTTCTAATTATTTTAAAGAAAAACATAAATGTTTAGTAAAAAATGTTTTTAAGATTTGACAGATCAAATTGAATTTGATTGGGTAAAAATTTATCAAGCCAGTTATGTGCCTACTCCTCATCTTTAGCTTCTTTATTGTTAATGAAATCTTTATTCTTCTTTTATTCTTTTTTTTTTTTTACTTCATTCCATTTTAATTTGATTGATTATGACATTCTTATCTAATCCATTCACATTATTCTCTCCACGTTAAGTATTTTACAAATAAAGTTAAATAGTAATATTATATGTAGTTATACACATTTGCTATTTTGCTGGTTGTGGACAGTCCATCACCTCCACCCTAGGACCAATACAGATAAAAAGTAAACTTCAGAAATCAATAGAAGACACTTTCTCCGTTTACTTTATTCAGTTCCATCTTTTGAGGCGAGCGATTGATACGCTTTTACCAAAATTTTGTTAAAGTTTTTAATGTTTATCAGAATTTTTATTTGATACCAATATCAATATTTAATTAAAAGCTTTAAAATTTTATGTGTGCTCCACTCTGAAGCATTACAATGATTAAAACAAGAACATTCTATTTTTATTTTTATTTTTATTTTTAAGAAGTTGATTATTTAATCGACTTTAACTTGAATTTAATGTCTATACTTTTTTGGTAAAAGAGAAAAAGTACTGCACAGCATGATCATCCACATGCGTTAGGGTCAATAAAATATATATCAAGCTCTGTAAGAAGCAAAGCAAATTAGTATCAATTTTGTTTCTTAAGAGTTAGTTTTATCCTCAAGTAATGAGCAATCGGGATGAATGCTTCCCATCCCATGACAGTGCCGTACATCAGACAACGAAAAGGACAACCAATTAGAGAAATTCCGGCTACGACGAGTAAGGGGGTCTTATGTTATTGAAAGAGGTGGGGGTTTGAGGGCGGGTGCAGAGGGCATGAAGTTAGAAGTAGAGTGGTCACTTGTGGTAGCAGAGATACTTTCAGAGCTACCCATGGCAACAGCTAGAAAAGCCAATCTGCTTTTTCTTGAATTCATTATGGATTTGATGGGTCTTTTGAACTTGTTCTTGTCCCATGCATAGTTGATTGCTAACAGATTTCTCCTCCTCCGTGTATAGGCGTTTTCTGGTTTTGATATCTCTTTAATCGATGAAGTGGATGGGCCTTCAGCTAAATTTGTGAAACACTTGGATTTCCCATTGTAAAAAATTGAGATCCCTCTCCTGTTCATAAACCCAGTTTTTTGTTTACATTATGAAATCATAAAAAGAAATTTTAATGTAAGCGGCGGAGAATAGATACGAACCTCATAGGCAAAACCTGTTGAAGCGAATCCATAATGTCTAAGCCACCTTTATAAGAGCTTTCCACCTCATCATCATCTTCGTCGCAATCTCCACCATCGGCAGATCCATCACTATTCATCCCGATCCAAGACGACGACGTCGTGGTGGTAGACGAAGAACTCCTCCAATCATCTTCCTCCACCTCTTTCCTTTGGTTCACCGCCGTGGATGCATTACACGCCATTCCCGATACAGTCGAGATATTAATCACTTCTTCGCCAAATTACTAAAATTGATAAACAAAGTAAGAATAAGAAGAAAGAAGAGTTTGTTTCTTAAAACAAAAGGGCAAGGAAAATGGAAATCTTTGGAGAAAAAAAACAAGGATAAATTAGATTTTGAAGACTGAAATGTTTATTACTCAAAGTTTAAAGCAAGCAACTGTGGACCTTATCCTCACCCACTCATTGTTGATGTTTCCATTTTATTTTTCTTTTTAAAAAAAAGAGAGTATAACCAGGTGTTTTCGAAGCGCACGACTTGTTTGTTTGCACTCGAATGTGCTTTATCGCTGTGTAAATGTAAAGTTTAATTAAGTGAAGTGATGAGTCATAGCTACGTTCTCATCTTAAAAAAAAGCCGTGTAGTATGCAAATGGATAATCATAAAGTTGTGATGAGCAACTGTTACGTAATTAAATGCTAAGAATGGTTGGCAATTTCACGTGCCACGTGGTCCAATTATAGAAGCAAGGTGTTGGTTTACTACATGTTCAGGAACTGTCTGTCTCCGACTCTGACATGGATTGTATGACGTGGTAGTTCGTACTTACAATGTTCTTTAGCTATGTCTGCTGACAATGCATTGCCTTATCCACACCCTTTATTTATTTTTGAAGCTTGGCTTTGGAATCAGATGGCTCCAGTTTGGCTTTCTTACCCTACCTTTTTTTAAATATATTATATTTCTCTTAACATTTTTAAAATATATGTTTATTTAAATATTTTCTTTAAAACTATTTCTAAACAAATTTGGTTTAAAAAATATTATAAAATGAAGTTGATGTTTTCTATTAATTAACTTAATAACAAACAGTTTAATTATAACATAAAGTACAATGTTTTAAATAAAGATAATATACAACTATATAAACTATCTAAATTTAAAAAATAAATTAAAGGTAGGATATCTAATGATAACATTATTCAATAATATATTTAATATATAAATAGTTCAATTAATATCATGTTTTACTATTTGATTCCATTTTTGTGTCAATATGCTATAGATAATATATATATATGTGATAAGCTTTTTTTTTTATTATTGTAAATATATAATTGTAAAAAATAAGCCAAATTTGCAGCTTATGAAAAAATAATTAAGGCTAAATAATATTTTATGCCAGTGCTATAACTTTTACCATACATGAAACAGCTTTTTTTTTTTAAAAAAAAATCATAAATATACACCGAAAAGAATGGGTTGAGCAGAGCCGAAGGGTTTAATTGGGAAGTCGGCTTGAATGGGCCTATGGGTTTTGTAGTATCGGCGTAGAGGAGTCGGTAAGTGGGGCTAGTTAACAAGGCCCGGCCTCAGTTGTTTTATTTAATATTATTTTATAATAATAATAAGGAAAGACCGTAAGAGTTCGACACGAGTAGAAACAGTTCAAGGGCTCGGTCGTCTCAGATCGCTGTCAATATACGTTTTGGTTAGTTTTATTGTTATTTTACTCGCCATCTGCTGCATCGAAGGCCACGCGCTGTATATCCTCACGGATCACCATGTCTATAGCAATGAAATTAAAATTAATAATAAAATTATATTTAAATTCAAACTCAATTATTATTAAAGAAGTAATACTAAAATGAGGATATAACTTCAAAAGTGTATTATCAAATTCATGTATATCTTAAATAATAAAATATAACTAATAATACAAAGGATCTAATGATTAAGACATAGGAGATCTACCTTAACAGTATAAGATTTAAGATTCAAGCCCTAACAATAATATCACCTGTGCTCTCAATTTGTAATATATCAAATATATATTAGGTTAATCATAATGCTTAATTTAAATTTAATTTTTTATATATATTAAAATGAAGAATTAGAGCAATTAAAAATACATAAAAAAGAATTAGTTAAAATTTTCAAATCCAGAAGTGATGATGTAGCTAAAACATTTATCAACCAAGAAGGTAGACCATTTAATTTTGTCGGTTAAAATTCCCTGTTATCACTTCTTAGGTGGCAAAAAGAACCCATATCTTGTGACAGACACAACTGCCAGTAACAAATTCAGTTTTTAACCAAAGGAATTTGGTTTAGACGACAAAAAGACCGCCTAAACTTATCCCTTTATTATTTTTGTTTCTAAGAAAAGGCTTCACTTTGGGACAAATCGAGGCTCAAAGAGTTCAGTTGAATGAACAGTAAAAGGAGAAAACTCCAGTTTCTTTCTTTTTCTTTTTGGCTTAATTATTAATCATGAAATATGGCTCAGTTATATTTGCAGACATTGTGTGATTTAAAGTAAGATTAAAACAGGGTGTAATGCCAAATTCCCAGACAAGAATAATCATGACGAGAATTACTAGAATATTATAAACAATGTGTTGTATTACTAGGAAATAAAGAATGTCTTTTCATGTTCATTGTTCCTTCATGTCTCATCCGATACCCCCCCCCCCCCCCAACCCTGAAAGACAAACAAACAAACAAGAAAAACAAATTCCTCTGGGGAATGTTTTACCCTGAACAAATCAGAGTGCCTAGAATCATGGGGATTTTAGAGAAGATTTTTAACAAAAAAAAAAATGATCAACAATATGGGGAAATCAAAACTTTTAGCCTGTGATGAAAATATGATATGATATGATATGCCAGCATTTCAAAAACATCCAAGATGGTGTGATGATCACATTCTTCATATTATGAACAAGTCTTTGCAATTAGGGTTTTGTGATCTCGTTCACAACAACCCAGCCTCGAACAGATTTCTCCGTCTCAAAGACTCATCAACGAGCTTGAAAGTTTTCTTCACAAGCTTCTGGTCAAGGGCAGTGGTTCTATATATCTTAAAGACTCGGTCAACTCTATCAGGGGCTGTGCTTTGAAAATACAGCTCCTCAAATTTCTTCTTTACGAACCTGAACAGAAAGAGAGTTCATAAAATTGTCGTGGGTTGAAAAATTCCTTATTCGCAAAGAGGGGAGATGAATTGCTTACTCGTATGCATGCTCGATCTCTTGTTTTCCGGTTGAAACTGGCTGGTAATCTTTGAACCACTCGCATACATTTAGCGGAACCTATGGAATCTCGAATGTCAAAGATCACACTCATGCAAACACATAAATATTGTAATTTTATACCCATTATACTGGTTTTTACCTTTAGAACCTTGTTTTCGAATATGTCGAATTTGTTGAGGAACAGCATGAAGGATGTTTTCTGTAAAAAAACAACCAAATTTTACATTAAGTTAAATTCCAGCTATAACCAAAATCCTTTACCTTGTAGACACACAAAGAGCATAATATAGCATAAGGAAAACCTCAAAGCATGGTTGCTTTAAGACCCAATCAAAGAGTTCTTTTGTCTCCACCATCCGATTCTTCTGTTCGTCCTCGAAAAGAGTTTGATCATACCTAAACCACAACGGTTTCTAGGTTAATATTTCTGTATTTTGATACCAGGTTCAATATAGCAGTGTTGTATCATTACATGTACAGACAAAAAAAGGTCTTACTCGCTAATAGCAGCACAAAAGATCACAGCCGTAACACCTTCAAAAAGATGGATCCATTTCCTTCTCTCATTTCTCTGGCCTCCCACATCAAAGAGTCTGTATACTTCACCACTTTTCTTATTCTCCCCCACGGGGCTGCAAAGCAGACATCATACATAACAACATGAGTTATTAATCAAGTAACCCAATAAAATGCAGACAGGAACCTATGCTGTATCGATGATCTAACCATTGATTTTTAAGTCACCTTACCAAAATATAATCTGCATAGATCATGTCAAACATGAACACCTATTTGAGTACCTAATTGAATTTATCTATATAAGCAAAGGAGAGACTAGATATAATTCACCTGAACTGAATTTCAACAACACCAGTTGTACGAACTCTTGCATATAGAACATCCTCCTGCAATATGGAACAGATTAGGAAGCCGATGGACAGAGTTTGTAGTTCTTAAAAAAGTGCAATATTACCAACATTGCATGTTAAATAGGCTAATAAAGATGCAGACAGGACCAAAAAGAATTCATTTTCAAGGTTTTTTTTATCATTCACACTCATCTTGTTGAGGGTATAAATCATATATATGATAATTGTTTTGATGAGCAAGGACGTATGTTATAATTGTCTTTATCATATATACATGATAGAACTTCTTTAAGAAGGAAATATTGCAAATTCTAGATACCTTTGTGGGAATATAATTTGCATCAGACAATCTTTGCAAATTTTCCATGAAATAATGAGTACAATCTGGAACTTGAAGTTCATTACCACGAGCATAGGTTTCCTACAAGTACACAGAGTGATTAAGTACTAAAATACACCATCGAAAGGACCAGTTTCAACAGGTTCAGTAAATTCCACACACAAAAGGAGCAATGCTTAAACAGCTTAAGGTAAAGCAAATAGGTACCTGAATTGCAGAATCTTTCCAGAGAGTTTCTATCTCCTGTGCAAGTTCTCTATTTAGACGTGGATAGTCCAACCTGCTTCCGATTTCTGATAGTTTCTCTCCAATAACCTGACAGAGTAAAGAAAGTGTGTGTAATACCTTGACTACAAATCAAAAACTGATTTATTCAAAAAAATGCAACATAAAAATGATGAATTCAAACCTTAATTTCGTTGGATAAAACATATTTGGAAGAATCTGCATCATTTTGAGCAAATTCCTTTGATCCATCATACAGTATCTGTCAAACCATGTTAAGCTCAAGTTAAGAACATAGATAAAGATCCTCTTATGATATAAATAAAATTCCTCGTCATAGATAACTGACACCTGAAGGGAAATAACCAACACACCCTTTTCAGGTTTTGCGTACTTTTATAGTCTGATAGATGTTTGCATGGATGACTGAGATATAGCTCTTTAGCTCGTCCTCGTCAAAGCCAGTTTGAAACAGAAGCTTTATCTACAGATAAGAATAAAAGAACGATATACATACCAGCATTGTTGACTGATAAGAAATCAATTCAATAAAAGGCCAATCAATCTGTTTTACCTGCTTAAAAATTGTTGACTTCCCAGATTCACCAGCACCTTAAAAACAATGAATATTTAAGTCATTGAAAGAACAAGAAAGAAAACAAAAGGCATTGCTGCAAATCAGCACGAACAGTTTAGGCCGCTCAACTTCGTATCTCAATTGTTAAGAATTAATCGATCAAATGTTCTTTGATACTAATCTAGGCGTAGCAAGTATAAGCATAACCAACTAAAATTTTATGATAACCATTACTATTTGCAAGTCTTGGACAAAAACAAATGAAAAAAGTGCAATTTAGCTATCAATACAAACCATTAAACAAATTAGGTGATAAAGACTGATATGCATGCCAAGTCCTCTATAAGCATGAACATTTTCCATAGACAAACAGAAAAACAAATGGCATTTAACATGCTCCTATTCATATCCATAAAATTTGGACAGTGTTAGAACATGAATGGTTCCATATCAATGTCTTAAACCATTCAAACATAATAGTAAGAATTTAACGGAGTCAAAATACGAAAGTACAAAGCTCATTTTTTGCTAACGAACAAGGCAAAAAAAAGGAAAGCAAACTAAGTAGCACACACCAAGTAGTAGAAGTTTTTGGATATGCTTTTCAGCTTTTCGCTCTTGTTCGATTCTCCTGTCAATTTCTGCAGCCTGAAAATGAACAAACTCGAAATTAAACTAAATATACTATGTAAATAAAACCATATCCAAAGAGTTAGTCCGGTTGTACTAAAATAAAAGGATGGTATATGTTGCATGTAAACTGTGTTCACCTGTGCATTTTCCTCAGCATCTGCTTCAGTGTAACGACGATTTTTACTGCATAACAAACCCATATTCTCTAGAACAGTAATCAGCATAGAAGATGCATAAAATTAAGCACCAAAAGGCATCTTATGTGCCCTTGCCTCCAACAGTATTCACTAATAATGAATTTTAAGGCAACAATGATTACAGTCGTCTCCTCCTACAAGAGATCCTTTCGTAAGAAACCATGAAATTTCTTAAAACAACTTCATAAGCTTTCTAGCAATAGTCCACAAAATGGCAAGAAAGTTTCTTTTACTACAAACATGAGAAAATCTGCCTGAAATTCAGGTTACAAACAAACTCGTGATCAGCAGTCAAAACATTCCAAAAAAACTGTACAAACATAAATCAGAGCATATCATAACTGATTAAATTCCCTCCCCCCTCCCACTCAGATGTAAGCCTACAAATCAGCAATCAGATTCCATTTTATTTCACGTGAATCTACGAACTTAATGTGAACATGACATCGAAGCACATGGCCACGTGCTAGACAACAACTAATAAACCATACATGAACGTCCATTTCTGTATTCACCATTACCCACAACAACAATATACCGTTCTTTAGATGTTTACAATGTTTTTGGGACTTCATTCCCTCCTTTACAGCATAATTTTCATGCCTCCTCGACTTTTTCCACGAAATATTAGAAACTAAAGTGCTCAATTTTGTCAAACAAACAGAAACTAACCCACAAATCTTAGCTGCTCACCGGATCACTCACCGGAAAACTTTTCAGTTCAAAGAAATGCTAAGGAAAACAGTAGAATGAAGGTTCTCACTAGTTAAACAAAAGAAAAATTCAAAACAAAAAAAAAATGAGCATACCCAAAATCCTCCTGATCTAATCACCAAAAAACCAACAAAGAGATCTCCAAAAGCAGGCCCGAAAAAACCCAAAAGATCTAAAGCACAAAAGATTGGAAGTTCAACAAGATGCAAACAAAAATAAGAAGAAAAAACTTACCTAATAACAAGAAGAAGGGTCTGGTAAGGTTGATAGACTAAAAGGGTTAGCTTTAGATTCGTACAATTGGGGCAAGAAAACAGAGAGTGAAAGAGTTTTTCTTTTGAGGGCCAACTATGGATATGTTATTTTATTAGTGGTAATAATAAAAAAATGTTTTGAAACTTTGTTCAAGTGTGAAAATTTTAAATAAACAATAAAAATTGGAATTTTAAAAGAGAGATTTTGGAGAGCAAAACAAGGAAGAAGAAAGATGGAGACGCAAGCAAAGCAAAGCAAAGCCAAAGGGAAGAAAGAAGGAGCGCCGAAAGTGTTGGCTTTGGTTGCCTTGTCTTTCTTTCAATCCTCAGTCAAAGTTAGAAAGATCTGTACTTTTTTATATATAATAGAAAATTTTTAAACCTCCTCCTCCCCCATAAAAAAATATGTATAAATTACACAAGAATATATAGTATATTGTTTTTATATAGCGAGAGAAATGGGTGTCTCGGGAAAATACATAGACGCGCTTAGACTGGAACTCTGCTCTGCTCTGCTTCAGCTTCAGCTTCAGTTGCTGCCATTGCCATTGCCTATCTTTTTCCTTTACTTTTTTCCCTCTGATCCTCTCTGTTCACAAAGTCTCGAATATCTTCTCACATTTTGACCATAGAAAAAATAATGCACTTTTTATTTGCCTTTTCTTTTTCAAAATAAAAATTAATGCTTTGTTTTAATTATTTTTTACTAATTTAATGAATAATTTAAAAAAGTGTTTAAGACCTCGATAAAACTACTCAAGCTTAGAGGTATTACAGCTCAACAAAGAGTAGGACTGCCCGAAATAAGCTCCAGCCTAAAAGCTAATTTCATCCAAATAAATTAGGATAACGTTCATATCTTTTCCCCGGGTGAAATCACAATTTTTTATTAATCGAAATTAAATTATATATTTTTATAATAATTTAAGTTTTTATATTTTTTTTAAAATTTAAATTAATTTTTTTGTATTTTTTATATTAAAGTACAATTTTACTTATAAATTATAAAGAGATTTAAATAAAAAAATTATTTTAAGGGGACCGGGGCTCTGTCTTCGCCACTATTTTTTACCAAATGCAATGTAAATGTTGGAAAAAATAGATATTTTGGAAGCTTTGAGGCATTTTTTTTATTAGTAAAGGTTAAGATTTGAATCATAAAACTATAGTTTTATATTCTATTCCATGGGATCTTTATAACGGTATATTATATGCTCAAAATGGTTGAGTGATGAATGAAAAATTAATGCTCAAAGTAAGTCACTTATAAATTAAGTTGAGGAAAATGAAAAACTTAGTCCCATATTAGTTAGATA
Organism: Gossypium sturtianum; assembly: GCA_025698515.1. Lineage (NCBI taxonomy): Eukaryota > Viridiplantae > Streptophyta > Magnoliopsida > Malvales > Malvaceae > Gossypium > Gossypium sturtianum. Next base: position 169,801,724 of record CM046955.1, read on the forward strand.
TCAAAAGTAGAATATATTTATATATGAGAACCAACTTAATAGATATTGAATAACTAAATTAACACTTTCCCTCATATACTAATGCTTTTGCAACAGTAAATACTCTTAAATTAAAATTTTATTCCAAATCAAAAAATTTCTTTTTGGCATTTACAATGAAATTACCTGTTTATCTCAATTCAACTTATTTTTTATTTTATAATATAATATCTAAAATAAACATATTTAACTTCTAAAAAAAATACTTTTTTGAAAAAATGATAAATCGAAGTATATTTTACACGGTTTTTCAACTTCAATAATATGGATGGAAGAATTTAGGCAAAATGTGAAAATGAATAAATCAGCGAATGAAAGTTGATAGATTTAGGCAAGTGGGGAATGGAACTCTAAGCAACTTCACAAGGACTTATAAATACGGAAGTCACGAGATTAACCAATGTATGACAATTCTATTGATCTCCATCATCTATCCTTCCAAAATATTTATTCACTTCAATATTTCTTACCTTGCAGTCCACTTACAATGTTTTTACCATTCATCGTAGACCCCAACATTGTGTATTATGTAATATTTATACACTCATTTTACGATCATAGAAAAAATAATTTTAAGATATAAAATATCTGATTTTAAAATGTTTTAGATAAATACTTTTAACATATTAGTATAATTAAAATTATTTTGATTTAATGTCTTATGTAAATCATTAGTTACTTTTTTTAAATTACAGCATCTACAAGTTTGGTCTAAATTAATTTTAATTTAATAATGGAGATATTCCAATTACAAAGCATAATTAATTAAATCTTTTAACTTTTCTAACTTAAAAAAATAATTAATTAGATCTTTTAAGTTGTTTAATTATTATTATTGTTTAAAATTAAAAGTGTTTGAATTAATGGGCCAATTGAACCAATTCCATTCTGTTTCAACTCAATCAAATACAAAACAACCATCATTAAAAACCAAACTCAATAACACAGAATTTGTAAGAACAAAAAATATGCATACCTTTAAACTTTGTACTAAAACCAAACAAATCGATTAACTTAATTACCTACCTTTGGTTGGATTAATTACTCACAAATTATTTTTTTCGTTTTATATAATTTTAGAGTGAGCCGATCAAACGATCGAATACTCTCTTCTTCTTCTTCTTCTTTTTTTCTTTTTCTTTATTAGCATAAATAACATAAGGAAAGATTACTTATTTATTTGTTTCAATTACTTTATTAATTGTCTATCATCATATTTTTGTTCTTGTAATAATAACAAAGACGGTAATAACATAAAGTGAGAAACAGCGTCCATATAAGGCTTTTGGCAGGTGATGTTCATGGGTCTGGAAATTCAATAATGGAGCAGGTAGTGGTGCAACCGACGTTTCGGGCAAAACACATTAGGCCGCATCCCATGCTTGGATTCGTGAAGCAACCTGCAAGACAACTGAAAATACCGCAATTTAAGAAGCAGGTTATACTCCCACTAACTGTGTCTGGGCAACTGTCCTGCCGTTCCGAGGCCAACGCATTTTGGGTCATCGCCACCGCCCCTATCCCTACTACCCCTATGAAGATATTCAGCAACAGCAGTCGTGCCAGTACCACGCTCACGGACCTCGATGATCTCAATCCTACACTACCCATTTTTATTACGAATTAATAATAATCAAATAGCTTGAATATTTGTGTGTATATATAGCAGCTTGTGTGTTATATGGGAAGGCAGAGAGTTGATTAAACGAATGTAAGCACGTTTCTAAGTATATATCAAATCATGCGAGAGGAATGATGACAAATGGTGGGTTAATTTGCTTTAGCTGCACGTCAATTCTAACTCCAGTTGTTAATATAAATTGCATGCTTGCTTGCTTCGTGGCATACCCTTTAACCCCCTACCTAATTGCATTTTACTCCCAAATACGAATTACTCGTGTGTAATTATCATTTTTGTTATTTAAACGGATCATGCAGTGTCTATTGTAATTATGACCAAATACAAAGTTATTGCATTCATTGCAGTTATCACGAATACACAAGTTACTGTAATAACATATAGAAACTACATTGTAAGGTTTTTGTATGTTTAAAGTATTATCAATATTTATTTCATGCATTAATTTTTATTTTATTTTTTATAATTTTGCGTTTTCATCTTATTCTTCTTGCCATGCTTTAATGGCCGTGTATAAACTCATCATTTATTGATTATAATTTTAATTTTAAATTCATTTACTTAATAAAATTTTGATCATTCTGTCAAACATTGATATAAATAGTTTAGAAATAATTTTTAGCACTTTAATTTAGTTTTCTAAAGCATAACGAAGAGCATACTCCCTTTTAAGATTAATGTGCTCTTCATGTTACTAAGGAAAGCAATAGTATTGAAACCAATTTTTTATATAGGTTTATGATAGATTTAGGGTTTTTTTTTTTTAATCTAAGTACTTAATCTGATCATTTATTGAAATTAGGATTTATTTATTAAAAAATCAAATAAATCAACAATAATTGAAAAACCAAAGCGGACAAAATTTGTGCATAAAGATGGAATATCCTTTAACATTACAAATTTCGTACTCAAACAAAGACTAAAGAATTGGCCACCTATTTAAGGTTAATTATTTGTGATGCATCATGAATAATAGGTGGATTCAGTTGGTTACATTCATATACAATCAACTTATTTTATTTTTATAATTTTAAATCAAATCAACCTGAATGGTTGAATGCTGATCTTCTTACATGTTAATCATTAACAACAAAACACTAATCCAGTGGCATTGTATAAGTTTACTTGTTTATTTATTTCAAAGACATTATTCATTGTGTATCATCATATTTTTTGTTTTGTAATAATAATAACAAACACTTAATAATAAATAAACAACGCGCGCGCTCACATATATATATATATATATCCCTCTAGGTCTTAACACGGGCTGATTGGCCTCGAATATCAAAGGGGGTGCAGCCAAATTGGCAACTGGTGTTTTCGAAAAAGCACTTATAGCCGCATCCGATCGAGGGAGATGTCACACAGCCTGCAAGGCAGCCGAGATAACCGCATTTCATGGAGCAGGACATGGTCTTGCCGCAATAGCCCCCCAGTTTTGAGGCCAACGCATTTGGGGGCTTCACTTGGGCTGATGCCGCCTTCGCCAATATTCCTATGCAGATACTCAACAACAGCAATCGTGCCATTACCGGAGACATGGTGTTGGATCCCAGACCACGACCCATATTTTAGTATGCTGCTACGGTCACTAATGGTTAAAGAACTTGATTCACCCAGAAAAGGAAAAAAAAAAAAAAGTTAAAGAGCTTGAATATGGATACTAGATTTTATATATATGTATGTTGCAGCTTGTGTTTAAATGGGAAAGAAGAGTGTTGATAAACGACTGAAAACATGCACGTTTCTTAGTATCATGCAAGAGGAGTGATGATGGTGGGTTGATTTGCTTTAGCTGCACGACAATTCTAACTAATAAAACATTAATATATGCTTGCATTTTACTTCAAAATATGCATTCCTATTCTCATCTCATAGATTGTTTTAATCATATTATGTTTACCCCAGTTACAATGTTAGGAAGACGTAGTCATTGATTCTTTCTTTTTAACATTTTAATTGCAATAGTTATTATAAAAAGTAAGACACGCACTTCAAAAACCACCCATTCATAATTCATTAAGTGTAAAACCACAATGGGTAAAATATAAAAGTGGTTTCATTAGATAATAGTTAATCTTGAATACATGTACTGATTCTGCATATCCGGAGTTACTAGCTAGAATATGATGTCGGAGCTTTGCGATATGTGTGTCATGCTGTGATTAAGCTCTTGGTTCACTTCTACGATCTATTAGATTCAACCATCCATGATTGATCGGAGGAGGTCTCCCTCGCCCTTCTTTCTTCACCACCACCATCAAAGTTTCCCGTCTTAATTTCCTCAATGTTCTCCCACTTTGCTAGCTTTCTTCAGTTGCAATGTCGTGTTATCTGATTTTTCTCAACTTGAAGCCTCTTCATCATTCATCGACTTTCCGATCGAAATGACAGCCCGAAAATGAGCAAGTCGGGAACGAAAGCCAGTGCTGGGTTTTTGTCATTGGGCTGCTTGGTCAAGCTTTGGAGGCCATACATAAGTGTATGGTGGTCTCGTTGTCAGTGTCAATGCGTATGTGACGTAAGGCCAGAGGTGGCAAAGCATTGGTGGAGGTAGAAATTGGTTTGGATTGAGTATTGACTTTTTTGGAAGGCCGCCTATAAATTTATCCGGAAATTATGTAGAAACAAAATGTTTTCATAGTAATTCAGCTTTTTTTATGGATATTTTTTTAAATAAGCTCAATTTTTTTTTTGTTAATTTTTTTGTTATTATTATTTAGTTAGTTTGATCAATAATTTTCTAAAAATAGATAATTCGTTTTTAATGTAAATGATAACTATAATATTAATTTTTTAATAATATTTGTCTTATATATCACATCAATTAATAATTAAAAATATATAAAATAATTTAAATTTAAATATATATAAAAATTTCATAAAAATTTAAAGAAAAACATTAATTATACACGAATGGCTATGCAGGATTTTCGTTAAAAATAGCAATTTGACTGTTTTTAAAAATTTAATAATTAAATTTGACTCTTTTCAAAATATTAAAATTAAATTTAACTAAAAATATAAATATTAAAATTTAAATTATCATTATCTCTAAAAATAAAATAAAACATCGATTTGGTTTGTTACTCTGATTAGATTGGTTTTTGTTTGATGTGGGAGCCATGGTGACCTGCTAGCAAACTCTATGTCACAATTTACTTATGATTAGAATTTTGTTTTAAAGCGAAGGTTGGGAGGCTGGTTTCCAATTCTTTTAGAAAATCTAAAACAAATATATAATTTTATATTATAAAGATTAAATAATATTAAACAAATCTCAATAAAATTAAATACCATTAATACTTAATATACATATCATATTTTCATTCGAAATATTAATAATATATATTTATGCTTACACAAATGAAATTGAAAAAGAAAAAACGCAATTCAATTAGCAGATGCAAATTTGACCTGTAAATGTTAATTGCCTAGGATAGAAAACTTTCATTATAACCTCAACCATATTTGGTTTTTGTTCCCCATCATCACCCAAACAAGGCTTGTCTAGTGTACATTTCAAGACTAGGGTCGATGGGGACCATGTTATACTTATTGGTTTAATTATTATTTAATATTAATTCATTTATTAAATAATTTAAATCAGTAGAGAAATTTAAAAACAAAAATATTATTTTTAAGTAAAAGGAAGTGTAATTAAAGGATTAAACGCATATTATTTAAATGCCGAAATTATAATAATTGTTTCAAATAAATTTTGACATTAAGGGTGTGTTTGGTTGGGTGAAAATGTGGAAGAATAATAGGAGGGAGTGAAAAGAAATAAATTTTGAGTATAGTTGATTGAGAGGAAAGAAAATAGGAGGGATAGTCAATTTTCATTCTAATATATAAATATTAAAAATAAATCCTTCTAAATTGGAAAACTGAGAGGAGAGAGATGTGTATAATAGTTCACAATTATGCATTTTCTAAATATTTTATTTTTTTCTTATCATTTTTAAATTCTACCAAGCAATTAATAGAAAGAAAATTTATGTTTTCTACCCTTTTTAATCTTTCATCCTTCCAATTTTTTCCCGACTTAAATAAAATGTATAAAATAAATTACAACATCAATACTCAAAGTTGATAAAGTTTTTTTTAGACCAAGTTTGGATGTGATTTACTAGGGGAAAGGACTAAAGGAGTATGGTATTAGTAAATATGGTTTTAGTTGAAATGGTAAAATTCAGATGTTAAAGTTTTATGATGTTCTAGGCTTGAAGTTATTATTTTATAAAAGTAATATATATTTTAGGTAATTTATAACTCATAATGGAAATTTAATCTAAATTTTATATCAATTTAATCTAAGTCTTAAATGTAATATAGATTACGGTGTAATATCTTTTTTATCCTCTAATATTATAATTTTTTATTGAGTTTACAGATAATGGAATATTAATTTACTTGAAAAAAAATAAAATTCCATATTCATTAATTAAAAAATGGTTGACTTCACAGGATAGTAGAGGGACAGCATGTGAGAGGGCTTCTCGGACTTAGAATTTCATAGACTATTTCCTCTTTGTAATAATTAAAAAAAAAAAAATGGTTGAGATGTAACGAACTCAGTTTAGTTGGAAAAAATAGGGTTTCTTTAATTTTGAGAATCATAACAAATTAAAGATATATTGACATAAAAATTTCAATCCTTTTGTTAATAATTAGGAATTCTTCATAAATTTAGGACATAATTGCGTATATAAAAATAACATATAATAAATAAATATATTATTTCAAATTAATTAATCATAATATCACATTAAATAGGTACAATATTAAAATAAAAAATAAATTACGAGTAGAATAAAATTTAAACGCATAAATAAATCAAATTAATAACATTAAATGCACTACAATTGTTTTATCATGTGTTGTCATCAATTGTGATTTAGTATAGAGTTGACTTCTGATACAAACTCAATGAACAACATTATCAATATATACAACTGGTGAAACTAATAAATTGTGTATGTTAAAACAAAATTGTATACAATAAATTAAAATTAAACTTTGGTTGAGTAGTAAATTTAATGTTTTAGTAATTCAATTGATGGAGGTTCCAATTCCACAATATACACATTTTAATTGGTTTTTGTTAAAATGAAAAGACCCAAATACTCTGGAATAATATAATTTTTTAAATTAGAGAAAGATATTTGCGTAATTTATTGACAAATTTGATAACTCGATTGAGGATGACACTAGTTCAATTAAAGGGTTCAATAAATAGAATAAAAATTGAAATTTAAAAGCTATTTAATTTATGAAACCATTCGCCTCTCACTTTACACCTTTTTTTTTTCATTTTTATCTAGAATTTTCAAAAACAAACAGATATCCAAATTAATTAGGTTATTAATTCATCGGTCCAATCGATTTATCTGATTCAATAAAAAATATTAAAAATTCATAAAAATAAAAGTTTTGATTCATAATACTTGGGTTTGGTAATATAAATACGAACTATGAATATATAAAAATACTATAAAACAAGTGTGTAAATGTAATTTTAATTGATGAGTATGTGCTTAAATATAACATCCTTCGCTTAAATCCGCGATATTAGATGAGTAATAGATATTACATAATCAATTGATTCAATTGAATTTTAAACCTTTCAATCAATTTATATCAATTTTCGAAACAACCCGTTTAATACAATTTTTTCAAACTGATACCCCGACCAATGAATCCAATCACTGGTGGGCATAACATTTTTCTTCTTCATTTCCGGTTTCTCAACCATTCATATTTTGTCTTGGTGTTTATTTTATTTTATTTTACACCTTTTATCTTTAATAAAATATTATTATTTGTTACTTTCTCGTATTTTTATTATATTTAAACACTTTTTTACTCCCAAATAGAGTGTACCGATTTATAATATAATTAGTGGTTAATAATTACTTCTGCTATACATTATAAAAAATATTTTTTAATCAATTCATTTTTTAAAAATATATATTATTATTGTTTATTTTATAATTGATGGAAGAAAATAAAGTTGTTTGAGATCGAGCCCAAAATGTATTTAAAATATAATGTTTTTATTATTAGATAAAAAGTTGTTGCATATATTATTATTGTTACAAACAACATTTAATTATAAATAATTATTACATTCTCCTTTTTCTGTCAAAACTAATCAACGATAGCTACAAATGACAAATGTTGGATTTAATTAAAATATTTTAGTGATGTAAAGGGAAAATTTTGGTCATAAGTCCAGCAATTAACCATGTTTTAATATTACAAATTATTCTAGAATTAAAAAAATAAACAAGAATGTTTATTACTTGGTTTAATTATACTCCAAACCTCTGTACTATTTGAACATTTTGAAGTTTAGTTCATTTATTTCCAATTTCATGGATTTAGTCCCATTACTCTTTCAATTTAATAATTGCAATCCAATTGATACTACTGATTAAGTTAAATTATGTGACTTTTTTAAAATTTAAAAAAACTATTTATGTGATTAATATTACACGCATAAAGGATCAAATAAGCAAATACAAATATTGAATAAGACTGGAAGGTTTTTATTATTATTATAAATATGGGGTTGGAAGGATTTTTATTATGAATATGAGGCTGTACAATTCTTTAGCACTAATTTAGATATGGAGAGTGAAAGTTGATATATATATATATATTTACTTACACAACTTCCACATGTTTTAAATTTGATTACATCTAATTTAATTTAATGAGTGTCTTTTGATAGTGTTATTAATTTGACTTTAATTATTAAATTAAAATTAATAAAAAGGATCAACTTTCAGGAATTAAAAGTAGAGAGTACATGGACTGAAAGCGAAATTAGACCTTTTTCCCTTTCATTTCCCGAAATCGCAACTCAAAAATACAATAACATAGATTAATAATTAAATGATTGCTAGAAATACTGTATTGTGAACAATTATTTATGATTACCTAAAATGGATAGATTTAAAGAGTTAGATCTCGATATCAAATTAATGTTGGTTTTGCAATTTGATGGGTAATTTATTATCTGATTTTCTTTTTTATATTTAAGGTATAAATATTCTTCAATTTTTTTTTAAAAGTAAGCAAGTTTCTATTTTTTTTTCACTCAATTGGGTATTTAAATTTTTAAAATGAATTAAAAACGCCTTCAAAAATTTTCAAATAAAGCAATTTAGCCTCGCTTTATTTTTCGCATTCAATTGAGTACTCAGACTGTCAAAATGCATTAAAAAAGGCCCTTTAACCGTTAAAGTTATCTGTCTCTAATTTTTTCAGTTAAAGTCACTCCGTGCCACAATCACGACGTGACATTTGACAAAAAAATATAAAAAATAAAAAATATTAAAATTTAATAAAAACATAAAAATTATAAAAAATTATAAAAATTGTAAAAAATTGTAAATTTTTATAAAAATTATAAAATACATCAAAAAGGCTATTTACTCATTAACTTTAATCGTGGATCGTTAAAGTTAATGTCCCCAAATTTTTTCTAGTTAAAGCCATCACGTGTCACAATACAACATGACATGTGGCGAAAAATGATAAAAAATAAAAATAAAAATAATAAAAGTTATAAGGAAATTAAAAAATGCTTCTTTTAGTACAATAAATTTTTACAATTTTTTAAGAATTTTATATTTCTTTACATTTTTTATAATTTTCTATATATTTTATAATTTGTTTCTAATTTTTAATAAATTTCAAATATTTTTATTTAAATTTAATAATTTTTATAACTTTTATTGATTTTATTTTTTATAATTTTTTGCCACATGCTACATCGTGGAAGTAACACATGGTTGCTTTAATTGAAATAAATTAGGGATAATTAACTTTAACAATCAACCGTTAAAATTAACGTTAACGGTGAAAGAGTCATTTTTGATGTATTTTGATAGTTCAAGTATCTAATTGAGTAAAAAAAGAAAAAGACTTAATTACTTATTTAAAAAAAATTGAGAACTTTTTACCCCTTAATCTTCTTTTTCATAATAAATGATTTATTGAATTAAATATGTACAAGTAGTATAAATTCATCGACTTTTAGCATTATTTTAAAACTAAATTACATCTTAAATCTTCGAAATCTTACTATACATCCCAACTTGATTGTGTTATTAAAGTTAAGATTGTTATGAGTTATTATCTATGAGTTCAATCAAAGATTTTTTTAGGTTTAAAATTATTTACGATTTCAAAATTTTGATATGATCATACTTTATATTAATATCACAATAATTATAATAAACTTATTTGTAATTTTAAGATTTAAAATGGATTCAAAATCTATCATATTATAAATTAATTTTATAATTCAACTCTTTAGAATTGATTGTGGGGAAAAAACGTTCTAAAAACATTTATGGTTTTAATTTATTGACAAATAACGTGTAAGGTCGTCAAATTAGAAAAAAGAAAAAAGAGTTCTTTTTGAAAATAAAAGATAAAATTGAAATTGGGAAAAATGGTCAAATCTTCAAATGAAGTGGCGAAGGGGGTTGGATTGGAATTAGATGTGTAGTTTTATTTTATATATATTTTTGTGGTGGTGGGCTTTAACCGTTTTCAAACCAAAAAAAAAAAAAAAAAGAAAAAAACTCGAAGAGAAAGAGTTAGAAAGAAAAAAGAAACAGGGAAACCTGTGCTGTGAAACAAAAAGCTGAGATAATACACTGCAGCCAAAGAAAAACAATAAACCAAAAAGCTCAAATCCCAATCAGTTTAATTAAGCCAAAAATCATCGGGAATACATACTTTGTTCATCGATTCTCCTCTTTGATCTTCTTTTCGTTTTTTCCCTTTTTCATCTGAAAGCTTTAGCTATGGATCCTTTCGATTTGTTTCGCAAAGGTATAATTTTCTTCTTAGATCTCTCTCTCTCTTTTTTTTTTTCATCTGTCTTTCTCCGTTCCGTTTATTACAAAATTTACCTTTTTTTTATAATTTTTTTTTTGTGCTTTTTTGTGTTGGATTGACTTGAGATCTCGGATACTTTGGGACTAGATAATGGGAGATTATAGATTTGGCTTATGCTGCCTTTTCGTTTTAATTATTCGTTTAGCTAGATACCTAGAAAGCTTTCTTCTTATTCTTATTTTTATTTTTAATTAGGGTTTTTAATTAAAGGAGCTTGCTATTTAATTCTTACTTGAGGATTTTGTGATTTCCTTTTCTCTTCAGGTTAAAGTCTTGTTGATAAGTGAATTTCAAGGCTTTGAACTGCATATTGGTATAATTTGTGTTTATTTAATGAAAATCTCGCTATTAATTCGTAATCTCAAGGCTTAATTTTAATGTTACTTATATAGGAAACGTTTGGCTGTGAGCTCCATTCAGTTGTTAATTAAACACAGCACTATGTTTGTTTCATTTAAAGCAATGGATTTTGCATGCGTAAGAGTCAAATACGGTTTAATATTTCCTTTATCTTAGTCATTTCGATTGTCTCGGCTTTTCGTAATCATTATTTTATTGGAGATGATTAGTGTGACAGTTTATATCAAGAGCGATGTGGTGTTTTTGGTATTAATCTCGTTCTAGATTTGTTATTGAGTTATTTTCTGCTCAGGGTTGATTTTATACATGTGTGTTTGTCTTCAATTTAAGATTCTTTTGTAAGTTTGACTAATTAATATTGTGATACGGATGGACGGTTTTGCAGGTTTTGGTTAGAATTTAGTGGAACTCAAGCGTATATCCTCTGCATCAGTTTCCTTTATATACATAGAATCTACTTTTTCTTTTTAAGTAAAGAATGAGCTTGTCCAAGAAAGGGACCCAAATTAGTGACGCAAAATCAAATGCCCCTAGCAAGGCAACAACTTTGAATCCTAATGCAGCTGAGTTCGTTCCCTTCTCTCTTAGGTCGCCATCTTCATCAGGAAGCACTAGAGCAGCTGCTACAGCAACGTTTTCTACTTCTGGTACCGTAGGAAAAGCAGTGCTTGATCGGTCAGGGTCTTCTGTTTCAAATAATTCTGATGATGAGGCTCATCAGTTCTGGCGACACCAGCTCCCTGATGACATTACCCCAGACTTTAAGGTTATTAACGAGGATGATTCTCAAGGTATGGAGCCTGGGAGCCTCTCCTTAGCAGGTTTGTCCTTGCATGATGGTAGCGAAGCTTCAAGGTTTCCTACTTCTGCTGCTGGTGGATATGTATTTGGTGATCAGCAGGAACTACTGCAGCAGTATGGTAATGGTAATAACTTGGATGAAAAATTTAGATATCCTTCTTCATCCTATGGAGAGGAGCCTATTTCAGCTAGTTTTTTGAACTTACCACTCAAACCTTGGGATGAGCAACTTGTTAACAGTGATCAGTTGATTGGCAATGGGAGGGAAGGACAACTGTATGATGGAAATTCTAGGCATGCATTTGCCAGTGATATTTTGGGTGAGCACACAAATATCAATGATACTGAAATGAATCATGTGGATTTTTTGGCTTCTCAATTCCCTGGATTCGCTGCTGAAAGCCTTGCTGAAGTTTATTTCGCCAATGGTTGTGACTTAAATCTAACCATAGAGATGCTCACACAACTTGAGGTGAGTGGTGCTCAACCGTTTTTAGTTGGTCAATTTTCAAGTGCTTGCATCTGTCCTTTGTTTATGTAGTGATGCAGAGTCTTCAAGTTATATGTAGATATATATTATTTTGTGGTTATCTTATTTTTTTGCATAATATATTATTGTATGATTATCATTTGCTAGAAAGTTGCAGAATACTAAAGGAATGGTTTATATTTAAAGTCTGGACGTGGAACTCTTTTAGAAGTTTTCCATATTCCTTTATTTTTACACTGCAATTGCTTATCATTTTTCTTCTCATGTGGTACTTATGGGATGTTGGGAATCTGCCGTGGGCACCATGGATTTCGTGGATGGTAATAGTTGGATGCTATTGCTAACTGTTGTTTTACAGGGAAAAGTTGGCTCCCCTTAAAGTTTTGAGGTGACTCAATTCGACCATAGTCTTGTATGTTGACTCTAGTTCATGATATCCTGTGGCCTGGTAGAGGGGTAGATTTCCTTATGTGATTTTCTTCTCTTTTTGTTATTCCTTTTTGAAGTTATATCTTCTTAGGTTTTTGTTTTCGGCTCACAATTATCTAGCATACTCAAAAGGGTTTTGGAGTTTTGTTGTATGTTTTGTTCCTTTTAATTGTACTAAAACTTTTAGCATTTCATGGGTCGTTTTGATTCTTATTGCAGCTTCAAGTTGATGGTGGTTTCAACCAGAACCTGAATTCAAAGACCTTGTCAGCTCCCAATCTGAGTACAATGGACTTTCCTGCACTTACTGTGTCAGATGGTCAGAGTGGTCCTCCAAAATATACAGGAGATGATCTTCAACATAGTGCCAGTACCTATCGATCTTCTGACAAGGACAATCTGCTTATGTTCAAAACCAGTTCTTCCCTTCCATCCAGAGGTGCCATAGATTTTGCATCAGCTGTCAGGAAAATGGCATCTCAAGATTCCGGAATGTGGAAGTATGATAGAAATGGTTCTGATTCAACTGTGGGGTCAAGTAGAAGTTCTAATGGGTCAGCTAATTCCTACAGTGCTGCACCTGGAAGAGGGGTTTATGCTAATAGGTTGCAGACTCGTGGTTCAGCTCGTTCGGCTCCTGTTTGGCTTGAAACTGGAGATGCAGTGGGTAATATTCTGCACTTGATAAAATTCATGCATTTATAAAGATTTTAATAGGAGCATTCTATCCTCTCCGCATATCTATATGCTTTAACATTATTGATCTGGCAGGAAATTTATACTCTGAACTACGGGAAGAAGCTCGAGACCATGCGCGTTTACGTAATGCTTATTTTGAACAGGTGTTTTATTGGAAATTTTATTTAAGCTGCTATATTTTGTAGGTTTTTCATTTTTGTTTGCAAGCTATGAAATCAAGTTCCTTCACATGTTCGCTCAACTGCTTCTTTTTTCTTTCAAATTTTTTGTGCCCCATTTTGCAACCCTAGAAAATAAGTTTTCTTTTTTAGTCCTTTCCTGTATAGCACTTCGAGTTTTGCTTCTGCTTTTACTGCTATCTCTTTGTTAACTTTATAGTTTTCCACTAAGTTATATCAATCTTCAATCGGCTTATTAGCTAGATATAGAAAAAATTAATAGAATTTGGACTCCAGAAGTACCCCCTCCCCCCACTCAAAAAAGAAAATAAAAATCTTGAGGTAAGCTTCAACGCGTTTCATGTTGACTAATGCATCAACATTGGGCTTTCTCAAGTTAGGAAGTAAACAAGTCTGTTTAATATCCTGAATGAGCATGTGTTTGATGAGTAGTAGCCCTTGCTTTTTAGAGTTGATTGAATTATACATGTACAGAGTGCATCAACTGTTAACTGGTAAAAGGAAAATTTCTAAAGTTTGGCTGCTCTTCATCGATTGTATCTCTCTCGTTCTTTCTTTCTGCCCCACTGAACTAGGCCCACTCATCTTACTTATATATTTAAGTGATATTACTTCTTGCATATTTAACATAGGCACGTCAAGCATTTCTCATTGGCAACAAGGCTCTAGCAAAGGAACTTAGTGTGAAAGGACAAATGCACAATATGCATATGAAGGCGGCTCATGGAAAAGCTCAGGAATCTATATATCACCAGAGGTTTGTCATTTCTTTCCTGTTGTACTTGGTCCCTTGACAGGGTGGTTTCAAGGCTTCTAGCCCTTCTTCTCTTGCTATGAATTATTATTGCTTTTATTATCTGTTTGATCAATGGATATTTGTGTGGAGACTGAAGAGTAAAAACATTGGTTCCTGAGATCTATGAGGGGGTGGTATTAATTATCTGTGCTGTTTCGACATTTAAGTATAATTGGTTTGTATACCTCACTTCTACTAGCCTGACCCCCCGTTTCTTCTTTCACTATCCATCCATCTGTTCATCTTTCATACTCACAGGTCTGATGCATAATATAACTGAGTTTGTCAGTTTTGAAGCCTGGTCGTTTGTTATTTCCAATAGTCCAAATTCATGTTTTATTATTAGGTCGCTTAATACTAGTTTTTTCTTGTTTGACTGCTTATGAACTATGATAATATAGGAACCCAGTTCCTCTAGAGAATTTCAGAGGGCAGGAGCGGATGATAGACCTGCATGGATTGCATGTTAGTGAAGCCCTTCATATGCTGAAACATGAACTATCAGTGCTGCGTAGCACAGCACGGGCAGCAGATCAGCGTCTGCAGGTATACATATGTGTTGGAACTGGCCACCATACTAGGGGTTCTCGTACTCCAGCAAGACTTCCAGTTGCTGTGCAACGGTATCTGCTTGAAGAAGAGGGCCTTGACTATACAGAACCACAGCCAGGGCTACTTCGAGTTGTCATAAATTGAAGCCATGGACTTGACAGTGTTGAGGTATAGGAGTTTTTGACACTACAGAAAAAAAAAAAAACCATCAAGTCATTGTCACCATAGTCATTCTTGTATCTGTACATGGGAGGAAATGGAAAGGGGGATATAGTTGAAGTCTGGAAAAGGAAATCAAAAAACAGAAAGTTAGGGGAAGAAAAAAGTTTAAAAAACAAAAAGAAGTAGAAGTGTATCATTAAAGTTCTAGCCAGATGACCTCAGGAATTGCATTTTGGTAGCATCAGGGGTGGGGGGGGTTGCGCTGGGGCGGACACTGCCTGCAAGCAAGCAACATCTTTTCTCCGGTTTGTTAATTTTGTATCTTAAATCTTACTATGTTAAATTTTGGGTTTAATTCTCAGATGTAACTGATAGATTTGAATTACATGATATTACAATTCATGGAATGTAACTCATGCTGGAACTTTGATGTTTCTACTCTGATTGTCTGTGCTCTCTAGTATGGAGATTTTATTAGGGGGTAGATTCTATTTTTTGGTTCATTATTAGGGGATGGATTTAGATTAGGGTAGGAATTTTGGTATATAATCATTTTAGTTTTAGGTTTGGTTTTGTTGGTAAAAAGAAATTGTATTGACATTCCTTTAGGCCTTATGGAGAGTGGTTGGGTGCAAGAGTTTGTCGTTAAATGGAAGGAAACACCCCTTGAACAGCACACATTTGCCGACATGATCAAAACAATGACGTTCTGAATATAGAAAACAAAGATGATGGAATCCAATAATACACGAAAAGCATTTCATACCAAATGCAAAAGAACAATAGCAAACAACGGGATGACTGTGGATGGGGACTCCCAACATTTTTGTATCATATAGTCCTTAATAGCGGCCACTGTAAAATATACTTGGTCCAAGTCATGTTGTATGTCTGCAATAACAGAGGACAGGAATCTTGTGGAAGAGAACAAAACCCGGGGTAACTGTGAAGATTCAAGTCAAAGCCGAGTGATATTGTTGAAAGGATATTAACCCAACTGAGTAACCTTACCTGACGTTTCTTATCGTTCTCACTTTTTTCTTGATGGTAATCCTTAGGAAATTTGGCCATTGTGCTGAGCCTGAGATAGACTAGAAAAAAGGGGGTTCTCTTATCAGCTTTGCATAAAAAAAGATCACCTTCAATGCACCCAGATTTCTGCATGATGGAATGCAAGCAAGGGCTGCCAAAATAAAAAGTTGTTGGGACACTGCAACACTCTTTAAGCTTTATCAACTTTTAACAGCAGGGGAATCTCATCATTGGGTCCTACCATCTTTTTATTTCAATATATCAATAGAGAATGTTGTATTATCCGGCAGTCGGCCATTTTCCTTCATATTTCTTCACTGTATTTTAGGACGAAGCTGATCTTCATCATGTTAAATATAGAGCTATGACAAACAAAATTTAAGTTCGCTAATTCACTCTTCCTTTCACACCGGACACACTATAACTAAACAAGGATCATGTCATAATACGATGTGTAACTATTTTTTTCGTTGAAATGTTGATGCTGCTAACTGAAGATTCGAAACCATCTTCGGTATTGGTATATGAAGGCATCTAATGCAAATGGCATGTTTAGGCTCTAATCAAGAGTTCATATACATTACTGTTATTATCTCCGCTAACACGCTTCAACATTTCAAAGCTTTTACGACTTCCTAGGAAATCTATTCGTTTGAAAACCGTATATCCATGTTCTATTGTCTCTTTGCTACAGTATGCTGATCGAAGCCTGTCAGCATGCCTTGAGTCTGTGTGAATAGCGGCCTCTATTTCATGGATTGACATGTTCTCCTACAAAAGATGAGCAACAGCAAAGAGAATCCGGGTAGAGATTGATTGCTTTCAGGACAAGTGCAATATATGAACAGGTTCCATTAAAACAATAAGCTAGAGGCGTATACAAGTCTTACCTGATAAAAAGCATATATATAATCCAAAATCTGCAGACATGTAAAGCCATTATTGCTGAAATATGTCCGTGAAGAAGGCCCCATTTCAGAAAATCGATCAACTGGAAATAGTATGGTAAGAAAATGGTTCTTGAATATCAACTCATTTTTCCCACTGCAGGAGAATTGTATCAAAACATGAGAAGGAACCGAAAATTACATGGCTAATCAATAGAATATCAAGAGAGTGATCCATCACCTTTCTGTAAGTGACCGGGTTATGTTAGTAAATGAGGTCTCAGAATCCTTGCCATCACCATTTGCATCAAAGAACACAGATTGATGCTCACTAGCATCTTCGCCGCTAACAGTGTCTGTGAAAATAGAGGCAGTCGAAGTTGGCTCCGATATCGACCAGCAAACCGTCTCCAGAAGAATGGTTGGGCTTATTGGACGGAAAGGGTTTTGACAAGTCTGAAAGAAAAACAGATGTTCAAAGAAATGCAAGAATTCACATTAGAATGAAACTCTAGCACATACCAAACATGATTAAACCACTTGCCTGCATACGGAGACTGCGATGATTTCTAACCCCCGTTTTAGCCAAATGTACAATTTGTTGCCTCTCTTCATGACTTGCATTCCCTCTAACGCTCCGAGTAGATATTGTTGAATTAGCCACATTATTTTCCTATTAAAGAAAAGGTGAAAACTTAACATTAGCATCATTCTCGGTCTTTCTAGCATCACAGGGAAGGCATAATATAGTACTATCTGTAATTCTGACAGCAATATATTCGAAAGTACCTCTTCTACAATGCCATTCTGAGATTTTTCGAGCAGTATCCCAATTTGCCTGGCCAAATCAGCAGACATGTGAACAAGCCTTTGCAAATTTCTATCCTCGGCTGTTTTCAGGACCCATAATGGCTGAGACATTAATATCAAATTCAGTTCAAGCATAACAAACATTGATTGTTCCTATAAGTGCTTCGTATATCTTTTGATGATTATGCATAAAAGAACCCTGTTTCCATAACGCAATACAGAAGCACTCACTGTAACTATGTTGTTCGAGTGGCCAATATATCGATGTACAGAGTTTCCTTCACACACTACATGACTTGCACTGCAACCAACAAACCAACCATCTACTGCCATGGCCCCTTCTTCTGATGCTGCCTCGAGAACCTATCAACATACTAAATGTCTCAAAGAATTGCTAAAAGCAACGTAGAAACCGACAGTAACTAAAATAGTGAATCATTTACTAGTCTTTCAGTGATATATAGACTGATACACCAAATCTATGACCTTAGTTTATGACTTATACCATGCAGCAGATGCAACATACTCTAAACTAGCATTACAAAAAGGAAACATGAATTTCAGAATGTTACCTTATTACGTAGTTCAACTGAAATATCAGAATCGATGTATATTGTATGACCAGATAACACTGAGTCCATACTTCTATTGAGGACTCTTCCAGAATACCGTACATTTGGCTTTCCTATCATGTCTAGTTTCTTTGCTTCATGAAAACCGGCAGGAAGACATGAGCTTTCGGAAGCAGTAGACCCAGCAAGCCGATTCAACTCATCTACACATGCGGCATGTTCTTCAGCACCCTTCACAGTGTAGAGTGATTCACTTAACCTTACTGCATGAATGGAGAAAACAAAAATTATGAACTAACAGAAATCAAATTACCCCACAAAAATTATAAAGTAACATTTCTGCTTCCATTAACAAGGCAAGCAACAACAGGTAACATAAGGTATCCTAATCTTAACAAGTAGTAGAATAACAGAGTTCGAATTTTCGTATTAGACAAGCATCTAAGTTCTAACAAATCGAAAGCAGCAAATCCTTCATATTGCAACAGAACATAACACAACAGGGAAGTAGGAAATGAGAGGCATATCCTAATCTTACCATTCCTCTTGACACTATCCACAAACCATCCAAGTTTAACAAGGAATAGACCATTTCTCGATCCATGTTTTACAGCGTGATCGAACTTACGTCCAGTAACACTGTGACTAATATTAAGGTTCGACATAACAACTGCACTTGCAGCAGTAGAGACAATATAAAAGACAGACAATAGGAAACCTTATTATTATCCATCTGCCAGTTACAATAATGTTAGAAAAATTACAATCATATTTGTCATTCTTTTTCTCTTTATTCCAATCAGCCAATATAAAGAAAACAATAACAATGAGAAAAGGATATCTGGACCACCAAATGGGTGCATTGAGGATGTAAACTGGTACTGTATTGACCACCTAATCTCTCTGTAGCCTCCATTACTTGTTTCCTTGCTTCTGCAACCAACACATCATCTAACATGAATACAAAGCACAAAATTCTGGGGAGGATTTCATTTAGATACAAATTTACCAACCTTTGGACAAGCCAGTAACGCATATAACAAGACCGGAAAATGGACCGGTGGATCGAACCGGTTCAGAACCAAGAGAAGTAGAAGCAGGGGACATTGGTTCAAACGATTGGAAACTTCTAAATGATGGCACCGAAGATGAGAACCCAACAAACAACTTTGAACAACCTTTGCTGTTTATCACTTCCACCTTGTTAACACCACCCATGTTTTTTTTTTCTTTCATTCACTTCAAAATTTTCAAAACAAACGAATTTAAATGAACCCAAGGAAAGAAAACTTGAAATAAGCGAGTCAAAAGAAGGAATCCTGAATGTGAAAAAAGAGGAATCAAATAAGGGAAAAAAATAAAAGTAAGAGAGAGAGGAGGCAAATGGGAATCAGAGATTGGAGACAAACGAGGATTTTTAGTTTATATTTTCATCAGTAGGTTAACTTATTATATACAAAAAGGCTATGGTAAAAAAGAAAAGGTGAATTCTTTTTGCAGGAAGTGATTCGTTTTTGTAGCTCTGCCATACACAGTCATAGATTGAATACAGAGATCAACTTTGGGTGTGTCTGTGTGTTTTTTTTTTTTCTGTATTGAGTGATCTTTTGAATACAAAGTAGTAACCGTTCAAAGTTTGCAGAAGAAAAAAAAGCCAGCTTAGCCAACTATATCCAGAGCACGGGACAGGGTTTTCTTTTTTGCTCTTTTTTACTGTAAATTTCTCGTGCTTTCAAAAGTTTGGTCCTTTTCCTTTTTCCTCTAAAATGGGTTTATGATTTTATTGAATTCACGAGCACCTAGCCAAGTTCGCAGACTTGCAGGGGCTCCACCATTGTAGAGGCCCCCTACCTTAAATGGCGGCAATGGTTTTAGTTTTTAGCCTGTTATATATATATAATATTCAAAAATAAAAGAGGATTCCAACGCCGCTCTTTGAGGTACAGAATTACTCATTAATCATTAAACCAAATGCTGGTGGTGACTTCGATGAAGCCGAGCTGTTTTTTTCAAAGGCATCTTGCCTGGTTTTTCTTTAGTGTTGATATTTAGGTAAATTATACGATATTATTAATAAATTTATTTTTAATCATTTAAAAAAATTATTGAATTATTTAAAATTTTTCATTTAAGTAATTAAATTATTTAAAATATTTTATTTAAGTTATTGGCTTGTTAAATTATTTTAAGATAAGTCTAGTTGATGAGCTTCAAGTAACGATTCAACGATTGGTATGGTATATTAGTATACATTGACGAGTAAAAGAACATGCTTTACATCTAAGTCGATCCAACGATCAGTATTGGAGATTGAAGAAGAAAGCTGTTTGAAATTTGATTAACAGATTCGTGATATTTAAAGCTATTTCATAAAAAAAAAAACTTAACTGTTAAAGAAAAGGAGAATGAGAGTTTTCGATTAGTGCAGGCGATGCGAATAGAAAAGAAAAGGCTATACAATAATGATTTTAATAGTCCACTGACTTAAATAAAAAAACTTTTAAATAGTTTAATAAATATTTTATAATTTTTTGAAATTGAGTGACCGATATATAAATTTACTAATAATCCAGTGATCTTTGATATAATTTACCTTAATATTTAATTTTCGAGTATATAATTTTATATATTATCAATTTATTATGAAAATAAAATTATATATATTTAAAATATTCAGCCGTTTTTATTTATTAATGATATATAAAATTATTCATTAAAAATATTTTTTTGCCTTCTTAGACTCTATATTTAAGGAATAAATAAGATATTAGTATTGATATTAGTATAGAATCGAGCTCAAACTATTAATAGAATTAAATTTGAATTTAATAATACTTAATTTGAATGACTAGCGAGTCTTTTAAATTTTTTTATATTTTTGTTATATTATTAAATTTCGTAATTATCTTTAATATATATTATTAACTTTAAATTTTATTATCTAATCAAATTTAAACTCTAATTTTATCTTTAAAAAAAATTATTAATCGAGCTCAAATAATACAATTATATCTTGAACCGAACTTTAACACAAAAATAAATATTTGACCAAAGTCAAACGGAATATGAAGGTCGGAATTTTGAATTGAACCCTAGCAAATGGGAATAGTCCATGAATGATATTGATGTGACCTTTTTTCCCTTTACCAAAATTTTTACAATGATGGTATTCCTTACTGTCATTTGCGACAAATAAAGTATCTGTGATTGAAGCAGAAACCCCTTGAAATAAAGAAACTGCAGCTACTTTTGATTTGAAAATTAACTAGTTTAGTATCAATTGCTGTCATTCTAGATATTGTATTTAGCATTTTCACAATTATAAAATTTAATATTAAAATTTATAAATATTTTTAAAATAATATATTAAAATAAAATAACTTTAACAACTTTTTATCAAAATCACCTCTAAAAAATTATCATTAAATTTAAAAATAAATATAATTTTTAGGTTTAATTTTATTATTTGTATTTGAGTTTAACAATTTTTTATGTAGTGTTTGTCTTTTTTTCAATGTGATATTTAGTAAAATTTATACATTTTAATGCTTGAAAGTAATATGGTGGAATTTTTAATGTTCAAATTAAGGTTTAGAATTAATTTGATGAAAAATTATAATTAAATAATAATATTAACAATTAAATTTGATCAATTCTACTCTAAAACTTGAAGTAATCACAACAATCAAGCTGCATTTAACAAAATAAAAACAAAAATTTAAACAAAATTATAAAAATTCAAATATGATAATATTAACAATTAATTTTCATCAAATTAATATAAAACTCGAATTAAACACGTTCTTTGAGTACTAAAACATGTAAGTTTTGACAAATAAAAATACTAAAAAGACACATACCACATTTGACAAAAGAGTCAAACTCAAATATCAAATGATGTCTTAAGCTTTGTTTTAAATACATGTTTTTCATTCATCAAATAATATATGTGACAAAATTAATACACGGCGTAAGTAAAATACCTGAGTAATTTAGTATCATGTTTTAACTTGATGCCAACCCACTTAAAAAATATCAAATAAACTAAATTTATATAAAAATAATAATATATAATTTAATTTTTAAAGTTAGATTAAGTAATATATTCCAAAATTAACATTTAATAATTTATTTTATATGTGGTAGTAAAAAGATATTTTTCATTTGCGGAGGAGAAACATAATGAGATAACATATGCAAAATATTCCTATTTGTGAAAAATATAACGTCGGTAATGACAAATATATCGCAAAAAAAAAAAGAGAAACAAAAATAAAGAACACACAGATTTTACGTGGAAACCCTTTCGGAAAAAACCACGAGCGAGAGGAGAAGAAAATTCACTATGTCGAATTCGAATCCATTACAAGAGGAATAGACTATGTCTATTTATAGGCTTGTAAAACCTAATTCTAATCAAAGTAAAAATATATTATGCTAATAAATGCTAAATATATTATACTCATAAATACTAAATCTTCTAGAAAGAAGATATATTTTGTTTAACTTGACTTGCAAGTAATATCTTAGAATTTGGGTCACACAACTCTAACAATCTCCACCTTGACACGAATTCTCAACAAACAAGTTCTTCATCGCGAACTCTCAACGAACAAGTTCTCCACCTCTCCATAAAACCCCCTAAGGGTTTAACTTCAACAATGAACACCAACCAAATCTAAGCATTCAAACTTGGTTATAGGAAGTGACTTAGTCATCATATCTGCATGATTTTCATGAGTACTAATTTTGCTCACAACAATATCACCACTAGCAATAATATCACGAACCAAACTATGCTCCACAACTGGGGAGAACACATCTGTGAAGTCCACTCCTGGAATTTGACTGTAACCCTTTGCAACAAGCCTTGCTTTATATCTGGGTTCTTCAACTCTTGGAGTCCCTTCTTTCTTTTTAAACACCAATTTACAGCGAACAGCCTTTTTACCTTTAGGAAGTTTCACAAGATCCCATGTTTTGTTTTTGTGGAGTGATTCCATCTCCTCTTGCATAGCAAATATCCAATTTTCTGAGTCTTCACAGCTAATCGCCTCAGAATAATTAGACGGCTCTTGGTTTACATCTATATCTTCAGCCACATTTAAAGCATAAGCAACTAGATCAGCCTCAGCATACTTCTTTGGAGGCTTAATTTCTCTTCTAGTTTTGTTTTTGGTGATAGAGTATTGTGGTGAAGAAGCAACTCTATTATCAATTTTTGTACTGGCTTGATGAGTCGACTCTGTATTAATCTGATGCTCCACATGCTTTTGATTTTCTTTATTGGAAGAGTCTTTAAGAGATAAGTTAGGTAGCATAGCAGTTTCATCAAAAATAACATCTCTGCTAATCACAACTTTTCTATTTTCAGGACACCATAACTTATACCCTTTTACACCAGCTTTATAACCAAGAAAAACACATTTAATGGATCTCGGTTCCAATTTTCCATTATCAACATGAGCATACGCAGAGACACCCAAAGATTTTTAAATCGTAATAATTAGCGGGATTACGGACCATACCTCTTGTGAGTCTTTTTCTCAATGGCAACGAATGGAGATCGGTTGATCAAAAAACATGCAAGAGAGAAATCGCCTGCCCAAAACGACTTTGGTAAGTTGGCATTTGACAACATACATCGAACCTTCTCCATGATCGTTTTGTTCATTCGCTCGCAATGCCATTTTGTGTGGAGTATGACGAATCATCAAGTGTCTCACGATCCCTTCCGACTTGCACATGGCTTTATTAAACTCATCGAACAAAACTCTAAGCCATTGTCTGTGCGGAGGTATTTTATTTATTTTCCTGTCTGTTTTTCAATCATAGTTTTCCAAGACTTAAATGCGGAAAACACATCGCTTTTTTGCTTCAAGAAGAATGCCCAAACTTTTCTGGAAAAATCATCAATAAAAGTTAGCATATAATTAGCTCCACCTCTTGAAGGCACTCTTGATGACCCCCACAGATCAGAATGAATATACTCCAACGTTTCCTTCGTGTTATGAATTTCTCTGGTGAATCGAACTCTCTTTTGCTTCCCAAAAACGCAGTGCTCACAGAACTTCACTTTGCAAATTCCTTGCCCATCAAGAAGTCTTCTTTTGCTCAATTCGCCATGCCATTCTCACTCATATGCCCTAGGCGCATATGCCAAAGTTTAGTAATATCATCATCGACAAGGAAGAGGCGCGATAGTCGCATCACCAATAACAATGAGAGCCACACCAAAATATATAACTTGGCGCCTCTTTCTCTGCTCCTTTCATCACAACGAGGAACCTTTGAAATCTTCAAAATTCCACTTTCACCGTGTATTTGTACCTTTTGAATCAATAGTACTTAACGAAATTAAATTTCTCTTCAATTACGGAACATGTCGACGCGTCACTAAGTATTCTCATCAACTCCATCAAACATCTTAACTTTAATTGTTCCAACACTGCGATTTTACACGAAGCATTATTTCCCATCAAAACAACACCTTCGGACATTGTTTAGTAAGTTGTAAACCAATCTGATTGGGACTCATGTGGAAGGTGCAAATGAATCAAGTATCCACTCCTCGCTCACTTTAGAATTGTTGTGAAGCGACTAGAAGTTCACCATCATTGTAGTCTTCTACAACATCGCCTTCACCGGAATTTTACGTTTGTTTTCCCTTTTGATTCGCACCTCCCTTTTAATCTTGTTCGTAGTTTATAGCACTCAGATTTAATGTGCCCTTTCTTCTTGCGAAGTTACAAGTTTTACCTCTGTTTGAAGACTTGATCTACCCTTAGATTTACCGCGAGGATTCCGTTCTGTGTCCTTCCACGATCATCATCGACATTCCGATCTTGTCTCCCACGAACAATGAGACCCTCTCCCGAGAGTCGGGTTTAACCACAAGATGCTTCATCTTATCATACGAGGTCAAAGAATCATAAACCTCATCAAGCTGTGAGAGACTCACGGCTATATAAAATCGTGTCTCTGAAGGTTGAATAAGACGGCGACAACGAACAAAGTAGAATCAACCCTAGATCTTCCTTATCATACTGAACCTCCATGGCCTCCAAGTTTGAGAGAATTTCTTTAAACACTGTTAAGTGTTCGTACACAGACGCATCTTCCTCCAAACGATGAGCATAAAGACATTGCTTCATATGCAACTTACTGGTTAGAGTTTTCGACATACATATTTGTTCTAGCCTCTTCCATAATGTCGCGGCGGTATTCTCCTTCATCACATCCTGCAGAATTTCGTTAGACAAATACAGATGTAACTGTGTTAACGCCTTTCGATCCTTGCGCTTTTTCTCTTCCTCCATCAATGTCGAAGGCATCTTATCTACCCATAGCAGGGCTTCCTCTAAATCCATCTGTGCAAGAACTGCCTGCATCTTTATTTGCCACAACGCAAATCTGGTGTTGCGATCCAACAACGAAATTTCATACTTTAAATATGCCATTACCGTGATCGAGATGAAAAAACCCGGAAGCTCTGATACCAATTTGTGAAAAATATAACGTCGGTAATGACAAATATATCACAAAGAAAAGAGAAACAAAAATAAAGAACACACAGATTTTACGTGGAAACCCTTTCGGGAAAAAACCACGGGCAGAGGAGAAGAAAATTCACTATGTCGAATTCGAATCCATTACAAGAGGAATAGACTATGTCTATTTATAGGCTTGTAAAACCTAATTCTAATCAAAGTAAAAATATATTATGCTAATAAATGCTAAATATATTATACTCATAAATACTAAATCTTCTAGAAAGAATATATATTTTGTTTAACTTGACTTGCAAACAATATCTTAGAATTTGGGTCACACAACTCTAACACTATTATATTTTATTGAAAGTGACCCATATTATTATCCACTTCATAACTATGACGATTTGGGACACAAATTAAATCTACTTCCCTTAGTTTTAGAAATCGATTTTCCCTGCATTTATGAAGGCAGCTATAACAAAATATGATTCAAATTTCCTCAAAAATAGGAGAACGACACCATATAAGGTATAAAAGTATGTATCCTTTAAAATATTTACTAGGAGTCTCGTTCAATTTTGGTTGAGCTTGATGTCCCGTTGACTCTTGACATTTTATTAAATAGAGTTTTTACGATATGAGAAAAACAACACCATTGTCTATAATCTACCCCACACATATATAAAATTAATAAGAAAGAATCTAAAAGCAGTAATCAAGAAACATGATTCGTCTTGTAGAGAAACAAATTATTTGAAACAAGACTAGCAGTAACAGGACGACATGCAAACAAGTACTTTTTGTTTTTGTTTTGTTGGATCATGATATATACATGTACGGAGGTATGTATGTAAGGTGTTATCAGTTTGGGCAGTGATTACTGGTAATCTGGAGCTATCCAATGAAGATATGAATAAATCAGAGAGGGCAGTGCACGCGCATGGGAAATATGGATATCACATTGATTGGCCAAACTTCATCTGGCTTGCACATCATGACAAAGGGAAGGGGATTGAGTCCACCATGAAATGATCAATAAACCATCCAATTTTTTCATGTATATATAATATATATGTAAGTTCTGTTTAGAAGCAGAAGTGTTCAGTTATATAAATCTATATACAAATATGTGGGACAATGGACATGAGTCATGTCATGTATATATCATCAACTCTTTTTCTTCAACCATCTAGTGCCTACAAGATCCTATTTAACTGGCCACTGTCTTTTTTATGTCATTGTTGCTGTAATATATCAAAACCTGTAGGAAAAATCTACACAAAAAAAAAAAAAAAAGAAAGCTAAAAGGTCCTTAGAATTAATCTAGCTTTAGGGTATGGCCTATTCCTATATTATCATACAAGTCGTAAAATTCAAAGAGCTTGTGGTTCCAACCATAGAAAATCTATATTGCTTAATTTTTCATTTGATTAAAAATTATATATCTGTCATATTCAACATTCATACATAAATATATTGATTGATGTTTGGGGAGAATGGAGCTCAAAGAAGTAGAGGCACGGGGCCAAAGTTAAGCAGTAAGGTAGGGGTTGCAGTTAAAGATTCTGTCAACGCAGAAACAGATGAAACTTTTCTTTTTAGTTGTGTTATCAAAATCATCGAGTTTAGTAAAGTATATATTCAAAAGACAAGAGCGGGGGTCAGTGTAGAGGTGTACATGGGCCGGGCGGCCCGACCCGGCCCGAAGGTCCGCCCGAAATGTGGGAGGATTTGGGCAAAAATATAGGCCCGAAAAATGGGCTTGGACAAAAAAATAAGGCCCGTTTAAAAAATGGGCCGGGCTCGGGTAAGGCATTTTTGGCCCGGGCCCGGCCTGGCCCGAATTCACTAAAGGAAAAAAAAATTGTTTTTTAATATTATTTTCTTATTATTTTTCTCCTTATTTTGCTACCATTTTACTATTATGTTTCTACTATTTTGTTGTTATTGTTTAGATATTATATAAAACTTATTTTATTGTTAATTTTGTTATTATTTTAAAGATATTTGTTAATTTTGTTAATATTTTAGAGGCATTTGCTTGTTAAGTTACATCTATTTTAGTGTTATTTAAGTCTACATATTTTTTAAAATTTATTTTCAATTTGTTGAAAAATATTTATTTTGATTTTTTTAGTATTTTTGATGTATTATATATATTTAAAAATTATATAAAATAATATAAAAAATTAATACGGGCGGGCCGGGCCGGGCCTGGGTTTTAGCATTTTTATATGGGCCGGGCTTGGGCAAAATTTTAGACCCATTTTTTGGGCCCGGCCCGGCCCGAGCCCAATGAACGGGCCTAAATTTTTAGTTGGGCCCGGCCCGAACCCGGCCCAGCCCGGCCCATGTACACCTCTAGGTCAGTGGAACTACCTTTTTTTTTTTTTTTTCATTAAACAAATAAAAGCATTCATATTTCATATATTTCTACTTAATATTTTATTGTTCCATGTTTTAGTTTTATTTGTGCATTTAGTATTATTGTTTATCCATGTTTTTTTTTAGTCTGTTTTTATGTTAGTTATAAGTAATTATTTTGAGTATTTTCGTAACTTAAATTAAGTACATATGAGTTTGGAAGGCGAGTCTTCAAAAATAGAATGAGTGTCTCTAAAGAATGCCCAAACAAGGACAAATAGGCCGCGGCCTCACAACCCAGTGCCGCGGTGCCAGCCCAATGCAGCAGTTGGCGCCCCAACCCAACATCCAGCACCTCGAGCCTCTGCAGCGGTGTTTTAGTTTTAATTTAATTTGCGTTTTATTTTCTTATGGATCGCTAAACACTTCTTTTTTAGTTGAAATAATATTCCAAGTTTGATTCTGCAAATTTGTGAGATCTAAGTACTCTTAATTTTTTTTTTGTTCTTTGATATTTGCATGTCTTTTGACCAATATTTGATAATTTAGAATAATTGATTTATCAATTAGGTAATTAGTCTATTGATTTATTTCTAATAATTGTGTCGACCGCATGATAATTTGTGTAGTGTGGGTATGCTATCTAACTTAAGTAAATCTTGACTGTGCGTTTGTTGGTTAGAATTAGATCTCTTTCATGCTATTGATAAATTAAATTCCTAAATGATTGTTATAGAGTTATTTGTCAAGACGATTGTTATAGAGATTAGGTTACTTGACGATTGTCGATAACTATAACCAATTAATTAAAGAACATTGAAATTTATCGTTGCATGAATGATCAAACATTTGAATCAAACGAAAATTTTACTTTGACTAAAACCTTATTTTTCTCAAAACTTTAATTATTGCTATTTTTATTTTTTCTAAATTCCTGATTTTAATTTTTAATTTTCTTTAAACAAAACCACCTTCCTTATTTTATTTATTTTAATCAAAGGTACAAATCTCTATAGATTCCATCCTATTTATCATTTCTACTAATTATTTTTCTTTAAATAAATTTTATTTTTGGCAACTTCAATAACCATACAATCGTACCTCTCACTCACTGCTTGGATTTAGTTTATTATTGTTTGTAGTGTTTTTCTTTCTTAGTAGACTGGGTTAATAGGATGGACTTGGGTTGGCTAGTTAACCAGGTTTAGAAAAAGGCAAACCCATGCCTGCAAATTGAACTGTGGGCTAGCTAAGATTTCAGAGCTGCGCTGTGTCTCCTTAAGTTTTGTACACTACAAATTCTGAAAATTTTCAACCAACCAAATCTTGACAAAAAATAAAAGGGATTAAAAGAAAACATATTCCTCTAATCATTTTTTATATGTTAATGTTAATTATTCATGAGGAAAGGTTAGATAAAACAATTGGGTTCATGCACATTAAATCTTGACGTCTCTTTTTAAAAATCTGCATTGATTTTCAAATACTTTATGTTCAAGTTATTTTTCTTCACTAAACTTGCTAATAAAAATAAAGAAAATTGAGATAATGACATAATGTTACATAGAATAATATCAATCCACTAAATTAAATCCTTGGATTAAGTCTGAGTCTTACATGCCATTGAACCCTTTGAACCTATAAAAAGTTCCAGTTGACTTCTAAAAACCATTGAAACAAAACCTGGAACCCCACTTATGTAAAACATAATGTATAAATATAATTGTTGAGGTCAGTTTTTGAAGAGATGACTCGGAATGGTCAGATTAACGCTTCAAGTGATTTACAAGACAAGAAATATGATAAAGGGTGTCGAATTCATCTTTCAGAGCACCCTTCGATACTTAGGTCAATAAAACTTGAAGAAATGAGTTAAAACGGTGTAGAATTTGAAGAGAGTTCATACCTGATGAATGTCATGATGCAAATATTTATAGATTTTGTAATGTTTGTCCAAAGCTACTCGGGTAATGCTTCATTTTACCAAATGATTTGAGCTGGTGTAAGTTTATAAAAGATTCTTGCTGCTTCATAAAGGAGTGCGCAGAGTGTTGTGCAGCCATGCTGGGCTTGCAGGGATAATGATCCCTTGTGAGACTCTTCACGCCTGTTTACATTTTAGGAAAATAACCTCTTCAGGCCTGTTTGCATATGAGCATTTTATGTTAGAAGGCTCTTTATGTCTGTTAAGAATTGAGCATTTTATCTTAACAGGCTCTTCATGTTGAATGCCTAAATTTAGGGTTGAGTATTCAATCAAGTCGAATCGAATTGAGTTAGAAAATTTTGAGTTAGTCCAATTGAGAATCATAATTTAGCAACTGAATTCAATTTGATTTTTTTTCGAAACGAGTTGAGTTAACGAAACATATTATTTATACTCAATGTTGCGTTTACGTCGACTGATTATTTAACTAGTAGACGAAGTACAAGATTATTTAACTACATAAGTAAGGTTGATGGGTAAACATTTATTAAAATGATGTAGTTTTGCCTTTTACTTAATGGTTTTGACTTTTAACTTTAGAAAAGATAAACATTTATCACAACGACGTAGTTTTGATTTTTCTTATTCGGATTTTCGGATAACTGAAATTATGTAATTCATATTCAAGTTAAATCGAAAATTTTGATTTTTTTTATTCCAGTTGATTTGAATAACTTGATTAACTCAAATAACTTGAACTATTTAATTTAAAATTTAAATTTTTTATTGAATTTTTCTAATCAAATCGGACTTTAGTCACTCCTACCTAAACTTGGGAAGCAACATATTCCAAGAAATCAACGCTAGAAAATGTAACTTTAAACCCTAGGTGAAATATTTTGCTAGAGTTTCCAAACAACTATTTGGGTGGTTTCAAAGCCGATCATTGACATCATCCGGTAGACGAAGCAAGAACACATGAACTCATCATTTTCAAATCGAAAAAGAGAATAGAAAATATCATCCGAAGATATTGCTTTTGATGGAAGTTTTGAAGAAGCAAATTAATTTACCCAAACCTCACAAGCTAACTGATTTGATCACGAAACATTTAAGGATGACAAAATTCGAACTGTTTCATAGATTTTGAATCAATCCACTTCATTTGAAAAATAGATATAGGGAGTGGTGAAGTAGACTGGATTTTATTTAGATAATGAGTATAGAGATAATGGATTGTTCTGTCTTACTCTATTATATAAATTTATCATTTTATTCTTATATATATAACTATTAAAAGAATAAAAATGTAATGATATATTATAAATATATACTATGTTTAAATATTTACTTCACTTTAAAAATATTGAAAATATTAAAAATAAGTAGCAAAAATTAAATTAAAGCGGAGCGGGGATAGATGCATCCAACGTCCATGAAAGTGGTAGTAGATTTTAAGATTATACATCCATGTGAAAAAAATAACGTCGGTAATGACAAATATATCGCAAAGAAAAGAGAAATAAAAATAAACAACACACAGATTTTACGTGGAAACCCTTTCGAGAAAAAAACCACGGGCAGAGGAGAAGAAAATTCACTATGTCGAATTCGAATCAATTATAAGAGGAATAGACTATGTCTATTTATAGGCTTGTAAAGCCATATTCTAATAGGAGTGTAGTAAGATTGAAACTTTTTATTCTAATCAATATCAAATAGATGGAGTTTAATAAGGTTTAAAAAACCTTATTTAAAATAAAATAAAAGAAGTGTAGTTCTATAGGGATTCTTCTTTTATTTTATTTTACCATTGTATTTTATTTAAATAAGGATTCGGGTCACTTATTTCTAACAATCTCCACCTTGACACGAATTCTCAATAAACAAGTTCTTCATCGCGAACTCTCAACGAACAAGTTCTCCACCTCTTCCATAAAACCCCTTAAGGGTTTAACTTCAACAATGAACACCAACCAAGTCTAAGCAATGCTCAAACTTTGTTATAGGAAGTGACTTAGTCATCATATCTGCAGGATTTTCATGAGTACTAATTTTGCTCACAACAATAGCACCACGAGCAATAATATCACGAACAAAATGATACCGAACATCAATGTGTTTTGTTCTCTCATGAAACATTTGATCTTTTGTAAGGAAGATGGCACTCATTCACACACAAATATCTTTGTGGCTGATTTGAAGGTCTTCATTGAGCTCACTAAAGAGTCCCTTCAACCAAATAGCTTCTTTACAAGCCTCGATGTCGCGCCATGTACTCGGCTTCATGGTAGACAAAGCGATCAGTAGTTTGCAAAGTAGCTTTCCAACTGATTGCACAACCTCCAATTGTAAAGACATAACCAGTGAGAGATCTTCTTCTATCAAGGTCTCCAACAAAATCAAGATCAACATACCCAATGACTCCATCTCTAGTTCTTCCAAATCGTAAGCAAACATCGGTAGTACCTCGTAAGTATTTTAAAATCCACCGAACTACTTTCTAATGTTCTTTCTTCGGGATTCACCATGTATCTACTAACTTCATTTCGCATATGATAAATGCGGGCGTGAACAAACCATAGCATACATGAGAGATCCCATTGCACTAGAGTATGGAACATGTGACATGTACTCAATCTCATCATCCGATTGTGGAGACAAAGCCGATGAAAGTCCGAAATGGGTCGCTAAAGGAGTACTAACAGCTTAGCACTCTGCATATTGAACTCCAAAAGAACTTTCTCAATATACCCCTTCTGACTTAGGTACAATTTACTTATTTTTCTATCTCTAAGAATCTCCATACCAAGTATCTTCTTTGTTGGTCCCAAATCTTTCATCTCAAATTCTTCACTTAGTTGGGCTTTGACATTTCTTATCTCTCCTTTATCTTTTGCTGCTATCAACATGTCATCAACATAAAAAAGTAGATACACAAAAGAACCATCACTGTTTTTCTTAAAGTAAACAAAGCTGTCAAAACTACTTCTTTTAAAATCATGAGAAGTCATAAAAGAATCAAACCTCTTGTACCACTGTCTTGGTGATTATTTCAAACCGTAAAGGGACTTTTTCAGCAAGCAAACATAGTCCTCTTTTTCTGAGACTGTAAAACCCTCTGGTTGTTGCATGTAAATATCTTCCTCAAGTTCTCAATGCAAAAATGCAGTTTTTACATCTAACTGCTCAAGCTCCAAATCATTCATGGCCACAATACCAAGCAAAGCTCGAATCGAACTATGCTTCACAACCGGGAGAAACACATCCATGAAGTCCACTCTTGGAATTTGATCAGAACCTTTTGCAACAAGCCTTGCTTTATATCTGGGTTCTTCAACTCCTGGAGTCCCTTCTTTCTTTTTAAACACCCATTTATAGCGAACAACCTTTTTACCTTTAGGAAGTTTCATAAGATCCCATGTTCTGTTTTTATGGAGTGATTCCATCTCCTCTTGCATAGCAAACATCCACTTTTCTGAGTCTTCACAGCTAACCGCCTCAAAATAATTAGACGACTCTTGGTTTGCATCTATATCTTCAGCCACATTTAAAGCATAAGTAACTAGATCAGCCTCGGCATACTTCTTTGGAGGTTTAATTTCTCTTCTAGTTCTATTTTTGGCGATAGAGTATTGTGGTGAAGAAGCAATTCTATTCTCAATTTTTGTAATCTTGGCTTGAGGAGTCGACTCAGTATTAACTCGATGCTCCACCGCTTTTGATTTTTTTATTGGAAGAGTCTTTAAGAGATAAGTTAGGTAGCATAGCGCTTTCATCAAAAACAACATCTCTGCTAATCACAACTTTTCTATTTTTAGGACACCATAACTTATACCCTTTTACACCACTTTATAACCAAGAAAAACACATTTAATGGATCTCGGTTCCAATTTTCCATTATCAACATGAGCATACGCAGACACCCAAAGATCTTTAAATCGTAATAATTAGCGGGATTACCGGACCATACCTCTTGTGGAGTCTTTTTCTCAATGGCAATGGATGGAGATCGGTTGATCAAAAAACATGCAGTAGAGGCTGCTTCGGCCCAAAACGACTTTGGTAAGTTGGCATTTGACAACATACATCAAACTTTCTCCATGATCGTTCTGTTCATTCGTTCTGCAACGCCGTTTTGTTGTGGAGTATGACGAACTGTCAAGTGTCTCACTATCCCTTCTGATTTGCACAGTTTATTAAACTCATCAGAACAAAACTCTAAGCCATTGTCTGTGCGGAGGTGTTTTATTTGTTTTTACGTCTGTTTTTCAATCATAGTTTTCCAAGACTTAAATGCGGAAAACACATCGCTTTTCTGCTTCAGGAAGAATGCCCAAATTTTTCTGGAAAAATCATCAATAAAAGTTAGCATATAATTAGCTTCACCTCTTGAAGGCACTCTTGATGGCCCCCACAGATCAGAATGAATATACTCCAACGTTTCCTTCGTGTTATGAATTTCTCTGGTGAATCGAACTCTCTTTTGTTTCCAAAAAACGCAGTACTCACAGAACTTCAGTTTGCAAATTCATTGCCCATTAAGAAGTCCTCTTTTGCTCAATTCTGCCATGCCATTCTCACTCATATGCCCTAGGCGCATATGCCAAAGTTTAGTAATATCATCATCTGAAAAGGAAGAGGAAGCGACAGCTGCATCACCAATAACAGTAGAACCCTGCAAAACATATAACTTGGCAGTCTTTCTCTGCCCTTTCATCACAACGAGAGAACCTTTGGAAATCTTCAAAATCCCACTTTCAGTTGTGTATTTGTACCCTCTTGAATCAAGAGTACTCAACGAAATTAAATTTCTCTTCAATTCTGGAACATGCCGTACGTCACTAAGTGTTCTGACAACTCCATCAAACATCTTAACTTTAATTGTTCCAACACCTACGATTTTACACGAAGCATTATTTCCCATCAAAACAACACCTTTAGACACTGTTTCGTAATTTGTAAACCAATCCCGATTGGGACTCATGTGGAAGGTGCAGCCTGAATCAAGTATTTACTCATCGCTCACTTTAGAATTATTGATGTAGCGACTAGAAGTTCACCATCGCCGTAGTCTTCTACAACATCGCCTTCACCAAATTTTCTCGTTGTTTTCCCTTTTGATTCGCAGCTTCCTTTTAATCTTGTTCTGTAGTTTATAGCACTCGAGTTTAATGTGCCCTTTCTTCTTGCGAGAAGTTACAAGTTTTACCTCTGTTTGAAGACTTCGATCTACCCTTAGATTTATCATGAGAATTCCGCTCTGTGTCCTTCCACGATCATCATCGCATTCCGATCTTGTCTCCCACGAACAATGAGACCCTCTCCCCAGAGTCGAGTTTAACTACAAGATGCTTCATCTTATCATACGAGGTCAAAGAATCATAAACCTCATCAACCGTGAGAGACTCGCGGCTATATAAAATCGTGTCTCTGAAGGTTGAATAAGACGGGGCAACAAACAAAGTAGAATCAACCCTAGATCTTCCTTATCATCTTCAACCTCCTCCATGGCCTCCAAGTTTAAGAGAATTTCTTTAAACATCACATTAAGTGTTCGTGTTAGCACGCACGCACCTTCCTCCAAACGATGAGCATAAAGACGTTGCTTCATATGTAACTTGCTGGTTAAAGTTTTCGACATACATATTTGTTCTAGCCTCTTCCATAATGCCGCGGCGGTCTTCTCCTTCATCACATCTTGCAAAATTTCGTTAGACAAATGTAGATGTAACTGTGTTAACGCCTTTCGATCCTTGCGCTTTTTTTCTTCCTCCGTCAATGTCGAAGGCATCTTATCTACCCCTAGCAGGGCTTCCTCTAAATCCATCTGTGCAAGAACTGCCTGCATCTTTATTTGCCACAACACAAATCTGGTGTTGCGATCCAACAGCGAAATTTCATACTTTAAAGACACCATTACCGTGATTGAGATGAAAAAAACTCGAAAGCTCTGATACCAATTTGTGAAAAAAATAATGTCGATAATGACAAATATATCGCAAAGAAAAGAGAAATAAAAATAAAGAACACACAAATTTTACGTAGAAACCCTTTCGGGAAAAAACCACGGGCAGAAGAGAAGAAAATTCACTATGTCGAATTCGAATCAATTACAAGAGGAATAGACTATGTCTATTTATAGGCTTGTAAAGCCATATTCTAATAGGAGTGTAGTAAGATTGAAACTCCTTATTCTAATCAATATCAAATAGATGGAGTTTAATAAGGTTTAAAAAACCTTATTTAAAATAAAATAAAAGAAGTGCAGTTCTATAGGAATTCTTCTTTTATTTTATTTTACCATTGTATTTTATTTAAATAAGGATTCGGGTCACTTATTTCTAACAATCCACAATAGAGATGGTAGAACAAAATGTACCAACTGTGAAATGATAGTGGATTTAGCAACATTTATCCTGTCCTATCCCATTGCCATTCCTAATCAAAGGGAAATGGCTTGTGACTAAAGAAGATAAGATTATTTGGAAGAAGAAGAAGAAGAACGGTTGATCGAGTAACAATCAATAAAAGATGTTCTGGGATTCTAATTATGTAGATTGATAAATGGATTCAGCTAGCACTACAGCAAAATAGGGCTTTAGCGGCGTTTTTAGTGGCGTTTTAACAAAAAATGCCACAAATATTATAAATTAGCGGCGTTTGTACTAAAACACCGCAAAAAAACTGAGAAATAGCGGCGTTTTGGGGTAAAACACCGTAAAAAATGAGCAATAGCAGCGTTTTTACTTAAACGCCGCTAATAATATGAGAAACAGCGGCGCTTTTATACAAACGCCGCTAAAAACCTGAGAAATAGCGGCGCTTTTATGAAAACGCCGCTAAAACCCTGAGTAATAGCGGCGCTTTTATACAAACGCCGCTAAAAACCAGAGAAATAGCGGCGCTTTTATACAAACGCCGCTAAAAACCTGAGAAATAGCGGGGCTTTTATAAAATCGCCGCTAAAACCTCTCGATAATAAGCGCGCTTTTATACAAACACCGCTAAAAACTTGAGAAATAGCGGCGCTTTTATACAATCGCCGCTAAAACCCAAAGTAATAGCGGCGCTTTTATACAAACGCGCTAAAAGTTTTTCATATTGCTTTGAATTATATTTTGTTTTGATACATTCACTTATAAGCAATGATAAAGTTTCATTTTAGTTACTTAATTATGAAAAGTTACAAATTGCTAACTAAACAATTTAGAAGTTTTCATTTAAGTTACAAATTAATCTATTAAAAATGAATTAGGGTTCAATGTTTGGTATGTTAATTTTATGGTTTAGGGTTTGTTATTTTGGTGTATGGGTTTAGTGTTTTAAAGTTTGTTGTTTGGGTTTATTGTATAGTGTTTAATATCTTAGTGTTTACCGGTATTACGGTTTAAATGTTAGTGGTTAGGGGTTAAGGTTTAGGGTTAGGGGTTTAAGGGTTTATAGGGAAATGGTTAATGGGTTAGGGTTCTGGGTTTAGAGTTTATGGTTTACGAGTGTATGAGTTTAGGTTTAGGGGTTTGGGGGGAAATGGTTAATGTGTTAGGTTTCTGAGTTTAGGGTTTTAGGGTTTAGGGTTTAGGGTTTAGGGTGTTAGCTATATTTCGACCCAAAATCCCTGAAACTGAAATCCCTCTAATCAATTTCCCCTAATTCAAATCCCCAAAATCCCTAAATCTCATAACCCCGAAGCTGTTAGATCCGTCCATCGTTCACCGATCCTTCATTCTATTGTGAAACTGTCTTCCCATAACCCCCCAATGATTATTTCTTTAAAATAGGTTCAAATTTTAATCCTTAATTGATATATAAAATAATTTATTATATATAATTGAAAAATAGATAATATGAATTTTAATATTAAAATTATTACTATATAATTTGGGGTCTGGGGGTATGTGTGTTTTACTTTAGGGTTTTGAGTTTGGATTTGGGGTTATGTAATGGGGTTTGGAGTTAAGTTTTTTAATTTATATATTAAATAATTTATTATATAATCGTAAAAAGAGATATTATGAATTTTTTTATATAAAAAATATCATTAAAGTTTTTTAAACCTTTTTTAGTACTTCATAGTGGAATTTTTAGTTTTTGTTTTCTTACATAAAAAAATTATACAAATTACTTATGGCATGCATGTATCTAATTCTTTTAAATTAATATTACTCGAATTAAGTTTGAAAAATTATTTATTGAAAATTGATATGAATTATATTAATTAAAAATTCAACAAAATTAACCCCTTAACTTTATACATTAATCTGTTAATTTGATCTTTATTCTTAAAAACGTAAAAAATAAAAAACCTAAAAAACTTAGAAAAAATATATCTATATATATTTGAATGTATAATTATTATAAAATATATACAAAACTATAAAATATTTATAAAAAAATAAAAAAATAATAATAAGTTAGGAATAGTGGCGTTTTTAATAAAAACGCCGGTAATATATGGGAAACTTGAACGACGCCGTTTGAAGCTTATGTTCAGTGGCGTTTTGTCTAAAACGCCAGAAAATGATGCGTTTTATTTTTTTATAGTGGCGTTTTTTCTTAAAACGCCGCAAAAGCTTGTGTTTTACTGGCGTTTTGAGTAAAAACGCCGCTAACATATTAACTGTTTATAAAACGGCGCCGTTATTCTGCTTAGTTTTTATAGGAGTTTACAAAAACGACTTCGTTTTGTCATTTGAATTTAGTGGCGTTTTATATAAAAACGCCGCAGAAGCTTGTGTTTATCAAGGCGTTTTAAAAAAAGCGCCGAATATATTAGCGCTTTACTAAACGGCGTCGTTTTTTCTCGCTTAGTTTTTAGAGGCGTTTATAAAAACGACTTCGTTTTGTCATTTGATTTTAGTGGCGTTTTATGTAGAAACGCCGCAAAATCTTGTGTTTTATCTTGGCGTTTTTATAAAAACGCCGCGAATATATTAGTTTGCTTACAAAACGGCATTGTTATTCTCGCTTAGTTTTTATAGGAGTTTACGAAACGCACTTCGTTTTGTCATTTGATTTTAGTGGCGTTTTAAATATAAACGCCGCAGAGGCTTGTGTTTTACTGGCGTTTTAAGTAAAAACGCTGCGAATATGTTAACTGTTTACAAAACGGCGCCGTTGTTCTTCTTCGTGTTTAGAGGCGTTTAAAAAAACGACTTCGTTTTGTCCTTTGATTTTAGTGGCGTTTTATAGAAAAACGCCGCAAGTGGATTTAGTTTTATTTCAAGACGTCGTCGTTTTGTTCCATCTGCTATACCCCTAAACTCAAACCCGAAACATCAGAAATCTACCCAAACGAACACTCTCCCCAAATCCCTTTCCCCTAATCCCTAAAAAATTTCCCCAAATCAGAAACGAACATCCTTATCCCGCTAAAGTCTCCGAACCGAGGACTCTCTTTGCATTGTCTCCTCTCTCTGCAAATCACACATCACATCATCGCTCTCCGCTTGCGCACAAACAATCGGTAAACTTCATGACTTGTATTTCCGGATGATTTTGAACTTCGAAATTAACTGTTGATGCTTGTGTAAAAGAAATGTCCTCTGATTATTTGTTGTTTTAATTTCTATTCCTGAATACTTTGTTTATTCAGGTTATTTATTTAAACGATTGATAGATTTTTATTTTTTTTAAGGATGATAATTCTTTTGTCGTTTTTTTTTTTTTTTAAGGATGATAATTCTTTTGTCGAAATGTTTTATAGTTGAAATGAAAGCTTGAATGGCCCATTCATCATTTAGCTAATTGACCTCCTAAGTTGCTGTTTGGAAACATTCGACGTACCCTCACAAGGTTTCCTCTAGATTCTGTTTGATTGGAATTAGGCTTGTCGAAGTTTTAGACGCCACTTTGCAGCTGCCAAAGTTAGCCATGAAGTTCTTAATTGATCAAATGAAAAAAATTACGATTTAGAAAACATGTTTGTAGGATAGGGAAAGTTTAAAAGAATTTCTAAAATCGAATTTTTGTTATATATATAACAATAAATATTTTTACTCGAATTATACCTGTGTTTTTTGAATAAGTGAAATAGGTCATTCGCAGCTTTCAACCTCTTGATCTTCTTTGTTAATCTTCACCTTGATTTGCTAGAGTGTGGTTTCTTTTCATGAAATGAAAACTTATGAAAACTTTCTAGGGCTAGAAACCAATTACTCAAGAAAGAATTATTTCGTGTGGAATAATTTCGCTATATTTTGGCAGAGTAACCTCTAAGTGAATGGCGTAATTTGACCTAGCTCATACTCTCTGTTTATAGAGAAAATAACAAAAATCTCAATTGAACAATATTTAACCAAAAAGTAATATTTTAATAGGAAAAAAAGCATACTCCCTCTAGGATGTTTGAAATGTTTTATAGTTGAAATGTTTTTTTTTTATTTGTAAGTTATGCTTACTTTATTTTACATATTTTAACCAAAAAGAAAAAACTCTGGGATGTTTGAAATGTTTTATAGTTGAAATGTTTTTTTTTTATTTGTAAGTTATGCTTACTTTATTTTACATATTTGTCATCCAGCTTTTCTCGCCTTCAAATCTCATTGTGCGCAATCCGCTTTTCTTGTCTTCAATCCATATTGTCTCGTAAGAAAGTTTTTACATATTACGTCCAATCGCATAAATGTTGGATTTGAATTTTGAAGCTCGTTTCTATGAAGATTGTTGAATTAATGAACTCTCTAGTAATGCTTCTAGACTTCATAAGGCACTAGAACTTTGATGCTTTTCGAAATTATATGCATACAGTATTCCATTATATCCAATTCTTATATAATTTTAAATCCTTTCCAGGAAGATTTGTCCTCTGGTTGTTACACTCTTGCAGCTTCAGAGGCACTTCCAGAGGACTTGCGGTATGGTCGCCGCTTCATTAAATTCTTTTATTTCCTTTGGGTATATCATGCTGTCTACATGGAATTGTGTTGCTCACCACAGTGTTAATGGCTGTTTGAATAAATATCACATTTGTTGTTTCTTAATGGGATCAAATAATTAAACTCTATATTGGCGACATGGCATACCCTATAGTTAAGGAGATTCTAATCTCACACACATTAGAATGATTGAATAAATAAATAATAATAAATGATTATTTTTCATTATATTACTAAATTACCATTAAAAAAATGATTTATTAATATATTAATTATTATGTGATGATAATAAAAAAAACTAATATTAATTAACTATTAATTCATTGACTACAATTGAAATCAACAATTGAGATGAATGATATATAGATATTATATATATTATTAGTTATTATATATATTATATGATCAACGCTTGTCTTTTTCGTTGAGCTTATTATATGAATGCGTGAATTTGGAAGGGCATTTGATTCTTGATGTGTTGGGATTTCTTCAACCAGCTTTATTCTCGATTTGGAAGGGCATTTGATTCTCGAATTGCTCATGCTTTCTTCTTCCTTTGATTCTGAATTTTGACCGAATGTACTTGATTCTTTTGGCTGAATTTTGACTAAATTTTAATCACCGCATCAAGGAAGCTCGCAAGAAGCTTGATTCTTTTGTTTCCAAAATCATTTATTAAAATAATTAAATAGATATAAGCACATGAAGCAATCTTCATGATGGTATGTATAAGTAATGATTTCTCTTTCAATTCCAATACAATACATTCCTATGGAGGTGACATAAACCCAATATCTCTCTTGATATTAAGTCCAATGGCAGTGTCATTGACTTTGAGCATGGCAACGAAGGAAAGGTCTAACTTGGGGGATCATTGGGTCTCTTAAGGATAGAAAAGTTTATCATTTGAGAAGGAATTAAGTACACAGCTCCCTCCTTTTTTTTTGTGTCAGTATAATATAAGATTTTCCAAGTAATCTCTTTTAGTTTTTGAACTTACAATTTTATACCTGTTAAGTTAATACATAACTTGGCAACCTTGTTATTCCCTCTATTACACATTTAATTGCATTAGTTTTTTTTCTTTTTTTTTTTATGATTATTGGCATTTTATGTGTTTTATAAATTTTATTTTAATATTTTGGTTTGGGTGTTAATTACCTTATAATCATTTATTTTATTATTTTCGATTTTATTGAGTTTCTTTTTTTTCTTCTTGTAGCTTCTCAAAAGTTTTGGGCGTCCTTTGCTCAGCACAAAAGTAGTTGCTGGAATCGACTCTACCATCCAGGTGTAACAATTTGTAATCATGTATATTTAATTTGCTAAATTTCTAAAAGGTCTGTATATTTAATTTGCTAAATTTTTAAGAGATGTGATGCATTAAAATATATATTACCATGTAAAAGGAGATTAGTTTTGTTTGTTCCCCGTCTGTGTTGAGGATAGCATTAATTCCTTGCTTGGCATAGAATAGCTCAGTGCGCATTCATACTTATTCAAACTGAAATTTACTGCTTCATTAAGTTACTTTTAAGCATTTAAATGGGAAATTAATTAAATGTATTCAATTTGTAATTTTGAAAATATTATGATAATAAAAATG
Organism: Gossypium sturtianum; assembly: GCA_025698515.1. Taxonomy (NCBI): domain Eukaryota; kingdom Viridiplantae; phylum Streptophyta; class Magnoliopsida; order Malvales; family Malvaceae; genus Gossypium; species Gossypium sturtianum. Next base: position 169,844,366 of record CM046955.1, read on the forward strand.
TAAGTTTATCATTTTAATAATCTATATCTTTACAGCTTTTAAAGAATTAAATTAATTTTTATCAATTTGGAAATTAACATGTGTTTAATTTAGGTGCATCATTAATAAAAATTGTTTTTTTTTTATCAAATCGCAATTCTCTTTTTTTCTCAGCATATTATTCCAGCTATTTTAGCCTATTTTAGCCAACTATTTTCAACTCTAATTTCGGACTTGCATCATTAACTTACATTAACTATAAAACAACTTCCTAAAAAACTCTTTTTATTTGATTCTATATATATATATAAAGCAGCAATATATTTTTTCTCTAGTCTTTCCAACTAAGTTCCAATACTAAAATCATTATTGTTGAGAGAATAAAATTAGACTTAAATATTAGAAGGAATGAAAACATCTCACGATTTATATATTAAGTATATTTCTATATACAAGTAATAAAGAGATTTAACTATTAATGTTGGGCATGTTATATAATTTAACTATTTTAAATGTACTATTATTATTGTTATTTGTTACTAAAATGTTGAACTATTTTATGTGTATTGCAGGAAAAATGCCTAGAAGACGATTCCGAGATTTAAACATTGTCCACACTACTCCAAATTTAGAAGAAGTAAATAGTGAACAACAAACAGTTGTTGGATCTTCTAGTCTGCCGGACATAGATGACGAGCCTGGAGAATTTGAAAGTAATGTTAAGTTTATTTTACATGCATGTTGAATTTAATTATTGATTCATTTTTCAATTTTAATATTATAACATATCATTTTTCAGCTGAAGGTGGTGGGACGCGCAGAGGTCGGGGACGTACATTACTTAAAGATTTATACGACTTAGAGCCTACCGATCGTGTTAAAGTAAGGAGAAACAATCATGGCCAGCCTATTGGATCTGAAGCTCGATCATTAGCGGGCTATTTGGGCATTATAGCACGAAATGCCAATATGTTGCCCATTAACTACTTAATCATGGCATCACATGCCCGATGCCAACAAAAATCGAGCTCGATAATATTAAGGTAACAAAAAACGTGAATGTAATTTATAATACTTTAATTTAACTTTCATTTATATTTACTTTTTAAACTTTTTTTCTTCAGGGTAGATTTACTTTAGAGGTCTCTGATGACTATGTTAAGAAGACATTGGGTAAAAAATGGAGAGATAATAAAAGCACGCTAAAAAAACAATATTTTAAGAAAGACATAAGCCTCGATTTAAAAATTGCGAAATGTCCCACGAAATGTTGATGTACCAATGGGAAGATCAAGTTAGATTCTGGAATTCAAAGAAAAGAGAGGTATTACGTACTTGTAAAGTCTTATAAAATTTTCGGTTTATCGTATTTACTATATACATAATTCAAATTCTATTATTTAGGACCGTGAGCGAGTTAGAACAAGCAGAGACAACAACAAAAATTTACGCATTACCGCAGTTTCGTAAGTTTTGCTTGTGTAGCTGAGGCCGAGGTATTATAATTTATTATTTCTTTCAAATATTTAATGACTTTATACTACTAAATTATATTTCTCTGCTATAATGTAGGAAGCTTCATCTGGTCAAAAAGTTTGACGCCTTCAGCTTTTTGACATTACGCATAGGAAGAAGGACGGATCTCCGATGACATCCGAAGCTGCAGAAATTTTGGTATATTTACTTAATTAAATTTGATTTATTATAAATATTTCTATTGCTTAATTATAATAGTTTAATTCATCGTTTGTAATTTTTAATTTATAATGTTAAGTTATGTTGCATTCCTTCTTATTATATATTTTGTTTCTAACTCTTTCATTGATTTAATAGGATAAACTAAAGGAGAAGAAGGCGGAGTATGAAGCGGCTGCTTCGAGTGATAGTTCTGTTAATCTCGAGGAGATTGATAACAGAATTATTATTGATGTTTTGGGTCCTGAAAGGTAAGACTGCTTCAATTTATAGTTCTGTTAATCTTGAGTATATTTATAACAAAATTATCACTGATATTTTGGTTCTTAAAAGGTATGGTCGGGTTCGGTGTCAAGGATCTGGTGTTACCCCGACCCAATATTTTGGATCCGGCTCCCAACAATACATGCCTTTCGGGAGTCAATCTCGTGCTGAAGTTCAGAGACTAAAAGAACAGATAACTCAGATGCAAGCGAGCACGGTTGAGCAAATTTCTCAACTTAGAGCGGAGGCGACAAATTAGGGAGGCGGAGGCAAGAATGCGAGGAGGCAGAGCGAGCGAGTAAAGTATGAAGAACTCCATTCTACGACTTCAGACTATGATGAAGATGTTCCAACAGTCGCAGAGGCCGCCATCTTAGACATTTGTTTTCTTGTTGTAAGAGGATTTTTAACATTGTTACATTTAACATTATTGTAAGATTACTTTCAGTTATAATTCATTCATTAATTTCTATCATATATCTTTTATTCATTTTCAAATACCATTTAGAATTACTGTATTTGGTGTGATTTTTATGTTACATTTGCTGTTTTGGGTTGCAATTATATACTATATTTGCTGTTATTGGTTGGTTTTTAGTGCAGGAGGGGTATGATATTGAGTAAATTGTACATTGCAAAACTGTATAAATTAGCGGCGTTTGTAAAGAAAGCACCGCTAAAAGTCATGATCTTTAGCGGCGTTTTTTCTAGTAAACGCCGCTAAATTTTGTGGCGTTTGATTTAGCGGTGTTTTTTGCGGCGCTTTTAAAAACGCCGTAAATACTTTTAGTGGCGCTTATAAGCGCCGCTAAAGGCAAAAAAAAAACGCCGCTAAAAGTCTGTTTTGCTGTAGTGTAGGGAAAATTTTGGTTTTGTGGGTTGAGTTTAGGGCCAATTGGGTGATTCAATATAAACATATCCTCAGCATTTTAGGGTGGTAAAATCTAAAGAAAGGGGTTGAGATTTTGGAGGTTATAGATGGAAATCCTGCTTGGGCAATTGCAGAGTTGGAAAAGACATCATTGGGTTCACATTCTTTGCCGTTTCCTTTTGTACATGTTTTACACTGTGTTTTAGAAGGTATCATCTGTTTTTAATATAAATTGCATGTCGATAACGAGCTAAACATACATTGGACGTGATAAATGTGAAAGCATTCATAGTTCAAGTGGGCCCCTTAAAATGTTCTTTAAGCTCTCACGACTTTCGAGTTTCATTTATACGAATGGAACTTTGTTTACTTACTTGGTTGTATCAGGTAATATAAAAACCTTTTCTTTTTAGAACGAACGGTAATTGTCAAAACTTTAAGCATGAAGCTCTTCATTGTTTTCACGTTTTTCTTTGCCTTCACATTGCTTTTTCAGCAAACATCAAACTGCTTCATTAGGGAAGATGAGAATTGAAATTTGCAACATATCATAACATATAGCTTGACTTTTCAATATGAAAGCTCAACTTCAACTGGGTCTCTGGTCTGGTTTTTTGAGTTTATTTATTTATTTTTCCATAGTTTGAAAATATATTTGACTAAAGGTTACAAATGCTGAGATTCTCATCACACAGACTTCAACTTTTACTTACCAGTTTAAGAATATCCCTCATTTATTTACTTTAGATGACTCTTCAGAATGGTAAAAGATCCAACTTTAAACTTACTTGAATCAAGTTGGCTTAGAGTCTTTTTTTTTTTTTCCTGTTAATTACAGTAAGAGATGCATGAACTGATCTGGCAATTTGCATGGCAATACCATGCTTAACAGTATATATATGTGTGTGTTTTATAACCAGGCTTTGACGCTTGCCCCTTTGCATGGCTGCTTTTGTACACTTGGACTTGGACCGCTTCTGCTTTAAAGCTTAGCTTATAGCTGCCTTTCTCTCAGTATTTTTCCCTCTTGGATTTTTCTTCCACTTCTCTCCTTTATTTTTTTCATACTCTCTACGTGTATTGAAATTATTCGTGTTTCTATCTAAATTTTACGATATATTCAAAATACATAGATATAAAAGGGGAATCAAATTAAACCCGAGTAAAGGTTGAGAAAATAAATATAAAATTGTTCGATATTGGAAAATTTGTAGAGGAAAAAAACAAACTCCTCTTGCTTATAGATATATAGTAATAGTATTTTTCTCAATCGGCTGCGATGCATGCCAACCTTTCACATACTCGCAAGCCTTTATTATTTAGATTTCTAGAATAGCAGTAGGGAGAATAAGAACTTAAAAAAGAAAAACAAAGGGAGATAAAAATGCCAAAAAAAGGTTTGATTAAACTAAAACACAATCAATCCTTGTTAAGCCAGCCATTCGCCATCTATTCCTTCAATTTCTCCAATGTCCATGCTGTGTGCATCACAACAAAAAATTAAATAAGTTCCTCTACTTATAAAATCTCAAATTTTTATAATAAAAAGAATACACTTCTCTTGTATAAACGTATTGAATTATGGCAATGGAATTTATAAACCTTTTAATAATTGCTAAGAGAGTAAAAAAAAAAAGAAAAAGAGAAGCTTCTATAAGGAAAGCCCATATCCTTGACTTAAATGGGCTATTTCAGCATTGGGTTTGATAAGGATATAATTGGTATTTACTGGATTATTACGATAACAAAAAAAAAAGAAAAAAAGGTTGTATTTATTGGAAGTGTCTGTGGAAGAAACTTGGGGTAAATTCACTCTTTTCTTGATCAAAATTGTAAACTATCTATGAAAAATTGAGAAAAAAAAGGGGGGGGGGGGGGGTTAAACTTCTCAGTATAACAAATTTACAAAAGTTCAATTGAATTGGATTGAGTGGAATTCAATCCAATTACCGTCTGATGGATTTATCGAAATATTTTGTTTTTTCTTTTATAGTAGATATATTGAGAATCAAAATCATAGTAAATATTCAATGTATGAATGGACATGACCTAAGAAATATTCCATAATAGATATACTTTTATTTTTGTATAAAAAAAATTTTGGACTCTTACCAAGGTAAGGCAGGATCCTGGAAGTAGTCATCAGGACAAAGATCAGTGAAATGGTGTTGCAAGCAAGTATCATTTGCATTCAACCAGGCAGGGAATTCCATCACTTGATCAAACGGTTGATACCCACCATCATCCTCAGTTTTCAGTTCAGGTGCCCCCAGGTCCATAGTCTTCAAGAACTTGAACCACCATGCTGATGTTACCAAATTCATGGTGTCATTCCACTCCATTTCATGCTGCTCTCCTAATGATCTGATCTCCGCCATCTCCTCATCGTCCATAGCATGATGCAGGCCTCCTCCCCCACCGTAGGCCTCAGTTAGATCGGCGGCCCGCCCCACTTCATGCGATAGTGCAACTGAAGGAACTTCTTCGGTTACAACAGATAGAGTTGGAGAAGATGAAGATGATGGAGATGATGATGAATAAATTGATGGATTTTTGGTGTTATAGTAAAGGTTGGTGTCTATGGTGTTGAAATCATGAAAGTTGAGGTTTAGGCCTAATGGTTGGTTTGGCAGAGTGAAGTTGATAGCATCTGTGGGAGATGGAAGAGGTGATTGAAGAGAAGCAGGCCATGAATATGGATTTGTAGGAGGAGGAGGAGGAGGAGGGTAATGTTGTGAGAAAGATGAACATGAAAAACTGTCTAGATTATAAGGAGACAAGTTGTTTGTGCTTGCTGGGTATATCCTAGGATTTCTCCTAGACTTTGTCTTTGATTCTTGTTCAAAAGGTGGTGGTGATGAAAGATGAGAGGCATGTGATAATTGCTGTTCTTGTTGTTGGGTTTGCTGTTGTTGTTGATGCTGTTGTTGTTCATTTGCATGTTTCATGGAAGCTCTATGGAACTTGAGTGCAGTGACAATTTCTCTCCTAGCCTCAGCCATGTTAAGCAACCTTTCTTGGTAAGGCCTGCTAGTGTGAAGTCTCCTCCTCACTTGCTTCTTATGCTGTTGAGGAGGTTGGGGTTTGTGGTGGGTCGTTTGTGGCGGTGTTTCACTAAAACCATCACTGAATTTGGCCGAGTTTTGGCCATTGAAACCGTCGTCAGGTTCTTTGGGAAGGTTCATGGGGTGGGTTTTGGTTCTAGTAGAGGTGAGTTGTTTAACAAGACTACGGATATAAGCACCGGACAGATGAGGCTCTTCTTTGAGTTTACTAATTTGATCAATTTCCATTCCATCTTTTGTTTCATGCTTGGAAGATCGACCCTTCATATCTCACTTTTTTTGTTTTTTTCAATTTAGAGCTCGGTAGAGAAAAAAAATCATTGATTTTCTCTCAAATATTCTTAAGAGGGAAAAAAAAAGAAAAAAAAGTACAGGCTGCAGAGGGTGATAATGGTTAAGGGCGGAGGCGAGGGGTAATATAAATACTAGTAAAAGCCATGGGTTGGTTTTGGGGGCAGTGGGGACTAAAGTCTCCACCTAGCCTAGGGCTTTTCAATTGTTTTGGATTTTTCCTGGTTTTGGTAATCAACATTTGTTACCATTTTATTACATGCTTTAAATGGGCAGTTAAGATTTCAGATTCCTCCTTTACTAAAATGCCCTCGACTTTCAACTACATTTACAACAAGCTTGCCTTCCCTTTGCCATTTGGACATTGTAACTTCGATACTTTCCCTTCCTTCAAGCAACCCAAAATTGAAAACAAACCCCCCTTGCTGACTCAGGGTAATTAAATAAGTTCTAGATTTTTATTTTTTTACTAATAATATTGTGCGCTGGAGCACTAATTCAATTAAGAAATATTTTTAGTATAGTTTTGTTTTTCAATTTTTATATAATATATTAAAATAAAATAATTTAAATCATGAGATTTTAAAATAAAAAATTGACAGATAGATTTAGTTATTAATTTTTATTTTTTATTAAATTGGTCTTTAGTCATTAGTTTTTTTTTTAAAAGTCACATTGTTTTTTAACAAAAATGTTGATTAAAACATTATTTTTTTGACGATATTAGTATGACAACTAGCATGACATGGATACTTCGTGCTAACATGACATCATTTATCTTATATATCATATCGAATAATTTAAAATTTATAACAATTCTAAAAACATAAAAAAGTTTGTAAATATTCAAAATAAAATCCTGAATTACACGTAGGTTACCATGCAAGCTATCATGTTTAAAAAATTAATAACGTTTTATTTAATATTTATGTTTAATAAACAATAATTCAACTCTTTCTGAAAATTTGATAGTCCAATTGATTATTTTAAAAAAATTTGAGGGCCAAATTTACCTAAGAAAAGAATGATAGCTAAATCGATAAAAAATGTAAATATTAAAGATTAAAATTATCATTATATTTTTTAAAACAAAGTTTAAATAAATAGTTGAACAGCAACTTAAATTATTGAATTTATCCTAATAAAATTGTGTGGCTTGAATTGAGACAAATATAGGAGACAAGTTAGCTCAATCATTAAAGCAAAATTTGCAAATATTTTCATGCTTGCATGATAAAAATATAAATCTCACTATGAACAGTATATTTGTTTTTCTCATGCCTGTGTTACCCTGCATTATTATTAAAATGAAAAAATAAATTATATACAAACAATGGAGGATTTGGTTGTTGGTCCTCATTATGTTGAAGGGGACGGCTTCTGACTCCTAGGTTGGGGATTTTGGACGGTGAAAATGAGGTTAAGTGGTAAATGGAGAATAACTAAATAAGGTCTCTTTCTATTTGATTTTGATGAAATCAAATATAATCTGCAATCAAATATATTAAATTATTAGTAAATTTATATTTTAATAATTTAATTTTAAAAAATTATAAATTAATTATTAAATTTTTTAAATTTTTTTATTTAAATCACTGACTATTAAAATTATTATATGACAGTTTTTGTTGTACCAATAAAAAATTCCCATTCTCCGTCTCTTTTATTATTGTTATTTTTTTTTATAAAATCAATTTTGAGACTCTGTAAACTAAAATTCAAATAGTTTTTCTTTTCGATCTTTTACATTGACCGTCAAATCGAATTGGATATAAGTTATTTCTTCTACTCAATAATGAATAACGATTCACGATATTGATCATAAAATCGTCACTTGAAGCTTACTAACCAAATATTTTAAAAAACTTAATAATTCAGTGATTAAAATAAAAATCTTCGAATAATTTAATAACTTAAATAAAATCTCTAATAGTTTAATAAAGAGTAATAAATCTAACTACACATTGAAAATCTAATGATGAAAATTTGTCTGGAATTATTGTTTCCTTCAAATAATTGGTTTGATGTTTGGTTTGTAATCTCATTAACCAGAGTGAATTATTGTCATGAAAAGGGTTTTAATGTTGAGTTTGTAATTTGTTGCAGAGTGAAATTTAGGGCAAAGGAAAAGATAGATGGGCTATTATGTGGTATCTTTGTCTGCAAGTACGATGGGACCAGGCTATATGAGCAACGTCAGCAACACCCTAAACACAAGAGACTGACAGAAGAATCTCCATTACTGTTGTAACTTTCCTTTATATATATATATATGAAGGGAAGAAAAAAACAGGGTTCCAATATTTCTGTTTTAAAAAACAAAATTGTTGGACATGATGATTTGAGTCTCATCTGTTTTTGAAACAGAGAACTTGGACCTTTTGTGAACCCTTTCTACGGCAAGTTGAAACACATGTTTGAGCCACTTCTGTTTCATCAAACAAATTGTTCCACATGATTTGAATCTGTCCCATGCCATCGTCTTCATCATTTATATATATCGTTCTAAAACTGTTTGCTGGCATTTTCACTTGACCCTCTTTTTTTTTTTTACTGTAACTCTTTTAATTCTTACTCCGATTGGAGGTGACAGAGGCAGAGGTATGGTTTTCTGCTGCTTTTATCAGAGCTTTTTCAGGCACCAAAAACAGTGAAAATAAAGCCTAGAGAAGAGATATTATTACTGCTGTCAATCATGGTAAGTAATAATATTGCACAAATCAGCTGCTTCCATACGCAATTCTGAAAAAAAAAAACGAGAAATTTATATATTATTTAATATTATATATAGACGGTTGTGGTTTGAATTAAAAATTTATGAAGAAAATAAAGTCATTGTAAAGTCAAGCGCTGCTTACCTCATCATTATGGCCTAAGAATGGAAGCAATGAACCCAACCCTGTTGCTAATGATTGTTGGGAAATTTACGAAACTAAATCACTAAATTTGGCCGCCCAACTCAATTTCACCTTTTTAGTGAGAATGTTATTTTAACATACACAACAAAATGGAAAAAAATAAAATAAAAAGGGGGGGTAATTACATAGGGTGAATAAGTTAGATAATTACGGTGAAATTAAGCAGAGAGGGTTGAAAATATAGAGTAAATACAGAACAGAAACAAACATGTGAAATTTTTAACCATGGCCCTTGAGATACCTGCAAGTGACACCTGACAGAAATATTTATAGCTAGGATAAAAATAAAACAGTATACATATATACAGAGAGAGAGAGAGGACAAGGGCAGGGGCAGGGGTGTTGGTGTGAAATGGATAAAGATGCATGGTATTAGGCACTAGCAAGTAGCAATGCAACTAGCATTCCGACATTGAAGAGGGTTTTTCAGGTTGCGTAGAAATTGCATGGCATGCCGGCCCTTAGATGAAAAAGATCGCTTTCAACGGACCAAATAATTATTTAAGCAGGTAAGCTAAGGTAAGCAAGCACATCATCGACATCCATCCATCCCCCCCCCCCCTACATGTTTCCATTCATACATTCCTTAGCTTTAGCATCGCTGCATGCCTTTGGATTCCATTCACACCACTGCCCTCTCTGCCTCTGTAAATTACTTACCCTTTTATCCTTTTACAACAATACTGCTACAGCTAGCTTTCCTTAGCTATACCATCCGCACATTTTATTTAGGGCATCAAAACTAGAATTTTCTCTTCACATTTATTCAATTCCAACCTATTTTTTTTCTTCCTAATGCAGCAACGGCGTTACTTCTTTGGGGTCTCTTAATTAGATCCCTTTTGCTTATGGTTAATATTTGATGCGTATAATTTTGTTAATAAATTAGATGGTGATACATCATCGTAAAAAAAAGTGAATTTAATTTTAAAATTTGACATCATGTAATTCGTTGATCAAACAAAAATCCATATTATAAAAAATTAAGATTATTAAAATTAAAATTTTTCATTTAATTTATCTTTAAATATCAATAACCTGCCTATAAAATCAAAAATTTTTACTTGGAATACAAAATAATTACCCAAACAATTATTTGAATGCTTACAAATGAGTCTATTATTTTAGTAATTTTAATTGCAAATTACATAATGCTCTGTAAATAAGTCTTAAGAACTTAAAGGTTTTAAGACATGTAGAATACCGTTTTGTTTATTTTTATTTTTTTTTATATTTTTTGCACAAATTGAGACTTGATTTGGTTGTTATTACAATAATCAATAGAACCTAAATTTGATTGCGCTTAAGTACGTATTTTTCTCTAATTTAGGGTGGGTTTAGATGGACGGTGGGGTGCGGTGTTATGTATTTATCTTACTTTTTATCTCACGCTACAATATCGTTATAGTATCTAATCTCACCGCTATCACTATTTTTACACTAATTGCAAGTAAACGCACCGCTCACCTAAATCCACCATTAATAATTTGAGATTATGGATAAATATAAGTATTATATAAAAAAAATATTCCTTATAATTTTATAATTGGCTTAAATGTAAAAATGACCCTCAAAAATTTACACTTTTTCTAGTTAGATACCTAAAGTTTTTTCCTATTTATCAAAAATAGTATCTAAAATATTAAATTTCGTCGTGGCATGTACGATGTTTTTAATGGGTATTGCACACTTTTAAAATAAAATGAAATAAAATTAATACTTCAAGTATTTTAATCAAAAGATTTAGATTTGTATATAGTTTGAAGTGGAATTTTATAGTTTTATTGAATGTTACAGTGAGAAAGATGAATTTTATAGTTAAACCTTTAATAATTTGGCACCCATTTTTTTTTTCTTTTCTTCTAATCTTTTAAGGTAAAATAAAATCAACAATTTATCATTTTCTCATACACTAATCGCAAGGACATTAATTAAATTTATAATTAAATTGATGTCTTTTATTAATCAGACAGCAATTTAATTTGAGAAAATATAACTAGATAATAATTTTTTAATTTCTCAATTAAAAAAGAATTCCTATTTTTTAGCCACTTCAATTCAATTTTTTACTGTATCGTTTTTTTAGTTTCTAGATATATTTATAACAACTGATCAGATAAAACTTTTATAACACCACTACTAGTATGGATTCTTGATGTATTTTGTGATTTTGTATATATGCGGATAGAACCGGAAGTGTCTTGTTTGCAGTGGCAAAGCTAGGGGGGCTGGCATGGGCCCCGGCCTCCCCTAAAAAGTAAAATTTCTATTTAGGCCTTTAAATTTTTTTAAAAATTTTAAATTAGTAAAAGTAAAATTGTACTTTAACTCCCCCTAAAATTATAAAAGTTTAATTTAATTCTTTACAAATTGAAAAATATAAATTATAAAAAATTAAAATTTTATTTGACCCTCTAAAAAATTATCTTAGCTTTACCCCTGCTTGTTTTTCATTTTAGGTGTTATCGCGATTGCAGGAGCATTGAGCAGAGGTTTTTCCTTTTTTTTTTTTTTTTCTTTCTCTTGTATATTACAGTGTCTTGAGGGAGGGCTGAACTGAGGATGGAATTGATTATCCAATTGCCTAAGAATGGGGGTGGGACCGCCTGCCTGCAAAGGACTGACGGACATGATATGATGGGTCATAATCAAACGGCTATTTTCCACTGAGGGAGCATTTCCTGACATTTTCACGCCACGTGGTTATACCTATGTGGCTCCAATCAGAGGCAGTTTGCCACGTGGGATTGCACGGAAAGGGACAACTTCTTGGCTGTCACTGCCCACCGCCGAAAAAGCCTGCGCCGTTCCTTTCCTTCCACCCCCCTCCTCTTCGCTTCCCTACCGTAACATCTTCATTTCCGTAATTTCACTATTCTAATCCACCTAAATTAACGTATTGTTGATAAAATAAAAATAAAAAAGAAGGCGTCCAATAATTAACAATGCAAAGCTTAACTGTAACCACAAGCTATATTGTTTGGATTTATTGCATGATGAAAGAAAATTAAAAACTTTGGATATATTATTATCATATTCAATCAACTTGACCCACTATAATTCTAAAACCGTTTTGTTTGAAAAAATCCATCTCTGCATGCCTATCTTCAACTCATCCCTGGAAAAAACCCTTTATTTTGTTTTATCTGTAATACTGGAAAACTAGAAATATACTGCTTCGCACGTTCTTATTCACTGTGGAATTTTTATCACTTTCTCTTTAACTACTTGCCGTTCAAGTTATTTAAGTTCCCTTCCACATATTGAATTCTATCAGCCGGTAAAATTAAAAACAGTGGTCAATGCCATTGCCATCAAGAATGGCTTAAATGATTTTCAATTTGAATTTGACTTTCAGGGTTTAGCATATCCTGTTTGTATTTAATAACTGCAGCTGTGTTTATTTTGGTAAAATGAAGTTTTGGTCCATGGTGTCATTTTAAGTGATACGGTTTCGATTTTTCAATTGACCGCGATACCATTCGTTACTTTCACGATTATCATAAATACGACGTGATTGAAATTTAAATCCGAGTTGAGTTGTTTTCTCATAGGATATCGATGCATCCCCCTCATACTGTTTTTCATCTCCATTTACCCTCCAAAGTGTATGGTCACTTTCCGCCATAAGTGGGAGGGCGTGGGGGTGGTGGTGGCGGTGGGACCATTTTTTTCCTTATTTTTCAATCTGCCACCAACAACATACTGCTACTACTGCAAACACAACTCTCTTTCTAGAACCCCAAAGATGAGAGAGATGATAGCATCAAATGTTTTGGACCCTTTTTTTTAACATTACAGCTTTTGTTATGGTTTTTGAATGACAAGTTGCAGCCAATAAAAACCCAGCATTATCAATCCAATTCTATGCCAAAACACTGTCTTTTTTCTCTGAAATATAAAGTGCAAAAGGATGACCACAAAGAGAAAACTGCAGTGCAGTATAGTCCCTGATATCTTTCAATCTTATCATTTATAATTAAAATCCTTCTCTCTCTTTCTCTTCACACACACACACTGTTATTCTCATTGATTTGAGGTGTAATATTGGAAAGATATGTAAATTTTATTCCACTTTAATGCAAGCACATGATAGGAGCTGATGGTGAGAGGTGACATGCATGCAGGAAGAAAGAAATATATCAGAGACTTATCAGCCGCATGCATGCATTCAAATTAAGAAGCAATGGGCTATCCATGAATGAACCAAAAAAAAAAAAAAAATTGCTTTAACAGCAAACATTACTGTGGAATTTTCTGGATTTATATATATCATCCTTTCTTCAACTTTTTACCATTTAATGTGAATAGTTAAAGACGATTGAACCCAATTTTATTAGTGGATTAAAGGTTATTCCAAATGCAATTCTCTCAAAGGAGACAAACAAGTTTTCTATTCGACTTAGCTGCTTTAAGACAGCAATTTCATGCTCTATATCTGTGTTTTTCTTTTTTTCTAATTTGGAAAGAAATCTGTCATTTAGCTCAACATGTTGATGGATTAATTTTGGGTGAACCTGAAACACATTGGAAACCGTCCAAAAAACCACCATTGCTAAGCAAGTTTCAATTGATTTGAAGAGTTACAGTGAGTGTTGAAACCAATCAAGTTTGCTGATGTGGGTGCTGATTCATTCGCTTGAAACGGTACATCTCCTAAAGTCGACAAATCTGCATTTGTTTTTATTACAACCTTCTTTTTCTTTTCAGTTTGTTGCATCATTCATGTCTTTTCCTTCATAAAAAAAGGACTTTCTTCAGCTTAACCTAATCCATTTGTACAGTCATCTTTACGATTTAATTTTATCCAATTTCTAAATATCATCTCTTTTACTTATTTATTTATTATTATCCAAGTTAATTCTACTATACATTCTTAAAATCCTCAAATTGCCTAAATTATATCAATCATTTAATTTAATCGTAAATGACATATCAAATCTTATGTAAGATAATTTAAAATAATTTTTTAAAAGGAAACTAAAACATTGACACATAAACTTTAAAAGTTAAATTAGAAAAAAAATAATAATAATGAGAATGTGTGAGAGTGAATCATAAAGCTTTTGTAAAAAATTTAAAAACTTCAAAACCAAAATTTTTACAACATCTATTTTTTACAATATTAATTTCATTTGAAAATTCACTTTAAATTATGTCATATGAGATCTTATGTGTCATTTAATAGATATATTAACTATTTTAGTAACAAAATTACCTAATTAATATAACCTTTTATAGTTTGAGAAATAATTAAAACGTAAAAATTCTATAAACTAATTTAGATGGAGAGTTATAATTTGAGGGTATTGATGCAATTAACATTGATTGTCCAATACTGCTACCTTTTGTAAGTATAAAGAAACAAAAAGAAGAGGATTGTTCAAATTACTATTGCATCTATACCATATTTACGAGTAGATTTATTTACGGGCCGGGTTATCCGTGCAGGTCTAAGGCTTGCCTCATATTTAGAAGGATTTTTGGTAAAAATATTAGGTGCGAAAAATGAGTTTTGATAAAAAAAATTAGGCCCGTTTAAAATATGAGTCAAGCTCGGGCTTGAACATTCAAGGTTCGAGCCCGACCCAACTCATTTATCAAGTTTGTGATGTTTTATATTATGTTATTTTTATATATTATGTAAGTTATAACACATAAAAATTAAAAATTTAAGACGACTATATATAAAACTACAATAAATAAATAAAAATATAAAATCATTAAATATTAAATTAAAATAAATATAAAATATATTTTTAAATTTTTAAAAAAAATTATATAAGGGTCTAAAATGGGCTTGGGGTTAGCCATTTACAAATATAGGTTGGCTTGAGCAAAATTTTAGATCCATATTTTGGATCGGGCCAGACTTTGACAATTATAAAGTATGTTAATATCATATTTAAGCCTGGTCGGAACCCGACTCAACCCATGAGTACCTCTACCGATAAGGGATAAGGCAGAATTTTTTTTAAAGAAACCGAGTTTATAAGAGTTAAAATACAATTTTATCATTGTATTGATTTTTATTTTTATAGTTTTCAAAAGGATTAAATCGAAATTCTAATTTTTTTTTTGGATTAAACTATTATTTTAGCATAAATTAACTTAAGATTTTATAAATTTTAGAGGACTAAAACAGGAATTTTCCATTTTGCTGACCAAGCCTGCCCCTGCTGACTGAGACAATGTTTTTATCGGTCCATTACAGAGGCCACTTGGACAATGTTAATTTTTATCAGTGGTAATGGGAAGGGAATCTGTCCATGTCAACAAAGGACTTAAAGCAAGCGAAAATCAACCGATGACTAACTTAACAAAAATTTCCTTCGTAGTTGTTCCATAAAATGCAAGGAAATGGAAATTACGGTGATCATTTTAAGGGTGCATGATTAATGGGAAGTGAGTGGTCTTAAATTGGTTACTATTACTTTAATCCTCTGTTTTGTTATTAGTGTGATAATAAAAAAATTATTTACTATATATGTATTACAATAATTATATATAAAATAAAAATAAATAATATATAAAAAAATAAGTAATAATTCTTGTAAAAAATAACAACTCTTTGAAATAGGAAAAAAAATCATTTTAAAAATAAGCAATAAAAATAATTATATACTATTAATTAATTCATTTATTGCTAACATATATATATATATATATATATTAAAATATTTATAAAAACAGTAGAAGTTTTAGTGTGAGCTTAAAAGTCACAGTAGAATTTTTCAAAATTGAACACGTAAAACCAAATTGAAGTCAGCGGTCCAATCTTTGCTTTGCTTTCTTCCTGCCCAATCCCTGCAGCTAGGCCCACGCTATTAACCGACTTTAGATATTGGGTTATAGTGGCAGTGGCCCATTCCCATAAATTCAAAACAATTTAGTGTACTTTCATATTTTTTTCAAGAGTCGCTCTTGAGAAACCAAGTCAAAGTTTGAACAGGAAAAAAGATTATTTAATTGCAGAAGCAATAATAAAAGTAGAAAAAGTGTAAGTAAGTACCATAACATATGGTAATAAGTTGCATTCTTATTGCATGATAAATAGTTTAATTCAATTGGTCATTTAGTTATTTTTAAGAGTTTAACTTTATTTGGAATAAAGGTTTTTTTTTTATATCATATTTCACTCGTCACTGTTGTGAAGATCAGAGGAATGCCATGATTATCTTTTTCACCACATTTATTCAAAGCCTGTTAAACATTAAAACAATCATAAATATATATATATATATATATATAGTTTAGCAGAAACTTTCAGTAGAGTGCAGTAGCTGCTGCAACCTGCAGACATGTTTAAATTAAACCTACCCATCATTATAATGTGGAACCAATTGAACCATAAGCATTGTCTGCATGCATTGGCATCGAAAAACGAAATTATTGACTTTTATGCTGAATTAAATGGCACACAAATAATAATCAGTGTTAAAAATAAGGGGTTATGTTCACTATGTCGTGATATTTAGCTTTTTGTCGTCGATCTTCAATGCAACCCACTGCGGTGATATTTAGTTCAATTTGTAATCATAGTAAACACGACGTGTTATGATTTAGACCTTTATTCAGTTTACCATAACATGCAAGAAAGTGTGTATTATGTATATATATACAAGTGGGGAAAGAGAGAGGGATGGTACAAGTAGTAATCATGCAGAAATGTGAAGGTTGAAGAGACAATGCGAGGAACATCATGATATAAGTCATTGGAGAAAAACGCTGGACCTTCAGACATGACATGCCTATGCTTTTATAGCATGCTTCCTGGTCCACCATCCCCATTCTGTAGCTTTCACTTGCTCTCCAGATGTGGCTGAATTTTAGATTTTTTTTTTTTTTATGCTCTGCTAACATGGGATTCGATTTATTTGGGACACTAACGAAGACAAAGATTAATCAAACATTGAAACTACTTCCTCGGTTGCGTGCCTTACGAAACGTGATCTAAGCATTGCCGTTTTAATGGAACAGCGTTGGATTACATATTTTAAGAGCCAGTGGATCTCTCTTTCAGAAACTTGGGAAAGGCGATATAGAGACAGTGATCATCTTTCTGGCATCAGCTTTTTATGTTGGCTTTGTAAATGAAGTAAATTTGTTGAGAGACATTCGCATTGAGTAAAAAAGACAATTAAGTTTTATCTATGGCAACCAATACTCTAATAAGTAACATTATCTCATTAATTAATACATCAGCAAAGGGGCTGAATTTGCTTAAACAATTCAAATAAGAGAAGAAAAAATCAATGCTCTAAAAGAATACAAGTACAAAATAAAGTAAGCAAAAAAAAAAAAGGAATCACAGACGGCATTATCAAATCTTTCAAAACATAGCAAAAGTCCACACCATGTGTTCATACAGAAGCTTCAATCCTTGGCTCGAACGAGAAAGCCGACATGAACTCCATGGCTTCACCATTCAGACAACATTTGGGAACTTCAACCCATTCATTAGTCACAATATCACACCTAACATAACTGCAAAGCTCAGCAGAGCTTAAGCAGATGAATATCTGGTTGCCAGCCCCAAGACAGTTTATGTCAACTTTCTTGCCATAAAACTCGTGTGACATCGAAGGAGGCATGCCTGCAATCTGATTCCAAGTCTTGGTTTTCTCATCAAATCTCCACACTCTAATGCTTGCACTTTCGAAGAACTCTGATAACATGACGACCAACATCTCGCCTTTACACTCCACCACGTCGATGGAGTACTCTAAAAAGACGGGCAACAGTCTGGGATATTCGGAGAAATGCTTCTGGGTCAGATTGCAAGCCACAACTGTTCCGGAGGAGCTGAGGAAATAAACAATCTCCTCACCATCTTTATGAGTAATAACTGATGAAAACTGCTTGGAGGGGCTTCTCTGCATGTTAGTTGCCACTACGTTTCCAGCTTTGCTAAGGAAGTACACGGCATCATCGTCATCATTCGAAT
The DNA here is from genome assembly GCA_025698515.1 of Gossypium sturtianum. Lineage (NCBI taxonomy): Eukaryota > Viridiplantae > Streptophyta > Magnoliopsida > Malvales > Malvaceae > Gossypium > Gossypium sturtianum. The sequence continues at coordinate 169,862,396 of CM046955.1, forward strand.
CGAATTCGAATCCCGTGCAGTCATCGGTTTTTCTCCTTAGCATAATATCTTCTTCCCAGCAATCAACACTAGATTTATAAACTTTGAACGAAAGCTTTGGAAGATCACCCGAGACTAAGAATAGTTTGTAGGAGCCATGATAATTGGAATATGCATTCATTGCTATAGCATGAAGGGAACGATCGTGACTATCCGGATTCACCGGAGGGAGTTCACGACATGATCCTGTTACGGGATTGCATACGAAGTAATCGCCGGACATATTGCGGAAACACACGAGTCCGCCAGCTGCTGCAACCGGAATGGAGTTGCAGTTACAGTTCTGCGAGAGGAGAGGCGGATGACTGAGTTTCTTCCAACTTCTCTCAGCAGAGTCGAAGACTACGGATTGATTTAGATTGGGATCCACCATGAAAAACCAAGGTTCCCGTGAAGGAATCCTTGAACAAGCTAGCTTAAAACTTTCAGAAGCTGCAACTGATTTCCATCTCTTGCACACCGAATTGAGGCGAAAGAACGTCGAGGTTGGTAACCATGAAAGGACCCTTTCAAGGAGGTCGTCACTGAGTTCATCCAAGGTGAAGTTCAACACATCGTTGCCTTCTTGTGGCAACTTTCTCTTCCTAGATGGCCTTGAAATGCAGCCATTAGCCTTCTCCATTGGCAGATTATTTCAGAAAATTACCTGCAATGATAAAAGAGAGGATAGCAACACTATTAATAAAAGGCCATTATAAATCATCGTTTAACCATTAAACAGATGAACCAAAAAACCCAAATTCTTTGTCAAATATATCTCCCATCGTAGGGAATATATGAAACAAGGCAAATAAGGCTTGAATATATCACATCAATTAAAGATTAGGAAAAATTTGACAACCTAACTAACATAAGCATTAAAGGTCCACACATGACTTGAAAGCACTAAGAGGCTCTCCTTTTCCTAAGCTCTTCACTCAACAAAAAGTCTCTTGGGGAAAAAAAAGTAGGGTAAAGAAGAGCAAAGAATAGTACTACTATTAAAGAAATGACAACATCATAACAACTTGGTTAGAAGTTATGACAAAAGGGCCATAGAAATTTCCTTTATTTTTCCCGAAAGGGGTCCAATTCAAACACGAAATAGCTCCACTCAATTTCACTTCAATGAATGCAAAGAGTAAATTCTTCAAACAAAGTTACTAAAAGAGCAACAATCACGGGAAGCCATAAATTAAAGAGGAACCTCAAGATAGTATAAAAGAGGTAAATTTTGTGTTAAATACCATTTATTTGCATTTTGCAGGAGACTATTTTAATTTTTCAACTATATATATAAATATATATAATCCATTTAGCTTGATAAAAAAAGAAGCAGAAATGAGCTTGACATAGAAGAAGATGAGAAGATAAAGGGAAGGACAAATGTACCTGGTGATATGAAGCTGAAAGGGAAGCGTAGAGTGAAGCTTAGTGGGGGCTATGGGGGGATAATACAAAGGGACAAAGTTGAAATGGAGACAGTCCAAAAACAAAACAAAAGGGAAAGCAATAGCAAAGAGAGGGAAAGTAAATGGGCTTTAGGGGAAGGAAGAAGGGAGGTAGTAAACTTCTTTTTTGCAAGCGTTGACAATAGAAGGGCATAAGAGCGAGAGAGAACAAAACCAAAGATTTATACTCATACGAAAACAAAAGTGAAGGTGAAGCCTCTCTCACAGTCACAGGCTCAATTACTCGCGCACACACACACACACGAGTGGAGAGAGAAGAAAAGAGGAAAAAAAAGCAGCTAAAGCAAAACAAAATCTACTGAGTTGACTCTTTAGCTCTACAACTCTACAAGGAAGGGTAGTCTACAAGACAGGGTCAGTATAGGGTAACAGAGAGAGAAGTGTGCATTGGATTCTGGGTCGGGCCGTCCCGTGAACAAAAACAAAGTTTCAAAGCTCAAGAATTTGTTTGTTGTATTTGCACTTTAATCAAAAAAAGAAAGTGAAAACACACGTAACCCTGGTTGAGTAAAAGAAAAGAAGAAACAAAAAAGAATGGCATTTCTATGTCAAAGGAGTGAGACCGTGAAGGGTTGAGGCTTGTCTGAAGAGACTCTGTTGGGTTGCTGACCTTTATAATATATAATAATATTAATAATAATATATACCCCATAAAGCAAAAGCAACCGAAAGAAAGGGATAAACAGTGTTTTTTCTGGTTGGGTATAATTTGCTTTCTTTTGTTTGCCTTCCTCGTTGAGGAATCTTTTCATCTCTTTTCCTTTTTTTTCTTTCATTTGGCTTTGGCCGCAGTCAGATTAGTATATGTTGTTTATTAAAAGTCAAAATGCCCAAGAAGCAAGAGCCGGTTCCTACAAACCTCACTCCAAAAATAAAAAACAGTTAAACCATTAATCTAAACTCTAAAGACAAAAGAAAAAGCCGTTAATTACGATCTCTTTTCTCTGCTGAGTTTTCAGAATCAAAACAGAAAGACTCGGATCTCGATTCCGCCTTACATGGGCCGAACCCGCAGTTCTTAACCCATACCAAGTTTTTATCGATTGAGCCCATTTTCCTAGACACAAAAGCCCAGGCCTGGTTAATATCCACTGAATCCATTCCTTTTCTTCTGGAAAGTCCAAGGGTGGGAAAGGAAAATGGAGGCAAATCCAAAAAGAAAAGGAAAGGGACTGGCGGATTTGATTTTGATTTATGTTTAATGTACGTCTCTTATTCCACTTTAGCCAAAGCCCAAAGCTTCAATCATTTCAAAGGCTACACTCTTTGACAGTGATGATTGCCCGATATTTTCAGCTCTTGGCAACCAGTGAGACAATCTCACTGGACTGGTAGTGTGCCAAACAGCAGAACTGACTGGTGCATTGCAGTGAAAAAAAAAGTACCTTTAACTTCAACGCACTGGAGCCAAAAGCTATGCCAAAGAAAGCTTAAAGAAGTGGCTAAAGCACCACCCCCTTGTTTATTCTGCCAAGGGAGGAGGAGTTGACATCGAAGTAGGCACGGGAACTGAAGAGGAGGCGGTGGTGATGGGGCTAATAGCGGTGGAAGTGACAGTTAGACTGAAGAAGGGAAGTTTTTGGATGGCGGAGTATGAAAAAGATTGTTTTGTCAATGTCCCAAAGTTTGACAGGTGGTTAAGTGTGCTCACATGTCGCGAACCGAATCCGGATGCGAAAAATATTATTTTGATTAATTCAGGTAGATTTGTAAACATGAAGAATGGCAACCAAAAGCCGCCTCTTGCATGAGGGTTGTTACGTTAATACTGAGCTACCCATAAAACCACTTTTAGGCTCATCCCTTGGGCTTGGTAAGTCCCTCCTTTTTCATTAATGGACCTCGGTAATGTCTGTTTATGTTGCAAAAGACGAGTAATTTACGTCTCTAGTGTGTTAGAAGAGATAAAAACCTGCCACTTAATACATCTTTTCTTTTTCTTCATTTTTTTTTCAATTAAATTTTTGTCCACGATGCGTATAAATGATGGCCTAGTTCATATGTTTCTATGATCTAAGCTCTATAGATGCATATGATGCTAATTGTAAATCAATGCAACGTCAAATGTTCCATCAAGATCGCACAAATCATCAGTCTTCACTTACGAAAATAACAGATAGAAACAACCAAGGCGAAGATACATACATAGCAGATCCTAGATAGCTTAGTTTGTTAATTTCAGAAAGATTATAGACATGGTGCCCAGGTTTAAAAGACATCACAACGGCCCCCTAGAGGCAGTAGGAGAACAAGAGAATTGACTCTACATTTAGACAACACTCTCATGGCAAACAATAGCAATACCTACCATGAGACCTACTTTAAGTTGTACACTTGCAAACAACATCAACTCCACCGACAGATCAAAGTCATTATCCTAGTTCAGTTTGCATTTCACAATAATAACACAGCTAGTTTAGTTTTTATCAAATATATATAGGGATTCGTATATGCTTAACTTATGCAACATGAGCTGGAGCTTTTGGATGGAATTCTTCTTGAGCAACAGGCGATTTACCAAAGCAACCCGATTCTGGTGAAGTTGCAGCACTGAGGTTAGCTTTGGTGTCATCAAATGATTTTGGTGTTGATGGATTAGGATATGGATTCCTGTTCACCAGCCTGCAAAAGGAAACAAGCAAATGGTAACACTTACCACCTCGACTATATTCCCCAATCCCCATGCTTGACACAAATTCTAAATAGCTAATATTATATTATGACCGTTATTTTTTTTTTTAAATAAAGGGATAAGGGAAAGGAAGATGTATGACTATCATATAATAATGTTGTCCACTTAGTGAATAGTTGATAATTTTCATCTGAAGTAAATCACAACAATAACCAACAATACTTGTATTAATATAACATCATCTTATTGTATATATTAAGTGTCTATCATGAATGCTTAGAAACATAAACCTAAACATGAAAAAGGAAGACTTTATTCTGCTTGATAGAAGAAAGAAAGAAAGAAACAAGGAGGCTGGTAGATCAGTGTGGAAGGGGTACCTGTCCCGCCGCTTCTCAAAAAATCGCTGAAGGGAGTGTCTCCTTGCAATTGGTAGTTCTGATCCAATAGATATTTACAAAAGCATCAAGCTATATTAGCTAACATGCGTTGAAATGATTAATCATAAAAATATTTACATTTGAAATTCATCTGTCTTCCAGATAAATTAGTTGAGTGTCACTGACCTTTCAGTTTGCAGAAAGGGGTCCTGTTAATAGGATACAGCTGAGCCTGTGGTGAAGCCAGAGCAGTTGCAGTAGCAGTACTTTGAAGCGAAGGAGACCTCGTAAGAACAGGTGAGGTGGTGTCACAATCAGTTGCAACTTTCTTCATGTCAACAGAGTTAGCAGCACCAGCAGCAGCAGTTGCAGCAATAAGCATAATCCCCCGCACCTGACAAACATGAATCGATGTTGAATTTTGTAATAAGACCTCATTCTGCTAGAACTTAGTAAGTAAAAAGGCCAACCTTTTCCACAGGAATTGCGTCAAACACACAAACGTGTCCATCATAGAAGATGGTTAGTTGAGATGGAGCAGGGCTAGTGGAATTCAGTCCAGATGCAGGAGTGGCCACGGAAATTATTCACAAACGAAAGAAAAAGCGTTGATAACATTATAGAAGCTTGTCATAGGAACATAACATACAAGTGGTACATGCACATCCAAAAAGAAGTTGTTCTCCTTATATCTATGACTTTATACAAACTAATACCGTTCTCTGGTGTTAGTTATGTGGTTAGATACATCGTCATGCGGTAACAACAACCATAGATTGATTGCTCTTGTTTTTTTCCTCTTTTCTTTTTAAGTTTGTCCCGCTATAAATATTGTAGAATACAAGAAGACTAGAACATCTTCAAGTGCTATGGAAAAAGCTATATACCAAAGGAAAACATAACTAGAACTAGAAGCCCTCAAAAGAACTATGAGATTTAGAATTCAACAAAATCCTAACAGTTACCTAGAATCTAATATCCAAAGCTTGCTGTACCTCTACCCATTCCTTTTATTTTAAAAATAAAAATAAAAAGACGGTAATTAGGAAATAAATAAATTATTGAAATTTACAAGTGCTGAAATTTCAACTGAAACTTGTTAAACTGCACTTTTACAAGGATTGACTACATGGAAGAATCGAAAAAAGCGTGGGTTACCTTCCAACCATCATCTCAATTAACAGTAGTAGTACTGTGTTTTCAAAATATGCAAAGCCGTGGGTCACCTTCCAGCCATTTAATATCTCAACACAAACTAATAGTACTACTACTATATTCTAGAATTATGCAGTGTCGATAAAATAGCCCAGCAGGAAAAAAGAATAAATCATAGCCGAATAATTTATCCTCAATAAATTAGATTAGGGTAATTAATTAAGTATTTAAATTTCACATGATTAAGATAAATTAACCAACACAAAGTGAAAACTTTCTATTTTCGAATCCAAAACGCCACAATAACCGGACTGCAGTCTAATAATATACCCATATCCAGAAATAAATTTTCTCTTCCTTCCCCAGGAAAGAAAATAAATAACCCTTACCAGTTCTGGAAATTTTTCTTGGAAAGAAAATCAGGGGCTTCAACGGATCCCAGATTTCCAACACCATTATCCCCGACAACATCGCCATTACTTTGTTTAACGACGACGTTTGGCTTAACGTCCTCGTATGAACCAGCTTCCCCTTCCATGGAAAATCTTATTTTTGCCTTTGTTTGACCTTGCCTTTTGTTGCTGAATTTGGATCTGTTTTGCTATAGGCAGACCAAAATGTGATTAAAAACTGCAAAAAAGAATGTGAAAGTGAAAAGCTAACCGATCCAAAGGGTAATGGTTGTGTTTATTGTTTGTAATAACACGTGTCAATCATATAAGAAACCAAATTTCTTATGGATTGATATTAAAAATGTCAAGGAAAATTGCGTGGTTTTCAAAGATTGAGTGGAGTGGGGACCAGGCTACGAGGTGGAAAAGCAAAGCGACAAATGTCATGTCGTGTCATTTTGTCAGGTCACTCACTTGTCTGTTTGATTTATAAGCTATTACTTTCCACGTTTTTTCACTTCATTTAAATAATGAATATTTTATTCTTGCTCTCTCTCTCTCTCTCTCTTTCCAGGAAAAACCATTTTTTTATTAAACCGGAAAAATCATTCATTCGAAGACCAAAGGCCTAAAAGTCCGAAGGACATAACAACCAAACAATGGTCATCAGGCCTAGTCCAACAACAAAGCAACGGGCTGCAAGAAAATGTGCCCGTCTTAATGTAGAAACATGCGAGTTTGGCTTTGGATCTGAACCTGAAACTCGACTCTCATTAATAGTAAGCTTAGTTTAATATTTTGATTATTTTACTAGAGCAAATATAAAATATTTATTGGATTGCATGATATTGTTTAATTCCAGTATTAAATTAAATATTAAAGTTAACTTTAAGTATTAAATTAAGATAAAAAACTTAAATATTAAATTGAATATTAAAATCAAATATAGGTATTAAATGGTACGTTATCTCTTTATATATAATGTTAATTTGGCTACCATTCTTGTACCGTACTCTGCCCATTGGCTTTGTGATCAATTAATTGAAAACCTGAAGTTGGATGCTATAGTAATATCATGGATTATGATTTCCATGTAGATAAATTTCAGATGAATTATGATTTTCATGGAGAGGTAGCTTTCTTTAATTAAGTGATTGAATAGTTATATGATTCCCATGTTGGATGCAAATAACAATACACTTTGGAACCACATAAATTCCCGGCGAAAACACCAATGGATTTTGCACCACCACCCACCACTTAAAATGAAGATGAAAATGAGTGATCACGGCATGAAATCAAATAGACAAGCAAATGTGAAGGAAGGTGCACCATTTCACTCTGTTAACCGACATGCATGAACTCGACACGACACGTCAATTTCGATAACAAATCATTTCATATACTGCTGCAGGCCGTCAACTTCAACAATAATTTTTATTGTTATGGTTCGAAGAAATTTATCAAAATATAATGCTGCAAGTGTATGTATGTTATTATTATATATGTGTCATCCATCAAACTGTTCGTCGCACGACATGGAAGCTCAATCAAGTTGCTGTTTGTTAGGCAATGATAAAAGTTTCCAGTGTAATTTACCTAACTCGTTAGGTTTGTTACTGTTCTGGCAACACGTAACGTGTGTGAGAGAATGTGATGGCCCCATCTTGTTAGTAAAGTTACTGTTCTGTTTTAACATACAACAACGTGTGAGAGAATGTGATATGGGCCACCTTGGTCGGTCGATGTATTAAACAGTTTTATGCTTTGGGCTTGTCACATGGCCTGTCTCGTTCCATCCTGTAAATATAAATATAACAAAAAATATTAAATGGTATGTTAAAAAACTTAAAATTAATCTTTTTTTTCTTTTTATAATGCGGCAATTGGAATGCAGCGTCGTGAAAAAGGTTATGGAGGGGTGGGGGGTCGAATTCTACTTTTTTTAGTTTCCGCATTTATTCAACAAAATCTTCTTAATCACAATTTTGCCAACATTGAAATAATAAACAATGATAATAATCAAACTTGGCCTAGTCACTAGGAAATGACAGATGATGGCTTTCATTTTTTTTACATGTGTCTGCCTGAACTCCTCGATGGCTTTTAGGTAACAAATTTCTTTTGTTTCCCAAAAGTCAGAGCGATTGATGTTTAAGTTGTTTCTCTCTTGTTTTTTGTTTTTTAAATTTAGCACAAATAATGGGCAATTGACCCATAAATACCAAAAAATAAAAAAATTTACGGAAAAGGGCCGGAATTGGGAAAAATTACGGAAAAGGGCCGAATCCCCCAAAAACGCGCCACGTAAGCGCGTTTTGGGGGGACGAACAAAGCGCGCCGAAGCGTTTTTGTCCACGCCATCCAAAAACGCCCCACGTGGGCGCTTGCTGACGCGGACAAAAACGCCTCAAAGCAGGCGCGTTTTGGTCCCAACGGCCAAATTTTTGACCGCTGGCTCCCCAACGGTCGGAAAAAAAAACTAAACCCCACACCCTTTATTCTTCACATTTCAATCCTTTCTCAATATTCTCTCAATTTTCTCTCAATTTTCTCTCAATTTTCTCTCAAGGTCCTTGAAATTAACGCTCAAATTTCAAAATAGTCCTTTACTATTTACTGAAAAAGCCCTTAATTTTTTTAAGATATTTTTATCGGAAAATTTTAAAGCCGATTACAATGGTCGGGAATTACTTCGCCTAGGCGAGAAGCACATTGCCGTCGAGCAAATAAAAATGGTAAGTTTTAATTTTAATTTTGAAATATTATTTAATTTTTATCCAATTATGTAATTTTAATTAATTTTGAATTTTATGATTTTTAAACAATCAGATCGGGTGTTGGAATGTTATATTCGCAACATGCATGATCCCCATCGCCGTTGATCGAGAATTACCGCGCGTGAAGCGGGTTTTTGGCATGTGGCCACGATAGGCCGAGGGTTCAAGTTGGCCGCCGCCTTTGATCGGTAGCGTTGATTGAGAGGTGGAGATCGAGACGCACACTTTCCATTTGCCATGCGGAGAGTGTGCGTTATATCGAATGGTACCAAAAAATTTGATCGTTGGGACCAAAGCGCGCCCTTTGGAAGCGCTTTTGTCCACGCCATCAAGGCGCGTCCACGTGGGAGCGTTTTTGGATGGCGTGGACAAAAACGCCCCAAAGAGGCGCCGCTTTTGTCCCGCCCCCCAAAACGCGCTTACGTGGCGCGTTTTTGGGGATCGCCCTTTTCCGTAATTTTTCCCAATTCCGCCCTTTTCCATAAATTTTTTTATTTTTTGGTATTTATGGGTCAATTGCCCACAAATAATTATAATACAAATAAATTAAGAATTCACATATGAAAATAAAAATATACTAAATATTCACTATCCAAAGTCTCCGTATTTACCAGTTGTACCAAGATTTTATTGTCCATTTTTTAAATTTTTTAATGCATTTTTTAATGTATTTTTTCCCTCATTGTTATAGTGACCGGGTGGGATCTGACTTGGATTGTGGAAACCCACGTTCGATGGGGCCATTTCTAACGTGTCAGTGAAAAATCAAAAGCTATCTTCTTTGTTTTTACATACATAGCTGGAATGAGATTTTCCTATCTTCTACCTAACAATCTAAAATTATTATGCTCTTTACTTAATGGATGATTCGTGTGATGATTGAAAATGAGTCACTATTACCTCATTGCCCTTCCGTTCTTTTTTTCCCTTGTCGGTGCCTTTATAGTTGAATGGAATGCTTTAGGCCTTGGGGCACACATCAGATTCAGGCAAAATAAAGAGGCAGCAATCAATAGAGCAGATGCCGGAGAAAAGCATTTCAATTAACCTACAAGATGGGTCCATCGACCTGCATAAATATAATCTTAACCTCCATGGATTTTTTAATAACGGTTCTAGTATATTTTTGTTTCATATTTTATCACTACAATAAGTTATACAATATGTGTTTCTACGTTTTATTACGAAAGTAAACACTACATCATAAAAGTTGACACTGACACGATCCCTTGAAGCTAGAGAATATATATAAATAAGATTTGGTCAATCTTTTTTTCTTTCTTTTTGATATATTGAAAAATATATATTTAAATATGAAAAAAGTATTAGAGGTAAATAAACATATTTATACACGATATTACATTATATATTTTTGTACTTTAAGACATTGTTACGAGACATCACTCATATTCAATTTTATATTTTTTAAACGAATTTGTGAGTTCATTTTTTCTTTAAAGGAGAAAAAGTAAAAGCATACAGTTTCATGTAAAATAAGTCCTGCATCTTTTTTTTTAGCTTCAATCACGGCTGAAATGGAGAAATATTTTATCTTTTTTATTGATTTCTTCCCGGATCAAAATCCTGTAATATGAAAACATGTTTCAATTTCGAAATGTCGATACAAACATGTACTAGTGTCATGGGTTGCGCACGGGATCCTGCAACCATGACAAACTTGTGCGATATATCGAATTCGAGGGAGGTCATTCGGCCCAATCAGACAGATCCATTGCTTGGAGAGATTGAAAGCCCATCTCCGATGCTTGGAGAATATGGAAGGGGATCTTTGATGATATGTGATCCTAGACATTAAATGTAATCTTTAGAGGATACGATTCTGTAATCTTAGAGATTTAATATCTAGATAACTTTAAACCGTAGCCATTGATGTATTTCGATGCATGCATCGTTGATATTGAGAAGGCTCTACTATAAATAGAGGCCTCTCCCCTCATTGTAAATTCATTCAGTAAGTAATAGAATTTTGAGAGTATTCACTCAAACTTTTCTCTCAAGTGTTCTTACTTTTCTGTGGCTTTTGTTTATCTTTCAAGATCGTTCTTACTTCGTTCTTCTGCTGTTCTTCGTGGGTTATTTGAAGGAGTTCTGTTGAATCCTTGATATTTGCGAGTTAGGTTGACTTAGGCATTTTTGAGCGAAGAAACTGCCTAAGGCCGCACGGATTATTTGTGAAAACTCTAAGTCCGTGACAGTTGGTATCAGAGCCAGCGTTCGAAGGCCCCGTTGAAAGATGTCGAAAGAAGTTGCTGAGAATGTTGATGGAATGGAGACCCGGGGAAGGGCTAGAAAAGCTAGCCGTTCGAGGGACATACTGTCGGCTTTGGAGGACCGCATCGTCACTCTCGAGGAATCCATGGGGGATACTAAGGAGAGGATTAATGATGTCGATGAGAGGCTTAATGATGGGTTGCAGTCTATGCAAGAGCAACTCAAAGAGTATGTGTTGGATAATGTTGAAAAGATGACCAGTAGGGATGATGCCATGGAGGCTATGATGACTGGTAAGACTGATGCCATTGAGGCTATGATGACGGCCTTGAAGGAGGAGATTGCGGAGCTCAATGGTGAACTCACAATCTACAAGGCTGCTTTGGGCAATGGAGGGTTGGCCGCTGTCGCACCCAAGCCCAGTGTTGATGTTCCCAAGCCCAAGGAGTTTAAGGGAACAAGGTCCGCAAGAGATGTGGACAATTTCCTGTGGAGAGTCGAGCAATACTTTCGTGCCAAAGGCATCACGGATGATGCTACTAAGGTAATTACTGTTGCTATGTATCTTACTAATATTGCTTTGTTGTGGTGGCGTCGTAGGTCCACCGATGTGAGACGTGGTGGGACAGAAATTGAAACTTGAAAGGAGTTTCAATGCGAGTTCAAGGCACAGTTTTATCCAGAGTACGCCGATGATAAAGCTCGGGCAAAGTTACGTCGGCTTTCGCAACAAGGCACGGTGAGGGAGTATGTACAGGAGTTTAGCGAACTAATGCTTCAAATCTCAGATATGGGTGAGAAAGAGGCATTCTTTTCCTTCATGGATGGGTTGAAACCATGGGCGAAGCAAGAGTTGCATCGCCGAGGAGTCCAAGAGCTTACCAAGGCCATGTCTGTAGCAGAATCGTTGGCTGAATTTGGTGGAAAGAAAGACAAGCCTGAGTCTTCTAAGCCAGAATTCAATCAAAAGGGAAATAGTGGGGGAGACAAGGAAAGGCCCCCTAGGAATGGCAACGGTAAGAAGCTTTGGGAAAACAGAAAGAATGGGACTATAAGATGCTTCCATTGTGATGGCCCACATATGATTAGAGACTGTCCAAAGAAGGTCGCGCTCTCTGCTATGGAAGCAAAAGTGGAGTCAGATGTGGAGGATAACAATCTTGGTTCGATACTAGGGGGTGTCGAAGACAAGATGGGTCATAGGCTGTTGTTCGCGGACATCTTAGTGGCTGGACGAAAGTTGAATGCACTTGTAGACACAGGGGCATCTGATTTGTTCATGTCTGAAGGGGCCGCTCACAAACTTGGCCTCAAGATTGAAAATGAGCCGGGTCGGATTAAAATAGTGAACTTAGAAAGTGTCCCAATCAAGGGGGTTGCAAAGGGAGTAGATCTCCAACTTGGCGATTGGACCGGTAAGGCATCCATCAAGGTAATACCACTTGATGACTATGATTTTGTAGTTGGATTAAGTTTCCTTGATCAGGTTAATGCGACCATTTATCCTTCCGGTAATTACATGGTGATTTCGGATTCGAACCATCAATGTATGGTGAGACTGACGAGAAAGGGAAGCTTAGAAGGAAAAACATTGTCCGCAATCCAGTTTGCTAAGGGAGTACGTAGGAATGAAGTCTCCTACTTAGCTACTTTGAAGGAAACAGTTGAGACTGTTGGTGAGATCCCTAAGGAAGTGGGCCAAATATTATAATCTTTTTGAGATGCGATGCCTGCAAAGTTGCCAAAGAGCTTGCCACCTAAGAGGGAGGTGGATCACAAGGTGCCGCCAGCTAGGGCCCCATATCGTATGTCCCCGCGGGAATTGGAAGAACTACGAAAACAGTTGAAGGAGCTTTTAGATGCAGGATTCATTAGGTCATCTAAATCTCCGTATGGTGCACCTGTGTTATTTTAAAAGAAACATGATGGATCGTTACGAATGTGCATCGATTATTGGGCCCTAAACAAGATCACCGTGAAAAATAAGTACCCTATTCCCCTTATTGCAGATTTGTTTGATCAGCTTGGTAGTGCAAGATGGTTTACCAAGTTGGACTTAAGATCTGGGTACCATCAAGTTCGGATAGCCGAGGGGGACGAACCGAAGACAGCTTGTGTGACGCGGTACGGTTCGTATGAGTTCTTGGTGATGCCTTTCGGCCTCACGAATGCCCCAGCTACATTCTGTACCCTGATGAATAAGGTACTTCAACCTTTCCTTGATCGTTTCGTGGTTGTTTACCTTGATGATATTGTGGTGTACAGTAAGTCGCTCGACGAGCATGTGGAACATTTGAGGGAAGTGTTCCAAACTTTGAGGAAAAATGAGCTGTTCGTCAAAGAGGAGAAATGCTCATTTGCTCAACAAGATGTGTCATTTTTAGGCCACATTGTGGGAGGTGGCAAGATTCGGATGGATGAAAGAAAGATTCGAGCCATTGCTGAATGGGAGGCCCCAACCAAGGTGACCGAGTTGATATCTTTTCTTGGGTTAGCAAACTACTATCGACGCTTTGTTGAGGGCTACTCTAGAATTACTGCACCCTTAACAGACATGTTGAGAAAGGGTAAAGTATGGGATTGGAACCCACAGTGTGAGAGGGCCTTTAATCAATTGAAGCAAACAATGACAAGGGAGCCCGTACTTGCATTGCCAGATTATTCAAAGCCTTATGAAGTACGCACAGATGCCTCAGATTATGCCATTGGGGGAGTGCTGATGCAAGATGGACATCCAATTACTTTCGAGAGTCAGAAGCTTAATGAGACGGAGCGAAGATATACGGTCCAAGAAAAGGAGATGACCGCTGTGGTGCATTACTTGCGTATATGGAGGCATTATTTATTGGGTTCCAGGTTCGTGGTCCTTACCGATAACGTTGCCAATAGTTATTTTCTAACCCAGAAAAAATTGTCTCCCAAACAGGCTCGTTAGTAGGTTTTCCTAGCGGAGTTCGATTTCACGATGGAATATAAGCCAAGGAGTGCCAACATTGTGGCTGATGCACTTAGTAGAAAGATGGAATTTGTGGCAATTAGCCAACCTGATGGGTCCTTATTAGAACGCATCCAGGAAGGATTGTCCCATGACCCCACAGCCAAAAGCTTGATTGAGCTTGCCAAGGAGGGGAAAACGAGAAGATTTTGGCTTGATTGGGAATTGCTATACACTCATAAGCACCGCCTCTATGTGCCCCACTATGGAAAGTTGCGCAAGAAAGTCATAAAGGAATGTCATGACTCAAAATAGGCGGGCCATCCAGGAATGCACCGTACCGTGGCCCTTTTGGAGGATCGATATTATTGACCTCACATGGGTGAAGATGTGGAGACCTATGTGAAGACTTGTCTAGTATGCCAACAAGACAAGGTTGAATTAAAGAGTCCAGCCGGCTTGTTGGAACCTTTGCCCATTCCGGAAAGACCATGGGAGAGTGTATCCATGGATTTTATTGTTGGTTTGCCTAAGTCTGACGGGTTTGCAAGTATTCTTGTTGTGGTGGACAGGTTTTCGAAGTATGCGACATTTATTCCAGCCACCAATGAATGCCCTACTGAGGAGGCAGCCCGTTTATTTCTTAGACACGTGGTGAAATATTGGGAGTGCCATCGTTTTATTATCGATGATCGAGATGGGCGATTCACGGGCCGATTTTGGACGGAGTTGTTCAAGTCGATGGGCTCGGACTTGAACGTTTCCACAAGCATGCATCCACAAATAGATGGGCAAACCGAATGAGTGAATGCATTGTTGGAAACATATCTGCGGCACTATGTGAGTGCCACACAAAGGGATTGGCCAAAGTTGTTGGATGTGGCCCAATTTTCGTACAACTTGCAGCGGAGTGGGGCAACGAATCAAAGCTCGTTCGAGATTGTGACGGGTCAACAGCCACTCACACCTAATGCTGTTGCGACTCGTTATACATGACCAAATCCTGCAGCTTATCGATTTGCGAAGGATTGGCAAGAGAAGAATGACTTGGCTAGAGCTTGTTTACATAAGGCAAGCAAGCGCAATAAGAAGTAGGCCGATCAAAATCGAAGAGATGTGCAATTTCAGGTGGGTGACTCAGTTCTTGCAAAACTGCACTTGATGTTGCGATATACGGGTTTGCACAAGGGGCTTGTGAGAAGGTACGATGGGCCGTTTAAAGTTGTGAAGAAAGTAGGCAAGGTAGCCTACAAGCTTGAGTTGCCGGCAAAGCTTAAAGTCCACCCAGTATTTCATGTAAGCATGCTTAAGTCATTCCATGGGGATCAAGAGGATCCAAATCGAGGCAAGTCTGAGCGAGCACCAATGGGGGTAAAGGTCTCGTACGATCGCGAAGTTGAAAATATTGAGGCAGATCGGGTGATTAGACGAAGGTATCACCGACCGCGGCATGAATACTTGGTTCGATGGAAGGGACTTTCAGAGAGTGAGGCGAGTTGGGAACCTGCTGAGGCATTATGGCAGTTTCGAGAAAAGATAAACCAGTTCCACGAGGGGGACGCGACGAGGGCGTCGCTAGAACAAGTGGGGGAGAATGTCATGGGTTGCGCACGGGATCCTGCAACCATGACAAACTTGTGCGATATATCGAATTCGAGGGAGGTCATTCGGCCCAATCAGACAGATCCATTGCTTGGAGAGATTGAAAGCCCATCACCGGTGCTTGGCAAATATAGAAGGGGATCTTTGAGGATATGTGATCCTAGACATTAAATGTAATCTTTAGAGGATACGATTCTGTAATCTTAGAAATTTGATATCTAGATAACTTTAAACCGTATCCATTGATGTATTTCGATCTGTACCGTTGATATTGAGAAGGCTCTACTATAAATAGAGGCCTCTCCCCTCATTGTAAATTCATTCAGTAAGTAATAGAATTTTGAGAGTATTCACTCAAACTTTTCTCTCAAGTGTTCTTAATTTTCTGTGGCTTTTGTTCATCTTTTAAGATCGTTCTTACTTCGTTCTTCTGCTGTTCTTCGTGGGTTCTTTGAAGGAGTTCTGTTGAATCCTTGATATTTGCGAGTT
This sequence comes from Gossypium sturtianum, assembly GCA_025698515.1. Taxonomy (NCBI): domain Eukaryota; kingdom Viridiplantae; phylum Streptophyta; class Magnoliopsida; order Malvales; family Malvaceae; genus Gossypium; species Gossypium sturtianum. Next base: position 169,878,483 of record CM046955.1, read on the forward strand.
AGGCTGACTTAGGCATTTTTGAGCGAAGAAACTGCTTAAGGCCGCACGGATTATTTGTGAAAACTCTAAGTTCGTGACACTAGAAGGTTGGAGACCGTTCATATGACGTGACGATGCACTCGTAGGGCCAAGAGCCACAAGTGGTATTTCATGTTTCAAGCGGAGGAGAAAAGGGTGTAGAGAGTTGGAGAAGGGGAAATAGTGTTGAGAGAGATTATGTCCATCAGTGATTACATGGTTTAAAGAGGTACTAACAGAGACACTTGTCGGCTATATGTTCTTTTTTTATTGATGAGTTTACATTTGATTGGAGAGGTATATACATTTGTAGGTCATGTGAACTTATGAGCCCGAGCGCATGGTTCACCTTATTAGGCATCCAAACGAATTAATTATCCTCTATGAATTTGCCATCTCTTCAAAAACACAAACTATTAGTGGATAAACCCTCCCACCAAGGACAATACCAACTTGTTGAGGGGTTTACTAGCTTTTGACGAATGACAATGTGCAGATTTCTCTTGATGGAATCAACTTCCTCTCAACAAAAAAGGTATAGTTACTCATAAGTGTCATATATTGGGCAATAGTTCAAATCCCACCAAGAGTAATATGTTGAGATTTCCTAAGTGAGTGACCATGTGCGTTCACATGGTCTGTATTCTCAAGCACCTGGTGTGGTACGCCCACTTTGTGAACTTATTGCCTTTTGAGGCCATGTCTCATTGGGAACTCAAGGTCTTAACAGAATTGAGAGACAAAACCCCTGTTGGGGACAATATAGACCCATTAAAAGGTCCACCAACGGACTACACTTTACAAACTTCATTCTATTGTAGGGTGATCAACTTCGTCGGTAGAAGTTTGCGAAGTTTTATCTGTCAAGAGCTAGTGAACCCCTCAACACATATGGTATTGTTCCCAATAAGGGTTTTATATCTCGACTTTGCTGGGAACCCAAGTGTCTAAAGAAGTAACGGGTTCATAAAGCATATGATCGCCTCATCGGGTGCTTGAAAAGGCAAGATTATGCGAACGCACATGGCCACCCACCAAGAAAATCGACAATTGTTGTTGGTGGGATTTGGACCTGTGCCCTATATGTAGGTAAGCATCCAACCACAAGACGTTCTCACTCCATAAACCCGCCACCTCATCTTATAGCTCTTTTTCAAGCACTTGAATTCTTGGCGGAATCTAAAAGCCACCCATTAAAGGCAATACTGAATTTATTGAAAATTTTAATGGCTCTGAACAAATAATACCTCAAAATTTCTCTTAAAAAAATAAAAAATTAATTATCACTATTATCTCACTCAACAAATAAACATTTAAATAATACATTAAAGTGAATTGAATCATAGTTTTAAAATCAAAGATTCTAGTAACTAAAAAAAAAACAGACACGTAAAAAAAATAATTTTCTATTTTATCTTGTCATTTAAGAAAAAAATTGATCGTTGCAAACAATGTAGTTAGTGCTGGACAACCTTTTGATAGACTTTCCATTACCTAATTCCTTACAAAGCAAACACCAGATTCATTTAGTACATCCACAATCTCTCATGATACGATACACTACGCTTCACTTTAATCCTTTTAAATACAAAAACTTTAAACAATATTAAAAATAATTAATATGTATGTATGAAAATATGAAATAGTATTTAGTTATGGTTTTTTTAGACACCACAAGTAGGATCAATGAATTGACAATAGTTTTATAAAAGTAGAGTATAATATTAAAAAAATAAATATTAAAAAAAAAGACAAATGACCATTTTTTAAGACTGTTTGTAGAATAAAAAATATATATTACCAATATACTAACAAAATACAAATAAATAATAAATATAAATTTATATAAATATAAATATAAATATCTTATATATAATATAACGTCTTTAACAGCCCATGTATAATTAGCTTATATAAATTATTAGATGTAATCTAACTTCAACCAATGCGTTCTCTCCTAATATTTTTGCTTCTCCTTGTCTTTATAACTTTTTTTTTTTAGAAAAATTATATATATATATATCCAATTAAATACCACAATTTTTTTTTGAAAGATACTTGAGATAATCGACCACCGTCCTTGTGAGCTGTGACTTACACGATTGCACCCGATGGTGGCGTAATGCCGTAATCACTCACTTGGACCCTTCGACCTCCCCCTGCCTCTCTATCTTCCCTTTATTCCAAAGCTTACTCACACACCAACAAATTCCAACAAAGCAATCCACTATCTCTGCCCCACTTGGGCTCTTGACTTTTATATAAGCCCCCTTAGATGCTCCTCTAATTCCCCCCCTTTCTTTTTCCTTTCCTTTCTCTTGCCAATTACTTTCATTCTCTCTCCCTTTCATTGCTGTTTTTTTTTTTCCGTTGCTTCAATGGGTTTCTTTGTAGAAGATCCAGGGCTAATTGTAACCCATCTTCTTTACAAAACAGCTGTTGTTTTAGCAGTTTTAAGATGGGTCTGGTCTTGGGCTCTTAGGTTTAAAGACACGAGTTTATTTAGTTTCATTTTTTCATCTGACTCCCAAAACAACGCTTCTTCTTCTTTGGTTTCTTCACAAATGATTAGAGACAGCCTGGTGTTGACAACCTTCGAAGATGCTAAGGAAAGGGTGCCTTGGGTTTCTGACACGTGTGCAGTCTGCTTGAGTCAGCTGAAGGAAGGTGACGAGGTCAGAGAATTGAGGAACTGTTCTCACGTGTTCCACAAAGATTGCATTGACAGATGGGTTGACTATGATGAAGATCAAGATCACGACCATCACGATTATGATCATGATCAAGATGATAGTAACAATCACAAGACTTGCCCCCTGTGCAGGGCCCCTTTACTCACTTCTTCACAATGCTCGGTGTGGCCTAAGAATGAACCTAGTTGGGCCGTCGAGCGACTCCTTTACCTATTCGGGGACGATCTTCTGCCTTGATCTACGTCCTTTATCTATTTTCTACAGTTTTTTTTTTCTTTTCTTTTCTTTTTAACATATTATTTGCTCAATTCATCATGGAGATAGAGCTTGGAGCAATAATTATTGTATATTTAGCAGTCAGTTGATAGTTTGGGCATAGGGACAAGGGTCAATTTTGTTATTTGGGGAAGTCTAAAGTGAAGAGAAGAAAAAAAAATACAGTCAAATGGTCTAAACTCTAAAAGCTTGATCCTTTGAATAGATGTATGTATATATAATGAAAAATACATATTATTCTTTTCTTGTATTATTTTTCTCGTATTCCTAACATGCCTATTGCCTATTATCTCTGAGTTAAAAAAAAAAAAATACTCTGTAAAATTATATATGTATATATTAATATTTGCAATGTGTGGATGAACGAGTCAAAGACTTTGGTCAAGGAAGCTTTTGATTGCTACTTTTTTTAATAATATTAGTATCATTAATTTTTTTGGGGCTTTCCCTGGACCGCACATATATAATTCACTTTATATAAAGTTTATCCTTTTTCGGGTTTCTTTTTGCACATTAAAAAAAAACAATTTTAATAATTTACAAATAAAATTAAGAGATGCTATATGTATCATCTATTTAAACTACCCCGGTAAAAATATCGATATTTTTTAATAAAAAAATTAAACTTTAAATTCAATTATTGTAAATATTTCAATTAATTAAAATTTATACAAATGTAATTCAAAAACTACTTCCATGGAAGATTCTATAATATATTTTAAAAACTTTTATTTATAGTGAAATTTTAAAAATAAGAAGTTGGAGCTTAAAAAAATTGACAACTAAAAAGATAAATTTAATCCAATGTCAAAAAATTTTAAAAAAATAATAGAACGAATTTGTTTTTCTCTGTGGTATACATATATAGAGCCAATAGTAAAGTTGGACAGTGAGATAGTAACTTACTAAAGAGGTATAAATAAAATTACAAATATAGTTCCACAATTGAATCATTAATTACTATATAGTTCCATTTTCTAGACCAATTCACTAGGTTCGTTGAGAGTATTATATATATATATATATTGTGAAAATGGAAAAGCTAGGAAACAAAAAGCAAGTGGTTGATAGATAATCAAGAATCTCCACCTCCACGGTATAGGAAATTCCTCTCCTAATTTTTACTTTTTCTAAAAATACATATAAAAAGAGTCAATCGAATAGAATTTGGAAACGAGTACTCTTTACATCTCTTGAGCCCATTTTATTGGCCCGAATTCGAAGTCAATATTCCATGATTCCATCCAAGGGGGTTTGGGCTTGAAACTGGGTTCAAAATTTGAGTTAATTTTTTCTTTTTTTGAGTAATTGAGTTCGTTTCTTTTATATTAATATATAGAATTTACTGATTTTTAAGAAAATATAATATATATATTTTTAGACCCTTACGTTTTTTCTTTAAATATTGATAAACACAGTACACATACATTACCATATTGTTGAAATTAAAAGTAAATCAATACATATTGAAATTTATAGGAGGAGGAGAGAAATATTTTTTTCTTTAAATGTTACCGGTAGATTACCATTTTATCAGAATTAGAAGTAAATTGATACACATTAAAATTTATATAAAGTACCTTTTTGTTTAACACAATGTTTAATTTTATATTTAAACTTTTGTCTTCCAATTCAATAATGAGATTTTGAGGGATCCATACGATAGAAGAGTATATAAAGGTATGTACTTATCTTACCTATAAATGTCATAGAGAGACATAGATTCAAATCCCATAAATGATAAATGCTCACATTTTTTTATCGAGTGAAGTGCTCGAAACCCTAAAGACTTTTCACAGAGTCAAAAGATAAATTTTAAGATAAAATCAAGTATAAATACTACAATTACAATATCAACAACCATTGAGAAATCTAAAAACCCCTTGCAAAGTATACACGTCACTTCAAAATTTCTCTCAAAACAAGTGTTAGCTCCGAACAAAATTAATTGACATTTAATTTCTTGTACGATATTGTAAAAATAATTGTATAGAACTAAAATAAAAAGAGAACAATTTTAGCAAAGATCGAAAGGACAAATCTGACCGTTATTAGTCCTAACGCCAAACCCAATCAAAATCCGGGATTGTCCGGGTTCATCGCAACTAAAGCCCAGTAAACACAAACAATGCATACTCTTTTAAACATTTTCCTGCAAATATAATCAATTCGCTAAATCTGCTTATTTCTTTTCTACATCTTCATGGGTTTTCGCTACAATTTCTTCTCTCTCGGAGCAATTTATAAAGCGTGGTAAGTCTCCTTCTCTTTCTTCTTCCTTACATGTATGTATATATTTCTCTATTTGTGTGTATACATTCGCAGATCCTACCTCTTCCTCTGACGATCTAGAAGCGCTCAATTTATCTGTTTGGTCTATGGATTTTGCGTTTTAGGTGAGAGAGCGAGAAACTCCGAAACTATTGCGCTCAAGCGTCGGGGAAGAGAAGAATAAAATGGCGGCAGGTGGATTTGTGAGTCGTGCATTCGAGTCGATGCTCAAGGAATGTTACTCCAAAAAGAATCCTGATCTTCAAAAGGCTATTCAAACTTATTTAGGTCAGATCTGTAGTTTCTTTTTAAATTCATATTTCACGGATCTTTGTCTTTTACTCTTTTTCTTGTTTCTTTGGATTCGAAGCTGAATTTGCCTTGCGATTTTTATTGATCTTCTTTTATCTGGTAATTGTGCTTTAATTATAATTTCTTTGCATTTAGTACGTTTTCTTCTTATTGTTATTCGTTAGTCTAATTTTGATTTTCAGTGAATTTAAACACCGATGCGAGTTTAAAAAGTCATATTTCCTGACACTGGAACATGCTTTATTGAATTTTCTACAGCATTAGCTGTTGTTCAGTTATTTGAGTTTTGCCTTCCTTTTTAATCGCATTCAACTATTAAATTACTTAAAGTGCAGTTAGAATGGTACTTAGGACACACAGTAGAGTTTTGGAGTAGTTGTGGAACTTACAAGTTATGATCTGTTCTAAGATTTGATTAAGAAGCTTCATGTTTCTATCAAGTACTTCTACATTTCTATGAGCAAAATGAGTAGGATTTTCTCTATCATGTCTGATGGATTTTAGAAGGGATGTGTAGGGGAAATCTGTGTATTTCAAACTTGTTTTTATCCAAAGGGAATAATAAAAGAACTATGAAAAACAAATTGCTAGTTATCTTTGATCTTTTTCTTGTTAAAATGGATGAGTGTAGGAGTATGTTGTTTCTTCTTCTCCCCCGATTGACTAATTCTCTAAAAGGCAATCTTGCTGATAGGGTTGCTACATGAAATAAGAAGTCATTAAAAAGAGGAGGGTGCAGGGGCGAAGCCAGGACAATTTTTTAGGGGGGGGGCGGATGAAATTTTAATTTTTTATAGTTTATATCTTTCTAATTTGTAAAGGATTAAATCGAATTTTTATAATTTTAGGGGGGCCAAAGTGTAATTTTACCTTTACTAATTTAAAATTTTTAAAAAATTTGAAGGGCTTAAATGGAAATTTTACCTTTTAGGGGGGGCCGGGGCCCATGCCAGCCCCCCCCTGGATTCGCCACTGGGAGGGTGGGAGAGTAATGATGAGGTTTCCTGTAATTTCATGTTGAAATTGTAGCTGGTTGGTCACAGTTTTCACCTATTAACTTTTTGTTATATTTTTGCATTCCTCAGATAGTCCAAAACAAAGGAATCAGCATTCTTCATCCACCGTGCCTAAACCTGGAGATGGAAGGTTTACTCTGTTTACAATCTTATAATCTGCTACTCTCTTTTTCTTGTCCCTAGTTTCTTATCCAAGATATAAACCCAATGAAATAGCCTTTTTATATGTCTTTTGGTCAATTTGTTTACAATTATTTAGGCTCCCTATAGTTCAGAGCTAAAGTTTTTACCCATCACTATAGCCTTTGTCAGATTCAGCCAACACTTTAAATGGCCTTGTTAAAATTAAAGTGGAATTGATATCATTTGCGGTAATGTGGTCATGTCTGATATTGTAACAATTACCGATGACCTCCAATTTTTGTTTTTTGTTTTACTTGCAGTTCCCTCAGAACTAAAACTAGAAAGGTACCTCATGGATGACCTCCAATTTTTGTTTTTTTTTGTTTTACTTGTAGCTCCACTGGGGATACACAGCATGTTAGTAAGCCAACTGGTCTTAGTGGAACCATCACAACTGCCTTGGCAAATGCAGGATACACCTTGGAAGGGGCTGAGGTGGAGCTTGTTCTAAATCCTCTTCGACTTGCATTCGAGACTAAGAACTTAAAAATCCTTGAACCAGCTTTGGATTGTCTTCATGTATGTAGTTGCTTTCTTTCTAGATTTACAATTTTTCAATGTTTATTTTCTGCTTAATAGTCTTCGGTATGTTTTTTATATAGCATTAAGGGAAGACATAATCCATCTGAAAGCCTGTTATTTATATTCTGAAAGGACCTCCACCTCCCTATTTTTGTTCAATTTGATTTTGGAAATTCAAATGCTTCATTTTTTGCATAATGTTACTGACATGGTCTGTAATTTCATAAGAACAGAAACTAATTGCCTATGATCATCTGGAGGGAGATCCTGGTTTAGATGGTGGTAAAAATGTTCCTCTGTTTACAGACATTCTGAATATGGTTTGCAATTGTGTTGATAATTCTTCTACTGACAGGTATGAGCTCTCGTGTCTGTTAACCTTGTTTTTAGCATATGTCACTTGTTACGCATTTTTTAATTCCAGAAAGCAATTTGCAGTACAATCCTGCAAGTTCTGAAGGTACTTCTTACTGCTGTAGCATCGACAAAGTTCAGAGGTAAATTGTCCAGGATCTATTTATCTTGTTCTTTGTCTAGTATATGAACTGAGTCTTGTTGCAATTTTCTAATTGGAATTGCAGTCCATGGGGAACCTTTGCTTGGAATTATCAGAGTCTGCTACAATATTACTCTTCACAGGTGTTGTTTATATTTGTTAATGATGGTTATTCACCAACATAAAGTCGTTCTCATAATTTGTGGCTTGGATTTGTAGCAAGAGCCCTATAACCCAAGCAACATCAAAGGCAATGTTGACACAGATGATTAGCATCATATTTAGGAGAATGGAGACTGATGTAGTATGGAATTTTATCTCTAAGCTTTCAACTATCTTTTGCCTCCATGTTATATCTGGGAAAATATAATAACTTCTTACATGAAATTCAGGTCCCTACTTCATCTGGTTCTTCAGATCATACTGAAGCTGCTTCCTCAAGTGACCAAAATGACAATGGAACGACTTTAGGTGATGCACTAAACTGGGTCAAGGATACAACATTTGCATCTATTGAGGAACTTCAAAAACTAGCTGGAGGTGCTGACCTCAAGGTGCATCCTTCTTCTATTTGCTGTTATTTGTTTTGATTCATTTGATTTGTGGGCCTTAACCTTTGTAGCATTTGCTAGGTGTTTTCTTTAGTGAAGTTTTCTTTTGATTTTGTGGTTCTTAATATGGAACTTATGTGTTATATAGGGTCTAGAGGCTGCTCTTGACAATGTTGTGCATGTTGAGAATGGTAAAAAGATCACGAGGTATGTGCCAAAGTATTTTACCCTGTTTGCTAGTTTTTGTATCTTACTTTGGCTGACATTTTTGTTGCAATTGTTTGTTGATGCTCGCTATCTTGACTCTTTTGAAACTTATCTCAGAGGGATTGACCTTGAGAGCATGAGTCTTGGTAAACGTGATGCATTACTAGTGTTCCGCACCCTTTGCAAGGTACTAATTATACTGTCACCAATTGTTCTTTGCATTTTGAAGTCTCTGATAGGATTCCCTTCATGAAATGTTTTTTCTTCCAGATGAGCAAGAAGGAAGATACTGATGACACCAAGACACAGATTCTGTCTCTTGAGCTTCTTCAGGTTAATTTTATGAATTTAATTTATATAAGAATGTTTGGTGTCTTTGGATAATAGAGGTGAATGTCCTTAGAGGTCCCTCTATTGTAGGGACCTGATCAAATTAGTCCCTCTATTATTAAACGGATCAATTTAGCCCTTATACTATTAAAAAGAATCAAATAAGGCCAAACTGGAATAGAGTTAACATTTATTGTATAAAATATGTCAATTATTGTTTAATAGAGTTAATATATTTAAAGTTTTTATGGTTTTGTGACTGAATTCTTTTGTTTGGAATTGAATTGCAGTTGAAAAAATATAATTTTAAAAACATTATTTATATAGACTTTGTTACCAATTTGGACTTTTTTGATTCTTTTTAATAGTATAGGGACTAAATTGATCCATTTAATAATAGAGGGCTAATTTGATATGGTCCCTATAATACAGGGACTTCCCAAGTACTTTAACCGATAATAGAACACAGCGGTGTCCCAACAATGTTGGGTCATTTTTATTTATGCTTCATTTTTTTTCAGTGTTAAGAGGATATATTTGCTTTTTTTATTCTTTATTATTGGCCGGGAAAGCATTCACGATCGTCCTCATATTTGAGATTGGATAGATAGGGAACTCTGAAATTCAAATATACTCATTGTTTTAAAATGCTAAAATTTATCTGTAATAAAGAATGGGTAGCTTAGCTAATATCCTTAATTATATTTTCTGGCCTTTATGGTATTGCAGGGTTTGTTGGAAGGGGTTAGCCATTCATTTACAAAGAACTTCCATTTAATTGATTCAGTGAAAGCATATCTTCTATCTGCTTTGCTGCAGGCTTCAGTTTCACAATCCGCTGTCATATTTCAGGTTATCTGTGTCTACATAATATCTTTTCTTTATCCTGTTTTAGAATAATCTGCTATGAGAATCTTTCTCTGACTATGCATTTCTATGTTGCAGTATGCTACTGGGATATTTTCTGTGCTTTTGTTGCAATATCGAGAGAGTCTTAAAGTATGATTACTATCTTTAGAGATTATGAAAGCTAGTTCCTTCAAATAAAGCATTATTGCTGTGATAGACATCTTTGCTTCATGCTTGACTACTTTTATCTTATTCCTTTTTAGGGTGAAATTGGTGTCTTTTTTCCCTTGATTATTTTGCGGTCATTGGATGGTTCAGACTTCCCCGTTAACCAGAAAATGAGTGTTCTCAGGTACGGTGCCCTTTCTAGTTGAGTGGCTGTTGCAATTACTGGGGCATTGGTTTTAGTTATTTCTGTGCCTTCTTTCACTGTTCAACATGTTGTCATCACCATGTCAATTTGCTATTTGCTTTATACTATCTAACCTTTTTAATTTTATTTTTCTAGAATGCTTGAGAAAATTTGCAAAGATCCCCAGATGCTTGTTGATGTTTATGTGAATTATGATTGTGATCATGAGGCACCTAACTTATTTCAACGCATGGTATGAACTCTGTTAACCCAACATTTATTTATATATTTATTCTAGGTTTTTTTAGATAAGTATACCATTTGTCTTCTGGCCTTTTAGGTGACAGCTCTGTCTAAAATAGCTCAAGTGCCTCAAAATGCCGACTCAAACCCTGTTGCTGCCAACCAGACAACATCTATTAAGAGTTCCTCACTCCAGGTAGGTTTATCTATCGGACAACTCGATAAAATCTGATTTTCAATTATTAGAACCATCTTTGGTTTATATTTGTATGCTTCCATGTCCATTGTAGTTGTTTGATAAAGCTTTACTTCTTTAAACTCTTTAGTGCCTTGTCAACATACTAAAATCACTGATTGATTGGGAGAAATCTAAAAGACAACCAGAAAGGAATAGAAGAGGTGACTGGGCTCCTGAAGAAGATTTGGCACGAGAATCTGTTGAGACAAAAGGTCACGAATCTACCATGGCAGCCGCCGTCTCCGAGGTAGTTGGTCAGGTTTTATACTACCAGTTCATTATTTTAGACTGGAAGTTTTCTGCAGTGAAGATATGATAGTGGGAATCAAGTTTCTTTTACTGTAATTAGGCACTAAAACATAGTTTTAATTATATTGTAGTTTAACAGGCAACCAGTGAAGGGTATTGAGAATCTGATATCAAATAAATTGGTGGAAAATACTCCTGCCTCAGTTGCCCAATTTCTGAGAAATACTCCCAATCTGGACAAGGTAGAGCTCTTATCTGAGGCAAATTTTGCTCAATTCCTGGGACGTGGTCTGATTCTTAGCATTGTTGCAGGCAATGATTGGTGATTATCTGGGTCAACAGGAGGAGTTTCCCCTTGGTGTCATGCATGCTTATGTAGATTCAGTAACATTTTCAGGAATGAAGTTTGATACTGCTATACGTGAATTTCTCAAAGGATTTTATCTTCCTAGGGAGGCTCAAAAGATAGATCGAATCATGGAAAAGTTCGCAGAAAGGTATGGGGGTTTCTATAACTTTTGTGCCTAAAACATAAAAACAAACACTTAATTTAATTACGGAGACAGATTTAAACATGCTTTAGTTTACTGGGGATTCTTGCCAGCCATTATAGCTAGGTTTTAAGCCAAAAAGTGTTGATAAATTTTTTTCTTTTTTGAATGGAAATCCTCATTCGGTGAACAAATTCTGTTGTCTTTATAACAATGTTCTCATATCTTAAGCATCCTTCAGATTTCCATTTTTTGTTTGTTTGATTATCTAAGATTGAAAGTGGTATAACTGTCATCATCAAATCCCAAATTCTCTGCTACATCATGCTGAACCTGTTCTTTAAATTCTATAGAGATTCTTCCACAACAAGGCTGTGCAGCCAATGTAAATAAGAGTCTAATGCTTTCTGCATATGATCTTTACTCTTGTATGAACCATTTTACTATGTTCTATGGTGAATGTTCTTCTAGTACAATTCTTACTGTCCACTTATGATGATTAGTTGTCTCATTTTGTTTTTGACAGGTATTGTGCTGATAATCCAGGTCTTTTCAAGAATGCAGATATTGCATATGTTCTTGCATATGCAGTTATAATGCTGAATACTGATGCTCATGACCCAATGGTCTGGCCTAAAATGTCAAAGTCAGATTTTATACGTATGAATAACACATATAACCCTGAAGAGCATGCCCCTATTGAACTTCTTGAGGAGATATATGATTCTATTGTTAAAGAGGAGATAAAAATGAGAGATGAAGCTGCTGGCACTGGGAAAGATAGCAAGCAAAAGTCAGAGGGTGAAGAAAGAGGCCACCTTGTTAGTATCCTTAAACTGTCTCTCCCTAAAACAAAGTCTTCAAGTGATGCTAAGCGCCAAAGTGAAGCAATAATTAAGCAGACACAGGCTATTATCCAGAACCGAGCAAAAAGAGGAATTTTTTATACTGCACAAGAGATTGAACTTGTAAGACCGATGGTTGAAGCTGTAGGATGGTCATTGTTGGCTACCTTCTCTGTTACAATGGAGCAAAGTGAAGACAAGCCAATGGTTGTTCTTTCTATGGAAGGATTTAGTGCTGGGATACATCTCACTTATGCCCTTGGAATGGATACTATGCGCTTTGCCTTTGTAACATCTCTGATCAGGTACAGCTGTCTTGTTCTTAAAAAGCTCCTTTTGCTGCTGTTATTTACCTAGTTCCATTACCCCACCTCCGTTTGTAACCATTGCTTTGTTGTGCTTTGTCATTGTAATTGTTCTGTTCTTCTTACCTTGTCTGGTTTCTCTATTTTCTAAAGAAGTACAGCTAATTACATCATAAAGCCCTTGCATCAATTATTATTACATTTGTTTAACTGAGCAGTCCATGTCTCAATAATTATAATTCTCTTAACCATAGGGGAATAACTTAGCTGTAATTCTTTCTGTATATTTTGGATGTTAGGTTTACTTTCTTGCATTCCCCAAAGGAAATGCGTATTAAAAATGTGGAAGCATTGCGGACTCTATTTGATTTATGTGACTTAGAGCCAGACTGTCTTCAAGACACATGGAATGCTGTTCTTGAGTGTGTTTCTCGGCTTGAACATATTACGACAACTCCTGCTGTTGCTGCAACTGTCATGCATGGATTAAATCAGATCTCCAAGGAAGCTGTTTTGCAGGCACTGAAAGAACAGGCTGGGAAACCAGCTGAACAGGTTTTTGTGAATAGTGAAAAGTTGCCTAGCAATTCTATTGTGGAGTTCTTCACTGCTCTATGTGGTGTATCTGCAGAAGAACTAAAACAAAGTCCAGCTCGCATTTTCAGCTTGCAAAGGGCTGTTGAGATCAGTTATTACAATATTGCTCGTATACGTATGGTACTTTCCTTAAACTGACTGAGCTCCACAATACCCTCTTGTTTATGTTTATAATTATTATCAAGATTTAGTGGCTAGTCATACTTTGAACCTTAATATGTGGATTAGGATCTGCATCACTTCAATAGGCATATGGAATGTAAAGGAGAAGCATGTAGAACTGTTTAAGAGCATGCTCTGACCATTTTTGAATTTCAAGTAACTCTCAGTTCAAATTGCTTCTCATTCCTTTCTTGATAGTTTTGGTTTTTTAGGAAAATGGTTCAGAATTGCATGATGTCTTTGTGTGATGCCACTTGATAAAATGTTGAGAATATTCTGAAAGAAATTTAAGTTGTCAATGAATCAACATTACATGTAAAGTTAAACTAGTTTACAAGAATAGAGCCTTTTATATTAATTTAGCTTTTTTTTTCACCAGCAAAAGCATTTTTAAGAAAGAATTAATTTGAGATTTGTAATTTGATCACTCATCAGCTGTTTTTTTTATTTAGTGGAATCTAACTGTGGTTCGTGAATTGATTTATAGATTGAAAATCATTTGTCTTTTCCTGCCAAAGTTCGGACTGGTTTACATTTTAAAAGTTTTAATAATATGTATTACAAAAATAGGAGATAGTTGAAGATTTACAAAAATGAATTTTCTTGTGTTTACATCTCAAAGGCAAACTAATTTATACAAGTTACATAGGTTGAAATAAGGAAAGAAATCAAATAAAATCAACATAAAAATCCCTAAGATTATGTTAGAATATTTATGTAATAAAATTCCTGAGGTTATGCTAGAATATTTTCATAATATTCTCTAACAATATGTCTACCAGGTCTGGGCTAGAATATGGACTGTACTCGCAAATCATTTTATCTCTGCTGGCAGCCATGCTGATGAGAAGGTTGCTGTGTATGCAATAGATTCTTTGAGGCAGCTTGGTATGAAGTATTTGGAGCATGCTGAATTGACCAGTTTTACTTTCCAAAATGATATCCTTAAACCTTTTGTTGTTCTCATGCGGAATAGTCGAAGTGAAACCATAAGAAGCCTTATTGTGGACTGCATTGTTCAAGTATGTGTGCTTGCTCAGATTTCCTAAACATCTAGCCCTCTCGCTCGCTGCTCTTTTATCTATGTATATTTTGAAGTTAATACATTTTCAGTCATAAACTTATAGCGGTCAGTTTTTCCTTATTCCATTGGACACATGTGTGACACCTTGAATGATAATTGATGTTATCGCAGCTGATTAAATCAAAGGTTGCAAGCATAAAGTCTGGATGGCAAAGTGTTTTTATGATTTTCACTGCTGCTGCGGATGATGATTTGGAATCAATTATTGAAAAGGCATTTGAGAATGTGGAACAGAGTAAGAAACTCCCATTATTCTTCTACCAAAATTATGTTTCTCTTCTTTTTTTTTTCTTTTCCAATTAATCTAACATCATGTACCTTGCAGTTTTACTGGAACGGTTTGATCAAGTTGTTGGAGATTGTTTTATGGACTGCATCAACTGTCTTATTAGGTTTGCCAACAATAAAACTTCCCACCACATTAGTTTGAAGGCTGTTGCCCTTCTCCGTATATGTGAAAATCGTCTTGCAGAGGTTCATTTTCTGTCCTTCAGCCTGATTTTTTAATTGAACGCTTTGTTCTCTCCTTTCTCTCTCAAAAAAATATAGCTTTCATCATTTTATTTGCCCTCTTCTAGAAGATACTTTTTTCTTTACTAATACACTGGCCAACATCTTCAATTGATCTGCATTTATATCCTTACTATTATTAAAGCAAGTTTGTTTCATAAGGGCGGCAATTGGCCGGAGTCAGACAAGTCAGCTTTGGGCTGTTTTAGCTTTGGGTTGTAACATTTTAGTTAATTCAGGTTGGTATGGTTGCTCAGGTTTTTGTCATTTGGTCAACTCTTGCCACATTTAGGCAAATCTTGCAGAAAGTAATTGGGTTCAGGTCTGGGTTGAGCCTCTGTTTGTTATCCTAAAATACATTTACATCTTGCATTGCTTGCTTTTATTCTTACATTGCATTGAAATGTGTTAGTTTGCTTTCACTAATTTCAGTATAGAATAAAAGTGAAGATATCCAATCTAGGGTTGAGCCAAAGAGAAAATCATGTTTGGGTTGTTACATATAGTTTTGATGCGCTCAAAGGAATTCCTTTAGATTTAACCATGTTATTTGAAGATTCTTATCCTAGGCTTAGCGGGTTGGTGAGTCTCCCAGGTGATGCAAATAGATCCTACTATAAGGCCTACGCTTTGAGCAATAAGTAACAGCAATAGTAGTTTCCTGGCTTAATAATTAATATGCCGAAAGAACATATTCTGCTTCAGAACATATTTGAATGCTTTACAGAGAATTTTTTTTTCTAAAACAGTAGAAAATATTAGCTTTAAGAGCTCAAAATGTCATCTGCTCCTCACAGTTGTAGGAAAATCCCTGAATCTGGCCTAAAATCAAAGAGAACAGCCAGCCACCCCCAAAAGTGGAACAGCACCTGAACAAATGAACTGCTGCAGATTCTAGTCTTCTATATCCAAGTGGTCAATGCTATTGCTTCAAAGCCTTTCTTGGAGTGGATCTGGAATTAACTCTGAAATCCCTAGACTGCAACTTTTTGCTTCAAAACTCAGGATGGTAAATTTTAGTACAAAAATTCCCCAATACAACAAATGTTCCAAGATAAGGTCTAAAAAGCAAAAGCACAATCTTAGTTGCTAATGCAACAAGGCTTAGAAGTGAGATTTGCTTTCAAAGCTCGTCTAACTTTTTGAATTCTTGTGTGGATATAGAATGAACACCAAAGTTTGGTGTTCTTCAACATACTTGTAAATTTGGAAAACAATTAGGGCCATTTAATTGAACTATTCTCTTTATAATTTAAAACTGGTCATAGTCATCAGCCTGTCAACCAAGAAAATTCCATTTGTTGTTGTTAAGGAATGTGTAGATATGTAACTGTAGGTTAGTTGATTACTAGGGATTTAGACAATGTAGGATAACGGTGCCAGATCCAAGAACACAAGAAGTGGATGGATCCACTAAAATAACTTTAGGAGTATGTGTATAGGGCTTAAAGGTTGAAAAGAGATTTGGATTACCTGTCATATGATCTGTAGCACCATAGTCAATGACCCAGTTGGAGGATGAGGAAAGGAGGCACTTAGTGCGGTTACCTGACTCGGCAATAGCAGTGATAGGAGCGGATTTTTCAGATGATGGAATGGTATCAGTACTCGTTGCTGCAACATGTGTTGACTGCTCTCCTAGCTTTATTCTGAAGCTTTTGGCAATACCGCTTAGTGTGGTCAGGCTCATGACAATAATAACACAGCACTCCCCTTGTCTCGCGATTATCACCACTTTTGTCATGAGTAGTTGATCCCTGTATCTTATTCCATGACTCACTAATGCATTACTATGAGTCTAAGTAGAACATGAGTTTTCAGTTCGCAGTATTCTTGTGAAGGCATCATGTAGACATGAAATTTCAGAACTCAAAAGAATCTGGTATTTGACAGCCTTAAATTCCGGAGGAAGACCAGAAAGAAAACTCATGACTGCCATTTGTTCCTGCTGAGACTGTTGCACTTTAACATTTGAACAACAACACATTGAGTTCTTCATACACTATCTTAAAATCCATGAAGTATGCTGTGAGGGATCTATCCTGCTTCTCTGGACGATAGAACGCCTGGCATACTTCATACATACGAGAGATATTGCCTTTCCCAGAATACAAAAAATCCAAATACTCCATTAGCTCTTTAACAAACTCACAGGATTGATTAAATCAATTACCTAACTGCCAATAGAGTTGCGAATCTGCAAAAGCAATCAGGCATCGTCTCTTAGCCATGCTTGCTTTTTCTCACTAGTGGGTGGATCATCAGTCAAGTGATCATCCATGTGACATGCTTCTCAAATAGATCTAGACCGTCTTACTCCAATCCAAATAATTGGTTCCGTTGACCTTATGTTCCGTAATTTTGGACATTACAAGAATCATCTCACTCATCATAACTTTTGTCTCCTCCATTGTACTTCTCAAAAAAACAATGAAATTGAAATCACACCAAGTTGAACAGCCCAAACTAAGCCAAACAGCAACAAAAAGAGTCTTGAAACAGTAACCAAGCTTAAACAGTACCAAAACAGTGCGAAGACTCAAAAAATCAATAAACGACCCACAAACCTTTACCAATCAAGTACCCCTGAGCTATGGTTGCCCCAAGGAGTCGATGTCAGGGATGGAAGTTGGTGGCCTGACACTGCCCCATGCACTGGTGTGTGAAGATAGGTTGTTGGCCTTCTGGTGGCGCGTGAGCTTCACACGTGGGGTTTTTGGTCGCTTAACTTTGCAGACTGCCTGTGAAGATGGCGGTGAACCCAAAAAATCATTTTGAAAAAGTGACCCACAAAAACCCAAACTGTTTGCATTCAAAACAACGAAACACAAACCCTCTGAATTGAGCCAAGAGACTTTGATACCATGGACGAAATAGTAAAAGTGAAATAACAAAACACAAGGAGAGAGAGAATGAAATTCTATGTATTGCACACCATCAAATAATACATATATATACAGGTTGGAACCTACTTTTTAAGGAAAGAAAATAATGGAGAATAAAATCAAAATCGAATCAAATCCCTAGTAATCAAATAACCTACGATTACATATCTACACATTCCTTAACAGTTGTCTTTCTTATTATAAGTATGCTTTAGTTTTTGCTTGGCACTGTGAAGGTTTATATGAACTCCTTTTCCTTCTCAGGGAAAAAAGAGGTCCAGGTTAACTGTTCGCTCTCAGTGATTATTTCAAGCAGTGTTTGAAAGTCTGCTTAATTTCTTTGTAATGGACATCTTGCTTAAATGTTTCAATGTACTTTTCAATTACAGGGACGTATTCCTGGTGGAGCTCTGAAACCGACTAATGTTGATGCTGAGTATTATTGGTTCCCAATGCTGGCTGGTTTATCTGATCTAACATCAGATTTGAGACCAGAGGTTAGGAGTTGTGCGCTTGAAGTTTTGTTTGATTTGGTGAATGAAAGAGGTAGGAAGTTCTCAACTCCGTTTTGGGAAAGCATTTTCCATCGTGTCTTGTTTCCCATATTTGATCATGTGAGACATGCTGGGGAGGAGAGCTTATTTTCCGCCGGAGATGAGTGGCTTCGTGAAAGTAGCATTCACTCACTTCAGTTGCTGTGCAACCTTTTCAACACTTTTTACAAGGTGGGCAAGTTTTAATAGTCCTCTTAACTGTATTATTCGCGTGACTTAAAAATGGAGGGGGTGGGTGGGGTTTAGGTTGTAACAGGAAACTGAATATGATCTAAATGGTACATATAATCTTGTGTTTGGACTTTGGAACTTCCCTGAAAATTATTGTTAGCCTGAACTCTCTTTCTTCTATAGGAGGTGTGCTTTATGCTGCCACCACTCTTGAGTTTGCTGTTGGACTGTGCTAAAAAGACAGACCAAATGGTGGTTTCAATTTCTCTTAGTGCGTTGGTGCATCTCATAGAGGTTGGTGGAAACCAGTTCAGTGAGAGTGACTGGGATTTGTTGTTGAAGAGCATAAGGTCTGTATGTCTTCAGGTTTGAACTTAGTTCATAAGTCATTGAAAATTTGAATTTGAATTTGTTACTCATGTATTCTGTTTACTTTTTTCTATCACCAGAGATGCATCATACACAACACAACCGCTTGAGCTACTCAATGAGTTGGGTCTAGAGAATCCCATGAACCCTTCAATTGCACTAGGGGATTTAAAGGTTCATACAAGTGGTGAAGTCCGGCAGTTTGATTCTACTGATAACGGGAAGATTTCACCACTTGCATCACTGAGTTCAGGTAATAATAGCAGCACAAGGGATACTAATGCATCACTTTCACAAGATCACCATCAAGAATCTGGGTTACAATCTGAAGGTTAGCTGTTAGAATTTTCCCCTTGTTATTGCTTAAACTTTATACAACTGGGAAGCTGTATTTGTCATTAGTTAATACCAATTATATTCGAAATCAGTTTGTAGAAATCTGCCAAATTTTTTATTCAAGTTCAGTTCTCCTCTATGTTATTCTGATGTCCAGTTTTCCTTCATACTATGAGCGAATGGACACTTATGCTATCCATGAAACAGCCCAATCCTGACATTTCAAATTTGTCCATTAGCAAACCTTACAAATCTATACATCATTGTCATGTAGGTGGTCCCTCACCATCAGATAAAGCTCAGAAGTCTGCTGAAGCTGCAAGCCTCCAACGAAGTCAGACAATAGGTCAAAGAATTATGGGGAATATGATGGATAACATATTTCTTAGAAGTCGTTCCACAAAAGCAAAGAGTGGCACATCAGATATTCCAGCTCCTTCTTCACCACCAAAGGTAAGCAATTCATCTTTGGTTGTGCTGTTTTGTGGTTAGTGTTAAGTAGTCTTATCCCATATCTCTGGTAGATCAATCACAAGAGGTGTTCTACTTATGCGCTTCAATTTTTTCACCTTATAGAAGACACTTTAGAAGTTCTTGATTATCAGTCTCCACTCTCCACCACTTTCAAATATTATTTTATTGGGGTGTAGGTGCACATAAGCCATTAAATGCTTGCTTAATTACTTATTTCACCCATTATATCAAAAGAAAGGAAAATTATTTATTGCGGTCAGTTTGTTTTATGTTTATAAAATTATTGGTTACAAGAAGCTGTTTTTATTATTTCAAACCTGCAAATGTTTTTATTTAAGGATCAAATGACAAACTGGTAGAGAGGGTATGCCACACCTTCATATATATATGCAACGTGTTATTGACGCTATTTGCCTTCTCCCTTGTTCATTTTTACTTACCATTCTTTTATTTCATCTAATGATTTTCTAGCCTCCTGAGGCTGTTGAACCTGAAGCCAAAGATGAGGAGGAAAGTCCACTGATGACTACTGTTAGGGGCAAGTGCATCACTCAGTTAATACTTCTTGGTGCTATTGATGGCATTCAGGTTTGCATCTTTGGACTTTTTGTCATGTGGTATAATTTATGTAATCTTTTACCAATTAAAATATGTCTTAATTGGCAGAAAAAGTACTGGGAGAATTTGAATGAACCTCAGAAAATTGCCATTATGGACATTTTGTTATCCTTGGTAGAATTTGCTGCATCATATAATTCATACTCTAACCTCAGAACACGTATGCAACACATTCCTGCAGAAAGGTAAGAAAAATCTGTTTTCTCCTGATTTTAGTGTTTATCATCTTCTTGTTGCTTCTGGGGGGAACCTTGTTTCTAATACCTTCGTATCTTGTCAGGCCCCCTCTAAATCTTCTTCGCCAGGAACTGGCAGGAACTTGCATTTATCTGGATGTCTTGCACAAAACAACTTCAGGATTTAATGACAATAATGGGCAACTTCTAGAACCTAAAAGTTCTCAAGATACTGATGTATCTTCAGACAACAATGGTTCGGAATTGGCTGAACATTCTTATGAAGAAACAAAATTGGAAGGAATAGCAGAAGAGAAGCTGGTCTCTTTCTGTACACAGGTACTCAGGGACACATCTGACCTCCAATCTACAATAGGGGAAACAAGTTCCGTGGATATTCATCGAGTTCTGGAGTTGCGGTCTCCAGTTATCGTTAAGGTACAAAGTTCATTTTCACACTTTCTCTTTGAAAAAATATTAAAACATGATAAGGTTTAGACCATTTTTTTAATGCAATAACATCTAGTTGCATATTAGTCATTAGTTAGATATCATGGTAGAACTATGCCTTGTCTATGAAACAGTAATACAATATAGCCTTTGCCAAACTTATATTAGTGCAGATTCATGAATGGCTGGATCATGCTTATAATTGCAGCATATATGCAGACATTGATGTTGATTGAGAATAGCTGTGCGGATTGGTTGTTTTTTTACTTTTTCCTTCCCTACTTACCTATCAGGCCTGACCATTTTTTTATTCTTGCTGTCTCTGTTGGAAACCTGTTGAACTATTAGCATTGAAGTGAATTTCTTCCTCGTTGCCATTCTTTCATTGGTCAAATTATCTCTTAGTTGCTTTTATTGATCAGATAGTTCGCCTTAAGATCACCTCATTCTTGGAGTGGATATGAATGTTAAGTTGTTAACTTGATTCTTTGCACTTCCGGCTTCTATTAATCTCAGTGGTTATAGAGAATCTCTGCCGTTTTGCTCTTGCAGGTACTTAAAGGCATGTGCTTCATGAACAATAAGATTTTCAGGAATCACCTCGGGGTGTTCTATCCATTGCTTACAAAACTTATTTGCTGTGACCAGGTAATCTTTATTTCTCTTTGCCTGTATCTTAGATCTCCCAAGTCCTAATAGATTTCCAGTACAAGATTGTATGCAATGCATGAACTGTATTTGGTTTTGAGGCATTTTGTTTCTGGTTAAGATTTACTGTTTTATGACTTAATCACCACTACTCTGCATTTAGTTTCGTCTCGACGTACTCACCTCTTAAAATTATCTGACATAAAACCTATTGACAGTAAACAGAGCCACAATGATTCAACTTCTCCCAATCCAAGTCTAGCAATAATTTATACTTTGCATAATACTCTCATTTGTAGCTCAATACTAACAACAAAGAACAACATAGGATGCAACTTGGATTTTCATACGATTTTAGCTCATTTTATTTACTTCAATTATGGCTCTTAAAAGTAATAAAACGCTTAAGCTGCCAACCTTTCATTCTGAAAGGAGTACTATGATGCTGTGGCATTATGACTTGCTAAATACAATATTTTAGACTTGGTGTAACTGATTAATGTATTTCTCTGCTATGAGTCTTCAATTTATATTATTAGAGCAATATTTACTAAATTTGGAGGTGATTTTTTTTTTTTAACATGTGTAGATTTGGTAAAAAAAATCAGCATGTTGTGCCCTACTTTGCGAGAATGCAGATATTACTGTTAGGCCATTTTTGTGTTTTTCTTTTTGAGTAGTGTTTAACAAATGATGTGAAACAAGTTCATTGATGTTTCTAAAATCCACATATTGACATCTCCTCCTTTAAATCGGTTGATAATTAATTGAAACTACTTTTTCTTCAGATGGATATTCGTGGAGCACTAGGTGACCTTTTTAGGGTGCAGTTGAAAGCTCTCCTACCGTAAGAGTTTTAATAACGAATTATTTTGTTGCGAAACTTTTAAGGAATGGTTTTCAGCGTCGCTGCACATTCCTTAGGACCATAGGCAAGAATTAATGTTTATCAAGGAAAATAGATGGTTGAAAATTGACATTTTATCTTCTTCGCAAGGTCCGGGTGCTTATAGGTATCAGTTTTAAAAATTATTTAATTATCATTTTAAGAAAATATTGCGCATTTGATACTTTACTTTTACTAACTATTAGAAAAATAATCCATTAATTACTTTTTTTTCCCTGTCCACAACATATCTATTTCCTGTATCAAATTTTTCAGTGTTGTAAATGAATATATCAGAGTTGCAAATAAAAGAACTATATCTGTTTCTAAATTTTCAGTGTTATAAGGAGAACTACTTTAGTTACTGAAGGTCGCTGATTTTATTTTGGACATTCTCTGCTGCATTTTTATTGGAATATTTCCGAAATCTTAATGAACAAGACTTGCTTTTATTGAGAAAAAAGGATCCGTAACTTTCATTGTATGCAAGGTTTTTTGGATCTGACTTGACAGCCAATCGGACCAGTTGGGCAGAAAATCAATTGGGATATTAGACTAGAGAAGGGCATTGGACCAATTAAACCAGATAAAAAAATCAATTGAATGGAGAGTTAAATCAAATTTTTAATATTTTTATTTTTATGAATTGTTTAATAATTTATTTAATTAAACTAGTTGGATTGACAAATCAATCACCTGATTAATTTAACTATTGTTTCGATTTTGGAAATCTTGATTGTATTGCATATAACCTTTGATGATCTATGAGATGAATCTGATATTTTGGTCTCTTGCTCTTGTTTTTCTGTTCTTATTTTACGTAGTACGTTTATATTGGTTGAATGGGCATACCGAAGAAAATTTAGGTCTGATATAGAAGAAAAAGGAACGTTGGCTTGAATTTTTTTCCCATGCATAACTACTATACAATGAGATCAATTTACAAGGCAGTAGATAACATGGAAACAGCCCTTGTGCTGAAGAATTGCCTGCCTACTTTTGTAGTTAAAAAACGAAACATGGTTGGTCTTATGATGTAGAGGAAAGGGAGTTCCCATCATCATCCAATAGGAAGAGAAATCGAAACCTAGAATCAAAGGGTAGAACACAGAAGCTCCTAGCACCAAGAAGCTTCCACTTATTACGAGATAAGCAGTCTCTAACCATGGAAGCTTGCTGCGGTGTCAAGAATCGACAAATCCAATCAGGTAAAAGTGAGTCTTCGATAACTCCTTTGGCAAAACAATGCAGCAATTTAGGCACCAGTAGTTTCCCTTTGTTACTTATACCAACAGTTGCCTGAATGTAATCTTTCATTGACCTTTTTAGCAACTCATTCACATTTTGAGGGCTGAAAATCCTCACCTGATTACAAGAAATGAGGAAAAAAGGACAACTCAGTAAAACTAGAAGCCAATCATATCAAATAGAAAATTCATTATTACTAATTAGTCATTACTGAAATTTCAACAAAATTAGACAATTTTGATGCTTTTTGGAACAAATAGACACTCAAACTACTAGAAGGGGAAATGAGAAGTTACCGCCGGCGAAGAATGATGCCCACAACTTAAAGCAAAATATAGAAGAGGCTCAGCATGATCAATTGTATACTTTTTCTGCTCGTTAGAAGAGTTGAATTTTTGAAGTGCAACAGCTGCAGCCTAAAAATGATCATATGGCAGAGAATACTATCAAGGAAGAATCTCCGATAAAGAAGAGAGAAGAAAATAACCCTCCACAAAAATGGAAAAGAGGCATGGGAAAACTTGATTTCATCTTTGGAGAAAGCCACCAAATTTTCAATAAAGGAAGCTACTATTGCATTATGAAAATTTCCATTACAGGGGGCTATATAAGTAAATGGAGTTATTATACATACAATTTGTGGACGATAAGTAGCAGGGTTCATTTTTAGAACAGTGCATTCAATGTCTGCTGCACTCACTGATAGTCCTCCAACAGTATAGGAAGCCTGCATGTCATCATGCCCTGCTGTTAGCATTTGTTCAAAACAGCATAGAGAAGGAACAAGAGGGAAAGAGTGGAGGGACAACAAGGAAAAGTTACTCCATCAAACCTTCTGCATTAAGGAAAATAGTTTGTTAACGTTTCTCGGAACTCCATATGCTAACCATGCCTGAGAAGCAGAGAAAAGAGAAAAAATCAGACATATTTAATTCAATCAAGACACCCCATATATTACTGAGTGTCTCTATGCATTGTTTGTGTATGTGCAAGAGAGTAGAATGCATAGATTGTAAATAAACATAAGTGTATTACATGCATAATCAGAGCGTGATACAGGTTAATCCAAAATGCCAGCTTTTCGTTGCAACTCATTTGAGATGGATCCACTTCAGCCAACTGCTCAACAAGCAATCTGCAGGCAAACAAAGAGGAACAATAAAAGCAACAGCTGTGAGGCTCACTTTAGACCAAGTGCTTAGAAGCCAATGAAACAAGGATATTAAACCTGAATCTTTTTAGAGCCATTGTGGCATATTCGAGTTCTTTCTTTCCAACAGACAAACATGAGACTTCAACTGCTGTGCTGTAGGTCCCAATATTATATTTCCAGTCGACTTGGCCAGAGACTCCATATGGATCAGATGCACCACCTACTGAGGGACTCTTTACTAAGGAAGTCACTATAGGTGAGTCCGAGAAAGATGCCAAAAAATTGGCAAGGGGGCAGTGAGGTGAAGCTGGTGACACCAAATGATCTGAAGAATAAAGCTTTGATGAATCTGCTAAGAAGAGGAAAATATCTCTCATACGCAGGACCATTTCTTCGGATAGCTGATTGGGATGATGCCAAAGGTTCTCCGCAATATAAATGTTATCAATAGCAGCCTCTGATAGACATACATCATCCACGTTTTCTTCTGCTTCCTCTTCATTGCAAGGCGTCGTAATCTGAAACATAAAATATACTGTTAAAAAGAACAGCCAATGAGTAAACTCGAAATGATAATGAATTTTGTAACTATTTAACGGCAATAGAATCACTGGCATAACACTTTAATGGTATATATGACAGTACTGGTTCTGTTAAGTGAGCCAGAGAGCAATTGAAAAGTAATGTTGTCGGACATGGAGAATGCTTTAAATGGTACTCAGCAAGACGTCGTTCATTCCTCTCCTGACTGAGCTGATATTGTAAAGAAAGAATTTCCTGCTCAAGCTTTGACACTGAGATCTCCAGAACAGCTATGCTATCTAAAAGCTCCAGGGCCTGAAATCCAAATTTAGGAGATTGGAAAAGCACATAAAAACAGAAGAGAAACCATGCACAGGGAGGCTGACCTTATATGGAAGCTTGCTGGAAGAATTAGGTGAATGTGAACCAGAGTGTTCGACCGCACTTGCTAGAGCTAAGTGCAAATCAGTCTCTTCCTGCAACTGCTGCTGCAACTTTTTAACCTGTATTATCCAAGAGTTAGCATGTTGCATAAGCATGAGATACAATCCTACACAGGGTTGGCTGTTACTACTACTAGCCCTCTAAGAAACAAAATCCAAAACTTGAATGTCATGGCGCTTCTATAATCATTCATTAGAACAAGTGTTACTCTCTATGAGTAGACATGCATTGTCTTAGTAAGAAAGCTTCTACCGCATTGCCAATGCAAAGGCTTTGTCGCTGAATAAATCCAAATCGACCTTTGATAAGCTTAAGATTTATATAGATGAAGGTTACAGTGATATAGACCAAAAAGGAGTTCAGTGGCTTAAAGCACAATCATCTTGCAACAGGTCTGGAATTCACTGATCATTTGTCCATCCCTTGTTTCATGTTACAAACTTAGCAGTTGACAAATCTAATTACCTTGCCTAAACACTTCTTTAGAACTTTCCCGACTTGTACGAACTCAAGAAATCATAAATGACAATGAAAAATGAACTTTACAACAGCAACTGGAGATTTTATGCATCAAAGAACCATGGCATCGATTTGAACAACTAAAAGGCCACATGACCTTAAGACAAAACAAACAATCTCCAACAACTTTTTTTTTTTTTTTTTGCAGATGAAGGCTAAACAAAAATCTAGTGAAAGAAACCAATTTCATAACTTGCAAGGGAGAAGGGGAATATGCAGGCTCATATACAGATTCTTCTTACTTCTTCTTCAAGCTGGTGTTTGTAATGACACATCTGCTTACTTTTCTCTTGTCCACTCATTTCCTGGGGCTTAGCATCCTCCTGGCAACAACAGTGTTTCAGAATCTAAGAATCTTCAATAAGTCTAAATAGAGGCACACCATAATTAATAACTCCTCATATGGTAATTTGCATTCTGAGAATTACATAAAAATAAAATTGGGAGCAAGAAATTAGCTTTACAAATTACCTCCAACTCAGAAGAAGAGTCGTCTGGAGCCAAAAATGACCTGCTCCAAACCTTGCCGCTTTTCCATTGCAAATACCTATTAATAGAGCTTGCCCTGCAAAACCATTCCAGGCATCCACCATACCACATTTACCATTACAGAAGGAAAAGAAAAAAACACAAACAGAAAAAGAAGAAGACCCACCACTTGATTGGTAAAACAAAACCCCCACTATTACCACCATTGCAATCTCCACTCTCATCACTGCAATTACTATCAAGACTTTGAGGATGAATATGGTCTTCTTCCAAAGCTTCAGCCTTTAGACAAAGCATCACTCCAGAAAAGGGAAAAAAATATCAAATGAAACCCCCCAGATGCAAGCAAAGCAAGTAAATTTATTGGTTCATGTCTTCTTCTAGCAATGCTGACACCATAGGAATCTAATACCTCCACTCCACAAAGAAAAGACCAACCTTTTCAAGAAAAGGAAAAACAAGGAATTGTTTTCGAGTGCAAGAATCAAAGAAAAGGGACAAACTACAAAGAGAAAGTGGGGTCTAAGGGATGGGATTTTGGGGTGTAAAAAATACTAAACATTAAGAGTTAACAATAACAAGCATGAATAAAGCGACCCCAGTTCAACAGCTGCTGCAAATGTGGGATCTATCATATTCATATGCCCCTCCTCTTCTCCGCTTTTCGGGCGGGAGTTTCATAAACCCGACAACACTCACATGCCCCTTTTCCTCTTTTCACTTGTTTATATGTTTTCACGGCTTTATTTTATATCCTTGCTTTAACCTTTTTAGTTCTCAAACGGTGTCGTTTCTGAACATTAAAATTGATTGCTGTTGCTTGCATCATTACATGACAGAAGGATATTTGGGGGGATTTTTTTTTAATAAACTTAGGGTTTTATATGGATTTAAAACAATTTGGAAAGGAATTAATAAGATTTATTTTATTTATGGATTTCATCTGAATTTCCTTGGATAAATATTTTTCTTTATCATTTTCAGATATTTTGGAATCTATATATTTGATGAGAATCAAATTTTATTTGTTAGTGCTAAAATTTTGGGATTATTTTTGTTTCGGGTGAATATCAATCATAAGGGAGCATCCAAATTATTTTCATTAATGTTATGTTTTATAGGGATGAATTTCAAAATTATAAATCAACTTTGATTTAATGTGCAATTTGATACATGAGCTTTAATATGGTGCAATTATATACATAAAACTTTAATTGTGGTTCAAATATATATATGAAACTTTAATTTTGATTCAGTCATACACATTTAAATAAATATATCAATTTATTTTTATACTGGATAAATATAATTATTTGTGTATGCAATATATAAACATAAAATGAAGCTATATCAATAATTGTGTTAATAAATTGTGAGAATTTGATCAAATTAAAATTTTATGTATAAAATTACATGTTAAGCCAAATTTGATGTATAATTTTGAAATTTATCCTTTTTTTTATATAATAAAATTTCAATTTTCATCCAAAAACAAAAAGAAAATTGAACTATTCAAAAGTTCTATTTAAATCATTGGGCTGTTAAAATCGATGTTATATGACTTTCTTTGTTCGTACCACCTGCACTAATTGAAAACTCTCTTTCACCTTCTCTTCTACAGTTTTTTTTTTTTTCATGAAACAGTTTTGGGCGTCATGTATTTGTGAATCAAAATTTAAACAAATTTTTTATTCGATTTTTGGCACTGATTGTCAAATCGAATTGGATCTAATATATGTTTTTCTACCCATCGATAGGAATTGATCCACCATACCCATTGCCAAATCGTCGCTTAGAACTTGCTGGCGAAACTTAAAAAAAAAAAAAAAAAACTTAACAGTCCAGTGGCTTAAATAAAATTTTTTGAATAGTTAAGTTACTTAAATAAAAACTTTCAAATAGTTTAATGAATAAATTGTAACTTTTTTTAGTTAAGTAATCAAAACAAAAACTTATTCATAATTTAGTGACTAAAAATGTAATTTATCCTAAATAAAACGGGCCCCCGAGTTTGGCATTATAAGCATTGACAGTTGGTAATTTAAGGCCTGGGCCTCTCCGTGCCTAACTCCCTAACCTGGCCTCACCACCACTCATCTTAAATAACCACTGGAATGGATTTTTTTGGCCTCATTGGTAATTATTTGTACTAAAAATTAGATTCCGTTTTTATTAAAAAATAAAATAAAATAAAATAGTATTTATGTGTTAGATTAGAAGTAAATTGATATTTTATGTTAAAATTTTTATCTATTTATACTGTTAAAAATTAGCATAATTGATGGAATAACTATACATTAACACTTGACGTATCACGTGTACCTCCTGCTGACTAGAGATCGTTTTTTAACAATAAAAATTGATGAAATCTTTAACAAAAAAACCAATTTACTCTCTGATCTAACGTACAATAATTAATTTACTCATTTTTTAAATGGAAGAAGTAAATTACAATATGACTAAATTTAATAAATATGAATTTCAATCTCTTCATATAGGCACAAGTATCAAAAGAGAGGCTTACTTATATAGTCACGTCTCTTCAACTATAAATAAAATTATTGAATAAATATTTATGTCAAAGTTGCACAATTTAATAAATTTCTATAGGTGAAAGATCTAGCTTTTATCATTTTTAACTTATAAATTTCAGATTACTTATAAACCTTTTTATGTAATTATTGAAATATTATAAATATTTTGAAGAGTTTTAATTTTTAAAAATTAATTTTACTTATAAATTAAGGTAAATTTCATAGATATTCATTCAATTATAAAAGAAAATTCATTTTAAACATTAAAAATAAAAAGTTTACAATTTAAGTATTCATGTTACGTAATTCGGTCATTTTAGTCACTCTTGTTAAAATTACAAACGATAAGCTGATGTGACAGTTAAAAAATCAGTATAATAACAAATTTAGTCATTAATTTTTTACATATTATTTCGATTTAGTCATAATTTTTAAAAATTAACTCTCAAAATTTACAAATATTCTCAATTTCATCTTAATTATAAGGGAATAAAAAATTATAAAAAATATTTTTAAAAATATAACAATAAATTTATATTATTATTATTATTATTATTATTATTATTATTAAATAAAAAAAATCCTACCTCACTCCATCCCTCTCCCTCTCCACCTCCACCTCCCCACCACCCGTCATTTTTATTTCATTTTACCCACGAGCCATATTGGGGGTAGGGAGGGATAGTGGTGGGAGAGTGTTTTATATTTAATATCAATATAATGATTTTTATTTAATATAAATATAAATATAAATTTATTATTATTTAAAAATATTTATGTATTTTTATATATTTCTTTGAATTTTTTAGAAATAGGATAAAATTAAGAACATTTGTAAAATTTGAGAGTTAAATTTTTAAAATTATGACTAAATCAATATAATATATAAAAATTGAAGACTAAATTTGTTATTATATCGTTTTTTTTAACTGTCACATTAACTTATTGTTTATGACTTTAACAATAGTGATCAAAATGACCGACCTACATAATGTACTTAAATTGCAAACTTTTTTATTTTGGGTACCTAATGAAATTTTTTTATAGTTAAGTGATTATCTATGTAGTCCATGTGTACTTCATAGTTCATACTAATATAACACCATTTATCTTTTATGGCACATCAATGAAAATTTAAAATTTATAAAAATATTCTAAACTCAAAAAAATTATAAAAAAATCATAAAAAATTTAAAAAATTAACATGAAATACATGTAGTTTGTCATGTGGACATGTTTAAAAATGTAATATTTTAGTCTATATTTCAATTAAAAAAAACAATTCGACTCTTTTTCAATTTTTAATAGTCAAATTTGATTTTTTTTTTAAAATTAACTGTCAAATTTAAGAAAAAAAATGTAAAAGTATAATAAAATAGCCTTTAGGATGGTATATTCCTCAAAGAATTCATATCTGAGTTTAACAACTTGATGCACTCTTGAGGAGGAGCTGTCCACCCAATCCTTCTATAAGTCGCCCCAACTTCATTATTAGTACACTGAAATTTAAGAGGCAATTCCTACATGGTGCTAAAAGGCAGAAAGGAAATAAGATGATGAAAACCAGAGTCAAGCTTTCTTCTCATTTGAAAAAGATAAAAAAAATAAAACACAATTTTTCAAAAAACAGAATCACAAGTCGAAGACGAAGCTTAGCCAGTGTCGGTGTTTGCTAATATCAGTTACCGTTGCAATGTTAAAAGACAGACTATTGTTTTTGGTTGTATCTTACTTATCCCATGGCCCATCATCATCATCATCATCCCCATCACCCCTTTAGGATTTCCAAGCTTAAACAAATCTAATAAAACAAAACATTTTGGTTTAGTTTAACGTTAAAATATTTTATATAATATTTATATTGAGTATGTAATTATTTTTGTATTAAAATTTAATATAATATATAATATTATATATTTAAATCTTTATTAGTTATATTTTAATATTTAAAAATATTCAAACTAAATTTTATAAATAAATAATATTAATTGTTTAAAAAATATTTAAAAAGTATATTTTATATATTAAAATATTAACAACAAATTAAAATAAATTATTTTTTATATTTTACTAAAATATCGTCATATTAATTAATCTGAACATTATTTATATTCATATTTATTATTTTATAACACCATTTCTAAACTGAAAATTTTATTTTCTTAAAAACACTTTTTGACATCAATATTAAACACTTAAAATCTTAAACCAAAATTTTTAAAAGTATTTCTTAAAATTATTTTTCCATCACTTCTTAAAGGCAATGACTAAACTAACCCTAAAGAATAGGTGATGATCACCAATTTATTAATGTTCAAATTTTGTTTAAAATATAATTATTAATATATTTTTTAGGAAAACTTCATTAATAGTTTATAAACCCAAAAAGATACGAAACAATAAAATAGTTAACGTGAAGGTATTTAATATATAAATATAGCAATGTCATGTTCAGTGCAACCTTTTTAAAACCTCTTAAATGTTTAAAGATAGTCATAATAAATTATAATAGTAAGACAAGAGACAAAGGCATTTAATTGTCGATACAATAAAATAGAATACCCTAATCTTCTTCTGCCACTGTTGTTGGATCGGGACATCTTACTCTTACTATAAATGTTGTGGCCATTTTTAATAGCACTACAGCTACTACAAAGTACTGAAATAATAAGCCTTTATCCCCTTCCCTTCTACTAATTGGCTTGGCTGCCATTGAAATGGCTATCTCCGGTGAGCGCAAGAAAAAGCTTTTCTTGGCTCTCTTTGCGTCAATCCTTCTGGTAACTGCCATAGTCACCATTGCCACCACCGTCTCCGTTTCCAAAAAGAAATCCAGTAATACTGCAGCAGCTCACTCCATCATCAAATCTTCATGTAGCTCCACGTTGTACCCAGAGTTATGCTACTCAACAATCTCTTCAGCACCAGATGCTGAGACCAAGGTCAAGAACCCCAAGGATGTGATTGAATTGTCGTTGAACTTGACGGTGACTGCTGTTCAGAGTAACTATTTGTCCATCAAGAAGCTCATTAGTACCCGAAGGAAGAGCCTCACGGAGCGCGAAAAGGCTGCCCTTAACGACTGTCTTGAACTAGTGGATGAGACTTTGGATGAGCTATTCGTAGCTGAACATGATCTCAGTGACTATCCAAGCTTTAACAAGTCAATTTCCCAACATGCTGATGACCTTAAGAGTCTTCTTAGTGCTGCAATGACCAACCAAGAAACTTGCCTTGATGGGTTTTCTCACGATAAAGCTGATAAAAAGGTTTTTTTCTTTTTAATGCTCAATCATACTAGTTTAACTAACATTTGTGTTTCTGATATGTTACTGTTTTGATTGAACTAATCATTGTCTTGTTGGTTTTAAAGGTGAGGCAAGCGTTGCTTGACGGGCAGATGCATGTTTTCCATATGTGTAGTAATGCCCTGGCAATGATCAAGAACTTGACGGACACAGACATGGCAAGCCAGGGTTATCATCCATCATCTGGGAGGCAACTTGAGGAGCAAGACCAAACAGAATGGCCTAAATGGCTGTCGGCGGGAGATAGGAGACTGTTACAGGCTACAACAGTGATTCCTAATGTAACAGTGGCCGCTGATGGCAGTGGAGACTTCCTCACGGTGTCTGAGGCGGTGGCGGCTGCACCGGAGAGAAGCACCACGAGGTACATTATTAAGATTAAAGCTGGAGTGTATAGGGAAAACGTGGATGTTCCAAGGAAGAAAACCAATCTCATGTTTGTGGGAGATGGGAGGGTCAACACCATCATCACAGCTAGCAGAAATGTTGTCGATGGCAGCACCACTTTCCACTCTGCCACTGTTGGTGAGTAATCTGCTTGAAATTTTGAATGATAATGAAGTCGAACATGCCATTTAATTTTAAATTAGTTTTTGGGGTTTCCATGCCATATTATTGAAGACTGCAATTTGTTAATTTCCATAGGACAAGGGGAATAGATTGTTGAGCATGGTGAAAAATGAACTATTTTTAATGGTAAATGAAATAAAATAAAGCCCATAACACGAAGAGCCCTGGTCCTTGAAATAATGAAACTTTAATTAAAATGGGACCTAATTTAGATCTCAAACAATGTGGCTGCAGTGCCATCACTTGTATCTGTCAGACATTAAATTGTGAATCATGTCGTATGGGGTCTGGAATGCCTATCTAACTGCTCTTTCAGATTTGGAAAATTTTACAAATTTCTATACAATATTGCAGCTGCGGTTGGGGACGGGTTCTTGGCCAGGGATATAACATTTCAGAACACGGCTGGACCATCGAAGCACCAAGCAGTGGCACTGCGTGTGGGCTCTGATTTATCAGCATTCTACAGATGTGACATTTTAGCATACCAGGACACTCTCTATGTCCACAGCCTTCGCCAATTCTATTCACAATGCCTTGTAGCAGGCACCGTGGACTTCATATTCGGAAATGCAGCAGCAGTGTTGCAAGACTGTGACATTCATGCTCGTCGACCCAATCCAAACCAAAGGAACATGGTCACCGCACAAGGCCGTAGTGACCCAAACGAGAACACTGGGATTGTGATTCAGAAATGCAGGATCAGTGCAACCTCGGATTTAGAAGCCGTTAAGTCCGATTTTGCAACTTATTTAGGGAGACCATGGAAGACACATTCGAGGACTGTTATCATGCAATCTGTTATAAGTGATATTATTCATCCTGCTGGTTGGTTCCCATGGGACAAAGATTTCGCACTCGACACTTTGACGTATCGGGAATATCAGAATACTGGCCCTGGAGCTAACACGTCAAGCAGGGTTACATGGAAGGGGTATAGCGTGATCACCAACATATCGGAGGCACAAACCTATACTGCTCGGAATTTTATTGGGGGAGCTAATTGGTTAAGCGCCACGGGCTTTCCTTTCTCTCTTGATCTTTGAATAAAAGCTCAAGTTCAGATTCGAAATAAGGGTATCATCTCCTAGTTTTCGTTTGCTCTTGTTGACATTGAATCAACTTGTTCCTTGAGCATATTAGTTTAGCAATAAGTTTTTCGGTAGCTAAATGTATGCATGTACCTGAAAGAAGGCAGTGTGTGTAGTTATTTCTTGGATTAAAACTAAATGGATTAAATTCCGAGCAATCGAGTTTGAATATTATCAATATTTTTTTCCCATTAACATTTTTTCATCCTATTTGCATTATATATATATATATATTCTGGTTTGGTCCTTTGCTTTGTTGGTAGAGAGGGGTGTTTATGAATCTATGGTCCGGTGTTGTTAGCAAGAACCGACCAGTCTCTTGTTAGTTTAACAATAGCTTTAACGGTGGACAAGAGCAACAACCCACAAAGAAATTAAAGCAAAGCGATTTTGGCCAAGTTTAGCAATGCAGGTGAGGCAATTTATTAACCTTGTAAAAAAATGGGACCTAATTTAGATGAGCAGCCATTTATAGCATGCGGTGGAAAGCAAATCAAGGTCAATGGTGGAATACCAAAAAGCTAAAATGGAGGGAAATGCGGTTAGGAGAGAGAAAATGTGTATCATTCATTTAATTGCAAACATAACAAACTTTTAAATAGAATGCCTGAAACCTCTCCTGTCCAGACTCCATTTCTAACGTTCATGGCATTAAGATTGAACCTCAAAATCCGAACAACAACAGGACGATAAAGGAAGAGATATAGGAATATATATTGTCGTTGGGTTTCTTGATTCCCCTCTCTGCCTTAGCTTGATTCTAAGGCAGAGAGTTCTCTGCCTGAACCAAAATATTATTCAAAATAATAAAAAATGGTGTTTCAAGATTTTGATATAATACAGGAACGTCGAAGACAGGAGAGACAACGGAAACTCAAAAAGAGGCTTACCATTGCCTTGGTGGCTATCTTTGTTATTGCTGGTATAGCGGCGGCCGGAGCGCTTGCTTTTATCTCTATGAAAAATAGTAGCAAGAAATCAGAAAAAAACAAAAGCGATGATAATAGTAAAGCCGACGACAGTAAACCAAAAGATAACCCTCCTCCGTCAACTCCTTCAACCCCACCCTCAACTCCGTCGACCCCACCGTCTCCGCCAAAACCATCATCTCCACCATCTCCAAAACCACCAGCTCCAGATCCGAAAGCATTATTTCCACCAGCTCTAAAACCACTAGCTGCAGCGGCTCCAGCTCCAGCTCCCAAAGCATCATTTCCACCAGCTCCAGCTCCATTATCTCCGCCAGCTCCAGTCCCAGCTCCAGTTCCAGCCCCAAAATCTGCACCAGCTCCATCACCTTCATTCGGGGAAGGAGCGAGTGAACTCATAAAATCCTTTTGCGAAATTTCCACTTTCAAGGAATACTGCGCCAACACTATTGGGAAGACACTAGAAGAAAATCCACAATCCGCGACTCAACCCAAAGAACTTGTCAAGTCTTTTATCACCAAAACAACTGATGAGCTTGACAAGGCTTTCACCAAAGCCAGCACGTTCGAATTGAAAACCGATGTGGAGAGAAAAGCGTTTGATGTTTGTAAAGAAGTGATGGCCAATGCCAAGGAAGAATTACAGAGTTCCGTTGATAGAGTAGGAACTATAGAACCAGGGAAGTTACCAAGCAATGGTGATTTGAACACTTGGTTAAGTGCTGTAATGTCTTACCAAGAAACCTGCATTGATAGTTTCCCTGATGGACCATTGAAGAATGATTTCAGGACTACCCTTAACTCTAGCCAGGTTTACACTAGCAATTCCCTTGCCATGGTCAGACAATTATCTTCTTTGATGACTTTAGGTAAGGAAAAGCCACCAGCCAAACGCCGTCTTTTACAAACCAAGTTTCCTTTGTTGGCCAAGGGTGGGTATCCGAGCTGGTTTAACCATGAAGAACGCAGGCTGTTGAAGGAAGACGATGATGACAAGAAGCCAATTCCCAATGTAACAGTGGCACAAGATGGTAGCGGAAATTTCAGAACTATTAATGAAGCACTTGCTGCTGTGCCACAAAAATACGAGGGAAGGTAATGGCGTAATGCTATATATAAATAATAATCCATCATCGAATTGACCTCACCATTTCCATTATAATTTTCATAAATGTTGCTGTTTATCCACTTCCAACATGCAGGTATGTAATATATGTCAAGGCAGGAATATACGACGAGACTGTAATCGTTCCAAAGAAAATGGTAAACCTTACCATTTTTGGTGATGGATCACAAAAGAGCATTGTCACTGGGGCCAAAAATTTTGTTGATGGATTCCCCACTTACCAGACGGCAAGTTTTGGTATGCTAAGCCATGACTTTTTTTAATATTATGGTATAGCAACTTGTTCATTTTCATTCCAATTTTTACATGTATTTGCAGTATAATTAGAATTTTTGTTTCAGTGGCTTCTGGTCCTGGCTTTATCGCAAAAAGCATGGGCTTTAGAAACACCGCTGGGCCTGATAAACATCAAGCAGTGGCCGCAAGAGTCGATGGTGACAGGGCCATTTTCCTCAACTGTCGTTTCGAAGGATTCCAAGACACCTTATACACACAAACTCACCGTCAGTTCTACCGAAGTTGCGTGATCGCCGGCACCATAGATTTCATCTTCGGCGACGCGACAGTCGTGTTCCAGAACTGTTTGATTTATGTAAGGAAGCCCAACGACAACCAAAAGAACATCGTCACCGCCCAAGGGAGGAAAGACAAGTTAGAAACAACAGGCATCGTTATACAAAACAGTAAAATATTACCAGAGGAACCATTCAAACCGCTCGCAAAACAATTCAAGAATTATCTAGGAAGGCCATGGAAGGTATACTCGAGGACCATCATAATGGAAACACTGATCGAGGATTTCATTGACCCTGCTGGATGGCTTGAATGGGAAGGCGACTTTGCACTAAGTACCCTTTTCTATGGAGAGTTCAACAACACAGGGCCTGGCGCAAGAACTGACGGTAGGGTGAAATGGGCAGGACGAAGAGATATTAACAGAGAAGAAGCCCAGAAATATACAGTAGAAACATTCTTAAAGGGAACATGGGTAAAGGAAGCAGGCGCTCCTGTTCGTATGGGACTGGGGAGTTAAGGATTCGTTTCTCGTATATTGATTATATCTCAAGAAACGGAACTAGTGAAACAGAGATATATTTAATGCTATGAATATAGATGTTTTTGGATTCCTCTCATCTCTAGCAAGTGTTTCCTTGAGTTGAAAAAAACCAAAAAAAAGTTTGAGCGTAATTGATATTTTATTGAATTTTTTTTATACTCCTCAACTAAATTAATACATATATACTATGATATATATATATATATATATATCTCAAAAGGCTTAGTACTACCAAGAAACGAAATAGAAAAATTACAATACAATGTATTATATATACAGTTTTCTTTACCATTGTGTTTCTCCTAAAAAACTATTCTACATAATGAATATCTCAATTTACTTTAATTAAAATACGAAGATAATAGTTTCAATTGAGTCGTGATTTATCGGATATCAATGGAAGCAAGTTAAGAAACGCAAGATTCTGCAAAGAAAAAGATACATTTTTCTAACAAAGATGAACTGAGACCAACCTTGTTTGATTCCTAATTGATAAGAAGAGTTGATGAAGATGCTTTTGATAGTTCAAGAAATAAAAATACAGTAAACCGCGTGGTGGTTGACAGCCATTAGTTTCAGATAATTAATAAGACAATGCCGGCTAGACCCATTCAAGAAGACGTAGTTTTCCGAGTTGTAGGGACAAATGGAAACTACTTGTAACTAGAGATAAATTGCCTTTGAAGACTTCTAGTTTTGTTTGAAAACAACAAGTGAAAACAGCCAACTTCATCTCTAGATATTGTTTTTCTACGATATTGCACCTTGCTACACTCTTCACATATAAAACAATTTCTTTACAATTTCAATGCAAATAAAACGAATGCTAATATGCTGAAAAACCCTTAAATTACTAGACTTTATTTAAATGAGCTCTTAAATTATTTTTGTAGTTAAATAAGTCCTTAAATCATGATTTTTACTCATAAAAGTCTTTGATTTTAATATTAAAGAGGGTCTTATCTATTTTTTTTATTAATGCAGCGAAAATTATATATACTTTAATATAGTAATCAAAATTTTCAAAAGAGTAATTGTGTTATGGATATAAACACTTTAAATAAATTTTAAAATATTATTTTATTTTAATCTTTTTTAAAAATATATATTTTTATTTATTTAGTAAATTATTCTCATTAAATTCACATCATCACTAGTACAAATTAGTTTAAAAATTAAAAGATATTGTACTTTAATATTAAAATCAAAAGCTTTCATGGTTAAAAATCATAAGTTAGGGTACAAAAACAATATAGGGGCTTGCTTAAATCAAGTGTAATAGTTTAAGGACTTTTTGAAGATATTGACCTAAAAAGAAAAACAAAAAGGAGTGGAAGTTGACTTGGTTTAGCCGACCGTCCATTTCAAACAAGCCCATGGTTGGCTCACCAGCCATGTAAAATGGGTGAAAATCATATGGATATGGATTTTCATATATATTCATTACACACTTGTTTGTAACATTTGTAATACAAGGAGTATAATCTTATGGATTCAATGAAATCCTTCCAGAGTTATTGCAGGGCAGACGAGCTCGAAGAACAGGCTTATCGGAGAAGGACCCGCAAGCGCTTAATCATCATCGGACTCTCTACAATCGTCTTGATAGCCATCATCATTGGTGCAGTCTTTGGGACGCTTTTCCCTGTAAAATCCTCAAAATCCAAAGAGAACCCACCAACTTCTACTGCAGAGAGCATCAAAGCAATATGTGATGTGACCAGGTATCCTGATTCTTGTGGTTCAAGCATAGCGGCCATAAGGAGCTCCTCAAATGATACTGACCCAAACCCTGGTCCTTCAAAAGTCTTCACACTGTCCATGCAAGTTGCGGTCGGTGAACTGATAAGGCTCTCGTCTTTGCCCCAAAAGATCATTTCTTCTAATGTGAACATCGATCCCATGGTGCGGGAAGAGTTGGAAATTTGCGAAAATCTTTTCGAGGACGCAGTTGAGTATATCAATGACTCCATATCAGCCGTGCAAGTAGGGCAGGGAGAAGAAATGGTGTTGTCAACGGCCAAGATTAACGATATAAAGACGTGGCTCAGCAGCGCAATCACGAACCAGGAAACATGTTTAGATGGACTAATCGAAGCCGCGAACCATGCGGCTATACCCCAAGAAATGGAAAATGCTACGAGGAACTCCACTGAATTCGGCAGCAACAGCTTAGCTATTGCAACCCACATAATGACCATCCTACAGAGTTTCCGAGTTCCGATTCATCGGAAGTTGCTAAAATTCGACCGCCACCACCACGGTCGTGAATTCGATCCCCGTTTTCCTCTCTGGGTTCGTAGGGGGGACAGGAGATTGCTTCAGGAGGAAAATCCTAAACCGAATATTACCGTGGCTAAAGATGGTAGTGGAGATTTTAGAACAATAAGTGAAGCAGTTGAATTAATCCCAAAGAAGAAAAAAACCAGGTTCGTTATCTACGTAAAAGAAGGGGTATATTTAGAGAACGTGAGTATCCATAAGGATTATTGGAATGTAATGATTTATGGAGATGGAATGTACAAGACTATCGTCTCTGGCAGCTTGAACAAGGTCGATGGAACCCCTACCTTTTGGTCAGGCACTTTAAGTAAGTGAAATATAGTTAGTTATTGCTTGCTGGGTTCCTCTTTGTGATTAAAAAAAATAATGGTTTCATCCCTTTACATGATGCAGTTGCTGCTGGTAGGCGATTCATAGCAAGAGACATGGGTTTCATAAACACAGCAGGCCCAGAAAAAGAGCAAGCTGTTGCAATGCGTTCGTCCTCGGACCAATCTGTGTTCTACCGCTGTTATTTTGATGCATACCAGGATACTCTTTACGTGCATTCCAATCGCCAGTTTTACCGTGATTGTCATGTCACAGGAACAGTTGATTTCATCTTTGGGAATGCGGCTGTGGTTCTACAAAATTGCAGCATTCAACCCAGGCAGCCCGGGCCTGACCAGTTCAACACCATTACTGCGCAAAGCAAGACTGACCCAAATCAGAACACCGGTATTTCGATCCAACGGTGCCAGATTACTCCTTTTGACAACCTGACGGCTACCACCTACCTTGGTAGGCCTTGGAAGGATTTTGCAACTACAATGTTCTTGCAATCACATATTGGAGATATTGTGGACCCAGCTGGTTGGACCCAATGGACGCAGGGTGTTGATCCGCCTAATACTATATTTTATGCGGAGTACGAAAATTTGGGGCCTGGATCAGGGATCAATGAACGAATAAATTGGCCCGGTGTTAAGCCAAATGTCACCACTGAAGAAGCAAGAAGATTTACCGTAGAGTCTCTTATTCAGGGAAACCAGTGGTTGCCAAAGGATAGTATAGTGTATGAAACAAGTTTAGAATGATGAAGATAAAATCATGTTAAAAAAAATTATGAATTATTCTTTTGTTATTTGAATTTTCATGGATGTTAATACTACCTTTTAACTTTTAAGTTCATAGACGACATTTCTAAGCTAAAAATCACCTACAAAATTATGATTAAGCTAGGGGTTAAACCACTAATTGAGTCTGAACTTAGCAACTTTTTTCACATTGAGGTTTGAACTTTTTTATTATAATCTAAATTAGGTCCTAAACATTAACAATTATTCCCACATTGAGACTAAGACTTGATAACTTTTCCCGCATTGAGACTTAAATTTTTTTTTATCCAAGTTAAGCTCAAAAATTGATAATTGTTCTCATATCGAGACCTAAACTTGACAATTATTCTCATATTGAGGCTTGAGCTTTAGGATTTTCAAAAACTAACTTGAAAAAAAAAATTCAAATCCCAATGTGAAAACATTTACCAAGTTCAAAGCTTAACTTGAACCAAAAAAAAAAGTTTAAACCCTAATGTAAGAACAATTGTCAAATTTAAGGTCTAACTTGAATAAAAAAATTTCAAGCCTCAATGTGGAAAAATGTGATTTAACCCTTAAACTAAGAATCACCAAATTATGATTATCGGAAAATGTAGAGATCGAAACTGAGCCATTGATCTCTTGCATGAATTAGGCTTAGACTGTCAGGTTTTGACTAGGCTTAGACTCTCCATCACAATAAACTTAGTACCCGATGCCAATGTTATATACAACGAAATGTACAGCGAGTTTTATATAAATGGCTTCTTCCAAAATCCAGCAAGCTTCATAGCAGACAAGAATTACAGAGCTGTGGTATGCTACAAAAACATATTGATCAGTAGGAGTTTGCTTTCCTTTGACTTTTGTTTCGGAAACAAACAATGAGCTAAAATGGGTTAGTCCTTGACATCAGAAACACCTCCTGGAGAAATCTGAAATCGGGCTTCAGCCTCAGCCAAGCAAGGTGAACTTATTATTTTACAAATACGCTCCTCTGCTCTTCCCTTACGGAGAGCCAATCTATTGTCAGTAAGAGCTTATAGTTAGCGGATTTTAAAGAAAAGAGTCAGGAAAGTGGGATATTAGGTCTTTTGATATCAAACCTTGTTGTGGAAGCATGAGCCATGATGTTCCCACCAATAGGCTTGATTTGAGGACCGGCAAAGATTGCTGAACCATCCACTTGAGCAACTACCTGGTTTGTAATTACAACAGCCACACCAAACTACAATCATAGACAATGAAAAAACATGATAATTACAAGTGATATAAAGGGCACAATTCCATACCTATAGCAGCTCATAACAAAAAGTTTCAAATACATGATAAACTGATATTAGTAATCAAGCAGGAAAGCAATTCATTAATTATACTTGCAAAAATAAAGATGCAAACACCCTACCTCGTCTGCCAACTTCTGAAGACTCCTAAGGAATTTTGCAAGGTGCATTTGTCGGGCAGAGAGTTCACCCCTTCCAGTAAAATCTGTTCTGTAGAGGGCAGTAGCGCTATCTACTATCATAAGAGCAAACCTTCAAAGAAACCATCAAATGATCAATCTGGTAGACCATTCTTCTTGATAGGGAACTAGAATGTCAAGCAAAGGAAATGTATTGACAATACCTTGTTTCTACCATCATTGAAGCTGCTTCAAGCAAAAGCCTTGACTGATGATCAGTGTTATACGCTCTAGCATAGGCCACATTTTCCAAGACATCTGCACCATTCAGTCCAAACCTGCAGCATTCAACAGTTTTAGTATCGATTCTGCATCCAGTGGACCAGCATGGCCATTTCAAGGTAGCCGTGTATCACCTCTCCGCTATCTGCAAGAGTCTTTGTGGTCTGAATGTCCCTTCAGCATCTATGTACATTGCTTTTCCCTCACCACCTCCTTGATCTAATGGAAGCTAAAACATCAAAGAAAATTAGAAGAATGCCTTGCCAAAGTGACTTACTGCATAACATTACAACCATTTTGCAATAATATAAACCGTTAAGGGCTCTGCTTTGCAATGGGCTGATGTTAGGAAGTAAAACCATAGTATGTGCAAGTGCAATATACATGAGTAGCAGTGAACTTCAAATGCAGAATACACCTGTAGTTGCCAGGAAAATGATAAAGGAACAGCTCTTACTTGGCATGTGACACATAAAGTGTGACAAAGCTGAGTCTTTCCAGAACGGAACTCACCATATATTTCAGTAATGGATCCTGTCTCAATTCCACCTGTTGTGGAAAAATCAAATGAGCATGTAATGATACAGAAAACCACTTAACTAGCAGAAATATTAATTACAGTTCTTAGGTCTTGACTTGTCGAACAAGTAGTCAATGTCATGGAGAGTTTTGTTTCAAAAGTCAAACAAAACTTCAGAGGCATCAAAGCACATATACCTTCCAAAATTTTATCAAGTTCACTTGACCCAGATGTTATCTGAATTATCTCCAGCCTCTGAGCATGGAGCTGGCTAGCACTGGTGAAACCCAATGGGACCAGTTTGGAGGCTGCCAAGAACCAACGACAAACATAGTAATATCAGAACCTTTTACAAATAATAGATAAATGAAAAAAAAAAAAGTGTGGAAAGTGGAAACAGTATACCAGCTTCCATGATCTTGTCAACTTTAGCTTCACTGATTCCTTTGATCTGAAGAAGATCTTTCCTTGGGGCGTAAGCAATAGATTCAACCGTACAAAGACCTGCATCCTTGAGCTTCTTTACGTCAAGGGATGCAATGCCCAACTCCTTCAGGTGAAGACAATAAATAAGAATTGTATTTACAACTGCTAAGCATTAATAGAATCATAGCGCCCTTCTTTAGATACAATTACATATAAAATTGTCAAGAAACACTTTACAGAAAATCACCGCACCTAATAGGCGGTCGAAGTAATACAATCCATTTGTTCTAGCATTAGGTAAAAAGAAGGGTAAAAAACCATATTGAAAAATAACCCACGCTGAAAAGTATTAAACGCAATGAAAGGGACAAAACCCCATTCCGATTTTCAGAATCTTAAAAAAAAGAATTATCAATTATCCCTTCTGAAAATATGGACAAATCAAGTAAAGAAACAGCTTTTCGGCAACTTGGAAAAAAACCCACATAGAAAGCATATTATTTTTAAATAGAATAGAACGAATAAACAAAATATTGAAGTGTATTTTTTTTCTTTTTTCACCTGGAGTTGTTCCACAGGGAACGGGCCATGGTGCATCTCCTCAAGCACCTCTTGTTGTTGTTGTTGTTGAACCGTCCTCTGGTTCCTCTGCTGCTCCATTTGTCGCTCACTATACCACCCCAAATAACTGCTTAAAGATACAAGCCTCCTGGGAAAAGAGATGGCTCAAAGGTGGAAAGAAAATGAAAGGAAGAGAAAGGGAGATGATGGTGGAGAGGAAGGAAAAGATTTTGAAAGGAGTGAAGAAGGGAGCGCCAAATTTGGAGCATTTATGGAGTTCCACTGGACATTTAAATGGGCCATTTACTTGGTTGCAAGTATTGGACTTGCGAACAAAGCCCAAACAGAGTAAAGATTTTCTTTTCTAGCTAAATGAATATGGTTAAGATCGCAAACGCTAAATCAATCTTCATTCGCTATTTTACAGCTATTGAATGAAAAAAATATTCAACTGTTAGTATTTACTGCCACCTGAGATTATAGTTGGTTTTCGATTGAGATAGAAGAAGAGAAAGTTAAGTAACGGAAATAGATTTAATATTATTTTTTTTAAAGTCCATTTGTTTATTTCAATTTAACTTTTTATTTTGCACTTTTCTTACTAATAAATTGGATTGCTTTTTTATATATTTTTTTCAAATAAAAAATCATGTATTGAAATGCACATTAAATTAAAGTTTATATATAATTTTGAGATTTATCCTATTAATAAATTATCAAAATAAATTATTTTACATTTTTATAATTATAAATTTTTTAATTTATATCAAATTAATTACTAATTTTTCTGGCTAATTTTAATTATTTTTTTGCTAAGGAAATTCATTTTTTTTAAATTTAAATTTAAGTATTAAATGCTATTTAAATAAAGTTATAATTGGAAATTTATTTAAGCAGATTGTC
Source organism: Gossypium sturtianum (assembly GCA_025698515.1). NCBI lineage: Eukaryota > Viridiplantae > Streptophyta > Magnoliopsida > Malvales > Malvaceae > Gossypium > Gossypium sturtianum. The sequence continues at coordinate 169,923,296 of CM046955.1, forward strand.
CGCATTTTAACCAAACATTTTTTTTTTTCATTTCTTTATTATTAATTATCTAAACATAAAATAAAATAAATTTAGAGTTTGAACTGAAACTAAATATCAGTTTATGTTGGTTTATCGCTCACTAGATATGAATAGCTTATTAGTTCAATCTTATTTAAATAATTAAAATCATGTTTATTTAAAATTAATTATAAAATATCTTATAATTTTCAATTTTTTCTCCAAGTCATTTGCTTATTCTCTTTTGTTTTGCATAATGAAAGTGTTTTGCAAATCTATTTTGTTCGATATTTTTGTTGTCTCCATAAGTTGTGATGGACAAATGATATCGCCAATAGTCACTAAAATTTCACCAATTTCTCTTGAAAAGTGAATTTAGGAATGATTTTGTTATAATCATCTCCAATTTGATGGATACTCAATTTTTTTGTCGATTTTTACTCACTATTTTGAACCATCTAGAGCTAATCTTATTATTCTATTAAGTGTTTACAATCACTCCAAATATGTCGTATTTGAGTTATGGCTAAAATTGAAATGTTGATTGTGTTAGTGAAGTTTATCATTCACCACCTACAACAGGTGTTAGTTTTTTTATTTTTACCAAATTGTATAAATGGAATGAATTAATGAATTTCTCTTTTAAAAAAATAATTACTTTGAAAAATTATATTTATACTTTGATAATGAAATGAGCTTTTTAATTTAAAAAAGCAGTATTTGATTAAAATTCAACAGATGCATGGATACTTCTAGCCATCACTACTATTCTCTTTAATTGTTGTAAAAGTATATCAGAATTCATGCTAAAAGTTGTGGTTGTGAGACTGTCAGCTTTTATTTTGGTTGTTAATTGGTGAAAAGGAAAGGGAAAAGAAAATTATAACACGGTTTAATTGATGTGGTAAACTATTCAAATGACGCAAGTAAATTAGGTTCCCCGTCCCGTTGCCAAAAGGGCACCCGGCGAAGGGAACCATTCCCACCGCAGTTCCATACAAAAGCTTTAAAATCATTAAAAAAAAAACAGTAATCATACACAAAAACTATACAAGTATGAAAATACACTAGCTCAAGGTAGTAAAAATAGCTTTTTTGCAGCTTACAATGGACATCAATAAATAACAGATGCATACATTGATGATGATGATACATAAAATGTGGCAGCCATTTAAAAATTACAATTGGATAAGAGAAAAAAGAAGAAGGTGCGCAAAAATGAAGTTAAAAAGAAGGTAAGAGATATAAAGAGAGAGTGAGGAGTATTGAACTTACATTTTGGCATATACAAGTAAAAGGATTCACATTATCATTCAACAGAGTTACCACCTTGAGTATTTTCTTCACAAAGGTCTGTCTGTGACCCACTAGGAGCAATTGTCGGAGGAGACCACTGGTCTGGCACCATGAGAAAATAAGCAGTCATAGCTTTTCTGAATCTTTTCTTGTACTGTTGGGGCGAGATCACTGTCGGAGGTGCGTTTTGCCCGCCAAGAATGCCTGACGTCTTCACCCAAGTTTCAAGGTGCTTGTCCCATGTGTATTGCCTCATGAAATCAATTATTCCAAGAACAAGCTCATGTTTTTCCTCGTCCACCCCAACTAGTAATGAATAGTCCATTACATCAACTAACTGTTGCAAAATGTATACATAATTATTAGAACATTAAGTGGCAAATTGGACCGTTGGATCAATTCAATTAGCTTATAATATGAAGACCATCCCTATTTAATAGTATAGTATGAAGAATGCTAATGAGAAGAAACCAATCCTACACTATGACAGACAGCCCACACTCAACTACATTGCACACCATTGTTTCTTTTATGTCATAGTGATAATTACCAAAATATATGCCGTGGCACCACCGCAAAATATAAAGAAAATATTGAAAATGGTATGTGCAGCTCCAAGACATTTAAATGAGAAGTTAAATTCCAACTTACAGCAAGAAAGAAAGTGTCATTCCAGACAGCCCTCTCCAACAACCGCTTCGCTTTGCTTCCAACAAAAATTGGAGAAGTCGGCATTGCTTCAATTAAATTTTGATCCAGAAGAACTTTGTTACTGCCACTTGTATCAGGATTATACCTTGATCGTGAAGATCCTTTAAGGTCATAAAGCCTTGTAACCTTACGCCTGAAGAGAAGATTTTCCATCACCAAAACATCCATTTTTGATTCCTTCCCTCCTTTAAGGTGCTTTGATGAAACCTTCAAGATAATGACACCAGAAGGAAAATTAAACCGAAACTCGAGGTATAATTATAACAAAATAAGAAAAAAACTAATTTTGGTTGGGAAACTACAACATAACAAAGCAGATAAAACTTGAAAAATCTTCTCAGTGGTATGCACTTAGGCAGCTCATATCTCAGGCTTTTTAACATTAGAATATCAAGTGTTATCACAGCATATTTGGACACATCTATGCCAAAGGTGGAGTAGATTAGTAAGGAGATCACATATCCCTAAGATATCACATTGTGAAATGTGCTTTTAGCAGAATGAGAAAAAAGGGAGAGCTGCCAGATGATTTAACAACAGTGTTTTGAAAATGAATCAGAAATCATAATTGACAAGACAGGAAAAGCAATAGATAACCAATGCTTTGTGGTACTAGATCAAGTTTTTTGCTAGGAATAATTGTCAAAAGTTCACTCATGAAATTTAACTACTATAATGAATACCTGGTATATGCCCAAAATCTTTGCCAGGCAAGTTGGGCTTCTTGTATTGATTGAATCAGACAAATACTTGAAATAAGCGGGTCCAAACTTGATGAATGATTCAAGTTCTGTCTTTGTAACCTGTTTGATGATAAATCGGTCATCTAAAGTTTTTGCAAAGAAGACTTTGCTCTTGCCGCCTTGGGCATCCCACTTCTTACAACGACTGAGAGACCGTATAAAATCCAGCTCAGAAGGGCAGCAAGTCCTCCTCAAGCTCTCAAACCGCTTTGCATAATAACAAGTTACGGAGTACTTCACCTTCCCAAGGGGACCATCATCATTAAAATAAACTCTGGCATGCAAATCCTTTGTGTACAAGAGGGGGTCAGAAACCGGGGAGATTTGTGACCCGGACAAAGACAATATACTATCATCACCAGAACCAAAGCTTCTGTAAGTATCAGATAAGTCACTAAAAGAATTAAGTGAGAGCAGGTTTATTGAATCAAAAAGTGATGACGAAACTGCAGAATCAACAGCATCTTTTCGTCTCTCCAGCTCAGAGATCTGTGAATGGTAATCTGATGAGACAAGTGCATAGGCTATAATACTAGCAGGCTCATCATCATAAACAGGCACGACTGTCTCATTAACACCAATAGGAAGTAGCAACCTGGGACCACTTTGCTTTTCCAACTCCCTAAATGATGAGACATAGACTGGATTATACTCACTGATATTGAGTTTTTGAACATTGAATGAAGAATTCTTATTAAATGAGTCATGAAAATTTGGAAATGGCATGCTTTCCCAGCTCATAGACTTCTCCATACTTTCAAGTCCTTTAGTAGGCAGATCAGACTGAGGAGAACGTGCCACTTCCATTTCACCACGACCACTAGCACGATTTCCTGGATCTGAACTTCCTGCAGCTGACATATCCGCCACAGCTGAGTCAGGAACACTGCAACCATTCTCCTTAGGAAGTACGCTAACTGGGTGAGTTTCACCAGTCCATGCTGCCTCAAGGGTGTCAGATAAATTTTCCATACTTGGAAATTCCCCTTCTGACAGGACCCCTCTTTTAACTCTTTCAGACTCCACAGAATCAGATTTCTGGCTGCTATTTGCACTAGAAGAAAGAGATGATTCGGCCTCCTTCCTGTTATTGAAGTCCTGGTCCATGTCTTTTTCTTTCTGACCGCCACCTGGCTTGCTAATTTCATCAGTATTGCCTCCTTGATTCATGTTTATATCAGGCTTGTTCTCAACTAGGGCAGAGCTGCAGCCACTAATGACTTTAGTTGGCTTGGGACTAACATTCATCTCAACAAGCTTCTCCACAGAACTCGTAGGCTTCAGTCCAAGCTTTGGGGTGGGACTGCTTATAACTTCCTGGTTATTATTGTTAAATGAACTATATGCATGTATCAGACGTTGGTCCCAAATATAAGAAAGAAAGAGCATTTTCCTGCGCAACTTATTGACCTCAAGAATGTCAATAACAGGTTGGCCAACTTTCACTTCCTTACAAAGCACTTCCTGTAAAGAATCCTAAGAAAAAAAATAAACAGATAAGAAACAAGACAGGACGTGAGGGTGGTTTTATGCATAAAAAAAAAAAAAATTTAAGAATGGGTAAAACTTCTGAACAACTAGGTTCATGCATTAATTATGGCAACCAGATAGCAGTTGTTGCTCATAAGGGACAAGACGAGGGTGCACATGACAAGTTTCAAACCAACTACCTGAAATTCTTTTCTATCTTTTTGGAAAATTGCTTCCAGTTCTTCGATGCAGCTTCTTCTTTCAGGTGCCTTTATGCCACAATTATTGGACCCTGAACCTAATAATTTCTCTGAAAACTTTTGAAGAGCATTGTACACTTCACTAAAAAGGAATTCTGCCCTGTTACTCACCTGCAAAACAGTGTCAATGATCTTCAAGGTGTTAGTTGACTGAAGATTAGCTTTTTGAACTGGAACAAGAATTTTGGATAGTCAAACCTCATTTGCTTCACTTTGTATCCACTCCTGATTATCATAATTAAATTCCAGTTTTGAAGGTGGAAGATAAACAGAATGGACATCAATGGAAGCATATCGAAAACAAGCAACCATTCTCCCGAATCTGCATGTGGTAAAACAGTACAATCAGAGGCCACATGCAACTGATATTTTTCATTTGATTATTTCTTACACCTTTTGAAATCTTTGACAATCTATATCTCATACAACTAATTAACCCTGCCCTTTCCGTCCCCTTCGAGGCCAATAACCCTCCTTATCCAGAAGGGAATAGCTGACTTGGGAAGTCCTAGGAATTCAAGGCAATTAGGCACTTTATCTTGAAGCAACAGCCATTTGGTAAACTTCAGGTGGTCCCTAACCATGGAAACCTCATACATATGTCTATACAGGTATATCCCTTATTACTGTTCAACTAAATATATGTAATACAAACTGTACCAATGTACTGGTGTAAGTATTTGCATTGAAGACCCAGGCAACTCATAAGTCAATACCACACACCAGATACAATCTATGAAGGGATGACTGTAATATTTATTTTTAATAAACATAGTACTTCATATTTCTTATGTAAAGCCTTACCCATAAAATCGAAGACAATCTCTGTGAAGGGAATGACCACAGCTTGCAACTCTGCTAGCAGCTGCATGGTTAGAAAAGCTAAGCTCCAAAAATTTCCCGAAGGATAAGCCCCAAGCAGCATCAGACATTACAACTCTTCTTGTGGCTGGAGGGAATCCATTGGTCCGAGGGCATCGCAAGCACCTATGCCACATCCAAATCTTGCCTTCCCGTTCTCCTGGTAAGGGAGGATCTGGTAGTTTCTTAACAGATATCGTCAGGCTACCTTGCCGATGAGTATAACAATGAACATGTGCCTCAGATGGCATCTCACATGAACGACAACGGGAGCTCTGATAAGAAGAATCTTTAGTAATGAGAAGCAAAGAGGAAGATGAGTTTTCTACATGAAATAATAACAATAAAAATACCTGATCAAATAGATGATCTTGTAAAAATCGCCCCAAAGGCTTATCAAAGCTCCCATAGTATTTGATCCGGAAGAGATGAGACCGTTCACACACAGTGCCCTTCAACACACAACGTGTTGATAACGACACCAAAATGCTCTGGTGGTCTGAAGGTGATGGACTAAACTCATCCTTCGAGGACCCTGCCTCTTCATTATTGTTAATAGGCTCTTGTTTTGAGGACGCCATCCCTGGGTCATCTAGATGAAATGCAGCCAACAAATCGCAATCAGCATGATGACTGCCACCACGTTACTGTGGTGCTTCTGATAATATTTGAGAAAGAGAAATAAACTGGTTACCTGTTAAAGCTTCTCCACTGCTAGTTGTTTTTCTTTTTACAGATTCTTTAGGGTCAACTCCAACCTTGCAAAATGCAAGATTTGATGAGGGAACATAGTCACAAGAAGAGGTTTCCATCCTTGAAGCAGACTGTGAATTCAAGGAAGAAATATCTTCAACAGAGTCAAAAGCAGATTCCTTGGAGTTTGACACAGTCTGAGGACCTTTGGACAAGCAAGATAAATTGGCCCCTGTAGATTTGCCCCCTTGTATATTGTTGGCAAATGATGGACCATCTGAGACAACGCCTTTGTTGGATTTCTGCAATTCATTAATAGATTGAGAAGCCATCGGCTTCCTGGAGGATGGGATGGTAAAGCCAGGTACAATGGAAATAGACCTGTCAATACTTGATGGTTTATCGGGTAAGGCAACAGTTATAGGAGACTTTAAAGGGAGCTCTGGAAGCGTGGCACCTTCATCAGCTAGAAATGATGTCTCAAGAGCCAAGTGATAAGCTGCAAAAACTCCATATTGGACAACGTGTTTCACCTTTTTCAGTTCATCTCCATTGGCACCCTTGAGTAAAATCTGAAACAAAGTTAACAGCTAGACCATCTCAGCACCAAACATTTTTACTTGGAAAATTATTTTAGAATGATTACAATGTAATTTGTAAGTGGCATGACATGACCCACAAAAGCTTTTATGCAGCCACATTCCATGCACCATGCCATTCTAAAAGTTGGCAAACAACTTGACTGTGAACAGCCACAATAGTTACTGCTACACTATACTACAAATTTATTCCAAAACTTGTGCATGACAAAGAGAACCTAAGTGGGTTTTTGCAGCCATAAGGTGCTCTAATAGATGTGAGTGCAGAAGATGATTTGGAGAATGTTAAGGTGGCAGATGGTTTCTTCCACATGCAAGTTATAGGACAACCAAAAGATGCTAGATGGCTGGTGTTTTCCTTTTTCATATTAACAAAGTTATTTGTCACCTGATAATAAAGGAAATTGCTCTATCAGCAGAATCTGAGAATGGTTATAGTAAAAACAAATTGTTCCATCAAGTTATGGTCAGATGAAGCTCAGTAAATTAGCCCTTCCCCATATTGTGGTTACTCCAGGTAGATGATAATTAATAGGATAGGTGGATCTTACAGTAATATGATCTTAAAGCCCCACTGTATGAACTACTTTGACTACAACTGTGCTCACAATATGGGTGGAAAGGAACAACGGTGTTAAACAAAGTGCAAACTGATTGCTCTGAAATGTTAAGGAAAAGAATTGCTGGTTGTTCCACGTGCTTTAGAGACAGGGTTAAAATACTGGACTAAGGTCAAAGATGATAAATGAATGTTGAGTAGACTTCCATGATTGCTCATTAATTTCTTAAAAGCCTGACCTGTTTAACCCATTTTCAGGTTTAGCAGGAGCTTGTTTTAGACTTTTTCTGAGTTTCTCTTTAGGTGTTTATATTGCTGAGCGCGTGGAGCCTTTAAGACTCTTTATATCACTCTCATCTTTGTGAAACAAATGCATCTTCAGTTACCGTGGAAAACATAAACAAGATAAAAGATAACCTAAACAAAACATACAAAAAATAACCATACTTTTCATGCAAAAGTTTTAATAACTGAAATGTCATTAAGATCAGCAATGCATACTGGAAAATTTTCCAAATTATAAACAGATTATGTCAGCACTAGGAAATCGATATGTGTACCATGTATACTGAAAGGACTTACTGTATAACCCAGAGGCTTCGGGCAACCCTCAAAAAACATTAGAGTCTTTGTCAATCTTTTTCCACCTTGCCCGGCACTTCCATGCTCCTCAAAAAATTTCTCCACGTGGAACACATCACAATAACCCAACTTTGGCGATGTTAGATGATCAATGGATGGAACAATTTGGGCACCAGTGCAGCGGGCTATACGCTCTAAGAGTGGCCTCTTAATGTTGAGAACAAGTGAAATATCTTTGGCAAGAAGGTAATCTTGAGCATAACGGGACACGGATTTCTCCACCAAAAGAACATTAGGATGATGTGCACCAATTTTAGCAACTGCCATCTTCAAATGGTCCATTTCCTGGAAAGGAGGGTAAGCTAACAAATATTAGCCTTAACTGCTTCATGTTCTAGAAGGTAGGAATCAAAGGAATGTTCCTTGCTTTAACCCTTATTATGAACCTAGGTTAATTAACAAACCAAAATAGAAGGGAACGGTAGAAATACAAACCTGCTGCAACAATGTATCAAAACTGGACAAGTGGTTAGAAATACGCTGATATTCCAAAGCTCCTCCAAGAATTAGAAAACGAGGTTTTTCTATTTTCGAAGTCATTCGTCGATGAGCTACATTTTTCTTACAAACAACTCCTTTAACCACAGCACTAGAGAAAATATTAACAAAGGAAATCAGAATCTCATCAGCAAAAGTAAATGGTAAATAGAATGAAGAACTAGAAAACCTATGAAGCATTCTTTTTGCAGCAAATTTGATTTTATTATTAATTGTAACTATCTTTCCATATTATTCTCTCCCAATTGCCTCAAATGAACATAAAAAATCACCGGAAAAGCATTCTGAATACTCTATACAAATATGAGGGATCTTCACAAATGATAGCCGATGAGATATGTGAAGGGATGCGATTGGATAAATAACTTTAGGATATTAAAAGGTGCTCAATAAAAACAGCTGATGTAGCATTCTCTTCACATAACAATCAACAAATTTTCAAAATGGGTTCGGTGAGATTACCTTTCACTTGGACGCCCGGAAGCTATGCATTTAACTTTCACATATCCTCCAGGATCCATTCCTCCTCCCTTGCTTGTATCTGGCTTCAGAAGTGTTGCAGCCTCCCATGACAAAGACGTGATTATATCCAACCAATTCTCTCTGCCATCATCATCCCGTACAGGAAGGTTTTCAACCTGCAAAAGCTGAGAGACCAAAGCTCGAAAATGCCCTTCTACAACATTTTTCATGGCTCGCCTGTGCTCCTCAACAGACTTATCCCTGCTACGTTCCCCGGTGCCAAAACTATTTGAATGTAAATATCCCCACTCTCCTGTAGCACCCTCATCGTCGTCGTCATCATCAAATAGAGCAGCTTCCCTCTCATCCTCCCCATCCGCAGGCTCTGGAGGGAGCCACAGTAGCCAATTGTTCTCAAAATCCACAGGCTCAGCATCTGTACCATCCACATCATAAGCAGGAGCTTCACCCTCATCAGCATTCTCTTGCTCATTTTCTTCTTCAAATTTCTTGATTTCATCCACACTTGTATCAAAATTCTTAGCTAATGGTGAACCACTCAAAGATTTCGCATCAATGTTCACCGCATCAGGATGCACTTTATCTGATCCATAAACACGGCCATATTCGTCAATATTGATTGCACCATAATACTCTTCAGCATGAGCATAATGCTTTGATTCTGAATCTGAACGATATGCACCATAATCATCATCTTCGTCATCACTCCTGGAACCAACAGTTAAGAAAGTAATAAGTATTGATCACTAACTCAAAATCATAAAATAAAAGCACAAAAACTCGTGTATTCCAGCCGGGGCAAGCTGTCTAATTCGAATATGAATTGACAGAGTAACACAAAACATTGAGCAAAGAAGTAAAAGCTCATCCAGACACAATTGGCATCATGAAGGAAGTATAGCTAAACCATTATAGGTCCCCGCTCTCAGCAAGCATTGAAACATATGTGCGCGCGCAGGCGTGTGTGTGCATGCAAAGGCATGTGAAATTCCAAATTCAGGTAAAAACACTTTCTACTCACTCAAAAATACATTAGCAAGGGGGAAGGTACCTGTTACTACAAAAGTCAAAACGGTTTGAAGAAGAATCTACTAAGGCTGAACTTTGATCTGTGCTCATCCCAGATGTCTCACTGTTTTGCTCAGCACCATTCATTTGGGAAGATTCACAATGGCTAAGACCAGAATTATAATTCATGCGATAGTAAGGTCCGGATGCATATGGAGTAGAACCAACAAAGCTGCTACCACTATTATAGGTGCAGCTGGACTTGGTACTGGCCAAGCTTGCTGCTGATGGAGATGGACTGAGATCAGGACTAGGTGTTTTGGTCCCATTATTGTCAACTGATATTCCCTGCTCCCATTGCTTGAAGCAGTAATTACATACCCTAATCCTTTCTGAATCTTCACAACCAGCTCTTGGCTCATCAGATGGGACAGGAACTGAGTTTGCTGTACACTTGGCACAGAAAACACGGCCACAAAGTCGACAATGATGCCTACGATTAAATATTGTAAATTGGGAGTCACACTCGTAGCATACCCTACAACTCTGATCGGGCATCCAAAAATCCCTTGACACATTCAGAAGCTCACTCCTAGGGATCCACGACTTAGTGTCAACATGGTCAGATTGTTTGTCGTCAGACGTGCCCATCGACAATTATCCAAATTGATCCCAGTCATCATGATTCATTCATTTGCCACTCTCACGACCTCAACTACAAAAACCACTACTCCCAGTACCCTAGCCATTATTAAAACCACAACAAATAAATAAATACACAATTAAGTTCCAACAAAACTACTACTCTGAAACTTAAGAATCCAAACAGAAAACTATTAATTGAAAGTGGAGGGAAAACTTGAATTGGAATTGACTACTAATGTTTTTTTTTTTTTTTTTTTGTTTGAGGCTTTGAGCAACTAATTAAAATTACATCAAAAGCATAACATGAACATTTTCAAAAGAAAGTAATACAAAAACCAAAATTACCTGGAATACTAGCACCTCAAGTTCCACTGTCCAAAAGCCCCAAATTCCAATATCTTCTTCCTCAGTTAGAGTTGTAACTTCTATTCACTGCTCCATCCAATAAAACCACGAAATTGAAAAATTAATAACTTATACCATAGAAACCCTAAGATTAAATCAATCAGATAATTCTCATAGAGATCGATTAACAAAAGAAAGAAAAAAACAATAAGATTAAAAGTTCGTTTGGATCTACTAGCAATGGAAAACCTCATCAGGAAAACTGAATTACTCTTTAATTGATTAAAACTAAATTAACACGTTAAATTTCTACTTGTATAGAAATAAAAATCAAATTGAAACTGCCAAACAGAGAAAAATCAAAAATCAAAAATCAAAAGCCGTTAACCTCCAGACTTCTTCGTGGCAAATTTGGCGGCAGTAATGAAACCAAAAGAAAAATACACGATTGAATTTTCCAAAAAAGAAGAAAAATATTTTTTTTACTACTATTTTTATAAAAAGAAAGAATTCTACCTTATTATTTTCTTCTTCTTTTTTCCTCGGTTTCCCGTTTCGCTTTATTTATTTGTGTATTTGGTTTTCCTGTGAAGTCTGTGCTTTTTGCTGTGTCGTTCTCGACTTCTCGTTTTGATTGTTAGCTTTTTCTCTCTTCTTTGTTTTTCTTTTCTTCGCAAATAACAACGGTCCTTTTCTTTTTAGTTAACCCGCTTGATCTTTGTTTGTGATGATAATTCTTATTTTAATCTCTTTTTTATAAAAAAAACGGAAGAAGATTTTTTTAAAATTTTGTTTATGTAATTACAACAATTAAATTATCGACATATTAAAATATATATTCTATAAATTATATTTGTGAATCTTGGGTTTAGAACATTTTTATTTCTTGATCTTTGAATATTTAAAGTTTATTAAATGTATAATTTATGTTAAAAAACAATACTTAATTATTATTCAAAGAATATTGGTTACTATTACTTAAACCATTTTGTATACTGTTTTTTCTATAAAAAATATAACATTAATAACTCATTATTTGAAATTATGACTTTAGAGTAATATTTTATATTAAATAACATTGTGAAAGCTTTTTCCTTTTTCTTTTTCTAGAAAGCTTTTTTTTCATTTTTTTGGTTATTGGGTAAAAGGGCGCCTTGTGATTGCCATTTTAAATTATTTTTTTCATGAATTTTTAAAATAATGAGTCTAAACATAATTTTTCTTTCTGTAGCTATTTATTTTCAGATGTTTTATTTTATTTTATAATTATACTTTTCCTTATGCCTTTACATAAAAATGATAAATGCGAAAACTTTTGGCAACTTCAAATATTGACAATTAAAGGAAAAAAAACATTTTATTGACAAATTTGCCTTTGCAGTGCATGAGGCAACCACGCATGGCACGTGACATTACTAATTGACTCATATGTAATACTTAAAATTTTGGATTAAATTAATATCCAATCAAACACCAATTTAATTTTAATGTTACCCTTAAATTAATATTTTATTATAAAATATTTGTATATTTTAATTTTATTACTCACTTTATTATCTCAATTAATTGTATATATTAATAATATTATTGATTGAGTTAGTGTTGCAAGTTAATTTAATATCAACTCAAGATTAATGACAATACCATAATAGCGTAATTAATATTGTTAATCTAATGTATTTATATATTTTACTCATGGTTTAATCTAATTTTTTTTTATTTTAATATCATACATATTGCGTGTGCTATTATTAATTAGTTTCAAACCATATGTTTATTATTTATTATATGTTATTTTTAAACACCTTGTTATGTTCTAAATACTTAATTTTCACATGCATAAAAAATTTCTAATTTTTATATAAAATAAATAAAAATTACACAAGATAAAACTTAAATTTAAAATATTATAATTTTCAATTTTATAATTTTATAATTAATTAGATTTCTACATAAATTTTTAAAAGTAAAATTTTCACAAATATATCATAGTTAATCTATAAAAAGCCATTTGTCCAATAAATCATTTTGCAGTGCCTTTTAGTTTTGATGATTAATTTTATAAACATTTTTGAAATATTTCAACTCAAAATAATAATAATAATATGAGTATTGTTAAAATTGTAAACAAGTAAACTATGACATGATAATGGCCTTTTTTTACTTTAATTAGTTATTAAGGGTATAATTCTTGCTTTAGGAATAGAACTATTTTAAAATTTGGTGGTTAATATTTATCTTTTTAATAGATTTACAGAATGCAGATATATTAATTACTAGACTTATTTCAATAAATACCTTAAAAATAAATAAAAATTATAAATGACTGAAATATGAAATAAATTAAAAATATTATAATGAGTTTTGTAGCTAACTTTTTTCAAATAAAACTGCAATTTTTTTTTTAACTTTTTTTGTGGCACGGAACAAAAGATTTGACCTTTTCTTGCTGTGCACGGGAAGTCAACAATCCCTGTAAAACGTGACACCAGCTTCTGTCCTGCACTTTTTTATTTCCGGGTCAAGTAGTCGGTTCGGTGGTAAACAGAAGAAACTTTCGACGATAGGACCCGACCCAACCTGACCTATCAGGACTATTTTTGGGCTACGGTAGCCCAAACCATCACTCAAAGAAACCCCTCGCCCGTCAAAGTTCTGACCATTTTTTTTTTTATTATTTTCCATTTTAGCTGTGACTTACGTGCATGTGCATCTATATTTTCCAACATGTTCAGTAAGAAATATTGTTTTCACATATACGATGATAATACTATATAAAAAATAATAAATGATTTTTTTTTTTTCAAACTACAGTTTTACGATAACTAATATTTTGCTTCTAAGTGAATTTCTGTGATATGGTTGGAATTTAAATATAAGAGTTCGGTTTAATTTAAATTTTAGGATTGATTTACAAGTGACTCATAATATTCAAGTCTTCACAAACATGGCTAGAAGTTTAAAAACATAGGGATAAAATCATTTTATTAACATCTAAATGGATTATATAATAAATATTTTAGGAATAAATAAACATTTAATCCCTAATTTTGCTAACAAATTTTAGCTATCATTTGAATCGTGTTTTATCTACATTAATTTTAAATTTTTGATAATTTTTCTAATTTGATCCTTAAACTTAGATTTCATAAAATATGATGATGTGACATTATAAGATTAAATAATTTATCACTTATAAATTTTCAAATATCATATAGACAGGGGCGAAGCCAGGGGGCTGGCATGGGTCCCGGTCCCCCCTAAAAAGTAAAATTACTATTTAGACCCTTAAATTTTTTTAAAATTTTAAATTAGTAAATGTAAAATTACATTTTGGCCCCCTAAAATTATAAAAATTTGATTTAATCCTTTATAAATTAGAAACATATAAACTATAAAAAAATAAAATTTTATCCGGCCCCCCTAAAAAATTGTCCTGGCTTCGCCCCTGCATATAGAATCTAAAAAATGCAATAAAATTATGAAAGACTCGTTATTAAATTCAGGTGATGATGTGACGTAAATTTAAAGTGTTGTACCATTATACTTTAATGAAATTCAAGTTCAGAGACAATTTTGAGAAATGTTATCAAATTTCAAAATTAATGCAGATCATACACCGAGTGAACTTTAATTTTGAAAACACGCAAATATATGTTTGATATTTATTAAACGCAACAACCATATTGCTCGAATTCAGATTCGAATATTGATTTATTATTAGGATAAATAATTATGAATTTGAAAAAAAAATTGTAAAAATTATAACAGGTATAAAAAAATTCTTAATTAAAACATTAACATTTGTTGAAAACAAAACCCCTTCGATCAGAGTAAAATGTAATTGGTTTTCTTCAATTACATGCTGGTTAGGGATTTAATAGAAGAAGATCATAGAAAAGAAAAAAATAATACATGAATTTAAAAAAAAAATGAATAGTCCTTTTTTCCCTTTATAGCATAAATTAAAAGAAGACTGAAAAAATAAAAAGTAGTTAAATCCTTGGAGTCCCCGTTCTTAAACAGAGTGCAGACAGTTTTATCAAGCAAGATTATTACTTAAAAACAAAACTTAATTTTTTTTTTCTTTTTATTGGGTTTCTAATTAAGTTTAAAATAATATAGAGCAGACTTTAAAAAAATATTATTTAATGGAAGACCCAAGAGCAAAAAAGACTGCTGATGAATTTTTTTTTTCCTTTGGCAAAAAAAGATTGCTGATGATGATCATTATCAATGATCTAATGATCATGGAAATGATAATGACAACCTCGGACAATGAGAAGAGAACCAACCAGTCGTGATCCTAAATTCGTGTCCGAATCGAAAACCCGAAAAATGGAAAAAGAAAACCAATCCCTTATGAGAATCTTTATAGTAATCGACTAATGGTGTGGAGTAAGGAGATTTTTTTAACGTGAAGAACAACAAAAAGGAGGGAGTAAAATAAACAAAAATTTTGCCTTCTCGAAGTTCGCGATTACAGTGTGGTAGTATCTTTTGAAGCAGGGTAACATGAAGTTATTTACTTGATGGCTTTTTCAAAAGTCGAACAAACGTGAAACTTGAAAGAAACGAATTAATAAAAAGTCAATTTAGATTATTAGAGTTTAATTAACAAATGGGTATTTTCTTATTTTGTGGGTTTCCTGATCAAACGGTTCATGAATTTTTTTGTTTTTTGACTTACATTTAGATATACGAGAATGTGATTGGGGAAAAGGAAACTGTAGTTATTAAAATGCAAACTGACAACAAAGAAAAAATGAAAAAAAAGGGGGGCTGGGCTGTTTGATTCTCAACTAAACAATCCGAAAAAGCTTTTAGTCCTTTATGTTGCAATTATTTATTGCGTGATTTTGATTTTTGTTTTTTTTTATTTCTATATTTTTTTTGAGAATTTTTATTAGGTGAAAGGAAGATGTGTCCTTTCGGGGTTTCTTATTTGAGATTTCTTTATTATTAGAGTCAGTCTTCTAAACTTAGGGTTTTTTCTTTTTTGTTGTACTTTTTTTTTTGTTCTTTGGGAGCGTTTACATCCTATTGTTTATTGGGGAATTTTCTCGGTAACCTCGTTTCTGGTAAATTTGCTCATTTGGGTTCCCGATCCCCTTGATAATCTTATCTGGGTCGGTGGGTATTCTTCAAATTTTGAAGTTTCCAGCTTTGGTATTTTAGGGATTTTGAAGTGTCTGCAAATACAAAGGGAAGTTTGTTTTCGCTCTCTGGTGGAATTTTGGAAAATTTGGAGATTTTTGAGAGGTGGGATTTTTCAGTTATCTGATTTGCAGCAAGCTTTTTAGGGTTTTTATTTGATTTCATTCTAGTGTTTTTGGGTTATTTAGATTTTTTAAAAGCAGGCATTGGTGCCTTATACTTAGTGGCAAGCCTGAGTCTTATTGGTTCTGGCATGTTTGCATGATGTTTAATGCTCAAGGGTCTTCAAGGAACCATTGCAGTCTCCTTGCAGTTCTTTGTAGTAGTAAAGTTTCTGATAATAAACTTAGGCAGCCAGTTTCTGATCATAAGCCCAGATACCCATTTCCAGAGATTGTTTCTTCAGGGCGCCTTGAGGTATATAACTCAGATTAATAGTTCTGCATATTTTTAGAACTCTGACGTTTTAGCTGAAACGTATTTGAAGATTTTGACATTTTCATGTGTGAGTGAAGGTTCAGCTTCTTATCAATCCTACCATTGATGAGTTCCGGCGGGTTTTTGAATCTTCGGAGCCAAATATTGTTTACTTTCAAGGAGAGCAGAATGCAGATGAAGATATTGGCTCTCTGGTTTTGGGAGATGTTGACTTGTCCACTCCAGAAGCCATTTGCGGACTATTTGGTTCCACATTGCCCTCCACTGTTAGTGTCGCATGATTTTTTTTTACTTTAATTTCTGTGTAGAGTTTATCATTTGTTCTCATTTTCCTTGAAATTGTTTGATACTGGTGCTAAAGATACTGGATACGGTTTGAGTTTTTCTTATACTTTATGATCTTTCCCATTTTAAGTTCATTTTACGTTCATTTTTTCCTTTCCTTCTGTTTTGCTTCTTCTTTTTACTAGTTTTACTGGTTTCTATATCATTATATATGTTGAACTAATCTATTGTCAAATGTTTGTGCAGGTTTATTTAGAGACCCCCAATGGTGACAGATTGGCTGAGGCACTTCACTCCAAGGTAAAATTATTTATCATGGTAACGGGCAAACAGTTGAAATTCATTCATTATGTTCTTTTTGAAATGTTGTTGACATTCATTTCTCCTTGCTAGGGAGTCCCTTATGTTATATATTGGAAAAATTCATTCTCGCGGTATGCAGCTTGCCATTTTCGTCAGGCACTGTTATCAGTGATTCAAAGGTACAGACTTCTACTTATATTTGTTATATGTCTGTGTATGTGTATGTAAAACATAATAACTTTCCCTACCTTCCTGACTAGTGGTTATAGTGCATTAGTTTTCCAGAGAAGTTGCTGCCACTGCTTTTAATTTCCGAAATTGGTTGATATTTTAAAGTTATGCACTCTATTTTAGATAAACTTCACCTGGTTTATAGCACTATTGGCTACAAACTGGAAGGAATTTTACTTAGAGACTGTACTGAAGTTTTGCAGTTTTGGTCTAATGCAGTTCATGTAGCCATATATGGGATGCATTCCAATTTGCCCATGCTTCTTTTAGATTGTACTGTTTGTGGAGCAACGATATTGCCTCTTCTGATAGTCAGAAACAGAGTGTTAAGCCAGGGCCATGTTTACTTGGTGAGCCTCCCAAGATTGATGTTTCTCAACCCGAGGTAGATATGCAAGAGGAAGAAGGCTCTCTTGAAAATCTTCCTGCCATTAAGATATATGATGAGCATGTTACTATGAGGTTTCTTGTTTGTGGATCACCAGGCCTATTGGTAGGTTTGAGTTTCAGTTTTTCCATGTTCAAAAAATAATCACATATTAATATTTTCTTCATGGTAATAATCATATACTAATTATTTTGTTCACGCTTTTTTATATTTGTTGTTAACTATATGGCCTGCAGGATGCATTCGTATTGGGATCTCTGGAAGATGGACTTAATGCCCTCTTGAGCATAGAAGTGAGTTTGTACAAGTGCTTTTTTTCCTTAGACGTATATCCTTAGTTTGCCTGTTTTAGCTTATATGTTTGTTCGCAATACCATCTTTTGAACATTGTAATCTAAGAGATTAAGTTAGTTATTGCTGCATCTAAATTTGGTTAGAGTCACTTGTTGAGTTTTTAATGCTGAAGAGAGCATGAGATCCTCAATCTTTTCCTCCTTTTTTCTTAACAGTTTCACATCTCTTCCTAAATGTTTCAAATGATTGATTTTTTAGATTTTGGTTCACCATACAGTCTAAACAACATTATGATGTTGGCATTCTCGTTTGCAAAAATCAGTTTAGCTTGGAAAGATCAGCTAGCTGAAAAATACCTACACAGATTAGCTAGGGTGCTCATATCATCATCACCTTGTAATCAAAATGACATGAGAAAAATTTATGAATGAGATCTATATTATTCTGCACATGCCCTAATTGAGTTGGATAAGGTTGCACTTGCAGTGGCTTTGCTGTATAGGGCCTAATGACATGATATTCCAGGAAAACTTTCAATTGTTTGATTTTCATGTTCACATGGAAAAAGCGCACCATGTATTCCCATGATTTTTTCTGGCAGTGTGTTGTGGTTTCATGTGTGAGCATAATCTGTGCTAATTCTTTGATTCTGTTTTAACCACTTATTAACTAGATGGCAAATGTTTCAGATACGTGGAAGCAAACTTCATAACCGTGCAAGGTACTTGTAAATTTGAGCTTAGTTAAAGTTTCTTTTGGGCTGAGCATTTGTGACTTTGATCTTTTCTTTTATGGAGTTCCCATTCCCCATGTACTGCTATGTCCAAGCTTCTTTTGTGTCATTATCATCAACATACTAATGGCTACTATTCTTATAGTGCTCCACCACCACCTCTTCAGGCTGGGACATTTTCTCGTGGTGTAATGACCATGCGTTGTGATTTTTCAACCTGTAGTTCAGCTCACATATCATTTCTAGTTTCCGGTAGCGCACAGACTTGTTTTAATGATCAGGCAAGTAAATCTGATCGGGTTAATTGCTAGTTTTATTTCTTTAAGGTCACACCTAACAGTCTTGTTTTCTTGTTTTTTCTTTTGTTGTCTCAGCTGTTGGAAAATCATATAAAAAATGAGCTTATCGAGAATAGTCAGCTTGTCCATGCACAGTCGAGCTCTGATGAAAGCAAAGTGCCTTCATCTGAGCCTCGCAGATCAGCCTCAATTGCCTGTGGAGCAAGTGTGTTTGAAGTGTGCATGAAGGTTCCTACATGGGCTTCGCAGGTCTGATTTTTCTCTTCAACCATCTTATTCATTCTATGACACTTCTCTTTTTATGCATATGCTTATATGTTCATGTGTCTATTGCATGTGTAAACTCTTTTGTTTGTTCTTTTTACCATAAACTTCATTGGAGGTATGGATAAACATTTGAAGGAGAAACTTTCACTGAATTATGTTTTAACAAATACTTATGAAGCCTTTTCCATGATGATAATTTTGTTTAACTTAGCTTGGCTTTTATTTTTGTAATCATGATCTGTTTCTGGGAATGGCTTAACAGGTTTTGAGGCAACTTGCACCGGATGTATCCTACCGCAGCTTAGTTATGCTGGGGATTGCTAGTGTTCAAGGGTTGTCGGTTGCTTCTTTTGAAAAAGATGATGCAGAACGCCTGCTTTTCTTTTCCGTGAGGCAGGGCAAAGATCCCCTCTGGGATGGTTCTGTAATTGCTAGATCTCCCAACTGGTTGGTGCCTCCGGCACCTTGTCGTAAAAGATCAGAGCCAACTAAGGGCACTAAACCTCTAAACTGTACTATCATGGAAGGTTTAAATGGTAATGTAAGACTGAAACCAAATGTTGCTGCTATGAGGCCAATTCCTCATACCCATCGTCATAAGATGCTTCCGTTTTCTGGATTTTCCGAGGCTGAGAGATATGATGGTGACCAAGGAAAGGTTAACTTGCCAATAGTACCCGTGAAGCCACCTGCTCCTGTTACACATCGGAAAGCATTATCAAATTCTCATCAGGCCCAGCAGATTATTTCTTTAAATCCGTTACCTCTCAAGAAACATGGTTGTGATCGAGCCCCGATACAGGTTTGCTCAGAGGTTAGTCATCTTCTCAAGTTTAAGAATTTGTTTATATGGTACCCGCATTTGGGGTTTATTTACATACTATAGTGTAAGATCATGATCTATGCTAAGATTCATATGCCTTTATGGATATTGTTCGCTTAACTTCACAAATTTTTATCCACTCTAGCTTATAGGGCTTGCAATCTCTCGATTGGGAATGTCATAGTTGATGCTCTGATATTACTAAGAAAAATCTTATGCATGTGTCAGGATTTAGGAAAAAATTCATTAACTATTTTGCTTTTCTAATGTAATTGGCTATTATTGCATGCTCAGGTCTAGAGACGAACTAGTACTGTGATAATGAAGTTTTTATAGAAAATGTATTGACTTGTCAGAATAATTGGTTAATTTTCTCTGTTATATCTCTCTGTTGACCTGCTTTTCTTCCTCACACAAACAAGGATAGGTGTTTGGGTGAGTCTATTAGTCAACTAGAGAAGTAATTGTTGAAGGTTGCATAATTTAGTATCTCTGCAACTAAGTTCCTCTAATATATTCTTTTTTTTTCTTTTCCTCATGTCAATTTATTTTCGGGCAGGAAGAGTTTCTGAGAGATGTAATGCAGTTTCTGATAGTTCGGGGACATACTCGTCTTGTTCCTCAAGGGGGGTTAGCTGAGTTTCCTGATGCCATTCTGAATGCGAAGCGGCTTGACCTTTTCAACTTGTATAGAGAGGTAAGCTATTCTTTGGGCAAAATATGATTGAAATCTGTAAAGGAAAAAGAAGTATTTTAATATGTCCCTTACAGGTGGTGTCAAGAGGAGGCTTTCATGTTGGGAATGGCATAAATTGGAAGGGACAAGTTTTTTCGAAGATGCGCAATCACACATTGACAAATAGAATGACTGTATGTGTTCAAGTTGTTAGCATGTAGATTTCCTTTCTGATAATATTTTCTTTCAAGATAGTTTGCAATTTTTGTAGAGCTTCAGTAAAAATGATAAGATCCTGTCCGTTGCTTCAACATTTCTGTCCTTTTGATCCTTAAGTTCTTTAAATGGCATTTCGTGTTTTCCGCTCTATGTTTTTGTCTAATGTTGTTTGTTGTTTGTTCCTAGGGAGTGGGCAACACTCTGAAAAGACATTATGAGACTTACCTTTTAGAGTATGAATTGGCTCATGATGATGTCGATGGGGAATGCTGTTTGTTGTGTCACAGGTCTCTCTCTCTCACACACACACACACATATGCACTCACTTCACACACATTACATGACCATTGTGAGTTTGCAGTCCTGACACTGGTGAGTTTCTGTGTGGCAACAGTAGTGCAGCAGGTGACTGGGTAAACTGTGGAGTTTGTGATGAGTGGGCACACTTTGGCTGTGATAGGCGGCAGGGTCTTGGAGCCTTTAAGGTATACCTTCTCAAAAGTTTACTTATCAAGAGAGAAATGCAACTAAAAACATCAGAGTAACATAAGTTATATTTTGTATGGTTTTGGACGAGTTCAGCAAAAGTTTACCTTACCTGCAACTAAAAACATGTTTGTTATATCTTCCGCACTGAATTCAATACATATAGTATGATAATATTTTCCCAGTTACACGGACTCAGGTTTGATTATTGGATATGGGTATGTATCCTACGGGGGTGTATTTAATTTTTCTAGAGTGTTTTATATATATATATATGGAGGGTCTTTAGAGGATCGTATCCCCATACCAATACCCAATATATGTCAAAAATGAGTTGTCAGATACAAATAAAGAAAAATAAAGTCTCGCAGCAATATAGCTGCTTTCATTGTTGGCAATCGAGTCAATAACCTATTCTATTGTATTGCAATTAACTCGATATATTTATCTTCTGAATGGCAGGATTATGCAAAAACAGATGGGCTGGAGTACGTTTGTCCACACTGTAGCATCTCAAATTTCAAGAAGAAACCCCACAAAACTGTGAACGGTTATTGACAAACCTTTGACTGACTTTAGATTCCATTCTACCCAACTTAGAAATATCTCTCTTTTAGTTTTATTTTTCAATCTTTTCGGCCTTTCTTCCTCAAATATTATGCATAAGATAAAAGGCACGATATTAGGAGTGTAATTATTGTATTGTATGTATTGCCCCCATTGTTGTTCCCATATATAGATGAAGCCATTAACCAGGCCCCCCAATTTTCCCCCCAATATTTTGTATTCTTCAAAACAGAGATTAAGAAGAGTTAACTGTAGAATATGATTTAAATTAAAAAGCTAGTTTTCCCTACTATAATTAGTAAACTGCTCAAGCTTTGCTAAACAATTATTTCTCATTCTCTTTTGTTTGGGTTGTCTTCTATATGCATATATAGAAATATAGAAAAGGGAACAAAGATAGCCTTCGACAGTTTAAAACAACTAGTGTTTTATCTACTAGGTTAATTGACATATTAGTGGACAAGTTTGCTGTTTATGGTATTGGGATTCAGTCATTTGGCAGTGCAAAGAGTGTTGAGTTCCTCTTGTTTGAAGGTGCCAGTACAACCTTTGGCCATAATATCAGAACCAAGCATTCCAGTCATAAAATTGCCATCAGCGTTGATGTTTGGAATCCCAACACCAGGTAAGCTACCACTGCTGTTACTGCTACTGCTGCTGCTGCTGCAGGTGTTGTTGATTAAAGTACTGTTGGTGAAGCCAAGTTTCTTACTCTCGTCAGAAGCAGGAACTGATGATGACGACGAGGATGTGGATGACTTAACATTGGATATGGCAGCAGCAAGTGCAACAGGCATAAGGCAGAAACCTTTACTTTGTAGATATTGCATGGCCATTGTCATATTGGATTCCATGAGCTTAACCACTTCTTGTTCGAAAACAACTTGATCAGGAGCTGGTGAAAAATCAACCCCTTGACCCGCTAATGGTGCAAGTGATAAACCATTAGATCCCTGACAAACAGAATTTTGCTCCAACCATTATAAAATGATGTTTAGATCACAATAAGGATCAAAAAGTGCATCAACTTAAAAGAAGAAAGAATTTGCCACACCTCAGCTCGACCATCAGTGATGAGAGGAACAACTGCAGCTGCTGCCCCAAGCCTGCTCATGCTTAGTACCTGCAAATAATTTTCAGAAGCACAGTAGCCAAAATCTGGTTAAAATTTAACTTAAAATCGAGTCAGTTTAAGCTCAACTTATGACGCTTGGATGTTCGATATTAACAAAAAAGTTGGTCTTACCTTGACTTGGAGTTGAAGAAACTTGACATACCCTATGATTTCATCAAGTATAGAGGCTTTGTCTGTCTGCAATGTTTCATTAATGCTCATCAGCTAATCATTGTGCATAATTTATTTTGAAACTTAAGTATCCTCTTTTCTCTATAATCTGCAGAATGATGAAGATCGTTCATCATTCTTGTGTGTTACTTGACCTTTACTTAATTGAGATGGGGTAAGAACTGCAGAATTTATGCTTGCAGTTCATATTGCCAAGATATTGCATGTAAATTTCATTGTAAAACAAACAATAACAGAAGCAGAATGTCTGCCTGTAGACCAGGTTAGATGTAGCATCCAGAAGAGAATACCTTATTGGAATTAGGTACAAGTTCTTGCAGGTTTTTCATTCTTTCAGCAATCTTCTCTCTTCGAAGCTGCATTGGAACAAATAATCAAGCAACCTATAATCTCAAAAACAAATCAAGTACATGAAACTTCGACAACAGGAAATATTACAACTGACCCTCTCTGCAATGCTGTGTGGATCAGTAGCCTGACCTCGACGTGCCCTTACTCGAGGCTTCGCAGTTCGGTCGGAACCATTGTTCAGGTTAGGTGATGCACCCTGTAATATAAGTTTACAAATAATAACCTTTGTATTTATTCTATCAGTAGTAGTAAAATGATGAGACCATAAATCATGCCCAGATTATATGGCTGAGACCACTACAAGTACCTGCACCAGAGATGGCAACCCAATCATGGTCTTTGTTATAGGGTGGTCAGCGGGAAAAGAAGAGTAAAAGGAATTTTGCATGTCTTGTTGTCCCTGATACATTGACATAAGCAACAAGAGATTATTCAGAATTAAGCCCCAATACAGACGATACTGTAGAGCCAGTTAAATGAACCATACAAACTAGTCATAATTAAGATTAGTACCTTTGCATTGATGGAAGCAGATAAGTTCTCAGGTTGCAGAATTTCATCAATCTCAATAAATCTGTTAATATTGCCTTCATCATCTACTTTGGTTTGTCCCACCAAAGTGGGAAGGGAAGAAACAGAGTCATAAGGTTGTAGATGCCATAATTGTGGAATTGGAGAAAGAGTTTCCAAGCCTGTAAATGATCTCAGAAACTCAGAAGATTCACCTCCATTGCTTATCATACGCCCTCTCTCATTAAACGATAAAGATGGGATCATGTCACCAACAACTGGAACATCATTTGAAGAAACAAGGCTCAATGAGCCAGAGGAATGAACATCTGTATTCAATTGCAGTCCCAGGTTTCTGAGTTCGAAGCTTCCATTCATAATCTCTTGTGAAGAGTTACCACTGCAATTTTCACCATTCATTTGTAAACCACCTTCTCCATACAGCAAACCATGTTCAACACTACAACCTGACCCTCGGTTATGAACTAAAGGTGGCGTATTATGTGCAGCTAAACACTCGATGCTATTGAAGTTCGAACTAGGAAACACTTCATTTGGTTGATCAGGTTCATTATGGACCCAATATGATCTTTCCTTGACATTCACATCTGACCATGATGATGATGAGAAATACTGATCAAGATAATCATCCATTGTTTATATACACGGTCGAATAACTGTTTACAAAGCTCAAACTCTCAAAAACTCCAAATTACTCTTCCTCAAGAACTTCACTTCCTTTTTTTGTTGCTTTGTATTTGGCCTGGACAAGAATATAATGACATATAAACATTAGTTAGTAATGAAGCTATTTGCAAAGAGTATATGGCATATATATAGAAAAATGATAGAATGATTAAAGCTAATTCTAATCAAACAAAGCCCCAACCGCTCAAATTCACAGAAAAAAGAAAAACATCATATGCAGACATGATATCTCTTCATATGCAATTATGCAGGTTCCTTGTTAAACCCATTTTCAGACACCTAACTCCCAAACATGCAATGCAAACTGGGTTCCATAAAAAATAACTTCAAATACAGCCAATTTTCAAGACAAAAACAAACAAGGAAAAGAAAAAAAAATGAGAAAGAAAGATCAAACAACAAGAGACTTACAAAGTAAGTTAGTATCACCTCAAGAGTTGAATGCAGAATTTAGTTTCAATTGTTTGCTTTGCTTGCTTTCTCCCTTAGCAGCTGTATTACAAAAGAAAGAAAAGATGTTTAGCTTTTAACGTAGAAACCGCTCCTTCGTTTTTTCTTTCTTTTTAATTTTAGATCTTAGTATCTTTTTTGTTTTTTTCTAGTGACGTGTGCGATTTTGATTCGTTCACGTGTCCAATAATCTGTTCGTCCTGTTTACTTATAAACTTTAAATACGGTAAAAAGGTATCCTTCCGCTTTTTGAATATGCCGTCACAGTAGCCCACGTTCGCGAGTTATTCCTTTTTCACGAAATTAGCCTTGAAAAGAAGGCAAACTATTTGTTAATCTCAATAGAATAAGTGTATTTTCGTCATTTGGTTCAGGAGGAGTTAGCATCCTTTTCTGAAAATCCGGAGATTTTAACCGCCTTCTATTTTTATTTTTAAAAGTTAAGCTGAGTTGATTGGTTTCTTAAAAGGTTTTTTTTTTTTTTTCTCTTCAAACCTAAAAATACTGTTTAAACTATTATAAAATATATATATACTGTTTAAATTGGTAAATATATTTTAATATAATAAATGCTATTATTATATTATTAAATTAAAATTTTAATTCACCTCCGATCTTACACTCTCTTATAATAAAAAGCACTAAGATATGAAATGTCAGATATTATGATATAATATTCTTTTTTTTTATTTTTTAATAAATAATTGTCTTTACTATTATCTAAGTGTTCGATTAAGTTCGTGTTACGCACAAAGTGATCAATATCGCATAATTTTTCTACTTGAATTTGTTTATATCATTTTTAATTCATCAACATTTAACATGTATAATATTTACCAAAAATTTTGAAAAATATTTAATATATGTAAATATTTACAAATATCAAATGAATGATATTGAATAAATTTCATATATAAAATATTCATGCACAAACCGATGCACAATATTCCGATAAATGTTTTTATTATTTAATGTAAAATTACATTAGTAGTTATCCAATTACGATTTTTTTCTTTTTTGGTTACACAATTTTGAAAAGTTACAAAATAATACCTCAACTATTTAATTTTGTCTTTTTTTTTTTAGTTACCAACTGGCTAACGTTGAAATAGAAACACTAAAAAATCCAAAATAGTTAGGTGATCAAAAAAGAAATTTACTAATAGTTGGGTGACCATATTGTAACTTTTTATAATTAGTGATCTAAAAATAAATTTATTAATAATTGAGTGACTATTTTGTAACTTTTCATAATTAAGTGATAAAAAAAAAATTAAAGTGGTGTGACTACTAATATAGCTTACCCTATTATTTATTATTACCATTTTGGCCAAAAAGTTAAAAATTTTGTTTTTTTTAATATTATTCATGCAATGAGTTAGTATAGATAAAAAATTTAATCAATGCAGAAAAGAATGTTGATTACATTAGTTTATTACTTCAACAATGCACACCGGCCAAAACTATATGGAACCAATTACACTAATTACCGACAATCTAATATCAACTCAATTGTGAAACAACCAAAAATCTATTTATTTTTATAAAATAATAAATATTATTTTAAATAATGACATAATTTTATATAAAAATTAATTTTTTACATAATTTTTTTCATTCACATCATAAATAGATCATAAATTACTAATATTTATATAAACAAACAAAAATATCAATTTATGCTACCTGCGTAAGTCTACTGCAGTGTGGCAGTGCTTGGGTCGACAATCTTTCCAACAAGTGTTGTGATTTTAATGAATTTGGAACTTTACTTTTACGTATAGGAAAATACAATAGTTTAAAGGATAAATTACACCAACAGTCACTTAATTTTGGGGTAATTGACAAAACAGTTACCTAAGTTTTATTTCAGTTACTTAATTTTTAAAAAGTTATAAAACAGTCACTAATTAACAGTTTTCGTTAAGTGTTAACGGAATTACTGATGTAATAAGTCAACCAGCTGACGTGGCAAGTCACGTTGGTGAAGCAGCTCATTTTCTTCTTCTTCTTCTTTCTGTGAGAAACTGCCAGGGCCTTGTCTGCACAAGTTATGCTATCGCTACAACTTAATTGCTCAGTCGACCAGATTTGTTTGAAATTAAAACTGCTACAACTAAGAACTAGAAATGCAAAGCTAAAAAGTTAGTCTTTGTAAAACCTTCCAAGGATTCAAGCTTTATGTGCCTATCTAAAGGTGTAAGATGAGTGATGAACAAAATAATATCCACTACAACTACTAGCAGCACCACCAAATCGTTCAATTCCATCATTAACCGTCTCTCCTCACAAGGGTCCTACAATGAAGTCCTCTTCACCTACATTTCCATGCTCAAATCCGACACACCGCCTGATTCCTACACATTCCCCAGCCTCCTCAAAGCCTGCACCTCTCTAAACCTCTTTTCCCTCGGCCTTTCCATCCACCAACACATTGTGCATCATGGGTTTTCTTCAGATTCTTACACCGCATCTTCTTTGATTAATTTTTATGCGAAATTCGATCGCACCACGAATGCTCGCAAGGTTTTCGATAAAACGCCCAATAGAGATGTTGTTCCCTGGACTGCCATTATTGGCTGCTATTGTCGTGCTGGCGATCTGGACAATGCTTTTTCTATGTATAATGAAATGCGATGCAATGGGGTTGAGCCTAGTCCGGTTACTTTCTTAAGCTTACTCTCTGGAGCATTGAACTTTGCCTACGTACAAGCTTTACATGGCTGTGCGGTTTTATATGGCTTTGAATCGGATATAACTTTGGGGAATTCGTTATTAAATGCATATATCAAATGTGGGAGTATTAGGGAAGCAAGAGGTTTGTTTGAAGTTATGGAACAGAGAGATAAAATTTCATGGAATTCTTTGATTTCAGGTTATGCTCAGTTGGGGAATGTTGAAGAAATTTTGCAACTTTTATATAGAATGAAGGTAGAAAGTATGGACCCTGATCAGCAAACTTTTGGTTCTTTGCTTACTGCTGTGGCAGCACAGAGTAAGCTTGATATAGGTAGGAAGGTGCATGGACAAATTTTAAGAGGTGGGTTAGATTTAGATGCGCATGTTCAAACAGCACTTATAGTTATGTATTTAAGCTGTGGGAATAGCAATGCTGCATATCAGATTTTTGAAGAGGTATCTGAAAAAGATGTGGTTTTATGGACAGCAATGATCTCTGGGCTAGTGCAAAATACTTGTGCAGACAAGGCCCTGGCAGTTTTCTGTGATATGTTAAAGTCAAGAGTAGTTCCATCCGCTGCGACCATAACTAGTGCTCTTGCTGCTTGTGCAGACAAAGCCCTGGCAGTTTCTCACAGAAAGAAGAAGAAGAAGAAGAAAATGAGCTGCTTCACCAACGTGACTTGTCCGTCAGCTGGTTGACTTGCCACATCAGCAATTCTATTAACACCTAACGAAAACTGTTAATTAGTGATTGTTTTGTAACTTTTCAAAAGTTGAGTGACTGAAATGAAATTTAGGTGACTGTTTTGTCAGTTACCCCAAAGTTGGGTGACTGTTGATGTAATTTACCCTAGTTTAAAATGGTAGATTGCTTTTGCTGCTGCATCAAAGTGTTACGTTTTCTTATAACATATATTAAAAATATATAATAAACAAAAACCATCGTCAGAAATATGATTAGTTTAACAAAGAGAATACTCTGCAGAAGGAAGCATATATATATACGAGGAGTATTAACGTTTACAATTGTAGCAATAATGATGATGATTATCCACTTGGGTTGTTCCACAGTCGTAGCAGAAAGCACCTCCACACCTGGTTTTACATATAATCATCAAAGATCAGCAAAGAACAGAACATGCAGCACAATCGATGAATGTTCAGGGTTGTTAGGTAATTAACCGAGCCTTCAACAATATTAAGGTATTATTTTCGTGTTGAGGTTTTGTCTGAGTCTTGCAAGTCACCGATGAAAAGCTCTTGATAGAGAAAAGAGATGACCCAACATGAAAACAGTACATATTATTATTATTGGACAGACCGGCTGTCGGACGACCATATTTTCAACACTTTCTCCCAAAGAGATCAGCCCCTCAACAAGGTTCTTTTCATGAAAAATGTCAAAGCAATAAAGTATTATAAGCCAAATCTTTTTGAAAATCTTAGGAAAAACACACACACACACATATACATGTGTGTTAATGCCATCAAAATTCCCTCATTCAAACAGTAGCTATCAAACCCAGAATTATATGCCTGTAAAAATGAAAGGGAAAAAAGAAACTGAGAACCAAAGCTAACCTGCATCTCATGAACCTACAGCCCTGGGTTCTCTCAACGACGAATCTACAGTTTGGGCACCTAGCCCACTTCTTTTCTTTAGCAAGCTTCATCAACATAATATCTTCCTTTTCTCTTTCATCTTTATGCAACCTTTGAAATTCCCCACATTCAAGCTCAGCATGCCATGGAACTTTACATTGCGCACAGAAAAGTCTCCTACAATTCGGGCATTCCGATTCCTTCACGGCCTCTCCTCCATCATCGATCAAAAGCATGGAACAATCTTTGTAAGGACAATAAAAACTTTGAAGCCCTAAAACCATGGCCTCGCATAAAGCATCCCCCCACCTATCAAAAACTTCTTTAGGGAGTATATTGCGACAGTACTCAGGTTCTAATAAACCCCCACAGTTTTCAACGGGACAACTTATAGCCGTAATCTTGTCTTGAAGTTTAGACGCCACGTATTTGATCATGCAATCTGTACAGTAAGCGTGAGAACAGCCTTTGATGTTGAACGACTCGTTAGGTTGCTTGGGTTCGATGCAGATTTCGCAGGTAAAAGATGGGTTTTGGTTAGTTTTGCAGTTTGATGACTCTCCTGGTTCAGTAATGGAAAGATGAGAGAAGGGTTTCTTTGTTTTTTCACGTTTTTTACCGAAAACTGTCTTTGGGGGCTGGAAATTAAGTAAGAACAAACCATCATCGTAGTTGTCGAGATCGATGAAGTTAGTATCGGAAGTTATGGTGGAAAGCTTGATGGCAAGTTGAAGGTCCCTTTCTTCACTGTATTGTTCGACAAAGATCGCGTTAGTCTTGGAGTTGCCTTTGCCTTTGATGGGTGTAGAACAAAACGAATCGCTTTCAATGTCAACGATCTCGATATCCTTTGAAAACCCTGCTCTGCTTCGCTTCTTTATTGAGATTTCTTCATCAATGGTAGCCATCAAGAAAATGGTAGGCTTTTCTTGATTTTGAACCCTGTTTTGCTTTAGGGGATTGTTTTTTTTTTTTTTCCGAATGGTTTTCTTAGCTCTGCCTTTTCCTTTAGGTAAATTACATCAACAGTCACCCAGTTTTGGGGTACTTGATAAAACAGTTACGTAGGTTTCATTTCAGTCACTCAACTTTCAAAAAGTTACAAAACAGTCACCAACATTATAAAAAAGTTACAAAACAGTCACTGATTAACAGTTACCGTTAGGGTGTTAACGGAATTACTGACGTGACAAGTTAACCAGCTGATGGGTGCTTGGTTTGGGGCAGGTTTAGGGGAAAAAATTGAAGGGTTATGCTTAATATTTTAGGGTTAGAAATAGATTAAGATTAAGGGAATTTGGGGGGAAAAAAAAGGGAAATCGATTTGGACAGCCATTTGCACCGGTAACCTTTAGCTTACATGTTTGCATGGCTACTGAGCTTCTTGAGATAGTTTACGATAGTCTATGGTTTTGCATAGTTTGTAGCGTTCGGTGTCCTTCATGTTTGGATGAACCTGTAAAGGGGAGCAAAAAATGGTTTTAAGACCCTGCAAATGAAATTTATGAAATGCCTAAAGATAACTTAGCTATGGAACTACTTAATGCTTTCATGTGAGAGCCTCACCTTGAGGAAAACATCGACGGCTCAGATAATCCATCGCTAACTACGTGAGCATGGTGCGAAGTAATTCTGTGAGTGCTATAAATTTCAGTGGCGACAAGTTTGTGTCTAGTGCAACTTCAACAAGGTAAGTGTCTAGTAACTTGGATACTTTGAGGATTGAACTTTGTTTGGGAGACCTTGGGTTGTCAAAATCATATGCCATATCATTTTCATCTCTCAAAGGATCTTCCTCATCCTCTTCCTCATCCTCATCCAAGTTCAAAAATATGGAGAAGATTCTTAGAATTGACTCTGTATCATACATGGTTGTATGACTATTTCTGTATGAATTAGCTGGTATTAGGATGTCTTCAAGAATTGCTTGGTCTAGTTGCGGATCGATTCGCCTCTCCAAATCAGTTTGCAAGAAGTGGATGCGGATGAGGCTATTGCGCTTTCATGAAACCGGAGAGAAATGCCATGGGAACTGGGCTCTTCCTTGATTGAGTTGGCGATAAGTTAACCATGGCTTCAACGACTACCATTTGTTTCCTTTGCGCTCCAAATCGAACATGCTTCCCTTTACCAAGTGAGGGTCCTGACGTACCAATCCTTGAAGAGAATCATGGGTGTAATTCATCAAAACTTTGCTGATCATATCCTGGCTTAGACCCTTGGACTTCATCGCTAATATAACTCGTTGGAAGAAACGAGGTTAAGAATCGCGAGACTTTCCCCACCAATCGATGGCGTTTACGATGCCACATTCGACATAGTTGGTTAACTTGGTTGGGTTTCCACAATAGCACACCTAATCACTTGGGCATCTCAATTTTTTCTCTTCTCCTTCTTCTTCTTCTTCTTCTTCTTCTCCTCCTCTTATTCTTCTTCTTCTTCTTCTTTTTTCTCTAACCTTAAAATGCTGTTGGTAGGGCTGTTCAAGTGAGAGTAATCGGCCAGCTGGACGGTTTTTTGACACCAACGACGCCGTCACCTGCCATGTCACTTTGCCGTGACGCCTGTGACGGAAAA
This sequence comes from Gossypium sturtianum, assembly GCA_025698515.1. NCBI lineage: Eukaryota > Viridiplantae > Streptophyta > Magnoliopsida > Malvales > Malvaceae > Gossypium > Gossypium sturtianum. The sequence continues at coordinate 169,955,461 of CM046955.1, forward strand.
TAGCAAAAAGAACTATTTTGTAACTTTTCAAAAGTTGAGTGACTGAAATGAAACCTAAGTGACTGTTTTGTCAGGTACCCAAAGTTGGGTGACTGTTGGTGTAATTTACCCTTTCCTTTATTGGTGTTTTCACATTCACGAATGCGACATACTCGACTTGAGATACTACCTCCTTGATTACGTCGTTATTTTCGACAAATTATAAAATATTACGAATTTATGAAGATTGGCTTCTGTTAAGTAAAGATATAAATAGCATGGAAACTCTTCGATCACCAAATAGGCTGAATTGGTATAGTCTGTGGGGTTGGTCATTGTAAAGTAGTCTTATTGAATACACAAAATTAATAACACTATATTTTTCAAATTTACTAAAATCTAGGAGGATTAATTAATTAATTAAAGTATTTCAATTTATTTAAATGTAATACCTAATCAGATAACACTTTCTAATATGACTTTATCTTAAGAATCAGCTAAATTAATAATTAATTTTTAAATGCAACTAAGGTTTGTTTCAAATTCAATAAAAAATATGAATAACGCAGCTCTAATAAAAATATTGCTTTCATATTATTTTTGATATGTATATAATCTTTTTGCAAGGACTAAGAATAGAAATATTTACATAGTAACTGAATGGTTTGTTTGACAACTGTAGATACATATTTGACCCAATGCCTACTCGTCCACCAAATAACAATCCATCATCCACATGCATATAAACTATAAACCATACAGTCACAAATCATCCAGGGCAAGAAATGCACCATGCACTCAAGCTGTTGCTTGTTTCACAAGCTGCTTCGCCAAATAGTGCCGGAACTAAAAGCGTAGGCTGGAGTAGAGGTTATGTAGTGCAGCATACAAGGGCTCAGCAGCTTTTGGTCTGTCCACGGTCCCCAGTAATATGTCGGCAGTGGTGAGATACGGATCGCCATAGAACCGTAGGTTGGTATCCATTCTTGTTGCAACAATGTTCCCTTCCAATGACACACCAACAAACGCCCCTGCAAAATTTGCAACAAAACGGATTTGTCAAATCCACTAACTAGGCAAAAGAAGGGTATATTTACATTGCAGGATGGAATACCTTTGCTACAACTATAACTGTAGCACATGCCGGACCCACTATCCCCGGCTCGAAGATCTGCTTCCAGCACTCTCCCCACAGGTCCTGCAGCAGCACTGCAGCCAGCACCTAGAGAAAAATGCATTCGACTACAAAACGTCTTCACGGCTTTTGAATCATGAAGCACAATTATGAAATCCATGAGCTCGCCTCCGATCTATGAAACACATAAAAATAACACTTAGTTGATAGATTATGCATGTAATACTTGTGCAACCTGGAAGGCAATTGACCCTTAGCTGCCTGGCCTAGACATGAATATTCGGCTAGGGCAGGTATATTTTTCTTGATTAAAAGTTTACCTGAGCACCCCATCCTAAACCAACAGAGCACAAAGCTGATGGGGCAGACCATGTTCCATCTGACCTTCGAGCAATAACAAGACCAGTCCCAAGTTTATATGCAACAAGAACTCCAGCTTTAACAACAGTTAAAATAGCTAAGCCTTTGGCTCCTCTCAAGACAGCCCATGGTATAGATCTCTCTGGATTCAACCTAGCAACCTGTCCAATTCAACAAATGTTAGTAGAAGCTTCTCACAGTGTCAAAACATACTCTTCGTGTAAATCCAACATATAAAAGATTAGTTTAACTACGGCATGTCTTCTGGTAGATGATTACTGGTGCAAAACCATCTATGTGAACGCTTAATTTAGTTGGGAAGTGTGATTACAACATCAATTAAAGTTTTGGACATATAAATCTACCATCGTTTATGAACTATGAAATGTAGGATCTTACCTGGCAATAGCTTCTCAACGTATTGGATGCTTTGTAGATCTCATGTTCCATGGACAAACCAACTGGTAAGTTCAACCAACCACGTGTACAGGTCCAATCCATGACATCATGTTTTGCTACTTGGACAGCATTGCTAATGGTATTGATAAGAACACCCTGCAACGGATCAAGCCTATCATAGCAAGAATCACACACCCTCTGGGGATTTCTTTCCCTAAATTTAACAGGTAGCAAGCACCTTCCCTTAGAACATGCTCTGCAGAAAATCCCTCCACAAAACCGGCAATGATGTCTGCCACGTGTAAGTGCAGTAAATGGAGCACTACACTGCATGCAAACTGAAGTAGAACTATCCGGAATCCACTCCGGAGGCTCAGCTTCTAAAACCTCTTTATATGCGTTATAATCTATCCCACTTGACTCCAGAAGCGGCGGAGCACTTGGTATATAAACAGAGGAGTGCAAATATGTATCTCCATTCTTTTCAGACCCCAGAAATGATACATTAGAACTTTGGCATTGCTGATCCACAGAAGCACCAGGGGAGCCTTTATTACGCCCAGTTACGATTGCAACTAACCCACTCAACACATTCTTCAAGTTCACCTCAGGATACAAGCCATTTTGCATTGACTTAGAGACATCATCACCAGAATCGTATTCTCCATCAATAAAATCATCGGACTCAGCCCGAAACTGATAGAGGTAATCGTTTTTCATCGACTTTGAGCCTAATGGGACAATACTTTTGTCTTGTGGCACAGTCCAAACAGCATCCCTATAATCATCATCGAATTGAAAGGCGTTTTTATTTCCCTTTTCTAGCTTTGAAAGGTATGAAAATGAAACGCCACCCTCAAAGCTTGCCATGCAACCAAACCACCAAGAGGCAGATTCCAAAGTTCAAGAAGCAATTTCACAGCAATTCAAAGATTGATACCCGACTTAGCCGCCTATTAAAAACCCTAAACAACAAATAATTGCAAGTTTTTGGCAAATTAAGTCACGAAAAAAAATCTAATGATAAAAAAACACTTTCCTTTCCTTTCCTATGCATAAATCAAAGGGAGCTTTTTTCAGGAAAAAATCAAACTAAAACAAGAATTCCTCGAATTAGGGTTTAAAGATGTTGATTTTTCCAGCCTGATATATTGTTTTGGATTCGGAAATTGAAAATAGAAATTGGGATAAAATTCGTACCTTTTTCGTATCAGACTATCAGTATATGGTGATCAGATATCCAACTCCTTGTTTCGAAGTCTTTAACTTTTAATCTTTAATATTAAATTATATGAACAAGAACAATAATAAGAAGAAGAAGAGCGGGTTTTATCGTGTCGTATCTTGCTTATGGTGGAAGTCGTTCGAGGATAGAGAGAAAGAAACAAACGCCCTCTACACGAAATCTCAGGGAATAAACTCAAATAAAATAAAAGGGAAATATGATAAAATTACTCTATGGGCTGGCACTTGCGAGATTGGTCAGCTTAGATTCTAAAATTCTAGCCCATATATTAGTTTTGGGCCTTAGAGTACCAATTAGTTACTTATATCAAGCTGTGGGCTGCTTAGAGCTAGGGATTGTACTCTAGCACAAATTCCTACTCCCTAAATTAGGTCTAGGCCGATTAGTGTGAGGTTGGTGGTAGGAATTCGGTTGGTTGGGTGAATTCAAGTTTTAAAATTTTTAGATTATTTTTGTTTAAATTAATTTTGAGTTTAGATTATTTTAATTTTAAATCTTTTTAACCATTTTGGATATGAATTAGTGTTTGGATTTGAGACTTAATTTTAGGATTGAGTCATCAAGTTCGAATCATTTTAAGTTTTTTGTTTGAATCATCTCGATTCTAAATTATTTCAAGTTTGATTTGTAGGAGATTCATTGTGTTTTGGTTCGAATCAATTCATGTTTTTAAATTTTTGAATCATTTCAGTTCAAATCAATTTTGGGTTTAGATTATTTTAAGTTTGGATAAATTTTACTTTTGATTTTTGATTATTAAATCAGATGTTAATTCTCTTTCAGAACCTGAACTCTTTATATCCTAACACATTATTTAAAATTAATTTGCTTTCTATTTTTAACAATGAACTTGGTCATTATTCGAATCCCACTTAGTGAATAAAAATAAAAATAAAAATGATTGCGATTGAACTCTAACTAAACTCTAAATCTATTCTGTTAACTTCTAATGAGACGTAAATTTCATATTGAACTTCCATCTCTTAATCTTATTTTATGTAAGAAGCACAAATGAAATGATACAAAAGCATCCTGCCTATAGTTGGCAAAGCAAAAAAAAAGCCTCAGAACACTATAATAACGACTTTAGTTGGCATTTCATTGCTCTAAAAAAGATTTTTCCACGAATTTTGCACTCTTTGCCAATGACCTACCTTCATACAAATTAACACATCAGCTCTAAGAAATAGTAGCTTTTCTTTACCTTTCTGGTGAAGGAACTGGAACTTTTTAACCTGATATCCTAAGTTTCTTTCCAGGCTGTACATCATCGCTATGACTTCCACCTTCACCACCACCTGATTCTTTCTCCATCTTCTTTCTAGCCAGTATTTTGTTAATCTTGTGTAGCTCGTTGTTGAGCTTCTGGTCCTTGTTTTGCTTCCTTGTCTTCCTTCCATCTTGCATCTTCACACCAAACTGGAATGCAGCCTTTGGCATTGCTTCCTTCTGCTCATTGTACGTTGCCCATTCCTCTTCTGTTTCAAAGTCCCATCTATGAAGACGACCCTTAGCCTGTTACATTTTAGTAGACCAGTCTAAGCATCACCATTACCCAAATAAATGAGGAACAGCTTTTAGTTTAAGGTGGAAAAATAGGCTTACTCGTCCTCCCATATCCATTTTGGACAAGTCATCTTCATCATCGCTGTCAACAATCTCACGGTTGTACTCCTGATAACCAGGATAACATTCAGAGTAACTCTCAGATATGAAATTAGGATCCTTCTCACGAGCATCCTTCTCCCTCAATTGTTGAAGCCTTTGGTCATCCCGCTTGAACACAGATCCCAATCCTCGGTCCTTCTCTTCTTGAGTCATATATCGTGGATCTTGTGGAATGTTTGATCCAGCTTGTACCTCATAACCTTGCATGTTAGCCTGTAGGTATTGCTCAGGATAAGCCAATTGTTCAGCATATTGGTAATCCTGCCACTCTCCTTGGTACCCACCAGCCAAGGCCTGTGTTTGGAGGCCATCGTAACCATTCTGAAACCAACCAGACAGAAAAGTGAATAATGAATAATTTGTATACAAGAACTTAATTTTAATAAAAATTCAAGTAGCTAAAAATGAATTAGAAGAGTAATTTTAAGTAGTTAATCTCCAAACAAGTCTATATAATTCATTTTATACCTTTTGCACAGCACGTTTCTCCTGCATTTGAAAAAAGAATAACAAAATGTAGAAACAACTTACCAGTTCCTGCCATTCCTGAGGAGCAGCAGAGGGCGACACTGGGCCGTAAGAAGGTTCAGGAAAGAATGAAACTCTTTCTTTATGTCGAGGTGACTCTTCCATATCCTCTGAAAGAGGGCTTGGTACTGCATCTTTCTCAGGACTATTATAGTTAACGCCTTCCCCCACAAATATATCATCCTCTTCTGCTCTAGCAATAGTCGGGCCTTGCTTCTCCCTCGAATCAAAATGATTTTTCCTTGGAGGGGGGGGAGGCGGGGGCAAAATTTCCTTCTCAGTTCTACTGTTAGACACTCCATCATTAGGCTTTGATGACTTTTCCTCTTCATAGTATTCATTACCAAGAGATGAAATCTTCCCTATAATGAGAAAAATAAAAAGATATATATTAAAAAGCATAACAATAAGCACAGATAAAAATAATATGAAACACATACAGTTGTTGATCCAACATTAACCCATATTGAAAAGTTAGGCTTCAAATTACAATAGAAAACTAAATATAGCAAACACCTTTGGCATCCCTTTCCTTCTTTTTCTTCTTGAGAACCTTCCCAGATGACCCGAGGCGAAGATATGACAGAATTTTAGCAATTCGATCAAGCACAGAACCATCAACATTGACAGTAACCATTTCCTGCACAAGAAGTCTTATCAAAAGCTGAAACACTATCTAGCATCAAAATAAAAGTTGTCCAAAGAAATTATGGAGATACAGACATCAGGCACTGGACAGTCAGCTTTACTCCTGTGCAAGGTGGTTGGAATGTCATTAGAATAGCCACCCTCCTGAAATAAAGAAGGGAAATTCAGTCAGGAAATAGAAATTATAGTATTAAAATTGAGAACCATCAACAATGCTCTACAGGCAGTCATGCCTAAAAACTTGGCACAATTATTCAATTATAATCTCAAATACTTGTAAAGTAACTTCAAAGAAATTATATAAAAAGAATGTTTTTCCTTCAAATTTGAATATGCATTGAAGTTTTATTTAGCAAGTGAACGACCTAAGAACCACAACAGCCAGTGTGTTACGCGGTAAGGAAAATGCTTCACTGGCAGTCATGCCTTCCCAGGAAAAGAATTTCCAACATATAATAGCATGCGGGTATGTTTGCAAACATGTAACAATTACAGCAGAGTGCTCAAAGTTCATGAAAGGATAAGTACCGATAGTATCCCTCTTTAAATAATACAAACAGAATAGAATGGAAATGTCTAAGATTCTCACCTTATTAAAAATAAACGCCATTCGACCAGGTAGAAACATTTCATTTGTCTTCATAACAGTTTGAGGTTTAACTATCCACTGATACACTGACTGAAAAAAAAAAAGGAGAGACATCAACACGAACAGCATCCTAAACCGACGGCATCTTTTTTTTTTTGTAAACTGTATTGGAAAAATTATTCCACAACTCAAGATGAATTTATTGCACCTTTGCAGTGGCTGTTCGAAATGATAATTGCTGGTCTTCTTTTGATTTTCTGTTGGAACAAAAAACATTTGCTTATAAAACAATTACAAGATTATTAATTGCGCAATTTAAAGATAACTTGGAAATTACTGAAACTTCAATATGATTATAGCCCATCACCTAATATAAACAAACATTGTACTTTATTACCTCCACTTTCCATCGGTTTCTTCCCCGGCTTCAGGCTTCTTATCAATCTCACTCCTAACTTTGTTAAGCAAAGCATAATCCAACCCCTTGACCAAATGAGTGTGTTCCACATCACCTGAATGTTGGAGATACCGTCAAGATTTAAAAAAAAAAAAAAAAACCATAACAGAAAAGGCAGCTAAAGTGCTAAACAGAAGCGGCAAGTTCCCCCGAAACGCCAAAAATAAAAAACAAATTGCACGCATCAATCAAGTCATTAAAATTTCCAAAGTCTAAGACTGAAAAGCCTACCTCCAAGGTACTTGCTCTTCTCAATGGATATCTTGTGAGCATCAGCTGACCTAGACACATTCATTAAAAAAAAAAAACCAATTAAATGATTAATAGAAGCAGAGCATCTTAAAAAACCTAAAGTGGAAAACAAAAATGCATCAAATTAGGGAGTTAAGAAAAAAGGGTAGAAGCTCACCGAAGATCGACGGTTCCAGGAGGAGCAACAGCATGAAAAGAACCTAATTCAGTTGGCTCATAATCTGGATTTTGATCCTCTCTTCGCTCCTTAGCTCTGTCTCTGTACTTTGGTTGCTCTGGTTCTTCCGCTTTCTCCTCTCTGCACAATTAATGTCATAAATCTATTAAATAATGAAATTGAAGGGAAGATTTCGCATTAAATATCCATTTTTACGAGGATTAGAGAAAATGAAGCTTTGAATAAGAAAGCAAGGGATACTTACTTGCGACGAGCGATTTTTTCCTTGTAGTATTTCTTCGAGGAAGTCATTGACAAATATTTTGTAATTTGTTACAGAAAGTTAAGGATTCGACGCTAGTGAATAGACGAATATAAGAGTTTAGGGTTTTGATCTTTTTAATTTGTAATTTTCTCTCTAGTTAGGGTTTAGATTGCGAATGAAGGTGAGACTAATGAACGAATAAAGATTGGAATTTGGATAGAGCCGAGAGGACGAAGGATATTTAATTACAGAAATGCCCCCCCTTTATTGGATACTTGTTGGATTCCAAATTTTGATTTTGAGCCTTTGGGCTTTGGATCGGTTCGTCGAAACTTGAAAGCCGCCACCTGTTTAATGTTCGCTGCAGGCAAACGCAGCGTTTTGCACTCTTTATTTCTTGTTACGAATTTATCTTTAGACAAATATATCTCATGGACTTTTTTTAATTTACTAAGCATTAAAATTTTCTAATGACTGATAAAATTATCAAATTTTATATTTATATAAATATTCTTTTTTCTCAAGAGATCTTTTAAGAGAATAAGGTTATTTGAGAACCTTGGTGTGGCTCTTTCCTTTATTTTGTTACTCCTTTTTTTAATTTGATTTGAGACTTTCCTTTTCGTGCGTTGATCTTTCTCTTTTGCCAATCATGATTTATGAGCCAAACCCAAATCACTTTTGGTGCATATCTGATCCTTTATTTCATTATTAAAACAGGTCATGCCCTTCTTGGCTTGTACGAGATCCTTGTTTTTTTTTGCTTGAAAGTTCAATTGATGCCAACAAATTATATAATTAATACATTATTTATTAAGCGCAAAAAAAAAAATCAAAATGATTGAATTTCTAACCAATACTTAATGGTAAATCAACTTCTAGTTCCACTTCTCAAAGAAATTCTCTGGCTGTTTCAAGAAAGAAAAATCCATGAACTCAGAAAGGTAAAAGCATAATAACAATTAAGAAGAACGCGCATTAAATAAATATATTCTGAAATTCTGATGAGTGAAAAAAATAGAAATAAAAAGGAACCGATTCAAAGCTAATCTTTGAGGTAGCTTGACAAGTCTATCCTAAAATAGCTTGTTCTCAGTTATATATATATCCAAGACAAAAAAAAAAAAACAAAGAGAATGGTCGCAATGTCAACGAAACCACGGCACAAATAACTCCAAAAAAGTGTTCATCCCAGCTAGAGGCTTAACCAAGAATGGGGAAAATACGGGTGATGTGCTCCAATGGAACACTATCAGCAGCGCTTTTCTTCAGCTCAGGATGGTTAAATTCGTTTCGAGGTAGGACTATTAGTTGACCCCTGCCATGACCCTTCTCAAGAATCCAACCGCTGTTGGCCGCTTGGTGTTCAAGGAATTTGTCCAAGGATAGACCTTCGATGTTAATAGCCTGTCCCACACCCAAAACCAATGCATAAGTTTGACATATCACACGTATAACTACAGATAGGGAAAGATTCGATAGTCTGAACTCACAACTACAAATGCATATAACATACCTCAGCAAGTACAGATCTTGGAATCTTTTGGTAAGTCAGGGAGAGGACATGAATGGCGTACGTCTGGATTGCTTGCTCAAAACCTGCATTCAATCCTCTAGTGAGAGCCACACACAAAAAAAAAAAAAGAAAAAAAGAAAGTGGATGCATTGTTCATCGATTCAAACAAAAAATTCATCTCATCACAGTTTATTACCCGGCACAGCCTCGACTATATGACGATTTTTAGCTGCTTCATCCCAGAACTGACGAAATCTTCCTGTCTACAAATGCAGTAGGTAAAGTACAATCATCAATCCCATCACTGTTCACAAATTACTGAACAAAGAAAATGCGTACCTCCAGATAGTGAGAAAGAACAATCAGTGTCTTGAACTGTTCCTCCATTTGCTGATAACAAATACAAAGTGTTACTTAAAATAGCAAAAAACTTGATGTCGAGCATAATATTTTTCCGGTAATGGTAGAATGATGACAAAGGAAGAACTTTAGACTTTACAACAATCATGCCTTCCACAAATGTGTGTCTTACCCAAATGGTTCAGAAAGTGCATGCATGGGCAATACACATGACATTAACTACTTATCTTGGCCTACTTCAAATAGCAATAAGCAGGATTTGGATGGTTCTACGGGAGATAGGCAGAAACTTTCAAGTTTAACAAAGTACAAATATCAATTACAGGTTTGTCATTCACATGTAGGGTATTGAAAAAGAGTTTAAACGATCAACAAAACTTGACTTAGACCAAAAGAAAAGACAGACAGCATATGCCAACACCCAGTCAAAAACACACTTGATTGCCGATGTGCAGATCTAGTTCGAATGGAAATCTGAAAAAATATATATACTACAAGAATGATACCACTCGCTCAGGAATTAAAAAGAGACAGAGGCTGAAATCTGGAGCTGGCATTGCCATGAGAGCCTGCAAAAAAGCAGGAAGGAAGAAGGAAAAGGAAGCATTAGGAACAACATATCCTAGCCTACTAACAAGCTGATACATAATTCTAAATAGGTATAAAGAAGAGCTTAAACATGCCTTAACCAAAATGCGTGCAACAATTTGTGTGCTCATACGCTCAGGCTCAAACTACAGGAACAAAGAAAATATCATATTAGTAGCACTAACAACTAGAAAAGTAGTAACTTTTCAAAAAAAAAAAAATGTGAGCAGTAAGCGACTAAAACTGCAAATAGAAAATTAAACCAATTAAAAAAAAAATCACATTCTACAAGAATATAGAGTCTTGGTGTTCTCTAGCTTCCATTCTCTTTTACATACACACAGTGAACCCTAAACAAGACATAAGACGTGTGAATGGCAGTACCTGGTAGAGGCGAAGAAGGCAGAGATTAGCATCCAGGCTATACGTTTGCGATGAAACCTGATAAAGACAAATTTTGTTATCATTTGAGCAACCTCCACTAGATGTGAGTTGCCCTTTTAGGGTTCCAACTCAAAACATGTTTTTTTTTTTTTTTTTTCAAACAAGTATTAACAGACTGAAGGGGTTCACCCACATAAGTTACATTCTAACATCAAAAAAAGTAAAGCATCGCTATGTCAATTTCATGGCTAGAGGACGTAAACAGAAGCTCGAAGATTCTATCAAATTTAAAAAGGACCTCATAACAATTCAATCTAAGATGCTAACAGCTGACCGTAAGAAGCAGTTCGTTATTGAATGCCCGAACTTAAAAAGATTAAAGAAGCAAACAAATTCAGGCCGCCGTAATGGCAGCATCTAACCAAATCAAAGCTGATTCCGACATCATCCAACAAAATATAATAAGACCCAATGTTCAGATTCTCAAATACTTCAAATTAAACACATAAAAGAACCATTTTGTTCTCTTTGTTTTTTTTTTTTTTTAAAAAGGCTAAAAATTTATCCCATATGATGAAAATCAATAAAATCTAATGAGCTCATTAATAGAAAACGAGAGGGACCTGTTCATTAACGTAGTTCTCGAGATCAGGTAAGATGTCGGGATTGTAAGGATTGACGGCTACAAGCTGCTCCACTGTGTATGAAACCTGTTGTTGCTGCATTGGAGTTTCTCTTTCTCTTACCATTTTTCTTGTGTCTTTGTTTCTTTGTCAGACAGTTTAGTTGGCGAAGGAGATGGCTAAGGCTTCGATTAGTTTACAGGTTCAGCGACGGGAAATCCAGAGGCAGGAAGAGAGCGAACGCCGAGGGGTTTAAATTAGGGTAAAGCGAAAGCCTTTATCCCTGCTAGAGGTGTACATGGGCCGGGCGGCTAGGCCCGACCCGAAGGCCCGCCCTAAATGTGGGAGGGTTTTGGACAAAAATATAGGCTCAAAAAATATGCTTGGGCAAAAAAATAAGGCCCGTTTAAAAAATAGGCCAGGCTCGGGAAAGGCATTTTTGGCCTGAGCCCGGCCCGAATTCACTAAAGGAAAAAAAAACTATTTTTTAATATTATTTTCTTATTATTTTTCTCCTTATTTTGCTACCATTTTACTATTATGTTTCTATTATTTTGTTGTTATTGTTTAGATATTATATCAAACTTATTTTATTGTTAATTTTGTTATTATTTTAAAGACATTTGTTAATTTTGTTATTATTTTAGAGGCATTTGCTTGTTAAGTTGCATCTATTTTAGTGTTATTCAAGTCTACATATTTTTTAAAAATTATTTTCAATTTGTTGAAAAATATTTATTTTGATTTTTTTAGTATTTTTGATGTATTATATATATTTAAAAATTATATAAAATAATATAAAAAAATAATACAGTAGTGGGCCGGGCCGGTTTTAACATTTTTATATGGGTTTGGGCTTGGACAAAATTTTAGGCCCATTTTTGGGCCCGCCCCACCCAACCCAATGAACTGGCCTAAAATTTTAGTTGAGCCTCGCCCGGCCCGGCCCATGTACACCTCTAATCCCTGCTGCAGCTTGGCACTTTAGCAACGAAATAGGTTAAAGTACTCTTATACCCCCTTCTATTATTTCTTATCCTATAGCCAAAATAAAAGGAAGTTTTATATAAACCATATCATAAGAATTTTTAAGCTCTAATAAGAGAGAGTTTTTCTAATATTAAGATCTTGCCGTTGCATATTTTATTTTCTCGAACACCAATCACACGAAATTTTAATGCTAATTTAGTTTTTTTTTTTTATAAAACTCAAGGATAAGCTATGGTCTAAATAGATTAGTCACAACATTAAAACACAAGTTTGTATCAATAGGAAAAAAAAATCTATACCGAATCAGTAGAAATTTTATGCATGACTTAATTTAGGATTTTTTTTTCTTTTTTCTTTTTTAGAGCAAAGAATCAATGTGAATAAACATGTTTTTTTTTTTATAGCATGCTTCCTTTATTTTTAAAAATTTAATATCTATTTCTATTTATAATCTCAAATCCGTAAATCATAAAATAAATGTACTTAAGTACATTTAAACCTATATTTTTATTTTCGTAATAATAATAACAATGCTAACTGAACTAACGTCAACTTCTTTAATTTTCAAACGCTATAAGTATGTGGTTATCGAATTATAAACTCAATATATTACCTTATTTGACTTATTTAATTTGAATGTAAAATAAGATATGCTAATTCTATTATTCATATTAATTCTTAGATCAGACAATTGAAATCTAAAAATTTCCTTAAAATTTTAATTAACTCCGGTTTAGTTCTCTTTCCAATACAAGGGAACATTACAAAGCAATCGAATAATGACATAGATCAAAGCTCTACAATTTTAATCGGCAATTATCCACTGTGATTCTTACAACCAATAAATAAATTGGCTGTGCAAGAAACATAGCTTGAGCACCTCCTTCCAAAACACAAATGGTCTCTTGTCTGCTGTTCCAATTTGCATGTCGAACATAAAAGCATCAGTTTTTGAGGGTAGATTGTTTAAAATGACCATTCAGGCAAGAATGAATGCTTAGGCACATAGAAAGAACCCCAAATTACCTTACTCCATCTCACTTTCTCTGATCTTGGCCTAATCTCCTTCCATACATTGCTTACCCTATACTTTTGCCCTTGAATAAGCCAACCTCCAAGTTGGAATATCTAAAATATTATATTATATTATAATAAATTTAAATATATACATAATATATTTATTTGATATATAAAAATGTCATTAACAAAATTATCTCAAGATTTACATAAGCAAAAAACTGGTCTTGAGATTACTAGCTATATATCGAAAGCTTGATACTATAGAAAATATTAATACGAACACATCAGTTAGTCACTACTGGGCATATATTCAATGTAGATTGTAGGATAAGTAAAATGACAGGCCCAGCATCTGCCTTTCTCATTTATAGCTTTGCCACCCCATTCTTTTTCAGCTCCCGAATGTTCTCTCCTCACCTTGCATTTTCTTCACATTGATTCAACCCAGTTTATTCGTGGTTTCCCAGCCTCGTGTAAAAAAAAAAGGAGTTTGGGCGGACTCAAATTCCATCTGGGCTTTTTCATTATCAAAAGCTCAAAGCCTCAAACTATGGATTAATTCATCTAAACACGTTCTTCATAAATAAACCTCAAATCTCAATCCAAAAATTCACCTTCCAACCTTACTTCAAATTTTATTTCTACGTGATTATTATATACAAGATATAATTTGAGGGGTTTCAAATGAGATTATTAAGACTCAAAATTCGATATTTGCCTATTAATGAATATCGAACCAACTCAGCTAATCCTGGGTTTTTTTTTTAAATATTTGAATGGAAAATGTTTCGTCACAAGGAGAACAAAATTATGTATGAAATGGAAAAAAAAAAATTAAGATATTTTTGAGATAAGCATTGTCGTCTACAGCAAATATGGATAAAGAGTCATATTGTCTCATATTATGAAGAAATTCCTACGTCAAATTTTTGGGTCACCCTTTGCCTACAATTTTGGAGCAAATGTTTTTTTTCCTATCAGAAATTGAAAGTCATAACCCATCAATGTTTTTTTTTTTTTTTTTTAGAAAAGAAAAGTCGAAAACAAAGAATCTCGAAATAATTAAACTGAAGAGAAAATAAAACAAAAAAGCATAGTCTAAGACGTAACTAGAAGAACCAGTCCCAAACTTGGGGACCCAAGTCAGTGGGTTGTTGAGCCCCCACTTAACCATGCAAAAACAAACACACAAACAAGATTTAGGCTCACGCTACAATATTATTCAACCGGTCATACTAAAGAATCCGAATCTATGAGTGTATAACGGTTTCAAATCGACCCCAAAAGAAAAACCCATTTTATTTACACCCATCAATATCCACCAACATATAGTAAAAGTTGAAATGTTAGATATTTTTGAAGAAATAGCCGGCACCTCATCCGATTTGATTTTAAACCCAATATGAAGACAACAACAAGCCAACAATTAGTAAGTTCACCAATCCAACTCCCAACAGCAAAAAAAAAAAAAAAAAAGCACAATTAAATGGGAGTCTCATGTTGGTGACGCTTGGAGTGTAAGAAAAGTCATTTAACCAATGACAAACCTAAATTTAACAAAAGATGCCCACTCTTAATCATTTCATATCTCTGCCTCTCAAACTATATATATATATATATATATAAACAGCCCACCCACCATGATTTCTTTTTTCTTCTAATCTTATATGATCATTGGTCCTGACTTTTATATCATACAATCATAAAAGGGTTAAGTAATAATGAATGAATGTCAATGACCCAACATATCTTTCATGAGCCAAAATACAAATATATTTACTTGGTGAAAAATAAGTTGATTGTCTATTTTTCTTATTTCTTTTTTGTGTTTATAATAAACTAAATATAAATTTATATGTTATTGAAGAGTATGATGATAGCACTTCATCAAAAAAAAAAAAAAAACCATTTAAAATTATCTTTGAAAACAACTTTTAAAAATAATTACTCATATACATATTTGATGATGAATTGAAGACCATCTTTTCATGCGTTGAAAGCACGCAAAAACCTATATGCTTTGACCTGAAAACAAATGAAAAAGTAATTTGTTTTTTGTTCTGTTTGCTTTATTTATTTGTAATTAGATTCAATATGTATTCTGATACCTGAGGAAAAGGGTTTCTGGAACGCCCTTTTCGTTTTCTTCTATCGTCTTCCATAAGTATGAAACTAGCAATGCCCAATCCCTATTCCAATATTTAGTTCAGTCCATTGTCATCAGAGTTTGAGAGCAAACCAACCGGGCTGTCAGCGTCTACACATTTCAATTCCCTACATGTTTAAAATGTTAACACATAAATACACATATTAAACCAAAATAAATTACCCTTAATAAATAACGACAACGACATGCCATGTAAATTTTTAAAATTTTTGGGGTTAATATACTTTTAGCAATTATTCTTATATTGGGATTTAAATTTTTTTGTCTATATTAATCTATGATATTTCTTTAAAAAAGAGTTCATGATCCAATGTGGGAACAATTACAATGTTTAGAGATTGATTTGGACATTAAAAAAGTTCAACTCTCGATGTAAGAATAACTGCGTAGTGTAAATCTCGATATAAGAACAATTATTAAATTTAAGGACTAATTTAAAAAAAAATTAAACTTCAATGTGAGAACACCTATTAAATTCAGGCAAAAAATACGTTAACCCAAACTATTTAATAGACTATATCACCACCAACTATGGAGCCTTAGGAATGACAAGGCTGATCTTGTGAATCTTTCTATTAAAATTGTTGGCCATTGAGTAGTGGTGGAGTCAGGAGTTAGTAGGAGCCCTTGATCTCTTTAAAATAAATTTTTTTAGATTTCTTTATAATTTATAAAAATTTAAAATAGTAATGATAAAATTAAAATCTAACCCTTCAAAAATAATAAAAAATTAATCTAAAAATAATAAAATTTTTATTTTTAATATCATAAAAATATACAATTTATTTCCGATTCTCAAAAAATTTAACTTCACCCATAGATTATTTTACTCACCACGTGAAAAGAAAAGAAAAAAAAAAAGCAGCCATATTGAAAATTACTTTTCAACGACAATGATATTGTAAATTCAGTCATGGTCTACATCACGGTGATGAGTTTGAGATATTTTTGAGGATTCCTCATTTGGTAACAATGTTAATTCTCATTCACTTTGTAACAATCGTCAGTTTCAACATTTAGGCAAATTGCAAATTACAGCCCCAACTTAAGAGTAGATCTGTGAGGTTTTTTTATTTAATTATTGCTATTTGTAAAGGGTTTTTAACAATGTTGACCGTATTAAAAATTTAAATATAAAAGGCTACAATATATTTTAAAGTTTTAAATATAAGAATAATGATAAATTTAGTTCTTAAAGTTTACTTCTTTTATTATTTTAGTCTTATTTTTTTATCACTTTGACTCTAAACGTTTTATATTTAGTTAAATTACATTTTTGAGATGGAGACATTAACGGGAGTGTTGAAATTTTAACAACACTTACACAACAATCTATGTAAACTTCGTAAAATTTTAACACATTTAAGAAAAACTATCCATGTCAACATATAAATATATGTTGATTATCTGATAAGTCGTCATATCAATGCTATTAAAATTTTAATAATTCAAATAATTTTTTATTTAAAATAAAATAAATTGACTGAAATTTAAAAGTTAAAAGGCAAAAATGATAAAAAATTAAAATAATAAAAATAGATAAATATTAAAGGCTGATGTTTCTACCTAAAACATATTTATAATATTCATATGGTAGGTAAAATTACCCATTGTAACTTGAAATTAGAGCTGTTAGGTAGATCACCAAATTCCCCAATCAACTGCAAAATAGTTGGCCAAGGACTTATCCATATTGGATTTAGGTTGAGGGTCCTACAAAACAATTTACTAAATTTTTTTTTTGGACTGTCAGTAAGGTATTAAAAAAAATATAATCTTTTTCCATTGGTAAAAGGCTTGCATGGTGATTGGTGTGCTAGGCTGGTTCCTACCCAAAGGCGAAAACTTGTGGTGGTGGTACTGAGATGTTGTACTCTTAATTAAAAATAATTTTCCTTTTACCTTTTTATTTAATTTACCCTAAAGAAATTGATTTTTTTTTTAACTCCAATCAATGATGAAAATTTCCAATGGTGGGTGCATCTCCATTAATTATGGATTTAAAGAAATTATCTATACAACTATATATAAATTCCCAATAGATACCTGTTCATTTTTTTATATGAAAATATTATGTGTAGTCTAATGGTCAAATTTTTATTTTGATCACTATATTTTGCTTAAAGTTGATATTATTTAATTATATACTTTAATTTTAATATATTTTGATATCTTTTAACTTTTATAATGTCATTAGTTTAAATATTTTATTCTAGTTAAATTAATAATGTGAATTTTTAAAATTTATTAGAAACATTAAAATTCTCTATTAAATTCAGGTTTGTTATATTGTTATTTTTTTATTATATGGATACCAACACATAAGAATTCTGATAATGTTAAAAATGAACCTGAATTTTTAAATTCAAAAAGTAGAGAGACTAAATTCCTAAAAATAAAAATATGAAAATTAAATTTCAAATATATAAAGAGTCTAAAAATTTTGAGTACATTGTAACATTTAAAATTTTACATTATAATTTAGTGAAAAAATAAATAATTAACCCAACACAAAGTGCGGGTCAACCATACTAATTAATAATTTAAATTTGATTCTATCCTCCTTTCCAAAAAGGGTGTTTTTTTCTTTCTAATAATGTGTATAAATAATTATTGGCATTTGGCAATAGGCATTAATGCGTGAATTCCGATGTATTTTGCGAGTTCAAAGAAATTATGTTATTAGTAAAGACTTTTTTTTTCCAGGTAAAGATTGTGTTGATGATATTTGTTAAAATTAATTAAATATTTAAATACAACATTTGGTAATTAATATGTTGATAATTTTATTTAAATATATCGTACTCGTGTAAAAAATAAAACAAAAAATTTAACTCCCAAATAATACAATTTAATAAGTAACAAAAATGTGAATATTTATTTAATAATTAATATGTGAATATTTAATAAGTTGGCCAATAAAAATCTAAGTTTTATGGGTGTTGTACGGCAAAACCTATATTTATATACTAATTCAGACAAAATTAGCTAAATATGTCAATCATAAAGAACAAATATGGCGACCAACTTGTTGAGTCATTTTTGTTTCATTACATCCGATTAATTCATATACTTAATTTTTACCTAAATATCTCAACCACGACTCACTTCAGTGATTCTAAGCACCACGTTACAATTATAAGCGACACGTTAATGCAACCAAATTATATTGTAAATGCTCCGCCTTCTATTTGTATTCATCGTCCTACTCTAAACTTAAATATACAATAAAATTATAATAATTACTTCAACTAACCATATTGCCGAGATATTAAAAGTATACCCTTTGTTTTAAAGCTTTAAAAGATACTTATAAATCCGTATAAATGGGTGTGAGATCGAAATGTCTCGTTTATTTTTATATTGATTTTTAAAGTATTTTATCAATGTTGATGTGGTGTTTTTCATTTTTTTTTTACTGGAATAAAAATAATTTAATTAAATGAAAATAGAAAAATAATAATAATTTTACATTAAATGTTATTATTATTATTATTTACCGACCTTCATCTCCGATTTACTGCAATATCATCTCGCCAACCCAAGCATTAATTGCATGTTTTGACGTGTAATAATTAGTGTTCCTTTCGTTGCCGAAGCTAGTGCCGGTGCATGTCATACAAACGATACTTCCTATGACGTTCAGTTCCACCATAGCTCTTGCAGCCTGCTTCAAACAAGCAGCCATGCCGCTGACATTGATGGTGAAAAGGCGGTCAAACGCGGCAAAGTCTAGTTCAAGGACGGTTTGAACCGAGTTGCTAACTATCCCACAGTTATCGAACATGATGTCAAGCCGCCCATGGTTTTGGACCGTCCACTGGACAAAACTATTCACTTGTTATTCATTGGGAACATCATAGCAGTTGCATGTATGAGCACTTATGGGAGCATATGGATTCGAATAGTTTTTGGCCTAATTCATCTTGGATATCAGCGATCACGATCATATGGACACCATGGACGGTGGTTTCTCCACTGCCGACTGCTCCGCCGGTGTTTATGGCTATTTTCCTTTATAGCTTGTTGTACATTGTAGAGAGAGAGAGAACGTAGAGAGAATAAAATATTTTTTTATATTCAACAATTAAATTTAGTTTTAATAATTACTTTTCTTTAAAAGAAAAAATCATGTAAAACCTAACTGTTGATATAGATAAAAGTAAACACATAGCCTTGTTTTAAATGTCAAACCATTACAAAAAATAATTCGAAGTATCAAATTAAAAAGAAATTACACTTGAGCTCACTAAATTGTTAATAAGCTTACGCTTTGGTCACTCAATTTTAAAAAGTTATAAAATAATAACTGAATTATTCAAAAGTTTTCATTCAAGCCACTGAACTATTCTAAAATTTTTATTTAAATGACTAGACTATTAAGTTTTTTTTTTAAGTCAAGCTAGCAAGCTTCAAGTGACGGTTTGATGATCAGTACGATGGATCAAATATTCATCGATGAGTAGAAAAATATACCTTAGATTCAAGTCGATCTGATGGTCAGTATCAGATATCGGAGAAGAAAGTTGTTTGAATTTTAGTTCGTAAATTAGTGACGCACAAAGTTATTTTATAAATAAAAACTGAACTGTAAAAAAGAAGATGAATGAAAGCTTTCAATTGATATAAACGATCCGAACAAAGAAGACCATATAATACAAATTTTAAGAATCCAATAATTTAAATGAAAAAAATTAAATAATTAAGTGATAAAAATATAAATTTACTATTAATTTAATAACCTTAAATATAATTTACCTAAAAATTCAGTGTATTAAGCTTTGTTTTAACATCTAGCTAACAAACTTAAATATGGAGTCCAAATGCTCCAATGGTTTAACGGTGGGAGTTATCTCTCGGTCTGAGTGTACGGCTCAGCTTAAAGCTTAATTGCAAACCGACAATATTGGCAGCTATTCTGCGTCAATTTTTATCGTCTCCCCGTTCCTTAACTCCCAAGGCCATTTTAACTACGTACGGTCTTATAATCTTATACAATAAATGGCTCAAAGGAATTTATTGCTGTCTCCTTGTCTCCCCTCCACGTGACCCGCATTTCACCTAATTTCCTTTCCATCTCTATTTTTCCCGTCTCAACATCATCCAAATTCCTCCTCCATTTTATTTCATGCTTAAAATATATACGAAACCAGTTCATTCCATAGGTTTTATTTTTCTAGTTCAATATTTCATCTTACAATAAAATCATTTTTAATGTTATAAAGTCTAAAATCAACATAGCTAAACAATTTATTTACTAATATTAACCACATATATGAAGTCAACATTAAGTCATAAGCCACATGAGGTGGGGGGTCGAAAATTAAATATCAGATGACCCCAAAACCACAACACCTACCCAAGACATTATTTTCTCTCTTTTTCAAATTCCCAATTACCCCCTCAAAATAATAAGATAAGTTTGTTTATAAACCTTGGACGATTAAATTAAATAGTATATTTATTATAATAATTAAAATTGTTTATGCTTATGAAATTATTTATTTTCGCAGTGGTACTTTTAAGAAATTGTCGGTGCACTGAACGCCACGTCGGACATCGATGAAATCTTCGGCTAATCCGGTTTTATAGTTCGCTGTTTTGCACTTTCATTCGACGGGACCCCACCACTTGCCAGCTAGACTTGTTTCTGACGGAACTAAACTCAGTATGGTTACTCATTTCCAAGACCTACCAATCATATCTAGCCACCTTGCTAACCGAGGATCTTTGGTTTTGTTTTCGTTTTGCAAATGGGCCTTCCGACAATCGTGACCCCACCCTATGCCGTAACTGGCGCCCCGTGACTTTCACGCTGAGCTGAGAATGCTTAATTTTCTGTTGATTTTTTAAATTTATCCAAAAAGAGGAAAATTTAAAAATTTAAAATATTAAAGAAGTCGAAATGACTAATTCCCCCCTGCAATTGTAAACGATTACGTGGCCGATATATATAATCTTTAGTTACTATTTTAAAAATAAGTTTGAGGAAGAAAAAATAAATAAATAAAGGTTAAAAATAATAATGAATCCAAATGTTATTTCACATTTTTTTATAAAAATTCAAAACGACTTTATAAAATATTTCTTATACAAAACTACACTCAACCAAAAAACTTATAAATAGACGAATTTAATTAAGCAATGCCTTGCTTTTAAGTTATCACGTTATAATTGATGATTTTTTTTCTTATAAAAATTAAGACTAAATTCAAAGTTTAAATTTTTTTGGTTTGGTGTGATATTTCATTTGAGAGCAATGTAATTAAAATAATTTTAACAGTGAATTTTAAAATCTAAAAAGTGAATAGACTAAATTAATAGAAATAAAAGTATAAAAATTAAATTCTGAATTGATGAATAGTACAGGGACTTATTTCAAATTTTAACCAAAAATCAAATATAGTAATCTTAAATAAGCCATGTGATCTAAAAACGAGGATGAAAATAAGAAAGCGGTATTGTGAAAGTAATAACAAAACCAGGGGTGGTGAGGTAAGGACGGCGGAGGCGGAATTGAATTTATTTATTTATTAGGGTTTAGAGTAGACAGGGTTGTTCTATAAATATTTCAACATGTTTGCTAAAGAAGGAAAAATGAAATATTAATTAGAAATAATGTGAAGTGAAGATTAATATGAATCTAAATGATTTAAATGTTAACTCTTAAAATGTGATGTTAATCAAGACTAATAATTCCAATAAAAGCCTTTTGTGCGTTTGGTTAATATGAAGTAATCTTAAATTAATTATAAATTAAAATATGTGACATGAAAATAGAATTTTACATCATCCTTTTTATCTACAAATATTATATCTTTAAAAGTATCTTTTTTTAGTTTTTATATTACTACAAATTAAGTTTGATTCACCACATTTTATGGTAAATATACAATGAGTTGATAAAAATGTAACTTTATAAATAAACTCAACTCAACTAAAAGTAAAATTGATTCTCTATGGATTTTGTACATACAGAAGGCTCCTATAGGGCCCATTCCTCTTCCCTATTTCTTTTAATCTTTTTTAACTTCGGGACGGATGATTAAGCTCCAGAATTATTTTATTATTTAACATAATTATTAAATTTCATTTCAAATAACAATTTTTCAATATAAAAATTTAAAAAAATAAAAAAAAAATATTAAAAGGTTAAAAATCATTAGAATGGTTAATATATACTTTTTAAAATTTAATTAGATGTTGACGTGTTATTAATGTGGTAATCCACGTGTATATTATATCAATAAAGTTCATTAATATTAATTTTTCTATTTATATATAAAATTAAAAAAGATGAAAAATTAAATAAAGAATTAAAATGAATTAAGGGACCAAAAAACCATTATGCGTTTTGTAGAAGGGGGCATATGCTTAAGAAGATCCTTTTACAGTTGTGGGGCGTTTAGTTTGGTGAGAAAAACGATGTTAATTGATGAGTTAGGAGTGTATAGTACTATTTGTTAGATCACATTCAAGACTTTAAACCCAAAAATTTAAAATAAAGAAAATCACATCCAGAAGTAAGAAAAAAACACAAATTTTGAGTAATTTTACTCTAAATTTAATTTTATTGGTTAGTCTGCATAAACAGAAAACAAAAAGAAAGTCCTGGCTGTGATGATCACAAGCACCTGCCTTTGACCCCACTTAAAATTTCTGCAGTTCCTAACTTGGGTACCTACAGTTTTTATTTCATTATTTTTTAAAAATTATAAAAATTATAAAAATAATATTAATAAAACAAATTGGATAATATTTTTGTTTATTTATTTCCAAACATTGTAATTAAATTTACCCTTTTAAAGGACAAATTGTACGTACGGTTCAGAGTTGGATTTAATTAATCTAATACCTACTTTTTTACCATTATGGTAATGTATAAATTTACTTAACCCCCAAGAAGTAATCACACCAATTCAAGAGTTGCGATATATATTCCATAAAAGGAAATTTTGCTCTTTAATTGCTGCTTAATTAATTTACAACACTGTCTTTCCTTTTATTTATGTTTTTGGCCAACTAGCGGGTTCTTTTCTTACCAGTCCCTTGATTCTCACCTTTTTTTTTTTTTTTGCAACGACAGACACATTTGACTTTTCTTTACAAACGTTAAGATTAATGTCGGAAATTACCACTCATCCTAGAAAATTCTGTCGGTTTATCGAACTCCTCAGATTCTCAAAACTTTTTTTTTTTAATTAAAAAGGTTTTTAAGTTTTAACCGCAGTTACTTTTTTCTATTTTAATTAATAAATCAATAATAAGTTGATATGTTTTTTACCATAATTTATCGGCTTTTCCTTCTATAAATTCCCATCTCAACTCCAGCTTCTTCCATTGTATTCTCCATTGCGTTAAACCCCTCCATTCATTATTTACGTTAAGGTGCTCTTTTGTTTCTCTCTTCTTTTCTTTTTTTTTCCTTCTTTTCTTTAGTTTAGTGTAGTTTTAGTGTTTGATCCTCTGTTCTTTTTTTAGCTTTAGTTCATTGATCTATAGCTAAACTTTGAACCTTTTTTCTGATGAAGAAATTCACTTCATTCCCATGTTGCTCTTCTTATTTGTCCTTCTGGGGTTCTGTTTTTCTGCCCATTTTGCTACCCGAATTTCTATAGTGAAAGAACTAAAACTCTGTCAAAATTAAAACCATGCTTTCTTGTTGAACAGGGGCGTTTCTCTGCCCAAATTTCTGTAGAAAAAACAGTGCCATATGATCCACTTAGAATCCTGGTTTTGAGGATTTTTTCCCTCGAACTGCATTAAGATATCATTTTCTCTTTTTTACTTAAATGACTAAATTTACTAGAATAAAGGACTGGATCTCATAATATTCTGTTTCAAAACTTAGTTAAACAAGAAACAGTGTTTGATTAAAGATTAAAGATATTCCATGTGGTTGGTGGATTTGGGAAAATTTTGAAGCCTTGTCGAATTATGTTGGTTTTGATCATTTGGATAATCTCTCCATCCTTCCTTTGTTCACACTTACTCTGTTTTTAAGCTCTGTTTTTTTTTTCCTTTTTACAGTTCAAAGAAATGGCTGATCGTGTGATCACTCGCGTCCACAGTCTCCGTGAGCGTTTGGATGAGACCCTTCTTGCTCACAGGAACGAGATTTTGGCCTTGCTCTCAAGGTAATTTGAATCTGATCCATCAATGACTGTTGCCCTGCATGGTGTTTTTCTTTTGAGATGTTTACATTTTGTTTATAAAATTGTTGGTTTTTTATTGTAGGATCGAGGGCAAAGGAAAAGGAATTCTGCAACACCATCAAATTATTCAAGAGTTTGAAGCTATCCCTGAAGAGAACAGAAAGAAGCTCGCTGATGGTGCATTTTTTGAAGTATTGAAGGCTAGTCAGGTATAAGGAAAACCCATTTTCTCCATTTCTTTTTTCATTATTTTGGGGGATTACAAGGTGTTGATTTTAGGGTGATTTTTGTGGTTATAGGAAGCGATCGTGTTGCCTCCATGGGTTGCACTTGCTGTTCGTCCAAGGCCTGGTGTTTGGGAGTACATTAGAGTGAATGTTCACGCCCTTGTTGTTGAGGAACTCACTGTTGCTGAGTATCTCCACTTCAAGGAAGAGCTTGTTGATGGAAGGTAACTATATGATCAGTTTGTATATGTATATTTGAGTTCATCTGATCTGTTGGTTGGTTTTTAACAATGTTTCTTTGCATTGTTTGTAGTTCAAATGGAAACTTTGTTTTGGAATTGGATTTTGAGCCCTTCAACTCATCATTCCCCCGCCCAACTCTTTCAAAATCCATTGGTAATGGTGTGGAGTTCCTAAATCGTCACCTTTCGGCAAAATTGTTCCATGACAAGGAGAGCATGCACCCTTTGCTCGAATTCCTCAGAGTCCATTGCCACAAGGGCAAGGTATGCCTCATTTGCTTATTTTATTGCAAAAAAAATCTGTCAGAATTTGTCAGTGGATAGACCAGACAGATTTCTTGCATGCTGATACTAAGATTTACTAGATTCATAGTACTGTCTTTTTTTTTTTTCTGGATTTAAAATGCTGAGTTGTTCTTTTTGCAGAACATGATGTTGAATGACAGAATTCAGAACTTGAATGCTCTTCAACATGTTTTGAGGAAAGCAGAGGAGTATCTTGGTACCCTACCTCCTGAGACACCATGTGCCGAATTCGAACACCGGTTCCAGGAAATCGGTTTGGAAAGAGGTTGGGGTGACACCGCAGAACGCGTGCTCGAGATGATCCAACTCCTTTTGGATCTTCTTGAGGCACCTGATCCTTGCACCCTTGAGAAGTTCCTTGGGAGAATCCCCATGGTGTTCAATGTTGTGATTCTCACTCCCCACGGATACTTCGCTCAAGACAATGTTTTGGGGTATCCCGACACCGGTGGCCAGGTTGTTTACATCTTGGATCAAGTCCGAGCTTTGGAGAATGAGATGCTCCTCCGTATAAAACAACAAGGACTCAACATCACCCCTCGAATCCTCATTGTGAGACTGCTAGTAGTTTTAATCCTTCCTTTCGGCTTTTTACTATTTTGTATGCTTATATCTCTGTTTCCTCTTTCAGATTACTAGACTTCTTCCTGATGCTGTCGGAACAACATGCGGTCAACGACTTGAGAAAGTATACGGAACAGAGCATTCGGATATTCTTCGAGTACCCTTCAGAACAGAAAAGGGAATTGTTCGTAAATGGATCTCAAGATTTGAAGTCTGGCCATACTTGGAAACCTACACAGAGGTGAAACTTATGAGCCATTGATTCATTTTGTATGATGGTAGATCACATTAGTTTTATTTACGAGTAAATATGTTTGTTTCATAGGATGTTGCTCATGAAATCTCCAAAGAGTTGCAAGGCAAGCCAGATCTGATCATCGGAAACTACAGCGATGGCAATATCGTCGCCTCCTTGCTCGCACAT
Source organism: Gossypium sturtianum (assembly GCA_025698515.1). Taxonomy (NCBI): domain Eukaryota; kingdom Viridiplantae; phylum Streptophyta; class Magnoliopsida; order Malvales; family Malvaceae; genus Gossypium; species Gossypium sturtianum. The sequence goes on from CM046955.1 coordinate 169,981,710, forward strand.
AAATTGGGTGTCACACAGGTTTGTTAGAAACTAATTTGCCGGATCTTGTATCTTCTCGTATATTCGTCGGGTCGGGTTACAGTACAATGACTTGGTTTTTCACCCTTGTGTAGTGCACCATCGCCCATGCTTTGGAGAAGACAAAATATCCAGATTCAGATATCTATTGGAAGAAGCTTGAAGACAAATACCATTTCTCTTGCCAATTTACAGCTGATCTTTTTGCAATGAACCATACAGATTTCATCATCACCAGTACTTTCCAGGAAATTGCAGGAAGGTAATAAATAGATGATTTAATTCTCAGTACTTGAGATATTTTATTAATGCTCGGCGGATAATGAAGATCATTAACATTAATAAAATTCTCAAATGGTTTTCAGCAAGGACACTGTTGGTCAATACGAGAGCCACACTGCTTTCACTCTTCCTGGTCTTTACCGTGTTGTACATGGTATCGATGTGTTTGATCCCAAATTCAACATTGTTTCCCCTGGTGCTGATATGGAGATATACTTCCCTTACACCGAAGAGAAGCGGAGGTTGAAGCATTTCCATCCTGAGATCGAAGACCTTCTTTACAGCAAAGTTGAGAATGAAGAACACTTGTAAGTGCAAGCTTTTTTATATGTTTCAGCAAAATCCGATTGTGGGAACATATCCCGTCTGAACTAATGATTTGTCCCTGATTTTCCTACAGATGTGTGCTCAATGACCGCAACAAGCCAATTCTGTTCACAATGGCAAGGCTTGATCGTGTCAAGAACTTATCCGGACTCGTCGAGTGGTACGGCAAGAACGCAAAGTTGCGTGAGTTGGCTAACCTCGTAGTTGTAGGTGGTGATAGGAGAAAGGAATCTAAAGATTTGGAAGAGAAGGCCGAAATGAAGAAAATGTTTGAGCTGATCGAGAAGTACAACTTGAATGGCCAATTCAGATGGATATCATCTCAAATGAACAGAATACGAAATGGTGAACTTTACCGATACATTTGCGACACGAAAGGTGCCTTTGTACAGCCTGCATTGTATGAAGCCTTTGGATTGACAGTTGTGGAGGCAATGACTTGCGGTTTGCCAACATTCGCAACCTGCAACGGTGGACCAGCCGAGATTATTGTCCATGGGAAATCTGGTTTCAACATTGATCCTTACCATGGTGATCAAGCTGCTGACATACTCGTCGATTTCTTTGAAAAGTGTAAGAAAGATCCATCTCACTGGGATGAGATCTCCCAAGGAGGCTTGAAACGTATAGAGGAGAAGTAAGCTCTCACACACACAAAATAAAGAAAAAAACCATTTTCCAATTGGGTTTATATTGTTTAGTATTTGTTGTAACGATTATAAATTGTCTGAATCAGGTATACATGGAAGATTTACTCGGAGAGACTATTGACCCTGACCGGAGTGTATGGATTCTGGAAGCATGTTTCCAACCTCGAACGCCGTGAGAGTCGTCGTTACCTTGAGATGTTTTATGCTCTTAAGTACCGTAAGCTGGTAATTCACATTGTCACATCCCCATTCTGTATAAATGTCCTTTGTATGGCTTTAATTACATTGTTGGTGATTTGTAAAATGCAGGCTGAATCAGTTCCATTGGCAGAGGAGTAAATTGAAGCTGTTAAATAACATTGGGCCGGTTTTTCTTGGAGAATAATATTCTGTTTTGTAATTTCAATTGGAGAAGCTCTTTTGTATTTCATCTTGTCTTTTCCTTTTCCTTTTTTCGCCGGCATTGTTTGAACATGGGGTTGTGCGCCCGTCAATTCCAGTTAAATATGGTGACTTTTGTTTTTCAAGTTCCTATCTTTTTTATTTTTATTTTTTTAGATGCTTATAGCCATTAGCGAAGCTTTCAGATGTACAAAAAAAAAAAAAAAATGAGTATTTCTAAAAAACGTACATTTGTATCATCACGAGTGAGGTCAGCTTCAATCAAACAGTAATTTAAGTGAACAAGTGGATGGATAAAAGCTTTTACTAATCATTTTGTTTAAAGAAACTGGGGAATCTAAATTTGATTTTTGACTTGTTCTCCTGTGCCTTTGACAATTAGATAACGCAAACCCATAATAATAATTGTCTATTAGCATGGCACATAATATGCTAATGCTGGCTCTCTTTGGGCGGCAGGGATAAAAGCATATTTGTTCTTGCTGCGAGGAAATATTGAAAACTTGCTGTTGCAACATTTTTCATGGCATTTGGCTGGTACTTGTTCATTTACTTGTTCATTGTAAATGGAAATCTTTAAGGCCACCATGGAGTGGGTTTATTTATTTGATATGGCAGGAAAGGAATAACATGATCCATGGTAAAAGTCCAAGGCAATTTCAAAATTTATTTGTTCAGCTAAAAACATTGATTAGAGATGGAATGATTGATAGTAAAATAGTTGTAAATTATCAAAACCACAAAACCAACTAACAATTTTGTTGTCGAGAATAGAGATTAGGAGAGATGACTCTGTAATCAGATTTGATATGTAACAACAGTTTAATTTCTCTATTCATACCAACAGTTTATTTTTTTCTGAAAAATGAAAAATCCAGTTATGAACTTCATGACACACTCAAAGAAATGGGACTACTTCATCTACACGTATTAGATTACTGCTATACCTTTACAAGATTTGACATTTCAAAACTCACTAACTGTACACTGCTATCATAGCCATGCTTCACTTCCTCTCCTCACATGCATTTACAAATATTTACCTAAAATACAAAAACTAGGCAGGCACCATTACACAAAACTATGACCCCAAAATGCAAAGCACTTTGTGGCAAAGGCTGCTGCTGCTGCTATTCTAACCCTACAATTCTTCTTTGAGGTTCTTGTGCTCTAGAGGTTGTCTTGGATATACAATAGTTGCCAACAACAAAGCAAATGCAACACCCACTACTCCACTAAATGGTTGAAAGGGATAAGCTTCAGTTACCCACAGAGGACGGTTGGCCTTATAAATTAGGAACCCACCTGTTTGTAGAACAAAACTTGAAGCCATTATTCCAGTCCGCAACCCAATTGGAACCGAGAGGCTGCCCTCATTTCTTTGCCGAATGCCTGATAGAGCTAGTGATAAAAGCCATAACCCTGGTATCGCCATTAGAGACCTACAATTTCATTAAACCACAGAGTATTGGCGATTGTTAGCATTGACCTTTTCTTTTTCTTTTCAAAAATTAAATTTACAGATCTATTATCTATCTACAATGTAATTACACCAAAAGAATACATCATAATGGAAAAAAAGCGGAAACGAGTTGCAAGAGAGAAAGATAATGTCACCTCTGGAACAAAGAAAATGCAAGTCCTGATATAATAATTCCCCGATGATAGTCAAAATCTGCGGCAATTTCATCAGGTAGCCATGACCTAAAAACCAGTTCTTCAACGAGCACAATGCCAGTTGCAGTAGCAATTCCTCGAACAGCAAACACAAGCAGTTTCCCATAAACTTTGAGCCTAGCCACTAAGTCCAAAGAGGATGGAAGAGGATTTGAAGGCCAAGACCAACTGACACAGCCAAGCAAAGAATTTACAGATTGTATTGACACTACGAGTATGACTCCTCCAATCAAGCCCATGAGAAGACCTTTGATCTGCAAGCAATAATAAAGATATTAACTCACTCTATCCATTACAATAGCAGCTGATCATATCCATTAAAGATAGGATTTCTTCTCAGAATCAAACCCCTAGTCGACCAGGCACAGAAAAGCAACAACCTCGAAGATATAAACCAACATGCATTGTAAGAATCAGAAGCTAACATAAGAGATAGATATCAATAGCCCTCCAACTAGATTTTTCCTTTTTCCCAATGAAAAGTTTAAGCTAGAATCCATACCGTTGATGATGTCAACTCCAGTCCATACTGCTCATGTGGATTTTGATAACCACGTATTCTTTTACCCCATAACATGACAAGAATCATGAGAGCAACGTAAAAGCCAAGAACGGAAACAAGTTCAGCAAACTTGGCGGGAGTTTTTTTGGCCCAGCTCTGCACAAGAACTGGAAGCAATGGAACAATAACTGGTGACCACAAAACATGAACCATGCCGACAAAGCCAAGAATCCTTTGGAAAGAAAAAGCAAGACACGAGGAAAAGTACAACATTAGTACAACAGGAGACATAAATCAGGAATGTCAAACATGTATGGCGTCTTTTAAAAAGTTCTAAAACATTTAGCATAAGCCTCAACAAAATTGATCCAAGTTATTCTTAATTATAAATCGAAATCAAATGCGTAGAAAAAGTTGGGAGGGTTAAAGCAAAGGTGGTTGGGAAGGTTGCCAGCCACTTAATACCTTTGGTATAAGGGGCGTTCAGCCATATGCAGAAATGTGATAAGCCTATCTGTTAGACTCATTGCACCACGTATACCACCCCAAAGCAAAGCAATTTTACCAACTAGCCTCAACACACCGCCCCTTTGTCCCCAATCTGCTAACATAGCAACCAATCTGCTGACAAAGACAAGTGTAAGTAGAGTTCCGAAGAAAACAAAACAAACAGACAACTTCAAATACAACAGAAACATATATCAGGCATATGATAAGACCTTTCTTGATCCAATTCACCATCCTCCTTCATAGGTACAACAGGACCAGCAACTGACAAGGCTTTCTCAGCAAGACTACTGACCATGTTAATTTGGTGTTTGTCAGCTACTGCTCCCTCAGGAATTCCAGGCTCTTTATGTTGATAACCTTTCTCCTTGAAGATCTTGGATGAACTTTCTGCAGTTTCATTTTCTTCAAGTGGATCCTTTGCATTTTATAGAGCAGCAAGAATGAGAACAATACAGTCAGGATAAAAGAGAGGAAGGCACAATCAACATGCATGACATATAACAATTAAAGTTTAAAAGGATGAAATAAAAACCTCTTAAATTGAGTCAGCATTTCTTTGGATGCTCTTGGTACCAGATTGGACAAAGACTAGAATAGGTTTTTACCATTTTGGTGATGTTCCTAAAACTAGTACTAGTTATGGAACCAATCAAGATTCAAAAGGTTCTTTGGGAAAATAATAGATAGAAGCAATTAAATAAAAATAAAATATTAAGCATGATTTCTATGTATTTGTATGTAAAAGGTAACAACAAAATTCAATAGAAGTAAGGAACACCTTGCCGATAATAATATAGTTGAAGACCTTTTTTACTTTAAATGTTGCTTAAACTTATAGCAACAAAACAAGGATACCCCTGACAAACAAGGCTTCTGCAGGTGGTTTTAAAAGCCAACAAAAAACATAGAAAAGCTAGTATAAAAAATTCTAAAGAAATTGACTATTACCTTGTCTGGCAGTGGCGCTAGCAAAGCCGATGCTCCTAAAGCAGCTGTAACAGCACCAACCATGACATCACCCTTGTTTAGGGTTTTCAAACCAGTTTCTACCACTTCTTTGCTACTGGGGCTATGCGAAGTACCATTTTGACTAGTTTCATAAACTGGTGATTGATCAATATCGCTTATACTAGTTTTCCCATGATTCTTTTCCCTAGATACCTGGGTTTCGTCAGCAGGTTTAACTTCACTTATATACTCATCATGAGCCGTAGATAGATCAAAATACTTTCTCAGACCAGCTAAGCTAGATCCTATAATAACACCAACTGGCAGCACTCTCCTTAGATAACTTGTGCTCTGAACAGCAGATGAAATAGCCCTGACAACATTCTCTCCATTAACAGTTCCGACTTTTTCTGAGGAATTGTCAATAACATACTCTTTGCCCTCAAAATCATTAAGCTCCTTATAATCTCCAATGGACAGAGAAACTGCAGTTGCAACTGTTTCAATATCTATAGCAAGTTGAAATTCCATTTCTTCCATGTCAGATGCACTTAGCCTGCGATCAACTTCCACCCTCAAAGAATCCAATATAGTGACTTTTACAAGCTGCATCAATTCCTCTAATCCCTTACCATCCTTTCTAGAATATCCATTTGTATTGTCTATGGTCTCAAACTCTCCAAAAGGGTCGTGCTGTCTTTCAGTATCTAATATCACATATGATGGTTCAATGTAATTTTTTATTTTGCTAACTTCAGCAGCTGGAGCCTCAGGCTCTCTGCTATGAGTTGTAACATCACCAGCAGAATCTCCATTCTCTCCTGGTTGTTCCAAGAGCATCCACTGACCTTCTTCTGGAAAGTAGTCAAACAATAAAGCAGTAGTCGCATCTACATCTAGTGGTTTGGTAGTTTGTTTTGAAAGCAAATATCTCTGGAAGTACTCACTATGAAGAAAGTCCTCATATTGACTTGCATTTATATACGAGGGAGTGCTATTTATGGGTCTATATGAATAATCGGCCACCATTTTACGACCAGCTATATGATCATTGTTTATTGGCAAATCCAAACTATTGCCAACAATTTGTTCCTGAGAATCATCACTACCATTCCCCTCTGATGAAACAGGACTTTGTGGGGACTCCTCCTCCAGCTGTTCACTTGTTGAGTCATCCCCTAAGTCTGAACTATTACCATGATCATTATGAATGGGAGGATCATGCAACCTATCAGAAATCATACTCTGGTTATCTTTACTGCCTTCGGTTTCTCTCAATTTGTTATCATTTTCACTGCCCTCTTTTTTTCCAAATGTATCTTGTGTCTCAGGCACAGAGTTGGTATTATCAGTCCTAAGCTCACGTCCATCATGAGAACCATTTTCTTCTTTTTCCTCCTCAAATTGAGTAATCATATTTTCTAACACACCAAACACACTGTTAACAGCTACTTGGGTGGAATCATCCATCCCTGTCAGAGCATCTAATGCTTGAGAAACATTGAAGGTTGGAGCATTGGAATCAGTGATGGTAGACTTATTTTGATCGGGTGGATGTTGCAGATCTTTTTTCCGATTATCATTCCTTTCACTTTCCTCTGGCTGGGCTTCAGAAGATCCTGATGGTGCCGCATTATTTTCGTCAGTCAAAGAATCCACGACTTTTTCTTCCTTTTGCCGGGGACTATTATTATACTTCATTTCAACTCGATCTACTCCACCATCTGGGTCTGCTTTGGACTCAACAATTTCGTCTGTGCTACCTTCCTTTTCATCTTGGGTAGTCAAATTAACACTAGTTACTGATCCTGGTTCGATTGAGTCAGCATGTAGAGAAGCCTTTTCATTGTTGAGATCATCACTTTCATGAATTTTTCCCGTTTCACTTGCATCCTTCCTGACTGAAGAAGAAATATCACCTTGATCTCCACTTATTGATTGAGATTGACCTACATCATTGGAGCTTTGCATATTGTCCAACGGCCGAGATTCTGATCCCTGTCCAGCAGTAGCTTTCTCTGAGCCAACTTGATTGTTATCAGTCCCATCTGCCAAACTCTCAGTTCTTTTTATCTCATCTGTAGAATGAACATCACTAACACCTTCGTGGACTTTTGATTTAAACCCTGATTGCATCTTGGGAATCCTCTCAATACCTCGTTTTAAGTTTGTGCCTTGAGAATGCAGAATAACAGATACAGCTGCTGTGAGTTTTTCACGAACATCTTCTGGAACAGCATCTTGCAAAGCTTTCATAAGCGTCTCACCTTGATTAACAGCAGCCAGGACCTGTATGTACATAGATTATTTAACACATTAAAGTTTTTGTCCCCAAATTCTTATTTTCACATACCTAAAGTTCATGTCTCCAATTTATTAAAGAACCAAACATGCCACACCATAAAAATAATCAAAAAATGGAATAACATCATATAAGCTGAATTTCCACTGAAATACTTTTAAAAGGAAAACAAATATAGATACAAAAAAAACCAAGAGGAAAAAACATAAAACAAAAAAAGAAAATCAAATATGAAAAGACCCCAAACATTTAAATTACTCGTTCAAGAAATATACTATATATCATAAAACATGTACAGTTGACATATTCCTTTCCAACAAGCACACATGCAGAGGAAGTCCTTTAGCATTAGCTTATCATATTGATTGTTCAAAGATGAATATGTATACACATTTTTAAACCCAGAATGATAATATATGTGAGATAAAAGAAACTGCAATGCTTATAAGCCCTACCTTCTGCTTCTCAGCTTCTTTCAAAGTTCCGGGCATGGTTGCATCAAGCATATTCATAGCTACTTGTGCAGTTTGTAAAACTTGCCCTCTTTCACCATCTTCTAGTTCAGCTTCCTCTTTGGCCAACTCTGCTTCAAGAGGTTTGGACTGTGCTAACATATCATTGTGCACTCTATGCAATCCCTTCTCTTGAAGTTCCATGTCCTTGAGTGAATCTTGTCTGGACTGAAGGTGGATGCTAGGAGCTGTATCACCATCTTCTAACATGCCTCTTCTAGGACCAACGGAATAGCCATTTACAGAATTTAATCTGGAAAGATCCAAAAGCTTCTTAGTGTTTCCACCTTTACCAGTCAACCCACCTTCTGTGAAAGCTAAGCCTTTTGAAGGATTGATGGTGATGTCAACATCTTTTAGAAGAGGATGACGGCCCTTTAGAAGTCCAAGCTCTACCGCAGTAAGCCACTATATAAACCAAATGATACCAATGAAAAAAAATCAATAGCAATATTTATGGAGAAATTTTTTCTGGATTAAAGTCGAAGTTCCAAACCCTCAGATGAGAAGAGAGAAGATGAAAATATTACCTCAATAGTAAGATGATGGCACCATGATACTGTAGCTCTAGATGATGAACAAGAACAGAGGAGCAGGCTGGTAAAAGGATTTTCTGCAATCAAACCACGTGGAATGGAGAATAGTGGAACTGATCCACCATCATTCTGAAAAATAAAAAAAGTTCAAAAGAAATTAGGTTTTCCTTCTAAATTTCCTCCCTTGCAAGGGAGTTAGGTTCTGAACCAGTGTACACACATGCAGAGGACAGAAACAGGATAAGTACAAGCAATTTCAGGGCAAGTTTCCCAATGAGAAGGCAAGATTATATAGCTAGGTTAGGTAGTTAGTTTTTAAAACAAGGTTAGAATGAAATTTGGGAGTTTACCACCGCCTTCAAGGAACTCTAGCTCAGCTCAGTGACTAGGGTTTAATGACACAAAGGAGATATTCAACCATAGCAGTTCTTATGCATGTGTTGCTTCGAACACAGATATACATACGTGTATAGCATGAAAGGAACAGTTTTCATACAAAATAAAGTTGTTTGGCTCTAATTACATCAGAAGAAAGAAAATTATTTGCTCAACATTTACCATTAAAGCAGGAAATTTTAATAATATCCATTTTCAGTAATTACACAAGAGTGTTTTTTTTCAAGTTGTAAAAGGTACCTGTATGTAAAGAACTGGAATCTTAACTTTGCCAACTAAGCTTCGCGAACTACATTTTGAGTAAAAGTCTTCTATGGCCTCAAAACCGTAAGAGACCATCGATATTGCCTTATCAAAGTCACGAACAGATTTGGCTGATAGAGCCTTTTCCACATCAAACCCTTTTGCTCGGCCTAGAAATAGTTCCTAGATCATTCATGGGTCAAATTAATTAGTATTGAATGATCAATGGATAATGAAGCATGCATAAACACTGAAGTGATTTTGAGTGAAAAGCTGGAATTTTTGAAGCAATCACCAACCTTATTAGATCGTAGAATATCTACAAGTCCACCAGTGAGTTTTTCATTTAAAGCAATGTGATAAGGAGTCAATCTTGTGGCCTCCTCCAAGTCAAAAGGATTATCTATGCAAGTCGCAGCTGTCAGAGGTGTTTTCTCACCAGCTTCTGCCAAGTATTTCGTCAACATGTTTGCGCCATATCCCCAGCCAACACCCATCAATGTGTTCCATGGTCTTGCCTTATTAACGAACTGTATAGCAGTTGAGATATCATCACTGTCAGCAGCTGTAAACAACCTACATAAATAAAGTCGTTCAGTAAAAATGGCCTTTCAAGAAACTTCAAGGAAAACCAAAACACCCAGTTTATATAAGATAATTCTTTTGGTCTAGAAGCCTAGCTGATTAACTGATCTCTGCTAAAACATATGATCTTCTCTAAGTAAATACTTCCCACTTACTTCAAGCACATTACAAACATGTTATCAATGCCAATAAACGAAAGAAATAATGAAATAAATGATGAAACCCTTTGGGTTACATGTGCAGTAACGCACAGGAAACTTTTCCATGATTCGGTCAAGCTTTTGTGCCTCACCAGACAATCTAAAACCTTGCAGAAAAGCTTGTATTGCCGTTTGTTCAGCTCTAATTTTATTGATTACTGCTGTTTTCTCCCTAAACCGCATCATAATACTCACTAAACAAATAAATTTCACTTCAGAACTCAATAGCTTACCGAGGAGTGGTGAGTGGCGAGCTGGCGCAACCTCGAGGATTCATAACAACCGGAAAAAACCCACAAAAAACTGCCTCCTTAACAAACGCCTTCACCTTCTCGTCCATACTACCCTCCGCCGTTCCCGGAACCACCAAAACTGTCGTGTCCAATCCATGTTCTTCGCTCAAGTCTAACTTCGCCGGCCAATCAATCGAAATTACACCGCCATCCTCCGTGTTTATACAAAGTCTCTGGTATTCCAACTCATCCGGCTCCTCTCCCCTGTTTCTACTCGCCTGTATCATCCTCCCGCTATTTAGCCTCACGAAATGCCTATCTTCTTTCACCAACCTCTCGTTCACATCCTCCATCAGCTCACTCCCTTCGAACGATATAGAAGGGCATCGAAGGATGACGAATCGATTAAACGGCGTCGGACTGGTGAACAAAATCCACTCTCCAATATCGCAGACATTGTTTTCACCTCCGGAAGCTAAATTCAACCGCGACGATAAATAAAGAGCGACACCGGAAGTTAGACCCAAAACCGGCGTGAGAAGATCGAGCGAAGGAAGGTTCTGGAAAACGTTGTTATCGAAAGAGAAATTGAATTGGCTTTGGAGAGTGGGGTTTGAGCGGAAGAGCTTCAAACGGCGTCGTTTCCTGTAAACGCGAATTTCGCGGATTCGGAAAGGATTTTGAGGGAAGCAAAAGAAGAGGTTGTCGCAGCGGTTTGGCGTAAGACAGAGATTACTGTAACTGGAAGAGAAGCTCATTTATTACTATTTTTTTTCCTTTGGGAAGGGGAGGAGGAGGATGTGGTAGCGGTGGGGAAATGAAAATTGAGATTCGAGAAGCTTGTATTAAAGATAGGACAAAGACCCGGGGGGGGGGGATGATGGCGAAAGAAAGTTCGAAAAAAGAGTGGATGGTGATGGTGATGGCGATGGAGTGGTGGTGAGCGGTGAGCGGTGAGCGGTGAGGGGAGGCTCTACGGTTTTAGCCGCGAAATCAAGAAAACAACATATGGCGCCTGTTTACCGGTGAAGGATGATGGATCCCACATCGGGACTGTGGGTCCCAAAAAGGGCATTCTTTGATAAAAGAACTAAAATGAACCGTTACTAGAAAGTTTCGTAGTCGTCGTGTTCAAATGGTATAATTAATTGAAGCTGGTCTTCATCGGGCAATGGAAATTGGATCCTCTTAACCGCCTTCACTTTTACGAAAAGGCGGAAAGGCTTTCACCTAAATCTAAACGTTAGGCCTACAGAGGCTGACGGTGTTAGCCCATGTGATCTATTCATTTTCACGTTTGTTGTTGGAGGTTGGAATATATGGCCCAAAAGTCCTTTTTGGACTTCACAGAAAAGTCTTTCCCTTCCTGAATTCAACATACAAACACACCGTTTAGAGGGGATTCAGGACACTAATGTTTGGACTACCTAACTCAAACATTTGGATCCTCATTAGTTTTAAGCATTGGACACAAATTGCTGATGCAATTTCACACTTAAACATAATACATGATCTCCGACTTCTCTAGCTGGTCGTGATGATGTTATTTCAAGCTGGGCAGTTAATGGGAAATTTAGCATCAAGAAGGTTTATAGCAAGCTTACAAATAGCTCGTTAAATATGCAGGAAGCAAAATGGAAGATTGTTTGGTCGTTGAATGTCCCACGTGTTCGTCATTTTATTTGGGTGTGGTGTTTAAGGGACGTCTCTTTACAAATGCGGAAAGGTGTAAGAGAGGATTGTCAAAGGACCCTTCTTGTAAGCTTTGTGGGTATGCTGAAGAATCTTGTATCCATATAATACGAGATTGTCCTAAGGCAAAAGAAGTGTGGCTTCAGCTTATTCCATCGAGAATTTCAGATCAATTTTTCACTTACTCTTTGGAGGATTGGTTATCTACTAACTTGGCAAATAAGTTTGAGGTTACTTTTCAAGATGCAAATTGGTCTTCCTTGTTTGGGATTGTTTGTTGGAAAATTTGAAAACAGAGGAATGTTTGCGTGTTCCAAGATGGCCATTACAACATAATCAATTTGATTGATTCTTTATGGTTGTGGGCTAGGTCCATTAAGCAAAGACAAATAAAATCGAGGAGGAGTTATGGGAATCGAATAAGGAACCAAAGATAGGTCTCTCCACTTGTTGGGTTTTTTAAAATATATATTGATGGTACTCGTAATCTGAAGTTGGGTTATGCATGGTCGGCAGCAGTGGCACTAGATGAGCATGATAATTGGATGTGGGGAATAGAAAGAAGTATTGGGAGATGCAGTGTTCTACAAGCTGAGCTTTGGGCCATCTATGATGGACTCAAATTAGCTTGGGAAGCTAAATGAGCTAATATTATTATTGAGACTGATAGTAAGGGATTCATGAAGAAGTTCGAGGACATTCTAATAGAAATTTGATTGTGCGAATCCAAGAATTATGTAAGCGTGAATGGAGAGAACTCTTTAAATAAGTACCCAGAGAGGTGAACTCGACTGCTGATATTTTAGCTGGTTTGATGAAAGGTTCTCCTATAGGCTCGAGAATATTTCATGTTGCTCCTCCAAAGGTTGCTGATCAATTACGAATAGACAGACGAGTTATGCTACACAACACAGATACTACTGTTAGCTTGTAATTAAAGCTTTTATTTCTTGTTACCAAAAAATATATATATAATACATGATGTTAGATTATAACCAGTGTAAAATATATTTATTAAAAGTTTATACGAAAGTTAAATAAAATCGTATAAACAATATTTTTAAATGATACTTGTATTCCTCCTCAAACCCTTAAATCAAAAGATAAAATGTGCACATTTAAACCTTTGTACCTTTAATTATTGCAACCATAATGATAACAATTGAACTAAATGTTAATTAATAATATTTCATTAATATTTTATTCTATCTATAAATTATATATATACACAATACAATTAATTCATGTAACAAAATTTTAAAGCCCGTTTCAAATTATTATTTTTAATTAATTCCCAAATCTGACTAATTGACAAGTAATCCTAATAAACTTGTTTATCTAATAGAATCCAATGTTCAGAAATATATATAAGAAGACAAAGGCTGTCGTTTAAAATCAGTTAACACTGGTAATTAGTAGCTTGATAATGCTAATCACATGCTACATGTCCTCTATAATCATTCAATCATCATCATTAAGCACATGCACAGATGGATCCCATAGGGTGACTTCCACCTTTCTTTTTCCTTTTTTGGCTCCTTCAAACTTATTTCATTTTTAAATAATTTTTAATCTAAAATTTAAAAAAAAATTTATTCTAATCATCCTTCAAAAAACATGATTACTTTTTATTTCAATCTGATCTCAACATAAGATTCTTTAACTCTCGTCCTTTGTTGACATGCATTTATTAGCAAAGATTTAGGTCTCAATCGAGAATAGACATTTCTCATGTCTTTTAGAGACATTTCACTTCTTCCACGGCACATGTTTTTGACCAACCGAAAATTGAAATATTAGTAGAATAAGTTCAGAAGTGCAAACAGATCCTGTTGATTTTCCCACGTATAGGAGGATCTTGTTTCCCAAGAAACAATCAAAGTTGCATTTCTCATTCATTGATTCTTGACAAATGAATTGGAAATTTGTGTTCCTTTCGATACATCAAAAAACACACAAGTCTTCAATAAATAGATATTGTTGGAATAGGGACAGAAATATATATATATAGAGAGAGATAAACTCCACAGTCCATTCCCTTCTCACCACACAATTTTTTTCCCTATCTTTGCATATTAATTTCTGGTTTAATTTAAAAATGTTAAAAAGGATTTTTTTTTTTCGGTAGAAAAGAATAACATAAAGCAAATACGTCAATCGGCTAAAATTAACTCAGCATCAACACATTATGATCTGCAAGCAATAAGCCTTGCACTAAAATCGAGGATTCTTCAAACAATTGTAAACTTGAATTTTCGGTTATGGCACACTTAGTTATATGATCAGCAATCCATTATGATTTCTCGATATATGATGAATTCTTACTTTTTCGCCTCCTCAAAAACTGGTGTAACAAACGTAGTTTCACCAAAGCGATTCCACCAGGAGTGCACTGCTACAGTTTACTTCTACCTTTCTAAATCCAAAAAGGATTTTACTTTTGAAATTTCTTAAAAGAATATTTCTAATAAAATAACGTAAACCAGGTTTTTCTTTTTACAATAATCGGATCGGTCTTCATAATGCACAGTAATATATTACAAAGTAATTTATAAACAATAACATATTATCTATGAAATCTTAAAAATGTTAATAAACTCGTACGTATTTTCACGGGTTACTAATTTTAAGGTAAGAATCCACATGAGGAGGGTATGGTCGGGTGTGATTGAGGCTCATTTATTAAGTTAGTGGTTCACAATATTTTGGGACATTAATTTGATTCCATGTGTCCCTCACATGCCCTTGTTCATTCGCCGCAAATTGTCTTTATGGAAGGATTTTCTTGATTGAAACCCTAAATTTTGTTATTCCCCTCATTATTAAATATTGTTCCCCGAAACCTCATTTGCTATGTTCATATTCATGTTCTTCCTTTCTCCCATCATTATTCTTAATCATTTTCAGAGTGTATATGCTGATCATTCTTATGGGTTTTGTTTTAAAGAGACATCTGATATTAATAAATTCTTATTAAGTTTTCAATCTTTTCCATTTGCAATCATATTCAAAAGAAAATCTTAACTTTTGTGAAAGGTGCATTCTTAACACCTTAATTCGTCACACTATTTTCTAATCTTTTGTTTTAGTTCCATTAAAATAAATAAAACAAGTTTTTATTGAGAAATGAAATCACATGCCCAAATAATGAAAACAACAACTCTCGCCATGGCCTTTGCATGTGAGGTTGACGAGCAAAAGCTATGAAACCAAGAGATTCATGGCATTTTACGATGTCTATATAAAACTTCTTCCCGGATCCCTGTCTTTGTTATTGACATTTGATTTACATGCACTGTTTATTTAGGTTAAAAAAAAGTTCATACATTCATCTGAATTATTATATTTAATTTAATTTCTTTATTTTTAGAATCATATAATTCAAAAACTCGAAAGAAAATCAAATAAAGAGAAATAAATTTGGATAACATATTTTGATCCGAACAAAATGATATTAGATTATACTAAGCAATGAAAAGAAAATTGTAATAAATATATTTAATGATAAAATGTAGCTTTAGTTACAATATTTTCGGTAATTACTTGAGTTGGGACTTGAAGGATTATTCCAACTAAATAAGCCTTTAAATAATAAAAATATTATGGAGGCGTTTGTACCAAGAGTCGAATAGCATTTGATCTCTTCTACTCAAAAAAAATAAGTAAATTAATCCATGTATATTAGATCAAAGAGCTAACTAATTATTCTATTAAAAACTGATTCATGTATCTTAGAATGTCAGAATGAGGTATATATGGCACACTACATATAACTTTTTGATTATCATATTAATCATGCTAGTTTTTGACAATAGAAACGAATGAAATCAGAAAAAACAATTTCGCTCTTTAATCAAACATATAACTTTTAATTTACTCATTTTCAAATAGCATAAATAATCTAATATCACTCAGGTCGATGATTATTTTATAGGTAGATAGATAATTAAGGAAGAGAGGATTATTAAAGAACGCTCAACGGCAGACGTCAAAGAAGTGCGGCCCATTATCTTCCCACAATTACCGGACCCCACACGTGGGCCCAATAGATCTAGCCGCATATAAGCAATTTACAATTTCACCCTTCTTCAACTCCTTTTATAAATAAACGAGCCTTCTTCCCCTTAGCTACCCAAAGCTCTTTGAAAAATCCATTAAGCCTTCCAAAGAAGAAAAAAAACAAAGACAATGGCGAAAGGCAGCGACAAGCTAACGAAGCTTAAGTCAGTTCTCAAGAAGCTAAACTCATTCAACAACAAGCAAATCCGCCCTACGTCGAGCTCAGTAGCGGCGTCGGCTTCGGATATCGACGAGGATTCATCGTCGGCAAATCTCCACCCTGTCTACGTTGGAAAATCTCGGAGGCGATACCTTATTAGCTCCGACATTATCAAAAGCCCTTTGTTCCGTGAACTCGCGGAATGGTCGTCGGGCGAGAACGACGCCGTCATCAACGTGTCGTGCGAGGTTGTCTTGTTCGAACACTTGCTTTGGATGCTCGAAAATGCTGATCCTCAGGCTGAATCCTTGGAAGAACTAGTGGAGTTTTACGCATGTTGACGGCTAGTGCAGACCAAAAAACGAAACATTTCCCGTCCGGTCATTCCCATGGTACCGGAGTTGTATATTATGTAATGATAATATTGTAGAGCATCGCTGTTCATTCTCATTTTTACTTATGTAACATATATGAGAGATTAATGTTCATTTTTTTTCATAATATTTACAGAAAATGTGTTTTATTTTTATATATGGATTCAATGATTTGAACCGAAAGAGAAAGAGATGTGAATCGCAATCTGTATATGAAACATAGCCAAAAGGAAGAAATCTTTATCTCAAACACATTAATAATGCTTGAAAAGTACAGTACACACAAACTTGGGCCTCCCCATCTTTTATGTTTGGTCTTTTTTTTTTTTTTTATTTACAATGTCTATTAATATGAGGAAACTATTTTACAGTGGATAATATATACTAAATTTTTCTCCATCCGATATAATCTTTTAATTAATAATGGTACTTTCAAAAAAAAAAAATTCAAAACATTGATAAAAAATTGAATATACCCAAATCAAAACCATATTAGTATCCTATGCTTATCTTAAAACTTGATCTCATATTTATATTAATATTTTTTTCAGTAGAAATAAGCATTAAGCAGAAAAAAAAAAATCAAGCGAAAATACTACTAGACTGTAAAATTTCTTCAATAGAAATCGGGTACTCGAAAAGTGTCAAGCCCAATAAATTATAATAAACACATTTTGCCATTAGATAAAAATTACGTTCTGAAAATAAAAATAAAAATAGATATAAAATAATTTAATAAATTTTATTTAACAAAATAAAACTTAAAAATAATTATTCACACATTAATAAAAACCACCACTCCCCCAACTTCAACACGTACCCACATTTTGTATTAAAAAAATCCAAGTACCCACTTGTTTTTTTTTTTTTTTTTGTCAACAATAAGTTTTGTTTTATTAATTTTTCCTTATTGCATTTCTTCCATTTTTTTTTTCTCTTTGAAAGCATTTTTTTCAGGTGTTAATGGCACTTTGACTGATTGTTTAAAATTTTTTCTGTATCATCTATTTTTATCAGTAATTATCAACTTTAAGAAAAACTAATTAGAAAATTTATTTTTTTTCACCCATGTGACATAAAACTAGTATTAGTTAATTCGCTTTAGATCAGATTCTAAATCAAGCGAACAAAACCACAACCACAAAAAAAAAAAAAAAATCCACCCTTTGAATATGGAATTAACAACCTCAATAAATTATCACAGAAATTTCAATTTCTTTTCATGGGACAATAGGATGAACTTGTTTGACATGGAGGAAAACCATGCATGGTTGGCCTTTTACAAAGAATATTACAAATTTGTTAGCAAAGGGGTAAAGTAAAATACATACTCCATAGGAGGAAAAAACCCGACACCGGATAAATAACAACATTACATAAAATTCAATGATATAGAACTTCTGATAGTAGGAAAAAAGTTTAAGACTGTTAATGAAGATAAAGCAATATGAACTTGTCCCATGAGCATATATGTGATATATATGTGTGGAGGTGGGGGGAGAGAGAGAGAGAGAGAGATTGGTAAATAAGTTTAAAAATGGTTTAATAATGCTAAAAACAAATTAGGACATGTTCAGAAACAGGGCTTCCTCCTCCAACATTGTGACTCTTAGGTTGGTTTTGATCCATGTATTTGAGGAGATATTTGAAGGTCTCAATCTCACAAGGGAGAGTAAGGGCACCATTGTGATCATATCCGAATTCTTCCTCAGCTTGTTGGAGCAATATTTTGAAAACTGGGTGGCTAAGGTAGCTGGTGGGGATGATGAACCTTCGAAGCTCAGGCCCTACATACACTGCGAAATATCCTTTTGGAACATCAGGTGCTGGTTCAGGGCTGTAGCATCCATCCTCGTCGGAATCGCAATACATTTTTTCTGTTTGAACTTTGTTGATTGATCGCGACACACCCCCATGGCCATGGTTTCGTTGTGAGTTGTGGGAATTTGATCGGGACCTAAATGTCGCAGTTTGCCATTTTTGAAGCATCCCTTTGAGTCTAACGATCTGCTTGATTCCCGTCGACTTGTTGCCATGATCCATTGTTGACTCTTCGAGGGTGATTGTGAGAAGAAACCAATGATCAACTGAATCAATTCCCTTTTAAAAAGAAAGCAGGGTTTTCATATATATTCATGACGTGAAAATTATGATATAAAAAAACAATTCCCCTAATATCAGATACTGCATGCAAATTTAACCTTTAATTTGCACATAAATTCTTATCTTCCTTGTCAACTCAAACCCAACCCAGATTTTATTAGATAAAAAAAGGAGTAAAAGAAAACCAACAAAAAAAGAGAGAAAGGGTTGTTACCTGAAAATAGGGGGAGGAAAAGCATAGAGCCTAAAGAAGGGAAGCCATTGCGAAGGAGGGAATTCGGAATGGTGAAGCAAAGTTTGTGCAGTGAGAGAAATGGGAAATGATTCCAACATCAAACAGGGATCCCCAAAAAACTATAAATATGTATTGGTTACAGAAATTTTAAAAGTTGTTTTTTTTTAAAAAAAAATTTGAGATTTGATTATTACTAGTAAATTTGTTGTTTCATTGATTTGTCTGGTCCAAATTTTCTTTGGGTTACGCGACTGTGTCGGAGGTAGGTATGAACTGTTTTTAGTTATTAGTAAAATAAACAATAGAATTGAGTTATCTGAAATGAAAATAGATATCGTAATTATAGCGAAATTTGCGATACACCTCATCTTATTATAGTTTTAGAGCAGAATTAGATAGACTTAATAAATAATAAATTCAATTGTTTTTTTATTTTATTTAATATTATATTATATTTTATCAAATAATTTAACTTAAATTCAATCATTAATATTTCAGTTTATCAAATATAACATTAGTCTTAAGTAAATATAGAATTTAATCTTTATATATATATTTTTAGAAATTTAGTTGTTTTACCTTTTAAATTTTAAAATTCAAGTTTAACTCTTAACACTGTTAAAATTATTTTTTTTAAAACCCAAACTTATTACAATATTTTTTTAGTCACATAGCTACCATATGAGTATTTTTTATTTAAAAAAGTCGCATAAAAAATTTAACAAAAAAAACAGTGTTAACAACAATACCTGAATTATGAAATTTGAAAAATAAAGGGACTGTATTCCTAAAAATAAAAGCATAGGGAGTAAATTCTAAATTTGTGAAAACTATATGGATTTGTGACATATTTTAACCTTAAATATATACCCTTCCGCTACTCGGGCACATGTTTGTACCAAATACATTGTTGACCTCTATGTTGACTCCATCTAAAGTAACAACTCAGCAGGCCACCCGCTCCCAACACCTTTGGGTAAGACTGCTTGTTCTTCCTTAGAGGGAATCACCACCCACTCTCAAGTACGAACACTCTCGTAGTGTAAACATCCTCATGATATAATAAGGAGTCCATTTAAGTACAATGACATCGCATTTATAAGGTCCCATGATATACACCCATGAATATCTTTTACACATTTAGTTGGATTAAATGTTTATCAGACTATGTCACATCAATGGATAAGAGGACCTTCCTTGTAAATACCCCGAGGAACGATTAAGAAGGGATCTATTTTTTAGCATCCTAAAATTACTTTGAAGAGTTATCTTCTTGATCAGTTTATCTTTTTGTCCTTGTCCTAGCTCTCGGCCTCTTTAGATGAATCGATCTCCGTTGCACTACCTTGATCTCCTCCTTATCCTCCTTTCTTATTGTAACTCCATATCAACAATACGTTTTTATGAACAATATATTATAAACTAGTGTAAATTGTGACATTTAATATTAGAAGTAAATCTAGGGTTATTAATTATGTGCTGTTGAAGATAGAGGATATTTGTTGAAATGGAGTAACATGTAATGATCTTAAAGAAGAATCATGACTTCAACGTCAGTTATGAACTAAAACTGCTCTTTGAACCCATAAAAGTAATTTTATGAACAAAACTGTGAGATTCAATAAATTGGAGCATGACGTTGCACTTGACTCAAAGAAAAACAATATAGATTTAGGGAATTCTAATTGAGGGAAGAAGAGGGGATGTAGCTCAAATGGTAGAGCGCTCGCTTTGCATGCGAGAGGCACGGGGTTCGATCCCTCGCATCTCCATTTCGTTATTCTTTTCATTTTTTATTTTCTAGCGTGAACTGTAAAGACTCTTCTCTCCATCACAGCGTCGTTTTAGTTTTGCCCCTCGACAAGTGTGGTCTCGATCTCTCTTCTTTCTACCTTACTGTCATCCTCGAATACTCGTCTCTCTTTGCGGCGCATATTATTATCATTATTATTATTCAAAAGGTACGTCCTCGCCGATGGCGGCCCTTTGCCTCGGAACGCTTCAAACCCAGTCGAAGCGCTCCTAGTGAAGTCTAAACCCTACTTCGATTGGACCCAACCCTGGTTTTAATTCCCTCTCTTTCATCTCGTTGCAAAAAGGTATATATATTTCTTCTAAAGTTCACTTCTCAGTTAATTTCTGTCGTTATTTCCGCTTTCTGGAGATTTGAGTTATATCTATATGAATAAGCAGCGTCTTAGCTGAATGCCCAGTTAAGCTTTATTGATTAATTCGCTTCACAAGATAGTACTTTTCGATATGCGATATGCGAGTTAAAAGGTTTTTTTTTTTTTTAAGTTTCTAAGCATATTTAGTTTTCTCCTTTAAACAGGGCGCTCTTTTACTACATCAAATTATGTTAACTTCAAGGCTCTCTAGAGTTGGATTTCGGATTGTCAATGAGCTGTCGAGAGGTTTGCTACTATTTCCAATTTGGGTTTTATTTATTATTGTCAATTTTATGGAAATTGGCATTATTAATATAGAAAAATTTGATACACCCTTGTAGTTTCTAATCTGACCATTTTGCTTTTTAATCAGGGTGGTATGTTTTGTGGGTTATACCAATGCATGATTTATGTAATGATTTTTCATATACTTGACTCCTAATTTCAGTCTTTTTGATAGGTGGATATAGGTGTATGTCAAGAACAAGATTTAGACAAGGGCATTGCAGACAATGCCAGCGATCTCCGGTCAGTGGGTATTATTTTTGTATATTTCAAAATGTTAAAAATATGGTTTGACATGCATATCTAATATATTTTGAGTCACTGAAAGAGCAGCCTAAGACATTGGGTTGTAGTTAACCCTTATATTCGTTGTTATTGACGATGTTGAACTTAATCTAGTGCTTATGACATGCATCTTCCTGTTAGTTATCTTGAATGGTGGAGATAGTTATGTTATTGTTACCCTATATAGTGGACAATCCTATTAAATTTAGGGGAAATGTGTTGATTACACTAGGCAATGAGCTAATGACATGATTATGCCATGTTCTAATTAAGTCGATTCTTCTGTTGACAGTCTTGAAGATGTATTTGTTGTTCATGTCTACGAATGATTATGTTTTTAGATTAGCTATCTGAAAAGAATGTTCCCTTCTCATATCTACAAAAGAAATCCAGGTAGTAATAAGTTGGAGGTGATAATACTTGCCGGAATATATCTGTGGTTGGTATTGGTATAAAAATTGAAGACTGATAGACAAATAGTCCGTATAGCAATTTACAGAATTGGATGAGAAACGGATTTCATTTTTAGCTATTTATCTGTAAAAGGAGGATTTCATTTTCAGCGAATTATTAGTGAACTTTTCCCTTGATCTTTTTCTCTTTTCTTCAATGTTTTTGGACAGGTTGAATTACTACCAGAAACTAGAGCCTTCTTCCAGGGTGCCATATTTCAAAAGCATCATGATTTTTCTACCTTGGGTTCCAACAATACTTCTGGGGGAGGGGATGAACAGAAAGAAACGTAAGTTCTTTATATAAAACTGTATTAGCATGGTGCTTATGACTGTTGGATGAAGTTGTGAATCATTTTCAATGCGAATCTTATTACATTGATGAATTATTTTTAGATTGCATAAATCTTCAACTCTCTTATATATACACACACATGCAAATATAAGAATAGCCAAGCAAACCTATTTTGATTTACTACTTCTTGGAGAGATGATTATGTAACTTCAATCCAGTTTAAGTTAATTCTATGCTAATACTACTTGGGAAAAGCATTTGCTTGTCAAGACTTGATAATATTTAGACATTTTTAAACATACTTTAAAGCGAACTTGAACCTTGGTGGTGGATTAATGCCTCAGCT
Source organism: Gossypium sturtianum (assembly GCA_025698515.1). Lineage (NCBI taxonomy): Eukaryota > Viridiplantae > Streptophyta > Magnoliopsida > Malvales > Malvaceae > Gossypium > Gossypium sturtianum. The sequence continues at coordinate 170,004,487 of CM046955.1, forward strand.
GATAGGGGGTAGGGTGGCATCCAGAGAACCGGAACCCCTCAATGGATGGACTTTTGTCTAAGCATGCATATGTCTTTAATCGGTTGTGGATTTTGTTGCTGCTTTTTCTGGTCTATTGTCTATCTCTGCGCAATCAGTATCTTAAACTTTGAGTTGGTGAGAGATTCAGATCGCAATTCATTCACTGACAACGAAAGCATGGAGTTCGAGAGCCCCTCAACATTGTTCTTTAAACACTTAAATGGTTCTACATGCATTTAATCTGAAACTGATTTTTTTTTTCATTTTTTATTCACATTGGATTATATGATTTGTCAGGATATCTGTCACATTTGTTTCAAAGGATGGAGAAGAAATCCCCATTCGAGTGCCTATTGGAACGTCTATGCTAGAAGCAGCTCATCAAAATGATATAGAGCTCGAAGGCAAGGCTTATGATATATTGTTAATCCATTAATTTTGTAGCATTCCTTGGAGTAATTCTTTTACTGAATTCCTTTTAAAATGATGTTTGTCTTGAAGCATATTTTGTTCATGTGAAGAGCATAATGTGATTTTAAAATTTCCTTATTCTTTTATTATACAAATTAACACATTTCCTTATTCTTTTTCTTCTAAAATTAATGTCTGCTTGTATGTTATATTGCAGGAGCATGTGAGGGTTCACTTGCCTGTTCAACATGCCACGTTATAGTGATGGTATGCTAAGGAAAATGTGTTACCAAACATGCTGTTGATTGATTCATGGGTAATTAATATTTTGACCTCTTTTGCTAGGATATGGAGCACTATAATAAATTAGAAGAGCCAAGTGATGAGGAGAATGACATGTTGGACCTAGCATTTGGGCTTACAGAAACGTGAGTTCGTCTGTCATGGACCGGCTAAGGTTTTTTTTTTTTTTTTCTCTTTAATTTGATCTAAATGGATTAACATGTCAGGTCTCGACTGGGATGCCAAATTATTGCAAGGCCTGAACTTGATGGAATTCGTTTAGCAATCCCTGCTGCCACTCGAAACTTCGCAGTTGATGGGTATGTTGCAAAACCACATTAGACAATATACAACGAATCCGGTTATCCATTTTTGTAGCTTCCCTATCATATTGGATCAGCAAGCATCTATACCATGCTGAAAGTCATTGTTTTGGCATTAATTTTATCTTATTAAATTCCTAATAATACCTGTGACATTGATTTTATACATCAAATGATATCATAGTTTCTATGACCTCATTTATTTCTGCACCTTTTTGAACTTTTCTCTTAAACGTTTGTTCTGGTTGGTTGCCTTATGATTGACTTTTGGACTTAATATATAAATATATACACATATACATAATATATTGCAACAGGTTTGAGTATCCCCTGCATGTTAAGAACATATTTCTTTCACTTATTCCATTTTTTCCCATTTACAAATTATATAAAAAACACAGGACATTGAAATTGAATGACACTTTACGATGATTTGATGATTACTTCTACTTTTTCTTCACTTATTTTTTGAGATGCAAATTTAAAGAAGAATGAGTATTATGATGAATTTTTAGTTTTTGAGGCGATAATCCTGACTGCCATAAGGGCTAAAAGCTTCTGCGAACCAGCTTCTTTTCCTCCAAGAATTCCACCCCATTTCTTCACAGATTTCATCCCCGTGGTTGATGCTAAACGTGGAAATGCAGTGCCTCTTGTAAAACCTGGTTATCCTCCTCGACACCTCCATCTCCTTATATATCTGTTCCAGCATTTTTTCAGCACTCGGGAACTTAAACTTCTCGTCCACGTATCGAGCAAGCCACATGCTACGCAGCTCTGATGTGTGAAGGTTTGCGACACTTTCGATATAACCCACAAAAGCCATGTTGGGTATCAGTGGGTGGATTGTACCTCTGTCAGAACAGGAATTAAACATTCATTAGTCCCAAAAATCTCACACGAAACCCTCAAACTAAGCTCTTTTAATATTCTGTTTATACCTATACAAGGGCATGATTCCTGAAGGATGATATTCGATTAAACTACGGAAAGGGTCTGGTAAGATAGTTTTGAGTTTCTTCTTTCCATCATAACCAGTTGCAAGGATCACAACATCGGCCTTCATTTTAGTATTGTCATCAAACTCAATTCCTTCTTTCCAGAACCACCAGTTGGATGATCTTTTGAAAACAATGTTTCCTTTATCAGCCTCGGTGAAGAAATTTTCTGGCATGATGGCCATCTGACAAGATGCATAATCTTCTTCAAATGGGTGGTCTGGTTTCAAACCATATTTCTGTAATGGAAGTTTCCAGAGCAAGTAAGACTCGATGAATTTCGAAACCCCTCGCCTCTGCCAACAAAACACCATATTATATCAGCTTATAGATTTATATATATATACATAATGTATTGTCTTTTAAAGGGTTTTTAAGTTAAGAAAGGTTGACTCACCAGGGGAGATAAAAGGTAGCAAAGCATGGTCCTGAGAAAGCTTTGGTTGGGTTTTTCATGGAGGAACTGAGAAGCTCTTGTAGAATAGAACAAGAAGAAGGGCAAACCCCACACTGAATAATGTGGAACAGTCCAGTGAAGTGTCCTTACTACCATGGTACATGGCTGCCCTTCAGGCCCTTTAAATCATCATTTAGAGTAAAAGTTAACACCGTAGTTAATTATATAAAATCAAAGGATTTGTTTATATTAATTTTACCCTAACTTATTCCAATTTAATTTTTGGGGGTTCAGAGTACTTTGAAAATATGTTTTTATTTTGTTTTGTTTTAGATTTACATATTTGGCAGAACGAAATAATAACTTGAACAAGTCTAAAATTCCTCATGTTGGAATTCTAATGGTATATGATTCAGAAACGTTGAAAACGTTATTAGTCAAAAAAGTGGAAAAGCCTAGAAGTCCAACCCTACATAATGGGATGCTTTTGGTTGGTAGTGTGTTTTGACCTTTCAGTTTTAACCCAAAAACACAAATCCATGCAAAACTCGACCTTCCTAATGTGGGAAACCCATGTTCCCTCCCTACCAACCCCATTTATCACACTACTGCAAATTCTACACCTTTTTATCTTTCTTCTCAAACCCTAAATTTATCAGATACAACAACCGCAAATACCATTCTGTAGGCAAATCATTTCCCACTAAGAATAAGAGCATGCCTCATGCACAAACCTATTTATACATATATACATATATATATATATAGAGAGAGAGAGAGAGAGAGAGATTCACATGTATAAGATTTACAGGTATAAAAAAAAATCATCACTCTTGCCAAAAATAATTATGGGTATTAAATAAAATGAACAAATAAGGGTTCTTTTTGGGGTCTCTAACAAATTAAATAAGTAGTTCATCATATGACTTGGTTATAGTGACTATCTAGGTGAAGAAATGCACCATATGCTTAAAGAATATTTGAAACTGTAAATTACTTTTCAATAATTTTAATTTGGTGCGATTAGTATACAAATATGATAGCGAGAATTAATGACCTTGGTTTGCTTCTGCACATTCTACAGCTAGATCAATGGCTGATTTTTTGTAGCCAATGACTGCAACTTTTTTTCCTTTCAGCAGTTGAGAAGCAGCATCCTTGTCCAGTTTGCAGTAATCAATGGAATGAAGGACCTCGCCTTGGAACATCTCAGGACCTTTGTTGTGTGGGAAACTTGGAATTTTGGGTATATCCCCATATTTTCCAATGCAAACAACCACAAACTCAAAGGCATACCACTGAAAGTAATTAAGGGCCAAGAAGATAACAAAAATAAACCCTATTTAGCTGGTTGTATTAGCTAATGATTTACGTAAAGCATAGATGATATAAGATATTATACAAGCAACAAACCTGTAGGTTTTGTGAACCATTAGTTTGCACTGCAATCTGCCAAACAGGGTGGCCTGGTAATGGACTCCCAAACGCCCCACCATTTCCGCCAAGCTCGGTCGTTCCTTGTTGCCCAACAAAACGTAGCTCCATCACCTTTGAATTGAACTTGACGAACTTCAACACATCAAAGTGGTTAGCATATGATTCCAAGTAATCAGCTATCTCAACATGAGTAGGAAAACTGGGATCGTCTCTGTTAGGCCACGGGAAATCCGAAAACTCGTAATCCTTACGAGGCGATTGCAGCTTAGTGGAATTATAAGCACAGGTTCTCCACACCCCACCTATTGAATCCGAGGCCTCGAAAACAACAGGGTTATGGTGATATAGCTGTTTAGCAGCTGCGATGCCGCTAACACCAGCTCCAATGATAACAATCTTGGAGATGGTAAGAGGAGGGTTTTCATAGTGATTCTCAGGCATAGAAGCTTTTGGGAGAAAATGTTTGATAGAAATCAAGGGAAGGGCTTGTGGGTGAAGAAAGGTGAGAAGTATGTTAATTTATAGCCTGCATGAAACGAAGAGAGGTCATTGTCAAAGGCACGTGAATTGAAGTAAGAGTTTTGGTATAGACGGGGAAAGGGAGGGGAAGACCAATATTTCCTGGCTTAATAAAATATGATTACACTTGTTAATGCGAAATTGGTCCGTTGGAGAAGGGAACTTTCGCCAACTGATTTCATCCTTTTAAGTAACTGATACAACTTTAAATTTCTTGGCATCTTCAAATCATACTCTACATTTCTATTTTGTTCATAGTTTCATTTAATTTAATAATTATAACCTATATATTTTTCAATTATTATAACACTCAAGGGTGTAGTAATTTATGTTATATTTCTCCCTTAATTTATATAAAAAAATAAAAATAAAATTACAATTTAATCTCTACTCTAAAAAAATTCTAAAATCACCCTTTTAACATAACTATATTAACTCAAGAAAAAATGCATTAATCTTTAGTGACCCCTTGAATGGGACAAATACTACCCTTTCTTTATAAGATGTGAAAACCTATCTTTTTCCATTTAAAAAAAAAAACACTTTTTTTTCTCTTTTGAAGAGTCAAATAAAGACTTATTTATTATTACAAATATGTTTGAATAGAGACCTGAGAATCTGATTATTATAGGAATCCCGATTTGCTAATTATAAACAATTTGTTCTTGAATTTCTGCAGTTTATGTAGAAAATTAAACGAAGCACAACAATTTTTTTTGAATATAATTTGTATTTAGTACGTTACGTAGTAGTTATACGCTTCTCTCTTCCACATGCAAATGATTTATTCTCAATTTCCTGGAAAAATCTAGTTTCCTTGCACAAATCTGCTACGTCGGTCTGAAATCGTGCCATTCATCATGTTCATTTACAAAACTACAATATGTACATACTATTTTTTACAATTTGATATTGTGGTTGGAACATGGACTGGAAATTTAATGGAAGCCCGTGGGGATGTTATTAGGTCCAGACCAGTTTTACACCTTTGAATGAGGGTTAAATTATACTATTAGTCCCTGTACTATGGATAAATTGTTGGTTTAATTCATCTACTTTAATTTGATTAATTTTAGTCCTTATACTTTTCAAATTTTGACCCAAACAGTAGCAATTAAATTTGTTTGATTAAATTATTGAACATGCATTCTTAATTAGTCTCTATATTTTTCGAATTTCAAAATTCCGGTATTAACACAATCAAACAACCATTAAATTAATTAACTGGCTTTTTTGAGTAATTTGTGAAAAATATAAAGTTGACATTACATTACATATGATTATATGTTTATCACATTAGATTTTGGAAATAACAAAACTTAATGAATTTAACAGCTACCAGTTGATTAGGATTAGAATTTTAAAATCGTGAAATTGCAAGTACTAAAAATGATCGAATTAAGATAGAGAGAGTAAATCCACTACTTACGCAAAGTACGAAGACTAATAAAAAAATTTGAAAGGGCTATTTAATTTTTTTTGAAAAGTACACATTTCTGGGATTTTTTTTTTTTTTAGCTCTTTTAAAAAAACAAAAGAAAAAATGGTATAATTTTTGGTTCAAGGTTCAAAGTTGAAACTATAGTCAGTCCTTGAAGGTTATGAAGGTTCAATGTTTCAACTTTTAAAGAGGTGGTGCAAATTTTGGGTCTAAATTAAGTTTCAGATAAATTGACTATGGCAAGTGAAAAGCCTTGATTTGAAAAAAGAATAACTCAATATCTAGACAATTAAGGAAAAATATTGTTACATGCTGATGCACCCATGTATATCATTAGGCCTAGTTTTAATTGCATGCATTGTCAGCATTGACAGCCATAGCACAAACCTGTAAACTGGACTAATATAATTGGGAAGTCCAAACTGAACCTAATTTTGTATTTCTAGAAAGAAAATAATAGAAAAAAATTTACATAATGTGAATTAAAGTAGATTTGACTAAGTTAGAAGGAGGTCCAATTACACAATACCATTTTAATGAATTAATTTATCCAACTTGCTTATACTATTAACATGTTGATTAGTATGAACTAAATTGTGGTAATAGATGATCAACTATGCCTGCCATTTGCCTCAACATCTTCTTTGCAAGTCTAATTATTGTGAATGAATGTAAGAGTACGTGGGTTCGAGTACTTTAAAGCACATTATTTTTTTATTTATGAATTTGAAAGGGGTTATAAATAATTCTAGACATTGTATCAAAAAGAGTAGATATGATCCGAACATATAATAACCTATAATGATATTGTTTAAGAAAAAGGAATAAAATTATGGATAGAAAAAAAAATTCTCAATCCCGTTCTCTAACATGTATATATATTTTTTCTTTTAACATGTATATTTTCTAGTTATCAAGTAATATTTTTAGTATTAAATTTCATTGTTTTTATAACATGTTAAATAAATTAAAATTTGTTTAAAAATCGAGTCATTTTAGATTTGGAGTTATTTTAGTTAAGATTTTTTTTTTTTTTTGAGTTCAAGTTTTTTTGTGGTTGAACCATTTCAGGTTTAAGTCTTTTTAAGTTTGAACCAAATTGGGTAAAAATATCTATGGTCTCAAGTTTTGCATCAGATCGGAATTTAGTCTTTTCAAGCTTAGGCAGGTTTGAGTTTTTAAAATTTAGATGTTTTCAAATTTAATTCAAATTAGATAAGAACAAGTTCGAGTTCAGGTATTATTAAAAGAATGCCGCATGAATATTTATTTATTTATATATACTAACAATTAATATATATTTTTAAAAGTATAATTAATCTTGGTAAATGGTAGAGCTGAGTAATTTTAAGTTTGCTATTTTTCAATGACCATTAACTAATGAAATCGCCATATGTAGACATAAGCAATGTGAGATCGGACCTGGAAACTCAAGACCATACTTCTTCACACTTAATTTGATTTAAACCTGAAAAGGTTTAAACTTGCAAAAAAATTCTAATCTTAAAAAAATTGAACTAAAAAAATTTTAAATCTGAAAAATCTTAGCTAAAAAATCCAAATTCAATAGCAAACCCGAATTTAATAGGGGAATTCTATTAGGTTGACACGTATAATTTCTATTTCCTTAATGGGAAATTATCACATGTCTATTTTAAGTCATCAAGTAAAATTTTTAGTATTAAATTTCATTATTTTTATAATATGTTAAATAAATTTAAATTTATTATTAAATTTAGGTTTAGTATCAGGTCATTTTCAGGTTTGGATTTTTTTTAGTTAAGATTTTTCAGATTCGAGATTTTTGAAGTTTTTTGTGGTTGGATCATTTCGGGTTTAAGTCTCTTCAAATTTGGACCAAATTGGATAAAAACATCTATGGTCTCAGGTTTTGGATCAAATCGGGTTTAAGTCTTTTCAAGTTTAGGCAAATTTGAGTTTTTCAAATTTTGATATGTTAGTGTGTGGGGATAAAATAAATTCATGAGAAATTAACGATGGTTTCAAGACATATACCAATGTCACTTTTTTTAAAGTTTTATCCGTCCCCACCTATATTTTAGTGTGCAAAAGAGTTACTGACAAATGAACCTTAATCATATAATGAAGCTCAATAACTGTCTATGTTTTGCACTCACGGGAACAATCCATTGAGCACTGAGTGAAGCATAACAAGAATATCAAATTCTATAAAGAATTATTGTAGAAATTCTTTATAGAATAATCTAAGAATAATAGAATTTTGAGGGGAGTTAAAAGAAACAAAAGTTTCTAATTTTTTTACCAAACAAATGAACTTTGGCTCATATTTATAGGAGTTTTCATTCTCTTCATAAAAATCTATTTGAATAATTATGATAATTAGTTAATAATCAAGCCATATAATTTTTTTATATTTAAGAGACATACTTTATCATAGTGACAAGTCTTGATCAATAATCAAGTAATATAACTTTTATGTCACTTGTAACATTTTATTTCTAACTTTTGGAACATTATAAATATTTTAAAAACGTTCCAACATAATATTTTCATATTCAGATATTTTCAAATTCAACTCGAATTAGATAAAAATAAATTTGAGCTCAGGTTTTTTAGATTGTGCTTTTGAATTGAATTTTTTTTTTTTTACTTGATTAACTTTAAAAAAAGATTTCCATTAAGAAGAAAGAAAACTTAGGGATTTGTGTCGTTTTCTGGGATATTTAGAGAAATAAGTCGATTTTAAAGAAATAAGATGAAAATGCATCATGTTGGATGCATTTTCTGTTGATGTGGCTAAAAGCATGCCCTTTAGGACGTGTTTTTACTTTCACGTCAGATGAAAATGTGTCCTATAGGGTGTGTTTTCTGACTTTCTTAATACATCAGCTCATTTGGTTAGATGGTTAAATGTTAGTGGTTTTATTTTGAGTCTTGAGTTCAATTCTTTTTCTACTCACATTTATATTTTTTATTTCATGTTGTTTTAAGCTCTTTTTTTTTAATTAAGATTTCTATTATATTAACTCTTCTAGTTAGATGGTTAAGTAATAGTAGTTTCATCTCTATCCTTGAGTCCCAAGTCCAATTCTTCTTTTAAGCACATTTGTATTTTTTTTATTTAATGTTGTTTCAAGTTTTTTAATTAGTATTTTTAATCAAAAAATATATTTTTTTCAAGTTTTTTAATTAATACCTCTTTTATTTATATAAATTAATAATTATATAATAAAAATATATTTTTTATATTTATCATTATGTTAAATATATTTTATTTTTTTTTTCAAAACATCAACTAAATTTTTTACGTATATATCAAATATTTATATGTAACACCACTACCCGTATCCGTAGCCGAAACAGGGTTACGGAGTATTACAGGATAACAGAATAGTAAATCTGTAACAGCCCTAACCCGTATTCGTCGCTGGAACAGAGTTACTGAGTATTATAGGACAACGAAATAGTAAATCATTCAAATCATACATTAATACAAACATAATCAAATTGCTTGGACCTTAAGAAATTCAAATACTAACCAAAATACAAAATCAAAATGACATTAATCGGATAAAAAACACATCAAAACCAACCTAATATGTGCCTAACCAATGTACCATCATTGGTACCACAATTATATACAATTTAATCTCAAAATACACATTAATTCAATTCATCAACTCATCCAAGCAATACCAAATCAAAATACCTAACAAAGTTACTGTAACACCCCCTACCCGTATCCGTCGCCGAAATAAAGTACGAGGCATTACCAGAGTTTACAGAACCATTTTTCATTAAACCAAGTCATTTTACTATTCATATTCTGAACGTAATTATAATGTCCCTTTATCGAGCTCTCGAAGCCCAAAACATACATTTAGAAACGATTCGGGACTAAATCGAGATCATAGGGAATTTTTCGCATAATCCCAATTTTTTTTCTCTATTACAGGGGTCACACGCCCGTGTGGTTCAGGCCGTGTGACCAACACACCCATGTGACTTACCTCGCTCCAGGCCGTGTGGCTTCACACGCCCGTGTCCCTAGACCGTGTAACTCTCTGACTTGCAACTCATGAACAAATTGATCTCACACGACCAAGGCACACGCCCGTGTTGCTAGGCCGTGTAGTTAATTTTTATTTTTGAATTAGGCGCAGGATTCACACGGCCGTATCACACGCCCGTGTATCCAGGCCGTGTACCTCACACGCGCAAGGCACACGCCCGTGTGGGAACCCGTGTGCTCGATCCTGGGCATTCTGTTTTGCAATTTCTGGATACAGGGGACACACGGCCTTGACACACGCCCATGTACTAGACTATGTGTCACACACGGCCTAGACACACGCCCGTGTGTCTACCCGTGTAGACAAAAACAAGGCTATATCCAAGCCTCATTTCTCACCCAATTGGTCTTTTACTTACACCAACATTTAAATATGTTCAAGATTCAATTTATATGGTTAAATATCTAAATTTATCAATCAACTATTCATATATATATATATATAGACATATTCATAAATTTTTATAGCATTCTTAACCATCATCTTCATCCCTATACTTATACCATCTCATCATTTGTTCATTTTAAACCCATATCAAACATGATAAAATCATAATTATATGTAACTCAAAACTTACTAAATACAAGCCATACCAATGGCTAGTTATAGTTAGATCATTTATAAGCCAACATTTACTAATTAACCTATACATGCCATTATAACCATAATTCATTTACCATACATACCAAAATAGGTCGATAGATAGTGTAAGTGATCTCCGTCGAGCTTCCTAACCAACGAGCTTCCGAAAACTCACTTATTTAAATTTAATATAAACATACAAGGTATATTCAATCATCTTGATCACGAGCCCTAACACATAACATCATCACCCTTGTTAGTCGCACACTTCATATAAATACCAAGAAACATGTATGGGCTCAATTCTCATTAAATTTCTCATATATATAGACAATTTCACATTATGTAATCATATAACATATAGCAACCATATCTTTGTATTTTAAATACATTTTCATAACAACTTGTCTTGATTTCATACTATTTTATATTTGAGCTTTACTCATCAAAGTATTTGAAATATCATCTTTATGCAAATAGTAACATGAGGTACATAATTCCATAATTATGAATGAACATATTTATCAAACATATTCCATGTTCATATATCATAGTCTCATGTCTCCATATATCAATAACCATCATTTTCTTGTATTTCAGATAAATACTTGTAACCATACATAAGTATGTAATTCGCTATTTCTTCCTGTCAATCACAATTTCAAATGACAAATTCTTGTGAATACGCTCACCAATTTCATAATCCCATGTATTTACCGTTTTTCATATTTATCCCATTGAATTCCTCAGAATTTCGATGGATTTCCTGTAGTACACTCATGGTGTACAATCTCATAATCCATCAATTCGTACACATATATACATAAGTCCTTTTCAGAGAGCACACTCCATGAACCTCATTTCTTACAATGGGATTATCACCCCGAGCTAAATCTCTGTAACATATGCTTAAAGAGTATTGTTGGGATTACCACCCAAAGCTAAATCCGCAAATGACAAATACTCTATAGAGCTTTGTCCGGATTACCACCCGAGGCTAATTCGCACTCACATTTACTTTGGATTACCCGTCCGGCTAAATCCATTTCACACATATTCTTCGAAGGGCTTATATCGGATCACCCATTCGGGCTAGATCCTTTTATCACAAATCCTTTTCAGTGATCCATCGAATTCCATTCCATTCAACCGGGATTTATTTCCCTTTTTTATTGAATATTATCAACATTTCATCAATAATCATACATTGAGCATTCAAATCACATTTTCATCACATGAACATACATTTCAAACATTTAAGAATACAATTCAAGTTACACAAACTTACAATTCGATTTTTATACCATAACGATAATCTTAGTTTCATAATAAATATTTGACATAAAACATTATATCATTTCTAATTCAACGTTTATCGATTATAATAGGGCATGTGATCAATTTATACATAAGTCATTCATATATTTTCCTCCTCCTCTCCATTCCACATCCTTAATGTATATATCACGCTTATAAGTAACATTATCTATAATTTCACTATTTAATTATATGTATATTCAAAGCTGTCCATCCGTGTCATAGTCACTAAATTATTTTTATCTTGAGATATAGAACTCCAAATTAAGATACTATTAATGTTTTTGAAACTAGATTCATATATCCTTCTACCATAAAAATTTCAGAATTTATAGTTTAGCCAATTAGTACAGTAAAATCTTCAAATTTATCCCTGTTATGCTATTTGACAGCTTTGACCTTTGCTTACTAAAAATTAATTATCTCTTAACACAGAATTTGGATGATATTCTCGTTTATTTTTCTTGAAAATATACTCATTAATAATTTAAACATATAAATTTAAGCCCCTAATTATTTTTCTCCAATTTTTAATGATTTTCCAAAGTCAGAACAAGGGAACCCGAAATCATTCTGACCTTCTCTCACAAAATTTATTATATCTCATGATTTACAATTCCATTGCTTACACCGTTTCTTTTATGAGAAACTAGACTCAATAAGCTTTAATTTCATATTTTATTCATCCTCTAATTTGATTCCCAATATTTTTGGTGATTTTTCAAAGTTAGACAACTGCTTCTGTCCAAAATTGTTTTAGTGCAAAATGTTGATTACCATTTTTCCCCTAAACTTTTAATACATGACAATATCATCCCTAGGCTCGAAAAATGAAATTCTTGCAATTTAATCCTTATTCCAAGCCTAATTATTCTCATACATACCAATAAAAACCCATGAATTCCATGAAATTTCATAATTTTTCATAAATTCAACACTTTTCAATTTAACCCCTAAAACATATTTTCATCCAGAATTCTTTAATAAAACACCTTTAAACATCCATTAACATCTCAATTTCATTATAAAATAACAAAAATAATATGAAATTATCAATGGTAACTTCCAAAATTTTCAAAAAAATCAAAAAATAATAGAATACTAAGTTGGACCTAATTGTAAAAGTCCAAAAATATAAAAATTTCGAGGAAAAAGCAAGAATTGAACTTACTTGAAGATAAAATATGAAAGACCAGCTCAAAACCCTCTTCCATGGCTGTTTTTGACAGAAAGTTGAAGAAGAAATGGCCTAGAAATCATTAAAATCAACTTTGGCCATGTCACTTTTGTTAAAATTTCAATTTTGTCCTTTTCACATAAAAATCTTTGATTTTTTTCACGCTATGCCGCCTCAGCCATTTTAAAATGGTCCATTTTCCCTTTTAGTCCTTCCTTATTTAACGGTTAAGCTATTTAATCACTTTAGCAAGTTTTGCACCTTTTCAATTTAGTCCTTTTTATCTAATTGACTACCGAAACGTTAAAATTTTCTGACGAAATTTTAATACTACCTTATTGACACTCCATAAATATTCATAAAAATATTTATGGCTCGGTTTATAACACCGAGATCTCAATACCTCTTTTTCTCAATTTCTTAACCAAATAATTTTTTATAAAATACAGTTTACTATTTCAAAAATCTTTTAAAAGCTACACTTGGCTCGTAAATATTAAATAATATAATTTACGAGTTCATTTTCCGAATTTGGTGGTCTCGAACCACTATTTCCTATATCGCTGAAATTTGGGCTATTACAGTTGCCACAACCACAACAATCAAATATGTAAGCCACACATACTAGCATAACAACTATACCTCATTCTCATACCCTTTACAAATTGGTTATTTGCACAAAATATCATTCATAACATTTACATAAGCCGAACATTAACCAAAATAGCACAAGAGCCTATAAATGCCATATAATTCGAATTTAACGAACTTACCTGGACTGAATTGTAGTAATTGCAGAAGTTTAGGGACTATTCCGCTATTTTTCCTTTTTCACGAGTATCTACGGGATCTTAATCTAAAATATAAAATTACTCATTTATTAGCATATATTTCATTTCCAATCCATTTTACAATTAATACCATTTTATTTTTTTGAATTTATGCAATTACCCCAAACTTTTACAATTTTCGCAATTTAATCCCTTAATTAGTTAATCTATCAAATTAACTAATTTTCTCAAATCAATAATCTATCCAAATATTCTAGGCCCTCATAAAGCCCCTAATAAACTTAAAATTCACTATCAAACCCTAATATTTTGACATTTTCACAATTTAATCCTAAAATCAATATTTAACAAAAACCACTTTACAAAATCATCACACAACACAATCAAAGCTCCAAATCCATGTTATTCATCAAAAACATCTAATATTTATCAATGGCAACTTCCAAAATTTTTAACAGAATCAGAAATTAAGGTACGGGTTAGCTGGACCTAGTTGCAACGATCTCAAAAATATAAAAATTAAAAGTAACGGGCAAAATTTGCTTACCAAATCATCAAACCAAAGTTGGCCGAATACTAAGCCCTAGCTATGGCTTCCTTCTTTAACAATTTCGGTGGAAAAATAAAGGTTAAAGAAGATGATGTCACGTTTTATTTGTTTTACTTTTCTTTTAATTATTAAATTATTAATTTAACCTTTGTTTTAATATTAAAATTCACCCATTTAATGTCCACCTTTGTCCATTATTTTTAATAATGGTCTAATTGCCAATTAAGTCCCTTTTCCTTATTCAATAAACCATTTAATCACTCAAATCAAATAGTGACTAAATTTTACATTTTTTACGATTTAGTCTTTTTTAATTAATTAACTATCGAAACGTTAAAATTTTTCAACGAAACTTTAATACCACCTTAATGACACTCCGTAAATATTATTTACGGCTCGGTTTATAGAAACGAGGCCCCGATACCTCACTTTCTAAAACCACATGACCTTAAAGTCTTACCACTTGAATCTAATAAATCGTTATAAAATATAAATTACCAAATCAAAAAAAAAAAAATTAAAAACCATATTTGACTCGTAAATATTTTACGAACTTACTCGCCGAATTTGGTGGCCTCAAAACCACTATTTTCGACATCACTGAAAAATCAGGCTGTTACATTATAAATAATATTATTTTATGTGTATTTTTTAATATAATATTTATATGTCAAATATTTATTTTATCCACCTATATTGTGGGGTATTGTGATTTCTAATATTATAAAATGAAATAATTATTTCAAATATTATTATTATTTTTATATGTAAAATATTTCAACTATCATTATTTTTTCATTTACATTATGAGTATAATATTTCAAATATTTTTATATGTAAAATATTTTAATTAATTATTTCAAATATCATTATGTTTATATGTAAAATATTTCAAATACACATATAAAAAATATACAATTTTAGAAATTTTCACACTCATGATATGGATTGAAAAATAAATATTACACGTATAAAAATTATATTTACTAAAAATAATAATATTTACAATAATTATTTGATTTTATAAATAAAAAATTTATTAATTAAAAAGATAAATTAAAAATAAAAATATAAAATATAAAATGTGCTTAAAAAAGAAATTGAACCTGACACTAAAGGATGAAATCACTATTATTTAACTATCTCCCAACGGAGCTAATGTGATAAAAATATTAATTAAGAATAACAAAAAAACTTGAAACAATATGAAATAAAAAATATAAATGTGAGTAGGAGAGGTGAGTCAAAAACAATACTACTAACATTTATTCATCTAACCAAAAGAGTTAAAAAGTCAAAAAATACGCCCGGTAAAACATGTTTTCACTGCAATGCGTTCAATAAGAGGTGTTTTTATTTTCTTTCTCCAAAATCGATCTATTTCTTTAAATATCTCAAAATTAGCCCAGATCTCTAATTTTTCTTTAAATTTGGCAAATCTCTTCAAATTTTAGCCTACGGGAATCTAACTTAAAATTCATATAAAATTTGGTAGTGACAACAAACAGTAGCGGGATGGACCATTCCCCTACAGGACGAGCGTTACACAGTTGTTGCAATAAGTATTGAGAGGCCAGTTTTTGCAACAGACAAGACTTTGACTGCGAGATTTGAAATTAGAAAAGGGTGATGGCTTCCAAGTTCCACCACACCACCTGGGCAGCTTGCCTTGGCGACCACTCTGGTTTTTAAACATTCCGGTCAATTGTTTTGTTATTTCTGCTGCTGCCACATACAAATCCACGTGCATAATTTTTGGTGAAAGGCAGTGGTCCTAATGCACCATCTTACCATCATTCTGCTTTGTGAGGAACAGAACAACCCAATTTTGAAGAATCAAAGTTTTGTTCTGTGTTCTTGCCCCGAAACGACCGTGGAACATACATCACTTTAGGTTTGAAATCGTGTTTTCTCAACCACCAAAATTAGAATCTCCTTCACATTGCTGTTATCCGGAATTGAATTTTTCAAATTCTAATACTTGTGTTTCAATAGGTTTTGATTTAAGCAATCTCACCCCCCCCCCCCCTTTTTTTTAAGATAATGTAGGATTCTCGTTTGAATTTCTCGTTTTTCTTAAAATTTTATAAATAATAAATATATGTAATTAATATAAAAAATAAAATATTAATAAATTTTATTTAAACATATTGTTTTTTTTTAATCATTTCTAATGCAAAATCTATTTTTTTTAGTAACTTGCTATCCCCAATTCATTTTACAATTAAATTAAATTAACAATAATTTTTTTATAAAAACATATCAGACTTTTTTATTAAATCAAATGACAAGTGAATGTGTTTTACGTCATGGTTTCTCTACTTTGTTTAAAATTAAAATTTAGTATCTATTCTTTAATATTTTATAATTTAGTATCTACTTTGTTATACCTAGCTTTATTTGATAATATGTTTTGATATAATAAATTAAAATGTTTTTGAATAAAAGTTAAAATTGAACAAAATTAGCAAAATAATAAAATCAAGTTAAAATTGTTTTAAAACGAGTCAGTATTGCTCCAGGCAAAAAAATATTGATACTTTTTGACCAAATATTGATACCCATTCTAAAATCAATACCAAATTGACATTCTGTTTTCAATTAATTACAAAAAGTATCGATACATTTTACCAGGTATCGTTGTAAACTAACTTTAACGGTCACTGCTTTAGGCATTAAATGCTAATAGTATCGATACTCGTAGTAAAAGTATCGATACCTTTTGCTGTAGATGAATTTAATGATTTGATATTTTTATCCTCAATGACTCTATTCATGTTTCCAACAACCATAACGGTTGGAAATAAATTAATCAGAGAAGGTTATTTTGATATGTTGAAAATTAATCAAATTTTTACAGCAAAAATTTCTTATGTGATCTGTATTATTTTTACTGAATTAGAAAAACATATTACTTACACTTCTAAAAATATTATTTAGTAAATGACCCTAATTTTATTGGACCAATATTTATCGGCTCAAAGCCCATTATACTTATGGGCTGTGCTCAAAGCCCTTACTCACACTTTTTCGGCCCTACTACCTCTCTAGGATTTTAAAGGGCTTTGTCACTAATGATCCAGTTTTCCCATTTTCTAATTACTCAAACCACTTTTTCTTTTAAGTTAATTCTACAATACATTCCCAAACTATAACTTCTATTCCTAATTGATTTCTAAACTTCAAAATATTCTAATTATATCCTAAGTTATCGATATTATATTAGTCAAGTCCTTATATTATTGAAACCGTTAATTTAACCATTAAATGACATGTAAAATCTTCTGTGACATAATTTAAAATATTTTTTAGAAAAATTAAAATATTGCTACATAAATTTTAAAATTTAAAACTAAAATCAAAGTAAAACCGAAAAAAAAAGAGAGAGTGAATGATAGTCCATGTAAAAGTTTTGAAAACCTCAAAAGCAAGAATTTACAATATCCATTTCTACAATGTTCATTTTTTTTTAATTTTTATTTTAAATTAATAAATTATGTCACATAAAATGTAACGTCTCGTTAAGGTTAAATTAACAATTTTAGTAACAAATGGGCCTTTTTGATATGACATAGATAATTTGAGAATGTAATTAGAATGTTTTAAAGTTTAAAAACTAATTTAAAATGAAGATCATAACTTGAGGATGTTCACTGCAATTAACTTTTTTTTTATTTGTTAAACTTTTTTTAAATTTTAGTGGATTGGAGGAAAGAAAAGTATTATACCATTAATTTTGACAGCAATTGTTTTATTTTTCTATATATATTTGTTCATTAATTTTTTTTATATTTATAGAGAAATGAAGTTTGGTTGATTTTGATATTTTAAAGACACCCATCTAAAATTGGTGTGGAAGGAATGGGAAGTGCATCTCATGGGCTCCTACGATTAAGTATAAATGTTTATATATTTTTTAGTTTTTCAATGTATCCGTTGAAATGAGTCTAGTGATTAATTTTTCTACGTTTGGTGTATTTATTAAGGAGGAAAATACTTACCACAAATTTTAAAATTATTACATATCCAAAGCGAGTTTTAAACTCCATAATTTATAGGGTAAATTACACCAACAGTCACCTAAATTTGGGGTAACTAACAAAACAGTCACCTAGTTTCATTTCAGTCACTCAACTTTCGAAAAATTACAAAACAGTCACTAATTAACAGTTACCGTTAGGTGTTAACGGAATTGCTGACGTGGCAAGTTAACCAGCTGATGTGGCAAGTTAACTTGCCACGTTGGTGAAGCAGCTCCATTTTCCTCTTCTTCTTCTTCTTCTTCTTCTTTTTCTTCTTCTTCTTCTTTAATTAAAGAGAGAACGGGTACAGTGGAGAAGGGTTCAAGAGCCTTCGCTTTTGTGGACTGGCCGCATCTGGTCCCGCCGGCGGAAGCTTCGAAGCGCTAAACTGTATACTCGCCAACCTCTGTACCCGTGGCAACCCTAAGGTGATGTTTTTCCACTTCACTCCCTTGCTTTTTTCTTTCTCTATTTCTCTTACTGAGTTGTAGAAAGTGGAAGGAATTTGAAATTGAATTTTCGGGATTCTTAGCTGAAAGATTGAAGAATAAGATTAACCTTAGCAGTTAAATTGATTATCCTTTATTTGTTTGAATTTTTTTATAATTTTGGCTTTTTTTTTTTATTGTGAGCAGGAGGGAACTTCATTAGCATTGAAGAAGCATGTGGAAGAAGAAGCTCGTGACCTTAGCGGGGAAGCGTTTTCTATAGGCCTTCAATACAGAATTTCAATAGTCCTCAATGGTAAAGGTGTTCCCATGCAAAATGCTAATTAACCCTGAAAGGTGTTCAAAACTTGAAAACAACTTTGTTGAGAGAGGCAACCACAAACCCCGAAAAAAAAAACAGATATGGAGATACCTTAGTTCTATCAAAACAATGCTAATTAACCTGGATTAATTGTTACCACAACCTACTATGCTATAAAACGAGTAATGGACGACACAAATCCAAAGAACTCATATCACACACACATATATAGCATTCTTATAACCATATCCAAATATGAATATACTGAACATGCAAATGAAGGACATGGTGGAGTGAAATGAAAGGCAAATGACAGATAAAAACAAACCTGGTGTTAGAAAAAAGTCATCTGTATGGGAGGAGCAATCACAAACACAAGGAAGACATGAGACCTGAGGTCTTGACTTGTCCTTCAAACGCCACAACAGTGATGTCGGACCAACAATGTAACCACCCAAACACACACATACAAATGCAAACCCAAACCTTAAAACTCGCTGACACCAAAACCTTTGCTCTAAGCTATAAGCCATTTTCTACCCTTTATAAAGACCCCCCCAACAAAAGAAAAAACAGCTTTACTCAAGAGTCTCAGACCATTGCAAGATCTGCGGTAGAAACCTACAAGTTAATACATACAAAAACAAATGTTTGTCGGGTTAATACATACAAAAACAAATGTTTGTCGGGTTTTGTAAAAAAATGAAGTACCCAGTTTGAAAATCAGCTTCACACTCAAGATATGGGATGAAACTCATTTATCAAAGCAAGGCCTTGAGCTTTAATGATGAAAAGTTGTCATCTTTGAGAGCAGGAAAAGAAAAAGGTGTGTGCTTGGGTACTTGTTTTTCTTTGAGAAGAAGAAGAAGAAGAAGAAGAAGAAGAAGAAGAAGAAGAGGAAAATGGAGCTGCTTCACCAACGTGGCAAGTTAACTTGCCACATCACCGGTTAACTTGCCACGTCAAGAATTCCGTTAACACCTAACGGTAATCTGTTAATTAGTGACTGTTTTGTAACTTTTCGAAAGTTGAGTGACTGAAATGAAACCTAAGTGACTATTTTGTCAGTTACCCCAAAGTTGGGTGACTGTTGGTGTAATTTATCCTAATTTATATTGTAATAATATCACTCATTTAACCGTTTTAAAACAAGTAAAAAAGAAAACAAAAACATTATTTTAAATGAGATTATTAGAAAAAATATATAAATTAAAATAACATTGTAAATAAATTATATACAATAATATGATCTTCCTATTCAAAACTAAATTTATAAGATAAATAGATCATTTATAGAATAGATTATTTTAAAGGGTTTTTAAGTTAAGAAAGGTTGACTCACCAGGGGAGATAAAAGGTAGCAAAGCATGGTCCTGAGAAAGCTTTGGTTGGGCTTTTCATGGAGGAACTAAGAAGCTCTTGTAGAATAGAACAAGAAGAAGGGCAAACCCCACACTGAATGATGTGGAACAGTCCAGTGAAGTGTCCTTACTACCATGATAAATGGCTGCCCTTCAGGCCCTTTAAATCATCATATGGAGTAAAAGTTAACACCGTAGTTAATTATATAAAATCAAAGGATTTGTTTCTATTAATTTTACCCTAACTTTTTCCAACTTAATTTTTGGGGGATCAGACTATTTTGAAAACATGTTTTTATTTTATTTTGTTTTAGATTTACACATTTGGCAGAATGAAATAATAACTTGAACAAGTCTAAATTTCCCCATGTGTTGGAATTCTAATGGTATATGATTCAGCCATGCAACCTTCCTAACGTGGGAAAATCATGTTCCCTCCCTACCAACCCCATGTATCACACTACTGCAAATTCTACACCTTTTTATCTTTCTTCTCAAACCCTAAATTTATCAGATACAAACAACCGCAAATACCATTCTGTAGGCAAATCATTTCCCACCTATTTATATATATATATATATATAGAGAGAGAGAGAGAGAGAGAGAGAGATTCACATGTATATATAAGATTTACAGGTATAAAAAAAATCATCACTCTTGCCAAAAATAATTATGGGTATTAAATAAAATGAACAAATAAGGGTTCTTTTTGGGGTCTCTAACAAATTAAATAAGTAGTTCATCATATGACTTGGTTATAGTGACTATCTAGGTGAAGAAATGCACCATATGCTTAAAGAATATTTGAAACTGTAAATTACTTTTCAATAATTTTAATTTGGTGCGATTAGTATACAAATATAATAGAGAGAATTAATGACCTTGGTTTGCTTCTGCACATTCTACAGCTAGATCAATGGCTGATTTTTTGTAGCCAATGACTGCAACTTTTTTTCCTTTCAGCAGTTGAGAAGCAGCATCCTTGTCCAGTTTGCAGTAATCAATGGAATGAAGGACCTCGCCTTGGAACATCTCAGGACCTTTGTTGTGTGGGAAACTTGGAATTTTGGGTATATCCCCATATTTTCCAATGCAAACAACCACAAACTCAAAGGCATACCACTGAAAGTAATTAAGGGCCAAGAAGATAACAAAAATAAACCCTTTTTAGCTGGTTGTATTAGCTAATGATTTACGTAAAGCATAGATGATATAAGATATTATACAAGCAACAAACCTGTAGGTTTTGTGAACCATTAGTTTGCACTGCAATCTGCCAAACAGGGTGGCCTGGTAATGGACTCCCAAACGCCCCACCATTTCCGCCAAGCTCGGTCGTTCCTTGTTGCCCAACAAAACGTAGCTCCATCACCTTTGAATTGAACTTGACGAACTTCAACACATCAAAGTGGTTAGCATATGATTCCAAGTAATCAACTATCTCAACATGAGTAGGAAAACTGGGGTCGTCTCTGTTAGGCCACGGGAAATCCGAAAACTCGTAATCCTTACGAGCCGATTGCAGCTTAGTGGAATTATAAGCACAGGTTCTCCACACCCCACCTATTGAATCCGAGGCCTCGAAAACAACAGGGTTATGGTGATATAGCTGTTTAGCAGCTGCGATGCCGCTAACACCAGCTCCAATGATACCAATCTTGGAGATGGTAAGAGGAGGGTTTTCATAGTGATTCTCAGGCATAGAAGCTTTTGGGAGAAAATGTTTGATAGAAATCAAGGGAAGGGCTTGTGGGTGAAGAAAGGTGAGAAGTATGTTAATTTATAGCCTGCATGAAACGAAGAGAGGTCATTGTCAAAGGCACGTGAATTGAAGTAAGAGTTTTGGTATAGACGGGGAAAAGGGAGGGGAAGACCAATATTTCCTTGCTTAATAAAATATGATTACACTTGTTAATGCGAAATTGGTCCGTTGGAGAAGGGAACTTTCGCCAACTGATTTCATCCTT
Organism: Gossypium sturtianum; assembly: GCA_025698515.1. Taxonomy (NCBI): domain Eukaryota; kingdom Viridiplantae; phylum Streptophyta; class Magnoliopsida; order Malvales; family Malvaceae; genus Gossypium; species Gossypium sturtianum. The sequence goes on from CM046955.1 coordinate 170,026,889, forward strand.
TTAAGTAACTGATACAACTTTAAATTTCTTGGCATCTTCAAATCATACTCTACATTTCTATTTTGTTCATAGTTTCATTTAATTTAATAATTATAACCTATATATTTTTCAATTATTATAACACTCAAGGGTGTAGTAATTTATGTTATATTTCTCCCTTAATTTATATAAAAAAATAAAAATAAAATTACAATTTAATCTCTACTCTAAAATTTTTTTAAAATCACCCTAAAAATTAGGCTGTTACAAATATAAAGTTGACATTACATTACATATGAATATATGTTTATCACATTAGATTTTTGAAATAGCAAAATTTAATGAATTTAACAGCTACCAGTTAATTAGGATTAGAATTTTAAAATTGTGAAATTGCAAGTACTAAAAATGATCAAATTAAGATAGAGTGAGTAAATTCACTACTTACGCAAGGTACGAGAACTGATAAAAAAATGACAGGGCTGTTTAAATTTTTTGAAAAGTACACATTTCTGGAATTCTTTTTTTTTTTCTATCTCCTTTAAAAACAAAAGAAAAAAATGGTATAATTTTTAGTTCAAGGTTAAAAGTTGAAACTATAGTCAGTCCTTGAAGGTTATGTAGGTTCAATGTTTCAACTTTTAAACAAATTAGGTAATGTGTTACAGTTATGAATCAAGTCATTTAAAGAGGTGGTGCAAATTTTGGGTCTAAATTAAATTTCAGATAAATTGACTATGGCAAGTGAAAAGCCTTGATTTGGAAAAATAATAACTCAATATCTAGTCAATTAAGGAAAAATCTAGTTAATTACATGTATCATCAGGCCTTGTTTTAATTGCACATGCATTATCAGCATTGACAGCCATAGTACAAACTGGACTAATTTTGTATTTTCTAGAAAGAAAGTAATAGAAAAAAAATACATAATGTGAATTAATGTAGATTTGGCTAAGTTAGAACCACAATACCATTTTAATGAATTAATGAATTAATTTATCCAACTTGCTTATACTATTAACATGTTGATTAGTATGAACTAAATTGTGGAAATAGATGATCAAGTATGCCTGCCATTTGCCTCAACATCTTCCTTGCAAGTCTAGTGTTAATTATTGTGAATGAATGTAAGAAGATGTGGGTTCGAGTACATTAAAGCGCATTATTTTTTTATTTATGAATTTGAAAGGGGCTATAAGTAATTCTAGAGTAGATATGATCCGAACATATTATAACCTATAATGAAACTGTTTAAGAAAAAGGAAAAAAAATTATGGATAGAAAAAAAAAAATTCTCAATCCCGTTCTCTAACATGTATATATATTTTTCTTTTAACATGTATATTTTCTAGTTATCAAGTAATATTTTTAGTATTAAATTTCATTGTTTTTATAGCATGTTAAATAAAGTAAAATTTGTATAAAAATCGAGTCATTTTAAATTTGGAGCTTTTTTAAGTAAGAATTTTCTTTTTGAGTTCAAGTTTTTTGTGATTGAACCATTTCGGGTTTAAGTCTTTTTAAGTTTGGACCAAATTGGGTAAAAATATCTATGGTCTCAGGTTTTATATCAGATCGGATTTTAGTCTTTTCAAGCTTAGGCAGGTTTGAGTTTTTAAAATTTGGATGTTTTCAAATTTAATTCAAATTAGATAAGAACAAGTTCGAGTTCAAATATTATTAAAAGAATGCCGCATGAATATTTATTTATTTATATATACTAACAATTAATATATATTTTTTTAAAAAGTATAATTAATCTTGGTAAATGGTAGAGCTGAGTGATTTTAAGTTTGCTATTTTTCAATGACCATTAACTAATGAAATCGCCATATGTAGACATAAGCAATGTGAGATCGGACCTGAAAACTCAAGACCATGCTTCTTCACACTTAATTTGATTTAAACCTGAAAAGATTTGAACTTGAAAAGGTTTAAACTTTAAAAAAAAAATTCTAATTTTAAAAAATTTAAACTAAAAAAAATTGAATCTGAAAAATCTTAGCTAAAAAAATCCAAATCCAATACCAAACCCAAATTTAATAGGGGAATTCTATTAGGTTGACACGTATAATTTCTATTTCCTTAATGGGAATTTATCACATGACTATTTTAAGCCATCAAGTAAAATTTTTAGTATTAAATTTCATTATTTTTATAATATGTTAAATAAATTTAAATTTATTATTTAGGTTTAGTATCGGGTCCTTTTCAGGTTTGGATTTTTTTAGTTAAGATTTTTCAGATTCGAGATTTTTGAAATTTTTTTTGGTTGGATCATTTTGGGTTTAAGTCTTTTCATGTTTGGACCAAATTGGATAAAAACATCTATGGTCTCAGGTTTTGGATCAAATCAAGTTTAAGTCTTTTCAAGTTTAGGCAAATTTGAGTTTTTCAAATTTTGGTATGTTAGTGTGTGGGGATAAAATAAATTCATGAGAAATTAACGAAGGCTTCAAGACATATACTAATGTCACTTTCTTTAAAGTTTTATCCGTCCACACCTATATTTTAGTGTGCAAAAGAGTTACTGACAAATGAACCTTAACGATATAATGAAGCCCAATAACTGTCTATGTTTTGCATTCACGGGAACAATCCATTGAGCACTGAGTGAAGCATAACAAGAATATCAAATTCTATAAAGAATTATTGCGGAAATTCTTTATAGAATAATCTAAGAATAATAGAATATGGAGGGGAATCAAAAGAAACAAAAGTTTCTATTTTTTTTTACTAAACAAATGAACTTTGACTCATATTTATAGGAGTTTTCATTCTCTTCATAGAGATCTATTTGAATAATTATGATAATTAGTTAATAATCAAGCGATATATAATTTTTGATATTTAAGAGACATACTTTATCACAGTGAATAGTGACATGTCTTGATCAATAATCAAGTGATATAACTTTTATAAATATTTTAAAAACGTTCCAACATGATATTTTCATATTCAGATATTTTCAAATTCAACTCGAATTAGATAAAAATAAATTTGAGCTCAGGTTTTTTAGATTGTGCTTTTGAATTGAATATTTTTTTTTACTTGATTAACTTTAAAAAAAGATTTCCATTAAGAAGAAAGAAAAATTAGGGATTTGTGTCATTTTCTAAGATATTTAGAGAAATAAGTCTATTTTAGAGAGAGAAGACGAAAATGCATCATGTTGGATGCATTTTATGCCGATGTGGCTAAAAGTGTGCCCTTTAGGACGTGTTTCCACTGTCACGTCAGATGAAAACGTGTCCTATAGGTTGTTTTTTCTAACTTTCTTAATACATTAGCTCATTTGGTTAGATGGTTAAATGTTAGTAGTTTTTATTTTGAGTCTTGGGTTCAATTCCTCTTCTACTCACATTTATATTTTTTTATTTCATGTTGTTTTAAGTTTTTTTGTTTTTTTAATTAATATTTCTATTTTATTAGCTCTTCTAGTTAGATGGTTAAGTAATAGTAGTTTCATATTTTTTTTTATAAAGCTCGACTGGGCTTATTATAAAATGAAGAAAAGATATGGAAAATTACAGAAGCAAACAGACCCGAATTGGCCCAAAAAAGAAACATAAAATAAGGCCCAAAAAAAACGAAAAGAAATCTGTTCTAAAAAAAAAACAATGCTTAACAGAACTGAAAAAATAATAAAAAATGAAACCAATCAAATCAGTAATTAATCCAGTCGGCCACCCCAGCTGGCACCCACGTGATTCTGACATTTCGTGTTCTAAGGCCTGTACCAACCGTTCAAATTTCAAAACAGCAACAGTCCCCAGTAGATAACTATTCTGCTACCCTCCTTTATTGTATCATCCCCTTTCTCCACTTTTGGTTTCGCCTCCCTCATTCCCCTCTCCTTCACCGAATCCTCCTTACACCCCCACTGGTTCAAAGGAGTTTGAAGGACCAGTTCCTCCAGGTAGCAGTTCAATCATCATTTCTACTACCCTTCCTTTATCTGCGCCCCTCCGTCTTCAATCCAGATTCCTCAACCCTCGTACCCCTCGTCTGCTCCGAACCTCCCTTTCTCCTCGACTGGTTCAAAGGCCATGGAGGGTCGGTTCTTCCAGGTACATCTCCTCTCCCCTTCTTAAGGCATTAGATGCTAGATTATGAGCGGGACTATTTTCAGATCTGGGCACAAACTGAAAATAGCTCTCTTGAAAAAATTACTTTTTCCTCTGAATATCACGGATAAGTGCCCCCAAAACCGATTTATCAACTGACGCTGTGTTGCATTTTTTAATGACTGTTTTGGAATCTCCTGTTATGGTGATGGTCTGAAAACCCAATGAAATCCCTAACTCGACTGCTTTTAAACTTGCATGCGTCTCCGCCATGAATGGGTATGAGACGTCGGAATGGATAATTGTTTTAGAGGCTAGCAACTCACCCATTTCCCCCCTTACAACCAGGCCCGAGGCCGATCGTGACGTTCAGTTATCAAAAGCTGCATCAAAAAGGATTGTTGCTTCTGTTTGCCTTAAAATCTGTCCCAGTCGACTGTTGGCCCCTAAGGTAACTGGTTTCACTTCCAAACCATCTATTTCAGCCAAATAGATATGTACTTTTGTTGCTAAATCGGCTCCTGTTGTTATTTTCCCCTCATGTACCAACTGATTTCTGGATCTCCAAATCATCCAAATGGCGCAACAAAAAATTCTGCATTGACTGTTGTCCCCTACTGAAAAGACCCAGGTGAGCCATTCCCAGAGATCTGATATTACGTTATTTGTTACCCATAAAAGCTCAAGGAGTTGCCATGCTTGAACTGCTGCAGGACACTGTTTAAAAACGTGAAGGCAGTCCTCTTTTGCACTGCGACATTGAGGATAGGAGCTATCAAAGACCACTTTTCTTAGCCGCAAAGTATGGCGATTAGGGATAAAGTTCCATGATAGACGCCAAACAGTGATGATTATCTTTGATGGCAAATGTAGATTCCAGAGTTTTCTGTAAAAATTCTTAGTTTCGGGCTGTAATAAATAATCACTAGGATCCATAGCAATCTCTTGTAATAGTTTATAGGCGATTCTGACTGTAAATTCACCCGAGTTCTCTCCGAACCAGACTTGGAAATCTTCATGCTCTTCTTCCGCCAAAGGGATTTGAATGATCTGCTTTGCAACATTTTCTGGGAAGGTACTTTCGATTAGATCAACTTTCCATTTCCTAGTTGTTGAATCAATTAAGCTCGAGACTAACTCAACTCTTGTGCTACTATTGACGACATTACTCTGGATGCAATTTGTTCCTGGGATCCAATGGTCGTTCCAGATTGAGACTTGGTCACCTTTCCCTATGCGCCAGCTTAAACCACTTTGCAATAATCTTTTGGCTGCCCACACACTTCTCCAGGTAAGAGAAGGTAGATTCCCTAACTGAGCATGTAGAAAATCAGAATTTGGAAAGTATTTAGCTTTTAAAACCTGGGATAATAAAAAATCCGAAAAATTAACAAGACGCCAACCCTGCTTGGCTAATAATGCAACATTAAATTGATTAAAACTTCGGAAACCCAAACCACCCTGTTCTTTAACCGTACACAACTCTTTTCAAGTACACCAATGAATGCCCTTTTTACCATGACTCTTTTGCCACCAAAATTTTGCAATGATACTGTCTAGCTCGGTACATAGAGTTTTAGGAAGTAGAAAACAAGCCATCGTATACGTCGGAATAGCCTGCAAAACTGCCTTAATGAAGACCTCTTTTCCACCTTGCGAAAGATGTCTAATACTCCAATTGTCGATTCTTTGTTTAAATCTATCCTTCAAATTCTGAAATGCTTCTTTCTTTCTCATTCCAACCATATTCGGTAATCCAAGATAGCGCTATGGATTGTTAGAACTTTGTACTCCAAGTATTCGAGTCACTAAGATCCTTTCTTCCTCACGCGTATTTGCACTAAAGAAGACAGTTGACTTATCGAAATTCACTTGTTGACCTGAGCAAGTCCCATATTCTCGCAGAATTCCTTTAAAAAGTCTGTCTCCTCTATCATTAGCCTCGCCAAACGGAATGCAATCATCCGCAAAAAACAAATGTGAGATTTGTGGCCCCCTTCGACTAGCTTTAACCCCTTTCAAGTGTCCTTCTTGAACTGCTTTTCTCAATAGACTAGATAAGCCCTCCCCGCATATCAAAAATAAGAATGGACTGAGAGGATCGCCCTGTCGTAATCCTCTAAACGGATGGAAGATGTCCCCTTTCTTACCATTAATCAAAACAGAGTAGGAAATAGTCGATATGCAATTCATAACAGATTTAATCCAAATTGGGTCAAAACCCATTTTCTGCATGACGTCATGTATAAAAGACCATTCAACTCTATCATAAGCCTTGCTCATATCCAACTTAACTGCCATCCAACCTTTTCTTCCTAATTTTTTCCTGTTCAGGGTGTGCAGAATTTCGTATGCTAACAAAACATTATCCGAGATTAGTCTTCCTGGCACAAAAGTACTTTGTGCTTTATCGATGCATTTTTCCAAAACTCCTCTGAATCGATTAGCCATAGTCTTTGCCATTATTTTATAAATGACATTACATAAGCTAATAGGGCGAAACTGAGAAAGACTATTTGGATTTGTTGTCTTAGGGAGAAGAACAATATGCGTACTATTAATAGAACTGACCTCCATACCCCCGTTCAAATGTTGAAGGCAAAAATTTGAAACATCATCCCCAATGATATGCTAAAACTTCTGGAAAAATATGTGTAACACCCCTTACCCGAGACCGTTGCTGGAGTCGAGCACGAGGCATTACTAGACTTAACTTACTAGTTCGGGGCATAAAAATTGAAACTGTCCATCTGCGTCGTGTTCACTAAATTGGCTATAACTCGAGTTACGAAACTCGAAATTTAGATCCGTAAATTTTTCCTGAAACTAGACTCATATATCTTCCTACTATAATTTTTACAGAATTTTTGGTTTGGCCAATTAGTACAGTTTATTAGTTAAAGTCTCCCCTGTTACACAGACCGACAGTTCTGACCCCTCTGCACTAAAAATCAATTATCTCATAATATACAACTCTTTTTCATGCACCGTTTCTTTCATATAAAAATAGACTCAATAAGATTTAATTTTATATCTCATAAACACCCTAATTCCACTTATAATATTTTTAGTGATTTTTCAAAATCACGTCACAGTTGCTGTCCATACTGTTCCCCTGCATATAATTACATAATTTCTTTATAATAACTATCAACTAGACACTACATAACATCCAAAACATGTTCTTAATTAGCCATTTTAATAGCTAATCATTATCAAGCATTTACAAGCCAATCTTAAGCCATATCATAAGGTCATACACACAAAATGGCTAAGTCCCTATACATGCCATAACTTAAAACGTTCAAGTCACAAAATACCAATATAATCCTTTGATAGTGTGTAACGATCTCCGACGTCCTTTCGATCCCCGAGTTGGCTTGTAATACTATATAAAAAAATAAAGAACGGGCGTAAGCATAAAGCTTAGTAAGTTTACAAGTAAATAGATAACAACATTCTTAATGAATTATTTTATCCTTTTCTTATCAAGATCACTTAAACTTTTAACTCAATATACTTAAACTTGTATTCTTACCTGTACCTTTTAACATGAATTTGTCTTACCTTACCTTTTTATCTTGAACTTGTCTTACCTTTACTTTGGTATACTCTTTGAATTTTCCCGTTGAACCACTTGGAATACTAAGGATACGCGGGTACCTTTCCTTATGAAACTTAACCATTGCCATGTCTTGACATGGTCTTACGTGGTATCCTTGCCTTATGAACTCCCCAATGCCATGCCTTGGCATGGTCTTACATGGGACCTTTGCCTTATAGAAACTTATCAATGTCATGTCTTGACATGGTCTTACATGATTTCCTTAAACCCTAATGTCATGACATTTGTATCCTACACATTCCTAAGGTTCAACCTAACTTTCTCGAGATAGCTTTTTCACAATTCATACTTGAGTCTTTGAATGATAAATTTGTAAAATAAATATATAAATGCTGGAATTTAATAGTATTAAATGTAAAATAATAGAATATTGCATTTATTTACATAAAACTTACCTCGAAACAAAATACGATAAAAACTATATCGATTTAGTCCACTATCTTTTTCTTTCCCCGATCTAACTCTAGATTTCGTTCTTCTTGATCTATAATAGCAAATTTAGCTTATTTAATACTCACATTTATCAAAATAGTCCTTAACCCTAACTTTGGAAAAATTACGATTTTGCCCCTAAACTTTTACATATTTACACATTTGCCCCAAAGCTCGGAAATTAAACTTTATCCCTTATTATTATGTTTTATGACATGATGATCATTTTTCCTTCTATGACAACATCAAATTCTCACTCTAACATGTACTTATGAACATTAGGTATTTTTACCGATTAAGCCGCTTTTTACCGCTTTCACTTAAAATCGCTTAGCAAAAGTTGTTTAACATAATTTCATACTTCATATTATATCATAAAACATCAAAATAAACACATTTCACCTATGGGTATTTTTCCAAATATGAACCCTAGGTTAAATTATTGCTAGATTAAGCTAAATCAAGTTACCGGGACTCCAAAAACGTAAAGAACATTAAAAACGGGGCTTGGAATCACTTACTATGGAACTTGGAAGCTTGAAACAGACCCTAGCTATGGAGAACCCTTGAAATTTTGTCCTAATGAAGAAGATGAGCATATTTTGCCATCTTTTTCCCTTTTAATTTCTTTTTATTACCAAATGACTAAATTACCCTTCATTAAAAACTTTGGTTCTTTCTACCTATATATGTCCATTTTTTTCCATGAAAGCCTAATGGTATAATTACCATTTAAGGACCTCTACTTCAATTATGGTCTTCAATTAAATCCTTTAACACCTAAAACTCATATTTATCAACTTTTACAATTAAGTCCTAATAGGCAAATGAGACATGCAATTCATGAAATTTTCTATCGATGTTCTAACACATGCATCTAATCACTCAATAAATCATAATAATTAATCGTAATAACCTTATCCATCTCGAATTCATGGTTTCGCAACCACTATTCTGTTTAGGCCCTATTTCGGGATGTTACATTTCTCCCCCCTTTTTTAGGGATTTTCGTCCCCGAAAATCTTACCTGTGAAGAGATTTGGATACTGTTTTCGCATAGCCTCTTCGGGCTCCCATGTAGCTTCTTCTATCCCATGCCTATCCCATAATACTTTCACAAGTGCAATACTTTTGTTCCTTAATTGCTTAACCTCCCGAGCTAGAATTTTTACTGGTTCCTCACCGTAAGTCATATCTGGCTGAATCTCAACCTCTGTCTGCAAAATTACATGCGATGAATCTGAACGATAACGACGTAGCATAGACACATGAAACACATTATGAATCTTCTCTAATTCAGTCGGCAAAGCTAACCGATATGCCAATGGCCCAACTCTCTCGATCACCTCAAACGGTCCAATAAAACAGGGACTTAATTTGCCTTTCCCGCCGTCGAGAACTTTCTTCCAAGGGGATACTTTTAAGAATACCCTATCACCAACTTGAAATTCAATTTCTTTTCTTTTCAAATCTGCATAGGATTTCTGTCTATCTGAGAGGCGCTTTCAAGCAATCTCGATGACCCTTACTTTCTCTTCTGCTTCTTTGACTAGATCAACCCCAGAATCGATTTTCCTTAAGCTCATCCAATACAAAGGTGTGCGACATTTACGTCCATACAAAGCTTCATAAGGTGCCATCTTCGACTCGATTGATAACTATTATTATAAGCAAACTCTATTAACGGCTAATATTTCTCCCAACTACCTTGAAACTCCAATACACAACATCTAAGCATATCTTCAAGTACTGAATAACTCTTTTTCGATCGACCATCGATCGAGGATGGAAAGTCAGTACTAAAACTCAACTTTGTACTTAAAGCTTCCTGCAATTTCTTCCAAAATCGTGAAGTAAATCTCGGATCTCTATCTGAGATGATCGATAACTGATACTCCATGTAGTCTCACAATCTCTCAAATATACAACTCGCCCCAACTTGTCAAGTGAATAATCCATACTGAATCGGGATAAAATGAGCCGACTTCGTTAACTTATCAATCATAACCCATACTGCATCTTTCTTTCTCGGGGTCAAAGGCAATCCTGTCACAAAATCCATAGTAACTCGGTCCCATTTCCACTCGGGAACTAATACAGGCTGCAATAAACACGAAGGTACACGATGTTCACTTTTACTGCTGACAGATCAAGCATCTAGAAACAAATTCTGAAATATCTCTTTTCATTCCTGTCCACCAATACATTTTCTTCAAATCATTATACATCTTTGTACTACCTGGGTGAATAGACAAAAAAAACTGTTATGTGCTTCCTGTAAGACTTTTCGAATAAGTTCATCATTCTTGGGTACACATACTCTATCTCTGAACATCAAACAACCGTCGAACCAATCTGAAAATCGGACTCTACACTGACTACGCATCGAACTCTTTTGGCTTGCAACTCATCATCATTCTTCCGAGCTTCACAAATTTCTTCAAGAAAGCGTCGGTTTAGCTCTCAACTCAACTAAAATAGAACCATCATCCGATAAGGCCAAACTAGTGTGCAAAGCTCTCAATGCAAATAATGATTTTCTACTCAAAGCATCAACAACAACGTTTGCCTTACCCAGGTGATAATCGATCACTAGCTCATAATCTTTAATCAACTCTAGCCATCTTCTTTGCCTCAAGTTTAGATCTTTCCTCGAGTCATCAAGTATTTCAAACTTTTATAATCGGTGAATATTCGGCATTTTTCACCATACAAGTGATGTCTCCAAATTTTTAATGCAAATACAATAGCAAATAACTCTAAATCATGTGTCGGATAATTTTTCTCATGTGGTTTTAACTGTCTAGAGGCATAAGCAATTACCCTTCCTTCCCGCATAAGTACACAACCTAGTCCATTTAAGGATGCATCATCAGTAAATCACAAACTCTTTACCCTGGTTCTCGTTGTACTAAGACAGAGCTTGATCAACAATGCTTTTAACTTGTCGAAACTCTGCGACACTTCTCACCCATTCAAACTTGACATCTTTCTCAGTAGCAATCTTGTCAATGGAGTAGCTATCATGGAAAATCCTCTACAAATCGTCTATAATAACTGCAAGACCAAGAAAACTTCGACCTCTAATACATTCTGGGAGGCTTCCAACCAACAATGGTGAAATCTTACTCGGATCAACTTTAATACCTTCACTTTGACAATATGTCCAAGAAAACAAACTTCCCATAACTTGAAACTCACTTTTACTAAACTTGGCATAAAGTCGATTATCTTTCAAAATCAGAAAAGCGTTTCTCAAATGCTCTACATGCTCGAGTCTCATCATTGGAATAAATCAAGATGTTATCAATAAACACAACTACAAACTTGTCCAAATAAGGTTTAAAAATTCGGTTCATTAAATCCATAAAATGGCAGAACATTGGTTAAGCCAAATGGCATCACAAGAAACTCATAGTGACCATACCTAGTTCGGCGCTTTTTGGAATATCCGACTCTTTAACTCGCAATCGATAATATCCGGATCTCAAATCTATCTTAGAGAACACAATGGCTCCTTTCAGCTTGATCAAACAAATCATCTATTCTAGGCAATGGATATTTGTTCTTGATGGTTACCTTGTTAAGTCGCGATAGTCTATGCACAATCTCATGGAACCGTCCTTCTTTTTCACAAATAACATCGGCGCGCCATGGTGAATAACTAGGTCTTACAAAGCCTTTATCGCTTAATTCTGTAGCTGAGCTTTTAATTCTTTCAATTCTATTGAAGTCATTCTATAAGGAGCAATAGAAATAGGTGTGGTACCTGGAATCAATTCAATACCAAACTCAACTTCTCTGATAGGAGGCAAACCTGGTAGTTCTTCCGGGAACACATCAAGAAACTCATTTACCACGTGCACTTGATTCAATTTTCAACTCGGATCTTTAGTATTCAACACAAAAGCAAGATAAGCTTCACATCCTTTCCTCAAACATTTACGAAAGCGGATATAATGTAAATCATGGAAATTGAACTACCTGGCTCATCTGAATTAACCCGAAGGATCTCACCATTTTCACGTTTCAACTCAATGAATTTCTTTCCACAATTCACTATCACATCATGTGTAGTTAACCAATCCATACCAAGAATCACATCAAACTCATCAAACGGCAATAGCATGAGATTGGCCGGAAAATAGTAACCTCTAATCATCAAAGGGCAATTTCTACATACTTTGTTTACGAACACATGCTGACCTAATAGATTCGATACTTTAATCACAATTTCCGTAAACTCTGTGGGCATGTACATACTAGGCATTAATTTCATGCAAACATAGGAATGGGTTGAACCCGGATCAATCAAAGCAATAACATTAACATCATGAAGAGAAAATGTACCCGTAATTACGTCAGGGAAGGATGCCTCTTCACGAGCACGTATAGCATAAGTCCTTGCGGGTGCTCTAACATCTGATCTCGTTTCTGTATCTCTAAATGTACCTCTACCGCCTTATTCCGGATTTCTCTCGAGATCCGCCTCTAACGGGGCATTGTCCGATCTTGCACTCGGTATTACTTCTCTTTTAACCATTTCGGGACATTCTCGAATGAAATGATCCGGTGCACCACATCGGAAATGCACCAATCTCGCTTGCTCGACATTGACTGGATGACATCGACCACATTGAGGACACTCGGGGTCTATCAGTGAATCGCCAACACTGCAAATCGAAGTGGTTTGAGCTTTGGATCCATAAATCTTCTACCTTTGTTTCGCTAGAATACCCGGTGAAAAATTAGATCTCGTAGAAAACTCCTAGGCCTCTTGGATGTAGATCAAACGACTTGCTCATCTGTCTTTTCTTTGTGTCTTGCATCTCAATTTCACTTTACCTTTTCTTTTTAATAACTCTTCTCGCCTTACACTGCTCAACTAAAACAACAAACTCTTTTATCTCTAATACACCAACCGATAATGGATATCATCATTGAGCCCATCCTCAAATCTTTTACACATGATAGCCTCTGCAGACACACACTCGAGCATAATTGCTGAGTCGGACGAATTCACGTTCATACTCGATCCACAATCATCTTACAATCGCTTTTTAACTCAAGGAACTCTTTTCTTTCTCGGTCAATAAACCTCTCGATGATGTACTTCTTACGAAACTCCTCCCGAAAGAAATCCCAAGTAACTCTTTCTTTCGGTACTCATCGACACAAGTGTCTTCCACCACCGATAGGCCGAATCTCTAAGAAGTGATACTACACATTTAATACACTCTTCCTGTGTGCAGGGGACAACTCATCAAAAACTCGATAGTGTTCTCGAGCCAAAATTCACTTTCTGCATCATCATCTTTGGTAGCCCAAACTTCTCGGCCCCTTGTTTTCTAATCTTGTCAATGGGTGGCTTCTCTCTTCTAATCGTATTTGTGATCGGAGAAGTTACATGGGTAGTCCGAGGATCATGAGGGGTGGAGGTCTAACAATGTAGGGTTCGCATTTAACGAACTCAAAGAAACCATTCATTCATAGCTTGGAAGAAGGCTTCTCGAGCCCCTCCTCCCGACTAATCATAACGGGCCTTTCATAACTATCTGGTGGCACCGTCCCTTCAGCAAGAGTGGGCGCATTACTCTCTACATCATCTGCACTAGCTCGTTCGGGATCCATAACTATAAAAGAAAAACATTTTTAAATCGTCAAGAGTCGCCACACTATCAAAATATAAGTATGGCATGTATAGATAGAATCTTACTCATACTGAATATTTCGAGAACCGACTAAACCTTGCTCTGATACCAATAAATGTAACACCCCTTACCCGAGACCGTTTTCGGAGTCGAGCACGAGGCATTACTAGACTTAACTTACTAGTTCGGGGCATAAAAATTGAAACTGTCCATCTGCGTCATGTTCACTAAATTGGCTATAACTCGAGTTACGAAACTCAAAATTTAGATCCGTAAATTTTTCCTGAAACTAGACTCATATATCTTCCTACTATAATTTTTACAGAATTTTTGGTTTCGCCAATTAGTACAGTTTATTAGTTAAAGTCTCCCCTGTTACACAGACCGACAGTTTTGACCCCTCTGCACTAAAAATCAATTATCTCATAATATACAACTCTTTTTCATGCACCGTTTCTTTCATATAAAAATAGACTCAATAAGCTTTAATTCTATATCTCATAAACACCCTAATTCCACTTATAATATTTTTAGTGATTTTTCAAATTCACGTCACAGTTGCTGTCCATACTGTTCCCCTGCATATAATTACATAATTTCTTTATAATAACTATCAACTAGACACTACATAACATCCAAAACATGTTCTTAATTAGCCATTTTAATAGCTAATCATTATCAAGCATTTACAAGCCAATCTTAAGCCATATCATAAGGTCATACACACAAAATGGCTAAGTCCCTATACATGCCATAACTTAAAACGTTCAAGTCACAAAATACCCATATAATCCTTTGATAGTGTGTAACGATCTCCGACGTCCTTTCGATCCCCGAGTTGGCTTGTAATACTATATAAAAAAATAAAGAACGGGCGTAAGCATAAAGCTTAGTAAGTTTACAAGTAAATAGATAACAACATTCTTAATGAATTATTTTATCCTTTTCTTATCAAGATCACTTAAACTTTTAACTCAATATACTTAAACTTGTATTCTTACTGTGCACCTTTTAACATGAATTTGTCTTACCTTACCTTTTTATCTTGAACTTGTCTTACCTTTACTTTGGTATACTCTTTGAATTTTCCCGTTGAACCACTTGGAATACTAAGGATACGCGGGTACCTTTCCTTATGAAACTTAACCATTGCCATGTCTTGACATGGTCTTACGTGGTATCCTTGCCTTATGAACTCACCAATGCCATGCCTTGGCATGGTCTTACATGGGACCTTTGCCTTATAGAAACTTATCAATGCCATGTCTTGACATGGTCTTACATGATTTCCTTAAACCCTAATGTCATGACATTTGTATCCTACACATTCCTAAGGTTCAACCTAAACTTTCTCGAGATAGCTTTTCCACAATTCATACTTGAGTCTTTGAATGATAAATTTGTAAAATAAATATATAAATGCTGGAATTTAATAGTATTAAATGTAAAATAATAGAATATTGCATTTATTTACCGCAAACTTACCTCGAAACAAAATACGATAAACTATATCGATTTAGTCCACTATCTTTTTCCTTCCCCGATCTAACTCTAGATTTCGTTCTTCTTGATCTATAATAGCAAATTTAGCTTATTTAATACTCACATTTATCAAAATAGTCCTTAACCCTAACTTTGGAAAAATTACGATTTTGCCCCTAAACTTTTACATATTTACACATTTGCCCCAAAGCTCGGAAATTAAACTTTATCCCTTATTATTATGTTTTATGACATGCTGATCATTTTTCCCTTCTATGACAACATCAAATTCTCACTCTAACATGTACTTATGAACATTAGGTATTTTTACCGATTAAGCCGTTTTACCCGTTTTCACTTAAAATCGCTTAGCAAAAGTTGTTTAACATAATTTCATACTTCATATTCTATCATAAAACATCAAAATAAACACATTTCACCTATGGGTATTTTTCCAAATATGAACCTTAGGTTAAATTATTGCTAGATTAAGCTAAATCAAGTTACCGGGACTCCAAAAACGTAAAGAACATTAAAAACGGGGCTTGGAATCACTTACTATGGAACTTGGAAGCTTGAAACAGACCCTAGCTATGGAGAACCCTTGAAATTTCGTCCTAATGAAGAAGATGAGCATATTTTGCCATCTTTTTCCCTTTTAATTTCTTTTTATTACCAAATGACTAAATTACCCTTCATTAAAAACTTTGGTTCTTTCTACCTATATATGTCCATTTTTTTCCATGAAAGCCTAATGGTATAATTACCATTTAAGGACCTCTACTTCAATTGTGGTCTTCAATTAAATCCTTTAACACCTAAAACTCATATTTATCAACTTTTACAATTAAGTCCTAATAGGCAAATGAGACATGCAATTCATGAAATTTTCTATCGATATTCTAACACATGCATCTAATCACTCAATAAATCATAATAATTAATCGTAATAACCTTATCCATCTCGAATTCATGGTTTCGCAACCACTATTCTGTTTAGGCCCTATTTCGGGATGTTACAATATGCCTGGAAAACCATCTTCTCCTGGAGCCTTTGTAGCACCCATGCTTTGCAATGCCTCCCAAATCTCCACCTTTGTGTATTGCGCAGTAAGGCGACAATTATCTTCGTCAGTGATGCATTTAGCAAATGCCAGTTAAAAGGTAGTCACAATTCCCCCTATCTTTCGCCTCGAATAATTCTTGGAAGTAGAGCTTAGAAATTTCCGCCATTCTATGCAAGTCCCCAGTCTCTTCACCATCTGCGTTTTGAAGCTTCCTAATGCAATTTTTCTGTCGTCTTTGTGTTGCTTGCTTGTGGAAAAAAGCTATGTTTCTGTCTCCAAGTTTTAACCAATTAGCTCTAGCTCTTTGCTCCCAATAGTGTTCATCCTTGTTGATCTCTAAGTTCAACTGCAACTTTGTATCAATCAGCTCTGCCAAATTGTCATCACTTCTATCTGCTTCTGTCAATTCATTCAGCTTTGAACTCAAAATTTTTTTCCTCCTTTTCCTATCAAGACAGATTCGTTTAGCCCAATCCCCCAGCCCTGTTTGAAGATGATTCAACTTCTGCAAAAAGTCATTTGGTGGTGATTCCCAAATGCGTTTAACTTCTACTTCAAAAGTTTCTTCCAAGACCCACCATGCTTCAAATTTGAAAGATCTCCTTTGGTTCTTTTCGTTAGCTTTATTTGTAGAAATTAAGAGAGGGCAATGATCTGAAATCGTGTGAGTAATATGCTGAATGATTATTTCTGGGAACATTGACATCCAATTTTCATTGGCCACCCTTCTATCCAATCGCTCGCGAATATTCGTTTCCGGCAAATTCCCCCTTTCCCAAGTGAACCAATTCCCAGAATACCCCACATCCAACAATCCACAATCTTCTAGAACATTTCGAAAAGCTTCCATTCTTCTTTCCTCCATTGGCAATCCTCTCTTTTTCTCAAAGCTGTACATAATTTCATTAAAGTCACCGCACACAAGCCAGGCAGGATCCCCCCTATGTCGTAAACTTTTCAGTAACTGCCATGATTCGTCATTCTTATGTATGTAAGGAGAACCGTAAAACCCTGTAAACCTCCAGTGCTGTCCGTTCTCATTGCTACTTTCATCAATTAATACATCAATGTGCCTTTTAGAAAAACTCTGAAGACTGATTGACACATCACCTCTCCAAGCCAAACATAATCCTCCCTTTGAACCTTCGGGATCCACGTCAATGCCATTTAAAAAACCACAACTTCTTCTCACTCGTTCCATTTGTGATTTATTAATATTTGTCTCCATGAAGAAGACCACTTGGGGAATATATAGCTTCAACATATACCAAAGCCTTCGGATAGTCCGAGGATTCCCCAATCCACAGACATTCCAGCTTAAGAGTTTCATTGCTGCCGGTCAGCTTGCCTTTTGGCAGTCCCCGATAATAAAAGGTTGCTTTCCAGGAATCGCCTACTTCGAGCTGTTGTGTTATCACATTCTTCAGTTGCTATTCGATCTTCACTGCCGCCCCTCTGTCTCTTTTTACCTTCCTCCCCTACTAACACCCTATCTTCCACATCATAGTCTATTGCAGTGTGAGACTCTTTCTGTTGTAGTGAAGAGAAACTGCCTCCTTCCAGGTTAATCCCTAAAACTGGATCAACTGAAACTCCGGTTTCCGATGTATTCCTCAATCCCCATGGTTTATCTCCCAAGTTACGATTAGTGTTAGGACCATCATCTTCTCCAATTTCTTACACTTCACGTAACCAGATGCTTTTCATTGCTAATGCTCTCTTCGATTGTGCTCTTAGGGATAAGTCCCATCCCATAGCTATTACTTCCGCCCCTAACAGCATTTTGGCTTCACAATATGAATCATTATGACCTAACCGCCCACAATAAAAGCAAAAAAGAGTAAGTCTTTCATACTTAAACCTGATGTATGAGCAATTTCCTGTAAATGACACCTTCTTTTTCCTTTTTAAAGGTTGACGGACATCCAGTTGTACCCTTATTCGCATGAAATTTCTCCAGCCTTTTCCCAAATCTGATCCATCATACTCCAAAAATTTGCCCATGAAATCTCTCAATTGCCTTGAGTCCCAAGTCCAATTCTTCTTTTAAGCACATTTGTATTTTTTTTAATTTAATGTTGTTTCAAGTTTTTTAATTAGTGTTTTTAATCAATAAATATATTTTTTCAAGTTTTTTAATTAACACCTCTTTTATTTATATAAATTAATACTTATATAATAAAAATATATTTTTTATATTTATCATTATGTTAAATATATTTTATTTTTTTTCAAAACATCAACTAAATTTTTTACGTATATATCAAATATTTATATGTAACACCACTACCCGTATCCGTAGCCAAAACAGGGTTACGGAGTATTACAGGATAACGGAATAGTAAATCTGTAACACCCCTAACCCGTATCTGTCGCTGAAACAGGGTTACTGAGTATTATAGGACAACGAAATAGTAAATCGTTCAAATCATACATAAATACAAACATAATCAAATTGCTTGGACCTTAAAAAATTCAAATACTAACCAAAATACAAAATCAAAATGACATTAATCGGATCAAAAACACATCAAAACCAACCTAATATGTGCCTAACCAATGTACCCTCATTGGTACCACAATTATATACAATTTAATCTCAAAATACACATTAATTCAATTCATCAACTTATCCAAGCAATGCCAAATCAAAATACCTAACAAAGTTACCACAACCACAACAATCAAATATGTGTAAGCCACACATACTAGCATAACAACTATACCTCATTCTCATACCCTTTGCAAATTGGTTATTTGCACAAAATATCATTCATAACATTTACATAAGCCAAACATTAACCAAAACAGCACAAGAGCCTATACATGTCATATAATCCAAATTTAACGTTTCAAAAACTACCGAGATAAATTGGATAGTGTGACTTGAGTGCCGATCCGATCGTCCAACCTTCCAAAAATTTACAATGACATTTAACAACGCAAGTAACCTTAATGAAGCATAGTAAGTTCGACGAGATAAACAAAAATCTTACCGAACTAACTATAATAAATCAAATAATAATAAAAAAGCATCCATGACAACTCCCTGTCATTCACAACTTCAATCGATAAATACATCCATATTCAAATTAATACAAAAATAAATAACATGTATTTCAAATTCATTAAATAAATCACCTTACCGAGATTTTTCCATTCGAAGAACGACTTACGGATAAGTGTACATCGTCAACAGAAGCTCATAAGAGCTGGTCCTCCCGAATACGCCAACAGAAGCTCGAAAGCTGAACAGAAGCTCGTAAGAGCTGATCCACCCAATTACGCCAAACAGAAAGTAAAACACGAGAGTTCGCAACAAATGTTGAATCTCGGTTTACTTGGGTAAAATGCCGATATCTCCCTCCAATACCATCTCCACTCCAAACCCCCGTCATACACCAAATCACGAATGTACTCAAATCCCGCTTTCAATTCAAACCGAATATCTAATTCAATATTATAATTTAATATTTTAAAGATACCCCATCTAAAATTAGTGTGGAACGAATGGGAAGTATATTTTTTTAGTTTTTCAATGTATCTATTGAAGTAAGTTCAGTGATTAATTTTTCACACTCTGTAAATCTATCAATGAGGAAAATGCTTATCACAAATTTTAAAACTGTTACATACCCAAAGCGAGTTTTAAACTCCATAATTTATTTTTCAATAATATCACTCATTAAACCGTTTTAAAACAAGTAAAAAAGAAAACAAAAACATTATTTCAAATGAGATTATTAGAAAAAAAATATAAATTAAAATAACATTGTAAATAAATTATATACAATAATATGATCTTCCTAATCAAAACTAAATTTATAAGATAAATAGATCATTTATAGAATGGATTATTAATTCATTATTACCTACCACGAGCCTTATTAATTATTAAAAAAGGCTGTAAATAAATTAATAATAAATAAGTAATTAATTTTTTATTAGACCATTTATCTGCTCCCACGTGTGTTACAGTCATTACACACTCTACAGTCACGTCTTCTCTATCTGTTTATCTTACTCTCAGCCTTGTATATTCTGCTGCTACAATGGACCAATAGTCAGCATCAAGAGTAGGACAAGAAGGGACTATTGGCAACCACTCATCAGCGCACACGTGGCATGATTTTTAATGTTAAAAAATTCGGTGTAAGTGATTGGGATCTACCTTAGCATATTAGCATCTTAGGTTTCGATTCTCGGCATCTGCGAATTCTCTATCAAGATCCCTACCTTCAACTTGGACCATCCAACGGCTCATATCTCTCTACCCAATACCCAACCCTTACCATTTATAGGTCCCCCAGATTGTTGTTCTTACAAATCGCATGAACAAACTGAAACACAACTAGAAAATCTTCAGACATGAACCAGTTGTTGGATTCTCATCTCGAAGCTTTAGCTTTTAACTATGTAAGCTTTGGGATTTTCACTATTGTTAATAATCTATGGACGTGGGTCGCTGTTATCACGGCTGCGGTTAGTTTTTGGAGGATTAGAGCCGCCGGCGCCGCTACCTCATCATGTTCCGTTAAAGGTCGTGAACATAGACCTTCGACATCCATCGATGCTCGACGACCAATTCCCGAAGTTGAAGAAAAGCACCCGACGGCTTCAACTTCGGTTTCAGATCCAGCCTCCGTTACGGAAACGAGTGTTTCGCCGTTAGTTTTCAATGATGGGGTGACGAAAGGAGGGAAGTCAGCGTTGACTGTTTATTACGAGGATGATATCGGAGGGGAGAGTGACGGTGACGTCGATGGTGAAACGACGGGGAAGGAATGGTGTGACGGTGGTGGGTATTGCAAGGAAGGGGAGTGGTGGGAGAGTTGGGAAAGAGTGTTGAGGTTGAGGAAAGGGGAGATGGGGTGGTACCGTTATCAGGATTTGTCGGCGATAAACGGCAACGTTGTTAGGTTATGGGATGAATCGTGTAGGAGAGGAAGGTACAGCTCAAGCTGTTCTGTATGGTAGTTGATGTTTTTTAATTTAGAATTAAGTTTTAGTTTGGTAATAATGGTTTTTTTCTTCAAGTATTGTCTTAATGACTCTTGCTTTTATGGCTGTGCAAATGTAAATATATTTATTGGTGGAAACAACCAAGACAAAAGCATTTTAATTAGTTAAATACAATAATTGATTAGGATCAAATTAAAAATTAATTAAATTTCTTCGAGTAGCAATAAATAAAACCTGATTAGCGGGAGCTGGTGTACTGGGATGTGAACAAAAACAAGATGTTTCGTGCATGCAATTAAAATATGTATAGTACTGTTATACTAATTACATATAAAGACAACTAAATATAATGACATATCTTCCGGTTTATTAGCATATCGCAGAACGAAAAATACTGCCTGTTGTACGCCTCATATCCTTTTTGGTTAGACAACAAAACTAATGGACCATGATCCCAACATGTTGTAATCATGTACTAACAGTATTCTAATCTAGTATGAAATTAACGCAGAAATTCGGGGTTTTGCTTTTTTTTTAGTGAATATTTTATCTTGAAATAATCAATAAACTATTATCGAACCATTAAAATTGGGTGATTTAGAGCATAGACATGTTATTTTACTGCATCCCAAGTGAAGTGTTGTTAACAAACAAAAGATTTAGAGCAGTACTGCAGTAGCAAATGTGAGGTCTTAGATGGAAGGCTTGGCACTCAATTTTTTTGGGATGTGTGGTGCAAATTATTAACCCCACCGTGGCCAGTTTCCCACGCTCTGGTTTACGGATTGCAACTCACCTTCACATGGACTAAAACCATTTTCACTGTCCCAGTTCCAATATAAACCACAGCTTTACCCAACTCATATTTTGAGTGGAATAGTACATATAGTGTGATTAATGCTTTCCAACTACTGTTTCTTATGTCAAACCCTATATTTGTGTAGACACAATAAATATCAGATTAACAGAGCCAAGTAAGCACCATTCACTTGGTGGGCGAAGGGTCATAAGAGGTGTTATGAGACTTAGGAGGAAGAAAATGTGATAGGAAGAGAGATCTTCCCAGCCTTAGTTGTTTTTTTTTTTTTTTTTTTTTTTTTTTGGGCTTATAAAAGGTGCCGGCGGCTCTTCTCAAGGCATTATGTGCCATTCTCTTGTTGATTATGTATTCTTTGGAGGTCGGATGACCTATTGACATCATCTCTCTTAAGTATAAGTTGTTATATTAGGATAATGAGAAAATATATAGTATAGGAATACACTTGTTCTATTAGAAATGTGGTTCCCACATTATACACTTGTCTTGTGGATCCATAAGGTGGAGGGTCCTTGAATCTTAATTGGTAGAATATGGCTCTCGTGGATGTCTAGCTCGTAGAATATTCCACATAATCGATCGAGTAACAAGTATAGGTATAACAATATTGGGACGATACCTTTCATACATGTTTGATGAAAATTTAAAGTGGAAGGATTGATTGAAGACATTTATTAGTGAGGTACGTAGGGCTAATTGGCTAACGCTTCATGGTGGGATTAGGGGAAAAATAAAATAAAATGGAAACTGTTTCCTTAGAGGAGCCAACTGATTTTGTGTCTATTGAAAAGAAGATTTAAAGGTGGACGAAGGGAAGTGTTTGAATTATATGAATATAAATGAATGGGACAGCTGGTTCGATGGTGGTGGGTCTTAGGGCAACCTCTGCAAAACTGTGACTATCACATGCCCTGTTTAACAGAACATGAAAAAACTTTCATATGTTTGGGACCGAGAACCTTTTATCTTTAGCAGGTTTTTCATTCAATAATTTCTTTCTTGAATTGAATTTACTTGGTCAGGCCCCATGGTTGCATTAGTTTCCACATTCATGGACTTAAAACAGATCTCACATTTCTCAACCATTCATCTAATGTTCCTACCAATACTGTTGATGTTTGAGTTCCAATGAAAAGCAGTAGTTTTGTCATCCATTCTAGATTCCCAACACATCTTATCTACTAAACCAATCATCCATCTTGTTATGTATGTTAGAAAATTATCAAACTCCTTAACCAAATCAGAAAAAAGAAGTTGCATGCAAGTACGTTCTTGATTTAACAAAATTGACTTAAAACCCCAAGATTTTAGGCCACTATGGAACTGCTTATTACATTGGAATCCCACTTAATAATCAGTGAGTGGGATTAGATTTGAAACTCTTGTCTTCACTTCGCCGGATACAGAGGCCAATAAATAAATAGCAGTGCTGGATGTGGATGTTATTCTCTCTAATTAATTATTGCCGACGTCTTGCATCTTTTTCTTGCATTTGCATAATTCACAATAAATTTCATCTCTGAATTACCAAGTCTACCCTTCACATACTACACGAATACTATTATATAAAATAAATAACGAAAGAATGTTGAGGATAATATAGTCATAACATAACTATAATTGGCTGCCATGGCCCAAAAGTACACTCTCCCCTATAAAATCCATCTCTCCGACAAGGCAAAGCACAAAACTTGGAGCTCTTCAAGACCATTCGACAATGGTAACAATCCCTTTCTTTGTCCTAAACATCCTCCTTTTCCTCTCCAGCTCCGCGGCCACACCAAAGAGCGGTGCAGGTCACGACCTGGTCCGTTCATCATGTGTCCACGCCAGCTATCCAAGCCTCTGTTTTCGCACCCTTTCTTCCTACTCCGGCCCAGCCAACACCCCACGTGAGTTAGCCCAAGCCGCCGTAAAAGTCAGCCTGTCCCGTGCCCGGAAAGTGTCGAACTACTTGTCGACGAGTGTGACGGGGTACAACAAGAGGGAACGAGTCGCACTGAGTGACTGCGTGGAGCAAATAGATGAGTCGATGGAGGAGTTGAGCAAGACACTAGGGGAGTTGAAGCACTTGAGAGGGGAGACGTTCGAGTTTCAGATGAGTAATGCGCAGACATGGGTGAGTGCGGCGCTGACGAATGAGGACACATGTCTTGATGGGTTCGAAGGAGTTGACGGCGAGGTTAAATCTGATGTGAAGAGGAAGATCACGAATGTGGCTAAAGTTACCAGTAATGCTCTGTACATGATCAATAGGCTCAATGAAAGTCGTGGTAGGCACCGTTGAATCTTTGATGATGATGAATAATGGATGGTTGTGATTTATCTAGCTTATTATGTTTTTTAAATATAGTTTTTATTTTGGTTTTGGTTGCAAGCTGTATATGTAATGTTTTCTATTTATATATTAAACATAAGGTGATATGCTTTTCCTTCTTGTATCTATTTTTGATTCACTTTTTTGCTTAAGTACATCTCAGAGAATTGGTTAAATTATTTAGGAATTAATTTTCTTTTTTAACAAATGTGACATATCGATGTCGGGCCAAGCTCGGAAATTGAAAACGAAATGTGAGATACTAGAGAATGGATCCCCATCCCATGGATCATTTATGACACATCAACCTGTCTGCCCGTTTTCATTATATAATCATCATTATGACGACGCGTGTCGAACATTATTCGGCTACAACCTAAATAGCTGTGGACCTAACGTCCTCATCAAGTTGGGCCAGTTGCGGTGAAACCACCTATTTAATGGAATAATTATTAAAATTTAAAAAAAATCGATGTTTATTAAGTATAATATAATAAATTTTGTAATATTAATTCTACATTTATAAGTTTTTACACTAAAAAAATATTACTTTAATTTTCAGATAAAAATTTAGTGAATAAAACTATATAAAATATGATATTACCTGAGACAAGAAGGACATAAAGATTATTCCTTTAAATTGAACTTTTGTGGCAAAAATAATAGGACACGTCACATAAACAAGTGCAAAAATCAACCTAAACAAATTATTAATGTGTGAAAATTTATATATAAATTTATAATACTCTCAACACATGAAGAAAACATAATACGAAAAACCATACCATAACATAACATAATATATGATATATATATATATATATATAAACACACCAAATGTATGCTAAATGAGCGATGAATTGAGACACCATATGACCAAAAATAATCAAAATACATAATGTCATACGAAAAACCATAACATAACATAACATAATATATGATATATATATATATAAACACACCAAATGTATGCTAAATAAGCGATGAATTGAGACACCATATGACCAAAAATAATCAAAATACATAATGTCACAAAAATAACATTAACACGATAGAAATACATAAATACATCAAAATCTTCATAAAATTCAAATGACTGCCCTGTAAAATGACAAAACTAACCTCTACAGTTTTGGTTAAACCTATCCATTGCAATGAAATGAAGACAAGACTGACCACAATTAATGGAGAAATGTTATTACAAGAAAAAATGTAAATAAAATCTCACTAAAAACCTTGATGCCATCCACATTAGTAGGGCTTAATGCAGTAAATGGGAACAAAGGTACAAATGGCGTCATTAAAAAATGCATGACTCCTTAAGGCTGCTTAGTTTGGTCTTGCAGCCTGCTCTGCTGTTTTCTGCAACATAAGATTCAGGACATATCGTGAGAAAGATATATGATAGATAATGAATACAAACTCCATGTTTCAATTCTCAGTGAAGCCATAAATTAAGCATAGAAAGAGAGCCGCGCCGGGGCCCAAGTTTTACAAGAATTAGGCATGAATGTGGCTCTCTTGGAGCTAAAGTTGCTAAGCTTATCTGGAAAATTCATTCATGAAAGCTTGAATGTTCTAATAACCGAGTTTTGACTTGCAAATGCTTTACATTAAAGGAACAGAGAGAAAGAATAAGAAGGAGAATAGGGGGGAATTGTAGCAGGCTGCAAATCAATGCCTGGACAGCTATCAAGTAAACAAACACTCAGATTTCAGAACCATCTCACCTGCAAAACAAAACTTAAAGGCAACAATCTGCAAAATAAATGAATGTAAATGCAACAAAGGCAACTTAATTGTGTGTGTGTTACACCCTTAAATCAAGTAATCTTCTTCGATGATGTATATTTTGCATCTAGGTAATGGAACATGCACCAGAAATTGCCCTATCAGTGATTGCATCCCATTCACAAGTCAAAATTGGGGGTATGGGAGTCAACATATTAGCTCATGCCCTATTGCCAAGAGCAATTCACACAGAGAGCAAGAACAGGCCAAGAAAGACAAACAAAGACACCTGTTATTTCAAAAGTAGGTATGCTCATGCCCTTTCTCATTTACTTCCCAAATATCATTCTTTAAGCATCAGTGACAACACTGTTAGCCATTAAACATGAAATTGGCATGTCTGAGTGTACTCAGAAACAAGAACATCATCAACACTGCCAAAAGAAAGAAATAGAACTGCTGACAACTTAGCGTGAATCACTGACTGGAAGCACACTTGTTAAATTCCCCCTTCTTTTGAATGCATGAAGTCAGTAGCAAGAACTCCTTTGATTAAAACAAGGTCAATAAGCAAAGCAGAGGAAGGCAGGGGAAAGCTAGGATTCGCTAATCACTACTACTAAAAGAAACTAGCTAATTTTCTCACAACGAACATATTCAATCACAAACCCGGGGCATGAGAAATTTACTATAAAGAAAATGTTATGTGTCATTCCGTAGTTTGAAATACCTCAAGCAGCAGTTTCCGATGCTTGACCATGCTGTTCCTCAATCAATGATTGAACTCTCTGCAGTAAAAAATCAAATCAAAACCTTCAGACCAGTTGCGCAAATAAAAGAAGACCTAAACGTGTAATCCTTGCTTTACCTTCACAGAACTCCCAACCTCCTCTAGTTTCTGTAGTAATGCAAGATCCCCTGAAGGAGGAACAACATCAAGCTTACGTGGAGAACGCTGCAATAAAAAAAGAAGGAAAATTAAACCTGCCAGACAAATTATTTGTCAAATATTATATTGAGGTGGAGGGTTCATCCTTTAAAATAAAGAGCATCATAATAGATAGCCTAGGGTTATAAAAGAACAGCCTTAACATACATAAACCCGACCAATCAGAAAAACAAACTAGATTCACGGGAATACCCAAGCAGATGGTGAAAGAATCTTTGAATTCGGAGCATCTTCAATTGCAGAAACTTGTCGGGAGAAGACCTCGGTCCTCATATTCGAAAGGCGTGTCAAAACAGCCTTAACATGAGCATGGAAAGGCAAATAAAATCAGCATCCACTTCTAAGAAAATCAGCAACTATGAATATGATTTTGATAATTAAGAATATATACCTTCCTGAAAGCACTCGGGTTAACCATTCCTTGGATTTGTAAATCATCACTAGGAGGTCTCCTCAGACCAACGTTCTCAATTCTGAGTGAGTAAACACCAAATAAGGACTGCAAATATCCTAAAGAAGAATAGAAGAAATTACATAAATAAAGGTTCACTCATTGTCAACAACAGGTACAAGTACATAAATTATACCCACCTTGTTCAATTACAACATCTGCAACTGAGGGTAATAGAACATGCTTCTCTTTCTTTAAAACCCCAAAACAAGGAATTGGCACTGGCCTTGTAACCTAAATTCCCAAAGTTTACTCCATTTTAGTGAATATTAATTCTAAAAATAGCAACTTAACGAGCAAAAGATTAGAAAAAAAGGGGTTAAAATTTACTTTGTAAACGATTGAATTGGGAGTGAGATAAAGCTTTCGGGATCGAATATCTTTACGGAGGATGTATCTTCGAACAGGAATGTATAAGAGCATGAACAACCCAATACCCCATGCTAACACTAAAACCAACGAGTATAAAACCCATTGAGCCGTTTGGTATTTAACGAATTCTTCTTCCATCTCTCCAAACGACGCCGCGTAAAGAACCGGCTCATCGACTGCCTCGGACTCCTGTTCTCCGGTAACGGATTCCGGTAACAAACTTCTCTCTAAGCTCTCGATTTCCACTACTTCATCTCCAGTCCCCATCTTGAAAACGAAAACCCAGTAAGGAAATTTAGGTTACGACCTAATGGGCAGTCGAAATTATAACGTACCTGTGCTTGTCCGGGGGGAGATTATTGAGGATTTGCAGTTTGTAGCTTTGAAAAATGAAAACCGAAGGCCGAAGAAGAAGAGCTGAATGCGGAACGCGTGTCACAAAGGTGCGCCGTTTCGAACTTGTTCTTCTTGACAAGGTGAGAATGATAGTATAAGGGCGGGAGAATGGTAGATTAACTGCTCCTCGCGATCATGGTCATTAATGCTTTTGATGAATTTAAAAACTTTGTTCGAGTGGTCCTGATTTTGTTTGAACGATGGAAGTTTGGTTGAGAAAGATAGGAGGCGACCGTTAGGTGTTTGTTGTTGCTTTTTGCCTTCACTATGATTCCAATACAAGATTCTTCTACAATATTATCATTAAAATTATTAATCTCTTATATTTTAGTCACTAAATAGTTACTATACACTTATTTCGTCCTTCAAACCAAAATTTCAAGTAAAATTCTACCATTCATCTTACACTTTATAATTCTTTTAAGAATTTAATTTATTTATTTTTATTATCTTTCAATCCTTTGAAAATATATTTAATTCCACTGCCACCCATTTATCTCTATTTATGAGTTGTTAAATTCTAATTAATTTTCATGAAGAAAAATCATAATAATTTATGAGAAATTATTTGATACATTGTTCGTATAGTTTTTAAACTTTGTAAATAGAGTTCGAAGCTTAGCAAGTGTCTCGTAAGTGTATAATAAGACTTTTTTACTTGTATAATACAAATTAAAAAATTAAATACTGAAATGATATGCCAAATTGATAATACCATTATTTACCAAAATGGAGTGTTTGAAACAGTTCTAATGAGTAGAGGGAGAGGGATGGGCAGCAGCCATGTGTTTACATGTAATTTTTTAAGGTGCCGCCTATCTCTCTCTCTCCACTTATTAGAACTGTTTCAAACACTCCATTTTGGTAAATAATACCATTTAAGTATTTGGTTTTTTAAATTTATATTATAGACATAAAAAAACCATATAATAAAATATTAAAAAAACACATTTTAATTTTTAAAATTGTTTATGGAATAAAAAAAAATACACTCTCAGTCCACCAAACACTAACACATAAACTATGAATAATTATTTTGTATACATGCATTGGAAAATTTTAATTCCACAAACAGGTTGAGATTTTATCACATGTCATAATTATTTAATTTTAAAATTTTTAAGCACTAAGGACACTGACAATATTTCAACTCCAATAAATTATTCATAAAATAAAATTTTAATCAATTTTATTGATAAAACACTATTCATTTGTAATTAAAATATCATTATTTAAAAATAAGATTAATATAATATATATATATATATATATATATATATAATCCTCACAAGAAGAAGGCATGACACAAACAAGATCCCACCATTTTAAAATAGCACCCCAAACTTCCGAAGCAAAATGTGATCAACATCCATAAATAACCAAAATGTGATCAACATCCATAAAATAGCACCCCTCATTCCTTTGGGATCAGTCTCCCAAATCTGGTTAAGTAATTTGAAGAAAAAAAAAAAGATGTTCCAAATATTAAGTTTAACCCAAAATTCGATGGGTGATGGATGCATTTGGGCCACACGTAAGTTTCAAACCCAAAAATGTATGGTTTGTACAGATTTTCTTTTTCTTTTTTCTACTTGTAATATTAATTTCGTTATACGATTTATCATATTTATTGTTTTTTATATAATGTTTAGAATTATCTGTAGCCTTTTCACAACTCTTAAATAAAAGAATAAATACTTCAGCGCATTCGAACCTATATCTTCTTGCATTAACAACAATACAGAAATAATATTTTAAATATATAATTTTGTACATTGTTTTATACTCCAATACAGAATTTTTAACTTCACAACTAATTTCATTAAATTACAAACATAGTTAATAATTGAAAAAAAAAACATTTGATTTGATGATATAATCTTTAATGTAAATTTCAGAAGTTAATTAATTAGTTTTAACCCATTGAATCAATTAATAAAATATGGTTTTTGATATACTTATGATCAGATCCATCAATGCAACTGATTGATCAATAATTTGAACTTGACTACGCATCAACTTCACTCAATCCCATTACAACTATTAAACCTAGCAAGCATAATTGTACATGCTATCTACTGGAAAACAAAACCTCCTCTAACACAAACAAATATCTAACAACCATTTTATAATAAAATACATAATTACTGTTATAAACACCAATAACAAAACATTGATCGAGAGGAGACTCGAGGGTAGATTTGTTTTCATTAGCTCTTTCAGTTGTATTTGGAGAATTATTTGTCACATTTTGGATTTAGTTTTGGATTAGAATTGTTGAATTCGAATAAAATTACTCTCTGAGTGAAGCTTCACAAATGTAGGATTAACGAATTTGAATTGCGTTAATAAATATTGTATATCATGTGTTGATTCTCTCTTTACTTACATAAATTGGGATGATAGACAAATTGAAGGCTTTTTCAATTAACATTAATGCTATAGAAGACATCAATATTATCGAAGACTCGTGGAAATCGAATATTCAAGTAAATTTAGGTACACACTGTATTTTTTTTAAAGTAAATCATTATAGTTAAAAATGAATAAAAGAAAAATAGAAAATTCGAGAATAAAAAAGAGAGGAAAAAACAGGAGGAGGAGGTTGCAATAGGAAAATATCGGAGGTTAAAGTGCGTTAAAAATATCTCAAGCTTAATTATCGAACAGTAATGGTATAAGTAGAGCTTAAAAATGAATATTCGATCGAGCTCGAATCAAACATCAAACTTTAAATTTAGAATCGAACTCGAGCTTAGTAACATTCAAGTTTGGCTTAATTGCACCCCTAGATTAGAGCAATAAAGATTAAAATCAGAGAAGCATGAAGGGCAATGATGGATCAGGTGGGTGAACCATTGATTGGGTGGGTAATCATTTGGGACCACTATTTTCAGACCAATTTGATTGAAAAGTAGGCCTATGTTTTTTAATTGATTTCAGGCCCACTTCACTTCTTTCCTGTCGGAGGTCCACCATTTTCCCCACCTCTCTTTCAATCTCACATTAATCCCAAACCAATCTTCTTAAATTTCTCTACAGGGGTTGAAAAATGACATGAACTCAATTGTCTTCCTCTTTAAGTTTTATATATTAAGATGTAACATGAATATGACTAAAATCCATCACACAACTTTTTTTTTTTTAAATTATCTATCTCGTATTTATATATAATAAGGGCAAAAATGCAACATATCACTTTCAACCCTCTTTTGAAAAACGAATGTATTAACTAATTAAACTAAGTTTCGAGTTTAAAAGATTAAACTTTGACTATAAAATCCATGATGAAATACCGAAAATAAGCAATTAGGAATATATATATATATATAAAAGATATGTATGATTTTGAAAGTTGGTCAAAATTGGTATATCATCGGAAAGTTAGGCTGATGGGATATGATTCAATGATTGAAAACTTAGCAGAAGTTGAGATTGGCTGCATTGCTTAAAGCAAATAAAACCATTGACAGTTACCAACATTATAATATTTCACAACTGTTCATGATTTGAATGTATATATATTTCTTTCTTTCATTTGTGTTCCATGAAATATTGAAGCTAATGCTATATTTTTAAACTATAAATGCGGGCGATGGTAGAAATAGGGTAGAGGAATAAAAGGGTGGAGTACGTATGAGGGGGTGCGACGAAAGGAGGGGACAAATGAAATAATAATATTTATTAACTCTCTACTAATTATCATATATAATTATTACGTAGAACATTGAAATACAAGTTGGGTAATACCAATTATATGCCGTGAATCTCGGGTTATTGTTCCCACTTTAGGGTTCCATGTAAGTGCAGTAGCCGGAATTAATATCGCAAAAACCATATTGCAGGCATAAGCTTCCATTATTTATGGGTTTTGCTGGTTAAATGGGTTAGTTAATTTTGTTACTTATATTAAGATTGTCATGGCATTGGCAGGCAGCATAATACTATATACCTCCACTGCTTGAGCTTTATATATATTAATGACCTTTGATTTTGGGTTTTTTTTTTTTTTTAGCTAGGTTTAGTTGAAATTGAAATATAAATCATCTTTGCATGGTTCATGTGGGAATCTAATTCTGCATGTAGTTTTAGGGTTCTATATATAATTGGTCAAGTTCAGTATAGTTCCAACTACTCATTTGGTTTGCAATATTTTTAATCAAATGCAGAACAGCTTTCTAATAGTAACACTTCAATAATGAAGGATTAATAATAGTGCAGCACTACCGTGGGAGTGCTCAACTTATTTACATAAATTAATGTTCACAATTACTAATTAAAGCACAGGAAAAAAAAATCAACAATTACTTAATTATTCAAAGCACTGCTCTAATAATTCATGAAGTGTGAAGTCAGCGCTGTCCTCTTTATTTTGCACATAAATTATAGAAATAATTAAATATATCAGTTTTCTTTTGAAAGTAAATATATCGTGAAACATAAAATATAATAATATATTTTATTACGGTAGCAAGAAAATCTGCCAATTCGGTATTATCTTTATCATCATCATCACGTATTTAACCTATGGTGCATTGAATTTAAACATGAAAAAGGAAAGGGTCCCAGGAAAGGTGAAATATCATATGGCTCGTCTTTTAGAAGTGGATATAAATACAAAAATGACTTTCAGAATTCGAGCAGACCCCTCTTTTGACTTTAGAGATAGAGTTGAATAAACCTTGATGTTGACCTTAGTGGTTGCCCCCATTATCAACCTCTTCCTCTTCTCCTTCTTCTTCCTCTTAACCTATACCATCAGTCTAATAACACTTAAAAAAAAAATGTCAGTGAAGTGAGGAGATTTCATCTTTAATAATTTTTTAAAAGTATTTATGGGAATGAATCGATAATTAATCATTTATGATAAACGTTGATCACGAATTTTAAAAAATATACATATTCTTAAAAAATTATCATTGCACTGTCATCCTATTACTTAAAAGCAGGAGCAAGAATAAAAAAACCCCATAAAGTTGTATTCATTTAAAAAAAAAAAATTAAAAATGAAGTGAAAAGTATTAAATTTTTTATGGACTATAGTAGGATTCTAGTATTGAAGTCAATGTGTGAGCATATAGTATATATATATTTACGTCTGTTTTTTAAAAAAAATTGGATGCTTTTGGGACCATTATATGAAACTTCATGTCAATATCTTTTAGAGATACTAATATACCTTCATGCATATAAATTCCCATTGAATGGTATATATATAATTAAACAACATTCATTTTCAAAGCTTTTTTAGTGCCTGGATATGAGAATATTAATGTTAATTCTCAACTTAAACAAATAAAAAAGCATGTATGTCAAATCATATATTAAAAAAAATTGAGTTAAATCCTTTTTAATTAATCTCCCTAAGAAATCATTTGATTATTTTGATGATCACAGACAGACATCTTTCTTTGTCCATGTGCATTTGTGCATCCCTAAATAAAACATCATTTTATTATCAAAACCAAATCATTTTGTTTGCATGCTTTGTTTTTCCATTTCTCATGAAACAGCCCCATATGAGACCTGATTTCATAATTATTATTTCTTCTTCACCTAATTTACATGCCTAATAATGGATATTAATTGTCATAAAAAAAAAATGTTGTACTTCGTCATCAATGTTCTTCCATGATTCAGTGATCTCTTTGGAAATGGCAGACACCCTTTCACGCTTCTTTTTTTTACATTTTTAGTGATGAGAAGAAAAAACATCTTTTATCCGAAATAGAAAATTTCGCATATATCAGCATGTTTAGTGATGAGATTTGCAAGAGCAAAACAACTGTATGACATTGGCGTTAGTTATGTCTTGTCTTCTTTTTATTTTTACCTAGTAATCTATTACAGTGTGTCGCCATTTTATTGAATTCCCCATATCTAATCGCTCATCCTTGTGGTGATTTGATTCATTACAAGATGGCTGTCGCATTGTGACAAGTCTCCTGTCACCATGTTAAAACCAAACCATAAAATCTAAATCCTAGACAGCTGGACCAGAATGATCAGATATTAGAATTATAAAAGCAAGCTTCTATTGGTCAGACTTGATGTAAGTGCCACTTTTCAGAACCTCAAATGGGACTAAAGATCATCAGAGCAATAATCAAATTGACACTCTTTTTTTTTTTTTTGGAGTAAAACATTTAATCTTATCAACTTAACCCAATTTTAAATTGGATGGTAAAAAGTCAATAACTTGAGTCCAAACCCGAAATTATATATTTGTTGTAGGATTGGAAGCAAAGTGATGCATGTTGTTTAAAATCGAATTGTTCACGAAGCTTTCACCCACCCAATAACTTGCAAGCTCCTCCTCCATGGTAGTTAAAACAAAACTTGAGAGCTTGGACCTATGGTGAGGCGCATAGCTGCGAAAGCGAAATGGGTGATGATAAAAATAAACTTTTTACTTTTGGCTTAGAATTTGTCAGTTTCAATATGGGGCCATATTTGTTTAAGAAGGGATGGTGACTATGCGAATCCCACTTGCTCATATATATTTTTATTATATGGAAAAAAAGGGTTTTAATCAGAGAAACTGCAGTGACTAAATTAACCAGAGATTAATCCATGGCTACTCATGATAGTTTCAACCATGGGGGAAAAAGGAAATAAAATAAAAAACAAATGGAAACCAGAACCCCACAATTTGGTCGGAGTTGAAGGTGTTTGGCCCGACAAAAGTTGCACCACCTCGGGGGGTTTTTCCTCGGAGCTCCTTTGGCTCTCTCCATCACAAATTTCTGTCCTTTTTCTTGGAATGGTAAGCTAAGTTATATGGATGATAAATTAAAATGAATTGGCCATAACTCTTTTAAGTCCTAAACAATCTGTTTAATGGGGGAAATGATGGCCAAAACAATATATTATTCATTCCTTGGAGTAATGATGAGAACCATTACATAGTTAGTTCACAATTGTATCTACCTGATAACATAGCTATTTTAATGAAAAAAGACGATGATGATGATGATGAAAAATGAAATCAAATCTAAGCATCTTAGCTTTGACAATCTAGCTCCAACGCAAATTATTTTTATATTTCACTACTAATTTTCTTTTGTGAGGTGTGATGCTCAAAATCAGGATATTCCATTTTTCTTATTAGTACAAAATATGCACAAGTTTAGAAAGATGTGGGAAGAAGTAACCAGCCTAGTCTAGTCTACGGGGTTCATTTTTCATATGTAGTTTGCAATAGATTTAAACTGTAAGGTGATTTTTTAAATAACAATTTGGTTGTGATGAGTTATTTCAAAGTTAGTTGATTCTCAACTTTACACCTCCATTTCTTGCAATTCTGGAAGACGGCTTAGCATATGGAGTAACTATTAATTTTTAATTTTTAAGAAAATGTTGCTCCATCTGATTTTAATTCTTTAATATACAAGTTTCAACTTTAAACTTTATAATACTATTCAATCAACTTTGGTGATTTTTTTTATTAAATTTATTTTAAAGTAAAAATTTATTGTGTAAGCCATGGACTCCAACCCCTAAAATGGTAAAATTTTAATTTAAACCCTTTAGAATTTATAAAATTTTAAATTAATAATGGTAAAACTACACTTTACCCCCTCCATGAATAATATAAAATTAATTTAACTCTTTAAAACTTATAAAAAAATAAATTATCAAAATAATAAAATTATATCGTAAAAATATATAATTTAATTTCGGTATTCACAATCAATCTTTAATCTCATTTTCATTCGGTTTCTCCAATTATCCGTTTACCGGCGGAACTTGAAAAACAAAATAATATTTGTGTAAAATATGTATGGTTTTGTATGGGTAATTTCAGTCATGAGGAAATGATGATTAAGATCCCAAGAAATCATCAAAATGATGTTTTAAGTTGGTGGGGCCGAAACACCAACAAAGAATTCCAATCCACGGCTGACAACAAATATACATTAAAAATATTTAGAGTGCGGTGCCACGTCATGGAGCATAAGAATATTTCCATATCTGGCGCACACTCGATCATAATCCCGCCAACCCCGAATAAAAATTACCTTCATCCTGCGTATTCCCCAAATTCCAAACCTTGAAATATTTCCCTGCGGTGAAAACTGAAAATTTGGTACCAATTTTTAACTGTCTGCTTACCATATAACACCACGCGCCAATGATCACGCGCAACAGTTATATTCATTCTTATTTACCATCTCTAATTTGCCTTTTGCTTTGTTCCAGTTTTCTATTTTATACCTTCGGCTACAAAAAGTTGTTTTAAGCTCTGCTTTTGCTTTGCCTCTCTGATTTTCCGGAGACAAGTCTCTTTCTTCTTCTTGATCCCATAAAGTTTCTTTTTAAATTTCTTTTTCTCGTCGGATTCTAGAACGAAAAAGGTGAACTTCAAGTGAGGAGCAAGTTTTTGAACCGGTTGTTAGAGTACCATGCAGTTAGTACTCTACGATTCGGCTTTTTCAAACCGATTCATCGACGGAATCTGATTTTTTTTTTAAACAAGATAATGCTTCGTGTAATTGAAATCCTGTGCGAATCAAAGCTTGTTATGAAGATAATGATGGAAAATACAGCTGAGCAAAGAACAAGGTTTTGGCGTTTGTTTTTCTCTACAAGTTAGTTTATTTGGAACTTGAATGTGAATGGAAGAAGTGGCTCCTCTCCTCAACGGCGTATGCTGTACTTCTCCGACGAAGGATTTTTTTTTTTTGAAGCGTTGTTGTTTCATAGCATAAAAGCTTGGAAAGTAACTTTATGGTGAAGATATTTGATCTCTGGAACAACCAAAGTTATCGGATTCCTTTAAAAAAGTTGGTATTTTTGTAATTGATTCAAACTAGTAAGCATGAAGGCTCCACCAACTGAATTTTTGGCAAATCCTGCTGAAGGTTTGATCTTTCTTACTGTTTTCTTTTTAATTCTGTTTCAGTTTTTTTGTTATCCTTTTGAGTCAAAATAGTCTTTGGTTCAGAGCAGTTAGAGATTTTCTTAATTATTACTAGTACATATTTATGTTTTATGGATTTCCCCCTATATTATGCAGATCCCTCTTGTTGGCTTAAAACAATTGTTATGATGTTTTGGTTTTGTTTTACTGCTACACATTTTTTTTTCTTCATGTAAAATGTTGTAACTTTTTTTTTTTTTTAAAGAGTTCACATAAAGCTCCATTTTGATAAAAATGGAAAGAAGGAAGAAACAAAACTAGAAGCTAAATAGTTGTTAACTGAGTGGCAACTTTCCTCATTTCATCATTTTGCAAATTGAAGAAGAAAGGAAACATGCAACGATCTTTTTTTTTTTTGGGGTGAAGTCCAAACATAAAGCCATAATTGATATAAAGGAATATTCATAGTAACTTTTTGCTGTGAACTTGCTATCTGGGAAAAAGTAGAATTAATTTTTTGAAGCCAGGAAATTGTGGATTTTTATTTTTTTTGCTTTGAAACTATACAGTTAATTGTTGCCTTGTCGATGGTTTAAAGTTATACAGAATATGAATATAGAGAACTCTTTGGTAGTTGATATGCTTTAAATAATTTTTATGACTTTTTGTGGTTTTGTGGGATGTTTCATATTGTTATGGTTGGTTTTGGAAAGCAGGAGATAGGAAGAGTATCAATTCAGAATTATGGCATGCTTGTGCTGGACCACTGGTTTCTTTGCCACCAATTGGAAGTCTGGTGGTTTATTTTCCTCAAGGCCACAGCGAACAAGTAAGTCGCTTTCTTCATTCATTTCCCAAGGAATAAATGTTCTGAATCTGGACAGCTATCAAATTTTTCTATAATTAATAAATTTTGTTCAGGTTGCAGCATCAATGCAGAAGGAGACTGATTTCATACCAAGTTACCCTAACCTTCCTTCCAAGTTGATTTGTGTCCTCCATAATGTTACATTGCATGTAAGAATGAGCATACCACCATTATCACAAGCTAACTTTGTAATGGTTAAATGACATAAAAATGCAACTAATGTTATATGATCTTATGAAGTGGCTAATGTCTTGAATTATTTGAAATTTCAATCAGGCTGATCCAGAAACTGATGAGGTCTATGCCCAGATGACTCTTCAACCTGTAAACAAAGTAGGTTAGCTATTAAATTCGAGAATTAATTAATGGATATGGCAGAATTGTTTCTTTCCTTTTTCTTTTCTCTTAAATTTTCACATATAGTGAAAGATGGGAAGAATCTTTATAGTACTTCTGCACAGTATGACAAGGAAGCATTACTGGCATCTGATATGGGCCTCAAGCAAAGCAGGCAACCTGCTGAGTTCTTTTGCAAGACTCTTACAGCTAGTGATACTAGCACTCATGGTGGATTTTCAGTCCCTCGTCGAGCAGCTGAGAAGATCTTCCCTCCTCTGGTATGTAGAAACTTTCAATATTTAGGTTTATATTTTAAGATTTGGTAAAAGATGAGATGTAAGCATTTTGTGTTTAATTTCCTAATATCTAAATGATGATGTTTGGTAGGATTTTTCCATGCAACCACCTGCTCAAGAGCTTGTAGCAAGAGATTTGCATGAAAATGCATGGACTTTTAGACATATTTATCGAGGTATTGTTCTATCCTAGATATTGCTCTCTTTTCATTTCTCAAGCAGAGTACTGGAATTGATTATGTTCTTTATTACTGATACTGTAAGGTGATGCCAGGTTTATTTTGTTTCAACATATTATGGTGTACCTTATGTATGTTATAGGTGTCAGAAATGGAATAATATATCGAAATGCATAATGGCTTCTCTGCAGGTCAACCAAAGAGGCACCTTCTGACTACTGGTTGGAGTGTCTTTGTTAGCACAAAAAGACTCTTTGCTGGTGATTCTGTTCTTTTCATAAGGTAAGATTCATATACATACACATATGTTTGTTTACATGTGTTTGTCTGCATGTATTTGATAGAATCAACTAGATGGCTGTCCATTTTGCTGCTCAACTGAAATTCCTTACTTAAATGTAGAGATGCGAAGTCACAGCTTCTCTTGGGTCTAAGGCGCGCTAATAGACAACAGCCAGCTCTCTCATCATCAGTGATTTCTAGTGATAGCATGCATATAGGGATCCTTGCTGCTGCAGCCCATGCTGCTGCAAATTTCAGCCCATTTACTATATTCTACAATCCAAGGTATAGCTATAACATATTTCTTTTGCTCTTATCGCCAATTTTCATTTTCAAAGGAAAAAAGATGTTAATATAAGGTCTCAAAAGTTTTATAATTTTGATAGGGCAAGCCCCTCTGAGTTTGTGGTACCCTTAGCGAAATATAACAAAGCCATGTACACCCAAGTTTCTCTTGGCATGCGGTTTAGAATGATATTTGAGACTGAGGAGTCTGGAGTACGAAGATACATGGGTACAGTTACTGGTATCAGCGACCTGGATCCTGTGCGATGGAAAAACTCACAATGGCGCAATCTTCAGGTATTCTTTGGACATAGAGCGATTCATGAATACAATTGTTGACCATTTTTGTTCTTTGGCATTTATATTTCAGAAGATGCCTGGTATGGTTTCAATGGAAACACATTATTGGCGTGTGCTGATAGCAAGTTACATCTTGTTTCTTTCATAATACATTGCTCTATAATAACTTATACAGACTTGGCTACATTATTAACAGGTTGGTTGGGATGAATCTACAGCTGGAGAACGGCCCAGGCGAGTTTCAATTTGGGAAATTGAGCCTGTTGTATCTCCTTTCTTCATATGTCCACCTCCTTTTTTCAGACCCAGGTTTCCAAAGCAACCAGGGATGCCAGGTAAAAATCATATTTACTAGGATAATTCTTGCTGTAAAAATGGACAGAGTGGAAAAATTCAAGAACTTAGATCTTCCTGAAAATGCATTTGCAGATGATGATTCTGATGTCGAGAACGCTTTCAAAAGAGTTATGCCTTGGCTTGGAGATGATTTTGGTATGAGAGGTACCCCTAGTTCAATCTTCCCTGGTTTGAGTTTAGTTCAGTGGATGAATATGCAACAAAGTAATCAGTTTCCAGCTGCTCAATCAGGATTCTTTCCATCAACGGTTTCTTCGAATCCGCTGCATAATAACCTTAGAATTGATGATCCTTCCAGATTATTGAATTTTCAAGCTCCTGTATTACCTGCACCGAATATGCAATTTAATAAATCTAACCCAAACCAAGTCAACCAGTTGCCTCAGGCACCTACGACTTGGCCCCAGCAGATATTGCAGACTCCGCTAAATCAACAGCAGCAGCAGCAACCCCAACAGCAATTGCAGCAACAACAGCCACAACAACCACAGCAGCAGCCACAGCCACAGTCACATCTTCTTCATCAACAGCGGCCTCAGCCACAGCCATCTCCAAAGCAACAGCAACACATCCACCAGGAACAGATACAACAGCCACAACAGCAGCAGCCGCTGCAACAACAACCAACCCTACCGCCTCAAGTAACTAATGGCATTGTTGCTCCTAACCAGATCTCAAATCAAAATTTGCATCAGCCAGCTGTTTACTCTCACGTGCAGCAGCAACAATTGTTGACAAGCAATAGCCTGTCTACCCAAACTACCCTCTCCGCTCATATGACTTCATGTCCTTTGACGTCATTACCACAAGATACACGGGTTCAGCAGCAGATGGAACAGCAACCTAACCTCATGCAGAGGCAGCAGCAACAGGCACAACTGCAGCAAAGCCTGTCCCAGAGGACACAGCAGCAGCCGCAGATTCTGCAACTATCACAGCAGGGCCTCTCGGAGCAACTGCAATTACAACTTCTCCAAAAATTGCAGCAGCAGCAGTCGGCTCAACAATTACTCTCCGCAGCTGGGACACTGCTGCAGCCTCCAATGTTGCAGCAACAGCAAACTCATCAACAGAACCAACCATTGCAGCAGTTGCCTCTTTCTCAGAGCCAGGTGCAACCACTGGGTAGCAATGGCTTCTCAACATCGATGTTTGTGCAACCTCAAAAACTTTCAGTGCATCAATCCCAAAGTCAGAACAAACAACTTATGGCTATGAGAAGCAATTCTGGTCTTATTGATGGAGATGCTCCACCGTGTTCGACCTTATCTTCTACCAATAATTGTCAGGTTTCCCCATCAAACCTTATAAACAGAAGTCACCATGTACCATCCATATTGATGACAGATCCAGTTGTTGAGCCTCCAAGTACACTAGCTCAAGAGCTCCTGAGCAAGCCTGATATTCAAATCAAACATGAGCCGCCCACCTCTAGAGGACTAGACCAATCAAAGTACAAAAGTTCTGTAACAGACCAATTAGAAGCATCCTTTTCTGGAACATCATATTGCTTGGACGCAGGCACCATCCAGCATAATGCCTCCCTTGCCTTTCTGGAAGGTGATGTCCAATCACATTCTCGGAACAATCTTCCTTTTACAGCTAATATTGATGGATTGGCAACTGAGACTTTGTTAACAAGGGAATATGACTCTCAAAAGGATCTTCAAAACATGCTTTCTAATTATGGTGGGAACCCAAGAGATATTGACACTGAGTTGTCTACTGCTGCAATGAGCTGTCAGTCATTTGGTGTGCCAAATATACCTTTCAAGACAGGATGCTCAAATGATGTTGCCATAAATGAGACAGGAGTTTTAAATGGCGGATTGTGGACCAACCAAACTCAACGCATGCGAACATATACAAAGGTGTGTGAACCCACTAATTATAGTTATGCTTGTTACCTCATTTATTGTCTCTTCTAGATATGTTCTAATTTCTTGAAAGAAAAGGTAGAGCATTTTTTTTAGGGAGTGTTTTAGGCATTGCTTAAACAGGTACACTGGAACAAGATTGCTAGCGAGGCCAGTTTTAACCCTTGTAATTCTACATAGTTT
Organism: Gossypium sturtianum; assembly: GCA_025698515.1. Classification (NCBI taxonomy): domain Eukaryota; kingdom Viridiplantae; phylum Streptophyta; class Magnoliopsida; order Malvales; family Malvaceae; genus Gossypium; species Gossypium sturtianum. The sequence goes on from CM046955.1 coordinate 170,069,016, forward strand.
TTGTCTTTTGAAACTCAAAACTTGGTTTATTAGGTGTAATCAAATGTTGTAACCTTGCAATTAGACGGTTTCTGACCTCTAAACATGAATAGCTTTTTGTTTCATCAGTCTGTCTCTGTGATCCATGTATGTCATAAGGCAGTTATCTTGTTTCAGCTAAACATCAAGTTGTAGAACATTAGTTTTGCTTTTCCCTTGTTTTGACCTTCCACCTGAGAAAGCTGTAATATATTGTTGACCTGTAAAGTTTTTTGCTTTTCTTTCTGATATTGTCCCAACAGTTATGTATAGCTTTCTATGACTGATGCAATTGAAAAATTTCTCACTCAAATGTTTCACCTTCAGTCTTGCATTATCTTTTGCATCTTGTAATCCTAATCTACAAATCCTTGATTTGCTTGTCCGATTAATTTTATGGAAATTTACAGTTGTAGTACTTGCTAAAGCCCTTTCTGATTCTCGTTAGAATATGAACAATCCTCTTTATCTCTTGCTGAAAAATTATATATGCTTGATGCTGGTTTGAACTCATGAAGGTGCAAAAGCGTGGTTCTGTGGGAAGATCAATTGATGTGACCCGCTACAAAGGGTATGATGAACTCCGGCATGATCTAGCCCGCATGTTCGGTATCGAGGGGCAGCTGGAGGATCCACAAAGTTCTGACTGGAAATTAGTTTATGTGGATCATGAAAATGACATATTACTTGTTGGTGACGATCCTTGGGAGTAAGTGAAGGAGCCCAATTTGAGCTTTGACTCTTAGTCTTGGTCTCCGTCAGTCTTTTAACTTTCAGAATTATTAATCTTTGCAGAGAATTTGTAAGTTGTGTTCAGAGCATAAAGATACTGTCGTCAGCAGAAGTACAGCAGATGAGCTTGGATGGTAATCTTGGAAATGTGTCAGTTCCCAATCAAGCTTGCAGTGGGACTGAAAACGGAAATGCATGGAGAGGACATTATGATGATACCTCAGCAGTCTCATTTAACAGATGATGTTTCTAAATTCGGATATTGAGATATCTTCTTCCCTTGAACTTTGCCCGGGCCTGTGGATGAATATATTGTATGCTTGTTCACTCAAAGGAGTACAATGCAGTCCAGTCCTTCAAGAGAATGTGATTAGCCTGGGTGATTGAGCTAATCCGATGGTGTAAGTTGACTCTGTCCTTCGTTGATTCTCCAATGATGACTTAAGGTTCAGAAGGAAACAAGAGGCAAGGGACCATTGATGTATAAAATAAACATGTTCAAAGAGCTGATCTGACATTCTCTCCTGTAAATGCTATGATATAGAGCACATTATCCAAAAGATGTGTACTTTCGTTGTAGCTATCTATTACTTGGCAGATAAAATTAGCATCAATTTTTGTTCATGTTGCAGCCCATTTCTGGTTTTTTTCATATCAAAGCTCTTGTCAAGGCTGCAATGGAGTTGCAACAGAAAGTTGACAGCCAAAACCTTCCAGGCCTGATATCAAGCATGTCCCTTGTGATATGCGAAAACTGACGCTACAAATTTTTGTTCTAAGGAAACAGAAATCAGAACCCAAAGCTCTAAAATAGAAATTTATTCGTATTTAATTTGTTTTAGTTATCTTTTTCAGGTAATCATATTATGTTTTGTATGATATCATTATATATATCTATTAGCCACTATATGCATTGATAAAATTGGTTCAAAATTGATCGTAAACTACTGCATGCATGTATCTTTACATGCAACAAGGCATTCTGTTGGAAGATTCTTCGAAATTGCTATAGTCAATGAAGATTCATAACATGGAATGTTGAATGGTTAGGAAAGTGAGCAATGGGCGGCAGTGGGAACAAAAGAAAAGAACAAATGGAATATAGGATAAGCTATAAGGGGAATTGTTTTGTCTTGATTCATATCAAAGTTTCCAACAAGCTGGGATTTTGGTGTTCAACATCTCCAGGACGAGGCCCAGGTCCCCGAAATCTACAATGTGTCCACAATTTGTCGCTTTTGCGGCTTTCAAACCTTGGCTCATCACTCTCTCCCTCCCTCGAGGATTCTGTTGGGATGTTGTGACGCCGCCGAGAAAGCCGCTCCTTTTTGCTGACGCGGTGGCTCCACTAAATTCAACTTTGCTTGATCAACCGACCCGATATTGGCCGGCGGTAGGTGTTTGACACCAACCCAAGTCCAAGCCGCTGCGGCGAACTTGGAGCCTCCCAGGACCCAATTTGGAGCAGTCCAACTACGGGTTTCAAACGGAGTCCCCGTCATCGTCAATTTCAAACAGTGAGTTGGCATGGACGGGTCGTTTCTGGATCTTTTGGCAGTGGGTTCGTGTACCCTGGATTTGATTTTTCTTCTTTTTAGTTCCAGAATCGTTTCTTTTGAGTTTCCAAAACGGATCACCCTAATTCTGGGCATTTTAGCAACCAGAGTTGGACCCCGACATCTTGGAGGCGCCAATATTTGTATGGCATTGTATAAATTCAAAATATTATTATTTTTTAGTTTAACCGTATTTTTTAAAGGTAAATCTCAACTTCCTACTTATATTCTCGTACCAATCGATTTAAAATTTAATTATCTTGTCAAATAAAACCACCAAAAACATATGGTGAAATATCATTGGACTATATATAAGCAGTTTATATGATGTATATTTTGAAAAAAAAACATCATTATAAAATTAAAATGATTTTATATCTTCTTTTGTGTGTATTTTTATATTATCTTGTTGTATTTTAGATCACATATGTTAAAATACTTTTAACGATTCAATAAATAATTGGTTGAATGTTATATTCTACCATATAAATTTTATTTATTAAAAGAAGGAAAAGATAAATATATGTTATTATTTTAAAACTGTTTTTTTTGGGGGGGGGTGATAATGAACTTTCAATCATTCATAACATTCTTATTATTGGTATCAAGATAATATAAAGATGTTATACAAACTTGAAAGGGCAAGTTGAAGTCGCAAAATAATATCACCTAAGGAGAGGATTCAAACAAAATCAAAACGCTTTCCGACTCCATGTCTTCAACTAAGGAACTAGAGACCATAGATCTCAACCACCATTAACACCCGCTTAATGCTGTTGTTCCCGTGGTAGGAATATCGAAAAATTATTTTAAAAACGTTAAAATATAATTTTATTTATAGAAGAAATAATAAAATATTTGAGAAAAAAATGAAATTTAATTATATATTAATTTATAATTAAAACCTTTGTTTAGGGATTTGGAAGGAGGAAGTCACATGCATAAGCTCCTTACAACATTGAAACTCACAACCAAAAAAGAAAGGCAATAAAAACATATAAAGCAAGTAAAACGAATAAGGAACAACTCTCTCTTTCATCAAAACCATGAAATATGCAGTTAAAGGTGGCCCCAGTTTGGAACTCATTACCCACCAACTCTTCTAACTCATCGCCTTCCAAAATGGTAAATTATAATTTAATCTTTTATAAATTCTTTTATTTTTTTGCAAACATGTTACCTTAAGGAACGAAATCAGATAATTTTTAATAAAATTTCATAATTTTAATAATTTATATATTTATAACTTTTAAAGAATTAAACTAATTTCTTATTATTTTTAGAAAATTAAAATGTAATTTTATCTCGTATTAATTTAAATCTTTTAAAAGATAAAAATGATTAAAGGTGAATATTTTCCTTTTAAGAAAACCGAAAACCTGTCAGATCCCATGACTCTGCCAATGCATGTATGAAAGAATAGTCGTAAATTTTATGTTTAATTATTTTTTAAATTTTAATAAAAATATAACAAACATAGAATTAGGTGACAGTTCACCGTACTTCGACCGTCTACAAAAATACAAAATAAGTTTAAACAGCAAATAGAAGCAGAGCAAAGAACCTTCACTCGGTTCTCAACATCCTCCACGTGTCCACCAAACATGTAATCAAAAATTAAATAAATTCCCTCCCACGTGTTGAGTCCCAATCCATATCCGACGGTCCTCAAGCTTCCACGTCGAATCCCCACGTTCCCATCACCGAAAAATCCCCGAGGCATTTCCTCCTCCATTATGTACGTGGCAGTTTCTCAAATATCCACGCGCTCCCCCCTTCCTGCCGCCTCCTACTTTCACAACTTCTTTTGCAAATCAGCCCTTCGTTTTTCATATTTTGGTATATAAATATAAAATCCAACAAAAATTAAATCAAGCAAGGAGAAGAAAAAATGGTGAAGCCGGTCGGGGAAAGAGATGACGGCGGCCGTTACAAGGGTGTACGGATGAGGAAGTGGGGGAAATGGGTAGCGGAAGTACGACAACCAAATAGCCGAGGAAGAATATGGTTGGGTTCTTACAAGACAGCAGAAGAAGCTGCTAGAGCTTACGACGCTGCCGTTTTTTGTCTGCGTGGGAATTCGGCAAAGCTTAACTTTCCCGACAATCCTCCGGATATAGCAGACGCCAATGAGTTGACACCGGATCAAATCAAAGAAGCGGCTTTCAGGCACGCACGTAGGGATGCCGGAGAAGAAGAAACGGAAGTAGCGGCTGCTGCTGCCGGGAATTCTTACACAGAGTGTTATTTTGGCGGTGGGTCTGTCGGAGACAGATCGGGAGGTGCTTATTTTCATTCGCCTGGTGTTTGGACTTTCTAGGTCTCTACAATCTTTTTTTTTTTTGCCTTGAAATATTAGTTGAAAATGGTTCATTTCTAGATCCGACGTTAGTGCCATGCAAATTTTGATAGGTAAAGATTTGTTATGTTTGTAGATGGAAAGTTTCTGAAACTGATTTTCATGGTTTTATTTATTTATTTATTGAATCTTCTTTCAGGTCGTTTCGTTTATTTTGGGTCAAATATGCAAAATTAAAATGAATTGCTTGCTATACGTTCTTCAACGATTTGTGTTCCATTGCATTGAGCATATGTTTTCATGGATAGATATTCCTTTAGTACCCAAAAAGCTTAAGATTGTCCAATTGTTGGATTTTTTAAAAAGAAAAAAACTAGGACCCTTGTTGTCTTTTAGTCGGACTGAAACTCGTGACTTGGGATTCAACGCAATAAGCCAATTAGAAACAAAACATTCATTCCACTACCTAACAGCTTTCTTGTTTCTGAGCTTCATTTCAAGTTAAAAAAGAAACCATTATTGATTTTGATTTTTAACCACCTTTTTCTTTTTCTTTTTCTATTGCGGCTTGACTTTTCCCAAGTAGCTTTGGGACAAACCCCAACTTGAAGTAACCGAAAGATCATTCTATGTAGGATTGTCCAAAGTAGGTTCATCTTCATCATGGCATTTAGAGTATTTTTAGGCTATTTTAACGGAAACCCGTGTATTGTTTTGTTTTCCCATGAATGATGTCTGGACTGAAACGTGGAAATGTTCTCATTTTTTTTCATTAAAATGAATCACTTATTGCCATCTTTTAGTTGAAGCAAATTTGTAACGTGTAGTAAAACAGCTTGCATTCGCCTTCAATGCCTACCGCTTGGGTTCCCGAGCACATGTCGTTGTATGAACCACATGGTTCGCCCAGTTTGGCAGGACAATTCTGAATTGGTTGCTTCACATTCATTTTCAATTAACTACTACAGGGTGGCATTATTTGATCATTTAAAATAGATCTGAAAAATATATATATATATATATATCTCATAACGAAAAAAGTAAGATGTTGGGTAGGCATCATAGCTTAGCTTCCGCCGCTACAATAAAGCTTTTATGTGATTCTTTACCAACACACAGTGGAATTAACGTTTATTGCAAGAAATCATGTTGTTTGCCGACAAGGGGGTGCCAATGGAATTCATATGCATCAAGGGTCACAAATATTAATTATCTATATATCAAATAGTAAATAATCATATGCATTTTGGTATCCACTATACCCTCATAGATTGTCTGGTTAGCTCCATTGCCATGGCCGGCTGTTTAAGAGCGTGGTGACCCTGTGGATGCATCATGCTCATTACTTGTGCACCACCGTATTCACTCAACGCTATATATCGTTTCATGGGCATACGTACAGCAGCTTGTTCCTGGTGCAGTAGGTTTGCTGCCACCCTCATGAACAGTACTGCGGGATTCAACCATTTGAAAGGTGATGCCACGATAACACAGAACTTGCACTCCAACACCAAATCCACAAGCACATTCACTACAGGATGGGTGGGTGGCTTTTGGTAAAGCCAGAACATTGAACGAGTGATATTGGTCACATGAAAAGGAAGTGAATTTAGTTTTAAAACTATTTCATGATGCTATATCATCATTTAATTTGCTTTTTTTGTTTGTTTGCTGATAGTACTGTAAATTAGTTCAAATATAAATTTCACAATTATACATAATATTTTATAATTAAAGTTATTCAAACCACTAGTTTCTTTGCTTACAAATTTGTGGAAGCTTTTGCCATAGGATGCTTTTATAGGTGATATTGCATGGGATTAAAGATTGGGCTTGTCAAACTCAATCCACCTAATTAAGTTGTAATAAGTACTGAAAATCAATAATAAATCTTATTCGGATTTCTTTTAAAAAAATACTTTTAACCTTGATCCAAGGCCCATTTCCACCCCCAACTGCTCCCACCAAAATCATGGGGTGCAGTCCAATTGATCAAATTTGAGATTTAATCTTTAAAATTAAATATAATTAAGAAATTTTCTTTTTTTTTTATTTTTCATAAATGATTGTGTCTTATTTCGTAATAATATATAAAATTAGATACACTAAATATTAATATGAAAAATAAAGAAAAATGGGCTGATGGGTAATTTTTCTATTATATTATATATTATGTTTACATATTGAAATTTGTCACTACATATTTTTATTATGATTAATTCTTCCCTATGCAATTTTAAAATGTACACAAGTTTACCACTAATTGAATTTTACAGCAAAAATATTGAGTCTAATTGAAATTTATTTGAACAATTAATTATAAATCGATGTATAAAAACATATTAAGATTTAAGAAATTAACAAAACTTTGAAAACATATTATATTATTTTTTGTTTCAAATTATTCAAAATTAACTTTTAAGTGGGAAAATTCAATTTAAAATTTAAAATTTAGTCGTAAAATCCAATCAAACAAAAACATACGAGTATATAATAATATTTTTCTTTATCTTTAAAAATTAAGGATATGACCATATTTTATTGGTGCCTAAAAACTTAAGTTTTTAGCAATGTTGTTTGAACCGGATTGGATTGAGAACCGATCAGAGTACCAATTTGGAGAAAGGGCTTTGAATCGGTTGACGTGGAAATTGGTAATGATCAGTTGAACCGGATTTTTATTTTTTATTTTTTGTATTTATAATAGTTTTTTAATTGAATCGGTTGGACCAGCGAATCGATGATCGGAACGATTTGACCACAAATCAGATTTTAAAAAAATTAAATTTTAGAATAATCTTAATATAAAAATACATAAAAAAAATTAAATATTTATATTTAATGTAGATGAAAAGGTAAATGGATTTTTCTTAAAAGAAATTTAAATGATGAATGATTGATTGTTGATTTGGTAATAATACATAAAATTATAACATGAAAATTAAAGGAAAAAATAGAGAAAGATAAGATTGGTGCATCATAAATTCATATTTTTTTTGTTGTTAAACATTAAAAACACGTTCTTAAATCTGGACCCTCAGATATCCTAATCCTTTCGTAGCTTTCAAGTAATCTTGTTCCTCAATACTCTCACCAACCACCCGATACCCAGCTTGGCATAATACGTCATCAAGACTAAAACCCTAATTTCAAATGAATAAATAATTCTGAAATTTTGACTGTGGTTCATGTTTTAATCATGACAATTTGCTGTTTCTCATTTTACCAACTGCTACTGATGATGGGAGTTGGAAATTTTCTGGGATTTTAGATTACAAATTTGAGACTTAAATTTCTTCATCTTTTATATCTCTAAACTTTTGTTTTTCATTTAACATTATCTTGTTGGTTTAATCATTGTTTTTTTCTTGCCATGCTTTCCACAAAGTCGATTTTAAGATTTTAGTATCGATATAAACCACGACAATAGAAAAATATTAACTAACATTTATGTGAGTAACATGTAAAGATAACAAGCTGACGTAACATTACATATGTGATAATATGTTTCTCACACCAAATTTTGAAAATAGTAAAACTTGATGAATGTAAAAGCTAACAGACTGCAATCGAAAAATATAAAATTTAAAAAAGACCAAATCAAAGTATAGAAATTAAATCCGCGTGAAAATACTTGATGCAACATACAAAGAAACCTGGGAAGTCAAGATAAGCAGAAATTAAAAATACAAAAGGCAGAAAAGTCGAGAACAATGTGGTTGTAGAAACTCTTGTTTTGGGGAATCAAAATAATATGTTTGTAATTGAAGATTGAATGAGTCAAAGCATATAAAACCTACCCTGTAACAAAAGTCAAGCTATAAATATTTATGAATTGAATGAGGTGTAAGTCATGTTGAAACGGAATCATCCATATCTCTTCTGCTCTTATCCTCTTTCTATACCTGCATTATTTTTATTATCTTAAATTTGTCTGCTTGACTTTTGAATGTGGACTACATTGTGTATTGACGCTTCCCCATTTACACTCTTTTGTTGATGATCATACTTCACGGGTTTCGCATGCCCATGTGTTTGACATGTTCAAAGGCTTTCTTTTCAAAGTTCCCATACATGTATGTATGTATGTATGTATACGAACATGAATACTTTTGACATAACTGTTCATATTGAATGCTATAGAAATCACGTGGTGTTTTCTACACGACACAACAAAAAACAAAACGAAATTTTGTTCAAAGTTTAACATAAACTGAAACTTCCTTAATAAAAAAATAATTACAATAAAACTAATTTGATTGATAGTTAGGATCTAAGAGGGCTCTCCTAAGAGCTGATAACTAGATGCATGCATGAATACATAGGTAAGACAACAGCAGGCTTACCCTGCTGAAAAAAGAAAAAGAAAAAAGACACAGGATAGCAGCAGGCTTAAGAAAAGCCTCAAAAAGGAAGACCTCAAACTTGGCTTACATTACAATTGTGATCTTTATTATTATTATTATTATTATTGTTATTATTTTGGCTCAGCAGATTATTATGGTGATTGAGCAGCCAAACCGAGCCATGACTTGTTGTCGCCGGACAGGGAAGGAGCTGCAGCGGAGTTATTTATCTGGTATGGCGCTTTTGCGGAGATCCTGTTGAAATGATCACTAACGACATCAATATCAATCATTTGTATAAATCAGGCAAAGGAACCTTAACTTTGACAGACAATCTATATGCTTTGATCTTATTAAGATAATTCAAAAGTAACCTACAAGACCATGAGAATCTCGATGCCTACCTATCCTTTCGCTTCTCTAGGAACCGATGCAGTGAAGCTCTCCTTGCAATTGGCAGATCTGTTGCAAATAGACAACAAAAACAGATAAGAAATCCGATATACAACTTTAACTATGAAGCAAAACTCCATCTTCGTAACTCAGACAAATTTAAACAATCGAGGATTACCGCCAGGAACGGCTCGCTGAGCAGGGTGAACCGGTTTTGAGGTAGGAGGAACTCCGATGCTTGATTCGATTGGACTTCTGGCTATGCTAGAAGTAAAAGGGATGGGGTTGAAGCTGTTGTTGCTTTGTGAGCTGCTGTTGCTAGCTAAAAGCATGATTTCCTTAGCTTTGTTTGCTGGAAAATCATTGAACACAATCACTTGTCCACCATAAAAGATGGTCATTGGTGCAGTCTGAGGCTCCAACTTGTTGGGACTATCATCTTTAGAAGCCAAACCAGCTTGTTGGAGGAACAAATCCATGGATGTCAAGTTCTTAGGATTCCCACCGTTTCGGCCACAAACATCATCGGACTTGTCATTGACAGGGAACAGATTCATGGTCGGAGGCGGCACCACTGGTGTCCCTGCAACATATCCACAAATGAGGCGATACATTAGTGATTAGAAGATTCAAACTCTGTTACCGTACAACTTTGTTGATAGTGTGGAGGGCGTATGTTTAATGAAGTGAACAACAACCGGCTATATATAATGAAAAACCCGATGATTCTGAGATCTAAAAACGATAAAATCTCAACGGAATTTCATTCTCAAAAAAACATACGTACGTAATTCAGGTCTAAATCATCCCGCAAAAATTGAAACTTTTGAATCACGTGCTTTATTTCTTCTTCACGATTTTTTTCAAAAATTGGAGTAATTTCAGGGGATGACCGAGAAATTAAAGGGCATATTTTCTGACTCTTTCGAAACATTAATTATGAATATGTCAATTTGCAAATCTGATTTTGAGGATCTGAATCTTAGACATCCAAAACAAAACAAAAATTTGAACATCAATTTGATTAAACCGTTTTCAACATTCTGAAAGTTAAAACGGGTAATTAAGCCGCCTTGTCCCAAAGAGAAAAAAATGGGTTGAAGTAAAAGAAGAAACAACACAAAGCTTAACTCAACTTCATTAATAGAGCTACATTAAATCAAGCTCCTTCTTAGATAAATATGAATTAATAACAAATTTTCTAATTCAATGATTTTTTCTCAACTTAATCACCAACCCAGAACTGAAAAAGAAAGAAAGACAGAACTTACCATTAGCTTCAACGTTGCATGTCATTCCCAGAGACAGATCCCCAAAGCTACCTTTCTCCTTCAAGTACTGACTCAACAAATTACAAGTTTGGGCAAAACTTGGCTTCTCCGGTGACCTAGCCGGTTTCACAGCCGCAGATTCCGAGCAAGACGACATACTTCCGACGAAACAGAATCCAACCCCCCTTTTGGATTTTCAGAGTATGATTTGGATATCAAATACCTAGCTCTCGATCTTTGAACTTACTTTACAACTTCATTAAGGGATCTAGTCGAATTTGAGATGCTTTTGAGCCAAGGAATATTGGAGTACTTATTTATGCGAGGAGGGGAAGGAGAAAATGGTTTCTTTTTTATCTTTGAAAATGAAAAAAGCAAGGGAGAGAAGGGAAGGTGGTGGGTTAAAAGCACGAGGAATAAATGGGAATTTTTTTTTAAAAAGAAAAAAAAAATTAAAAAGGGTTAGAGTCTTGCACCTTGGAACGACTGCTTCAATATTTTGGATTTGGTTTTCAAACACGTGTTTTATGTTTTTTTCCTATTCTTTTTCCTTTTTGGTTTTTCTTTATCTGTCTACGGCGATGTTTTACCAATTTATGTTCCCTTTTTAACATGTTGCTCTTGTTCGGTATTTTAAGGTAATTTTTATTCTTTTCCAAGAAACTACATCCTTATCCTTATTATTTTAATATTTTAAAATTGATATTTATCCCATCATTAATTAGCTTAAATTTTTTTATTATTTCATACCTAGTTGGTACAGTTTCACAAATTATAATTTCTTTTTTAAATCATGACTTGTTTAATTATTTAATTTGTTTTTAGTCACACATAAGTTGCACAAACTTTTATTTATTTAGTTTTTAAATTCATTAAATAATATTGTTTTCATGTAATGTGATTCAAATTCTTGAATATAAATATTTTATAATTAAAATATTGCGACAATAAAAACTTTCAAACCACAATTAAAGCATGAATGGATGTTAATGCATATAGATTTTAGTTTTATATTGTTGAAATTATAACTTAAATTTGAATAATTCACGTTATAATGTAATTTAATATGGATAAAATTATAATCTCAACTTTATAAAATATTGATTAATCTCCAAAATTTAATAATAAAGATATTAATTTAGGAATGTAATAAACAATAAGATGCATTTAGTTCGTCGAGTTTTAGATTACGTTTCATAATATAATTACGAGAATATAAGATCATGGATGGACTGAATATAAGATTATTTGAGATAAATTGATGCAGAATTTGGTTTTTATAGTTAAAATTTTATTTGAGATAAATTGATTATATTGATTAATATAATAAAAATAAAGGGTATTTTTTTTTCGAATATATTTACACGTGATGCTACAATTTGTGGGGTCGAAAGAACAAGTATGTAATCAATATCGACTTCGTTGAAGGGAAAAGCATATTTGCAAAAAGTGTGAGAATGCAGATTTGTATTATTTGATGGAAAAAAATGAAGGATGAGCATAGTCCTAGTGGGAAGAGTGGTGTCACCAAGTTTGTTAAATGGGAAAATGGGTGGAATAAAGTTAACCTAAGAAAAAGGTAGCAATGAGATTACACCCAGTGTTACGGCTTCTTGACATTGTTTAGTTAACCAAACCTCCTCTAAAAAGTAATATTGTGGTTTCAAAAGCTTTTAAAAATTTACTCTTTTATATGTAATAGTTTTTAAAATAATGTGCTACACTATGATTTCACATGTATTTTGTTTTTATTAAGTAATGTATACATAGTTAAAATATGTAAACTAATTTGATGATTAAATATTACAACAATAATAAACTTCAAACCACAATTAAAGTTTGAATGAAAATGAAATTCAATTTTTTTTCTATTTTTTTAGCTCCTAAGACTGATGTTGTTTGAATTGGACTTATTAATCGGTCAAATTGAAAATCAGTTAAGATATTAATTCAATTAATGGAATTAGATCAATTAATCCACGAATTAAAACAAATCGATAAAATTATTTTTTATTTTATTCTTAATATTTTTTATAAATTTTTAATAACTTATTTAATAATTCCGGAATTACATCATTGACTTATACGAAACATTATAAATTTTTTTACAAAAATATTTTTTTTTTTTTTTTATAACGGTAAGGCTTAGTCAAAATTTTATTATATTTAAATAAGAAAAAAGAAGTTATGTACCAAAAAGAAAATAAGAAAAATTCATGTAATAATTAAATTACTTTTTTAAGTTAAAATGATAGCTGAGTTCAATTGATTGCCTTATCCAAAACTAAAAGATTTATTTTCCTTAGCCCATGTATTTGACTTAAATTTCAACTAAGTTGAAAATAATTTCATGTATACCAAAATATCGATCCAAACAGCCAAACCAATTTCATGAACAACGTGGTAAAGTTAAAAATCTACACAAAGGGTATTTCTGTAAAACAGGCCTACTAATTAAGATTAACAATCAAAACCCCTTAGCAGTAACATAAAAAGCGTTAGGTATGAACGAGGTTCTTTCTTTTTTTCTTTTCTAACCCTTTATTTTTAAAGATTTAAATATTTTTAAAAAATTAATGATTCTATTTTTATTATATTTTTAAATATATACTGGGATGTATTTTTTTTTTCCCAAAATAAAACATAATTAAGTTTGTAATATATGAGATTAAAAAATAAATTAAAATGGTTACACTGTTATTTTGGGTAGTGAAGTGGGCACCACAAAGCACAAAACATGAAACACCGCCTGTCTTTGCATTTCTTTTCTTCCTTCCCAAAACAGGCAAGCGGCAATTACACGTTCCTTCCCTCCACTAAGATTTCAACACGTGTAAAGCCATGTGAATTCGAATTCCTTTACACATTACTAAACATTGATTAGATATCTAAATTCGTTTCTTCATTGATTTATTAAATTCGACCTATTGCAACTTAATTTATATATGATGCCATATATATAAGTTTTTCATTTAATTATATTTTATACTTTATTAATGTTTTAATATTATAAAAGTTCACATCTAAATTTATCGTGATAAATATTAAAAATTATATATTAATTTTAATTTAATATATTGAATCAATCGTATACGTGAATATATTAATCTATTTTTATATTATATAAATATAATTATCTATGTATTTATACATAATATAACACATTAAACCATAATGAAATTTATTTCAAACTACTGATAATGGACTTTTTGATTCCAACTTATATTATAATTAGGAGTTAAAAAACGCGTGAGTTCCCATGATTGTACGTCTTATAATTTCTCATGTGTTTATTTAAATCATTTCGCATTAGTGGATCCCACCATCTTCTAACAACTCTGCTTTGATTCCCATTTCTGTATGTCTTGTCTGTTTTTTTTTTTTTTTTTTTTTTAAATGCGACTCGTACATAAGTGTGAAGTGCTACTTTAGGCTAATGTTTCATATCCCTATTCTCTTTTTTCTTATTGTGGAGTAAGAGAATAATTAATGATGTTACGCAATGTATATCTTATTCTATTTACAAACGGAATGCAATGGCGACCTTCTACCTAATCTAATGTATTTGGCGTGTGTTACATGGTTTTTCGAAATGGATCCAAGTGAAAATTGAATGGATGCCATTTTATAATAAGAAATTTAATAGATTAATTTACAAATTGGTACGAATCAATTGAATTTAATTAAGAAAATTAATTTAACTGATTTAAACATTAATTTAATTATAAAAAGTTTAATTTAGATAAGAGTTTATTGTGAGTTAATTGTTTAATATGTACATTGATTGAATATTAACCGGTTGAACTTTAAAGACTTACTTTCATGAGTATGGTTAATTAAGAGGTTAGGAGGTTAAAAATATATTAATATATATATATATATTCTAGTATACATGAAATACTACTATTATTATATAAAAAATTGAAAAGAAAAACCTAATAATAATTTTAAATTAAAAAACATCTTAATTATTTAATATGTTTACTTATAATTTAAACTTATTATTTTCTTAAAATACAATTATTTTCTCTTTAAAAAGTTTTTTTTGGGGGGGGGGTTTATTCTTTTATTATCATTAAATTTGGCATTCAATCATTTACTTTAAACTTAATGTAATTAGTATAGTTTCAACCCAGGCTTTGCATTGTGTTAATTATTTATTTTTTTGGCTAATTATAGAATAATAATTTTAAAAAATATATAATATGCTCTAAGTCTTTGTACTTCTCGTATATTTGAAATTTAATTTTTACATTAAATACAATATGCTTTGCTTTGCGTTGGGCTAATTTTTTATTTTCAGAAATTTAATTTCTCTACTTTTCAAATTTAAAATTCAGGTTCATTTGTTACCATTAATTTTTTTTTGATTAAATTTGTTGATATAATATCTTTAAATTAAAAAATAAAAACTCTCCGGGTATTAATGTAACAAAAAATAACATTGTAATGGGCTTAAACTTAATAGAGAAGTTTAATAATGATAACAGTTCTTAAAAATTTACATTAGCATTTGAATTAAAATAAAGTATTTAGACTAAGTAATGACATTATAAAAATTGAGGTATCAAATTATGTCAAAATTAAAATATAATAATTAAAATTTCAAATTCGAGAAAAGTATAAGGATCAAAACTAAAATTTAACTATTTTTATATAATCTCAAAAAAATGTAAAGTGATTAAACTTGAAATCCAACTATATGTACTTTTTTGATACAGTATTTAGAACTATTCATAACATTTCTCTAACCCATAAATAAGAAGATACTCAAATTCACGTCCTCCTGTATTGATAATAATACCCATACCAATTGAGTTAAGACTTAATCGACTTTTAATTATATAATTACTTTTGCTTATAGTAATTAAATTTCTTAATAATACTTTAAAAATAAAAGAGATAAATTTATGAATTAAATTTCTAATTTTAATATAATAAACAGACTAAAATTAGACTTTTTCTTTTCGAGTTGGAGGTTGTAATCAATAAAACAATCCTAAAAAAACAATTTCGAAAATAATAAATTATTAGAAATAAAAATAAAAATAAAAAGGGAAAGAGTCAAACTCGCGTGGGAAACGCGGAGAGGGGAAAAAGATAAGTTGGTGGTGGGTGCACAATGCACCGCACACCGCCTCAAAATCCAATTTTAAAGTTACACGTGTGTTAAGCTTACTCATTAAACACCCCTATCATTTCAGGAAATTACCGCACCATATCAATTCGAATCTTTATTTTCTTTTCCTTTTTCTATTTTTCTTTTTGTGAGTCGAGGTATTAAAGGACTACCATTCTCATGCTAAAACCGTGAGCTCTCTTTATCTCTCTCTGCTTTTCCATCACTTTTTTTTTTCACATTTTCCTTCATGATTATTGATGAGTTATTAATTTAATACTAAATTTATGTTTTAGTTACTTAATTTTAAAAAAATTGTAAAATAATCACTGTATTATTTGA
The DNA here is from genome assembly GCA_025698515.1 of Gossypium sturtianum. Classification (NCBI taxonomy): domain Eukaryota; kingdom Viridiplantae; phylum Streptophyta; class Magnoliopsida; order Malvales; family Malvaceae; genus Gossypium; species Gossypium sturtianum. The sequence continues at coordinate 170,085,092 of CM046955.1, forward strand.
AAGTTGTTATTTAAGTCATTGGACTGTTAAAATTGTTATTGTTTAACTTCTTTATTTCCACTACCTGCATCAATCGAAAAGTCTCATTCTTTTTTTTTTATAATTTTTTTCATGAAATAACTTTTAATGTTACAAATCTGCAAACCAAAATCCAAACATTTTTCTTATTCAATTTTCGATACTGATCATCAAATTGGCTTGGATCTAAGGTTTTTCTACTCATTAATAATTACTGATTTATCATATTGGTCGTTGAATCATTGTTTGGAGAACATTAGCAAAGTTTTTTTTTAAAAAATGGTAAACTACCTAATTGGTCACCCAACTTTTATGGTGCTTTTATTTTAGTCACCCAAGCATTAAATCTCTAATGGTGGTTAACTGTACATGTCATCATATTTACACTTTCATTTTGGTCACCCAAAAAATATTTTTTTAAGTATTGTTTGGGATAAAAAAGTCAATGATTAAAGTGAAAAAAATGGTTAAAACTAAAATAATATACAAAATTTGTCAATTTGTACTTGTTTATCCTATTGTCGAAAATTCTAAATTTGGGTTTTGAAATATAAATTTTGAAATATTAAGACTCAAAATCATTGTAACAAATTGGTTGATATTATCAATAGATAAAAAAATTTCAACAATTTATTTAATTTATTTTGATGTTTTGAAATTATTTTTAAAAAATTTAATGAAAATTATTGTCTTTAATAGTTGTCTATAAAACCCAAATTTATTTTAATTATATAATCTTGAATCTTCAATGCTAAGCTAAAAATAAATCATTGTAATTAATTAAATCAACAAATCGATTGACATTGTCCATCGATCATTTTTTAATAATTTATTTAATTTATTTTGATGTTTCAGAATTTAAAATTTAAAATTTCAATATTAAAAAAAAACGAAATTAAAAATTTTAACCGTCGTTAGGATTTTATTTTAGGTGACTTAAATGAAAGCGCTTTAAGAGTTGAGTGATTAACTAAGTAGTTTACCCTTTAAAAATTTAATAGTATAGTGATTTAAAAGAAAACCTTCGAATAATTCAATGATTTAAATGAAAGCTTTCCAATAAATTACTGACCAATTTATAATTTTTAAAATTTAATGACTAAAGTATTTATCAGTAATTTTGAATTTAGCTTACCTTATTGTTTTATGTCTTGTGAGTTTTAGTGGTTTTTGTATTTATCTTCTCCTTTGTCATCACCCGCTAGTATTTCCCATCGAATTTTGGCAAAATCTTTTCTCATAATTCAAAAAGATATGCAACATAAATAATTCTAATCAATTTGTTTTTTTATATATTTTATTTATTTTCATTTTATGATTTATAAAAAAAACTTTTTAAAAATTTATTATCATATTCTCTAAGGTTTAGTTTAGTAATACTTCTTAAAAACACTTTTTAGGAGATTTTAGTTTCTTAAAAAAATGCTTTTGGACTCATTTTTAGCTTGAGAGAAGCACTTTTTCTCTAAAAAAGTAGCTTATTTAGAAAATACTTTTATCTCAAAAGTACGGCTTAGAACACACCCTAAATATATTATTTTCAAAGTTCAAACACAATTTTTTTCACAAAATATAATATAATTTTAACACTCCACCCAATATTTATAATTGTTATTTTTATATATTTCAGCTAACAGATACCCCCAATTTGGATTGCCAAATCAATGCTGTATACAAGCAAGCCATTGGACCATGAGAGATTTATTAGTGGTATTATTATTATTATTTTAACATTAATCTTATTATAAGTTTTTATTATATCTGTTTTAGAACTACTTATACAACCTTCATAATCTTTAGGAGAATAATGCGCTTCAGCGCATTAAAATTTATGTCCTCTTACACTGACAATAATACTTATGCCAATCAAATTAATACTCAATCGGTCGTTAATGTTGTTTAGTCACATCGCATTTGTGTCAATAACATGATTGCAAAGGAGTGAATATGCATATATAATATTGTTAATATTTTCTCCATTTGAATTTTCAAATAAAAATTATAAAAAAATAAAATAAACATAAGATAGTGTAGGACATTTCAAAAAATAAATGTATGATTGTAGTTCGTAGATAATAGTAAAGATTATAATGGTTGATAAACATTCAATTTGTTGATTTTTGTTTTATTAAAAAAAAAAAAAAAGAGTTCAATGGATTTGCTTTTGGGGGTTGCCCTTCAGCTTATTATATTTACCCTTAATCAATTACAGGAAACGACGCACCTTCGTTTGTCAATTTAAACAACGTGTAGTGCACATTTACTATATTATTAACATGAAATGATTGTGTTTGGTATTGCTAACCCACCGAATAATTGGAATTGCATGCACCTCATAACATGTCTTGAAACTACCACGTTATTGCAGAAACATAAAACTATCAAACCTTGTTTCTTAAATTACTATATTCCCTAACTTTAATTATAATTAGTGGGTTGTGTTCATTATTTATTTATCTAAAATTTGTGGGTAATAATTTGAAAGTTACATTTGGAATATAATTTTTTTACTTTTTTATTTTTAAAAAATTTAGTTTACCTATTTTCTGAATATAAAAATTTAAATCCAATTGTTATCACTGCTAAACTTAATTCTATTAAATTTATTGGTGTTACATTGAGAAAAAAATATTTAATAATCCTGTAATGATAAAAATAATATTAATGTAAAAAACATAAAAGAGGAATAAAAATTGAAATTTAACTTAATGTAAAAAGAAAATATGAATGACTACACGTTTAAAAGGAAAGAAAGTCGTTGGACCTTCTTTTCATATATAAATAAATAATAAAAGTTAATTTACCGTGTGCTTTTAATAAAATAAAATCGTGGATTTAGAAATGGACAAAAAGAAAAGACATGGAAACTTAGAGCTACCTGTGTCTTATCGTTTTCCCATACATATTGAGCATTTAAAATGGTTTTGGTATGGTTTGGGCAGCTCAACCTACGTTCCTTAAAGTTGTATTATATTATTTTCTACTTTGAATATATAGTGTCCAAACTAAAATAAATTGTTCTCCAAACAGTTGCATTTATATGTCTACCATACTAGCTAAATTACCCCATTACTGCTTATCTCATATCAAATTGGTATCGGGAGAAAATACCCCCAATGTTTACGTCTTCAAAAATCTTAAAGTTTGATGATGTTCACTGTTTTAATAATTAAATATATAGTTAGACTATCAATTCTCGATTCAATTAATTTGACTAACAATAATTAAAAGATTTCATTAATAGAATAAACTTGAATGAATAGCAATTTTCAAGTTCAGATAATGACAATAGTCAAAATGAACGTGAATACTGTGGCTACTTCAAATCCTGTAGATCTCACTACTGGTGGTTTATGTCGTGACACTGATGGTACTTGGCTATTTGGTTTTACTAGGAAATTAGGACATGGGCACATTACCAAAGCTAAGCTTTATGCTTTTTATAATGGTCTTCATCTGGCTTGGAAATATGACATAAGGAATCTTGTTATTGAGTCAGACTCGCTTGTGGCTGTTAATAAGATTTTATACTCCTTGCAACAACATGATACTCTCTCCTTAGTGATCCGGAATTGTAAAATTTTGCTTCGCCACAATTGGAATTGTAGTCTTGTTTATATTTATCGTGAAACTAATATGTGTACGGATTTTTTGACAAGCCGGACATTTCAAGAACTTTTGACGTCACTAAATTAGTTCACCCTTACCAAGGATTATTCAAGACGGCATTAGGGCTGTTGTGGTCTTGGACCAAAAAAAAAAAAAAAAAACAGAGTCAAAAGTTACATTATACCTATATCAAATTGCAAACTGAATTTTTGTTGAGCGTTGAACTTGAAAGTACTACTTACCAATTTACATAAGAAAGGCATACTATGACTTGAATTTTAGTAAGCTGAGGGAAATATATATAACTACTAGAAAATTTCTGTACACAACTCAGTGAATCAAAAAGAAGTCATAAAAGTGGAGCCAAAAACGGCATGGAAAGAAATAAACATGCTTACTCTTCTTCTCCACCATCGTTTTGCAAAATTATCTCTTACAAACAGACTTACAGCTTTTTGATCCCAGAAAGAATGGCTGGCTGACGGTGAATACCTGCTTTCTCATATGTCATAATCTATATCTGTTACATTCTGGGCCGCAGAGAGCTTTACGAGTCTTTCTTCCTCATCGTATCTATCAAGGTTTTCACAAGGAGCAGGGAAGATGGTCCCTATTACACGGCCTTCAACGAAGGCACACTGGAATATATGCTTCTTCTTATATGTTATCCCAATAGATATATCCCTAAACGTCACGTTTCTGATGGGAATATCTTCGCTTCCGTGTATTCTAACAGGTACACGAACTCCATGACCATGTATCTCGGTGAAGCTTATGTCCCTTATTATTGGGAGGGCCTTTCGGTCAAAGTCATCGTCAGGGTGCTCATTGTAGTCTGTCTTGATGACAATTCCAACTCGGGCATTATCAAATGTAAGATTTCGATAGGTTATATCTCTAACATAACCACCTCTTCCAACAGCAGTCTTGATCCGAACCGCACGCCTAGAACTCCAGACAAGGACGTTCTCCACAGTCACATTAGATACCCCACCAGACATCTCACTGCCTATTGATATGCCGGCACTGTTGCATGGTTTAGCCAAGGCAGGTTTTAGTTAGAATCTGAAGAGCCAAGATGTTAACAGATTGTAACTGGTTTAATAAAAAAAACCGACTTCTGTTTCTATCTTTCAATGCCGAAATTGTTAACTACACAAAGTGTAATCAATCGGGCAGTAGAATATTCATGGTGATGGAGAAAATCTAATTTAAGAACCTTCACCTGACCATGGAGCGGACAATGAGGTTTCGGATAAGAATGTTTCTCGAGGGTCGTCCATAAGCTATGCCATATTGATCCCAGCCACTCTTTATTGCAACTGCATCATCACCAACACTTATGTAGCAATCCTCTATTACCATATCTTCACATGAATCTGTTTACGACATAAATGAATTGCATTTAGTTACATTCAGAATGAATTAATATATATTTTTTCCATAGCAAATCGTCAAGCTGAAATGTAGCGTACACGGGAGCTGGCTGGTGATTTGATGATGTTCACCCCATTTACAGAGATGTGTACACAATGTTAATTTTCTTTGTACACGTCAGGAAGGGAAAGGGAAAGGTGATAAAAGACAAAATAATGAAAGCAAATTCAAAGCAATTTGCCCCAACATTTCACAGAATTTGGTTCAGAATACTAATTTATACATTATACATCTAAGTTATCAGCTTCCTGCTTCTTTGCAGTCCCGACAAACCACAAATTGTACCTCAATATGCAATAACATTCATTCCATAGATTATCAACCAAGCTTGCTAACTAACTTGGCCAAATCATACACTACACCATTAAGGGGAATTCTGTATCAGTGACTTGTATGTGTATCTAGAGCCTTAGCTGCCGAAATTTCTCATAGACAAAAGTTTAAGTTTTATAACTGGGGATTACTTACCAGGATCAATTCCATCAGTATTTGGGGCTTCAAATATGGGAGCCAGGATAGTAACATTCCTGACTGTTACATTCTTGCAGTCATATGGATGAAAAGTCCAAAAGGGAGAATCGCGTAAGGTTATATCAGAGATTACAATGTCACTAGACCACATTATCTGCACAAGTGGACCCCTGCTGTGGTTGAGTAGCTTTTGACGATACTTCTTCCACCATGATTGACCCTGTCCATTTATGGTACCATTATGCCCTGTTATTTGAGAAGACAAAACGATAGAATTAGACTCAGCCAGCAACAAATGATTTATGCAGATGAAAATATTACAAAATGACTTAAAAACTTCAAGTTCAAGCAACTTAAGATGAATATATTACAAAATTACTTAAAAACTTAAATTGCAGGCTATTAGGGGCAGGTTTAATAAGCTAACCAGTTATAACAACATCTCTGAGGTTTTGGCCGTGGATTAAACTCCCATACCGAGATCCATTATGCTCTCTTCCGTACCCATATGAAGGCAATGGAGGCATTAAAGCCCACCGCTTCTCGTCCTGTTATAATACCAGACATTGTAATTGTTGACAACAAACCACAAGGTGAAGCCACCAAAAGTTAATTAAAATGGGAAACATCGATCTTACACTAACACCATTTTACATGCATGAAGACGACTAAAATTTCTCTCACAATTCATAACCTATACAACAACTAAATATGTTAAATAATTTGTGTGACATAGCTTGTTTAATTGCCATTTTTAAATGATACTAAGTTCTAAAGGAAAAGAAGATGAAGAACACGAACCTGGATTCCAAGAATCTCAGCATCTTCAGCTAGAAACAAAGTCATATGACTAGTAAGATTAAACGGTGCCGTAAGCCACTTCCCAGGCGGCACATTGAGCTGCGCACCACCTCTCTTCCCAAACTTGGAAATCGCCAAGATAGCCCTCTCAAACGCCGCCGTTTCATCGGCGACCCCATCCCCGACCCCACCGAAATCAGTCAAATTAAACGCGAAAGGCCGCATCTTGGGCATAGGCCGACCCGGTCCAACTTTGGCGAATATCGAAAACCCACTCCCACCGATATTCCATTGCCAGAAAAAAACCGAACCGAAAGCTGCGATCCAGAGGAGAACAAAGAGCGTTTTATGCGAAGAAAGAAACGCCGGAATCCATCTCTTAAGTTCCAGCCTTTGTTGTTGCAACTGAAACCGCCCAACCGGCAATGTCTCCACCATTTCTGGGTTTCTTTTTTTAATGTTAACAGAAATTCGGTTCAAGAACCAGTCTTCGGCAGTTGGGATTGAAACACGGAAAAGGAGAATCTTTTGTACAAGAAGAGTGAAAAAAGAGCAAAAGGGTATCTTTCTTTTATGGGTGAAATGTTAACAATCGGTAGCTGGTGGATCCGTGGTTCGTAGATGGAGGAGTGCATTTCAAGGGAAGGCTGTAATGGTGCAGGTGAGAGAGAAAGTATCATATATTCTCAGCAAAGATTTATTGATTTGGGTGGCATTAGGTTGTACCGAATTACCATGTGCTGCTTGGCTTAATTTATGACACGTGTCTTTGTATTAACTTACAAGGAAAAGTCCTTGATCCTAAACCTGATGATAGTTCACTTTACAACTTTGATATTTCCCTTTTGCATGTGCATTTATTCAAAGTTTATTTTATGTAATTTCATTGCCGATGATCTTCACATGAAAGAAGTAAAAATCTGAGGTCTCTTTCACGGCAATGAGAAGCAATATATATATATAGATATATATATAATGTTAGTAGGTGATTTTGTTGAAGTGTATCAATCGTGTCTAGTTAATGAAAGGAATTTTAAAACCAGCAGGTGAGTTATACTCATCAAAAGCTAATGAGTAAATGACAGGCTTTTTTTTTAAGGTTTTAGAAATTACTACAGATTATTAAAGATTTAGGATGCATTTTCAATCATATTGTGTTCATTACGTAATGAAAATTATATTGCAGAGACATTTTGCTGCTGTAATTCATGCTCGTTTATGGGTTTTGAAGGTGATGTCCAACATATTAGATTTTATAGCAATTACATGGAGTCCGTTCCCTGTCCGAGATTGAAGTTAAATCTTTAATGGTGTAACCCAAAATATCAATGGCAAAGCAATGCATTAACCTTGACATTGACAAGGTCAAAACGAGTTGCAGCCTTCACTTTCTTCCTTTCATTCCCGTAAACTCTCCTCCTATCTCAAACCTCTATTCCAATTCCTATTATTAGAATCGAATCTAACACGCTACCTATCTGCATCGTTCAATGCCTCCTCTCAAAGCCACATACACTTTACCGGCATGGCACACTTGCCTTTTGTCAGCCCAGAGTTAAGCAACCGCAAACACAACCTCCCAAAAAAAAACTTACAGAACCACATGATTTCTCCGAGCAGCGGCTCGTTTCTATCCGGAGCTTTACTATTTCCGGTCAGTAATGACCGCTGTTCGCTTCTTCCTTTTCTTCTCCCTTCTAATTACCCTTTCTTTTCCCTCCCTTTGTTTCTCTCAATCTGATGCTGACACTTTGATTAAGCTCAAGCAATCTTTCCTACAAGGTGATTTGAATAGTTGGATTCCGGCACCTGGTTCCTCTCCTTGCTTGCAAAAATGGGTCGGCGTCATCTGTTCCGGGGAGTCCATTGTTGGCCTCCATTTAACAAATTTACACCTTTCCGGAACCGTCGACGTTCAACCTTTGCTTCAACTTCGTGACTTGAGATCCATTAGCTTAATGAGTAACTCTTTTACAGGTCCAATCCCGGACTTCAATAAACTAGGCGCTTTAAAATCTTTATACTTATCTCGTAATCAGTTTAGCGGTGATATACCGAGTGGTTATTTTTCGTCTATGAGATCTTTGAAGAAAGTTTGGTTGAATGAAAACCAATTCACCGGCCGTATCCCTGAGTCTTTAATGCAATTACCCCATCTCTTAGAACTCCACTTAGATGGTAATCAGTTTAACGGAACAATCCCACCATTGAAAACTCCGAATGTTCTTAGATCCCTTAACCTAACTCGTAATAACTTACAAGGTCGAATCCCAGAAAGTTTCTATAATTTCAGTGCCGCTTCATTTGAAGAAAACGTAGGACTTTGCGGGAAACCGCTGCCGAAAGATTGTCAAGGAGCTCCGCCGCCAGTTCCAAGTCCGTCAAGCAAATTCCTAAAGGAAAACCGAATCCATGGCAAGGCAATGCTTGCTGCCACGACCCTATTTATTGTACTGTGTTTCGTGATAGTTTCCATGGTTTCCACACAGCGTAGGAGGAAAGAAGAATTAAGCATTCCAAGGGGACGTCGAAGGGACGAGCTGCTGCCAACCCATTTACCGCCGGAATCCTTCCACCGGTTGTCTGTCGATTCAAGCGGGAGGGGCAGATCTGGGTCGAAGAGAGACTCGACGGCGTCGCAGCCGACCATCAAGAATGCGATGGCTGACTTGGTAATGGTGAATGATGAGAAAGGTAAGTTGGGGTTGCAGGATTTGATGAAGGCAGCCGCGGAGGTGCTAGGAAGTAGTGGCGTATTGGGCTCTGCGTACAAGGCTGTACTGTCGAATGGATTGGCCGTGGTGGTGAAGAGAATGAGAGGGATCAATAGGCTGGATAAAGATGAGTTCGATGCTGAAATGAGACGATTCGGGAAATTGAAACACCCTAATGTTTTGACGCCATTAGCCTACCATTTTAGGAGAGAGGAGAAGCTTATTGTTTCAGAACACATGCCCAAGGGCAGTTTATCATACGTCTTGCACGGTACTCGAGACGTGGTTCATGCTAATTTGAATTGGCCGACTCGTTTGAAGATCATCAAAGGGATCGCTCGAGGACTCAGTTACATTCATACAGAGTATGCAACATACGAGGTCCCCCATGGAAACCTCAAATCCAGCAATGTTCTTTTATCTAATAATTACGATCCATTACTAAACGACTATGCCTTTGAACCATTGATAAACGTCACCAATGTCGCCCAAGCATTATTTGCTTACAAATCCCCTGAATATCTCCAGTACCGACAAGTCTCCCCCAAATCAGATATTTATTGTCTAGGAATTATCATCATGGAAATCATGACAGGCAAATTTCCTTCACAATATCTAAGCCATGGCGAAGGTGGGATCGATATCGTGCAATGGGTACAACTATCAATATTACAGAACCAAGCTGAAGAATTGATTGATCCTGAGATAGCGAACAATGCAGGTTCAGTTGATCAAAAGCTTCAAGTCCTTAAAATAGGAGCTGCTTGCGCTGAAAGTAACCCTCATAAACGATTAGACATGAACGAAATCATTAATAGGATAGAAGAGGTAAGTTAAATCCTAAGACAGGCCTTGTTTGCCGTAGTGCACGTAGGTGAGACCGAAAAAGAGTAGCTGAGGTTGCCGGAAAGATGGAGATCCAGGCTTCGTTGTTTCCGGTTTTCCGTCGAAGAAATACAGGAAAAGCATTTGAAGATCAAGCCAAAGAAAATTTTGTCATTGGCATCTTCTTTAGTTACCAATAATTAAGCCATTTTATATATTTTTTTTGTTACTTTTATCTGATTTGTTTAAAAGTTAGGATAATGAAGAAGTATTTTCAAGAATGATTAGGATGTAATCTTAGTCATGTTTTTGTCTATTTCCCTTTTGTTTTTTGGGAAGACACCTCAATTTGTACTCAGAAATAGTGATGTATTGTTGATTTCATTTATGCTTCATACATACCACATGTAATTATCGTATAGGTCCCAAATTGTAGATGCCCCAGCAAGCTTTTAATTTTTGGGTAAATTTTTGTTTTGGTCATCTAATTATTCAAAATATTTTACTCAAGTTATAGGGCTATTAAATTTGGTACTATATGATTTTCTCCGTTCGCACCATCTGCACCAATCGAAAGCTATTTTTCCTCTTCTTTTCCATAGTTTAATTTTTTTCACGAAACAATTTTAGACATTGCGAATCTATAAATCAAAATTCAAATAATAGCTTTTTCCTCCGATCTTTGACATTGATTATCGAATTGACTTGAATCTAAAGTATTTTTTCTATTCGTCGATGGGTACTAATCTACTATATTGATCGTCGAATTGTCGATTGGAACTTTTTGATGTAACTTTAAAAAAAAAAAAACTTAACAATCTAGTTACTTAAGTAAAAACTTTTGAATAATAAATTCAATGACCCAATTACAACTTTTTTAATAAATAACTAAAATGAAAATTTACTCATAATTTAGTGATTAATAGAGTAGTTTATCGTTTAAGGTGATCATTTAGTTGACGTCAAAGACATTCGGAATTTCATTTCTGATGACACCTTTTTAATTAGGGATAGTAATCAGGACCGTTATTCCATATATTTTGATAGTGAAAATCAAATTTTTGAGCTTAACAATGATCATTCTTTTTTGAGTGAACTAGAAAATTTTTTTTTTGTAGTTATCATAATTTTAGTTATATGAATAATGGATCAAAAAATAATGAGCCCCACTATCATTTTAACTTATATGATAATGATACTAACTGTGGTTGGAATAATCACATTAATAATTGTATTGACTCTTATCTTCGTTCTCAAATCTGTATTAATAGTTCCATTTTAAGTGGTGCATATGTGATGACAATTGAAAGAATTCGATTGCATATTATCAGTGGGTTAAAGCCTTGTAGCCATAGAATCCAATCTAGCCCAACAATCTCTGATAGGCGAAGATTTCCAGGTCTATCTAACTAACATGTTTGGAAAACAATATATATGTGGATCCCACTTTTAGGTAAGGTATTAGGTAAGCCTTGACTTTCCAATTTGCTATTAAGCGAGATCGGCATAGGAATATCAAAGGATCATCATCCCTAAAACCGAAAAAAGGGAGAAACCCAAGTTTGTTGTTGGAGTGAAACACTGTCTGTTTGTGAAGTTAAGAAGTCCAGTGTGTAGCTGTGTACGGAAAAAAGCATGGTTTCTGCATCAGAGATTGCAACAAAGTTGAATCTGGCTTCCCACCCTGAAGGTGGCTTCTTTTCTGAAACTTTTAGGGATAGTTCTGTTATGCTCTCCACATCTCAACTTCCTCCTCAATGTAAGCACCTTGTATACATGCCTCATCTTCTTTTTCTTTTTTCTCCTTTGATTGTGATTTTTTCACTTCTGCTGCAGTAGATTAAGATCAAGTCTTTGGATCTGGGTAACTTATAGCTTTTCTTTTTCTGGTTTAGGGTTCCACTTTCTTGTTTTATTTTTTAAGCAATTCTGTTTTGATGCCATTTCATCTATATATTGTTCACTATCATTCACGTATTCAAACCAATTGTGACCGTCAAATTGAAAAAGAAAAAAACCAGTTGATTGTGTTTTCACTCCCTCCCCCCCCCCCTTTTTTTACCCAGAACTCATTAATTTGATGGGAAGTGGGAAGCAAAAGATTTTAATTATCTGCATACCCTTTAGAGAGTATGTAATGGAATGCTCTACATTCTTAAAGCACCTTCCTAATAAACTTTGGTTGGAATTGTTTACCTACAAGTTTCAGCTTAAATAGCTGTGCCCATGTCTGCAATTCATGAAAGTTGTGAATTTTTTAATGAAAACTGGTTTCTTGATAGTTTGCAATAATTCTTTTTTTTTTTTTTTAAATCTCATGTATGCAAATATTTACTACTTCCTTGGTAGTATTTCCTATTGTAACATGACAGTATCTTCACCGCAGACAAAGTCGATCGTGCCGTTAGCACATCTATTTACTTCTTGTTACCGGCTGGGAGCGTGTCTCACCTTCACCGTATACCCTGTGCTGAGACCTGGCATTTTTATTTGGGAGAACCTCTTACGGTAATGGCCTGCATTGGTCTTGTTCAAACCAAAACAGTTTTCCTTTCTAATGACATGGAACCAATTGGTAACTTGAAATGTTCTTAATTTTATGTTGATGAAGATTTTATGTAAGAAATATAAGCTTTTTTGGGGTTATAGACAAAGTCCTTGTTGTTCTGGGTAATTAATGAAGCATACTTGAAACAGGTCTTGGAGCTGGATGAGAAAGATGGGCAAGTAAAACTAACATGTCTTGGACCTGATTTGTTGAATAATCAGAAGGTGCAGTACACAGTGCCTCCAAATGTTTGGTTTGGTGCATTTCCAACAAAAGATTTCAACATTTCGACTGATGGGGCAGTGACGAAAAATGATCCAAGGGATGCTGAAAGCCATTATTCACTTGTAGGATGCACCTGTGCACCTGCTTTCCAGTTCCAAGACTTCGAGCTGGCAAAACGATCCGAGCTTGTAACTCGCTTCCCCAAACATGAGCATCTCATTTCTTTACTCACTTATCCTGATTGAAACAAAGCTTCACAAATTCATCTCACAATCATGAATCGGTATTATTTTCCCATCTTCTGCTGTGTTAGTATAAGGTTAAAAACGATCTAGTCTAGCTGTACTGTCGACTGCATTCTGCTATGTATGTTGTCATACATGGCAGAAGAGATTAATAAGAAACTCGTGCCCTGAAAATTTGCTAGTGATCCATTATCAAGCAGCAAAGCTAAGAAAGCACTAGAATAGAAACTGAGGAAAGTTGAGCATCTAATGATTCATGAAACATGACTAATCATGTTACATAGTAAAATGAAGGTGAAACCGGCAAGAGACTGGACCAATTTTGAACAATTTCTACTAAAAAATGAAATGTTTCAAGACCCTAAACTCATTGTCACTGAAAAACTTTACCATAGTTCTGTTTGCTAATGTGTTTAATACCCCATGTTTTTGGAGGTGCAAGGAAATTGTCCTCGGTAAGAATCATTCATGCCTTATAGGCCACGAACGTGACATGAAACTTTTAGAAAAATGGCAGGACATGTTAATCAATACCAAGGAACTCCATTATGTTTTTCGTAGAGCCCTTCAGATATGTTGCATCCCTCCCTGCTTTCTGAGCCTGGAAAATGGATAGAAACACAAATTCAGAGTGTAAGAAACATTGACAAGAGGAATTTCATAATGAAAATTTCTTTAACTATAGAGGGAGCTAAGACCATCTTTCTGAAATCCCTCTTTTAATTAATCATAGCCAAAATCAGATGAAAACAAATGTGAGGAAGCCTATGGTAAGCGGAAACATCCACCTAGTCTCTCATAACATGCAGGAAATAAGAATGTGCTCACACTTTTAATCTCAACCGTGGATACAGGAAGCATATGTGAAGGAAGCTCCTCTTTTTCCATGTCCTGTGTAACAAATAGCAATTTATAAAGAAGAAATAGTATTATAAGAGAACCAATTCCTCAAGCCAACAAAAAGGCATAAAACAGCATACCATCTCTCCTATTAAGACCACATTCTCCCCACGGATTACAGTTAGACCCAAGGGTATGTGACAGTACAAATCACCCTCAATAACTCGCTCACAAGCCCCTTCTAGAACAATACTAGCTGCCAATGTGGAAGGTTATCACATCACCGATTCATTCACAACAAAAGAAGCAAAAGAAAACAGAAAACAACTAGTAAAGAACTACCAAATCGATCAAAAGAACGCAGTAACCCCAAAAAATGACGGCCATCTCCCAATAACACAACGAGTTTCTCTGCAAAATATATAAAATTCCTTAGCCATGTTCACCAATAATTAAAGATCTGAATCACAGAAAGTTATTTAAAAAGGGGCCAATCTCTACAACATGAGGATGCAAGGAGCCAAAATAACTACAATAAACAAACATTCAAGGGATCTGAAAACATATATAATAGAACCCAGTGCTTAATTTACACCACCAAGTCACTCTCCCTGAGACACCTTTTTGGAAGAGAAATATAAATATTTTTGTCTATTTTCCAAGCTCACGCCAAGAAGTTGGACATGCAATTCAATACCAACTCCTCCCAATTCTTAAAGAAACAAAAATGAAGAGAATCCAAGAACACAACCTCACCAAGGGAAGGAACCCGATACAGTGAAGTACGCAAACAAGAATCAAATAGTACCATTAAACAAATCAAAACCTCACATCCAAGAAAAAATGGGGAAAAAAGGGAACATGGAATAATCAAATATTGCAAAATAAAACATCAAAAACTTCAATTGCATTGGCTTAATTTTACTACATCTTAAACGGAGAGAGATTACTTACTGCCAAGATAGGTAGCAAGAGAAGTGTAGAGAAAGCTATCATCACGGCCAATCCGAGACATTGAAATTAGTCTTCTGTAATACTTTAATTCCAATTTTACAAACAAATGGCATTGGCTTGCTATTCAACCCTCCTAAGTTTAAACCACTTCTTTCCCACCAAAAGAAAAGAAAAAGCTAAAGAAGATCAAATCTTTAAAAGGAAAATTTCTCTTTCAAATCCAAAACCCTAGCTTTCTTTTCCAAATTATTACAGGAAGCATTTACTAAGTTGAAAAAAGAAAAAGAAAAAGAAAAAAAGAGGGAGATAGGAAGGCAGTTTGGTTAGTTATCTGAAAAGAGAGGCAAAATTAAAAGCCGTGGTGCATGGTGGATCAATCATTGAATCTCTTTCTCTCTTTTTGATTAATTAAAAGCCAAGTAATTGTGAATTGAATTACGAATTCGATTATTAGATTACCCATAATTGTTAGACATAAACAGAAAAACTGAGGTCCAGAATGATATGGCGCCAGTCCATAAAGGGCAGGGGCTGCAGTGAAATGGCAAAAGGATTCCCTTAGCGGTAGCTGTTAGCTGCATAGATACCTGAAAACCGTGAAATGGGTCTTCCTTTTCATAACGAAATCTCTGCCACAACTCTCACACCAGTGATACATTTTTGTCCCATCACAACTGAACAAATCTTTGCACATGCCTCGTTTCTATGCAATGATGCCCTATAAGCCGTGATATCATTTTTGTTGGATCCCGAATATGATTAAAAAAAAATAGCTGGTTAATTATTTGTTTCTCCTGATAAATTTCTTTCTTCTTACTCAAGTTATTAATTACCCATCCAACTGTGATTCTCTGTAAAACTTTAACAAGCCCTAACGAACATGGAAACTGCATATGCTGTAAAATCATGCATGCCTCTATACTGCTGCTGTGCTTCCAAGCATTGCAGTTTTTTTCTCTCAACTATTTCTATTTACGAGTGAGTAAAATTCGATTTAATTCGAAAAAAAAATAAATTTTGAGTTAATCGAATCGATTTTTTTTAAATACACTCGAATAATTAATTCAAGTTTCGAGTCAAGTTAAAATTTTACGATTCGAATGATTGGAATAACTCAAATAACATATTAGTGTAAATACCTTTTTGACCCCTATCAATTTTGAAAATGAGCAAATTGGGCTCTCTTAACAAGAACTACAAAATAATTTGTAAATTTTAAAATATTTCTAAAATTCATATTTTTAAAAAATTATAAAAATTCTAAAGAATATATAGAAAAGTTAAAAATTTGTCTAAAATAATAATTTTGGGAGCTAAATAAATAAATTAACAATTCAAGTTTATCATACTAAAGTATTTTTTTTTCTTATTTTGTTTTGAAAGAGTTTTCAAATATATATGACTTCAAATTTATGTCCTCTAACATGAAAATTTTCAAATCGAGTTAGGATGATAAAATATAGCTTCTTAACTCGAATCTTTTTCACTCGATTCGATCAAATGCTTACCCATATTAAATTCTATCTTATTCTTGAAAAGAGAAAGTATTTAGTACATTGGAATTTTTAGACTTGACAAACAGGGTTAATGAATTGATAAATAGTAAAATATTTAAAAAACAGAGATATAACAATTATTTAAATGGCTTATGAAATAAAAATATACCAAATATTAACCTTTCTTAAAAGGTTAGAACTCGGTAAGTTTTAATTTTTAGCCAATGAGATTTGACTGAGATGATAGAGGAGAGGGGTGTAACAGGAGCAGGAGGCAAACAAGGGTAAATTTACCATATAACCCTTTTAAAAAAGATGAAATTAAAAACTGATATGGTGAGAAAGTTACATTATTCATTTAGACCCCAAAAGCAAATTCCGGGTTTGGAGGGGTTGGAAAATTGAATGTTTCAACTAGTGTAGAATTGAAAGTTGTAGTGTATAGGGAATTCAGGGTTGCCCTTCATATTGGAATTTGTCAATAAAAAGGATTTTTCTTACAAAATCACACAACCCACTGCACAAAGTAAGTATCAATCATTGGGTGGTTTACCAAACCATTTCAATATGGGAAGTACATTAATCTAATCTACTACAAAAAGAAAAAAGGTATTCTAATCTAATCACCCTTGGTTAAAATCTAACTAACCCTAAATTTTCTTTCATCATTATTATTAATAAATATGTTAAAATATAGTAAATGGGGATCCATAATTTAGTAAAAGCCAAAAATTGAAAAGGCCCACATCTTAACCCTGGTTTGATGTAAAATCCATGGCACAGCCCACAAACATAGAAAGCACTGTGTGTATTAATTTCTTTTTCAGCTTTGATTTCTCTCTCTTTATATCACCCACATGGCGCATATCTCTTTCACTCCCCTGCTCCACTCACTTCACAATATATAAAAAACTTACAGAGCAAAAAGACACACACAGCATTCAATGTTTGGTTCCATGCAATGGCGATTTCAGGTTCAGACACTCAAAACCCAACAAGCAAACTGAGTACCCCCCTCGAGACTCACTGCGTTAAATGCGACTCTTGTGGCTTCACCGAGGAATGCACCGTTGCTTATATCATGCGTGTCCGTGAACGTTACCAGGGCCGTTGGATTTGCGGGCTCTGCATCGAGGCGGTCAAAGATGAGGTTTTGAGATCCGTAACGCTTATCTCCACCGAGGAAGCATTGGATCGACACATCAGTTTCTGTAACAAGTTCAGGGCGTGGAGTCCTTCAGATGAAACGGAGCACCCCATTTTTGCCATGGGAAGAGTTCTTCGACGAAGCTTGGATTCGCCCAGACCTCTTAGGACTAAATCAAGTAGCGTATTGCCCGGACTTGAAGGAGTCAAACGCCCTTCTCTTCTTCGATCCGATAGTTGTTTCTCAGCTCTTTATATCTAAATCTCAACTAAAGGTAAATGTATCAGGAAAAAACCAAAAAAGAAGAAACCCATCAGATTGATTGTTACATATATAAAGGGTCTTTATGGCTCAAATGTTTGGGTATATGAAATTTAATCTATCTTATGGTGTTTTGAGTGTGTGTATATGATGACTGCTTCAGGTTTGAGAGTTACTTTGATTTAGCCTATGTTGTTTGAATCTTCTATATTCTTGAATCTTGGGGATAATATTTGAAGATAACAGTTTGGTATGTCTTGATTTTAGGATATTTGGTAAAGAATCTTACATCATGTGATGTTTTATGAAAATGGTAATGTTTAGTGAATCAAATTTCAGCTTGGACAGCTGTGAAAAATGGCTTATGTGGAAAGGGTGTAAATAAATTCTGGCATAAAAGGTAAACACACTCATTAGGGAAAAAAGAGAAAGGAAATTTCCTAGAAGCAAAGGAAAAGATTTAAGATTCATGTTGTGTAATTTCGTTCTAATAATACAAATGTGGCTGCAGATTATAATAGCCATCTGCCATAACTCTTTCCAGATAGATAACTGAAGTTTCCAGACATATCCAGCCAAATATATATATATATATGTATTATTTTCATTGGTTTGAAAACATGATCAAGTCCGACAAGAAATAAAACAGGGAAAAAGCCGGAAAGGTTCTTTGATGGCCATTCCCTTTGGTAAATGTTAAGTCCATGATCTCTTTTCGTTTCATATTATTATGACTTGGAACAGCACATATGAAACCAGTTGGAACTGTAGTTGCCAGTCTGAAATAGCAACATGTAAAATCAAATCAAATAAAAAAGAAATATATATATATATATCTTGGCCTTTTCCTTTTATAACAGGTTGATCCATAGTTTTGCCTGATATTTTTGATAAAAAATAAAAAATTGCCCACACACGAATAGGATTAGGCCACATTACCTCTTAAGATTCATTGTTTAGTTCCCTGGTTTAGTGGGGAACTTGTTTAGAGGTAGTTTCACACTTAACCGGTTGACTATGTGACATTTAGCTCATTGATAAACTAACACACCTCAAATGCATCCTCTCAAGCAAAAAAACACAAAAAAAAAACTGTCTAGAGATCTCTGAATTCTGGAAGGACTAAAATGCAAAATCCCAAAGATTCAACAGGATACTTGGAGTACAAAACTGAGCGATGTACCTTATTTGTAGATATCATGGATTATTCCAATGGCCCCCCGAAAACAGCAGTAGCCATAACCAACATGTCTATTAACATCAAATCATCAACAATGCTTTAAGCGTTTGTATTTACTCGGGAGGCTGAGACTTGAGAGTAAAGACACCCATAGTTTCAATATCAGAGCTGTTGGTTTTATGTTGTTTAGTGGTATGGTAAAACTGGCAAGGGGAGCATAATCTTGACATCAGATTTTGCATGCATGGAAATATTGAACCATTATGTGGATAGGAAATTCAGACAGTGACAGTCACAAAGAGCCAAGTCATGGGCCTAAATTCATCACTTGAGCCGAAGGGTAGTTTCATTTCCATACTTGCTAGGAATGAAGATGGATGAAAATTACCATGTTGAAACGTCGCGAATGTACTGCTTTTGGTTTTCTTCATTTTGCTGGTATAATATCTCTTCAGGACTAAAGCTAGATCTATACGGATTCTTCAGTATTATTGCTTCTTGAATGTGGTCATGCAATCGGTACCTTACAAGAAAAGCTTTAGGTTATGTTTAGAAAGCAACCTAATAATTAGATTTAGATGTAATTATTTATAATTACATAATTATTGCGTGTTTGGGTAATCACTGTAATTAGTAAGTTTTATCAAATTGAGTGTAATTGCAGTACCCCAATTACACTTTCCATTTCTTAGGGGAGGCTGAAAATTAGAGTAATTCAACAGGTAATTACACCCAAATTTAATTTTAAAAAATACAAGCTATAGAAATTATATTATACACATAAACATGAATGAGTCTTTGAGATAATTATGGTAAAAAAAATCTTATTTTATAAATCCTAAAAAAGTAATTATAAAAATAATTTGTGTGCTTTACAAAGTTATAACAAAAAAATTAAATAAAATTGCACATTATGCTTATTTTTCTTGTATTTTTTATCGGTAACTATATTATCAATTACTTTTTTAGACTAGCATAATATATATAATGATTTGATTTTAATTTTTGTTACTTGTTTAGAAATTATTTTTATCACACTAATATTTTTTATAGTAGTTAATATTTTTTAAAATATAAATTATGCAACTTTATAATTACAATTTGTACTATCAAACATGACATATACTTTATAATTACATATTTTTGTAATTAGAAGAGGGTGAAATTACTACCCTAATAATTGTATTTTTATTCAATTACTTTCTGTTGTCCAAATAGACCTTTAATATTTTTAAATTTTATTTTTTTTGAGTTTCGTGATGAACCTTAAATATAATAATAGAATAATAGAATATTTTCCCATAAATTATCAACATAAGCTTTTTGAAATGATTAGGTATAATGATGAATTTAACCTTCAACATTTGTATTTTTTATCATTTTGGCTCTTATTCTTTTTTTCTTTTTTTTGTTAAACTTGACCCTCAACCTTTAAAAAAGAGTCAAATTATTTTTTTAACGAAAATATTGACTAAAATATTATATTTTTAACAAAGTTGGCCACTTCAACAAATGATTTAAAAGTTATAAAATGTTCAAAAATAAAAATATATAAATATATAAATAGTCATAAAAATTCAAAAAAAAGATGAAGTACACATAAATTATCTGCATGCTATCATATTTAAAATTTAACGTTTTAGTTAGTATTTCCATTGAAAAACAATAATTCAACTCTTTTTGAAACGTTAATGGTCAAGTTTAACATTTTTTTAAAGATTAAAGGCCAATTTTAACTAAAAAATAAGAACCAAATTAATAAAAGATACATATATTAAGGGGCAAAAAACCAGAAAATACCAAAAAATAACAAAAATTACCGGAAAGTATAGGGTTGAAAATTAATGACCGGAAAGGGCAATTTCCCCAAAATCGCGTCCCCGTCGTAGGCGTTTTTGGGAGTGCGACCTAAAGCGCGTCCCCGGGAGCGCTTTGGGCCACGTCATCAAAAACGCGCCCGTGGACGCGCTTTCGATGACGTGGCCTAGCGCGCTCCCGGGACGCGCTTTAGGCTTTTTTCCCGGAAATATGGTGGCGACAAGTGGGAAGAAAATGGCTCCAAAATTAGGCACCGAAAGTTGATGTGATGTGAAAATTGGTATGGGGTAATTGCAATATTGGTCCCTATTTGAATAGGTACTTTGTAAGTTTGATCCCTAAACCTCAACTATAAATAGGCCTAACCATTTCTCATTTTCTTCATCCCACAATTTGCCATTCTCTACTTAAGGCATTGTTCTCTCTCTCCTATTTGTAAATTTTCACTTGTATTTTTGGAGTGAAATATATTTGTTAGTGCCCAAGACGTAGGCAAAATTTTTTCATATCTTGTGAGTGTGATCGTAGTTATTTATTGTGCTATTAAATTACGATTGAGGATATTCTGCTAGGAAAGACTTGGTACTTAAGTGATCCTTGTGATCCACCTCTCTTTCCTGGGAATTGAACTTAGTGTGATTTTTTAGTACAATAATTTTACTCTTTTACACCGTCCACTTGCAATGAGTGAACGTATTAATGCTGTTATTTACTACGATGGTGAAGTGCGTGACACCAAAATGGTGTTGTTTTCTTATCGGAGAACACAAATACGATTGAGTTTTAATCGAACGTCGATTTGGTAGAACTTCGCAAAAGAATTAGGCGTAAAATATTCGGAACAACGCTAATGAAAGTTCAGTCTATTAAGTATAGATTTTGTGCTTCGGTTGATCCGGTGAGATATGACTCATTCGACATCAAAGGTCCTCGGAGCCTTGAGGCAATGGTGGAGACTCATCTTGCCAGTGGTTCACCCTATATCGAGGTATATGTGGAATTTTCATCTCCAAGTGATCCGTCGCGACCTCAACATCTAGTATCGTTCGAGGGGAATACACGACCCCAAGTCGACACTCTGTAAGTGGGAGGCAAAACACGAAGTGCCCGTGTGCGGTGGTAGTATGGAAAACATAACCCCGCACGACACTTTCGGTTGGTGGATGGGACATGCATATTCGTCATTCGGCGTCGGATGACGTAAATACGTATTGGGGAGGTCATCAACTTCTAGTGGATGGCAATCCACATACGATTGGGATCGTTCACGAAAGATGTTTAAGGAGGGATGATGTATTACCGACGACATCCAAGCAGATGAGGGCCCTCGTTGTTACCGACGACATGCACCGGTGAGGAGGTCCGGTGGACGAGGTTTCTAGAGAGGTCCGGCATCGATAGCCTCCAATTATCTCAAGTATGTATGCCCGCATACCGTATTCTTTCTTCTTGATCGAACCTTCATTCGGCCGCGGATTGCGTCTCGTAACCAAGCCAAATCGATCCGAGCTCCTTGAATTTTATCCGGAATGGCACCCGGGCTTCGTAGCATACGCCATCCAATCGAGAGATGTTACGGACCCGGTGACTACCGACCCGTCCACCGGTAATCCCAACTGTAACTGCACATCTTCCAAGGTGATGGTACACTCTCCGCATGGCAAATGGAAAGTGTGCGTCTCTGGTCTCCACCTCTCTATCAACGCGCTGATCAAAGGCGGCTCCAACTTGAACCCCCGGGCTATCGTGGCCACGTGCCAAAAACCCGCTTCCGCGCAGTAATTCTCGATCAATGGCGATGGGGGACCAGGCATGTTGCGAATATAACATTGCAACACCCGATCTACAGACTGTTTAAAAAATTATAAAATTATAAAATTCTAAATTAATTAAAATTGCATAATTAAAAAATTTAATAATATTGAAAAATTAACATTCAAACTTACCATTTTCTTTTGCTGGACGGCAATGTGGTCCTCGCCTAGGCGACATAATTCCCCGGCCATTGTACTCCGATAAATAATTTAAAAATTTTCCAAAAATAGGTTTAAAAAAAATTATAAAGGGCTTTTTTATAAATAGTAAAGGACTATTTTGAAATTTAAGCGTAAATTTGAGAGAAATTTGAGAGCAAATTGATAGCAAATTGAGAGAAAAATGAGAAAGGATTGAATTGTGAAAAAAATGAAGGGTTGGGGGGGTATTTATAGGGTTTTTTTTTCTGACCGTTGGGCTAACGGTCAAAAAATTTTGATTACAGTTGCGGCCTAGCAAGCGCGTCCGGGAGGCGCTTTAGGCCACGCGTCAAAACGCGCGTCCGGGGAAGCGTTTTTCTTGACGTGGCCTAAAAGCGCCCCCGGACGCGCTTTAGGTCAAGACTCCCCAAAAACGCTACCGACGGGGCGCGATTTTGGGGAAATTGCCCTTCCGGTCATTAATTTTCAACCCTATACTTTCCGGTAATTTTTGTTATTTTTTGGTATTTTCTGGAGTTTTGCCCTATATTAAGGGCTAATTTTATGATACGCCAAATAATTAAATTGCAGTTAAAGCGACAAAAAAAAGAAAAGTTGAGGGGGGAAAACGGCCCTGTAAGCTGACCCTTTTAGCTTGTGAAAAGCTAATATGTGGACAAAATAAGCAAGACCGGTGACCTACTTACCCTAGAAAGTGCTGAGAAAAAAGATCAAGAGTCGGTTTTGTTGTCAAAGGGAGGATAATGGAATATTGTTCAACCTTAAATACATACTTGATTTTCTTTGAATTCAACAGCGTGACAATGTTTAGTTTTAATATAAGCAGAAGACGCACGTTTCTACAACTGGAAACAAAGAATAGGTAGCATCACTGGAAATGGGAAAGGTATTAGTAAGTAACCTTTGCAAAATATTGAGTCGAAATTTACCGAAAACAAAGGTTAAAGGGAACAAGAAAAAAGTAATCAGAAATGAGCATGATTCGAGAGGCCCAATGGGTCCTTGCGGTATGCCACAGCTTGTGTATAGCCGGCAAGTCTATTTCTTAAAGCCCGTGTGCACATGTCATGGGTCATGGATTTAAACTCGTGATGAATGTACAAAATATCTCATAAAAGTTAATTAATTAAATAGATTTTATTTGATTCACTTAAATTGACTCGATTTGTGGAATAAATGGATTGTATAGAGTTTAAATCCCTTAATACTCTAATCTTGTATATAAAAGTTATTCATTAAATATTGAGGAGCTCAATTATAAATAAAAGGCTTCTTTCCTTTTTAATCATCCTATTCATAATTATTAAATATACTTGAGAGCATTTACTCAAATTCCTTATGTACATTATTTTCTTGTGCCTTTTCTTCAATTCATTCTTCATCTTTTAAGTTTTGCTTTTGGTTTATTTCGATGTCTAGCTTCCGTTTTATTTTCATGCCTTAGAGAATTTATTTTGTGAATTCTCACTTTCGAGAGTAAGGCTGATTTAGGCGGACTTGAAGCAAAAAAAAATCGCCTAAAACCGCATGAGTTGTTAGGCTAAAATTCTAGTCCTATGACACACGAATCCTCTTGCAGTATGGTTTAATCATTATTGTATTTATATCATGTTAGTATTTTCTTTTTAGTATCAAAGTTGTAATTAAATTATAAAATTGTTGATACGTTAGTAATTCATATTATATGTTATTAGATTTTGTCATGATGTGATTGAAAGAAAATATTTTAAAATTTATTCAAATGTAAATATAAGTGGCGTGATAACGATATTGTATTTTAATATTATTGAACATGTGTTAGATCCATGATATAAAAGTATGAAAGAGTAAGTGTTATTATAATAATATTAACTATAATTTAATAGAAAATGATATTTTAATTTTATAATTGAATTGGAGAATATATTAAATATAAAATATTCCAATTGCAAACTAAATAAAAATAAACAAACATGAACGTAGAAGGTGGTAAAACGAATGAGAATTAAAATGTAACTTAACCCATGCAAATTAAAAACATAGCACTCGCCCTAAAAAAATTACAAGCAACTCCGGTCGAATCATCGGAAAGCTGAAGAAATATGAGGAACCTTATTCCACGAGTTGAAGTGGTAGCAGCCTAAAAGATCTAGCGACCATACTTTCGGAACTCCCATTCAGCATTATCTGCAAAAAGCAAAACAATGAAACATCAATGCTATATGCAGTAAAATAAAATGGGATGAGGCAAAATGTCCAAGCGAGATAAGCACAGGAGGCAAACAGCATACCCAAAGGACACACTGACCGGTTCTGCAGCCATCGACTAATGCAGTGAAAGTGGAATGCATGGTTGCATGCGCCTAAATACATAAAAGCGATTAAATATTGAATCAAGTATGCCCAAGTTTTTAGGCTTGGCACACACAGAGTTTATATGTAAGATAAATATATAAAATCCCAGGAGCAAAACAACATCATTGACCAGTAAATATATTAATGCCGTTAAAGATGGTTGTCGATCGTAGAAGAAAGTTATGTATTAAGTGACATTTTCTCCAATGAAACCTGTCGTATCTTAAAAACAAATTTAAAGTGATTTCATGCCTCAAGTCTTTATCTAAATCTTCTTTATTTTATTACTTGCAACACAAGCTTTATTGTCATCTACACGAGAACACTCACTCCTCTACTTCATGAAATCACTATAGTTTCCACAAAATTTAGTCATGATTTCTTATCTCCTACACCCAGACAAGAACATTCGCTCCTCTACTTCAAGAAACCAGCAACAACAAAAACTAGTTCAAAAATAGATTCCAAAGCTCAACCCTTGTGTTGGGTACCAGACAGCCTAGCACCAGTGCCCAAAGTAAACAACGCATATGCAATTCAAACAAGATTATATGTTAGTAAAATAGTAACCCTAGCAGAACTTTTTTAAGGATTCGCCAATATATACAGTTATACACATTGCAAACTCAAATATATAATCCCCAACAATGAAACTAAGACACTACCATACAGTATAAAACATACCCCACGCAACAGTGCATTCATTATCGGCACCGTATATTTGGTTGGCTTGGCATTCAATACCTGAACAACCAAATTAACCATTAAGAAATTAATAAAACCAAAGAAAAAAAAATCCGTAAACTAAACGAATCAAAATTTGAAGGAAAAATTAAACACAAAGACTTACAGAGATCAATGATGTGATTCCTGCAAACCGCACAATTATCCACGACAATATCTGCAATCCATCAACCAAACCAGTGTAAGAAAAATTTAGACAATATATATATATGGTAGATAGATAGGGAGAGAGAGAGAGAAAGGGGGTTAGGTACCCCAGGACCAGAGGGCAACCGAACTCCACTTTTTCATGTCGAAGTGCTTGGGCTCCTCAGTGGAGGAGGAAGGGGCGGTGCTGCCGGAAGTTTGGGTAGACATGGCTGGGACGGAACAAATAGGGCGGGAAGAAATTCTTTCTCACTCACAAAACTCACATATACCTTAAACCGGCATTGGTTGCATATATATATATATATATACGCCATGAAAGACATAAACAAACTGAATTCCTATGCCATGTAGAACTTGTCACGTAGAGTTAGATTTACTTCAACAAAAATTCTACTAGATTTTGAAACCGCCTACATCCGGGGTTTAAAGAAATTAATTATAATTATGATTTTAATTATATTAAATTATTATTTAAGCATTTTATCATAAAATAAATTTATAATTAAATAATATAAAATAAATGGAGATACAATAAAATTATAACTAGAATTTACCTCCCCGCTTTGCTGGGGTTTTTATTTATTTTTTTTTTTATATAATTCTTTTAATTAATTAAAATTTGTTCATCAACATATTAAAAAAATTAAATGATATTAAGATTAATTTTATGACGATTATTTATTTATATCCTTATATAATACAAATGTATAGTATTTATATATTTGTAGAAAATATTAAATATACATTTTAAAATATTTAAAATTAATTGAAGTCAAATATAATTTATTTCTCTATTTTTATTAAATGTTACTTAAATAAAAAGACAATTTTACCCTTTATTAGTTAGATATTTTTTATTTTTTGTTATTTTCAATTTTATATTCAATAATTTTTAATTAAAAAGAATAAAATATTGTTCAGTCATCAAAAGGTTTTAATTATTATTAAATAAAATTATAAATTGTATTGTATTATAATATAATAAATCATGTGTCAAATATAATGTATTTTTCAATTAATGTATGTAATTTTTTTGAACTTACACATACACGAGTTTGAAAAAACTTTTGAACTGACGAAAATACAATGTATTTTTCATCATATTATTAAATTTACGTTTTAAAAAAAAAAAAGTTGAAGTAAAATAGAAGTTGTGATAATTATATATATATTTAAAATAGTTATAATTTAATAAAAACTATAAAAACTATATATTTAAAAATAATTATAATTTAATTTAGAACTATTAGTTAAAAAAATTGTGCTAATTTTAAAATAGATATTTCACTTCAACAGAACTCTAAGGATAAAATATAAGATAAAATTGTGGTAATTATAACTATAATTACAATTATTAATTAAAAATTTGATATGAAAAAGAAGTTGTGCTATTTTTTTTAAAGTTGTATTGATTTTATTGAGGTAAATTTGAGTTACTACTTTAATAGAATTTTAAGCATCTTAATAATAACTTATTTATTATTAGAGTTAATTATGTTAATTAGTTATTATTTTTGAATAATATTACTTGCATTAATTACATAAAGTAAAACTAAATTGTATGTTGAATATACTAAAAATGTTTTAATTATGGTTTGAAAATTTTCTATTATAATATTTGAATTAAAAAGTTAATAAGTTTTAATTATTATATTCAATAATTTCAATACAAAATTATTTTATGCTAATTATTGTAATTTAATAATATAATATTTAAAAAATTAATTAAATATTTAATACGTGAAATCACATGCAACACATGTGCCATTAGAAGCTAGTACATCAAAATGACTATAACCAAAATTAATCATTACAAAGCATGACCAAATTGATAATAAAAATATATCCAAACTTATACCAAAATAATATATACAAAGTCCACATATAGGCGATCATAAACTAGAATAAATATTGATTGAGAACAATACATGGTTTCCACAGAGTAAGACTCGAACTTGAGATCTTAAAGTAGACTCGAACTTGAGATCTTAAAGTTCTCATGCCTTAACCTTGTCATTAAGCTAAGGCCTTGTTAAGGGAGGTTGACTTTGCCGGGAGAAATTTGCAAAGTATTGTCCAATAGGAGTAGAAAGACCCCTTAATGGGTCGATATTTCCTCGCTGATGGTTGTCTCCAACACTAATGAGAACCTTAGTGTCTAAAGAGGCAACAAATTCATAAAGTGAGAGTGTCTTTTCGATGTCTAATAAGGTAGACCATGCAAACGTGCATGGTTACCCACTAAGGAAATCTCAAAATTTGCTCTTGATGGGATTTGAACTTGTGTAACATATAGGGTACTTATGGGTAATTATACAATATCACTTGAGCTAGCAATGATAATTATATGCTATTTTTGTTATTTCTTTTACTTTTTGTTTATTGTTTCATAATTATTCATATAAAAACATGTTAAATATTTAATTATTTAATGAGAAATTATTTGGTACATTGTCAGTAGATTCTCTAGATTTAAATGAAATATGTATCAATTTTTTAAAGCTGCTTGTAGAAGAAAAAAGTGCACTACCATTAATACACCAAATATTTACCCTTATTTGATTGTAATATTAATTTTGAGATATTTATTTTACTTTATATATTACCTTTTTTTCATTAAAACCTTCATATCTAATTAATTTATATTAAATAATTTAATGAATTCATGTTAAAAATAATATATAATAGAATTAAATATAAAATTAAAAATATTTAAAATTAATTACAGTCAAATCTAAATTTTTATAAAGAAGCTAAATATATTTAATTTTATAACACATCAATATGTAAACAAATTTTCATTATTTTGTAATTAAAAATATAAAAATAAATAGGGAAATTATTTGGTACACTATTAGTGGAGTTTTAGACTTCACAAGCAGGGTTAAGAGATTAACAAGTGTCTAATAGGAGTACAGTAAAATATAAAAAAATAAATATTTAAAATAAAATATACAATTATTAATTTTTTAAAATTGTTTGTGGAATAAAAAATATATTAACAATATACCAAATACTAACCTTAATAAATAAACTAAATAAATAATAATAAGTGTCCTATGCACTGCTAATGCAGTAACTACAAATAGATTTGAGTTGATACCATTTATTTTTAAGGTATAATAAAAAAATAATTAAATAATTAAAAAATACTTGACATCTTAAATTCAATTGTGAAGTTTTTTATCTCCCGTGATAATTTATTTACCTAAATAAAACAATACAAATATGTTATTATAATAGTATTTGTGATTTCTAATGAAAATTAGAGATGGTCATGCAAATAAATTCCACACACCTTTTTTTTCTTTTTTTTTTTCTTTTGAGCGAATTATAAGAAAATGGTAAAATTTTAATAATAACGCGACTAAACTCAGATCATATTTACGAGGATCAACATCCTAACCATTAAATTAATAAACACGAGTTGGTGTCCACCGACTTTTTCTAGTCAAATAAGTTACCAGTTCATACGATCTCCCAAAGAAAACCACCGACAAAGAAATAAATTGGGTGTTGGTGAGGAAGATTTTTAGGTTTGGAGATTTGTCGCATTTTCATTTGGTTGAAGCCGTGTCTCATTTCCCATTGTAACAAGATTTGAGAAAATTACCTTAAAAACCGGATATGATTGTGTCTCCAAGGGACAATATCTTTGATTCTTTCCCTTTAGTATCAACAATCAATCACCAGCCTAGCCTGCAAGCTAGGCAAATAATTGAATCTGGAATTTCTCACATTTGTCACCCCAAATTTATTCAACAGTCGTAATATTAGTTTGTTATTTATTATTCATAATTTTAATATTATTGTGAACATTTGGAGCCCAAGTAAGCGATATATATATATATAGATCATGACTCGATCTTATCGACAAATATAATTATAGTTTAGAAATAAAATAATGCTAAAATTCGAATAAAAACAGTATAAATTAAACTTCCAATTTTCGATTTGAGTCGTACATCTTTGATCTATTATTCTGTATAAGATTTCGTCGTTTTCTTTAAAGACCTGCCCTTCTGATACACATTGGTTGGTGAACAGCCATTTTTGAACTGTTCATTTGCTTAATCAACAATTGAACCCAAAAGTTTATTTTGTCCATACAGATGCGAAACTCTAAATATCTAAGACTTTATATTTAAAATAATGATCTCAATAAATGAACTATACCAAAAATGAAATTAAACCAAGCCCCCCGCCCCCCGAACTTTATATTTGAAAGAACGACCTGAGTAAACAACTCTTTGGTCTAAAAGAAAAACTTTTAACACTTTTAAAATTTGCCACGTTGAGCAATCTCTAATTACTGCCTATTTACCGTGTGATTTTCTTTTTACAGTTTGTAGTAATCTAATCTCTACTCTTATGCTGCTTCCCTGACTTTATAGTGCAAAGGTGAATTCAACCCATTTCTATGATTTCGCTTCAGGGCGTCTCTTTCCGAGTGAATTGCAGACATCCTCGGTGATCTGGTTTGGTGCCTGTGGTGGCGGTGATGGTGTTTGCGGTTTTCGTGATGATGAAACTCTTTCTTCGGTTCACATTCTTTAGTGACGGTGTCCTTGTCTTGCTTTGGCTTGTCACTTTGGGTTGGAACCGTATAAACGAAGGGACCCACAAGGACGTCTTCGTCGTCCTGGAGGGGCTCTAATGTCTTCACGACATCACTCATTTTGGGTCTTTGCTTTGGGCGATGGCTAAGGCATTGGTAAGCCAACGCAGCTGCCTTTCTTGTACCCGTTTCCGAGTATTGGCCTTCGAGTCTAGGATCCATTATTCGGCCGAGTTTCCTGGCATCGTTCAACATGGGCCTTGCCCATTCCACTAAGTTTTGTTCTCTAGGACATCGGTTCTTGTCTACGGATCTTCTCCCTGTTAAAAGCTCCAATAGTACCACTCCAAAGCTATATACATCACTCATTGCCGTCAAATGACCTGAAACAACACCAATCAAATATATCAGCTTTTAGCAAATTAAATCCATTGAAAACGATATTGAATCAAATGCTGTTACCTGTCATGATGTATTCAGGGGCAGCATAGCCTTGAGTCCCCATAACCCTGGTGGAAACATGAGTGTCATCCCCTTCTGGACCATCTTTTGCAAGACCAAAATCAGAAAGTTTGGCATTGTAATCCTGGAACAAGAAAGAAAAAACTTTTTTCAAAACGTAACATCATTACAAATTGAAGAAAATCCTGAAAGAAAAAAAGGGCAATACTTACAGAGTCTAACAATATATTCGATGCTTTGAAATCTCGGTATATGACTGGCTTTTCTGCTTCATGAAGATATGCGAGACCCTTGGCAGCTCCAAGAGCAATTTTCATCCTTGTCGCCCATGGAAGAGAAACTGAATACCCTGCAAACAAGAAGATTGACATTAATTTTGACTCTCTTTTTTTCCGTAAAATAGAACGATAAATTTACAGAGTGAAAACATACTTCTAAATAGCTGATTCTCCAAGCTGCCTCGAGGCATGTATTCATACACCAGTAACCTATGTTCTTCCTCGCAACAATATCCAATCAACTTCACAAGATGTGGATGCCTCAATTCTGCAAGAAAGATCACTTCGGTCTGTTCCAGAAAATAAAAAGAAAACATTTATTAAGAACCAAGCATTACAAACAAAAGCCGTCCAAATTAAGGTAAGCAAATTATATTGGTTTCAAAACACTGACCAGCCATTCTCTATGTCCTTGCAAGCCTTCTAAATCCAGGAGTTTAACAGCCACAGGCTGAGCTTTCAATCCAGGCCTAAGCTTGTCATCAATGAAACCCTTATGAACCGGTCCAAACCCACCTTCACCAAGAAAGTTAGAAGATGAAAAGCTCTGGGTTATCACCTTTAGCTCCCCAAGCGTGAAAACATGAAGATTTGAACCAGCAAGGGAAGTTGACAGATCTTCAGTAAGCATTGTGCTGGGATAACTCAACTCTAACATCGCAAGCCTGTTAAATGAACTTTGTTTTGTAACTTCCTTCTTAGGCTTGGTTTCTGGTTTCACTACACCCTTGGAACAGCTGGGGAAGATGGATCTCCATGTAATTTTCATCACAGTCATTTCCTTCTTCTTTTTATTTTTATTTTTTTATGATACTATAATTTTACAAATTCACTTGTAGAGGCTTAGTATATATATATATATAGCAAAAGTAGATTAGATGGAAAGCCGACAAGTTTCAGGTAATGATTTGATAGAAGCAGACAATTAGGTTAGAAAATATTAGAGAAAGGTGAAGAAAAATAGCAATGGTTTGGAAGGACTTTAATAAAGAAGAGAGGGAGAGGCTTTAAATATTGAAAATATTCAAACATCAAATCACCAACTCCTCTGAAAACTCAATATGGAGACAGCGTTACACAACTTTCCAGTTAGCAACACTGCTTTGAAATTTTCCTGGTATCATTCTCGGCTTTATTCTATACAACATATAAATAAATGGAATTCTTCCAAGTTCCATTAAGAAAATTAATATCATAAATCATACGTGTAGACAAAGATATCCTCATACCAATTACAAAGTGGCATCATAATTATTTTTTAATTAATTTAAAATTTAATAATAATAAATCATATTATCATTAATTAAACTAAACTATTTTCGTGATAATGTTAAATTATTATTTTATATTAATTTGATATAAATAATAAACAAAAAAAATTAAATATTTATATATTTCCGAATAAATCCTCTTTTATTTAAATGATTAACACTATAGAATAAGATTACTTCTAACATATTCAATTCGTTCTGCAATATTAAGTGGAATCATATAAGTTAATCTTTTCTAAAAGAGCCTATCCAGTTGCAAAGGAGATTAAATTCGTTCTTCAAAATCAAGTTTAAAACACTTTTGAAGTAAAATCAACTAAGTCTCGACGATTTTTGAAATATGTATCATTGATTCAAAGTCTAAAGGACTTTTGAATTCAATCAAATCAATTTTTCAAGTAAACATATCATCAAATTTAATTTCAAGATCAAATCTCGACTACTATTGAATCAAAATTCTGTTAAAAACAAATTTTTAAAAAAACATCTTGATTTTACACTTGAAATAATTGAAAAAAAAAATTAAGTTATTAAAATGTTGATAATCTCATCACTTCCCTAAATTTGTAAAGATAAAGAACACTCAATTTAAAGCAGTAAAATTGATTTTTTTTTTTACTTTTTAAAACAAAATTTATCGCACGTGAGAAAATTTAAACTATTAATCTCTTACATTTATAATCATAATATTTAATCAAATATTTTTATTACATTTGAAATTTAAAATTTTGATTAAATCTACCTATCAAGTGAAACTGAATGCACAAGTCCACAAAAGTTGGTTCAAGGAAATGACGCTGCTGCCCCGCCCCCTTGACTTTGTTACTTCATAGCCAGAAAAGAAAAAAAGAAGATTTTTTTGAGCTTCGGAATGTTCCGACGAAAGCTCAGTTGATGATTCAAGTTTACGGCTGCTTTTTTTACCGATTCATAATTGACTGCAGGTAACAAAATGAATTCAAAACTATGGGTTTATTTAATTAAATAAAGTTTTAAAAATATTTATCCTATTGACGATACTAACCCTTTTCTCCAAGCATTTTGTTTCCGGACAGTTTGCACTTATAGACAAATTTAGCAATAAATATATTTGGATAATCACTTAATCTTAAACAAATAAAAAGTTTTTTCAAATTAAAATATATATGCGGTGTATAACTCTTATACTCATCTTCTACTCAAGCTATTATACGCTATCTTTTCTTTTCTTTTTTTAAAGAAAAGCTATTATACGCTCAAAGCTGGCAGTCTAGGCAATTTCTTCAGATTTAAATTATGAATTATTTTCAAAAAAAATAGATATTTGATATATTGTCAATATTTTTATTTGGCAAGCAATTTTAAAAAACAATACATTATTTTTTTTGGTGACTTTTTTTTAAAAATATTTTATTGTAACCTTATAAGGAGGACCGAAATTAAATTTTAATTTTTAAATAATTAAATCAAATTTTTATTATTTTTAGGAAGAATAAAGTGTAATTTTATCTTTATTAATTTAAATTTTTAAAATTTCTAAAGAGCCTGCCAGCCTTTTCCTTAGATGCGCCACTTCTTATAAGATATTTGTCAATTCCTAAACCTGCTTGCAAAGTTTAAAAACTACAGTAACACTGACAGTTTATTTTAATAGATTTCAATAACAATATAATATATAGTGCTACTATCTATATCTTCTAGAGGAATGTCATAAATAATATTGTTTTTATTCAGAATTCGGATAAATAATCTTTTTATATTTTTTATCATGCCGTCCTTAATATATATGGATTTAGGGTTGTATACATACCTGACATGATGGAAATATTTCGTATGCACGACAATTAAATACTGGCAATTCATCACAACCGCGAAAAATGTGGACTTATCCCCTGCATTTGGATTTAATGGTCCTGATTTCTCCTTGAAGTTGACCTTAGATATATATAATATAATAATGTGGTTCCAGAAGCTGGTGAGTTCGTCGGGGTCAGCTCATTATCCTTTTACTATCAACATTAGAATCTCCACTAATAAGCATAGTATTATAATTAATGGATCAAAATATTAACCTCATCTTTTTATTACATTTATTATTTTATGAAGCAAAAATTTGACCGGAAAAAATTTGGCCAGGTCTGGAATCTGGGCCAAGTTGCAATGTCAAAAATAATATATTTAATAATATTATTAAATGGTTGAGGGAAAAGGTAAAAGATGGAGTTCGTATGTCTTAATCCATGAAAAATGATGAAATGGGGGAGGCAACTTTGTCAATGAGGGGGTAGGTGTGTGATTTGAGAGAACAATTCGTCATGTCGTCACGTTAAAAAAGTCAATGGGTAATATTGTCATTTCGTGTAGGAAACTACGACTGCGTTTTGCATGAATATAACTATTACGGATAGTTATTAAGGAAAGGTAATAAAGTAATATTGAAATTGCATATTGCATGGTTTTTATGGCTGATTTTTCTTTTTCAAACATTCTTCGCTTGTTCTAAACAACTCTATTTGAAATTCTCGACTTCTTCCTTTGATTTATTAAATAAATACTCAACAGTTGACAATTTCCAAAGGAAGAGTAAAAAACTGGGAAATTGTGTAGCATCTTGTATTAAAGGAAATGAATTAATAAGGAAGTAATTGGTAGGATGCAATCAATAGTTGAGTCTTGCTCGTAGCAAGTTTAAGTTTGTTTCAAATATTCGATTTTATTGTGATTTTCTTTGATATATTTGTTGAATCTCTAGTCAAATATTGTTATAATTTTTCGAATTAAACTCAAGTAACGTATAAATATGAATGTTTTACTTGCACTTTAATAATAATAATTTGTTGATGATTTATGTATATTAATTTAGTATAATATAAATGATTAAATATTACATCGTATATATAATATTTATTATGTTTAAACATATCAAAGTATACTTGCTAAACATGTCATGTTTTATAACACATGTTCACGTACTATATATATTGTGAAATTCTGACATCTTAAACAGCAGGTGGAAATAATTTAAGTAGATTGGAAAAGTAAAATGATTAAGCTAAGTCTCGTTTTATCATTTGACAGCTTATGACTTAGTGGCTGCTTTTGTACTGTAAAATTGCTGTCTTTCTGTGGTTATTTTTAGTTATAATAGATTACCTTGAATTCAAGAAACCGGGATTAACAAATCATTCAAACTACAACTACTTCACCTTCTTTTTATGGAATTTCACCGAACAATTAAAAAAAAAAAAAAAAACCTTTATAGAAAACAAAAGTCAAAACTTTTTTATACCCAAAAATTTGACTATTCAAAGTTTCTTGTACAACATCTACTTTTGTCATAGTTTACTCCTAAATTAAATATATTAGGTTTTGCAAGTAGTAATGTATTAAATAATTACGTACCATGCAAAGCAAAAGTCTGCAAAACATGACTAAGATGGGTTTTTGTTTTTTTTTCAGGTGAACTACCAAAGACATTGATGTTAGTTTCTAGAAAAAATAAACTTGGATAAGTGTTGTTTTGGGAGTTTAGAAAAAAAGGTTGAAATTAGGAAGTGGAAGATTGTTATGTATCAAAGGTATGAAGTACAAGGAATGAATGGAATGGAGAATAAGGGAGTCAAAGTCCAAATTTTAACGGCCTTGGGTTTTGTCTTAGTGGATAAATTATTCGGCTTTTGTCTTTAAACGCACGCTTACATTGCTCCAGTTTTGCAAATTACTAATAGATGAAGGGGGAGCCTTAAATTTCATATTAATTATGTAATAGAATTGATTCTAAAATGCAAGTATTTATATTATCTCTAAATTAGGATTTTTATTTTTACTTTTTTATTTATGAATAAAGTTGTAACTTTAAAAGACAATGACACTTCTGAATGTGAAAATGTCTAAATCTTGGACATCTTTTCTCTTTTTCATAATAAACTGAATACTGGACCAATATTTCAATTGGGCCACATCCATTTTAGGGATTTGATAATCCCGCCAGGAAAAAATTGAGGGGCGGCTTATTGGGCTTAGTGGGTAGTTAAGGTTGAATATTTTGGTGATCCAACAATAATTGAAGGCCTTGCAAGAAAACTGAAGGCGGAATATTTTAGAATTTTGAACAAAATGATTATGTAATATATAAAAAAAAAAATTACAAGACATATGTCTTTTTTGAATAATAAATTAGCTTATCTTTTATTTATTCATTTTTGAAAGAGTCCAATATAGTAAAATTCACAAATGTGAACAAGATTCATACATAACATAATACAACATAGATAATTAAAGTACCAATAACCCAAATAAATATTGTTCATCAATTTATCTTTTAATACCATTTGAATCATTATAATCAATAATTAACTTTTACAACTTAAATCATATTAAAAAAGAGTTCACATCGTAACTCAATTGGTAGGGACATTGTTGCCAATGTTGGAGGGCGTGGATGTAAGTACGTTGAAACGTATTATCTTTCTATTTATAATTTAAGAAAGGATTACGAGTAATTCTAAGTATTGTATCAAAATGAGTAAATATAATCAAAATTTATAATAAAATTATAAAAAAAAACCCACGTACTATAAAACTTAAATTTAAAATGTTAAATTCTTCCCCACCGCCAACCAAAGATTCGTTGGTTTATATATTTGTATCAGTAGATATTTCTAACGGGGTGCATTTGCATATTGAGAAAGGATTACATCGGATAGGTATCACGTAATTCTGTCTCATTTTTTAATTATTTATGACATTTCAATAAATTTTTTATATTATTGATACATAATTTTGATATTTTTTTTTACATTTAACCCTAAATCATAAACTTGACTTTTTAGTTCAAGGTTCAAGATTGGAGTTCGAATTTGGGTATTAGGTTTAGGATTTAAGAGTTTTTAGTCTGTGTTTGTAGTTTAGGGTTCGAGATTCAAAGTTAAGATTAAAAATATTATCAAAATTATGCATCAATGGCATGAAAAATATTATTGAAATATCATTAAATAATTATAAAGAGATATAGAATAACATGACGCATCTATTTTATACAATCTTATTTATTTTGGTCCGATAATATGGATCAGAACAACAGAGATAGATTTCAAAAATTGGAGAGATGAGGAGAATTAATGGATAAATCAAGGAGTTTTTTTTTTTTTTTTTTTTTGTAGTTGGTAAATATAAATTAAGGAGCCTTGATATTATGAATTTGATCTGTTTTTCATTCTCTTTTTTTATCTTTTTAAAATTAATTTAAAATATGGTATAATATCCGAGGATCTAGTTTTAGCTCATTTTAAAAAATAAATATTTTAACTACTTTTTAAAGTATCTAAAATATAAATACACGACACAATAATTGTGATTTGTGTTTTTCTTTCCCTCAAAGTGAAGGCTTGTTTTGCTTTTGGTTCGACGAATTAGAGACGAACCATAACTTTCCTAATAATAAAAAAACTTTTAATTTACGGATTTACCCCTGTTGGGATCGACTAATCCTAACCATTTCGATTCACCTAACTAACTACTACCCCTGCCGTTTTTAATTTCTGTCCATAAAAGTAGCTTAAGCCTAACCTAAAGATCCCGAAAACAAAGAAACGTACAGTCAGTGAAAAAGCAACATAATTATGGCTGGCTTGACGTTAATGTCCTCCGTCATCTTTCTGCTATGCTGCCTCGTCTCAGCATCAACCTTCGAGGACACGAACCCCATTCAGATGGTATCCGATGGTCTCGACTCCTCTGTTCTTCGTGTCATCGGTCATACTCGTCGTGCTATCTCCTTTGCTCGTTTTGCTTACAAGTAAACTCCAAAATTGCATCATTACACTTATCTTAATTCTTACGTTTGTTCTTCAGAAAAAAGTTAAAGAAAATGGAAGCTGATATCGAATTTTCTTTTCTTTTTCTTTTTTTAATCGTTTTTGGTTAGGCATGGAAAGAGGTACGAGGATGTTGAGGAGATAAAGCTACGGTTTCAGATTTTCAAAGATAATATGGATTTAATCAGATCTACTAACAAGAAGGGATTGCCTTATTCTCTATCTGTGAATCGTACGTTAAATTTTTTAATTTTTTAATTTTGTTTTGAAGATCTTTTCACTGTATATCTGTGCTCCGCTGATGAATCAAGTTGTATCTGATCTGATTTAGTTACCAACTTTGACTTAACTAGGATCTAATTTAGTTCGGTTGATTTCCATGGTTAAAGGCCAACTGTAGGCTCAGAGGTTCACAATAGAAAAATCAACCTGTCTTTAACAGTGAGCAAATGATGTTGATTATTGCACTTGCAGGTGATATGTACGAATAAAATTTGCTTAATCTGTATTCAATTATTAACCCATCTTTCTTTTTCTTATTGATTCAAACGATGCAGAGTTTGCTGATTTAACATGGGATGAGTTTCGAAAACACAGGCTTGGAGCTGCTCAAAACTGCTCTGCCACCAGAAAGGGCAATCACCAGCTCACTGATGTCGTCCTTCCTGAATCGGTACTTTCACTTAATATAAAAAGAAACCATTAGATACGAAGATTAAGGTTTTCTAACAATGTTTTCTATATAATTCATTGGACAATAAATCTACCTAATATAATCCAGAAATCGGTACGATTTCATCATGCAACAAGTTGTAAAAGATAGTATGGTGGAATCTTTTGGTGTGCCAAGACTTGGCTGATATTCTTGTTCTCTAAAGCTGCTAAGCGGTAAACTTAAGATTTTTTTTGCTTTAGCTATGGAGATATATACCTGTTATTGCATTAGCTTTTTCTGTTTTGCATGGATGTTATAGATAGTTTGGGGAAAGCGTGGACATTTCAGGGCACATTTCATTCCAATGAGGAATTTGGAAATTATGTTTCGATGAATTGCCACAATTTTCAACTGAGAAGGGATTGAAAACCAACAATGGAATTACCTTCATCGAAAGATCTCAACAAAAAGGCGATAATCGAGATTGTTTGGGTAGGACGTTTGGGGAGAGTTCATGGTGTAAGTTGCTAAAAGGTTTTTATGTCATTGTTCTTCAAGGAGGGGGAGCCACTAGAAAATAAGAATAGATACTAATGTTATGCCTTTCATGTACCAAATATTTCAATCCTTTTTCGGCCGAAAACTGTGGCCCATTTATTGAGACATAGTCTTCCAGCTCTTCATTGGTGTGGAATGTGCCAAGGTATAACCCGAAATCTATGAGCCGATATAATCTGCGACAGTTGCCATATGACATAATCATGCAGGGGCTGATTAATGGTAACTCTTCTGATATATGATATGATATTGACAGAAAGACTGGAGGGAATCAGGCATAGTTAGCCCGGTCAAAAATCAGGGATCCTGTGGATCTTGCTGGGCATTCAGGTTAGCTTTTGATTATGATTTAGAGATTTTTTTTTTTTACCGAGCTACTAGATTTAGCTTGTAAAGTTGTAAGTTTTGACCTTATGCATTTGCATATTGCAGTACTACTGGAGCACTTGAAGCTGCTTACCGTCAGGCATTTGGGAAAGGAATCTCTCTTTCGGAGCAGCAGCTTGTGGACTGTGCTGGAGCCTTTAACAACTTTGGGTGCAATGGTGGTTTGCCATCCCAAGCCTTTGAGTATATCAAATACAACGGTGGCCTTGATACGGAGGAGGCATACCCTTATACAGAAAAAGATGGTCAATGCACATTCTCATCCGAAAATGTTGGTGTCCAAGTCATTGACTCTGTCAACATTACCTTGGTAAGTTCATAACTCTTCTGGTTTTCCGCTAAGAATATGATCATGATCCTGAAGCAAAAAATGGATGACCAATTCTTTTTCTTGGCTGAATTTGATTGGATAATCTGTATCGGTATATGTCTAGTTCTAAACCTGTCCAATGTGCAACTTAAAAAAAAAAAGTGTTTATCGTTGTTTTTCAGTGTTCTAAATCTCAGCAGTTCCATATACATAGCTGTGATCGACTGTTCTAGCTTGCGACCTTAGCTTAAAATTGGAATTCAATCAGATCCATAGTCCAAAACAAATGACTTGGGAGTAACTGTCCTATGTATTAAACTATTATATTTCATCATTTGGAATGTTCAAATCTTTACGATCAAACACAGGGTTCTGAAGATGAATTAAAGCATGCAGTTGCCATGGTTCGACCAGTTAGCGTGGCATTTGAAGTTGTCCCAAGTTTCAATTTTTACAAAAGCGGGGTTTACACCAGTGA
This sequence comes from Gossypium sturtianum, assembly GCA_025698515.1. NCBI lineage: Eukaryota > Viridiplantae > Streptophyta > Magnoliopsida > Malvales > Malvaceae > Gossypium > Gossypium sturtianum. The sequence continues at coordinate 170,125,637 of CM046955.1, forward strand.
CAAATGTGGCAACACTTCCTCGGTAAGTTCCTTCTGTTTTACCTTTTTTTTTGCTCGGAGTTGGAAAAAATTGTATTTTTGGTCTAAACTGCGCCTTTCAATTGGATTGAATGATGGCCAGTTTATATATGTATATATGATGGATCGACGTTTTCTTACTAGCAATAGTGGTTATTTGGCAGGATGTGAACCACGCTGTTCTTGCAGTTGGATATGGAATTGAAAATGGAGTCCCGTATTGGCTCATTAAAAACTCATGGGGAGCAGAATGGGGTGACAAGGGCTACTTCAAGATGGAAATGGGCAAAAACATGTGTGGTAAGTCTCAACCTCATTGAATCTCTGATTAGCATTTAATTCCTTGTTATTCTTCGTAACTCCAATTTCGCTGCCAGGTGTGGCAACATGTGCATCATACCCCGTTGTTGCTTCATCTGAGGGAGAGATCATGAACTAGTTCAAAGTGCTGGCTTAACAGCCTACAATAAGGTCCAAGACATGTAAAAGAAGCAAATGTATTGTACACAACAAAGACAATACTGTAAATTTTCTTCCATTAAATGCTTGTTGTGTAATAAATTTGCCAATATTGAAAAATAATTTTATAACCTTGTTATTTTGTCTTTTATTCAAAGCATAAATTTGGAATACAAGAATGTAACTCATGGACCCGTCTGAAACAAAAAAGAACCATGTAAACAGAAATCCCTTTATTGATGATCAGCATGTCCTCAAATACATTTCATTCATTCTGGAAATTTTCTAAAGTTCTGTACACACTAAAATGTGGGGGGCCAAAAAACAGAGTGTATTGAATTGTCCAGAATAAATAAGGAAAAAACATGAATTTGATCCGTCTTTTTTCCATGTTCCTTACTGAAAACACGAAATTGCTTAGTTTTCTCATTTGACATACAGAAGTGAAAGGACAAAGGGCCAACCTCCGTGGTACATGCCACTCATTTAGCATCATGCCTGTTTTCTATAGCATTATCCAGCATTTGAAGCCAAAGAAAAATATTCATTGGTGATGGTCTCCTACCAAATTCAGATTTAAGATGTTATTACACCTTCATATAATGTAAAGAGGCAATGGCAGAATACAAGGAAATATGCTTACTTGTTATCCTGCAAACTCATAGAAAAGAAAATTTGTGTTAAGAATAATCGTTGAAGAAAATAAATGCAACTTGACATCATTCTTCTCCTTTATCTATTAAAAATAGCATTTACTAGTTACATAGTCTGGAGCATGATTGAAGAAAGGGATTAGAACTCATATAATGAGTATAAATGTTATTTTTAACCTAATGGTACACTGGGGCAACTGAATCAATCGACTTGCTAGCTAATACAAGTCACTTGGTTGGGAGAAAGAGAAAATCATTCAATTGTATTATTTATAAGTACGTTTTTTAAACAGCATGATCAAAAAGTTTATGACATGAACAAAAGAAAACAAAAAAGAGACTTACTTAATGGAAGGTCATTTGTGCTTCAAGCTGGATATGCTTAATTGGATACTTGATGCATGCTGTAGGGCCTTGTCAACATCTCTGGACCAGACTGAGTTCAATGATGCGGAGCTTTTCTCTTAAGCAGCAACAGGCACAACTCTGTTTATCCTCAAAGGAATACTGTTATCCAAAGATGATGAACTTGCCGACTTCTTGCCCTGTGATGCTATTGTTGAAACACGGGAGGCTTCATTAGGCATCCCAGCCTTGAAAAGGCAAGATACCAAAGAATGCACGGCGAAATCATCAGGTGCACAACCAACTGATAACATTTTATCGAAAATGCCAATTGCTTCAAGCATTCTTCCTTTCATACAATGCCCGATAATGAGAATAGTATATGTCACTTTATCAGGATAACATTTCTTCTCCTTCATTTCCACTACTATCAAATTGGCCTCGTCCAAATTCCCAGACTTGCAGAACCCGTCAATCACAGGGTTGAAGATAAACGGTTTTGGAACAATATTTGTACATGTCAACTCCTTCAAAAGTTCACGAGCCTCATGCAGTCTGTTTTCCTTGCATAGAGCATTGATAATAATAGAAAAAGTATAAACATTTGGAGATATATTTCTCACTTTCATTGTATTCCAAAGCTGCAAACTCCGGTTCACATCTCCATTGCGACAGTATCCGTCAATCAAGGAAGTAAAGGTTACAACATCAGCAACGCAACCAAAAGAAGCCATCTTCTCATACATGGATTTAGCAGAAAGCATATCTCCAACCTTGCCAAAGCCATCAATCAGAACATTAAAAGTGACGGCACTAGGCACCGTTCCTGAATTAATCATCTCATTAAGAAGAGCAGAAGCCTTCCCCATCTTACCCAACTTAGAGTAACCGGATATGACTGATGTATAAGTCACAACATCTGGTGAACAATCATCTCTCGATCGAATTTCATTCAATAACTCGTGACCTCTATCTACCTCATTTGCCCTACATAACCCACCTATAATGGTGTTATAGGTAAGAAGATCAGGAAAACAACCAAAAATCCACATATCATTAAAAAACTCAAAAGCCTTGTCCACCTGCCGAGCTTTGCACAGGCCTAGAATTAGAATATTAAATGTCCAATTATCTGGGTTAAAGTTCAATCCTAGATTCTCTTTGTATAAGCTAACTGCCTCTTCTAGTTTATTTTGCTTAATCATCATATTCAACAAATTGTTTAGAGCAAAAATGTCGATCCCCACTTCATCGGACTGAATCTCAGCAAGCAACTTCTTTGCCATTCCAAAGTCACCTGCCCTCGCAAAAGACGAAATCATGAATCCTACCATAGTATCATCAGGCAAATGCCTGTCAATCCTCGCATAATCAAAAACTAATTTAGCCGACTCATGTAGACCCATATTACAAAGTGATCTCATAAGCAAAGTATAAGTCCAAAATGAATGAGTAATATTAAAATTAACTCTACTGAACTCGAAAAACTCCAACCCTAATGCTGGATCGTTTAACCATTTAACAACTTGTAATTCAATTAAAGGTGACAAATGCTTGCTCAAATAACCCAGAGAGCGATCACTCGAAGGTTGGGAATAAAGAAATAGAGTGCCAACAACCTTAACAAACCAAGCCTCGTGCTTTTGAACTACCTTTACATCTTTATAGCCTGGCGGGTGAGATCCTCCGTGAAATTGAATGTGATACTGAGGAATGAAGAGCTTGGAGGCGGGTCGAACCCTTGAGGCACGAGTTGTGAATGAAAAAAGGGTCATATGTAACCCCACACCATATCTAGGCCTAATTAGATACTCAAAATTCTCTTCTTGGCAATGACCAAAATTTCTACTGGGAACCCCAGATGCAAAGTTGGGTTCTTGATAGAACTCTCTACCCTTCATGGAGATGGCGAGAAATCCAAATACGGTACCATAGCAAATCGATCCATAGCTCAAACTAAATGATAAAATATCTTACCAGAAAAAGATCCAAAACCCCAGATAAATCTCAAGCATTCAATAACTTAATTAGACCATTGGATGATCACTGAGCATTGAAACGATTGACATTGACAACCAAAAACTGGGTAAACGAAAGCAATCTGAAATAAGAAAACAAGAAAATGGGAAAAAAAGAAAAGATCTTAGAACTGTCAGGTATAATGGGGGGATTTCGATGCTAGATGCAAAGGAACGGCAAAATTAGGGTTTTCAGCGTCGCTTGTGGGAAATGTAGCCTAGCTTTGTTAGAGGTCGCTGGCTCCCACTGCTCCGTCCTAGCGAAACGAGACAATGGGTTCCAAAGTCTTGGGCTTTATCTCCTGAACTTTAGATCCATTGAAGCTCAATTGGGCCAATGCTTAAGCTAAAGAAGAGTTTTTGATATTGGGCCTAGTGGCTATAGGCCTATTAAAATAATTTTTTTCAATTTTCTAATTAAACTCGAAATTCGAAGATAACTGTCAATAACACATACACAAAAAAGCTCAATAATCAAGACCAAAGTATGACCGACACGTGTCTATTCCGTTGATCGCATGGTCGCCACGTTTTCTTTTGTTGCAGACTGTCACCAAATATATTTCCTATAAAAGAGTGAAAGGACGAATCCAAAATAAATTATTTTTTTGCAATATATTTGGATAAAAGAAAACAGTAATTTCAACTATCACCTGATTTTCTCTGTTTTGTTTTATTATGATTAATCCTATATTTATATATAATCTTAATTATTAAATATCAAAATTTTATTAGAAAACGTGAAAGTCTTAATTAAACAAAAATCTTCCCTAATCAACGGCAAAACCTTTTTTCATATATTTTTAAAATTAATACTCACTCATTCAACTGACAAAAATACGTTATCATCACTATCCACACAAATCTCAACATCATGTGATCAAGTCTGAATCATAACCGTACACGTCAGATAAAAGTCAATCAAAACATAGAACAAACGCGAATCATTGTATCCTCGCCTACAACATAGTCCTGCCTCCTTTCTTTCTTTCTTAATTCTTACAAAATCAAAATATCTTTATCCAGAATTTCAGATAATCTTTTTTATTCATTTTTTTCTTTTCTCTACAATTTCCGATAAAAAGAATTTCGTTTTTTTTTATTCGGTTTTGAGTACTTACCTATTTAACTTTTTTTTTTCTGTAGAAAATTAAAGTAACTTCTTTTAATTTTTAATTTTCTCTCTCTGTGTTATCAACAATGGCGGAAATATCGCCATCTCCCATGTGCACTTCACCAGATATTATTATTAATACCCACTGGGTTTAAGTTCCCTTGCTTTTCTCTGCACTTTTCATTTCTCTAAACGATGTCGCTTGTCTATGATAGGAATAATGAAAATAGTAGTTCAATGAGACGCTCGGGGTTTATCCACGGGATGCAGTGTATCTCCGTCTATGATTCGCCGGAGGAGAAAAGAGATGATAGGTTGCGGTTGCTTTCGACGGAGGAAGAGGAGGAAGAGAGAGACGATGATGAGTTGGGGTCTTGCAGTTCGTCGTCGATAGGAAGGAACAGCGATGATTCCGGTGAATCACCATCGGATGATGATGACTCACCGGAACCTGAAGTACAAAGCCAGCTTAAAGGACCTTTGGATACAATGGATGCTCTACAGGAGATTTTGCCTTTGAGGTAAACCACTTTTAACATTCAAAAAATAAAAATAAAAATAAAAAATTTGGCTTGTTTTTTCTTTATGGGTTTTGATTTAAACTCGATTCTTCGTTGAAATTTGCAAGCAAATCTAGAGGAATAGCTAGGTTTTTGTTTGACAATTTCTTCAAAAAGGATAAAGTGGCTTTAACTTTTAATGAAAGGCCATGAATCATTTAAAGCGTATTAAAGTAGTGAAATGTGGGTTTGATAATAGTTACTCCTACTAACCATTGCTTGAAGAACAAGAAAATGGTGTCTTTTAATAAGATCTTGCATAGTTATTCTTATGGGTTCTTCAATCTGTTTTTTCTTTGCGAGTTTTGTTTGATTACAGAAAAGGCATATCCAAGTTTTATAATGGCAAATCAAAGTCCTTTACAAGTTTAGCCGATGCGGCTGCTGTTTCCTCTGTTAAAGATTTTGCAAAGCCTGAAGATCCCTACAATAGGAAACGCAAGAACTTATTAGCTCGCAGTTCTTCATTGGACAAGAAACCCAACAATCTTTTGGGAAACATTGGAACTAAAATATCAATGGCATCATCGCCGTCTAACTGCCTTCCACCTCTGCATCCACAGTGTAAAAAATCAACTACCATCATCAAACCATCATCGTCATCATTAACTGCTCGACCAAACCCTCCTTGCCGGTCTTATTCCTTGTCTGATCTACAGTTTGTTGCTGCTACAACTCCTAACATGGCCGGTTTGGCTGTTCACAGTGGTAATAAAGGCAACAAACTGCGTTGAAATTAACTACAGTTTCGCTTTTAGAATTACAGAACTGGCCAAAAGGCTTGTAGTTTTAGTCATTGAGATGATCACTTGTGTTCTGCTTTGATCTAATGCTTGTGGTTTGAAGTGGTAGGTATACCATGGACATGCCATTTAGAAGTAATTACTGATGTACTACTCTTCTCGTCTCTTTGTTTGCTTTGAGACAATGGTGAGAATGCTTTATTGTAAAATACTATTAACTAAAATACTTTCTTTTGCCTTGCAGCAAAAATTGGGCTTGTCTTTTTAATGGAGTTCAAACCCTAAATTATTTCTCAAATTTGAAATTAGTTCCTAAACTTTAAAATATTTTAATTAAGTTCTTAAAATATTAATATTTTATTAAATTTAGTCGCTAAGTTATTCCTTAAATGTTAATTTAGATATGATGTATATAATTTTTAAAATATATAAATTAAATTGTAAAAAGAATGTTTTGAATATGACAATGGTATTAAAATTTAAGAAAACTATTTCTTCCCTCTTAAAACAATAGGTGCAAAGTTGTTTATATAATAAATACATATATATTTGTTATTGAATATTTTTTCATAAATTGAATTTACATTTAATACTTACTTTAATGATAAGGCTAACAGAAGAATTTAATTGATATGATGTTGGTATTCGGAATACTTTAATTGATATATTTTAGATTTTCTAATTAATTTAAAATCTAAATCATATGATGTATGGTGCAATTCACTCAAACATACCAAAATTTTTAGTTTATGCCAACATCAGGTGTACATTTATTACAAATAATTGTCCAGATAGTGGCTCCAGCATCGTTCTTTGATTCAGTGATTGCTGATCATAATGTTAGTACAATATAAATTTCAAAAGAATTTGGATGAAAGTAGTCGATTTAAATGGTGACCAACTTTTAACTTTGTAAAAGATTACGTAATTTTATCTAAATATACTTGAATATTTTATATCCGGGTTGGAATAAAATATTCTTTCTTAATGGATGGGGAAGGGGTATATGGTCATCCCAAAAATTCTGTCAGTGGCGGTATTCCCCACCAAACAATTGCAGCTACTCACCATCATCTTTGGAGATTAATGAAGTTGGCTATTTCCCATTTTAAGGGAGAAAGATAAACAACATAACTGCATTTATTTAAACATTTTCAGATCGAGAAAGGGATGGTCTTTTTTTTTATTACATTTTTGGTTCACAATAGAACCTGAAGAAGGAACACAAAGAAGCACAACAAAGACTCACTCTTTTGCTAGAAATTTCAAACAAACTACCACTTACAAGAAGACACAAGCAATGCAGCAAACATGGAAGCATACACACACACAAAAAAAAAGGCACTCTCAACAAATTCAGATAATATTAACCAGTTCCTCCAAGAACACCCTTCAGCTTCTTAATCTGAGCAGTATCCAGAAAAGTGGTTTTTCCAATAACGTCTGTAGGCAAGTCATTTGCAAACATGGAAAGGTGGAAGATTTGGATACCAGGGTCTGCACTGTTGAAGGATACAAATGCCACGGATTGAGTTTTGCCTGTATTGATTTGGAAATGTAATAAACCTTGTGGGAAAACCATAATGTCTCCTTCATTCAGATATTTGGAGTAAATTAACTTTGTTATATGAGGATATGAAACCAGCAAAAAGTGTGCCATGCATAACAAGAATGAGTTCAGAAGCCCCAGGGTGTGTATGCATAGGTATCACTCCATCAACAGCTAAATCCAAACGAGCTATTGAAATGCCGAGTCCGTTAACACCCGGGAATTGAGCCGAAAAGGCTGGTGTTACTGCAGCTTTTATGAGGTTCGAAGTGTTGCCTGTGGCAGCGAGGCCGGAGTAAACGAAGGGCTAGTTTGGATGGGCGGTGTGTTTACTTCCGGTGAGGTTAAAAACAGCGGTGGCGGTGAGATTAATTACTGTAGTGGTGAGATTGGATACTGTAACGGTGAGATTAGAAACAGCGGTGGAATATGTGTTTGGATTCAAACGCAGCTGTAGCGGTGAGGTGAGAATATAAAATGACTATTAAGGACATCATATTAGAATTGATATATAATAGAAATTTTTAAATTATTTTACTTATATAAAATTATTAAAGTATGTGAATTTATAAATTCATTTAATAAAATATTAAAATGTATTTTCCAATATTTTATTATAAATATTTTAATGCATTATATAATCAATTTAAATTATTTATTAGATAAAATAAAAATTATTTTTAATTTTTATAATTAAATATTTTTTATAACAATGATAAATATTATTTTCGCAAATAGTAACATTATACTTGGATCAAATTTTGAAGTATCTAACCGAATGATTTTTAATAAAAAATATAGTAACATAAGACATAACAAGTTTCATTATTACTAGAAATTAGGTTACGATACAAAATTGTTTTTACAAATATTGATTCATTAAACTATTTGCAATGGTTTCCCTTAACATTGTAATTTCAAGGTCACTTTCATCATTAGAAGAACTTGATTCACCTCTATCAAAATGGCACGAAGAGATTGGCACGTCGGGTATATTCTCAAATTGTCGAAAATCCTCATCTTGTAGTATGTCTTTTGCATGTAATAGTCCATGCTGCATCATGAAAAAATTGTTCTAGTTTCATTAAATACAAGCAAAAGATCCTTAAACTCAAAGCGAGACAAGACAGATTTACCAATCAAAGAATTATTTGAATGGAAATGCATGATAAAAGAAAAAGGAATTTTTCTCACTCATATAGCACTCGACTACACATTCCATAACAGATCTATGACTATCAAGTAAGTGTTATCTCAAAATATTAAAAGTTTGTACCAAAAAGATGGCCACCAAGTCAACAAATAAAGTTAGTATTGTTTATAAGTTACTACAGAGGTTTCCTAAATTTTTAAGCTTTGCGGAACATTAGACTACATAAAGTTCTAACTATTATTCACTTATTAGATCAATAAAACACAAGCATAAACAAATGAAATCATGCTAACCAGTTTACCTAGCCACCACTAAATGATGGCTATCACAGTCTAAACCTAGCAGACATCCAAGTAATTGAATAGAAAACATGGTGACAAAATAACGAAATATTGCACATAGGAGACTAGCATACCTACGACGTTGTTCGGATGAAGTTGTCATTTGCATCGTTCACCCATAACCGATTCTCCACAATCGCTGCTGCTATTAATGATACAACCTACAGATATTGAGTGTATCTGATTTTTAACTTGCATTTGCAAATACCTCACGTAAATCATGCAAATAATAATAAATTAAAAGCACCTCCGTATTTTTTTAGCGCAAAGGGCCACACAAGCTCGAGAAAGCGTAAAATCTCCCGCTAGTACAACCAATCGCAAAATGGAAAAGTTTAGCAATTGCTTTAGGCTACAAAACTTTTCACATCGCTTGCAAGAGCAATAAAAGAAAGACACCTTATTGCCCATTACAAAGATTCAATGAACCAATACCACGTCTTTTATCTCATCATCATCCAAAACATCATCATGGAGGAGGCTAGCAACCTAGATGATGAAATGACCATGTTAGACTAAAGTGAATTTATCAAGAAGCTCCAGTGCATGCAACACATGATAAAGAAAATAAAATGATGAGGAAATGACATGGATCATCTCTCTTATTATCTCACTAAAGATTGCTTTGTCTTGTACGTAATTCATTTGTCACAATATCTCTTACACCATCACCAACTGGTTCGTATATGAACATTCAAAGTCAGAGCTATCAAAATCAAAACCTGCATAGAATATATACAGTAAATTTCCATAAAATCATTTGTACGTAAAGCAAGCTTCTTTGATAAAAAGTAACAGAGATTAAGTTTAGCTTTGGTCAAATGGGTTATGAATTTGGAATGAGCCAAGAACAAACTGAGGCTAACGAATGCTACAAGAGTAGTTCATCTATGAATTTTTGTATTGTTCCCTTCCCTAGTGCAACCTATACGCAATACTGAGCCCACAGTAAAAGCAAAAATAGAATAACCCATCAAAATTATGACAATCACCAAGAACTCAAGATTACCACATCCGTAAAAATACATTACCGTGGGACGAAATCTCTTTCCTTCCACCCCCAACTTGAAGAAGTACTCAGCAGCTGAAGCAAGCTTAGGAACCTGGATGACATGAACATACAATTTTAATTTGCTTTCCCACATAAAGAATGTAATAAACTCATTCCATAGACATGAAAAAGAACAGCATGATACCTCAAAGAATAACCATAGCCCGCAACTTTGTTAGCGACAAGTGACAGCTCATCGAAACAAGTGAAAATGGATCAAGTTTTTCCTGGAGGAAATGTCTTGCCATCTCAATATTGCAAAGAAACAAAGGCGAGATAGAACGAGAGGAGATAAACAAACTAGTAGCCAAAATTAACAATAACAAGCACAACAGAAGGGGAGTAATCAACTTAAGGCCAAAATAGTAGCATTTGTTTCATATTTGAACATTAGAAAATTTAACACACTATAAAACACCCTATCCCTGGATAACCATGTCTCCCTGTCCTAAAATTATAAGAAAGAAATTCGGTAAATGAACAAAAAAACTTGCAAATTGTAGAAGGATGAGCAATTAAAGGATAACCTCTATCAGAGAGCTACTCGATGAATTTGCCGCCCAAGACCAAGCAATGAAGGAAAACTCCAAGAAAGAGTTTCTCCGCTACTACGAACCTACTAATCCCTGAAACAAGAATAAGAGAAAACATTAATGATCAATACAATTATTACATTAAAAATAAATTGATCAAAAGAAAGAACCAGAGATGTAAAATATCTATTATCATACAAAAATCAATGTAGAACATAGCTATAGTCCTCTTAGAGGAATCTTCTTGGTGGCTCATTTGATTCAAAGATCATATAAACCCATTAGACATAGAGATCACTACCAATCTATATAGATTCACTATATCAACTTTACTTTGACTATAAAGAAGTAGCTTTGAGCACTCGATTCCAATCATTCCGCGTGGTGACAACACCATTGCAATTCGGATGTGCAATGAATACATGCTTTAAGGATTATTATCATTAAAACCCAAGAGATAAAACACAATCTAATAGAAAGGGGAAAAGAAAGTGCCCTTTCATCAAATGTAACATCCGATTCATTTCCTAGTTAACTTGCATGAACAGAGGAGAAACAAAATTATTCTTATTAATTAACAAAAAAATAATAACCAAAGAAAAATAATTTTAAAAAAATGGAAACAAAACTCAAACAACTTAAATTAAGGAGCCACCGAGAATCACAATTACATATTTCCAGTGTTTCAAAACTCAAGAGAAAGATAAAGAAAAAGCAAAAGGTAAGAGTCAAGGTATAACCTTTATAGTGGAGTAAACATATTGATTAGAGAGAAGGAATAGAGAAGGGTCAGTTCGATGAGAGAGAACGAAACCAAACAAGCTCTTTACGGAGTTGTACAAATCTTAGAAAATCCCCATAAAACAACATCCTCACCTTGTCTCTCTATCTCTCACTAACACTTTTCCAGAACCCAAAAGTAAGAAAAACCCGGAAAATTAAACCCTTTTCTTTGTTTAGAAAATCAGTGAGTTTATGTTAGGATAAAATAGTATGGGTATTTTGGTCCGATAAAAACACCAACCGCTCACGACCTTTAATTGCGCTTTCATTCCCAGCTTGATTTTCAAAGGACCAGGTGTGGTGGGGATGGGTTTTCATCAACCTTGTCGCTAAACCAAACAGCACAAAGCAGATGCGGTGGGCAATTATTTAGGCCAATCTCACCTCCCTGGAGCCAAACGGGCATCCAAAGGGAGCCGAAGTCATCTCCGGTGGCGTTCTTCTTGCAAGAATAGCCTGCAGGGCCTACAGAGCCATTCAAGTCCCCAACACAGAAGTCGGCTGCGTTGGTGGAGGAAAAGAGGACAGATAAAATGAAAATGATTGGGAGAAACATGTTTATGGCACTGGCTTTTGAGGGGTGAAAATAATGTTGCAAGCTGAGCTCACCCTTTATATAGAACGAAAAGCATGGATATTTTGAGCCATTGCAATTGGTCCTTAAAGGTATGTCCATGCATACTTTCACGTGATGATGATGAGACTGATTCCCTATAATGTGAATTAGGGGGGAATTTTTCTCAGAAAACAACAAGAATACTCTTTTGGATTGGAAAAAAAAATATCTTTTGCATCCAGGTATAATTTTCATATATTATAAAAGTTATAATTAATTTTACAAATAATCAATTAATTTGAAATATTATTTTAAACTTAATACAGTATTTTAATTCTAATTCTAATTACTTAAACATTTTTTATATTGTATTTTTACATTTATATTTCTCTAAAGTAAATATAATTTATTAATTGTTTTCTCCTAATGAATTGAATTTACGGAAACAGTTGACAATAATTATAACTATTTATTTCAATGTTAATTGTCCATTATCTTTACTTTAACATTTAATATAACTATTACTTTATTAATTGTTTTCTCCTAATGAATTTAATTTATGGAAACAGTTGACAATGTTGATTGTCCAATGTCTTTACTCTAACATTTAATATAACCATCGGATGATGATGACTCATCGCAACCGCTAGCTTAAAGGACCTTTGGATACAATGGATGCTCTACAAGAGATTTTACCTTTGAGGTAAACCATTTTTAACATTTAAAAAATAAAAATTTAAAAATTTGGCTTGTTTCTTCTTTATGGGTTTTGATTTAAGAAATTTGCAAGTAAATCTAAAGAAATAGCTAGGGTTTTTTTTGACAGTGGATTTAACTTTTAATTGAAGGACATGTATTATTTAAAGCATATTAAAGTAGTGAAACATGAACTTCATGTGATGACTTGATGGTTAAGGGTATTCATCACCCTAGTGTAAACTGAATTTGAGTTGTATTAGCTGCATATGTTGTTTGGACTTTACTTCAAAAAAGAAAAAGTAGTGAAATGTGGGTTTGATACTAGTTAATCCTACTAACCATTGCTTGAAGAACAAGAAAATGGTGTCTTTTAATAAGATCTTGCATAGTTATTCTTATGGGTTCTTCAATCTGTTCTTTTTTGCGGGTTTTGTTTGATTACAGGAAAGGCATATCCAAGTTTTATAGTGGCAAATCAAAGTCCTTTACAAGTTTAGCCGATGCGGCTGCTGTTTCCTCTGTTAAAGATTTTGCAAAGCCTGAAGATCACTACATTAGGAAACGCAAGAACTTACTAGCTCGCAGTTCTTCATTGGACAAGAAACCCAATAATCCTTGGGAAACATTGGAACTAAAATATCAATGGCATCATCGCCGTCTAACTGCCTTCCACCTCTGCATCCAGAGTGTAAAAACTCAACTACCATCATCAAACCATCATCATCATCATTAACTGCTCCACCAAACCTTCCTTGCCGATCTTATGCCTTGTCTGATCTACAGTTTGTTGCTGCTACAACTCCTAACATGGCCGGTTTGGCTGTTCAAAGTGGTAATGAAGGCAACAAACTGCGTTGAAATTAACCACAGTTTCGCTTTTAGAATTACAGAACTGGTATAAACTTCAAAAGAATTACTACTTGATAAGATTCATGAAAGTAATCAATTTTAATAGTGAGCAACTTCCAACCAAAATATATATTCTCTTGTAAAAGATTACATAATTTTATCTAAATATACTTAAATATCTTAAATCCGGGTTGGAATAAAATATTCTTTCTTAATGGAGAAGGGGGTACATGGTCATTCCAAAAATTCTGTCAGTGCAGTATTCCCCACCAAACAATTGCAGCTACTCACCATCATCTTTGGAGATTAATGAAGTTGGCTATTTCCCATTTTAAGGGAGAAAGATAAACAACATAATTGCATTTATTTAAACATTTTCAGATCGAGAAAGGGATGGTCTTTTTTATTACATATTTGGTTCACAATAGAACCTGAAGAAGGAACACAAAGAAACACAACAGAGACTCACTCTTTTGCTAGTAATTTCAAACAAACTACCACTGACAAGAAGACACAAGCAAACGTGGAAGCATACAAAAAAAAAGGGACTCTCAACAAGTTCAGATAATATTAACCAGTTCCTCCAAGAACACCCTTCAGCTTCTTAATCTGAGCAGCATCCAGAAAAGTGGTTTCTTCAATAATGTCAGTCGGCAAGTCATTTGCAAACAAGGCAAAGTCGAGGATTTGGAGACCAGGGTCTGGACTGCTGAAGGATACAAATGCCAAGGATTGAGTTTTGCCTGCATTGATTTGGAAATGTAATAAACCTTGTGGGAATACCATAATGTCTCCTTTATTCAGAGATTTGAAGTAAACTTTGTTAGCTGAGGATATGAAACCAGCACAAATTGTGCCTTGAATAACAACAAGGACTTCAGAAGCCCCAGGGTGTGTATGCATAGGTATCACTCCACCAACAGCTAAATCCAAACGAGCTATTGAAATGCCGAGTCCGTTAACACCCGGGAATTGAGCCGAAAAGGCTGGTGTTACTGCAGCTTTTATGAGGTTCGAAGTGTTGCCTGTGGCAGCGAGGCCGGAGTAAACGAAGTCATTTACGGTGACTGTCTTCTTGCAAGAATAGCCTGCAGGGCCTACAGGGCCATTCAAGTCCCCAACACAGAAGTCGGCTGCGTTGGTGGAGGAAAATAGGAAAGATAAAATGAAAAAGATTGGGATAAACATGTTTATGGCACTGGTTTTTGAGGGGTGAAAATAATGTTGCAAGCTGAGCTCACCCTTTATATAGAACGAAAAGCATGGATATTTTGAGCCATTGCATTTGGTCCTTGAAGGTATGTCCATGCACACTTTCACGTGATGATGATGAGACTGATTCCCTATGTGAGAAACGACAGATTTTGAAGCAGTGATGCATGTGAATTAGAGGAAAATTTTTCTCAGAAAACAACAAGAATACTCTTTTGGATTGGAAAAAAATATCTTTTGCATCCAATTGTTGCAGGTAATTTTCATTTCTCATGTCACATATGTTTTTACTGTTTATCATTTTTCAAGGAGAATCAGGTTTCAGCCATGGCCATGCATCTATACATTCAGAAAAATGACTTATAATCTAGCATCAGCTTTTGATATATATTCCAGGATTTAGATGCCATCATAATTAATTGTGGTAAATGTCTACTTAAATCCCTGATATATGCAACCTTGGACTTTCTGCTAGCATTAAGGAAACAGGAATTTTCATTGAGTGCATGCGTATCATAAATGTTTCGATGAAAGCAAAGGCTTCTCTTCCTTAAATGAAACGTTCAGGTGTATCCATCAAACAGTTGGTGTCAAAGATGATAGATTGATTGTAACACTACTAATCCTGCATAATTTAAGGGAGACTTTGAAGGTGATATGATCTATTTTTCAATGCAATCACATCTTTACAAACATCTATATACATTGACAATAATACAAACGCATAACCCGTTATTAAGGGGCTTAATTAAACATGGAAAACCGAGATCATTGTCAAGAAGAGTATGAAAGTTATATCAAAAAGTGGTCCATTGGCTACACAGCACGTTAGAAGGGAGTAAGTTAGGGCAATAGAAGACATTTTTTGACAGCTAATAAGAAGAGACTCTGCAAGTGATTTATCTCTATGGGAAAAAAAATATGTGGAGCTTGCTAATTCCCTGTCTTACAAGGCATATCTATATTACGTTCAGAAGGGTAAAAAAGTTGTCTCTCAAACTTTTTTTCATGAAAATGCAAGATCCTTAGGAAAATGTAAAATATCAAAACTGTAAATTTGGAAGTTTAGTTGATAAGCATTTTTCGTGGACCCAGGCAGACCTAGCAATGGTTATCTTATCTCTGCCCTGAGCATCTCATTGCCCTTTCTCAGGGCCCTCACTTGAACCTACTAGAAACTGTGGAAACAATTTATTCATCATTCAGCTGCAGTTACTTCCAAGTACAATAAGCAAGGAATATATATATATATATATATATATATTCACATTCACACAAAGTGGCTAGATAAGAATTGTTTGCAAAAATGTTTTATCTAACATATCTGGTTTACTTCTGATTAAGTTCGAGTAATTCTCCTTCTTCAGGGTACGAGTTAATGGCTTATTTGTCTCAAACATGAAGCCAACAAGAATCAAGGAACCAAAATAAGAATCTTCTAGCAGAGATAGGTAAATATCTAATCTATCTACAAGTAAAGCTAACGGTTCCTAATTCATGAAGGGTAGGAGCCAGTTCCCTAAAAGTGTAAGTGTCGGCAAAGATAAGGTTTGACAATGACAGAAGAGTAAGGGCCAAGCCAATAGCCATTCAGTTTCTAGCTGGAAAAATCGGATTCCCTTGTTACTGTTGTATTATTATATCATCATCACTCAAGGTTTTTGCCCTTTGGATTTCATGATATGATCTTCCAGTGGAGCCTTGTCGGGTTCGACTATCAACAAAATCAGATGGCTATGAAGAAACCAAGATATATATATACACAAGACAAGAGAAATAATTTCACTGTAAATAATGAACTTGGTCGTTTCTCACACAATGAACTAAGGTAATTTACATCAGCACAAAGACAAACTAGTAGAAGGCTATCGACCAAAACAAGGCAATTCCTGCATTGCTGATAATCCGTTTGGAGGCAAAATATCTTGATCTTTCCAACCTTCAAACAGCCTCCAAGACATGCATAGAGTCTATTGACGTTCTGTATTACTTGTGAGATCATTTTAAGGGTATCAAAGGAAAAGACAACCCCGTTGTCTGGAGATTTTCATTGTCTAAAATAAATAATAGAATGACCTCTCTGGTTTATTTGGCCATTTTGGGAGCTTCTTAGTTTCTACCCACCCTTCATGGTTCAGGCAGTCCAAGCTAGCAACCTAGTGGTTGACATTCTGATTTCTCGGGATCTTAATGTAAGAGGGATTTCCCCTCCCTATCCATGTGAATATCCTTTGCCTAGTGCTCTAGACAGCCGACCATTAAAATAAGCTCGGGGCTAACATTAGTTTACAAGATATTATCTTTTTCAATTTATTGGACCTCAATCACGAGAACTATTAAAAATGATTTGAACACTTATATCTCAAGATAAACTATAGTTGTGGATGTGAGACCCGTGACACTTGAGCCAAGCGCAATTTACAGCATTCAGCTTTATTCTTCAATCAAGCATGGTTCGATGAGAACATAAGGCTAGCTGGAGGTAGAGCAACAAGTTGGGCCTCGTTTTTACGTTAAAAGTACTAGAGGTCATTGAATTAGGAGTTAAATTACTTTTTGCCTCTTATATTAAAAAAAAAAGAGAGTAAATTAGCTCATATATGTTATATCAAAGAGCAAGATGGTCATTCTGTTAAAAAAAATTATCCATTTTTACTGTTAAAAATTGATCATGTGTAGTAACATGATGTACACATAGCACACCATGTATCACTATCTAGTTATTCTGCCAATTACGTCATTTTTAACAATACATATGTATGAATTTTTTTACAGAAAAGACCAGTTTGCTTTTTAATCTAATGCACATTGATTAATGAAAAATTGAATGTCGACAATGACAATGAATCGTAAAGAAATAGAGAAAAATAGAACACACAAAATTGTAGATGGAAACCTTTTCAGGAAAAAACCACAGGCAGAGAAGAAGAAAATTCATTATATTAAATTTGAATTTGGGTCACACAACTTCTAACAATTAATTTGCCTATTTTTATTTTTTTTAATAAAGGAGGCAAATGCAATTTGATACCTAGTACAAGAATCTCATGATACTTTAATTCTTTTTTTTTTTTTTCTAACAAGCAAAAGTTAGGACTTGGCATGAAACCTGTTTAGTCCGCATTTTATACTTTTGATTGAAACAAGGTTCTTAGCCGATTGAAAAGATTCATCGAAGATTTCTCAACGTGAAACCAAGCTAAAATAAGGTAGCTGAGTATCTATTGCAAATAACATTGGTACATAAGAGGAATACGTGCACAATCAATGGCGATTGAACCTAGTATTTGCTCAATCAACTTTTATGGCAAATGTTTGATATTAAACAATCAATGGCGATTGCACATCAAAGGCGTGACTGTACTTGTCTACCTTTCTCTTCGTTCAGGAATGGATAGTCTGTGTACCCAACAACAGGATCATGAGTATAGAACGTCTTCCTAATGTACCTATTTAATGGTGCATTGACCTTCAACCTCAAGACTAGGTCAGGATTTGAGATGAAAAGGCGGCCGTAAGATACAAGATCTGCATCACCCTCCGCCACAGCTTGCATTCCCAGCTCCCTGTTGAACCCGCCACTACACATGAAAGTTCCCTGATAAGTCCGCTTCAGTGCCCTCAATAAATAAGCTTCCTCGTCTTCATTCCCGTGTTTGCCTGATTCGGTTTGCCCGTAAGCATGATAACGAGGTTGCGTCACATGAAGATAAGCGAGTTTTGACCCCAGCTGTAGCTGAAGCTTGTTAAGTCTCTCAATTACAGCCAAGCCTAGGTTGAGCGGATTAGAGTCGGTTGCATCGAGGTGATCAATTGCAGGTGACATTCTGACCGCAACTCTATCTATACCAATGGCTGAAGCTACTGCTTGAACAATTTGCATTAAGAATTTGCAGCGGTTTGCCAATGATCCACCGTACTCATCTGTGCGATCATTGATCCCATCTTTTAAGAATTGGTCGATGAGATAACCATGAGCTCCATGAATCTCAATCCCATCAAAACCTGCAAGTTTTAATGGTTTTACACAATTTAAATATTTGTCATATGAATGTAGTGCTAAGAAAAATTATAAACTTTTTAATTAAAAAAGAAAGACTGTAAACTGACAGGGTAAGAAATAGCGTATATGATGTTAGTTTATATAACTTCATTCAGAAGTAAATTCTTCTCTCTCCAATGAAAAGTTCTACCATACCAATGGGAAGGAAGCAATTTGACATTTCAAGTTGTTTGCCACAGCTTTTCAAGATATTGATCAGTGCTGACAGAATATATGGAAAACTGAACAGCTTGATCATTGTACAGGTATTCATGACCATAAACACAAGTTCATATGTCAAACTAGTGCTGTAGCTAATTTGATTATGAAATTTGACATCATAAGACCCTGCTCATGCTGCGTATATTTAGCCACTGTAAAAAGACATAATCGTATCCATTCAATGTATTCCCATGTTACTCAAAAACATAAGAAAGATCCATGTACCATAGTAAAATTTTAATATAGCAGACACTGTTATTTTGACAAAAGTAAAAGGTAGCTCTGTATTTCCCAAGTTCAGCTTGCTATCTAAGAATAAGAAGATGTCTTTGTCTAGAGGCCTCCAACAAACCCGTAAATTGAAATGAATACTGAGGGCATTGTACCAATAGAATATGACGATTAATATTAAAACTAACCTGCTCGAATGGCATTCAAGGCTGCTTTGCGGTAATGCTCTACAACCTCTTGTATTTCTGATGTTTCCAGGGGTCGAGGTTTGGGATATATGCCATAGCTACCATCTGGCATAAGAATTCTCCACCTCTTTGAGATGGGCTTGTTTGTTGAGGATATTGGTGCCACTCCGCCAGGTTGATACACTGTTTGATTAGCCAACAACCAAATAAAACATGCTAATAAGTGCTCAACACCTAAAAAAGCATGGTGAATAACAGTTGATGTAATCCCACTATGAAGTATATGAATGAATGAATTCATATTGAGAATTATTTTGATTAAAGTGAAAATGGGTACCAAGAGATTAGGAGAGTTACCTGTATGAGATGCTCGGCCAACATGCCATAGTTGACAGAAAATGATGCCTCCTTTGGCGTGAACAGCATCCACAATCATCTTCCATGCCTCCACCTGTTCTTCATTGTAGATTCCAGGAACATGTGGAAACCTGCTTCAACAATGCAATACCAGATAATGATGTAGTTAAAAGAAATGCTCTTAGACACATATAGATAAGAGTGAAAACCATAAACAAAATGTAACAAAAGGATTTCAAATTAACTTTAGGGGAGTAGCAGGCTATGTCTGCATAATACAATATGATATTAAAGACAGGGACTGCGAAAAACAGATAACTAAATTAACTCAAATAAGAAATTATATTGGTAAATTACTTTCATTAAAACTCAGTACTAAGTCTGGAGTCAAAAGAGCAATGGTACAATTATTTCAGATACAATTACAATATTATAATATTTGTCCATAGTTTTAAAGTAAAACTTTACACTCTGAATCAACGTCTGCTTCAGGCCAAAAGTCAGCAATGACCCATTGGTAACACTAATACATTAAGATAAGAGTTAAGTGGGTCCTAAAAAGCACGAAATTGGGGGTAATGCCGTAATGGGACCAGCAGCCACTATTGCTGGAATAATGCGAGTGAGTGGTATGAGTTTTCATTATCAAAATCAAATCACGAAATTACCCTGCTCCAGTGTCGGAGATCAACGTTCCTTCAGTGATGAGAAAGCCGCCAGGAGTGGACCTCTGCGTGTAATATTCAGCAAGCGCCGGCCTTGGAATTCCATTCAACGCCCTGCATCTCGTCATAGGCGCTAGCACCACCCTGCCATCAGAAACAACCCGTCGGACTTAGATTAATTTCACCAAATTGCCCTTCCGTATTTTCCTCGGATATACAGAATCCGAGGAGATCGTGGCGGAACATGCCTGAAACAAAAGTGCCCTAAAGACAAGGATCTAAGCTCCCCCCCCCCCGGCCTCCCTGGATCCCGGAAATCGATGCGAAAAAAACGACAGAGTAGTCAAAGTTGAAGGGTAGACAAACCTGTGGGAAAGATTGAATTTGCCCATCTTGTAAGGAGAGAACAGCGTAGGGGTTCCTTGAGAATCCGCCATTTTTACTTTTTCTCCATGATCCATCTTATGATAATGAACTTATTGATGGTATTTCGGTATGCTCTCCAATTGAAAATTTTAAGAAAACACAATTAGTATATTTTATTGGTTAAAACTGAAGTCCATATATTTAAATAGAGAGAATATGAACATGTGCCAGAGTTGAAAGTTCATTGATAGCAAGCGTTGTATGGCTGCTTTTCTTGGCATGGGTTTCATGTGCTGCTTTACACAGTCGTGTAACATACACGCATTTTTTTTTCAGCCGAGTTTCGCGTTGACTGTATAAAGCTACATTCCTCATTCAGTCAAATACTCAAATTCTTTAACATGTATCATTTTGGAATAAAAACTATTTCTTTCAAATATTTAAAATTATAATTTTTTTTATACAATATTGGATAGGTATCCGTGTCGTATATGAAAAGTTAAAATATATATTTACTATTTGTTAAAATACATATATTTTTATCAATAATAAAAATAAAATAATTACTCTTTCAAAAAAATTAAGATATTTGCTTTATATTTAATACATTAACAACACTGTGTTATTGTATTCCATCATTGTTGTTAAAATAGGAGGATACAGGTTCAAGCGCGACATATTTATTTTATTATTTAAGAGTGGAGACAAGGGTGAAGTTCAAAAAAAAATTTAGAGGGTCGAAATTAAGTTGTATATTTTTACGATAATAAAAATATAATTTCATCATTTTAACAGTCTATATCTTTATAATTTTTAAATGAATAAATCGAATTTTTATCATGTTGGGGGGCTAAAATACAATTTTACCATTATTAATTTAAAATTTTATAAATTATAAAGGAGTCTAAAAGAAACTTTTCCATTCTAAGGGGTCGGGACCAGAGACAAAACCAAAAATTTATTTTAAGGGGCCGAAATTAAATTGTAATTTTTATGATAGAAAAAATACAATTTCACAATTTTAATAGACTATATCTTTATCATTTTTAAAGGATTAAATCAATTTTTTATATATTTTAGGTGGGCTAAGGTGCAATTTTATCTATATTATTTTAAAATTTAAAAATTTTAAATGGTGATTTGAAAAAAAATTAATTTTAGGGGGGACCGGGGGCCCTACCAGCTTCCCTAGTTTCCCATTGGTCGGGACCCCTCTCAACCCTTGGGTGGGAATGGATTAGGGGTAATTCTAAGCATTTTATAAAAAAAAAAAACAACGTTGTATTATAAATATTATATTTAATACTTAATTTACAAATCATAATTCAATCATTAATATGGTTAGTAGTTTTTGTTAAAATTTATTAACTTGACATTTTATTTATCCCACGTAATTCGAGGCAGTTTAGTCAACACGTCAATTTGACAAATTTTAATAGAAAATGCTAACGATGTTAATGATTGAATTAAACAATATAATGAGAGTCTAATCAACATGATAAGTTGATAAATTTTAATGAAAAATACTAAAGATGTTAATAATTAGATTGAAATTTTCAAATTAAAATAGTAAAGCATTTTATGAAAATATATTTTAATATGTGGGAAGATGTATTTTTTTTATACAATATTAAAGGTAATGGTAAGATGGTTCGAACTCATGCTAAACGGATGATTGATATTGATATGAGCTTTAACCACCAAATATAATTGGATATTTTCTTTTTATAATTATAGGATTATGATAAAACGAGTTACTTTTAAAAAGCAAGTGGCAGGCAGTGGTGGAGCCAAGGGGGCTAGTAGGGGTCCGTACCCCTAAAATAGAAATTTTTTTATTTAGAATCTTTTATAATTTATAAAATTTTAAATTAGTAGCGGTAAAATTTCACTTTGGCCCCCCAAAATAATAAAAATTTGATTTAATCTTTTAAAAACTATAAAGATATAGACTATTAAAGTTATGAATTATACTTTTACTATCATAAAAATATACAATTTAACTTCAGCTCCCCAGAAAAATTTTCTCGACTCATTTATCAGACACAGAATATAATATTGTGTTACATAATAAAATAAATAGCATACAAATAATATATAAGAGTAATTATTGGATACAAAGATGATGGAAAGTTTTTATTTTACAAGTAGAAAATTCAGATTTAATCACATATCTTGTTTATAAAAGAAATTCACTTCTAATATATAAAATAATTATAAAATGGGTATAAAATTAAGTTTATAATGATTTCGAGTGTACAAAATTTAAAACTTCCTTAAAATTTTAAAATCGACGTGTAAAGTGAAACTATATTTAGGACTTATCACATTACAATGGACTCCAACTAAAATTCAAGCCCAATATTATTGGATTGGAGATGGTATCATATTTACAACCTAAAAGTGGGGCCTTAATTTACAGTTTGACGAAAATCTTTGAATATTTTTTTTCTTTCCTATTTTGTAACTATAGAGGTGTGATAATAATGGCTGCAAAATGCGTGTTGAATTTCCTATTTATTTTCAATCCACTTGTTTCTCTTTTTCCTTTAAATAACAAAATTAGAATTTTCCTTTTTGATGTCAGGCCTTGTCTGCTGGTATGCACGTTTTCAAGTGGGGATGGGGACTAAATCATCATAGATTTTGCTAATATTAAAAAGAAAATAACAAAATTAATATAATATTAAAAGAATTATCACAATTTTTAAAAAATAAATATTTATTTAAAAATGAAAGCAATAAAATATGCATTATTAAAATTAAAATGGATAAAAATATTAAAATAAAATTTTATTTGAATGGTAAATTAAATGTTTAATTAATTCACATTTTTTATTGAATTTTTTAAATAAAAAATTAAAATTTAATTACGAAATTTATTTTTGTAATTTAATAATTAAGTTCATGACCTAATTGAAAGTGACATTAATTTAATAAAACAATTAAATAATAAAAAAATTGATATAAATATGAAAAAGAAATACTAAAATATACTAATAATATTAGTAAAACACAACAAAAGACGTAAATTCATTATTCAATTATTTTTCCTCAATCAAAATAAATTCAACGCCCTCTTCCTTATATTTTAATATTTTCCTTAAAATATAGAAGAGAAGAAGAATGGGTGGGTAGAAACTAGAAACTAGGACTTTCCAAGGCTGAATAAAAAAAATACCACCATATCGTTTTCTCATTGCGGAATTTTCACAAACGGGTTTTGGACTTTAGATGATGGTTGAATCATAAGAAATGGACCCTGCCTACCCGATTTGCGTCAGCAAGTGAAAAAAAAGAAATGAAAGATACGCATAAACGCCGTCTCAATCCTAACTTCCTCAATTATTTATGTTTAATGTTTATCTTTATTTGGTTGCCTTTGGGTTTCTTAAACACGAACCCAGTCAAGAGTATCAAATGACCATTGAATATATCAACTTCAACATAGAGACAAGTTCACTCCAATTTTCAAATTATAAAAATCAGTTTCAGTGGCTATGTCGATAAATGGATGTTCTGCTAACCCTGATTTACATCCTAAAGCTGTTGTTAATGGTAAAAAATTAAAGAATAGCTTGAGTAACTTGCTGGGTTTTAGATAGTTAAAATTTGTGGGCAAGGAAGTGAGTGAGTATAAGCAAAATGCATGGTGCAGTGTTAACAAAGGGATAATGAGTAAAGGATGGAAACAGTAACATGTGGTAGCCCACAGCAAGACATTCATGTCTGTTGTATTTGATGCAATCATACACAAATGTGGGCTTTCAACTTTCATCATACAAATTGTCTTTGGTCCCCACCCTTAATCCAAGTCTTTCAACTACTGAGCAAAAACAACAACCAGAAAACACAGGACCCAAAGGGGAACACTCTTTGGCAACCCTTATCATGCTTGCTTCTTAATTATTTGCCTACTTCCCTACGCCACCCTTCATATTATTGTTTTTATAAAATAATCTTCCACCCCTAATCACTCGTCCATCTATTTTGGATTATTATTATTTCACTTAAATATTAGACTTCCATTAAGAATATATAATATTTTGACGCTTGGGAGGATTTACATGAGTAAATTTAGATGGTTTTTAGAAAAAAGTATTTTTTATATTATCATAATATATTCAAAAAACAAAAATTTGACTTTAAAAAAAAATAAAAAAACTAAGAAGAAGGTGACCTTTGTTATATATCTAAAATAATGTTTAAAATATTAATATTTATTTTCAAAGTTAAATACATATTAAAACAACACAAACTTTAATATTGTAAAAAATATATATATGAGAACTTTTTAACTGTTTCATTATGAGATCTGAGGTATGATTTTGATTTTGGCAAAGCTTTTCATGATACCACTTTTTCTAGGCATAAGGGGGAGCAGTAAGATGTAGTCAAAGGCAAACCACAACTACATTCACCGAACCGTATATCGAGGATCCTGTCCGCACACGTGGTTAAATATCCACGTGTCAGTATTTAACGCCATATCAAATTGATCTGACGAATCCTAACAAATAAATCTCTCCCTCCTATAGTGGCGCATTGCGCGCAAAAGAAAACAATTTATATGCATATTACCGCTCAAATTTTAATAAAATTAAATAAAATACTTTTAATTAATAATTAAAATTAATGTTTACCTTCAAATATTTGTTTAAACTCATGGTTAAATTGTAAAAGATTTCATGCATCGGATGCTTTTAATTAATTGGATTATATTCCAAATAAATCTTTATTCTGGGATTCATTATCAGTAATTTCTCAATATGCCTGTCTAAATAAGCTTTTACTAAGCCTAAACAGCATGACAAAAACAAGAACTGCAACAGAAAGGAACTGAAACTGACCGTCTCCTTGCTTCGTTTGTTGTCGTTTTTATTCGTTTGCAGCTTTAGAGCATCTTATTGGTGGTTCTGTTTTTTTTTTTTAAATATTTATTTTATTATCATCATCTTCTACGACGCATACGAGGAAAAGGAAAGGAAAAAAAAAACGTTTTATTATTATTAGTTCTTTTTATAAAAAAATTGCTTCTTAAAAACCTTCATTAATTACCAGAAACTCAATACAGCTATCTCTCTGCTTTGGTAAAAAGAGGAAAAGAAAATAATAAACCGAAGGTTTTTTTGACCTCAAGCAGAGAGCTCTATTTTTCCTTATATGGCGGCTGCTTAAAACCCTCAGTATTTTCATTCTCTCTTTGTTAATTTTGGGTTCCCCCCTAATTTATCGATCTGTGAAGTTTAAAGACGAAAAATCCCTTTGTGGCAGCTTCAAATCGTTATTTTTGAAGGTAAGTTATTTTGGGGTTTTGATTTTCTTCTGTGTTTAGTTTCTATTGAGGTTAACTTTCAGTACCCATCTTTATCTGGAAAACATATTTTTCTTTGTTTTTACTGCCGTTGCTTTTAAGCTCTGACCTTCATGGATTCACAGTTTCTCTTTAGATTATTTATTTAGGGGTTTTGTTTTTATGCTTGAGTGCTCGAGTTTATGAAAAAAACTATGTGCAAATTACTGTATTTCGGAGCGTCCTACTCTATTGAAGAAAATCGATCT
This sequence comes from Gossypium sturtianum, assembly GCA_025698515.1. Classification (NCBI taxonomy): domain Eukaryota; kingdom Viridiplantae; phylum Streptophyta; class Magnoliopsida; order Malvales; family Malvaceae; genus Gossypium; species Gossypium sturtianum. The sequence goes on from CM046955.1 coordinate 170,151,906, forward strand.
GTTCCAACTTCTGACTTTTAAAATTCTCAAAGCTTGCTGTAAGTTGTAACTGAAGTATTTTTTTTTTTTTTAAAATAGAATGGAAGTAACTGAATGGGTTTTTCAACTGAGATAGACGTTTAATTAGGATAACTTGTTTGAGCCCAAAGGTCGATTTCAGTATTTTCTTCAACTTGTATTTGTTGATTAGATCGGTAATGTTTTTAGATGATCGATTACGATTTATTGAAAGATGGGTTGTCATTTTCTTTTTTGCTTGAAAAGCGGAAATTATGAAGCTAGTATTTTAAATCGAATTCCATGAGTTTTAGCAATTGTTTATGTTTATTTGTTGTTTGTTTGTGTATGTTAGCAGTTGGGTAGTTTTAAGAATGTCCAAAAGTGAAGATTCTGGTAGCCCTGGATGGACTGCATCCTTTTTCATGCCGACGAAGGAGGATGTTGCAAGGGCAGTTGCTGCCGCTACTGCAGCTGCAACTGCTGTTCATTCTCCCCGACCATCTGCTGTATATTCATTGAAAGATGAGAATAGCGGTAGCCAATTTCAGAAGCTACAGCATCATGTTGCAAGAGTGTTAAAAGGCTTCTCGCAACCCCCTGAAGTGAGACGTGGAACTTACAATCCGGAAGTTCTGACTAGCCAAAAGCGTCAGTGGGCAAACTTTCAGCTGCAACATTTGGTACGGTACTTAATTCAAGTGAACATTTTCTTGTTAATGTTACTCGTACCTGTGTATGGACTCTTCTCAGCAAGTATCTACTGAGGGATGCAACTTTTTTTATGTAGCTGTTATTTTAATACAGCATTTTAGCATTCTTAATGAGCGAAGTGTTTGCTTGTCTAATTACATTAAATTTATATTTATTGCAAGGCCTACCTTGATGTCTGATAAACCTCTTATATTTTACTTGTATATATCCATTATTATTTTTAACTAATAACGAAGAATTTCGAAGTGTTTTCATAACATTCTGTTCTTAAGTGTGCAGGATCATAGATCTTTTAAAGGACCATCAAGGTTGTTTGAGAGCATGGTTGTTGTTGGACTTCCTCCTAGTTGTGATATTCAGGCACTTCAAAGGCAATACGTCACTAGGCAATCTGAAGGTTCTGGGAAGTTGCGAAGTGCTCTAAGTTGTCAGAATAATTCTCGAGTCGAACCTTACCTTGAACCCCAGGTGGGTGTTCTTCATAAAACAAGTGGTTCCTTATATCTTGAAGGGCGTTTCGGAGGTGGGATTGGGGTGGGGATCATGTCTTTGGATATTGATTTTGTTCTCTACTTTCAGGTTTTATTTGTTTATCCCCCAGAAAAGCCACTGCCACTTAAACACAAGGATCTTCTTTCATTTTGCTTCCCTGGAGGCATAGAGGTTGGCTGATGGTTCTTCTTCTACTTGTTTACTTTTTGCAGTGCTTAGTTGAGCGTGAAATGTACTTACTAATAAGAGTTTAACTCATGCTGTAATATGTTGCTCAGTTGAGTGGTTTTGTCAATTTATATTTTGTTTCTTTCCTGTGTAAATATGCATGTGCAGTATTGATGTGCATTTAAGCTGGTATTTCTAAATTCAGTTTGTTCTATTTTAGGTTCATGCCGTTGAGAAAACTCCTTCAATGAGTGAGCTGAATGAAATTCTTCTTTCACAGGTATTTTTACTAGAATCTGATGTTAATGCTCTTCAACTTGAAAACCTATTATCTAGAGCTGTTTGCTTTTGTACCTTCTCAATCATCCTTATTTGGAGATTTATCATAAAAAAAAGTTGTCTTATTGAGTTCTAATTTATTTAACTAAATACTTCAGACAGCATGATTTGAGTTTTTATCACTTGATCGACAATGTAAACCAGACCTTTTTTTCTTTACTGGTATCAGAGTGGGTCATATATGTGGCTGACAAATTTATTTTGAGGTTAGGTCAGATTGCTAGCACTTGTAGCCATACGCAATATGACCTGATTTTAGCCCCTGCATTTAGTTCCATTACAATTTCAATGTTGGAGACTCATGTAAGCACATGCATATCTGATGGGGCTAGAACTTTAGTCTCGCAAATTGTGCGGCTTGAGGCAGAAACTTAGTTTCAAATCTGCCTAACTCTCTAAAGTGAGAATTTACAAAGGAAATTCTCTAGGGCACTAAAGCGGAAGCAAACATAAAGCGAAGAAGCAATGAAAGAACCGAAAAAGCCACAAGAAAGCAATTCACATAAGGTGTTTGAGTAAATGCTCTCAAATATATTCAATAACTCTGAATGGAATGTACAAATGAGGGGAAAAACTTTATTTATAGTTGAGCTCCCCAGATCCAACGGTACAAATTGAATTACATCAAATGCTAATCTTTTATGTCACAATCCTTTTCTTGCAGGAACACCTAAAACAAAGTGACCTGTCATTTGTATTCCGGTTGCAGGTAATCTTTGAAATATTATGCTATTTGGGAGACTACTGTTGAAATATCTTTTTCAGCTTTGTTTTCTGTTTTGAGTTCTATTTACCTGCTTCTTTATGATCAAAGTTTGACAGTGGATGTTGATGACCATTTTAAATTTCTATAGATGCAGAGATTGATACTGAGAAGTGAACTCATGTGAATATATCTGACTTGTTCATGTTCCAGACTGATAATAGAGGCTAATGTATTCTGGAATGTTGTTGAACTGACTTGGTCTCATTTGTCTCGGATCCCACAGTCCTTGTTCTTTGCTAATATCTGCTAACAGATTTCACTTTAATTTTTATTATGGTTGTTATTCACACACACAGACATGTATGTAAATTTTGAATCTTTGACTCATTTGTATGCTATACTTTGATTTTAAGTTCACTAGATCGCAGCCTGTGGCACTTTCATGTGTATATTAAATGGTGATCACTTTTTGTTGATTCTTTTATATCTTCATTTAATTATAAGAAGTTTAATTTGTTGTTGGTTTGTTGTTTCTGTTCTAATTTCCATATGGCAGTGTAAATTGTGGTACCTTTAAATTTCTTTTTGTGACATTTTGTCCCTTTTTGCTCTAGGTTGCTGATAATTCCACTTTATATGGGTGCTGTGTGTTAGTTGAAGAAATAGTACAGAAGCCCTCTGGATTGCTTTCCTTGATTTCAGATAGACAACCTGCCTACCCGTCTCTGAGTCGTTATGTGATGACCACTCGCAGATGTTATTGCATCCTTTCAAGGCTTCCATTCTTTGAATTGCACTTTGGTGTTCTGAATAGGTGTGTTTTATTACACATCAGATACAACAAATGATAAAAAGGATCACTTACAGACCTGTTAACTTATTATTGTTGTTGTTAACTTATTATTTGCTTTAACACATGAAAAATTGTTTTAAATTCATGCTTTGATGGAGATAGTCTCTCTTGATAAGGTTTTTGGATGAAATCTTGAGGATTTGATGCTAGCAACATGGTTTTAGTTCATTCCACTGGTTTCATGACTTCTTTTTCATCTTAAAATTTTCATGCAGCATCTTTGATGAAGAAAGGTTGGAACGGTTAACAAAAAGTATTGGTGATATAGATTTGGAATTGTCGGAGAGTTACAGCAATGAAGCAAATATAGATGATGTGTTAACAGACCAAGGAGCTCTGGAGGACATGCAGAACACAATGACCGAACCCTCTGAGATAAGTTCAGGAGATTCTAAACTTGGAGGTAATGATGATGGGAATGGCTTGGAGCATCAAATGCTTGAGAGTGACTTTGACTCAAACAAAGCTGTTAATCATGATACTGTTGTTCCAGTTGACCTGGAAACTGAGACGTTTAAAAGAGGAAAAGAATCCGGTGGTGCAGATCCTGAAGATTGTGATACTGATGTTGATGATTTCACAACAAATAAGCAAGCAGCAGAAAGACATTTGCCAAATGCTGTTTTGCCATTTCTACGCTATTATCAGTATGAAAGTTCTGAATCTTCCTGCAGGTATAACTTTTGCAGTGCTCCTATTTGTTTAACTGGTTGTTCATTTCTATGAATTTTATATGTGAATAAGTTTTATATTGTTTTTGTTGAAGTATGCTTTGGGTCATTTACATTTAGGAGTCTTATCTTTTGGCTATTCTTTTAATAATTCAGAAAGTAACACATTCATGCTATCTGTTGTTTTCTACATCTGCAACTTTGCAAATGAGTTAGGTGACTTGGTCCTCATTGTCTGATTTATTATGGTATTTATGTGTCTGCAGTTTTCAAGGTTCCCCTTGCGACGACAGGAATTTGAGGAGTGATGTTGATGATACAGAAACAGAAGAGGCTTCTATTTCTGGCCAGGAGGATTCCAGTGATCACCTTGATATACTTGAATGGGCTAAGGTTTGAATTGGCAATGCTTCAAGTTAATTTAAGCTTTTAACCTTACCCTTATGGTATGCCACACTTTGTTTTACCCCCCTGATATCTTAGAAATTGTGGTTCCCTCCAATTTCCAGGCAAACAATCATGGATCATTGCAGATACTATGTGAATACTATCGGTTACCTTGTCCAGAAAGGGGTTCAAAACTTAGGTTTCATCCTTTGGAGCACCTTCATCCACTGGAATATCATAGGCCTGATGAAAAAGTTTTGCATATTGCTGGGTCAACCATTGATTTGAGATCTTGCAGTACAAGTCTTGAATTTGCTGAGGTAACCATGATTATTAGTTTCATAGCATGGAACAATGTTGCACTCCACATTTCAAACTTGGTGGGTCGATTGCATCTCACCATTGTCTGCTTTTATCAGGCACACACTGCCCTTTTGGCAGAAGAGGAAGCAACTGCTCTATCAACGTGGGCTGTTGCATGCATGTGTGGATCTCTGCGGCTTGAACATGTAAATATATGTCCTTGTTTATTTAGAGAAGCATAACATGCAGTTTTAGGTTTTCCTCCTAGTTGATTTTGATGTCATGTAAATTCTTTTTCCTCATGGACTTTAGTGTTGTGAAATTTTAACAACATAACATAATTTTCTTTTACACTTTCTCGAGTGGGTCTATATATCCAGTGGTGAAATGGTGGCACTGTATTGTTATATCTAAAATTGTTGCTGTTGAAGTGCAACCATGATTTTAATCGTAACATTTGTTAGACTTGACCTGATGTTTTAAGCCTTGCTTTATTTATTACCAAATACCATTTATCTCGTTTTTGTGTTTGTGTGTGTGAGTTGACTTGCTTGGTCTTGTATGGACTGTTGAGAGTTTCACTGAATTGATTTTTCTTATCCCGCAGGTGCTAACAATCTTTGCAGCAGCATTGCTGGAGAAACAGATTGTGGTTGTTTGTTCAAATTTGGTAGGTGTAGTCATTTCCGATTGTCTATGTTGAAACTACTAATCTTTATGTTAAAACCTGATGAATGTGTTGCAATTATGCAGTCCTAACTTTAAAACTGGTGTTTCTCCTTCCGTGGCCTCTAGGGCTGGTTGCATCCACTAGCCTGGAACATTTTATAATTAGCTAATTGCTTGGAGTTTGTATGGATGTGGATTTATATTTTTATATTTAGAAGACTTCATCTCAATTCTTTTGAGTTTTTCGGCTTGATGTTTATAACTTATATTTGAATGATATGGATTACTTTGTTTTTTGTTGATAGATAGAAATTTAGAACCTCTGCATTTATATTAAGCTTTGAAATTATTTGCAGGGAATTTTATCTGCTATAGTTTTGTCAATTGTCCCTCTGATCCGGCCATACCAATGGCAAAGCCTCTTGATGCCGGTATAATCTCTGAACTATCTCTTCTGATTTTCTAAATTGATAGTTAGACTGTTCATATTTTTTGTACTTACTTTCAACGTTTGCAGGTTTTGCCAGATGATATGCTAGACTTCTTAGATGCGCCTGTTCCTTACATAGTAAGTTTTCAAAACAGGCTTGATGTTGGCATGCTCAAGTTATTTAGTTCCAATGGAAACCTTAAGTGAGAATTTGTTTATATGACAATACTCATGTCAAGCTTATGGGGAGATTTCTTTCTAGTTATCATTGACATATAGAAAGTAATATGATTTTTCTTAATAAATTATCTCCCCATAAAGTTGCTTGCAATGGACCATGTGGTGGATTATGAATTAATGCACACTTCATAGCTTTTCATTAGTAATGTTTGTTTTCCCTTGATGTACTGGCTAATAAAATTTTACTCACCTCTAGGTTGGTGTAAAGAACAAAACGAGTGAAGTGCAGTCAAAGTTAGCCAATGTAATTCTGGCCGATGCTAATAAGAACCAGGTTTGTATCTCTCAAATGTATTGCGTTGCAATTTTTTTTTTTTTTGATAATGAAAATTACACTAGTTCTTTTTTCTAAGTCAGAGAGTTACCATATGGCATAATAATGTTTTTTCATTAAAAATTCTAATATATATTTTCAGTATTGTCTCCTTTTGCTACTGAAAGTAAGTGTTTAAGTTTGACTTGTCTTCTACACTTTCTTCTCATTTCCTTATTTATTTGTTTTCCTATTGCGGTGGTGTGCTTGATAAATTATGGTTCAGCGGTTTGATGTCTTCTTGTTATACTACTGCATATATTTAATATGACAATTCTCATAGATGTGTTCTATTTTTCTCAGATCAATGGAGGAAATTAATCACACTGTGTAAAAGCCTGTTTTCTTGCTTAGCAAACAGAAAACCAAATTGACAAAAATTGCTTGCTTTTAGTTCACATATTTTTAGTGCTTACTAGTTTATATGCTAAATTTCATTACATGGTTTCCATTGTGCATTTGAGATGCCTTTTAGCTAAGATTTGGGCCCTTCTGTTCTGTTCTAATTTTCTCATTGCATGGTGTGATAGATAAAGACGTCCACAATACCACAGCTGCCACAACATAGGGAGCTCTTTGCATGCTTAAGTCCTTATCATGCAAAGCTTGTTGGTGAAAGTTATTTGGGGAGGAAAAGACCAGTACATGAGTGCACAGATGTGCAGGTATGGTTTTTTGCCATCAATATTAGTTATGCTTTTTCCATGCAAATCCTAAATCTGAAAGACCACTAACAAGTTCACATATCATTATCAAGTGAACTTATGCAATTCAAACATGAGTGTGGTTCACATGGGCACCATATGACATTTAGGCGGACCCCGTCATTGTTGGCATTTTTATAGAACTGTAGATGATATGAACCCTTTCCTGGCAGCATACTATTGAACTTGACTGGTGAGATTGTAGTCTGGCATTGTTTCTGATGTGCAGAGAGCATCACCATTACTTTGTCTCACATTGTTTCTTGCACAAGGGAATTGTTTACCTTCCATGAATGGCTCATAGAAGCTGAGCCTTTCTTCATTGTGGTGATAACAAAAACATATATAAGAGATGTTAATGTTTGCTTTTTCAACTTATTGATATCTCTATGCATTGATATTATTGTGAGGTCTAACTATATATTATGATATCATTTTGGGGTGGACTAGAGTACCACCATATTCTGAAGTTTATAATTTTATCACGTCTCTTTATTTGGGAAATTATGCATATTAATCACTGAATCATCTTTTATTTGTTCTGTTTTGGGTTGTGTGTAACTGCTTGTTCAAGGTCATCTAAAGAAGTGCCACTGTCATATTTCAGTGATTTGCTAATTGTTGTGGTTTTATGGCATAGATTGAAGCTGCCAAAGGTTTTTTAGCGGTGTTAAGATCATACTTGGATTCTCTTTGCTCTAACATGCGGTCACACACAATTACAAATGTACAGTCCAATAATGATAAGGTTTGTGTTTCGTTGAACTAGAATTTTTCAGCAAAGCAACATATCTACAAATGCGAATATTTTAGAATTTTCTATCATAGATATTGCTGTTACCATATACAAATTACTAGTGTGAGGGTTATTTGATCCATAGGAATATAATTTTCTATCATAGATATTGTATGTGCTCTAGACATGAGTGAGTATTGAAATCAATTGCATTAATATACTCTAGAAAGATCAGTTAAAAGACCCTGTAGTACCAGCCAAAAGGAAATAGGAATATATATTGATAAACCTATTTTTATTATTTCAACATAAAATGTCTAGTGGGGAATCCTTGGCACAAAATTAGGTCATTTCCAATCTACTTTTAGAAGAAAATAATGGGGTTTTGCCTACCTGTTGGTTGAGGAAATTTCTAAGGATCCATATATCTTGAAAAGACGTAATTATATAGTTTTATGTTGGCCAACCTGTGACATAGACAACATTTTTATTGAGCTTAGTGTTAATTATGTGTGTACAAGTCTTTCACAGGCAGGTGAAAGGTGGAGTTTGCAATATTTATATTTTTTTGTTGTGATACCTTGTATTGTTCAAAAAAAAGAAAGATAAGATCCTGAAGTTGTCTGTTCAGGTATCGTTGCTTTTAAAAGAGAGTTTCATTGATTCATTCCCTAGTCGTGATCGACCATTTATGAAGGTAAGTCCCTTTAATCAAATCTCTAGATATTAGCTGCCACTCATGATTTCAGGTTAAATTGTAGTAATATTGAACCCTGTTTTCCTCCATTTCTTGTTTTTCATCATCTTTTGTGTCTTTCAGGATGATCATTTTCATTTTTAATGTTAAAATAGCAAATATATGCAATGTATAGCTGAAAACATACTGACAGTTCTCCCCTTCATTTCCCAGCTGTTTGTGGACACACAACTCTTTACTGTACATACAGATCTTGTTCTCTCGTTTATCCAGAAGGAATAGGACAACAATCATCCAAAGATGGTGTGCTATTGTAGTGTTGTAACTTGAACATAAGTTAAGCAATGTATAATGTCAAATTATTTTATCAATATCGGCAGAAAAAAAGGAAAAAGAAAAAGGATTTTATAGGGTTTGTAAAAGTATATATATATATATATTTATTTTTCCTTCAACCCAATTCTCCCCATGCCATTTGGCAACCTGAAAATTGAAAAAATAATAACAATTTAATGAAGTATTTATATCTTGAGTGGGATTTAATAGGTTGTAGCCAGGGAATAATTATTGAGCAGATACTTTATTAGCAGGAAGAGTGGCAGTTAAGCAAATGCAGGTCAACCTTTGTGCAATTGAAAATGGCTGGAAATGAGATGAAATGTTGTTATTTCTTTTTCTTCGTTACTTGTGCTATGCCATTTTGTCTCAGCCTCGTCCATTCGAACACAAAGTGTCGATAAAAATCATGGAATCTTTCAATGGCCAAAACCTCAAACGGAACTTGTAATTTACACCAACCCCTTTAGTGTGTTGTTATATAAGATATCATATAGAAGGCTCTAATACCCTGGAAAAACACAGTGAATTTGTCTGCCTGCGTACAGCCAAGAAGACAAGGGGGTATGCATTTCCTTAGCATAAACCAACAGTGTCATTGTCTTTAAAAAGCAAGTAGCAGGCTTGGTTTAATGGTGCATAATCTAGTGTCGGTCTATCAAAGCTTCTGCTACGGTCATAGATTACACTTCTGATAGAAATGAAGCCTCTTCTTGTTTGTCTCAAAATGGCACTCAATGTCCAAACAGTCAGCCGAAGTTGGTGTTCCAGTGACTGGGCCATGGCCCATGTGGCTCTCGTTTCGTCGGCTTGATTTAAGTAAACATGGGTTGGATTAATGGAGTTTGAACATTAAAAAGTAAGTAGGAACAGTGAACTTTGATTGATTGTTGAGTACGTAATAATGGGAATAGTTTTTTGCAAACTTTTATAATCACAGTGGCAGAGAGAGTAATGAATGAGAAAACAAGCAAATCTCAGTATCAAACTTTGCTGGAATTTTGTAGACATGAATGAAAATAATATTAATAAGCTGTCAAAATTGTTACAGGTGTAACATGTTGTTGACCCACATTTGACATTTGAGTTGGGAAGCTGGAACCCTTAAAAGTAAAAACAGTGGAGTGGTGCCTAATTTTTCTGCCACGAACATCAATATTTTTCCATTACCTCACTGAATTATAGGACCCCAATATCTAAAAAAAAAATCCCATTTCTCATTGTTCCCTTAGTCACTACTTTTGGGAGCAAAGTGAAGTAATGCAAGTGGGTTCTACCAAACCTAGATGTGGGAAAAGTTTGAAATTTGAAAAGATCATTTTTATTTTTGTTGTATAATCGCTAAAGGAATACTTAATGTTTTTTTTTTTTTTTTATTTACTTTTATCATGCTTATTATTAAAGACCAAAATTCATTTTCTACACTATATTATTTTCACTAAATAACCCCCCCTCCCCCACACACAAAGTAAAAATAAAAAAGAAAATCGCGATCCAAACTTACTCTTCTTGCGACGGTGAGGACCGTACTTCTGGTCAGTAATTTTTTTAAATATATATTTAAAAAAAAGTTGCTTTGCATGTGTTTGAAGCTGGCAGGGTAGATAAGGACAGCTCTGAACAGTGCCAAAGAGTCCTCTACTTACTTTGTACAACACCTGCCAATCTTATAATACAACAACAGTGCCTGGGAATTAAATGCAAGCCAAGCCAAGCCAAGCCCCCACAGGGTTTAATTTAGTACTACTAATACAATCTTAAAATATGTGATAATGTCGTTTCTTCTCCAACTATTATCCCTTTAAAAAAAAACGTCAAAACTCTGTCCCTTTCCTCTGTAATGCCCCTTTCTCCTCACATGAACAGCTTTGATATCTTTCCATACAAATACAATACAATAGTCGTGAAGTACAGGGATAAACAAGTACTCATTTGACAACTGTTGGAAACAGTTGCATCCACTTTAACTTCTTTTGGACCCTCATTTTAGGCTTTGTTATTATTATAAGACAGATAGGAGTATGATAATGAACCAGCTACTGTAGAGCTTAGCTTAGCTGATATATGTATTTTTTTTATATTACTAGTGTTTGATTAAAAGAATATTAATCCTTGGGTTAAAGACAGTGCTTAACCGAGGTGGTTAATACAGAATGGCAGACTTAGCTACTTTTACAAGAGACAAGCCAAACCAGCCCATGTTCATCTCATTTGAGAATTGAGGGAAGAAAAACAGACAGAACATGATATATATATATATATATATATAGCATTGAGAAAAACAAAAGGTCGATGAGCTAGGCTGGTTAAGCAAGCACCTTCCCTATTTCCCAAAGGTGGAAAAAGATGGTATAGTAAGTGTAGGATACGGAGGGTAAAGGAACAGGGGAAAAAGTAAAAGAGTTTAGTAGCAGTAAAAGCTCAAAAACCGTACAAGATTCTGAAGAAGGGCAGGGGGGCAGGCATTTGGGTTCAGACACCAACACCAACTGATGTAGGTTAAAATAATAATAGTAATTATTATCTCTTTTGTTTTTTACAGTCTTTTAAGTCCCACTAACCTTTAGTTTATGGGTTTCAGAAGTGGTGTCAGAGAGACAAGAGCTGCCACTGAGGGGCAGCATAGCTGCAGGACCAGAGAGGTTCAGTCATAATATGGGCCACTGCTCTCTTCTCAGTTCTCTTCCCTCAGGAGTCAGGTGTCAGAGTGAAGAGAGAGAGAGAGAAAGGAGGTGGCAGCATTATTATCAGAAGCATTAGTTTTATCCATGAACAGAAGATTCTGCAGTGAAATGGTCCCTGAAATAAATATACCTACTCTATTACACAGTCAGTCTACATCAGCATTCAAACAGGCAGGCAACCAAGGCTTCTTAAATAATAAGTAATGAACCAACACACCAAACTTAAACACTTACAAACAAACCAAACCTGTTTCAATCTTTCTCCTTCATGTTTGTTTCTCTTTCACTTGAATAACCTACTGCCTCTCTTTTTTCTTTTTCTTATTTATATAGCTTGATTTTCAACAAATTTGTTCATCGGGTCTCTTTTGAATGATGAGTGGAAGAAACAGGTTTCCTTTTACTGCATCTCAGTATCAAGAGCTTGAACATCAAGCTCTAATCTTCAAGTACATGGTCTCAGGCATCCCTATACCACCTGATCTCCTCTTCACCATCAAGAGAAGCTGCTTGGATACCTCACTTTCTTCAAGGCTTTTCTCTTACCAGCCTCAACATAGTAAAAAACCCCAAACTTAGACCTACTTTTTTAACTTTGCATTTGTTGTTTTCCATTTTGGATTTTTAACAATGAAAGCTCTCTTATTGTTTTTTTGGCAGTTGGATGGAACTGTTTCCAGATGGGATTGGGGAGAAAAGTGGACCCAGAACCTGGAAGGTGTAGAAGAACTGATGGAAAGAAATGGAGATGCTCTAAAGAAGCCTACCCAGATTCAAAGTACTGTGAAAGACACATGCATAGAGGCAAAAACCGTTCAAGAAAGCCTGTGGAAGTTAGTAATGCAACAATGGCAAATCCTTCAACAGCAACTCAAAACATCTCATCAATCACCAAGACACACCACCCTTCTTCTTTTTCTTCTCTTTCTTCCATTTCCTTGTCTTCTGAATCCCAACAGCAGCACCAACATCGCTACCATGGTTATCATTCCCAGGCGAATCACCCCTTTATGTATCCCCATGCATCGAGACCTCCAGGGGTTGGCCTGTCACCTCAAGAAAACACCACACATTCTCTCCTCGGCTCTGGCTCTTACTCCCAGAATAACACGGATTACAGGTTCCATCACAAATGAAACCTTGAAAATAAATTTTACTGTACTTGGTTTTTCTTTTTTACTTCTATTATTATTTTGCTGATGAGTTTTGTTTTTTATGAAGGAGAAACAGTTATGTTTATGGGTTGAAAGAAGAAGTAGATGAACATGCTTTTTTCTCTGAACCTTCCGGTACAATGAGGAGTTTCTCAGGTTCATCTGTGGATGATTCATGGCAACTTGCACCACTAACAATGAGCTCCTCTTCCTCAAAGCAGAGGAACTGTTCTGGATTACAGAGTGAATACTCTTACTTGCAGCTTCAAAGCCTCACTGATCACAACCCGAAACAAAACAAACAGGATGCTGATGAACATTCCTATATCAAATATGAAATGACTGATGAATTGGAGAAAGGAGAACCCCAAAAGACAGTCCATCGTTTCTTTGATGAATGGCCACCAAAACATAGAGATTCATGGCTTGATTTGGATGATAAATCATCAAACAGCTCATCAGTTTCAACAACCAGACTCTCTATATCCATCCCTTCCACTTCACATGACTTCCCCATTTTCAATTCAAGAGCTCATAATGGTAATCTTTTTTTTTTTTTCTATCTATAATTTAAGGCATTTAACTCGTTTCATCTTTTGGCCTGAAATCTTTTCTTATTGTTTCAATTGCAGATGGTTGAATGTCCAGTGGTAGGTTTCTGCATTAGAGGCCAAAGATGTACGTAGTGGGGATCACTTCTTTCTGTGAATTCTGACTGTTTAGTCTTTCATTTATCTCTTCCTTCTCCTTTGGCTTTTTGTTTTATTGTTTTTTGTTTTCTGTTCTCTTTTTGCTAAATATGGTTAAATTGGGTTGTGTTTCTTTTTTCCCCTTATTAATGAATGATCCAATGACTTCTTACTGGTTTTATGTTCTTTTCCTTCTGCAAATTTATTCTCGAGACTGAATGACTCATCCAAACATGATATAGTACTGGTAGCTAGCTAACAGGTCAATGTGTTGTGAGGATTTTATTTTATTTTTTATGTTGGCTTTAACTTCAAGCAGGCACTTACTCAACCAACCTACTGCTTATTGTAATAATAGTTGGGGTCCCGTTGGCCCTATATTCCCAGGATTTACTAATTTGTCGCTTCTCAGTTCATCTTAATTGAGTAGGGATCGTTTGGCAATGCCTCTTTCTTTGAACACACAAGCCCTGCCACGCCAAACCAAACCATATGGTCCAGTTAACAAAAACAAAAATGAATCTTTTCCCTTTGTTCTTCATTATGCAACAAAATCAAAATTATCTTTGGCTAAAACAAGATAAATCATCTCTTTAAAAACATCTCCGGTATGGTCCACAATAATCACAGAAATGGAACAAGGCCTTAAAAGGACTATGCTCTTTTTTTCTTCTTATCACCTAAGTTGAGGAACTGTAGTTTTTAAAACACCTGTTGAAACGATTCCTCTCACACTCTGCATAGGCTTTTGAGAAAAAACATTCCACTATTAAAACATAGAAAAGAAGCATCTTCCATTCCATGCATATATCTTGTTTCAGGGAAGCAGGCTTGGCCAGCCACTTTTTTACCATGTTCATCTTCATCTTTAGTGTTCCACTAAGCCCTTTTATTTATTATTATTTTTTTGGTTTCCATCTCTTTCTTTTATGTACTGCCCCTGCACTGCACTACTTGCAGTACTAAGTCTTCTTTAGTACAGCAGTATGTAATGTACCTATAATCACCGAAAGTTTCCCACAGTATCTACTTTTTGATTTGTATTTAAAACCCAAAAAACAAAAGTAACTTAAAGAACACAAAAGGTTCACCATTGTTAACAAAAAAGCAGACTGAAGCGACTTAGATTGGTCCATAAACTATATGTTTCATTAGAGGAGACATGGGTATTTTTCACTTACAAATTATATAACCTTCTGTTTTCTCATTTCTCAGTATTAACAAAAAAAAAAATCTTGGGTTGAAAGCTAGTAATATTGTCATAAAAGGAATTTGGTAATGAGTCACGATGGGGTTACAAAAAACCTGGTTGGTCAATGAGTTAAAAAAAAAGAAGCAAAAAGAGCAAAGAGGAGCAGGTGAGGTCGGGTCAGGGATTAAGCTTAAGGCAAAAAAGAAGAGTAAGTCTGCAAAATGGTCTGAAGGTTCTGGTGGGTGGGTGAGTCAGATAAGTGGGGGTGGTGCTTTGCTTTGGTTACATATAAAGGCTTATACCCCGTTAACATCACTTCATCAGTGGTCAGTTTTCAACTGAAGGCTATACCTTTTATGTTTTAATCCTCCTCATATTTATACGCACGTACACACCCACACACACCCATCTTACTCTCTGACTCTGCCTCAGACTCTTTCATGGTTTCTTTTGGTTTTTGTCAGTTACCATATTTTAAAATGGAAATACTCTTGAAACGTTGTCGTTTCACTTGTAAATTGAATGACTGACTCTGTAAAATATCTGGATCCTTGATATGGGTTGAATGACATTACCTTGGTTTGTTAAACTTTTTTCTTCTTTGGTTCTCTCAAATATACTAACAACTGCGAGGCTTTGGAAAAAAAATTATACTAATTTTTTTTTTTAAATGTCTGACTATTAATTATTGAATTAATATATTGAGAAACAAAAAAAAAAATTAATTAGATGTGAATTAATTCCATACGATAATGCTTCATATCAAATCTTGAATTAAGATAAGATATCAATTAAAAATCTATTAATTAAATATGAAAAAAAAAACGCAAGGGAGTAATTGATATTTTTTTTTTTAAATCTTAAATGATTTTTGAAGTAAATTGAGCTAAATTTGCAAAATTTTATCTAAATTTTTTTTTAAAAAAAGGATATTAAGTGTTAGATAGATAGTGGGGGGTTGATATTGAGGGTTTTTAGGGTCTTATACGGGCTTACACATGGAACGGAGTATTCGGGTGACCTAATTTTTTGGTTCTTAAGATTTCAGTTACATATGTAGTATACTTGTTCCACTTTGGATACAACTATTATAGTTGGCCCGTTTTTATTCCCTACCAAATCGCATCTCAATATTCATAAAACATCACACAAAGTAATCCTTTTTATATATTTTTTTCTTGTTTGAAGACCTTTTGAATTTGATCATCTTCAATGGAACAACAAACTAACAAAACCAATGCTCCCACCAGGAAGGTTTGTTCCATCACTATCATCTATGGTTGAACTTCAACAGTCGATCATTTTTCTTAATTTTTTTTGGATATTATTCTATTTTGCAGGTTAGATTTGCACCGAAAGCTCCTACTCGCCGAACACCAAAGCTCGAGGTTAAAACGTATATATCATCCCGTACATGAATTGCAATGCAAGGCGCCTTTTTCTTCATTTTCAAACTTACTTTTTTTAATCTGCTTATGTCCACTTTATTTTTGGTTGTTTTTTGTGTGGGTTTCAGTGAAGTGGTCGAAGACACTGATGCTGTTCAGGCCAGGGATTTGCTGCAGCGTTTAAATGTACTTGTTTTTCCTTTCTTTTTCTCTTTTTTTTTTTTTTATTTTCATTTTTCTTCATGTTTATCTGCCATTGATTTCCTTGTTATGTTTTTTCTTATCTGATCTTTTTCTTTCTTTTTCTCCCAGCAAATCTCTGCAAAGACAAAGCCTAAAGTTGAAAAGAAAGGTTAATTCTTTATCAATTCAACTAAACTATATTGACATGAGTGATGGCACCAATGCATTTAAGAGGAAAAAAGCAAAATCTGATGCAACCAATACCTTAAATAACTGTATTAAAAGAAATGAAATTTTGAAATATTACATGCATTCTATAACACAAATGTGAGTTCTTAATACACTTTTTTTATTGATATGCAGTTGCATCTTCACAAGTTGCATTTGGTTTTGGAGCGGGGTCAACTTCAATAAAAACATTTGGAGCTTCCAAAGGTTCAAGCCGTATAGTAGCATGGAAACTATCAATACCATACTATCCTTATATAAAGTTGTCTCGTTAGTGATTGAGATTCCCTTCAGTCTGATACTTAGTGTGTTGATGTTTCAATAGGTAGTGTTCCTACTCCACGTTTGAGAGAGGAGAAAGAATACAAAGAACCATGGGTATGTACGTGAACTTTGAATTATTAATGCAAACCGTAATTGACCTTACCTGTTTACAGGTTTTCTAATTTTCCATTGATAGTTTATGTAAGGTATATTGGGTTTATTGGGTTTTCTTTGTTTGGATGTATCTGCAGGATTATTATAGTTACTATCCTGTAACCCTTCCTATGAGGAGACCATATTCAGGAAATCCAGGTATGTGATTAGTTGAAAAACCATTGTAGGTGTAGGCCATTATAGCACTGCAAGTAGATTCCCATTTTTGGAACGAACCAGGCATTGTTCACCTAACTGGTTAATATCTTATTGAATTTGAGTAGCTTTTTATTGAATTTACGACTGTAGAGTTTCTTGATGAGGAGGAGTTCGCTTTAGCAAATGCAACTTTCGAAGAAGATTCAGTAGAGCCAGCAGTAGAGCTTGGTCTAATGGTTAGTATCATAACAACTGAATCAAATGTTATATTGTGCCTGGTTTCTTCAAGCTGAAACTCGCTGATGTTGAGCTACCAGGAGGAGAATTCAGAAGCAACTATGTTTTTTATTCAGTTACCACCAACATTACCTATGACAAAGCAAACAGGAAACATATCTGGGAATGAAACCAATAGCCGTTCAAAACCGGCTGCGAGTGTAGGTTCTGCAAAGAAGACATGTGGCATAGAAGAGTTACCTGCAGGTTTCATGGGTAAAATGCTCGTGTATAGAAGTGGTGCTGTCAAGTTAAAGTTGGGGGATACCCTTTATGATGTGAGTAACTTAACATTTTATAATATTTGCTGTTAACGATGATTTATCTGACTTGTTATATGTTTCAGATTACATGATGAATTAATGATAAACTATTGTCGATTTGATACAGGTCACACCAGGTTGCAATAGCGAGTTTTCCCAAGATGTTGTAGCTGTTAATACTGGAAAGAAGCATTGTTGTGGTGTTGGGGAAATTGACAAGCGAGCTATTTTAACCCCAGATGTTAATTCTGTTTTCAATCATTTGACTGATCTTTGATGGCTTCTGCTTCTTCACATTTGATTAGTGGTTTACACAAGAAATTTAGAAAATAAAATGTCTATTTAGCACTCATACAGAAAATGCAACACAATCAATGTAATTCTTTCTCTTCTTCGAAATGGAAATCCACCAGAGGCCATATGATTAGGAACCTCAGCTTGCCATCTAGATTTGGTGCAAGATTATTTGTGCTCCATGCTGTGGTTGAAGAGTCATAACAATGTATGGAGCATGAGAGTAAGAAGGTGATAGCTTGAATGAGAAGTGTTGTAGAATCATAGCCAAAGCGACCTTAGCTTCAATCATAGCAAAATTTTGCCCAATACAGGTCCTCGGGCCCCAACCGAATGCGAAAAACGCCAGTTGATCTTTCGATGCCTTTGAAACTCCTTGGGAAAATCTCTCCGGCTTGAAATCTTCAGCATCTTCGCCCCAAAGTCCAGGATCATGATTTACGAGCAGGATGGGCAGCGTTAGATCAACTCCAGCTGGAACAGAGATTTCTTTAATCTGGACTTCTTTGTTAGTATGTTGATATATAGCTATTACAGGTGGATACAATCTCAACACTTCATAAAGAATCATCGTTACCTGCAAGAAATTCTACATCATTTAATATTTGATCTAAAGAAAAAAAAAAACTAGAGATTTGCAGTTCATATCGTTGCTTACAATCTTTAGGTGGTTTATAGCTTCAAATTCGAGCTCCTTGCCGCAAACCTGTAAGACTTCCTCTCTAGCCTTTTCTTGCCACTCTGGGTGCAGAGCTAAGACTATTATCGTCCATGTTAGCAAGCTCGCAGCCGTTTCTTGGCCAGCAAGGTAGAACTGTTTGCATTCCTCTATTACATCTTCAATTGTCATCTTTCCTTCTGCTCCATTTGTGTTTTCTAGAACAGCAAACTGATTATTATGCTGCAAGAGCATGCCTAGCAAGTCATTGGTCCTCGCTTGTCCCGTCTTCATTGCGTGCTCTTTCCTTTGGATAACATTTCTTAGCATTGATGTGATTTCTTTGTTCAATTTCTTTCTCCTCTGATTCTTTTTTGTAGGAATAAATCTGTACATAGTAACAAGATTAGAACAAACCAACAAGGTACGAAGTTAGGAAAGAGTGTTTTTCTTTCATGTCGAATCGGGTTAAGGGAAATATGCACCTGAAGCCAGGAATGTAGAGTGATTGCATTGCTTCAAGAGTCAATGAAATTAGCTCTTTTTGAAGTTGAAAGATTTTATTCCCTTCTTCATAGCTGCTTCCAAATGCTGTCCTGGAAATAGCATCAGCAGTAAGCTTTCGAAGTTCAGGCCATACATCAATCTCACAACTTGATTGCAAACTAGCCCTTTCCTTCCACTGCTCAATCATCCGTCCACAACTGACTGAGAATATTGGAACCATCCCCTGAAAGAACAATTCAAGAAACAATGAGAACCCCAACTGAATAAGTGGAACCTGTTTGGTCCTTTTAACAAACAAAAAGAATATTGAAGTAATTGATGGAACCTTGAGTTTCTCGAGATGAAAGGCAGGGTTGATCATCATTCTGCGTTTAGACCACTGCTCTCCCTCAAGAGTTGAGATTCCTCTAGATAGAATGAGAATTTGTGGATTCAGTGGTGGCTTTTGGAAGTGACCTTGCTTATTGACTAACACCTCCTTCATCATTTCTGGATCCTGTATAATCAGCCTTGGTCTTGTTCCAGTCCAACAATATGATATCTTCCCTGCATTCAAAATGGGGAAAAGAACAACAAAATGTTTGGAAACCTTGTATCATAACAAAAGAATAAGATGAAATAGCTTTATAGCCTACCATATTTCTGGACATTATCGAGTGTGAAAGGGTCAACACGTGGAACAATGTGGTGACATAGATTAATAGGCTTAGACCAAGCTTCAGTTATCTGCTTTATGAACTGTTTCATGTCCCCAACCAGTAGTTTGTAAGCTCTGCCACTGATACCTTGCTGCTTTAATAGCCTTTCCTGGCTTTTGGGTTTCAACCAAATGGAATAGGAAACTCTTGCAACCCCATAAAGGAGGATGAAGAAGACCAAGGAAGTGGTTGCTAAAACAAAGCAATCCATACAGAAAATTTTAGCCCAAATACTATGTTTTTAGTGAATTTCAGTATCTGATGAGACACTTGTTGAAATCTTGTATGATTTATTTTAAAATGCTCCAAACTTCAGCTATATATATACATACAGCTTATGTGTTGCAGTACCTGATTGATTATTTGACTTCAAGTTCATTTCTTGTAGAAGAAAAAGAAAGCACAAGTGTCAAAGGTTTAATTACTTTTATATTGTTTGCTTGGTTGCTTTTTTAAAACTCTTTTCGATAACGACAATACGCTCCAAAGCTAGATGCGTGGAGACCAAGTTGTGTAGGCCATAGCAAGCAGCATTGCAGCAAGCAATAGGCCATAGCCCAAGATGATACGGCTCGTTCAATAGACTTGAATTTGAACTTGTATTGGGTCCTAACTTCCAAAGCTTAGTCCAAGAGGCAAAACATTTTAATTGCTCTCTCATATCTGTAAGACCCACTTCAACTTATAATTATGAATGATAATTTAATTTATACTTTTTTTCTATTCTACGGCACTTTTAAAAAATTATAATGTATTTTTTTTCTATTCTTATAAGACATTTGTCAACCCTTTACCAGGAGCAAATCTAGGAGGGCTGGCAAGGGCCTCGGCCCACCCTAAAATAAATTTTTTTTTATTTTAACCCTTCAAAATTTTTAAAATTTTAAATTAGTAAAAGTAAAATTACATTTTGGCCCCCCTAAAAATGATAAAATTTTAATTTAATCTTTTAAAAATTATATTTTTACTATCATAAAAGTTATAATTTAATTTCGACCCCCTAAAAAATTTTTTGGCTTCGCCCCTGCCCCTTACCTTACTTATGGAGTTTAAAAACTTCACGAGCAGTGTACCAAATATTATTCCTTAAATTTATATTAAATACTAACAAATAAAACATAATTGAATGTACTTACTAAGTTCATCTATCATAGGGATCGGATCAAATTAGCACCGCTGTTGTTAAATAGATTAATTTAGTCTCTATACTATTAATAAATAAATAAATCCATTAACAAAGTTAATTTACTATTTAAAAAATGTCATTTACTATAAACATAAATAATAATTTGAAATGTCATTTACTATAAACATAAATAATAATTTGAAAGCTGTTTTATGGTTTGGAGAGGAATAACAAATGAAAAAAATAATTTTCACGTCATTATTTATCTGTAAATGTTAACTTTATTATAATTTAACTTTATTTGATTTCTTTTAATAATATAGAAATTAAATTGATATATTTAATAGTAGAGAGATTTAATCCTATAACATATACTTTCACTAATAAAAACATGCTTGACCCGAAAAATGCAGCTTTTCTCGGTAAATAGGGATGCAATTTTTTTCAGGGTAGAGATTGTGAACAGGAAATATTCTTGGATTTTATAATTAAAAAGTTCACCTAAAAATAGAGAGGCAATATATATATATATATATTACGAAATTAGGTTTGAGACAACTTCAACTCACTTTTTGCAGATTCAAGTATCATGAATTCAAATAATATTTTGATTTAGTTTTTCAGATATCATATTTATTATTCGCAGTTTATCCAAAACGAGGGGGGAAAACCAATATTTGCATGCTATAATCTAAAACCAAAGGGTCAAAATAAAAGATGATGCATTCAAGATACACAAAGCTAAACCTTGCTTCCAAGTTCAATCTGCCTCACAAGTATTATTCAATGTTTAAATATTGATCCAAAGCTTCCATCATTCAAGAACCAAGATCTTTCTTTTAGTTAATAATCTATGGTGAAGAAGCTGGCACCACATAATCAACAACAATGACACCATCCACATTGTCCCTAACCTTTTGCTTCTGTAGGTTCACATACTCTTCATTTCCCACTGCTGCCTCCATTTCTCCAACTCCACCAAAAATAGCGACCGAGGCAAGTGAAAAGCCCTTTGCTCTTGCAGGTGAGAAATTCTCTCCGCAAGTCATCTGTTGAATACCAGAGATCCCCTCCTTCACCCCTTTAATTTCGCCTAGAATCCCACCTTGCACTTCATTGCTAACACTCTCTTTGAGTTTCAAGAAGGTTACTTTGAAGGCAGAACCAGGGGGCGGGGACAGCGGGGTGGGATCATTATCGGCAACCCAATCAACAGCCATTATATCATCACAGATGGGGATGACGTTTTCCTTGACAACACGCTGGTGTTCGGGATGTGCGGAATATGTGCTCAAATCTTCTTTAGACTTGTACCGGCTATGGAGCATGTGGGTGAAATTCAAGATAGGAGATTTGATACGATGGACGGGACCAGCAGTGAGGTGCAGGACAGGATCCAGAGTGCCCAAACCATTGAGGTTATTAAGCATCGCGTTGACCTTTTCCTGTTCTGTGTCACCTTTGACCTTGAAAAGAACCACATGCTCAATGATGGACATGACGGTCGAGGATTTAGAGGTTCTGGTGGATAAAGTGAAGGATTTTTTCAGGTGATTGAAAGAAGAAAAACTGAGGGGAAATGGTGAGGAAAAGAGAGGGCGAGCTTTCAAACACAGCATCAAAATCAACTAGCAGACTAATAGCTGGTTTAAGATTAATAAAACATCAAACCCACCTGCAAATTTGACATCATATTGTGATAAAAATTGCCATAATAGATATAGCTCAAAACTTAAAATCAAGCACAATTTCAACAACTCCAAAATCCAACCAAACCCTTTCAAAATTGTTAGAATCTAAAACCAATATTAACATCAGTCTATCAAATTAATAAGTGATAAGCACCCTTTGAGAGAACTACCTATACCATAACATAATATAATATCAATCAATCAATAAAACAAAAATGAATCAACGAAGCTCAAAACCATTATTTGTAAATGCGTAATAAGCAGAGAGCAATAATCAAAAATCCCAACGGATACAAGCAAAATAAAATCCTTACGAGTCCCCTTTATCCATTTAATCAAAAAGAAAGCTCTAAAGAGCAAATAGAAAGCGGGAACTAATAAACAGATATACAGCTTGAGAGAAAAATAAAGGAGATGGGCTAGTCGACTAACACTGATTGACCTGAGAGCAACTATTGCGGCTTTACCAAACTTTGTGGTGGAATTGGAACTGAAAGAACAGCGAGTTTGGACAATGGGAGATGATTGGGGTTCTCTGTTTTGTTGACCAAAGAAGGTGAAGAGTGCGTGTGCAGCAGCAACACATTACGTGGGCCGGCACATGACTGGGCTTTAGGGGCTGAATACGATACTGATTGTTCTGGATCGTAATTTCTATACCCAACTTCTTCGCAAAAAATCAATTTATTCTGCATGTTTTGTTGTTGGATGAAGATAAAAGGATTTTATCAAACACGAACATATATATATATTTAATAGATTAATGTTACATTAGTATTTTTATTCTGAATTTTAAGAATTTAAATTTAAATTTTTTTAAGATAAAAATATTGATGTGATATTAAATTATTGGAAAAAAATACAAATAACGTGACGCTACTATTTTATACAAATCTTTTTCTATTGGATGAAATAATTACCATGTTTTGGGTTTAAAATTTAGAATATTGCGCTCTACACGACACTTTGAAACAAACATAAATGAAGCTTAACTTATTATAGTTTATATAAATGGCAAAATGACACTGTTGGCGGCATAAACAAGAAAAATGAACTTTGCCGTAGAAATATCATGATGTTCATGCAAACACATTAGTGATTACAGATCATGTATCGTGGGACCCGAAATTTATATGGACCACATTTGGATTGACTTGGTCCACTACCTCGTTGTCTCCTTTTTATTAGTAACTTGTCTTAAGAGTTTGTCAGGAATCAATGTCTTGGTCCCAACCAAATAACTTTCTATTTCTTCTTAGGACCCCCCGTTTTACTTTCATATCGTTACCATTTCTGAAATAAATGTCAATTGACACCGACGGTATACCAAACTTTTAATAAATGGCATTATTATTTTTACAATTATACCAAATATTTTTTAAATTTTAAAAAACATTTTTATTCTTACTATTATTTGGGTAAAGATAAGTTTCATTGTGAGAAGGTTGGGGCATTCCTCGGTTTTTCATGTCATGAAAAAAAAAATACAGACGACAATTTGAGGAACAGTATGGCAGATGAGTGGACAAAATCCAATCCCAATAATAATGTCTGATGATAATACGTGGCATGGCGTCACAATGTTCTGGTCATGAAGATGCTACTCCTGTCTGGGCTGGGGCTCATCGTCTCCCACTTGCTCTCTTTAGTCTTTCGTCACCTTCGTCTTTTTTTAAAAACATTTCTTTACCACTCACTAATAAATGAATCCCCACGTGGGAGCCCACTCGCATTCAAATGCATGCTTGTCCTTTCACTACTATTCATCCATCCCCACTCTCAATTTCTCAATTTTATTATTATTACTGCTATACCCATTTATTATTTTATTATTTTGATGTTATCCACATGTTAAATATATTTAAGATTTTACTACTAAAATATTTTTTATATTAATTGAACTCGATTCCATAATATAATAATATTTACAAGTAAAATTTAGAGTAGAATTTTAGCTTGATTTGTATTGATATTATTGTTCGTGTAAGAGAATGTGAGTTTGAGTACGTTTAAGCGCATTATGTTTTACATTTAAAAGTTGAGATGAAAATATGAATAGTTCTTGATATTATAACAACTTTAAAAAATTAGAATAAAGTTTTTTAAAAATGAAATGAAAACGGTATGGTTTAATAATGGGAATTAACAATAAGAGAAATGGCCAATGGGTGATTATTACTTTAATAGTGGGGACTGAATCTGAAACTGAAAATGTCTCTCATAGAGACAACTTTTTATGGAGATAACATCTAGTCATTAAAAGCAGTTGATGTTCTATATAGTGATTAAAGGTTTTCTTGAACATGTATTGATAAAAAAAACATTAAATTATTGATTAAAAATTATATTTATCGCATTATTTCTATTGGATGAAAATATATAACTCATATGTTTTTAATATCCCTTTAATTATTGTTATTAGGGTTTAATTAGTGATGAAAACGAATTCTAAATCACCACATAAAAAGATGGGTCATTGGCGTTGCCGTTGGGATGCAGAGCTAGTAGCTGCCTGTGGCTGCCTATGTCACGCGAACCGTTTATGATAAATTAATTTTATAAATAACATAAAATCTAAATCTAAATGAATAAATTACGGAAAAAGAAAATAAAATATTTTTAAAACATAAACGTGAATGATACAAATTTAAATAACTTAATAAATTAAAAATATTAATGATTTTCACATTGAGAAGCATTTAGAGATGCTAATGCTAATTGGTTATGGGGTTTTCCATGTTGTTAGGTAAAGATAAAATCTTTAATATTGAAGCAAGAGTTATCTTGGAGGGTCTACGTATAGCATGGGAGAAGGGGATTCATCAGTTAGAGATTGAAAGTAATAATGCTCTTCTGACGGAGACGATTGGAGAAGGAGGAGCAGTTGATCGTCAGTTGATGGAATTATGCTCTATTCATCAAATGATGTGTCGAGGTTGGAAGAATTGTTTTCACTAAATCCCAAGAACTCACTGTAGTTGCTGATCATATGGCAAAATTCATGGCGACAAGATACATAGAGGTCCAAGTATTTGAAGATCCACCTCATTCTGTTCGGGGTTTAATACAAGCATATTATATTAACTATACAAGAGCTAATGTGTTATCTCAATAATGCCGCTTAAAATTGTTTTATCTTACCGTAAAAAAATAGCATCCCAACATATCATACAAACAAATTACATATGAGATTAATCTAAAAAAAAAAGTTAATTTTAACTCAAAAAAGTTAATTTGTTACCATTTATCTTCTTAATAAGCCTATATCTTTGACTCATTTTAGTGAATACATTAATAAACAAAAGATAATAATAGGAGTGGCACACGTTTCCTAAGGTTATATAGTAAATTTTTATGTTTAATATTGTTGACTTTATATTGTTTTAGTTTGTTTATATATATATATATATCGAAGTTATTTTTTTTATTTTTTTTTTAGTGAAACGGTTTAATCTTTTCGTTGTTTATAGAATTCTAAATTGGGCATCCTATTTTTTTTTTTAATATTACACCAAGAAAAAGTTTGTAAGTAAATAAATATTTAGAAACCATGCAATTGCAATACGAATATTTAATATATTGGCAAAATTAATAAGGTTTTCTATAATAAAAAAAATCTAAACTTTACCTCTAAAAAAATTTATGACGACTATTATTGTTGGTTTATATGAATCACATTTAATTATAAAAGGTTTCAAAGAACGTATATATTTGCCACTTTATCCGTCTCAAATGGTTATTTCCTCTTTGATTTTATTTTTATATATGAAAAATTGAGCATTTAATATTAAAATATTCCAAAATTCACTGGTGAAAATCAAGTCTATACATTCCGTGTCTTGACTTTTTTTTTCTGCTTGTTTGATAAACGTTTATTTAAAGTTAATTGTTAAAATTTATTCATAAAATAATAACGTATTTCATCATAAAACATATTCGTACGTTAATAGAAGGAAAAATATTTTATATACTATCAGTGTAATTTTTAGATTTTACAAGTAAGTAATGTCAGAAGTTGACAAGTATCCTATAAATAGGGATGGAGTCAAAAAAAAAATTTGAAGGTGCCGGAATAAAGTTGTATATTTTTATGATAATAAAAGTGAAATTTTTATATCTTTATAAATTTTAAATGATTAAATCAAAATTATTTATTCTTAGGGGGGCCAAAGTATAATTTTACAATATACTAATTTAAAAATTTTAAAATTATAAAATGACTAGAGGTGAAAATTTCTATTTTAGGGGGTTGAGGCCCCTGCCAACCCCCTTGACTCCGCCCTGCCTATAAAAATATTAAATAAAAACATAATAATTTTATAGAATTTACTTGTGAAAAAAAAAAAAACACACAATATACTAAATACTAACCTTTAATACAAATAAATTTGTAAATTTCTCCCTAATGAGTCCGGCCTTACTCTCCACAAATTGGAGTCCACCCTTACGCATGAACACATTTAGTAAAGATGTAAAACAAAATATATATAATTTTTGAAGTCATTTCTATTTTTATTATACGACTCAAATAATTGTAGAATCTATATGTCCAATACAGGGGATATGCTTTAATTTTCAATTATACTGCTCGATAATTGTAGAATCCGTATGACTAATATGGGATGGGCAAAATTAAGAGACAGGCAGTGTGTTTTTTTTTTTTTTAAATAGAAGATGAGGGTAAAACTTTAATAGCAATACGATTAGCGTGATTCAAATTTAGGTCACATTTAGGGTGATGAACACTTTGACCACTAGGCCAATACACGAGGTTCGTGTCTTTGAATTTTTCTTAAATGATAAAATTATTTTTAAATCCTTTTTAAAATCTACAAAATTATAAATTAGTATAATAATAATTTTATTTTTTATCTCTAAAAAATAAACAACAAATTGTACTTCAATTCTGATTAATATTATCTAAGGATCAATAAAGCAACGAAGACGATTACGTGATTGATTTTGTGGGTCTCAAAACAGCTTTAGGGGAAGATTCTTTAAGACTGAAGCTCGAGGAATATGATTGAAGGTTTCACACACTTGAATAAACTACGAAACCTTTTTTTAGCCCTGATAAAATTGATCGAATTGTGGAATTTGAAAATAGAACCAGCTCGATTTTGAGACGACAATGAATTCTTGAAAATAGAGATGAACTTTTAGGTCCACCGTTGAGGTGTGAACTATAAATCAGTGATTTAAGAACTTAGATGATGGTGATGTAGGCACGATGATTCCGACTTGTTCTTTTCTTCTTCTGTCATCAACCCAAATTAAAAAAAAAAAAAAAGCTTTCACGAAGGATAAGGGTTTAATGATTTTTTTGTTTTATTTTTGGATCTATTTTGCCTTCAAAAAGGATTTTTTTTTTTTAGAAATAAATGGGAAAGGAGAGCTTTGTTTTTTTAGAAACAACCTCAAAGCAAAAATTAATTTTTATATTTTTTAATAAATTCTACAACTTTTTAATAATTTTAAAATAATATTTTAATAATGATTTATATTTTAAGTATTTTTTTAATTTTA
Source organism: Gossypium sturtianum (assembly GCA_025698515.1). Lineage (NCBI taxonomy): Eukaryota > Viridiplantae > Streptophyta > Magnoliopsida > Malvales > Malvaceae > Gossypium > Gossypium sturtianum. The sequence goes on from CM046955.1 coordinate 170,179,794, forward strand.
CCCGTCAATAATCACACCAACAGTTAACGTTTGACACGTGACATATTTTAATTAATTGAAGATCTTTTCTTAACACCATTAGGTTCGGGCGCCAAATAATATAACTAAAGCTTTAAGTAATAAAATAGAAGAAAAGAAATTTAAGTAAAAAAGAAAACAGATATAATTCAAAAGTTAAATTATAAATAAATGTTTCTATTATTATAACAGTTACATAATAAATGTACGCATTATTTAGTAGTGGTAACTAAACGTATATTTTATTTGTTTAAAATATAAAAAAACATTATAAAGCTCTCATGTATTTTAAATTAATTTATTTTAAATATAATTAAAATGTTAATCTCATTTGTGTAAAATTTAATTCTATTGCATAAAAAATATTTCAAAATAAATGAATGAATAAAAAGAGGAGACAAATGAAAGTGCGTCGTCCGTATAGTACTGATTGAGGCGCAAAAACATCAGCGTCGGATTTCGTGTCCCCTATTTTTTTACAGCACGTTACTATTGTATTATTATTTTATTTTAATCCTTCGGCCTTGCTATTCTATCACAACACCTGTGGCGTGATTGAGGTGTGTGACCCAAGATGTGGCCTACCAGGAGAAGGAATCATTTTTAAGCTCTGGCTCCGGAATCTGGATAGCCTCGGATCCGAACCTATAGATCTCCCGAGCCTCAATTTACACGTGTCTATCTTTCATTCGCTTTGAACAGTTGTTCTGTGAAAAATTATTTTATTTTGACGTCATTCATAATTTCTCATTACCAACCGTACAAGTTATGTAGAAAAAAACAATGTTGTTATTTTTAATTAATAAGAACCAGAAATAATATGGTAAAGAAGATTCATATAATAATTTTTTTATTTTTAGGTTGTTTCCATGAAGAAGAATTCCTAATTTTCTCTTTTTATATGCCGTTTATTTGGTATCACTTTATAAAATATTACCTTTGCTTTTTTTTTTTTAATTATTATCAAATAATTGTGATCTACCACGAGATACCACACATGTTTCATGCCGAATATATAACACAAAATGTATATAAATTTATGATATTATTCAATAGTTTACTATCATAATAATAATCAAATTAATAATTTCAGAAATTAATCATGGATGCTAGTGAAATATTGGCTTAACCTGAAGATGTTAATTTAAGTTTAATTCTCATAATATGTAATTGCATTGTTTTCTATTAATTTCATTTTAGATTTTAATTGATCTGATAATTTTTTGTATTTGTAATAGTGAAACTTTTAAAAATATAAAATAAATTAATTATATAATACATCAAACTATATAATGAATATATACTTTTTTTTTCTAATTTGTTATATTTTTATTTTAAAAATTATATACTTAAATAAATCACTCTTTCTAAAATTTATTTATTCATATTATATTTTTCATCAACATTTTGGATTGGTATATATATTAATACATATTTACATTAAGTTTCTATGTTGGTGCCATGAGTTAACCGGTCCCCAACTCAATTTAAAAATTATTAAAATATTCTTATTTTTAGAAAATAACATATATTAATATAAATGTATTTTTGTCTTTTTATGTTTTAAAGTAATATCATAATAAAATTTCAACTTGAAGCACATAAAATTAATCATTTCAACTAGGTAAGGGAAAATTCGAACCACGAAGGATTTTTTTTTTTACACAATGGGTATGGAACGGTTATAGTAATTGCTTGCGTCGCCTTACTCCTGTATATAAAATTATCATTTTATCGTTGTATATATAATTATTAAAAGGGTAAAAATGTAAAAATGTATTATTGAAAATTGTATATATTTTATGTTCAAATATTTTTTTTTTCTGAAGAATTATGTTTAATAATTTACTTGACTTTAAAAATATTAAAGATAAATAAAAAATTTAAATTGAAGTGGAGTGGGGTGAAGCGAGATAAATGCATTGGACATCTATAGAGGTAGTAGTGAATTTTAATATTATACATCTATAGTGGAGTGGAGCAGGTGGTGGAATAAAGCGTAACAACTGTAAAGAAATAATAAATTTAACATCCATCACGTCTCGCTCAATTGTCATCCCTAATTTTAACTAACTCCTTACTTAATTTTAATATAATTTTTCATAATATATAATAATATTTGTTGGCAGATTTGGGGTAGTATTTCCAATAAATCAAGAAACCAAAAAAAAAAAAAATCAAAAGGTTTATATGCAAATACTAAAAATACTAATCAACATCAAACTTTAATAGATAATAAAACCAAAATAATAAACAAAGTTGTTTAAGATATCTTGGGTTGTGGGACCCGTTCAATTCATAAGATGGTAATTTTCCATCATAGTTGAAATGCCACGTGGCGAATAATGAACACCAGCTCGAATCACTCATCATCATCATCCCCCGGATCTGAGCAAAACACACAGAAAAGCAATCCTATCCCCCACTGAATCCAAAAATAACAATAAAAATTAAATATAATAAAAAAAACAAACAGATGGATATTATATTAATATATATATATCGAGAATATATGGAACTATCTGTAATATTTAGACACAAAGCAAAGGGGTCTGAGAGCGTGACTGTCAAATCTACATATTCTCTTCATCTTCTTTCTTTCTCTCTAAAAACTCTCTCTCTCTCATAATTCAGATTTTCTTTCTTTTTTATGGTTCTTAAGATTCGGTTTAATCGGCGATCGTTTCCCACAGTTTCTCGGGAATCTCTTCTTTTCCTTCCTTCAATCTTTGTCTCCTCCTTCACCTGAATATAATGCTCCAGATTTTCAAGGTACGTATATAAAATAATATTTATATATGATTGCTATAGTAGGAAAAGAATTTCGAATAAATACGGTGATAATATCTTCTTTTATTTCCTTCTTGTTTCCCTCTTCAACAGTTAAATTAATGGTTTTATTTTTTTGTAGCTGATGGCTTTCCTTACAATTTTTTCCCCTTTCTTAAAAGGTTTGGATCTTATTAGCTTATTGGTTTTTCTTTATCACTTTTTTTTGGGTGAAAATCTGGGAATTTTGGAGATTTTATGATTTTTTTTTTTCTTTTGAAGATCTTCTTTTGCCAAACGGGTGATGGGTTTTTATGCTTATGTATCTTTAAGTACGTTTTATTGGTTTTGGTTTTGAAATTCCCAATTCAAGGTCATTGTTTTCAGGTATTTCTTCCCTTTTTCTTTTCCCAGAATTTAAATAAATTTTATTTTCTTTTTTCTTCAATCTAACTTTTATAAAAAGATGTGTACATTTTTGTTTGCTTATCGATATTTCAGATTTTTCAGTTTTGGTTGTAAAGAGATTTACAAAACATAATGCTGTCTCCCTGTATCAATTGAGTACTTTCTCATGACTCGTGAGACTAATCTTCTCTGCATCATTGACTCGGTTTTTTTTTTTTTGGTCTTTGATATTCTTCTTTGAAACCCAGTGCTTTATGTGGGTATTTTCCGAGCACATTCAAAAAGGACCCTTTTATGGAAAACGGGATCTTGCTTTTTCACATTCTCGTCATAAATAATATTAATAATAGCAACTATAATAGTAATAAAAAAAATGTTAAGTACTGATCTTATTATCATGTTTGTTAACAAAAAATCTTCTGTGGAAAAGTAGAATCCATGGAGGTCATGATTTCTACCGCAGGCCTTTGTCTCTTATGCTAAAAAATGCCTAGAACAATTCCAATGCCTTCTTCATGTTTTGTCAGGGCTTCTTTTTTTTGCTTTATTGAACCATATTAGGAGTTCAGATATGATTATGATTATTACAAGTTTTAAATATATGACACATTTCTTCTTTACTTCTTTTTGTATTTTTGGATTCAGGACTGGTTTTGATTTGATAGAACTCTGACTCAAAAAGTAAAAACAATGGAGGGTGACACATACTCAGGGCTTGACAATGGAACACAGTTGGATGGCAAGGTGGTGCAGATATTTCAGAAGAGCTTTGTTCAGGTTCAGAATATATTGGACCAGAATAGGTTGCTCATCAATGAGATAAACCAGAATCATGAGTCCAAGATCCCAGACAACTTGAGCAGAAATGTTGGTCTAATTAGGGAGCTCAACAACAACATAAGAAGAGTTGTTGACCTTTATGCTGATCTTTCAAGTACCTTCTCCAAATCCATGGATACCTCATCTGAGGAGGATCTGAGTGTTGCTATGAGATCTGATGCCAAAGCTGGTCACAAAAGAAACAGGCCTGTTTGATTTAATTCAAGAGAAAACAACAACAAAAAACACAAGTTGGGGTTTTTATGTTGGCAATTCTTTTGCATGGTGGCAAATGAAGAAACTTTTTTCAAGTAGAAACTAGATCAAAACTGATCAGATTCTGTGTAACCCTTCTTCGCTTTTGTATCATTGATGAACTGTCTTCATTTCTCAAAACCTACTGCTCACATTTGTTAGCCAAAATAATATAGGTCTTCTATAATTTCTTCTATTTGCACTGTAACTCCTTTTGTAACCATGGATCTGATATTGAAATGAAAAGCATATGGGGGATGTTCATTTCTAAATTTGCTGCTGTCTTTGAAAATGGGTCATAATAGGTTGTTGCTTGTAAAGCTAAACCATCTCTTCCTCTTTTCCCTTTTTTTTTTTTTTTTTTTAAATGTCAAATTTTTGGTTGCTTTTTTTTTACAAAGAACTGATCTTTATTTCTGTCATGCACTTTGAAACTTCTTAAATTTTCCACTGATAAGGAAAAAGAGGTTGTTTAAGAGCTTTTAGTTTAGCCTATAACCTTTTTTCTCTTTGTCAAAAAGGCTGATATCTGTAATTATGAGTCTTTTACAAATATTTTTCTGTCTCAGATTCTTTACTATGAAGGTTCATTTTCTACTTTTCAATGGAAACAGACTCTCTCCATTATATGCCCCTTTATTCAACTTTCCAACCTCAATCAAAACTCCAAAGGATTATAAATATATGATTTAGTCCTTAGCTGAGAAGCAAAAGCTGAAGAGATCAGAAATCTGAAGATATACTGCTTTAAGTCCTCTCCTATGATACCAAGCCTTTTCTTTTTATTCTCCTCCATGTTCTGATATGCTTGTGGTTGTGGAGAACTGAAAAGAGGTGCATGCATGTATGTATATATATATAAATATTGAAGATGCTCTGGAAGGCAAAGCAGCTTTTAGATTTTTTTTTTCTTTTTTGTTGGTTCTTAATCAAATACCACAACAGGAACAGAATCTGAAATATCAGATAAGAGATGATGAGCTTTTGACTTAATAAATAATTATATGTTTAAAGAAAATAATAATTGTTGTAAGTTGCAACCAATGGTGATGTGTTTGGTGGGTATTGAGTTAATTAAAGAGAAAAAAAGTATTAAGTATTGTAAAGAATGAGTTTAAAACAAAGCACTACAAGAGACACGCAGATATGTGCCAACAACATGACAAAAGGCCCCCTAAGCTAAGTTTCTTTGTTTTTTTGGGATTTTTATCTGAACTTCTCCTGTTCTCCATTTTTATCCCCTTCACTTCCTACTCACCTTCTTTCTCTTTTTATTCCTCGGATATAAATATAAAAAAATATAAAGATTCTTCAAATTTACATAGAAAAACCTTAAAAGATACTACTTATATAGTTATATTGGATATAAAAAAATATATGAACTCCTGAAAAATCTAAAAAAAAATATACGTATTGAACAGTCGAGACTTCTTTAATAAGTAATAAATATGTTTGATGACTTCCATCAAGTTGATTGAGCAGGTTTCTTTGTTGCCGGGCCCAAGGGAAGCCTAATTTCAGATCTTTGGAGAGGGAAAGAAAAGTCCCACTCTCACATGGAAATGGTTTGTTTTTATTCTAAACATGACAAAAGAAATAATATAAAATTTGATGTTTTATATACAAGTGAAAATATTTTGGGAGGTCCAACTAATTTCAAATTAAACTCTAGCTGACAGGTTAAACCTCCTAAACTCCTTTTGCGGTGATTACATTGTCAGAAACAAGATGACATGAGGACAAAGGAATAAAGAGGATTGAAATGAGAAACACAGATAACTATCGTTTGAATCGAACACTAAGGCTCTTTTCTGTCTTAAAAGAATAAACAAATGCCGTGATATTTTTATTTTTCTGAATTCTGATACACATCACACATAACGTTGTACATAAGTTTCCGAATGTTAAATCGTTGTCATAATCTAAAGACTTAATGTCTTTTAAATTTTAATTAAGATTTATGATAATATATTAAATTAAACATAAATCTTGATGACCTTTATGTACGTCGTTAATATCAAATCCAACTCTTGCCGGCCCACAAAACAAGTCTCAAGAATATTCCATCCTATTTCCAAATTAATGATGTAAATGTACATTATTCGGACAAAAGACATCATATTTGATAGAAATATAGTAAATTCATAAAAGCCATTTTAATGGGACCCTTGAAAAAAATTATAATAATGAAATGCATTTGTTTGAGAAACACTGGATAATAATGATTTGAATTTGTTTTAGGGAATTAATCATGGAAAGTGTTGAAGATTAAATAATGATGGTGGCTTAGCTAAAGGGTCTAATCTATAATACTAAAGCTTCAAAGCTAAAGACAAAACATAACATGTGAGAATGGGAATCTGCTTTTTCACTTTCTTCCTTTTTGTTCCTTACATTTCCAGCAATTAGGTTGGAAAAGGAAGAAATTAAAGTCCAGTCTAAAAGTTTCCCACTCTTTTTATCCTAAATTAAACAAAGTATCTTAAATGGGGTTATCAACATCATTAGTTGGATAATTTACATTTTAAGATTGTTGGTTTATACCAATTAAATGTAGTGAAAATAGATTTGCTTTATTTCATACCTAAATTCAAATTCAAACCTTCATCTAAATATTCAAAAACAAGGCTTTTTTTTTTTTATCTTTTAGAATTAAATTTAATTAATTCATGCAATCATCACTAACACTTTAAAAAGTCTAACAATTATGTTCAAATTTCTAACATTTCCTAAACTGCATTTTCTTTTATAACCAAACATCATCATCGGTTAGAGCAGTTATCCAATCCTACTTATACACGTCATATAATTTTACATATTTTTCATAAATTTTTATATAATTAAACTTTTAGCAATTTTAGAAATGTCAACATATTTATTTAATTCTATAACTAAACTTAAAAAATTATCATTTGTTTTTTTTTAAATATTTTTATTATATTTTATAGAACATTTGTATTACCTTAATCTTATTTGTGAACTTTAAAAACTCTATCAAACTTGGTGCACTCCTGAAATTCTAAATAGTTAGGTTTCTTATCATAGAGATTCAGAATTATATATTTAGAAGTTTTATAACTTAATTGCATTAAATATCTTCAAACTATTATTTTAATTTTAAGTTAGTTCTTAAACTTTAAAATATTTTAATTATATTCTTAAACTATTGATATTATATCCATCAAGTGATTACATTACTAAAATTCACATAACAATAAACCTTTAAAATAGAAGAAAAATCAAAACTTAAATAAAAGGAGACAACAATGAAGTTCCTGTAAAAACTTCGAAACCTTGATACCAAAAATTTAAAAGCTGCAAAAAAATGTTTTTTTTTTTTTGATAATTTTTTAGTTTTATTTTGTTTCCATAGTTTACTTTTAAAAGATACGTGGCACCTATTATTGATTTTTTTTAATATTTTACATTTCTTTTAATTTTTCCTACATAAAATTTATTGTGTCATTCAACGATTTTAATTACAAAATGACTTAATTGATATAACACTAATAATATAAATATGCAATTAGAATATTTTAAAGTTCGAGGATTAACATAGTATAAAAGTCATAACTTAAATATATAAAATGCACGTAACTCTAAATTTATGTATAATAAATGAAATATTTTTATATTAAATAAATGATTACATATTTTTTATTTTACAAAAAAAAAATGCATTATCTACAAAAACATGAAACATGACAATCAAGTTGTAACATATTAAGCATTTATAGAATCATAAAATGTACAAAACTAATTAATAAGTTTTACAATTATTTATTGAAAAATGTGCAATTGTTTCTTTAGTTTATAATTATAAATACAATATAATTATAATGTTATCGCAATTTAAAAACACATGATCGAACAATTATAAAATAAAATAAAATAAATATTAAATACATATAAATTAAAAAACAAATTAATATAAATTAAAATCGATATATTAAATTAAAACTCACGTATGATAATAACATCCACATGTGAAAATCATGTGCGCTAGGTCTTCCAGATGATGTATTATTTAACATTTGTTTTCAGTTTAGCTTATGTCCATTATAGATTATAATTAAGAAAGAGCGTATTCAAGGCAGCCCTCCAGCAAAAGGAGGACTTTACTCGATCCATACAAGTTCATAAGCATGGATTGCCATATGAATGACATGACATATACACATGGATTGCCATATGAATGACATGTCAACATTTAATTAATTTTTTAAAATTTAACAAAAAAAATTATAATTTTTTATACCTTTTTAATAACTTTGATGTTTTTTAATTTTAAAAAATATTTTTAAATTTTTAAAAAATTAATTAAATGCTGACATGTAATCCACGTGACAATCTACATATATGTCACATCAAAAAAGTTAGAAAACACTAACTTTTCCATCTATTTTTTTAAGGATTAAAAAATGTGAAAAAATAAGTGAAGGACTAAAATGACTTTTTCTGTAAAGTTGGAAGACCACAAAAGTTATTTTACCTTTTGCGAAACAAACTTCCATATAGTCAACGTGGATGTCCGGATCTTATTTTAGTGACAGCAGATGCAAATAAAATTAGATAGCTTTGATAAGAGAGAAGATGTAGGCCCATTAATAGGTTAATGGATCCTTTTACGGGCCTTGATAAGGGGTCAGCAAGAACTATCATCACGAACTTTGCTTAAATAAAGTATTCAACAAAAGCCCAAATTTGGAGCCCAAGCAAAAGAAGCCGTGTAAAACCCTAGTCAGAACCAATATATCTATCTTGCTAGGGTTTGTGAACTTCAGCCGTCTTCTTTAGATCTCATATTCCTGCAAATTCCCTTCTTTTCCCCTCCACCCAAGCCTAAAAAATCATGGCGACAGCTCAAATCAGCAAAAAACGAAAGGTACTGTGTTTCTTCGATCTGTTTTTTTTTTATTTACCATTCCATTTGTTTCATCATTTCTCCTTAGTAGTTCTTGCTTATTTTCTATTACGTTCAGTTCGTCGCTGATGGAGTTTTCTTCGCGGAACTCAACGAGGTATTGACCAGGGAACTGGCTGAGGATGGATACTCTGGAGTCGAAGTCAGAGTTACTCCTATGCGTACCGAGATCATCATCAGAGCCACCCGCACCCAAAACGTTCTCGGTACTTTCTATAGAAACAATATTGTTTCCACTACTGTGATAATTATTTTTCAATATCGGATTTAAACTTTGATAATTGGGGATTATAGGTGAAAAAGGTAGGAGGATTAGGGAGCTTACCTCAGTGGTTCAGAAGCGATTCAAGTTCCCAGAAAACAGCGTCGAGCTTTACGCTGAGAAGGTCAACAACAGAGGCCTTTGCGCTATTGCCCAGGCCGAGTCTCTTCGCTACAAGCTACTCGGAGGTCTTGCCGTTCGCAGGTACATACTCAATAAGTATTCGATTTTACAGATTTAAAGCATTCTATTATTGTTGTTGTCAATTTGTATTTTTTATATTTGGGTTTGTTAAAATAACGTCATCTACAAAGCAATTTGGTACTTCACTGCCATTTTTTGTGTCGGAAGGTGACAAAAGTAATCAAATGATATAGTTCTTCTTTTATTTTATACTGCTGAAATGCATTTGGTTTTTGTGCAGTAAACCTAGGGGAAGGAACATTGTAAAATTTTTCCAAATTATTAAAATCTAATTGCAAAATGAAGTCAATTTTCATCCAATTTAGATTAATTTGAAAATGCTAAATGTTGATTTATTGTTTATCCAAATTGAATGTTTCCATTTGTTTGTATAAATTTATTGACATTATATTTAGTGGTCTATAAAGCAAATAGGTTGTTTCTATACTGATATTGTGTCGGAAGATGGCAGATTTAATCTAATCCTCCATTAAATCATTATTCAGTTCTTGGTGTAATTTTTGATCTCTATACTGATTTTGAATATTTGAATATGATATTATAAATGGTATGGCTTGGTAAATTCTTATTCGTGCATTCAAGCTGAGATATTTTGGGATGGTTTGTACAGGGCCTGCTATGGTGTACTGAGATTCATCATGGAGAGTGGTGCCAAGGGATGCGAGGTTTATATACCAAATCCAATTTGTTTTTAATATATTTTGTTTTCCTTGATTTGGTTTCTTTTGAAAACTTATGTTATTTGCTTTCTTCTGCAATAGGTTATTGTTAGTGGAAAGCTAAGAGCACAGCGTGCCAAATCTATGAAATTCAAGGATGGATATATGATCTCTTCTGGTCATCCTGTCAATGAGTATATTGACTCTGCTGTCAGACATGTTCTTTTGAGACAGGTTTGCTATCAATTTGTCTAGTATTTACTCTTCTATGACCCTTTTGATCTTCAGTTTTGACCAATTTATCGGGATTTTTTTTATAACAGGGGGTGCTTGGTATCAAGGTCAAGATCATGCTTGACTGGGATCCTAAGGGTAAGCAAGGCCCTACTACTCCCCTACCTGATCTAGTCACAATCCACCTTCCCAAGGAGGATGAAGAAATCAGGAGAGTAGAGCCTGAGCCAACTAATATTGAGGTTCCAGTTATGGCTTAAATACTGTTTTGGTTGACATCTTTTTGATTTTTGGAAGTATGTGAGTTTCTTAGTTTTATGTAGCTAAAAGTCTGGCCTCAAAGACCCCGGCTGGTTGTGGTTTCTTCTTTTTTGTACTTTAATGTTTCTCCTACTATAGTTATTACGTAATCGGTAATTTTCTTTCAAGTCTTTCTTTTAATCCCTAACTGGTATGATTCACAACTGCTTCGTGTTAACAGTAAAAAATCTGAAAGCTAGAATATGTTATAAATCTCTTCGCATTTTTTACTTGAATTAAAAAATATTGATTTAGTTGCCACCATTGATAAAATTATTTTATTAAAATTTTTGGTGTCACATTTTCAAATTAAAATCATTAGTTATGGAACTAATACTGATTTGGATTGTTTCTTAAAAGCATGATGTAATGGTTTTTTTATGTTGGAATACATTTTGATTCAAATAGTTACCAATATTAATTATTTAAATTATTAATGATATTCTAAAAATTAAAGTGTATAAATTTAAATTTTAAGTTTCAGCATAGTTTAAATTTAAAATTTGACTGTAATAAAAAAAGCGATGCAAATCTTAAAAAAGAATGAAAGCCTTTAAGTTTATAGATAATTATTTAACTTTTTAATTAATATCACTATAAGGATGAATTTATGTTAGAAATTATATAAATCTCATAGATCAAAATTAAAAATTTAATATTTTTATAAAATATAAAAGAAAGAAATGATGGTGGGTATGCCACTTTATAACAAAAGGAACGACTGTATAATTACTAGTATGATTTATCTACTCATTACGTTTGAGTTAATTATTTATTTTTGTCAAATTATAAAGTAAAAATTTGAGAATTAAAATATACATTAGCAAGGTGTTTATTTTTTGTACAGTTTGATTAAATAATTATAAAATTATAAAATATATATTTAAAAATAAAGAATTAGTTTAATCGATTTTTCAGTGGTTCATATCGATTCATGGAACAATTGGTTTGATGCCTCTCTTGGGATTGATATATCCGTTAGCTCTCCATTCAGCCAGTCGATTCGGTTTGGTTCAAATAATTATGACTCTAAGTCTCTACCCTTTTTACATTTAGAATTTAACTCTTTTACTTTTATTTTTAAGAATTTAATCTCTTTATTAAATATATGTTTTAACCACATAATATTTTAATTGAAAAGTTAATAATATTAACTATTTGAACTAATTAATATCATTATAAAACTATAAAGATAAAATTATAGTAGAAATTAAAGTATATAGATTAAATATCAAATTTAAGTATATTAAAGAGATCAAAATTAAAATTTAACATTTTAATAAAATGTAAAAAAAAGAAGAAGATGGTGGATATTCCACTTGTCAACAAAAGGAATTTGGACCGTATATAGTTACATAGATATGGTTTTATCTTCCACGATATTTTAATATATCATGGTGTTCCAAAGATTGGTTTGGCGAGATACCTGAAGCGTGAAAATTTCAAACCCTTGATAATTTGTTAATTTGGTGGGTTAAGTAAATGGAAAATTGAACCAAATTAATGATTTTAGGAGGTGGAGCTGTGGTTCCATGTTAGTATTCACGGCATTATCGCTTATTTAATGATTCAAAATTTGGGATGCCTGTTGATCAAATGTTTGTAGAGATGATATAAATCTGCATATTCTTAATACGAGGCATAAAATATTCACATTAAAGTTGAAGTGATTTAAGCTGAGCAAATGTAAGAAGCCTGGATTGTAGGGCGCACTGCGCAGGCAATCTTTCACTTGCAATTTTATCAGTGCTTTTCAGATTGAAAATGGTATGAGTAGCTAGTATTGCATTTGCCTGGATTTGCCATGGAGTTTGAATACTCGTTTACCATTACATTTATCGATCTGCAAGACGTTGTGCCCAAGCAATCCATCCCTAGATGATGTGTATTCGCCACAATTGTGTTAAGAAGAGTAGAAGTTTATAGGAAATCATAGGGTATTAGCCAAAGACAATTCATTACAGGAAATATTAAACAGACACACAGGTTGAAAAAAAAAAAACTCATAGCATAGTAGCATCTGAGAGCTTATATGGTTCAGGTCCGCTTGACAGGGTCGAAGTTGGACACACCAATTACAGCTCCAACAATGGCAACAAGCACAACACCACCAGCCACAATGCTAAGCAAAAAGTTCTTGAGAGAAGGGGAAACTCCATCAGCAGCTTGAGCCACCTCAGGGATCACCATGGATGTTGTGATTGCAGCTGCTGTCAATCCTGTGACTGCCTTGTCCTTGAGTGAAGAAGCAGCAGCCTTGACTTGAAGCCTTCCATTGGATGCTGTAGTTGGGATGGCCCCCGATGGCTTGAGTGGCAATGGCTTAAAGAAAGCTTCAGAGGCAGGCACCCTGTTTTGGGTAGCACGAGTTAGTGGCAGAGCCATTGAAACTGCTGAAGTGGAAGCCATTGGTTTCTCTCTTCTCACTCTTGAGTTGAAAACCTGCAACGCTGCAACTTCTTCTGTGAGTGTTTTTAGTATGAAGGGAAATGGAGGGAGGGGAATTGCCTTGTCATCTTTATCTCTATCCTACGTGGCGGTTTTTTAAAGTAGAAATGATGGATAAGGTAATCTTTTATTGGTCCAATGCCTCATCAACTCTGAAATTTGGGGACAGAATCTAAGTTCACGGTTGGCCACTCAGTGACTTAGCTGTTGTGCGTAAGGTGGGGCATTCCCAAGGGGAATTCTTTTGTTTATTCAAATTTAAAAAGTTGTTTTTATTATTTGATACATATATTAAATATTAAAAATGTTTTAGTGATAATTGGAATAAAATTAAGGAGTTAATACTTAAACACACTGTAAAGACATACACGCACACATTAGGTTGAAAGAGAGTCATATCACTTATTCCCTGAAGATATGGATGAGCGGCCCTTGACAAAGCCGAACACAAGAATTCTAAGATTGAATTATTTAAATGGTTTTATTCAAACGAATAATGCAAACCATGCACAAGTTTATTGGAAATCTAACTCACTTTTGTGGTTGGTAGTCATTTGGACTCAACTCAGTGGGCCGTTGGCAAGTTCTTCAGATACGATTTTATTGGGCCTATGCCGTGTTTAAATTACAACATCAGAATTAGAAGATGAAAAATTAAATGCAACAAACAAAGATTGATGAATCGCTGAAGCTGCTGTTTTACCCAACTAAGGGTAGGGGTGAGTAGCAACACATTTTCTTTGGGTACATTATAAACTGGGGGAGGGATGAGATTGTTAGGGCTTAAAGCCTCGCCCTTAGGAACTCAATTGAGCACTCTCCACTATGTTATCTCTAGATTAAACAATAGGAAAAATTTAGGGTGTAGTCCCTGAAATTTGTGTAGTTTTGATACTGATGCTTTTTTATGTGCCTTAAATTTCATGTAAGCAGACAGAGCATCAAGTATCAAAGAAGAAACGAGGAAACACATTCTCTCGTTGATATTGATTTTTCTTTACCACCACCCAAATACACAGTTGATGCTCTTTATGATCAACCACCAGTTTTTTTTTTTTAAAATAAACTATTAATATTAATATAAAATCCCACCATGACATTTCTAAGCTACTAGGAAGCTGGGAAAACTTAGCTGCTCAAATAAGAACACAGAGGTGCATAGTAGGCAGAAACACCTGGCTTAGATCTCTGTAAAAGGGATTGTACAAGTATGGCAGAAGAAATATGAAAATACTCACCCCCCATAAAAATAGCCCCAGAACATGGCTACCTTCCTTCTTTGTTTAGCTCATTTATAAGTACTGTTCATGGATCCTGGCTCGGTTCTCTTCCCACCACAGTCTAGCATGCATCTCCCCGAATCTTTCTCGGCTGCATCATGTAACCATAAAGTGATTGAAATGAAAGACGAATACATTTCCTCAGTAAAAATAAAAAATAAAAAGTTTATGGTAGATTTGGCTCCGCATGGGATGGGATTGGAGTAAAATCATTGGTGAAAGCAGAATAAGTGAAGCAGTAATGATGCTGTCAAAATACAAAGATTTCCAGCTCATAAATCTGTTCCTGACTATCAGTAATTCATATCATATCATAGTTTTTTTTTCTAAGGTGGACCTCAATCATAGAATTGACTTGTGTTGGACCCATCAGCCTATCAATGGAGAAAAATATGGCTTTTTTGGAGCATTTCTAATCAGCCTTTTAACTGTTTTGGGGGGAGAAAAGATGGTGCAGCATATGCAACATTTCTCATTTAATTCAATCAAATAGAAATATTTTTCCTAGTGACGACAATGCATAAAATAGATCACTAGCTTTGGCCTCCATAGATAGCAGATTTTGGTAACAATCTCTAAAACAGAGACAGTCTGTTTAGTCACTGAGGAGGAGATTGCAAGTTACATCACATTCAAGATTCAACCCTATCATAGTCCTTAAAATGCAAGAAAAGCCATCAAATAAAATGAAATCATTACATGGGAAACATCAAAACTATGATGCAAACTAGCAATGAGAGCATACGAACTAATCTAAATTTGATTTAGGCTGACAGATTCATGCAAGCACATTTGTTCATCAATTTTAGTGAAGTTGAAGAAGAATGTCATAAAACCATACCTGAATCTAACTCGCTTAAGCTCCCTTTTACCCCCTGGCAAGGCTTTGATAGTAATGTAAACCCCTGGCTCATCTTGTTCAACCCATTCAGTCTCAAGATCACTGGCGTTGCTAATAGACAGCTCACCGGAGCGATCAGCCTCTCTTGATGAACTACTCCTCATAGAGGCATCCATTGATGATATCTCTGTCTTCGCACCACTAATACTGGAAAGTTTTGGAGTTGAGGTAACACCGGAATCACAATAATTCCGAGCCTGCATTGGATGTTGATCAAGTGAATCTGAGGATGAGTAGCCCACACTCATCCCTGTTGGACGATATAAGTTACGAGGTAATCGTTCTCTAGTCAATGGCGGTGTTACAGGGCTTGCTTCTGCTGATTCTATTTTTGAGCTCTGGAATGAATCAAAAGAACCGTCATTTTTAACATCGAAAAAATTTAAAGGTTGATTCATCCAAACTTTGTTAAACAGGCAACAGCCTAGGAACTTGCCTCATCTTCGGATATAGGTGGTGTGGGTAGTGCAAACGCATTGCGGTTTAACCTCTGAACATTGTAAAGTTCCTTGATCCTGTCATAGTTCTCAGACCACCATCTTTGAGCTTGCCATTTGTTAAACATTTCCCGGCTGCCCAAAAGAAAATAAACTACATTTTAGCATTCTTGATGTTCATGAGATTAGCATACCCGAAATCAGAAATTACTTCTTCATGTAATAAAAAATAAAATGACTGGTTTAAGAAAAAACAGTAACAGCAAACATGCAATAGGGATGTCAAGCACAGTTTTTTTTTTTTTAGAAAAATCATTTATATCTATTTTATGGTATATATTCAATATTTGTGGCTGCCCTCAACGTTAGTTGTAAAAGTAAGATACAACTCTATAACATCCTATTATTACCTTTAATTCTTTTTTCACAGATCAATAACTTGAAAATCCAACCATGAACAGTATCATTGCATTATTATGCTTTTCTATGTGGATGGAAATTTTTAATTATAATATTGGGCCACTAGATTCGTCTCATAAGCAACTTTTGACTAAACATTTCCCCTTCTTTGAATCATAAAAGAAAAGGTCAACCAACCTTAGGTAAGGGGAATATTAAATTTTTTCTAAGTGTAATCATTGTGTTTAAAGTAGTAAGAACACTAATCTTCCAAAAAAGAAAAAAAGCATCAGGAGTCTAGAACCAATCAGGAGCTTTATCAACCATTAAACTATTTATAATCATATGAACACGAAAAATGGCAGTGGAAAATACAGTCAATTAAGAAACCAACTGAAATAAAATTTCTACAATAGAAACAAAAATATTATCAAAAGAGTCGTCCAACAGATTTTAAATGTGTATTTTCATCCCAAACATGATGACGGGTATTGTTTGTTTGTTGGTAAAAGATAAGCATAGAAAAGGGTTAAATTTTTGTCTTGAATGTAGTTTTGGAGTGGATAATGATGTGGGCAGTCCCTAGCTAATAATAGTAGGCAAATATGACAAGAAATGGCTCTGTATGAAAGGGGGTATTTTTTATTCAAAATGAAAAAAAAGAAAGAAAAGAAGGGAAGGAAGAGGCTTCCCCGACAAGAAGACAAGGCACAGTGAAAAAGCTTCCCAATCCCAACACAATCAATCCTGTAATGTCCCACCACCATTGATGTGATAATTAAGGCACAATTTGAGTTCTTTCTTTTAGACTTTTATCAGATGATTGCTTTTCATTAGGCGTGAGTGAAGCCTACTGTTTCTTTGTAGGTCCCCTCCCTCAACCTAAAATTCTTCATTTTCTTGCCCAGGTTGCCAGCCCAATGTTTGGATGCCAAGTTAAAACAAACAAAAATATAAAAAATGTAGAAAATAATTAAGTTAAAATTTCAATAATATTTATCTCAAATTTTTTTATGTTAAATTATCCTCGGTATTTGTGATTACGTCTATCTCCTAAAATTATAAAGCATTACATCCAATACTTATTATTATTAGAGTTCCCAACTATTTCCTAATTTTAAATTAAAAATATTTTTATAAAAACAACTAAAAATAATGAGTTTGGGACATTAAATTGTAAAAAGAAAAACATGTAAGACACCGACAAAAAGAAATAGTAGCAAATGTAATATTGAATAAAGGAATCTCTCAAAATATGTATTTTTATTTCACAGCTGTCTAAATTCAAGCATAAAAATTCGTGAACTGAAAATCAACAATTTTTAAAAGCAATACCTTTCCTTTTACTAAAGAAATTCCATTTAATTGTCTTTTTCTTTGGCCAAATCTTTATTTATTTAATTCTAAAAAGAACAATTAAAGCCAACTCCTTTAAATTAAAATTTTATGTAAATGATAAATAAAGATCTAACGGTTGAAGATAAATCAGAAACCGCGAAAAATTGAAAGGCGCACCTGAACCGTATACGCTTGAGATCGTTGCCGCCATGAGGAAGTGAAACGAAGGTGATAAGTACACCCGGCTCCACCTGAGCTACCCACTCTTTAGGTTCATTTTCTTCGACGAACACGATCGATTCGACACGGCGTCCGCTCATCGAGTTCGGCGTCGCTTCTCCGCTTGAACTCGATATACCTTTCAACCTCGCTTCCATCTCCTTTCCCCAAGTCCTCTGCGTCGCCGAGTTCGAACTCGCTGTCCTACGATACGACCACTTGTAACGATCCGAGTCGGCGTCGGAACCGCCAGGATTCTTTAACCGAGTCTGTGCTGTGCAGGGGTTGCAGTGCTTGTACGCCCCCGACGCTTTCAGTGCCATGTCCTTCAACTAAAACACCCGGACCCAAAAAAAACGAAAAAAAAGGGAAACGCGTCTCATTAAAGCCAAAACAAAGACCAAAGAGCTCGAAAATCTTGCTTGACACCGTGAAATTAACAGTGAATTTACCTGAGATGTGAGGGATTTCATGGCTTGGTTGTGCTTAGTGTTCGGATTATTGGACGAGTCGATTTCCTCTGGTTGAGCCAGTGAGTCATCACCAGCTTGCTTGGACCGAGCTATGCACGTCAGCATTGTTGTTTATGAAATTCTCAGAAAAAAAAACGAGAAGTCTTCTGTGAAAGGAACAAAAAGCAAATAAATAACATTAAATAACTACATTTACAATTTGTCAGAACTTGGTAATCAAACTATGAACAGAGTAAAATAAATACAGTAATAATAATTAGTAGTAAATGAGTGTCAAGTTTACCGTACGGAAATCTAATGTACTCAGAAATCTGAAGATGAGTAGTTGGAGTTTGAGTGAACTCGAGTTACGAGACTCGGTCAAGGGGGTAAGGAGCTCTTTAGTTCGACGTTAGAATTAAAGCGATCAGAGATTCTCTGCACTGACCCAATATAAAAACAATAATAAAAGGAAAGAAGAGATAAAATGCAGAAAAGAATAAAAACTAAAACCACCTCTCAATCTCATCGGAGGCGAGTAGTTGCCTTTAGTTTGCTTTTTCGGTTCTGTTAGAGAGAGAGGCTGCTTTTTTTCTTTTCTTGGGTAAGGCAAAAGAGGAAGCAAAAGCAAATGGGGTTTTGAGGGGACGGCTCTGGAATCGTTATAATGGGATAGTGTTCATCGACATTGCAATGCCATGTGAAATTGGCGGGGTTTTGCTGTATATATTACATGTAATGGAACTAGAAGAAGTGAAGAAGAGAGGATCGAGATCGCGAGAGAGAAAGAGAGATTGGTTTATGGTAGTAATTGTCTGGGCTCGCCTGATGTTTTCCATTTTTATACTCTTCTTGATGAATTGATTGGTGTCTGTTTGATCCTCTTTTCTGCTGTGCTTCACCTTTTCGGATTTGGGTTGATTGAATGATGGGCTTAGTCCCAGTCTTTGAAGCCCCAATAACCTCTGGTACACAAACTTGGCCTTATCGGGAGACAGTAGGGCTTAGATATAAACTGTTCCTTCACTTCAAAACCAGATCCAAACATAACTTTGCCATCATCTCATGCTGTGAAGAAATAGATCTTTTACTGCTAATGAGAGTTTAGTACTTTTGTGCATCAATCATGCATTTGATTTAACATCAATGTATGCTAAGAATTTTCGTTAATACCCAAAAAGCCCGTGTTGAGAATTCTCATTGTACGAAATCAAAGACTAAAAAAATGAGCATTTGTTTTAGTAAGGGTAGTTTTGGCCGTTTATATCATCTTTCAGTTCTATAAGAGATGATTTTTCAGGAACTACTTACTATAAGAGATATTGAAAGCTGAGTGGTATGGATTTGAGGTGAAGGTTGATAAAAGTATAATGGAGATTCTACTCTGAGAGGCAAATTGTATTTTACCTCATTTGGAAAAAAAGAGAATAAATTAATCATTATAAATTAAATCAAAGAGTAAAAAAAAAAAAAACTTAGTATTTATAAGTTAAATCAAAAAATAAATTAATCTTTTTATTAAAAAATTCAGTAACTTTTGCTATTAAAAAATAATCTTTGTGCATCAAATACACATAACAACCACGTATCACTATTTGATTATTTTGTTAGTCGCGTCAATTTTTAATAATACAAATGAATAATTTAAAAAAAAAAAACAGAATTTGTTTTTTATCTAACATGTAGGAATTAAGTTAATGATTTTTTGAGTAAAAGATAAACTCTTTAATGTTGGATTTGACCTACAACCGCAGCAGCAGCAAAGAAGGCCACACGGTAAGATTAAATAAAGTTAAAAGAAACAAGGCCTGGCCAACGCGACAGAATTTATGCCACAAAATTTCCTTACTTGGCCGTCTTTTGCAAAACACAATTGCATTAAGTGAGACATAAATTACATCAAGCACTTATGATCATTGAAAACATATAATTTACAAGACCCAAACGAGAAATGTAACCACACCTTTTGCTTTTGACTTGAATTCGCATGAACGAACACATTCAACATAAACAAAAGAGAATCTCCACAGGCGGAACCCATCAACCTTGTTTGATCTCAAATCTGTATAATGTGGTTCTCCATCAGTCATGTCATCTAATTTAGGAGCTTAACCCTTTCAACAAGATTCCAATGCATGCGCATCTCATTTCAACCTGATGGTTTCATTGGGGAATATAACATTGGGATTTCGAATATGGGGATTAAGGGCTGCCAATTCTTTCCATTTGGCTCCGGTACCATGAATGCGAGACGAGATGCTCCACAAAGTGTCACCTGGTTGAACCTTTGTTGTTGAAGGGGTTGAAGTTTTGGGAGCAGCCTTGGAGCTGGACTTCAACAATGGATGTTTATTGCTCTTTCCCATTCCATTGGCAAGCAACCAACGGGAACCAGACTGTTGTTGGGTCTTGGTACCCCAATGTTTCTTCTTGCCAGGTTCAGTCTTCAAGCCTGCAACATGGACTTCTGTGATTCTGAATTGAGGAATCTCTTCCTCTTGGGAAGCTTTTTCTTCTTTTATCTCCTCCTCCTTCACCTCGTTCACCGTGGAGTCTGAGTCATCATTCTCTTGATTGTCATTCCTCGAAGCTGACACTGTAGTATATATCTTTGGCTTTGGTGGCACAAATACTCTCTCCACCTGAATAAGTGCGAGCATGGGTGTACCAACTGGCTCATAGTTTCTTAAAGGATCATGAAGTTGCACCATCAATGCCACCGTAAAGTTATTTCCTAACAAACCACACTTTTTACCCCGCCTTTTCTCTCCTTTTGACCCTCTGCGAATCAAGTCCAATGATGTAGCATGATGAGCAGCAAGGATTTTAGAAGTCCGCTCACTTATTTGATCTTCATCATCATCGAGTTCACCGGAATCAAGTCTCATCCATTCATCAAGAGTTAGTGACAAACCCATTAATCCATCAACATCATCACCATTGTTTTTTATTTCCAACAATTGCAACCCACCGGTTCCATCCAGACCAAGAGACCCACTAACACCAAACCCCTTGCCTTGAAGGGCCGAAATTTCCCCAATTGACTGCGCACTGATGTTTGCAGGCGCATCCTCATCTGACATGCCAGATTGAATTCTCAAGCCTTCCATGGAGAGTGCTTCAATCTTATTCATTGCCAATGGAGCAAGATCTTCAAGGGATACATAATCTGAGCCCATCTCGTTGACTGAGGTCGAACTACATTTGTTAGAGCTGAGTAGAGGTGATCTTCTTTTAACTTCCTTTTGCCCACTAGACAGATCTTGCCCAACCTCAAACCCATTCTGCAACAAACACTGCCTGGATAGAAGAAGCAATAACATACAATATCAGTACATAGGATGACTTAGCAAAAAAAAAAAAATAGTTTAAGAAAGAAATATGGAGCCACAAACCTCTCTGGTCCCTCCAAAGTAAGGGCAGTTTCCCATGCTACTTGTTCGATATTCTTGCCGGTTATGTCCACCAAAGGCATCAACTTACTTGCCTGCATAGAGAGCTTTTCAATACCAACCGAGGCCAGTCGCTGAAGTATATCCATTATACCAGAACCCATTTCAGCAGGTACCACAACAGGACTAGAAACCTGCATGATCAGGTTCCCACCATTTTTAGCGTTGCTGAAAAGTGAGGGATCCATAGACCGCAAAAACCCTCCATTCTTTGTCTGAAGAAATGGACCTAAACCTTCTCCAAGAGGAGGCAATTCAAGTGGCTCTTCAGGAGGAAAATGAACTGGACTCCCAAATCCACCAGAAGTGCCAGGCGGAGAATGATGAAAAGCTTCCTCATTCAATCCCCACTCATGCATTAAAGCTTCTGTCTCCAGGTCTTCCAACACTTTAGCCCTCGTTTTGCTGCTCTGATTAGTTGCCACCTGACGCTCTTGCTCACCATCTAAAATAAAAGATGACAGATCATCAGTCAAGTTCCCCCAACCAGATGTAGTTGAAGTGTCGAAGTCCTCTCCCTCGGCCATGTCAAAATCAAACAACAAAAAACCACTGGCTAGAGCATCTTTCTCAAACTCCCTAAGTAAACGCTCCCTTGGAGACTCCGGCTCAATTTCAGAACTCGAGCCAAATGGACTATGATCAATACCCAGCATATTCAAGAAGTCACTTGCCACGGACTCCGTAACTTCATCCAAGCTAAGTGACTTTGCCTTCCTATTTGTTTTATAATTAGCTTTATTCTCCAAGTAGTCTTCAGGATCAGGAGAATCTAATGCCGCCTCCAAGTTTGTAATGCCATCTAAAGCTAACTCCAATTCTCTCATCAATGTTTCTTTTGAGCACTGTTCATCCTCTTTGGAATTGCAGTCTTGCACCACAAGCACGTCACTTTGATTACTACTACTCGCCTCATTTGAGGAATGAAGATGAGAGCATTTTTCGTGATTTACTCCCATACCGGGATTACTTTCAACATCTTCAGGGCTTTCCATTGTCAATAGAGCCTGCTTTTCTGAAGATAACTCTATCCCTTTTTCCACAATAGAGAAGTCATTATCTTCAGTTTCCTTTTCAATATTCTCCTTACTTGATTCAGGTCCAAAGTAAGATGGAGGTTTGATGGGCTCAAGCTGTTCAGCTAACACATCAGGTCCTGGCTTAGAAGCAGATGAAGCATCTGCCTTGTCGTCATCAAATTTCTGATCTACCCTTTTTGTATCATCGAGCTCTGACTTTGACACTGGCAAAACTTCATGAAGATCTTTTACCTCCTCTGCAAGAAGAGATGAGCCAAAAGACCCAAAATTAACAAAACTGGGAAGACTCTCAACACGCCTCATTGTGCCCTTCTGATCACCATTAGCAAACTTAGTAATTGATTTTCCCATACTCTTCATATGTGACAAATTGGAGCTGTATTGACTATTTCCTAGTGGCACACGATCATCCGCAATGATCATATACCCAAGACTAACATTCATTGTAGCACCCTTGGCTTTCCCTGATAACTTAAAACTTGTTGTCCACTTCCCTGAGCTCTTCTCTTCCTCCAATTCCTCCAATGTAAGTGGAAGCAGCCGTGTAAGGTCAAGTCGATGCTTCCCCAAATCAAGGTCTGGTGTTCCAAACACAGAAGCATAGAGCAAGAAATGCTTGGCCTCATACTTGGCTGAATGATGAGGTCCACTTCGACTACCTTGTACTGAACATGTATGTGTCAGCTTCTCTTCAAATTCAGCAGTTCCATCAAGAACCTTAGCAGGACGAGTCATTAGCCCCCCATCCCGCCTCTTCCAGTGCACACATAGACTAAAATCATTAAAACTAGACGGCAAACCTTCAATGGAGTGTACTTGAAGTGAGAAACAACAAGTGAACCTACGGTTTCTAACATTTGAGAATGCCTTCAAAGGCTTCCAATTCCAAATGGATTTCTTGTCTTTACGAGATGGGTCCTCATTACTATTCTTAAGCTTCGATTTTGGCTCGGGATGGTATGTTTTCCCAGCTGGTTTTGACCATGTATTCAAAGCAGAAAATGAAGTCTTTGGAGGGTTCTTGTCCAAATACAAAGCCTTGCTAATAGCTTCAATTTCATTCAACAACTTCCTATTACCAGAATCTTCACCATTCTTCTTCTTAGCTTCAACTTTGGACAACATCATCTATTTTACATCAAAATAAAATAATTAGATTAAGCAATAAAAAGAGACTCCCTTTGTAAAAAAAAAAAAAAAGAATCATTAAGCAAACCAAATCTAAGAAAACATAGAATAACCAAATGAATCAAGTAAAAACTCCGAAATTAAATTAAATCAAATTACCAAATTGATCTTTCCAGCGATCTAAAGTTCCCAATCAGAAGCCTTGTTTTAGCCAGTTCCATACATAGATTCTCTTTGGCCTTTACCTATCCAAAATTTTAAAAAGTTCTCTCCATTCAACAAAAAAAATTCAGCGGAAAATTTTGAAAAAGAAAAGGAAACCACAAAAACATAGAAGCTAAAATAGAACCGGTTGGAGAATTCGAAATCTTACAAGAACCGAGTTAAGAATTTTGTAATCAATTAAAAACAAACAAATAGACAAGCCAACAAGCAAGAAATCTTACACGAAGAGTTCAAGTGCCTGAGACTGTTCGGCCGCGTTTGTCTCGACGGATCACTTACTGGCTGGTCCCTTTCGTCTTTGAATTGCCGCTGCCTTTTTCTTAGTCCAAAATTTCAAATCAAACTACGAAAAGACTACATATTTCATATTACATATTATATATTATTTATAATTATTTTGCATGTATTTACCGTCTGCGGGTCTCATCTTTGTCTGAAATTTGCTTCCACGGTTGTTTATTTTCCATTTTTTGCATTTTACCCCCTCTTTATCATTGTTCACCGCTCAACCATGGTGTTAAAATAAGATCACAGGAAAATGAAAACCTTAAATCGCAATAAATATGAAGATCTGGGAAGATTTGGTATCAATAATTATCCTACTTATTATAAAGTTTATGCACTTCAGTTACTGTTTTAAGTAGATGTCATTGAAAAAGGTTTCACTTGGTTACGGACTTGCATGAAGTTACTAAGCTAATAATCTAATAAAACAATCAATCATAATTTTAGAACACAAGGAAATTCATTCAGTGATATTTTCTGTACCAATTGATCGAGTAAAGAGAAAAATAAATGTAAGAGGGTGGAGTTTGGATTGAAGTAAGGAGAAAAAAAAGTGTAGGCAGAAACGTAATTAATGAAAAATACATGGTTCGGTCTTACCAATATAAAAAAGTTCATTTCATTGTTGGAATTTTGAACTTTGTAGTCGCCGGCTGGCTGGCTTAAAGCTTAGGCTTAGCTGTCCCATTGACAATATGCAATTTCGCCACGGCATAAATTCCTTACTTAACATGATTAAGCAACTCAATGACTTTCCTTTATTAGCCTTTCTTACGTTAAACCCAATACTCGGATACCCATGAAATAAAATATTAAATAATCATGATTTTGTGTTGTCATAAATTCTTTAAAAAAAATTAATTATATTTGAATAGTGCACTATTGACTAAAAATATTAAATTTATCTGTAGGAATTAATTGCATGATGTTCTGGTGAAGATAATTTCAAAATTGAGAATATAGAAAATTTGAATTCCCCTCCATAATTACCTTCCAAAATTCTAAAAATTCTTTGGGATATGCCCTTTCCCTCCGAAAATCACGTGACTGAAACTTCAGAGTTTTTTAATTTTTTGAAAACCTCCACGTCACGCGTAAAAGCAGATTTTAAATCTCTTTAATTTATTCATGTTCACAAGTAAAATGACAATTCAAAACAAACAAATAATTCTATTCACATGCCATGTTTATGCAGCTGTAAACTGCAACTATCAGATGTGATGTAGTAGTTGAGAATAGTGGACCAACAAAAAAATTATGGAATCAGTACTTACCAACCAACCAAATCTAGATGCGTTTAAGCCTTGATTTTTAATTTTCAATGCAAGATTTAAAAAGCTTTAATTTTCAATGGCATTAATTACAACATGATGCAACTTCTACGTTAAGTCTTGATTATACTTCAGTATAGAAATGGATAATTATCTATTGAAGTACCACTAATTGATTATGGTTAGCCCATTCTTCATGCATAAACTAATTAGTTAAAAAAGAAACAGTTTCTTCCAAAAATACCCACATAGTGCTGACAGTATCTGAACTAATGCTGTTTTTACCTTTTGCTCTTCTGGTTTGGTAGCTTAAAACAATTTGAAATACAACAGTACAAAGACGGAAGTAAAAGTTAGATAGATTCATTCACTACTAAATGAAAATCGAATTTACAACACTAACTCATACACCAAATCATAATAAAAAAATGCAACTGTTGCTAGTTAATTACACTCGAAGCAAAAAAGAAAAAACCACAAGCTCAACCCAAAAAAATAAAAAATTGCAAAAGGAGCCCCTTGCCCCAAAAAGACGGTAAAAAATGAAAAAAGGGAAAGCAAAACGCCCGTTGTGGGCAGAAGACCAACCCTGTTCTTAATAAATACCCTATGTTCTTTTTCTTAACATGGGAAAAAATCATGTGACCCAGACATTTAAAACCACCAGCCTGGGAGGATTAAAAAAAAGAAGAAGATAGTATACACATGGAGATAAGAGATAATGTAGTTATATGCACAAGACTAGCACAGTGGTTTCAGAGAATTGATACCTACAGGATAGAGTGCACTGTATTTATCACTCCGAACGTGGAAATAAGAACCCAAAACCAGAGTTTTCTCGAATTAGTGACGGGGGATCAATATCAGTTATGTCCACTAGTTGTAAGGACTTGGAGATGTCATCCACCGTAAATGGGATGCTGCATCGACATGAGTTTTAATATAGAAATCATAATATGTTTGGTGAAGACAAAATGGGCTTTAAGTACTCTTCTAAACGAAAAGGGAAAAACTACCTTGAGTCATCGTCTAATAGGAAAGAACTACTAACAGCATTGTTGGAGTCCTCGGTCATCATAACTCTCATTTTTGCAATGACCTGCACAATTGCAAGTTTATCTATAAAATTAGAAGTCTAGAAAGAAGAAATTTCCAAAGCTCCAAAAAGGGGCAAAATAAACACGTTTCTTATGTAGTATCTTCAACTCACATCCGATGACACGCTATGTGTGCCATATTTGTCATCCCAATACATTGTGCTGATTCTGTATAACTGTTGAATGCTAAGTACCTGAAACAGCAGCAACAAAAAAAAAAATGATGAAGGTTTAAAGGAGGAAAATGTTTAAGAGGTGAGGAATCTTGAATGAGAAAGTCATTTACCGGGCAAAGTTCTTTAGTTATTTCATTCAAGGACTTTTTGGGTTTTTGATGAATAACCTGAGTTTGCAAAGAAATGGTCCATCAGTTAGTCATTTGAGATCAATGATTCGGAGCAGTTACTGGACAAGAAATGCTATAAGAAGAATCTAACCAGGAATCCAACAGCCTGTCTTATGTGTTTCAGTTCATCCCATGCCGAACCTGCATACTGTTTACAAGAATTCAAGTCAAGTAACAAGAAAAAATGGCAGGTTATAACAATCACAAATGGTTCCATATATATAGCTTACTTCCTCAGTCGCCTCACTGCACCACTGCTCTAATTCAGCCAGACCAGCTTTCACATACTCCCCATTACTGAATGAGCAACACTCACGTCTCAAAAGAAGACTGCATATGTATGTGTAAGACAAATGCCAATCATGGGAAGTGAACACAACCTTTACTTTGTCATATAATCAAGTAAAACAAATGTGCATACATATTCACACCTGTTGAATAGCTGAACGTTGATGAATGAGAAAATTTGAGTGAATACTTTACGGACTAGGAAGGGAGGTACCTGTATGACCAGAAAAGGGAGACTTGTAAAATCCTGAGAGGAAAGATTATATATATTTTTTAATTGCAAGCAAAGATTGAGATCTCACGTGGTTAGATTTCATTATCTTCAAATAGCGATCCAAGCTTTTCACAATGCTTTGCCAATGAGCAATTAAAGCTTGCTGAGCAACAGCATTTGATTGAGAACGCCCCTTCACCAAACTTGCCCGTGATGTCCTAGGAACCTGCAATGTATTGAAAATATGCAATTAAAGGTGCTGCGGTGTATTTATTCATACTTATTTGCATCCTTAGTCACAAGATAACCATAAACAACATAGCAGTGAGACCCCATGTTGCATAAACCCCACAACCACACATCTCCCCCTCTTCTCCCAAAAAGAAAATTGTCATTCTCTTTTTCATTTTCAAAAGTGAAAAGGGAACAAAAAGCGTTGACTGAAAAAGAGATAACTTAGCAATAACCTGAATACACAAGCCAAGCAATGGAGAGATCTCTTTCTTCAGATTGTCTCTTATCATTCCATATATCTTCTCAAGGAAGGCAGTAAGCTGCTGCTTAAACAGTAATGCAGGATACTTGGCCTCAACTTGCCGTAAGTCATCTAATCTACTAAGCCCACGACCACTGAGAAATGAAAGTCCAGCACTTTGGGGAGATGCCCGTAGACCCTAGTATTCATATTAAAAGAAAAGAAAAACAGGAAAAGATAATTAATTTAATATATGGAAAGGCTAGGATAATTATTTCAGCAAGATAATAGTTGCTTACTTGAGACATCCTCCCAAAGAGTGAAGCTGATGTTGCTCTTCGTCTTTGTGGTGTCAAACTGGCAGCTCCACTTGCTTTAAGTGTGTGTTGGAGCAGCAGTAACAATGTCGATGAATTAGATAACCAATAGGCTAAGACATCATTATTGTCCTGGACCTTCAGTAAGGCAGACATAGCTTACATTAACGATATTCTTTTCATCTTTTCATCCAGAAATGATATAAAGACAAGTTAGTGGTGACTTGCAGTTGGTTCCAATCTAATCCTATCAGCCTTGAGAATGCGCTTTTCAGAGCCGATGAAAATTTATTGGCTAATAATGCACAAAACTTTAAAAGCCAAATTATAGCTTACCTCTATGGCAGAAGCTATTGTTTGAATGATGCGGTCAAAAACAGTTGTTCTTTCAACTTCAAATGACCTCCAGTGAAGAAGACATTTGTATACAACACAAGCAGCAATCGGCTTGCTCCCGGAAAATCCCAAATTTTGTGATATACACTTGATCAATAGGTCCTGATTCTCCTGAAACACAAAAGGCAGATTAGAAGCAATAATCAAAACCGGTACATCCATATGAATAGGAATATCATATTCAAAATTAAGTTTCAGATAAGATATTAGAATGAGTTCATAAAAAGTTCCATGAATTTCAACGGCCACTAACCTGCTGCTTTTCATTGAGGTATTTCTGAGGCTTTTCCTCAGATTCAGGCTCACGTACATTTGATAAGGCAAGAGTTGTATCCTGAGAAGAAATTGAGCAGTAAGCAATATAATATAAACTCTAGAAGATCATCTATCTTACGAATTTTAAGTTCCCATTATCACAAATAATGTTCACTACCGATGGGACCTTTGTTTCTCCGTTTAGAACATTTCCATTCTCCGGTGTCCTCTGCAAATTAGTTAACAAATAATCAGAATATATTTCTCTGAGATTGTACATTAAAGTTTACAAAATGAGAATGCGTAATGAACTAATAATATCTAATTTGTACAGGAAGAATCATTGTTCTTTGTCTTGCAGTCAAAGATTTCCCGGTTGGAGATATTGCCAGTGACTGCTGGCGAAGTACTTGAATCTCGGATTCCGAATTGGCAAGCTTCTCTTCCAGCCTGAGCATAGAACAAATCAACTTTAATAAGTTGAACGATATTGAATCAAGAAGTTTCAATTAGACATAGAAGGGGGAAAAAGGCAAAGGAAGGGTGTTTGCAAACTGAAGCATTAAGTGAAGCAATATATGTGTGGCAGATAAATTAGTGTATCATGACAACTGAAAACCAGACAGGATAGAAAAATAATTTTGCAATTTATCGGCTCTGAGATTATTGGGATTGGGTCCCATTTCTACCTCCTTTGTTTTTCTTTTCACATTTTGATACTGTTAAGTGGTGTTATCCCACATCTGTTAAGTACTAGTTCCCTATGGTCTTATATTAAAGTTGGGCCTGCCTTGTAATTGCCAGCTGGTTTTAGGTTGGATGCTCAACAGATACAAAGTAAAGCTAGTTTGTATTCAAACAACTTTCTTTTCTACACAGACCTCTGCACTGATTCCTGAAGTTGGTCCACTTTTCGCTCAGACTCTTCAAGTTTCTTCACCAGCACTGCATTTCTGGTTTCAGCATCTGTACAAGCATTACGAGCCTCTTCTGCTACCTTTGTTTCAGATAGCAACGAAGCCTACAATGACAAATGAACATTTCATCCTTGCTGTCATAATAAGTTTCTAAAGACTCCAGGATAGCCAACAATGTTTAAGCTAGTTGTTTGCCAATATCTTTTGCAGGCAGAAGTCGATCCACATTAAACACAAGGGGGAAAAAAAAACTGTAAATAATTTCTGATTTATTGTAATCCTTGACTGACATTTATCCTGTAACTTCATAGATTCATTGACATAAATTGATTCATCTATTCTCAGTCTTGATTGGCAATTTCATCTGGTTTTCAATTTTACACCCTAACAAAATGAAGTTGTAGCCGCTGGCAGCAACTAAACATGTCAGCATATGGTGCTACAGTTGAGATTCATTCAGAGCATATATTCTAGATAGATATTTATATATTTGTAAAGAATCTCATAGGAGGGAAATAGACATACACCGACCACAATTGCGAAGGTTAGAATTCTTACCTTCAAATTCTCTACTTCAGCAGCCAAGGAATTAACCTTTTCTGTGTCCTCAACAATAACAGGAGTCTCCTTAATAACTGGAGGAGCTTCCTCAATAGCTTTCCGAGCAGCCTCTTGCTCTTTTATGACTCTAGCATTTGCTTCTTCCACTTGTATTTGCACTGCATGCAAAGCATCATGCAACTTGGCAATTTCTTGTGCCTTCTCCTCTTCTAAATCAGTCTGTCATTAAATCAAAAAGTAAAGGTTTTACTGGTTAAAACAGATAATGATGACGTTTTACAGAAAATTGTAAAAAAACAATAATGTATGATAGAACATAAAAATGGCATAAATTACCCTCAAACGTTTCTCAAGCTGCAAACGCCATGTAAGTTCTTCTACACGTTTTTCCAGCTTGTCTTTTGCTTCTTTGAGAGCCCCTGTTTCTCGGGCAGCCTAAATAAATTTAAAGTAATGATTAGTGTGTTTAAAATGCAAAGTACATTAAAGCTTTTTTGAGCAAAGTTGCACAGAAAAAAAGTGATCAAACCATCTTGAGCTTTCTGAGCTCTCTCCTAGCAACCCTTCTCCTCCAACCACATTGAGTAGTTAATGCAGCTTTCTGGAGACTCTTATAATAAGAGTATGCAACATGGCAACGGAAAGCAGCCTGAATGTTAAGAAAAGTATTAAGTAAATATTTAATTCTCCAAATTGAGTTCCACAACTTCATTGCTTCACAATAACGTGCAACTTTCATCCAAAAATCACATTAATTTTATAAAGATTAAGGTGTTGTTTGATAAACTGAAAAATTAAGTGCTGAAAAAATAAGTGTTGAAAAATTAAATATGGAAAATTTAAGTACTGAATTTAAGTTATAAAATTGTTTATTACTTATAATTAATTACGGAATACAATTAGGTTGTTTTATAAATATAGATTTTAAATTACAAAAAAAAATTATATTCTACATTTTATCCTTAATTTTTAAACATTTCACTTTACTCTAAACAAAAATCAAATTTTAAACATAAAGTTTTTATAGGATAATATAATATTAAAATAAATAAAATAAAATTGAATTAATTGAAAATATTCTCCATTAAGTGATAAGTAGCTCTTATCTATTTATTATTTTCCACACTTTTTCAGAGAAAAAATTCTATCGGGTTGTTTTTATTTTGGATTATCAAACATGTATAAAAAATTAAATCATTGAAAATATTCATTTTCAATAGATTTAATTTTTTCAATAGTCCATCAGACAAGGCCTAAGATAACATGATTAAGTAGTTATAGCAGAACCTGAATGATAATTGCAGCCTTAGTTTGCTTTCTGAATCTGAATTCATTCCGAGCAGTCATTGCCCTTAAGCCAGTCTGCAATGTGATTGCGGACTGCCTTACTGTTAAATAGGATTCCCTGGCAATGTGCCGCCTAAAGTTCTTTTGAATCTTCAAAGCGGCTGCTTCCCTTCTCAACTGCTCATATAGCTTGCAAGCTAGTATACCTGTACAGCGAAAAATAAAAACAAACAGGTCATGACATAAACCGGATATGCATTTCAGCGTGCTAAAATGTCGAAACTAAGAGAATCTGAACCACGATTGCATTTCAAAAAATACTTCTACACTTCCTACTTCTGAAGAGTGAATATCATCAGCTTCACACATTGCTTTTTGAACTTCAAATGACACTAAAAAGATACCTCGCCAATGTGACTGCAACATAATTGCAGCTTTACGTAGTGCAATGAATTCCTTCCGTGCAATATATGTCCGAATCTGTCTTTGAACGGTTCTGGCTGCATTTCCAAGCACTTCTGCCCTTCTGGCATCTAACTCAGCCATCTGACCAGCTCTAAGGAAAACTTTGGTCTTACCTATCTGCCATGCCAATCATGTTAAACAGAGTAATGTGCAAAATTACAAACCCACCGGTGAATGCACACTAATTGTTGTGTATGTTTTGCATGGACGATCCCTCAAGGTCTTTAATCACAGTGGACATTAGAGACAGATGGCTACACCTCTGACAGAGCTAAAAGTGCTAGATAGCAGTTGATAATAATTCACCAAAGGTACATTCACTCATCAAAACACTCAAATGAGCAGCATTCATGATGAAAATGGAAAGAAACAGTGATCAATCCAACCAAATTAGGTACTTTAGCGATAAGCGATAGAGATGGCAGGCTATAACAACTGGGTGAGGTAGTCTTTAAAGCCAAATCAAGGCCCAACATGGAGCCTTTTTTCCTGTGGTCATACTACTTGGAGTAAACTGCAATTAATCAAGGATTTCACATATTCCAGCCCTATTTTGCATGGAACATGTTAAGGACAAATCAGCCATTACTGACCCAGTTTACGAGTAAGATTCAAAGATACAAGCAGATATTTTCATTATAAATCATCTCTTGATTCCTACTGCCATGAACTCAGTGGTGCTAATAGCCCGTGCTAACCAGAAAAAAGGTGTGGCATGAGAAATACATCACATGTATCAATTATCAGTTAGAGGCATGCTCAAGAGATTACGGTACTTGAAAATCGATAATCCTCTAGCTATTCTCCATTTTTCACAGATCTAACAACAACCCGTTGGAGCAAAAACTGGGAAGTGAGAACACCTAGCCCTTGTCAATGGAGCTAGGACAAAGTGAAATTATATTTCTATGATGGACAGGACCTCCCCTTAATCCTCTCATCCCATTATACTTCCTAAATGTTATGACCATAATGAAAAACTGTAAGGTTGTGTTTCAGTTACCTGATAACCTTTCAATCCCATCTTGTCAAGGATCATTTGACATGCAACCTTGTCATCATGACTGCACATGCAAAGAAAGAAAAAGTAAATGGTAAAATCATCAAGTAAAACCATATGCAATAGTAGGGAAAAATTAAAGTAGACAAAAGATGCATTACATTAATATCAACATCAATCAATATAACATAAAGGGAGGGGGGACGATTACAGTACAATTGTACAAGTCTTTGGCTCAAAAAGTTCAAAAGCACAACTTGAAGTTCTATACCACCCACTTCATGAGATACATTAAATAGAAAGATCTTAGTTGGTCTATCATGTAATGTTAAATTAGCAAAACTGTGATGCATTCTTTTCATCTTATACATTATCAAGGTTAGCATCCATTGGATGAAAATGTCCATCTCTGTGCTATACAACTTACTTCCCCGCCAAAATTTCTGGAGCAAGAACACCAAAACGATGAAGAAACTCATAAAATGTTCTTCTTGTTGGATATCCTGCGCAGCTGATCCTAATTGCCTCAAGAACACCCTACAAGAAAGAAAAGACACAAATAACTTCATAACAACCACCAAAAGGACCAGATTTGATAATTTGGAGCAAAACAAATAGAATTATTAAACTGCTAAATTATACTCACACCACATCTTAATTGCTGAATTATATTGGCATTCTCAAAAATAGCAGGCTTGAGGACATTGTTTGGCTTCACACATCTAATATAGTGAGGCTCTGTTGAATTCAACGTCTCCATCAAAGATTGAAGTTGTAGCTGCAATTTAAAAATATATGTTTACTTTTCAGAGGAAATTATATAAAATTCCAAGTTAATAAGTTAGTAGTTGCAACTGCAAATGAAGAAGAATCTATCAACCATGTCATCTGTCTCTAGAAATCATTCATGTCAACCCACCAAAATAGGTGCATAATAATTGTATTATTAGAATGAGTGGATCACCCCCAAAAAAAAAAAAAAAGGTGCACACACACACACACAAAAAAAAAAAAAAAAGAAAAAAAAGAACTTCATCCAAGATACAAAAAGAAACACTAGGTCAAAAGTCTGACGTCTATATAAACCATACTGATGAACTTAGAATTCTATTTCTCGTGGTCCTATTATTAGTTTTCTGACCGGGAACAGGTACTCTATGCTGACACCCAAAACCTGGGTTATAGAGACCATATTCTAAATTAAATGCCTGAGCATTTCTAATCCCTTTATTTAAGTAGGTTTGAAACATTTTGAAAGCTTCACTTTTCACGAGGTGCAACTCAAAATAGAATTGATAAATGAACCAATAATACCTTAAAGCGTGATCCAATGGATGAAAATTTGGACGATTTTGAGGACTCCTCAGCAGGAGGAGGAAACAAACTAGCCACAAAGGAGCATTTTGAGGCTGTCAAGAGATCCTGATGTTCAGCCACTACATAATCTTTGTTCTTGTCAAGGAACAAATCAGCCAGATAAGTTACCTATGGAGAGGACAACAAACATTCAGTTAAGTTAACGTCAGTCACAGAAACTTTGGAGATATATAACTTGTAAGGCGAAACAAGTTACCTCTCCAGCATAGTGAGAAATTGTAAAA
This sequence comes from Gossypium sturtianum, assembly GCA_025698515.1. NCBI lineage: Eukaryota > Viridiplantae > Streptophyta > Magnoliopsida > Malvales > Malvaceae > Gossypium > Gossypium sturtianum. The sequence continues at coordinate 170,214,740 of CM046955.1, forward strand.
CTAGTACGAGATAGTTTCGGTTTGATAAACCGCTTGTTGTTTTTGAATGTCTGGAACAACTTCTGAGCAAATGTTTCATGTGTGGATTTAGGAAACATACTGCATGAAGCAGTCAAGTAAACATGAAATTAACCGAAAGTAACAACAGTGTACAGGATGGTGACTGATACAGGAAGTAATCTCTTCTTCGCTAAATAAGCATCATATGCACGTGCACAGAAGCACTATAAGCTACACAGCAACTATAGCTACTTGGGTCCCTTAATACCAAAAAAATAAATATCAAATAAAGAAAAATAATAGAAGCATACCAAGCTTCATCAAGAAGCGCAATTATTCCTCCAGGTTTCTGCAGAAAGATAGAACCAAGTGATTGTAATTATGCAACATGACACATGACAAGACGGAGAAGGATACTCATGAAGAAACAAAAACATATCATATTCTTCAAAAGATTAGCTCATATAAATGAAGAAGAGATAAGCGAGCAACAATTTCAGACCTTCTCTATCAAATCCAAAACATCCTGGTTATCAACAAATTCTATGTAGCTCCAATTAATTTCTTCTTTTGTGTATTCCTCCTGTTCCATTTTAAAAACATGCTGCAAAGACAAAATTATTCAGAATAAGCATGCTCAAGTTAGCATCTGAAGAAGGGGAAAATAACTATATAAAAGTCACAAACCTGATTGAAATGCTGCTGCAGTTTTTCATTAGTAAAATTGATGCAAAACTGTTCAAAACTGTAGACAAAAGAAAATAAAGGAAACCTTGTTAGCTACAATAGCAAGCGCTTTATTTTATTGTACTTAAAAGGAAAATGTCTTACCTATTAAGCTTAAAGCTCTCAAACCCATAAATATCAAGTACTCCAATCAATTGCTTAGAGTTTGGATCTTGTCCAATTGAAAAGTTGATCTTATCCACAAGCCTGATGGAAACGAAGAAAAATGTTTTAGAAATTCATGCACATGGTCGAATATAAAGCAGAAATGAAGTTCCTTTACCAATCAAACAAGCGAGAATAGATTGTTTTAGCTAATGCATCCCTGCTACCAACTGCAGCAACTGGATCCAGAGTTCTTGTAATAATTTCTTCTGGGGTAACCATCACACGCTTTATTAGTGCATTTTCCAAGCTCTTGATATCACACCTGTTATATACATTGTTTATGAGACATACTGATTAAAGAAATAATACAATAAAAAAATACATTCAACAAGAAGAGGAATAGATCATACTTGAGCAGTTCAGCTGTCGTATTAAGATGGAACCTAGATTTCTCATCCTTGATAACCGAAGAGTCAACATCAGCTCCCTTTGCAAATTCAATATTTCCAAGATGTAAAATGGCAGCCACAACACAAAAAATTGCCTCCTGAAAGAATCATTCATGGTGAAAATTATGAATGCAACTGCAACTTCACTATATTTTCAAATTCAAACTAATGGAAAAGAAGACTGACCTGCTCTTCTTCACTGATTCCAACTATATCCATGGCCCTTATAGTTGCGAGGTACTCCTGAGCATCATCTACCCCATCCAATGCATAGCAACTCGATTGATTGAGGTAATGGAAAGATTTAGGGTCTCCCAATTTAAACTTTTCTCTAACCTGAAAATTGTCAGAAAACATAACCAATAATTGCTTATCATTAGCATCATAGACAAGTCTAAATGCACATTAAGGTTGATACCAAAAACAGATATATTCATTATAAGTTCAAAGATCAGTACCTCAGGAGGTGCTGCACAAAGAAGGTAAAAGCAGTGGTAATTTCTTTCAGGATTTGAAATTTGACAAACTCGAGACCGTTCCAGCAAATATGTACGAACAGCGGCCCCAGAAATCCTCCCATTCTTATCAAATTGAATCTCAACAAATTTACCAAAGCGACTACATAGAACCAACAGACCAACAGGCAAGAAAACTCAGATAAACACAAAAAACTAATTCATATAAATGATAAATCAAACAATTGATTGGAAAAGCCATCATGTTGTATTAAAATAGACCAACCAGCTGCAATGGCTAAAACATGAACTGACCTTTAATCCATCTTTGAAAAACTCCTTAGACCCTATATTTGATATTATAAATGGGGAGTGGAATAGACTATCATGTATGAAGAAGGTTGTAATTTTCAAATCCTATAGACACTCACCTTGAGTTGTTGTTTCTAACAGTTTTTGCATTTCCAAAAGCTTCAAGAACAGGATTAGACTGCAAATGTTAAACATCCATATGTACCAAGTCAGGTGGATGTTTGGTAACCACAGCAGAAACTACACAAGAATGACGAATTTAAGCAAATAACAAGAAAGCCAAGAAGGTTGTTAGGTTTAAGATTTTCTTACTTCTAGAACTTGTTGTTCAACAGTCCGCCCTTCAACTCCAGATCGACCACCAAGGTATGCAAGGTATCGCATGAGCATCTTTGTAGTCTCAGTCTTACCAGCACCACTTTCTCCACTAACGAGAATTGAGTTGCTTTTCCCCTCATTCATCATTGCCCTATTTAAACCATAAATCAGTGATAGAATTACTCAGAAACATCTGTTGTAGAACAGAGGGTATTTATTACTTGGAAACATCTGATGTAGAAAAGAGGGAATTTACTTATATGCAACATCTGCAACAGCAAAAACATGAGGACTCAGCTCGCCAAATCCAGCCCCTTTATATTGTTCCATCATGTGAGTATCATAGAGGTGCGGCAACCTTTGGAATGGATTTATAGCAATCAGGATATTTCCAGTGTATGTCTGAGGAAAGTAGAAAAGAACTGCAGTTCAGCATGCAAGACTATGATGGGTTTGAAATCAAATTGACAATTATCTTTGCTCAAAATCTACTTCAGCATGCCAATAGAAAAGAGAGAACAAAAAATATCTTACATAGATTTCATTAAGTTCATATCTCATGGCCAAGTTATGCAGCACTCCAGGTTCATGCAAATATGAAAGCTTCGTCATGTCATCGACACCTCCGGGAGGTGCCTCAGTATCTTTTGGAAATACCTTTGAGATATTTGCCACAGCCTGCCATCAGTTCTTTGGTCAGTAAGAATAGTAAGAGACTAAAAGTAGAATCCATCTAAAAACAGACTAGAAAATATAAGAAAAAATAGCAGAGAATCTAGTAGCTCTAAATATCAAGTTCACTCTGAAATAACTAAATGAACTCTGGATGCACGTTTCAAACTAGATACAAACAGATTCTGCAGACCAATGGCTAAGATAGAAGTTGCTTGATATGGCCGTGTCTGCCTTTAGAACTTGTATGTTATGTAGTAGGATTGAAATAGTAGAGTTAATAATCACAAACATATTGACATCTAATACAATTTTTTTTTTCAAATAATTATGTGGCACACTACAGATATACATAACAACAATAAGATAAACTCACGGTTTTTCCATTTGTTGTGTGGACATGAACTTCTTCACCACTGATTTTAAAAACTTCTCCATCAACCCATGCAAGTGCAGGATCTTCAACCCATACATGAGAACCTACAATAATGTTAACTGGAGCAGCCTGCGAGTATATGAAAGTATTAGCCACACAAAAAAAAAAAATTAGAAACACAAACAGTACTGACTGTCTGAAACAATTATGCAAAAAAGAATAGGTCATGAAAGAGATCAAGAATGAATTATTTTTGGTTTCCTGAAACAAGCAGTATGTCAAAGTAGTGAACATTACATATCATAAAGAAAGCACATCAGTTTAAGATGAGCAAGAATGAAACCTAAGGGTTTGACAAGGAGTAAAATAGTGCTATTTTTTTTGTAAATGAAGTAAAGAAAAGCTTATAACAAAGAAATATTTCTTAGATTCTGTGTGAATTTCATAACAATGGCATGACACCCTATCAAGCACTACCGCTTACACTTTGTTCGTAAGAACATAAATCCTCATCGAGAACCAAATTTGCAGCATAACATGAATATTCAAAATCCAAAAGAATCATAAATTGACAGACAATGCCACTCACCAAACTAACTGGCATAGTGGCATCACCTCAGCATGACAACCTCAACCTCCATTTCAACTGCCAACTTAAGTCTAATTATGATTCAAATAACTACCACCAATTTTCACCATCCAAAACCCAAGACTAAAAGTTATTCATTTGATACTGCCAACTTAATATCTCCAGTATTTTATTAATAGTTAGACATCGAGTGAGAGCTAATAATAATTGGTAACAAAAAGGATTTCAAATCTTATGATCCTAAACATATAGAAACTAGATTACACTTATATCCTCATAGACTGATCCAATAAAATAATCCTAACGATAAATTTCATTTAAATAAAACTCACTTGCAAAAATAAAACACAATAACACCAATCAAACCTAGCTTTACATCTTGACTGCATTTCGATTTTTAAGTCAGCTTAAACATTCAAATTTTCTAATCTTAGAAACTGATACATTTGAATATTGGTAATATATAATTCAAGAGCCATTCATCATTTTCCAATATAACATGAAAAAACGAAGAAGAAATAGCAAGGAATACATCAAAGAATTTCCTACCAATATTTTTAAGATTGCAAAACTATAAGATATATTAAATATAAGTGAAACTAAATAGAATAACTCAAAAAAAGAGTAAAGTAGGAAACAAATAGCAAGATGCGACGTTCAACCGATTCAACTCAACCAAAAAGAAAGTAAAACAGTCAAAGCAATCGAGTACCATGACGATATGCAGCGATCTTCCTCCTATCAACTCATTCGAGAAAAAACCGAGTCGATGATAAGCAGACTCGGCGAGTCAGATCGGACCCCAAAACCGACTGGTAGCTCAAGAGTTTTAATAGCAAAAATATAATTAAAAAGAAGAATAACAGAAAGATGGCAGTTGAATTCACAAGAAGACGATAACAAGAAGAAAACAATTTTTTTTCAAGATTTCTGCTCTCTTATCCCACTTTTTTCACAGACCAATTTTTATTAAAAAAAATGGAAGCAAATAAAAATGTCGATGTGGTTTTATATACAAAGGCAAAAAAGCATAAAGGTTTTTTTTTTTTTTAATGGTCATCGGGGGTCCAAAGACAGTAGGTGGCGAAGAAGGTCAAGTTGGACATTCGCGGTCGCCACCATGGCAAAAATAGTGGGGTATTCGGCTCTAAAACCGACATTAGTGAAAGTTTTTACACTAAACAAAGTGTTTTTTTTATTCGATTTTGGTTAATGTTTTAAGTCTTATACTTGTTATTATTTACGGTATTTTGCCATAAATTAAGTCCCAACTAAGCGAAGGTGGCTAGTCATTTTCAAATATAAAAGAAAGGTTGGGGTTAACTGAAAATCATCGTCGCATTTAATTCTAATATTTTGAATTTTTTTCTTTTTTTATTAGTTAATATATTAAAAAAATTATACCTTGTTTAAATAAAAGGTTTTATTATATTGTAGTTAAATATGTCCTAACCTATATTTTTTACTCTTGAAAACCTTTTATTTTAATATTAATATAAAAATATTTAAAAATTAAATTAATTTATATTTTATATTAATGTGAATTTGATAATAATAATTTATTAAATAAAAATAAAATAATATTTTTCAAAGTAAAATAAAATAATATTTTAAATTTTCTTTAAAATGATTATATACATAACACGTAATCACTCGTTTAAAAAAAATTATTCTTTTGAATTTTATATTAATGTTAAAAGTATATAAAAATTTTATTGTATCAACAAGAAATTAATATAAAAACCTGAAATTCTAAATGAATTTACTTTAATATTAAATTTAAAGGCTTTTATAGATAAAAATCACTAAATAGAGCTTATTAACTAAAAAATACTTTAAAGATTTATTTAAACAAAATGTAATAATTTAATGGTTTTTTCAATATAGTAAAAAAAATTATTCCTATTAATATGTTTTTAACAAAGAGTGTGGTTATAATTTTATACAGTGCCGCAAGATTATAAGATACTTCCCCCCTTAAATAAGATTAGACTAAACTCTTCAAACACTTTACGTTAATTATGGGTGTATTTGATAAATTAGGAATTTAAGTGTTAAAATATTAAGTATCGATATTTTGTCCAAACAATTATTAAATAGAAGTACTAAATATACTTATATTGTTTGATAATGTTAGAAGAAACGGTTTCTGTTACTAACTGTTTCAATTAGTTTTATATTGTTAAAACTGTTACAGCAGGGAGTTAGGTTTACGTACACCTGCATGTGCATTAAATGCAGTGACTGCATGTGTATTAAAGGAGAGACCTGCTTTGGTGATTGGAATGAGAAAAGTATTATTCTTGATTTTTCTGCCTTTGTTTCACGTTAACATGGTATCAAGAGCCTTTCAATTCTTGACTTGATTTTTTTTTTTTCCCTCTCTTCTTCTCTTCGTCATTCTCTATTCATGGATCCAACACCGAGGGTTGATACACCTCCCCAATCATCTGATACAGGCGACACAGTTCATTTGGGACGGGGTGGTTGTCCTATCGCCTCTACAGTCCATTACTTTGCCAAACATGATACTGTAAAGCTAGCTGAACATAATTTCTTGTTGTGGAAACATCAGTTGTTACTGATTCTTGAAGGGTATGGCCTTGAAAGTTTTGTCCTGGGAACGGTGTCTGTCCCTCCTCGTTATCTCGCTGAAACTGATGGTCATCTTGTGGAGAACCCTGCCTTCCTTGTTCACAATAAACAAGATAAGTTTCTAGCATCTTGGCTTCTATCGACTGTTACTGATGAAGTATTGGTTCATCTTACATCATCGAAAACTAGTTTTGACATCTGGACCACCATTGAAAGAAGGTTTGGCACTTCTTCCAGCCTCAAAATCTCTAGCATGAGACATGCTCTTTATTCAATCAAGAAAGGAAGTCTCACTGTTAAAGAATATTTGTCCAAGGTGAAATCTTTAAGTGATAGCTTAACAGCTGTTGGCAGTATGGTTTCCGAGAAAGAACAGATCAGTATTATTTTAGCTGGTCTCTCTGTTGAATATGAGTCAATCCGTGTTCTTGCTTCCGCGACTCCGGTTTCGTTAGATTTGCTTACTGATTTGCTTCTTGATTGTGAGACTAGGCAATTAGCTTTGTTTGCAGAGACTCCATTACAAGCGAATGTAATTACAAAACATCAAGACAGTTCCGAACGTTCAGAACGTTCCAAGACTGTTTATTCCCACGATTCCAAACATGGTCAGCGGGGTTCAGGCCGAGGCTGGATTCGAGGAAGAAGTCGCGGGTCTGGGAGAAGTTGGTCTCGATCTAGGCCGCAATGTCAATTGTGTGGCAAGGTTGGTCATTTTGTTCAAACCTGCTATCATCGCTTTGATGAAAATTTTTCAGGTGTTAGTCAACAACCGTCGGTCAACTATCACCAAGTACATAGTAATGATGCTGTCCCCTCTCCTTCTGCGTGCTCATCTTGTACACACTGTTGCGGCTCAGTTGCTCAGCACTTGTCACATCAAACTCCTGCTTCCAACGTCAATGATCAAACCTGGTACCCTGATTCAGGTGCCACAAATCACGTTACATCCACAGCGTCCAATCTCATGTCTTCCTCTCCCTACACAGGTACAAGTCAGGTCACACTAGGCAATGGTGAGTCCATACCTATAGCTAATGTGGGTTCTTCTAGTTTCTTGGCTGGGTCAAGACTTCTACGTCTTCAAAATGTTTTACATGTTCCAACAGTTTGCAAGAATTTAATGTCTGTGGGACAATTTGCTAAAGATAACAGTGTTTATTTTGAATTTCATCCAAGTCTGTGTTTTGTGAAGGACATTCAGACAGGACTGATTCTACTGGAGGGCCATCTGCATGAGGGTCTCTATAGGTTCCAGCTTTCGAAGACCACGTCTCCACTAAAACCGAGATCACCATTGTTGAACAATGCTCAGCTCTCTCTATGGCATAACAGACTTGGCCATCCCTGCCGCAACACTCTCACTCGTATATTGCAAACTTGTAATATTCCATTCAAATATAGTAATTTGCCTACACTATGTACGGCCTGTCAGTTAGGCAAGGCTCACAAGCTTCCGTTTTCTACTTCAAATACAGTGTATTCCTCTCCATTTCAACTTGTGGTAACTGATGTATGGGGACCGGCGCATATACCTTCTAATGGTTTTTCATATTACGTTTCCTTTGTTGACATGTATAGCAGATATATGTGGATTTATTTTCTCAAAAACAAGTCTGAAGTGGCTCAATGTTTCTTAAACTTTCATCAGATGGTTCATATACAATTTGGTCATTCTATTAAAATGATACAAACTGACGGAGGGGGTGAATATAGAGTTTTGACAAAGGAGTTCTCTCGACTTGGGATACAACATAGAGTGACATGTCCCTACACTTCTGAGCAGAATGGGGTCGCTGAGAGAAGACATAGACAAATAGTAGATATGGGCTTATCATTGTTAGCTCAATCCTCCATGCCGTTGAAGTTTTGGTTCTATGCGTTTTCACATGCAGTATATTTAACTAACAGACTACCTACTCCGGGTCTAGATCAAGCTAGTCCATTTGAAGTTCTTCACAAAGTTCGGCCTGACTATAGCTTACTTCGGGTGTTTGGATGTTCCTGTTTTCCAAACTTGCGACCGTTCCAACAACACAAGTTACAGTTTAGATCTCAGAACTGTGTGTTTCTTGGGAATGCCTCTAATCGAAAGGGTTACCAGTGTTTGTCAGAGTGTGGTAAGATTTTTATATCACGCCATGTTAGATTTGATGAGAGCAATTTTCCTTTTCGCAATGGTTTTTCCTCACAGTCTCAAGATGCATCGGTGAGAGTAGATCGTCGGTCGTCAGTTCTTCCATTGATAACTAATGGTAGTTTTGGTCGTCCATCTCCTATTAGATCAGCAGAGGCTTCTCTTCATTCTTCTCCCTCAATCCCGTCTCCTATCACTAATGGTAGTTCTTCTACTCAATCGCCAATGGTGACAAGTGGTCCTACTTCATGTGAACAGAATGATCCAACAATTTCTAGTCAACTTGAGGCAAGCACGGCCTCTCCTTCAACACTTGTTGATACCTCATGTGTGAATATTCATCCCATGCAGACTCGCTCTAAAAGCGGCATCTTTAAGCACAAGGTATTTTCCTCTGTTTTGACTGACCAAGAGCCACTTACTATAACTGAAGCCTTTCGAAGTCCTGCTTGGACAGCTGCTGCTCAAGCTGAATTCGATGCGTTGCTGGCTAATCACACGTGGGACCTTGTTTCTTTGCCTGAAGGACGGCGTACTGTTGGGTGCAAGTGGATTTTTAAACTCAAAAGACATGCTGATGGCTCCATTGCCAGATACAAAGGGAGGCTTGTTGTTAAAGGCTACTTGCAAGAAGGCGGAGTTGACTTCCAAGAAACCTTCAGTCCGGTGGTCAAACCAACTACAATCAGAGTAGTGCTTGCCTTGGCAGTGTCCTTCGGTTGGTCACTTCGACAGGTTGATATAAACAACGCTTTTCTGAATGGGGACTTGAGTGAGGAAATTTACATGGTGCAGCCTCCAGGGTTCGAACAACAAGGGCCAAATGGTGAAGAACTGGTCTGCAAGTTGCGGAAGGCGTTGTACGGGTTAAAACAGGCACCCCGAGCTTGGTTTCATAAACTGAAAGAGTTTTTAATAGACTCAAAGTTTGAAGTCTCTAAAGCTGATAGTTCACTGTTTATCCTTCGGTCAGAAACTCAGTTCATGTACGTGTTGGTCTATGTTGATGATATCATCATCACTGGGAATAACTCTCGGGCTATAGATCATTTTGTGGCCTTGCTCAATAACCGATTTTCTTTAAAAGATCTAGGAAGACTTAATTATTTCCTTGGAATAGAGGTACACTACACTACAGGTGGGTTGTTTCTTAGTCAAAGGAAATACATTGTTGATCTTCTTCAAAAAGCCTCGATGGATCGGTCAAAGAGTTTGCCAACACCTATGATTAGTACTTGTCAGCTGTCAGCTGAAATAGGAAAACCTGTTGAAGATGAACGTCATTACCGGAGTATTGTTGGGGCCTTGCAATATGTGGTCATAACCAGACCTGACATTGCTTATTCTGTTAATAAAGTGTGTCAATTCATGCACAGGCCTTTGGATGTACACTTCAAGGCTGTTAAGAGAATCTTGAGGTACTTACAAGGGACATTGGACTATGGATTGCTATACACCCGATCCTCGAAGTTGTTGCTGGAAGGATACTCTGATGCTAGTTGGGGATCAGATGTTGATGATCGCAGGTCTACCTCGGGGTTCTGTGTGTTTCTAGGAGGAAATCCAGTTTCCTGGAGCTCAAGGAAACAACAGGTAGTCTCAAGATCTACTGCCGAAGCAGAATACAGGAGTATAGCACACCTTACTGCAGAAATGGTGTGGATAAAGTCTTTATTGTCTGAGCTATATGTTCCAGCAAAGAACAAGACCTTGATATGGTGCGATAGTTCTGCAGCAGTAGCAGTAGCTGGAAATCCTGTTCTACACTCAAAATTCAAGCATGTAGAGCTGGACTTATTCTTTGTCAGAGAGAAAGTTGCAGATGGAACTTTCCAAATCGGACATGTTCCTAGCTCGGATCAAGTCGCGGATGTCTTAACAAAACCATTGTCAGAAGCAATGTTCATCAAGTTTCGAAGTCAGCTAAAAGTGAGAAGTTCGTCTGAAGAAAAAATGTTGAGAAGGTTTTCTGAAGAAGGTTGATAAGTAGGAAGCATGTTAGAAGAAACGGTTTCTGTTACTAACTGTTTCAATTAGTTTTATATTGTTAAAACTGTTACAGCAGGGAGTTAGGTTTACGTACACCTGCATGTGCATTAAATGCAGTGACTGCATGTGTATTAAAGGAGAGACCTGCTTTGGTGATTGGAATGAGAAAAGTATTATTCTTGATTTTTCTGCCTTTGTTTCACGTTAACAGATAAAAATAAATATTGATTTAAAATATTATTTTTATTTTACTTTTAATATTATTTATATAATATTTTATATTTTTAAAATATTTTTAGATGTGTAATTTGAATATATTTTTTAAAAGGATAATTTACTTTAATTTTTTTAATACAATAACATGAATTTAATATTTTCTACATTAAATGATAAGTAGTTACTTATCTACTTATTTTATTTCATATTTTTTATTGAAATTTTTATTAAGTAAAAAGTTAAAATAATTATTAAATATTTTTAAAATCTTAAATATTTGAAAATTTTCACTTCCAATCATTTATCAAACACATCTTATATTAAAGGAAATTAATTTCAAAAACCTTACTATATCCATTTAAAACTTTAAATGTCTTTGAGCTTGTTCAGGTAAAACATGAGAAATAAATCATTTTATCATTTCAAAATAATAATTTATTGATTTATTAAAAATATTTTATATTATTATAATTAAATTTAAAAAAAAATTATTTGGCAGAAATTTCAAAGTTAATCAATCTGAACTGTAAATTTATATTATACAATCCCTATCTAAATCAGGTTTTTTTTCACATGGCAACTCAATTGTTAAAATGGATGTTTAGATCTATATCAATGAATGTATTGAGTATTGTGATACAAAAAAGTCACGTGAAGCAAATTTAAGAGAATTTTTTATCATAAAGAAAAAGGAAAATATCAAGTAGATTTGTCATTTTGCATAGTAAATGTGGTAACTGAGCATTGCGTATTTATAATATGTAAATTCTATAAGTTTTTAGTAAATTATTTAATTGATCACTCAAATTCTAGGACGTTTTTTCTTTTACTATCTTTATTCCCCGCTGGTGTTCATCATCTTCTTCCTTAACCCATTTTTCCCCTCCTTGCCACCCTTGTTTCCATCATTTCTCTTCTCGCTCCTTTGCTCTTTGCTTCCAGCCACCTTATCATCTCTTTCACCACCCAACACTTTGTTGCATCTGATTATGATGGCATATTTAAATGGTTAGGAGATTGACCTGATTTTGCCCCTTTTACATCAATCTTTAAATTTTATTCAAATTAGTTTTTAACAAAAAAAATTATTAAAATGTTAAAATTTTAACAATACTATTGTGATAACTTACATGTCAGTCGACATATACTTTGTTGGTGTAGATAATTTTTTTTAATTAAAAACTTTTTAACATTCTTGAATTTTTAAATAAATTTTTTATATATTTATTTGAAGTACATACGATTTTCTACACATTATTGTTAGAACTTTAACCTTCAATCAATTTATTCGTTAAACAGTATATTTAACTAAAATTTGAAATTTAAGAGGTAAAATATTTAAAAATTAACATCAATGTGATAAAATGAAATAAATAATAGTAGCTAAAATAATTATGCGTATACTAAAAAAGAAAGACTGATTCGAGACATTCTTACACTAGGAAATCCCCCAACCATTGAATATTACTAAATTACTAATATAACTATAAATTCGGTTGAGGAGGAAAATTATTGTGTTAAGCAGTGGAGAATATTTTACAGTAGGCGTGGGATTTCCAAAGCCAGCATTGGCCGCGTGATCCGATCACATTAAGGGAACGGTGGAAGCTGTTTGATGGGTAAAGAAAGGAGGTAAAAAAAAATGGGTTTTGTTTTTTTAGATTTAATTGAGTACTTAAAATTTTAAAAGATATAAAAAAAAAAGCTCTCAAACTTAAAAAAAAAATAATAATTAAGTTCCTATTTTTTTTACACTCAATTAGATATTTAAACTCTTAAAATGTATCAAAAAGACTCTCTAACCGTTAACTTTAATAGTTGACCATTAAACATTAAAGTAAACTGCCACTAATTTTTTCAGTTAAAGCTACCCTGTGTCATAACCACGGCGTGACACGTGGCAAAAAATTTATAAAAAATAAAAAACCAATAAAATTTATAAAAATTATTAAATTTTAATAAAGATAAAAAAATAGAAAAAAAATATAAAAAAATATAAAATTTTATAAGAATCATAAAATGTAAAATTTTTTAACATTTTATAAAGTCGTAAGAGAATTATAAAAATATAAAGAAATATAAAATTTGTAAAATATATATAAACTATTGTACCAAAAGAATCATTTTATAAAATTTCTATAACTTTTATTGATTTTTATTTTTTATCATTTTTCGCCATATGTCACGCTCTGTTGCGACATGTTATGGTTTTAACTGAAAAAAACTGAGAGTTGTTAACTTTAACGATCAACAGTTAAAAGGTCTTTTTGATGCCTTTTTTTATATTTTTTATGATTTTTATAAAATTTTATATTTTTTATATTTCTTTTACGATATTTATATTTTTTTCTAATTTTTAATAAAATTTAAAAAAAATTTATCATTTTTATTTTTATAATTTTTACCACATGTCACGTCGTAGTTGTGACACGGATGGCTTTAACTGAAAAAATTAGGAGCAGTTAACTTTAATAGTCAAATGACATTTTTGATGCATTTTAACAGTTTAAGTACCCAATTTAGTGAGAGAAAAAAAAACAAGGGCTTTATTATTTTTTTAAAAAAATTAAGGGTCTTTTTATGCATTTTAATAGTTCAATTACCCAATTGAATAAAAAAAACAAAGACTAATCACAACCTTTATATTAATTTAATAGTTTAAATTAAGGATCTTTTTATGCATTTTATAAAATAAGTTTGAACATGCATTAAATGGTAGAGTCCAATCTCGATCCATATTTTAAATAAGTTTTTCCTACCTAAACATATATTTTTGAATGACTCCTCTCATATTTTGAGTGGGTCTTTGAACTTAAGTAAGTAACTCGATTCTTGAATAAGACTAATCACAACCTTTATATATATATATATATATATATATAGCAATTTAAAGTTGCAATTAAGAAAAGCATTCCAATGTGGCCTGGTTAATAAATTGCCATTTGACACGCTAAGTATTTGTCACGTGTCTTTACTGACTAAAGTTTAAAATGAAAATTATTTCAATCAAATTTTTATATAAAAAATATATCAACATTAAATACTCATTCATATAACAATGGTCGTATATGTCAATTATATTTGTTATAATTAAGTTTTAGTCATTGATTATAAAATATATATATATATAAATATGTGCTTCAAATCCGTAAAATATGAAATTGACACATTCATTCATACACTTATTCTTTTAACTATTGAGATTTTAATTTCATATATATTATATATCAGTATTTCATTCTTTAATAAATAAATGAGAAAGATATTAAAGATTTTATTGAATTCATATAGATTAATTTATTAACGTAGTTACCAATTGTATAGTTTTTTTTCTTTTTCTCTTGAACGAGTTTATGTAATTTTTTGTTTAATAATTTAATTTACACCATTTTTTTTTATCTTTTATTCTTTAAAATATATTCTAAGAGTAACGCTAAAATCATAATTGGGAATAATATAAAACATGAACAAAATTCTATGTACAAATTGTGGTAACCAAGAGTTCTATTTTATGTTTGAAACTTTAAATTGACGAAATATTGTTCTTTTTTTTCATTTAACTAGTCATCATATGAATACATGTTAAAATTATATATAATATTGTGAAAATCAAATTAGTTTAATCATAATTTTTTGTTCCATCAATTGAACTGTTAATTCAATCATAAAAAAAAAAAGGATTTTCAGGAAGTCTAAAAACTTCATAATAAAATGGAAAAATAAAAAATACGAAAAGATTAACAAACAAATAACAATATAAATATAAACAATCATTTTATGAATTATAGTAACAAATTTAAATACTCATACTAGCTTTAAGCCTTTAACTTGGTTAAATCAGTTTTTAATATATTCAAACAAATTTTAAGAAGTTTAACCAATTTTTTATCGGTTTTATGGTATCGGTTGAACCACATGTTTGGTTTAATTGATTGTTCAATTCAGTTTTGACAATCACGCTAATATGAATTAGGGATCACACACATCTTTTAAAAAAATTGTTAAATTTAAAGTGTTGTTTGATAAAGTATAAATTAAATGTTAAAATTTAAAGTGTTGAATTTGAATTATTAAAAAAATGGGATAAAAATTAAATGTTGAATTTGAACTATAAATATTGTAATTAACCGGTTAAACTAGTAATGAACACTAGTGTGGATGAATGATAATCTGATACATGACATGCCATGTGAGACGTGTATAAGCATGCTCACATGACAATATAGAGAGTGAGACATTAATACTAGGATTTAGGGATGTTCAAACGGTTAACTGAACCGAACTAGTATTAACCGGATTAATTGAACTTTTTAATACGTTAATTGTTAATTGAACCAATTTTTTTTCAAAAAAAAAAATCAGCAGAACCAAAATATTTCGGTTAATTCGGTTAGTTAGCCGAATTAACGAAATTTATATGTTTTATTTATTTTTTGTTAAAAAAAGTATAAAACATATCAAAAAAAATAAAATTTTAATGTTCATTTGACCAGATTAACCGAATTAACCGAACTAGTAATAGCCTAATACATATAATATATATTCTTATTTATTAAGTTCAATTAATTCGATTAATTACCCGATTTCAAACCAAATTAACCATTAACTAAAATTTAACAAAAACTTTTAACCAACCTCCGACCAAATTAAATTGATTAACTGACCGATTAATCGAATTAAATCAATTCGATTAATTAATTCAGTTTCAACCCAATTCGTACTCTAAGCCTCAACGTGGCAATACAAATTTTTTAACCACTTGCTTGTATGAATTGTTAGCAAATAACAAAGTAAGTTTAAATTATTATTTGTTAAGTTTCCTTATTTATTTTCAACATTGTTTTATTGAAAACTTTTATCAGTTAGTTTATATTTTGGGTTATAAAACATAATTAAAAAAAATCAAATTATTAAAAAATATTAATTTTCAGTTAATTGAAAATATTTTTTTCAATGATTAAAATTTATGCTAATAATATAGATGGTTTATTTTTTAACAAAAATAAATAAATGATTTGAATTGAGAATAAATAGAACTAGACCGATAGTTGATCATTCAGGTCATTGATTCATCGATTTGATCAATTTATTTTAAAAATATTAAAAAATTAAAAAAATTGATTTAATCAATTCTTGATTTAATTCGTTCAAAGTATTTTCCGGACTAACTATTCTCTGGACCGATACATTCATCCGATCTTCTTAAAATTTCATTGCTAATAAGCATAGAGTTAAATTAAATTTGTTAAGAACCACATGTGTTGGCCTAATAGTTAGGGTGTTCACCGCTACAGGTATGATTTGGATTCGAGTTGTGTTAATAGCGTTGCTATTAGGACTTTACCCTCCTCTTGTAATTAAAAAAAAATTGTTAAAATGTGAAATAAACATATTTTTATGTGAAAAAGATAAAAAAGATTCAAAATTGAATTTCTCCACATTCTTGAAATATTGTGGCTACCGAAATGGAAGAAAGAATTAATTAAAAATTCCAAATTGTAACGTCCAAATTAAAATACGGAGAAAAAATAGCAAATCTTACATTAACCAAAACAAAATGATTGTAATAACATTTCAGAGAAGAAGACAAATAATTGATTAAATATTTAAATAAGCCAAAAATCGAACGGCTAGAAAGGTCTATCGAAAACCATGGAATCAATCCCCTTCAGGGCCCTACAAAACTATTTCTCTCCCGTTTCCGCTCCCTATTTCCATTTCCACCACCCGCCGCCTTCCTTCTCAAACAATAATGGCTTACTCTTGTTCTTTGTTTCACTCCTCTCTCGCCTCCAAATCCAACTTCCCGTTGCTGCACCATCGGAACCACCCCAAGTTCAATCGCCCCGCCCCTATCGTCATCTCGTGCTCCTCCTCCTCCACATTCGATCCTTCTTCAACCACTAGTTCCTCCAATAACAACACCCCTTCACCCCAAAAGAATCGTCGCCTTGCCGATGAGAATATCCGTGACGAGGCTCGACGCCACCGCTCCACCGCCAAGAACACCCTCTCCGCCAAATATGTTCCGTTCAACGCCGGTCCCGACTGCACCGAGTCCTACTCCCTCGACGAGATCGTTTACCGGAGTCGTTCCGGTGGATTGCTCGACGTTCAACACGACATGGAGGCTTTGAAGAAGTTCGACGGCGCGTATTGGAGGGAGTTATTCGATTCGCGGGTGGGGAAAACAACGTGGCCGTATGGGTCTGGAGTTTGGTCCAAAAAGGAATGGGTTTTACCCGAGATTGACCCCGATGACATTGTTTCGGCTTTCGAAGGGAACTCCAATCTGTTCTGGGCGGAACGGTTTGGGAAACAGTTTTTGGGGATGAACGATTTGTGGGTTAAACACTGTGGAATCAGCCACACTGGCAGTTTCAAGGATCTGGGTATGACCGTTTTGGTCAGTCAAGTTAATCGACTCCGAAAACTGAAACGACCCGTCGTTGGAGTCGGCTGCGCTTCCACTGGTGACACATCAGCTGCCTTATCCGCTTATTGCGCTGCCGCGGGTATTCCTTCCATTGTCTTTTTACCTGCGAATAAGATCTCCATTGCACAATTAGTTCAACCCATTGCGAACGGCGCGTTCGTTTTGAGCATTGACACCGATTTCGACGGTTGCATGAAGTTAATCCGGGAAGTTACTGCCGAGCTACCAATTTACCTTGCCAATTCATTGAACAGTTTAAGACTCGAAGGGCAGAAAACGGCTGCGATTGAGATTTTACAGCAGTTTGATTGGGAAGTTCCAGATTGGGTTATTGTTCCTGGTGGTAATTTGGGTAATATTTATGCTTTTTACAAAGGGTTTAAAATGTGTCAAGAACTAGGGCTTGTTGATAGGATACCTAGATTGGTTTGTGCCCAAGCAGCCAATGCCAATCCACTTTATCTGTATTATAAATCTGAGTGGAATGAGTTCAAGGCAGTCAAGGCAAATACTACATTTGCCTCAGCTATTCAAATTGGTGACCCTGTTTCTATTGATAGAGCCGTGTATGCTTTGAAAAATTCAAATGGGATTGTCGAGGAAGCGACTGAGGAGGAGTTAATGGATGCAACGGCACAGGCGGATTCTACAGGAATGTTCATTTGCCCTCATACTGGTGTCGCATTGACTGCTTTAATGAAGCTTAGGAAGAGTGGGGTTATCGGAGCTGGAGACAGAACTGTTGTGGTTAGTACGGCTCATGGATTGAAGTTTACACAGTCCAAGGTTGACTACCACTCGAAGGAGATTCCGGATATGGCTTGCCAGTTTGCTAATCCGCCAATGCAAGTGAAGGCGGATTTTGGTTCTGTTATGGATGTGCTGATGAAGTATTTGGGAGATAAAGCCCCAAAGCACTAGGTGCTGCATTTTGTAAGTTTAGCAGTTTGTACTCTGAGATTTATGCTTTGGTTTTAATTTTAGTGTTGCCTTGCTTTTTCATTTTGTGGTATACAAATCTCGATCTAGATTGCCCTAGTTTAGAAATCATCTGTCAGCCACGTTAATAATCTAAACTTGTATGAGATTTATATTACTGTTGCATCAATTTCTTGTTCAATAAAAGGTTTGTATATGTGACATTACCAGTCGGATTATGAGCTAGATAGATGATTGTCCCTCGAGAATATGCCTATCTACGCTCTGCGCTCACATCCCAAAGTTTGTATCTATGCGGAGTTATGGATTGTAAGTGCTTGTAGTTTTACTGTTCTTTTTTCTTTTTTCAATATGTGGAAATGAAAATGATCATTCATTATCAAAAGAATCTTTCCAATAATAGTTAGCCTGGCTTCCATGAGGCATATATCAATGAATAGATACTTAGATGTAAACATCCATAGAAGTTGGTTCAATTTAGATTTCAATTTGGAAGATTCCCAAATTGAATTAGAATTCAGAATGAGCAAAGCTTTTTCAGTTCAACGCGGGGAATCCATAGCAGAGAAACAGCCATGGATAGTAAAACTTAAAGCTGAACAAGCCACAAACATCTGAAATGACGATGCAGTGATATAATCTACTCAGAATGCTGGCCACACTTGATCTCTGTAATTGCTCATTGTCTCTATAGCTTCTGTTACTTAAAATCCATAATCTTACATTCGTGTCAACTGAGCCTGTTGCAATAGCCTTTCTACAGAATTTCGATTCACCTAGATGATGACCTGAAATGCTGCCGGTTCTAGCTTACAATGATGGCGTGTAACTTTCATGCTTTTCCTAGCTGTACAGTACAGTTCATATAATTAAAAATCAATGGAATTAACTAACCGGAAACCATTAATTTCATATTTCCCTTTTTCTTCGAAAAAAATATCATATTTTTCAAAACCAACTTTTACTGCACTTTTCAAAAGTGAAGTGACAAGTTTAGTCAAGCCCCAGCCTTTATTGACTTTGGGCCGTATTTATAAATCCATGACTTGTCAGCTTGTTCTTTTGTATATATTTGATAAAAAAAATTTTAAAGAGGAAATTAATTACTAACAACAATTATAAGATGTGGTGCCGTCATCTTTTACTTCATCCTTCAATCATAACCTTAGTAGTTTGATCCCTACTTATTTGGTCAGCTAGTTTATCCTTTTGAACAGCTTTTGTAGCAAGAAAATTTGTTTTAAATAAGGTTTAAGGGTAAAGTTTTTAAAATCATACTTGTGGTTGAACTGACCACCCATCTTTGGTTTGATTAGCTGATTTGGTTGTAATTAAGTGAATTATTAAAAAATTATGAAAATTACAAATTCTTAACAATATAAAAAATCGATTTAACCATTAATTCAATTAGTTTTTTTAATTCAAATTAACTGATTCCGAGCAGTTTGCTCAAAAATCAATTCAACTCTTTATTTGAACTTCAGTCGATTTTTGATTTGATGGGTCGATCCTGACAATTATAGCTAAAAGATAGCCTAATCCAAAAAATATGTAAATTGTTAATAAATAAATAAAAAATACACTATTGGCTACTAAACCAAACAATAAGAGGAAGATACTAAATCTAACAAATCATTTCCACATTGAATCTCTCTTCTTTCGTGCTTGTTGTATAACGTAAATATAACACAAAGTAATCAAATTTATGAACATAATGCATATATTAACACATAATGCTATATATTAATTTTAAATCCTACATTTTATTATTATATATTACATTAAATATATATTTGTATTTTAATACATAATTTTTATAATAAAATTTTTAATCTTTAATTATACTAATAATACTGGGAAGTCGCCAATTAATTTCGTACCTCTAATAATTCTAATTTTACTAGAAACTGAGATGCTATGTAAGAAAAAAATAGACGGGGTGGGCAAAAAAATTAATAATATGGAAAAAGTGAAAAATAATAAAAGAAATATTAAAAATGTGAGCGATAAGAAATTTTTTTAGAATAGTGATAAAATTATTAAAAAGTTGTAGGTAAGAGGAAAAAACTTGAACGGGAATAGTAAAAAAACAAGTAAATAAGATTTTAGAAGCCCTACATAAAAATACAAAAATACAATATTATTTTGCTGCCTGTTATTTCCCATGGGTGCGGTAAAACCCTAAGCTAATCAAGGTCCATAAAAATAAACCAACGCATAAATAAATTACATGCAAATACCCTTCTTTTTTTTTTTTAATACATGTCTTAAATTACTTCTAAAATTCCAAATTTCAGATGAAATTGAAGGATATTATATACTTAATTTCATAATTTTCAAATTATTATAATAACTACGGCGCTAATCAAAGCTACAAAGTGAACCAAGCAACCATGTCTTTATCTGTGTTGATTAAAGTAACTTACGAGGTGGATCAACGACGTCAAGTTGGAGCAAGAAGAACCTCCATCTTCAACTGCCATTTTTGCCATCTCTCCAAGCTTTTTAGCTCTTTTCTTCATCTCTTCCCCTTCCTCTCCTCCATCAATCACCTGTTTTATAGCCTTCATTACGTCCTCTTTTTTCACCAACACCTCGGGGGCTTTCATGGGTTTCTCAACCCCAATCTTCACTCCAATCTTCACCACTTGCACTATTAACTTCTCATTGTAAAACTGTTCGCTAGACATCGGCCACGTTATCAATGGCAAACCAGCAATGATTCCTTCCAGTGTTGAACTCCAACCACAGTGTGTTATGAAACCTCCTATTGCTGGTTTTGACAGTATTTGAAATTGGGGTGCCCATCCTCGGATTATAAGCCCTCTCCCTTTAACCCTCTCTTCAAAATTTTGCTCTTTGAACCATTTGTCTAGCTCTGCCGTGTACCTTCCTTCTTTGATTACCCAACTGAAGGGACAATTTGAGGTTTCTAACCCTAACCCAAGCTCCATTAATTGTTGATCAAATATATGACACAGGCTACCAAAGCAAACGTAAATTACAGAGTTCGGTTTCTGAGAATCAAGCCAATTTAAGCTCTCGTGTCATCGATGGAGGCTTCGCTCCGTGTTGTTTTGTTGTATAAACAAAGTGGTCCGATACACCAAAGGTTGTTTATGAATTTCTGGTATGCTTTAACGTACCCTGGTTCCAACTCTTGGAAAGAATTCACTACCACCGCCATGGCCGAAGCTTCAGCTTCTTTAAACTGCTTTAAAACTTTCTTAGAATCATCTAAGCTTTGATTTCCAAAGCAAGGCAATTGGGCCTTAGTAATTTCGATTCTATCAGGCAAATCAGGCACCAAAACAGGCTCAAAATCCGATTTGTCCCTCTCATCAAACACCTTGTAGTGATCAATGTTATGAGAGCAAAGGAGAGTGAAGCAAGAAACTGTGTGAAATACAACTCTGGAAACATTGAATTTAAGAGCGAGAATTGAAGTCCAAGGGAAACAAACGTCGGAAATAATACAACTGGGAAGGGAAAGGGAGTCTAAACCTTGAAGCCATTTCTCCAATGGTTGTTGTAGCATATTACTAGCTTGGAAGAACTTTGTGGCCATGTCTGGAGAAGGGAGTGAGTCCATAGCTTCACATCCTTGAGGTAATCCAACTTCTTGGGCAGGAAAATATAATGGAAGAAACTGGATATTGAGGTTGAAATTTATGGCATAGTCATCACTGAAACGAGCTGCATTAAGGGGTGTCGTTACAATGGTAACTTGTTGGCCATGGTGTGCGAGTGCTTTTGCCATATCGGTGAAGGGAATAAGATGGCTTCGGGTCATTAAGGGGATAAGCAGGAAATGATGGATCGGCTGCTGGTTTAAGGAAGCCATTTTTTGCAAAGCTTTCGTTGAACACTCAAGTTTTTGGATAGGATTACTGTAAGAGCATCAGGGAAAGTGTCAAGGGGGGAAGCCAGGGTTGCCCTAAAATGGCAAATTGTCATTTTAGTCCCTTTAAGCTTATAAAATTATAAATTAGTTTAATAATAAAAATACACTTTGACCCCAAAAGTTGAAAATTTGAGTTTAATCCTTTTAAAATTCTAAAATAATAAACATATATAAAGACAAAATTATACTTTGACCCCTTTATATTTTTATAATTTAATTTGGACTACCTAAAAATAAATTTTTGACTTTGTCCTTGATAAAGGATATATAACAATTCATTTAGTACATTGGGAAGTTGTGTAATTAACAGAATACTTGTCTAATTCAATTACAATAGGTAGTATATACTACCTCTAAAGTTTTATTTATTAAATGAATTTATCATTTTACTTAATTTTTTATATTCATTCTTTTTATTAAATATATTTAATTAAAAACAATAAAAATCTAATTTATTATAAAAATATTTTACTCATTATTAAATTATAGATGGAATTATATTCTAATATAAAAATATGTCAAATATTATCTATTTTTCAATTAGTATATTTAAGTTTACTTGTATAAAACTATTGTGAATTATATTTATAATTTATTTTTATCATCTCTTTTACTTTTTTTCATTTAGTAAATTTTTATGTAAATACATATTAAATATTTAAAACTTAATTTTAGTTCAATTATGTACTAACTTTGAAATAAATCTATTTTTATATTTCTATTTTATTTTATTTTTTATATTTTAATAATTTTTTTTTCATCAAAAATTTTAAATAGTGAAAATTAATACATTTTAAATAAAAATAACTTAATGATTTTATTTCAAGTTTAATATATAATTGAATTTAAATATAAGGTTAAAATACTTATTTTTACTTGAATTCAAATATAATTTAGTTAGAATTTAATTTATAGTTTTTTAAAGTAATTTTTCCATTATTTTGTAATTAAAAATAGAAAAAAAATGAATAAAATAGATAGAAATTACATAATAATAATATAATTACTTGGTCTATAGGGGATAAAAAATATATTACTTTTTAAATTTTTTAAATACAATTTAAAGACACGGGATAAAATTTCCATTACCAATGCACCAAGTAATTATTTTAATCTAAATACATCTATTAGGAGTTAATGTAAAGAGAATAAATAAATAAATAACGAAAAAAAAAGAATAAATAAATATTTTTCAAATTGTAGGAAGTAAATTTATTTTACTTCAAAACTTAGAGAGACAAGTGTCATTTATTCCATATTTTCTTCAAATATGGGCTTTGGGTTTCTCTCGTAGGAGTTGAATCAATTTTAGTTCAACAAGCCCATCAGTACTTACTTCCCATAAAAGATGCGAAACTTCACTTGTTAGTTACTTCTTTGTTCTTACCTTTTGCTTTTAAAGCTAAGATAACAAATCATTTATCAAAAATAAAATAAAATAAATTCAATATTGGTGGAAAAATTATAATCTAAATTTGGATGAAATCATAATTTCATCATTGAACTTTAAAATAGTATAATATGATTAAACTGTTGACAGTAGTAACAATATAAAGACATGACACATTGTATCATTATTTCAGATGAAAAAAATAGGTCAAATTTCACAGCTAGCCCTTATACTTTTTCTCTTTTAGTAATTTAATTCTTTTTTTTTTTTTTAACTTTTCCTTTTTTTCTTTATTCCCCTTTTAACTTCTTCTCTCTTTCTTTCTTTCTTTTTTTTTAAAGCAATCACCAATGAAATACAAAATAACAGAAAAGAGATATAATATACGAGCTCACTTAAATTTTCATTGAAATTGCTCAAGGGGCGTAATTAGGGGCTCGACGACCTCAAAAAATGAAAAAAATTCCATTTAGTTCCTTTAATTTTTTTAAAATTTTAAATTAGTAAATGTAAAATTACACTTTAACCCCTTAAAAATAATAAAAAATAATTTAATCGTTTAAAAATTATAAATATATAAATTATAAAAATGATGAAATTATAATTTTACTATCGTAAAAATTATAATTTAATTCCGGCCCTAAATTGCTCACAATTTTTCTTACAGTACCAGTGCAAGAAACATGAAAGCAATCAGCAAAGAGTAAAAAAAATTGCTAGACCGTATGAGTATGTATTCTATATATACATATATGTTTGTGTTTAGGTCAACAACACAATCCATAAACAAATACTTGTAAGTCTTAGATATATCCATTAGATAGATTGAATAGAAATTTTAGACAAAAATGCTTCTCCGAAGACAACGAAGGTAGGCATATGGATCTCTTGAAATCTGAAATTTTAAAATAAAGAACAAAAAAAACAACTGAAACCAAACGTTAATTGTAACTAGTTATAGTACTAAAATATACTGCATTCGTCATTGTCAACTTTCACTTTACTATTGGATCCACACCTTTTTCACAACAACCCTATCCCTATGTGTGCATAAAATCCTAAAATTAAAGGGAGAAGAAAAGAAGGGACTTAAAAGAAATAAAAGAACTAAATTGCTTTAAAAAAAAAAGTATAAAGACTAATTGTGCAATTTGATCTAAATTTTTATTTGAAATGCTTATATATCATCATATTTATGATAATTAATGATTTAGTGATTAAAGTGTAACAATAGAATTTGCACCCCAAATATGTTGTGAATCAATAACTACATATCTAATTGAACTTATGGAGCTTTAATACGTTGCGGTCTTAGCCTAACTATTACATTTAATCGATTAATTAATAACTCATTAATCAATTTTAACACATTAATTACTTGCATCTCATGACTGATTTTGGTGGTCCAAATTTTACGGATTGGGCATCGACATTATCCATTGGATGTGAAGTTATAATTTCTGAAATACAATTAAAAAACTCATATAGTCTGGCCCAGACTATACAAAATATAAAAAAAGAAGAGAATAAAGTGTTGGAGGGAGAAGCTAAGTTGGGTGAGACCTTCCATCAGTTTCAAATTGTCAATCATGATATGACCCATGACATGGCACTGCCAAAAATAAAAAAAAAAATATAAGTTTATCACTTTTCTATGTAACATTGTATGTATCCAAATTAAACAGTGAGAAATTAATAACAATGAGTGTATAATATTTAATAATATGAAAAGGATTAATGTGCGTAATTAGGCAAATGGCAAGTTGAAAGCAATGTGTTTTAAAGTTTTCGTTTAATTTGAAGCAATGAATATGAATATGAATGGCACTGGCACCCCAAGAAAGAGACATTTTTGTATATACACAACTGTATATATATAATGAGTTGTTGGCTCTTTAAACTAGTTTGTATTTAAATGAAGGACAGCTTTAAGAGGTTGCTGTTATGGCTGGAGTGCTGGTAGTGGTAATGATCCTTTGTCTGTCGTCACTTTAAATTCAAGTCCCTCAATAAATTACACTTTTCTTCCGCCCAACATTTGCAGCCATTTATGTAAATTTAATTCCTTTATTAACTTTTAAATATTTATAACCCATTGTCTATCTCTATTCTCAAAATGCTAAGAGTACTATACATAGTACTATTCCTTTATATAGCACAAGTATTCATAACATCGAACAAGCCTTTAAATAACACTCTCACACCATTTGCACTGCTACAATTAAAAAAAGGGGGCTTGAATGGATGAAACAAAGAAACACACACACTCAGAGCTCATTAATGTCAATACAGATCAAATTAATTAATTTCTCAATATTCTTGTATGGCAGCAAACAGATAAAAGATCAAACTTGTAATAATAATCTCCTCCAGCTCAGGCTTCAAACGGTGAAAACAAAAGGCAAAGTCACAGTCAGAGCCAGTTAAGTACCCCTGGTAGCATCCGAGATATGTAATGATACTCTTCAAATCATCATCAGAAGCTGTAAAAACCCAACTTAAGGATTGGATCTTCATGACAGTGAACTAAAAATTAACTCCCATGAAGCTGTCTTTCCATTCCTAG
Source organism: Gossypium sturtianum (assembly GCA_025698515.1). Lineage (NCBI taxonomy): Eukaryota > Viridiplantae > Streptophyta > Magnoliopsida > Malvales > Malvaceae > Gossypium > Gossypium sturtianum. The sequence goes on from CM046955.1 coordinate 170,240,917, forward strand.
TTATGTATCTACTAAATTTAATGTTTTGTCAACTTTTGATTAATCTTTATGTATACGGAGAAACCAAATTCGACCAGAAAAAAAAACTGGGAATTCTGATCTGAACTGAGCTTATGTCCTTTGCTTCTCTCTCAAGGAGTTTATTTTCTCTAATTTCCATCCGTCCCGGAGTCTGGCAATAAAGGTCTCAGCTTTAGCGTTAACATCGGGACTTGGACAGAACACTGGGACGCCTGCAATGCCAGCCCCATCATCACCCTCCATCATGCTCGCTGTTTCTGTATCATCTTTGCTTGAAGAAACATCAATTTCTTCCAAGTCCGGAGAGCTACAGCGAGAACTAGGACTGCTTCGTATCTTAACAAAATCCCCACGGAACACGAATTTAAACTCTGGCATCTTAAATGGTGGTGGAGGTGGCGGTGGTGGCATCGGAATTAATGGTGACTGTCCACCGCTGTTCACGTTCTCGTCGTAATAGCTAGTATTTGCTTTTGTTGGCAATGGCGGTCTGCCGTTGTTTGCCTTCCTTGAAGATTCAGGTGGCGTTGTTGGTGGTGCAGGTGGTGGGATCTGACTCTTTTGCTTTGATAATCTTTTTGTATAAGAAGTGACTGGTGGTGGTGGTGGTGCGGGCGGTGGTGGTGGTGGAATCTGAATGTTTTGCTTAGATGATCGTTTTGAAAACGAAAATGCTGCTGGCGGTGGTGGAGGTGGAGGTGCAGGAACAGAATGGATTTTTTTGCTTTTGCTGCCTTTTCTGAAGAGATTATATTTCTGAAAGACAGAGGATGGCGGCGGCGGCGGCGGCGGAGGTGGTGGAGGCGATGTTGGTCGTGTGCTAGTAGAGTAATAAGACGGTGGCTGTGGTGGAGAATGTAAAGGACAATCTTGCTGATGATCATGATCTGTTGACTTGTGTTTCTTCTTTCTCTTCCTTAACGAAGCAAAAACCATCTTAATTTCTTTGGTTGCATTACTTTTTCTACGTTGCAATTTCGAATACTTCTGCTCTGATCTATTTCCCACTTGAACCAGCGGCGATGGTGGCCGTCGAGGAGGTGGCGGCGGAGGCGGTGGTGGTGTTCCTGATGGAGATTTAATTTCATCGAATTGATCAACACGATCGTTCCGATTCATCACCTTATCTTTCTGTCCAGCTGCCTGATAAGTTCGCCTTGGTTTATGACGTAGGGCTGCAGGAGGCGGCGGCGGCGGTGGAGGCGGCGTTGAAGGCGGTGGAGTCTTCGACGGAGTTGATGAAGTAGAAGAACGAAGCACAAAGGTATCAACGGGAATAACCTTCGCTTCCGATTCTTCGAACTCACTCCTCCAACTCCTACGAAGCACATGAACTTGATGATCACCATAACCCGTTGAAGATCGATATTTATTTATTTCAAAATCATCAAAAAACCGAAACCGATCTTCATTATTCTCCCACAAAGAATCCTGTCTCAGATCTGGGTACGAGCTACTGCTTCTCTTCAACCTCCTCACACTGGTTGCCGGCGACGGTCTCACATTGATCGGAGCACCGTCATCATATATCTTTCTTTCCGGATGCCCAAACCATTGTTGCGAAACATGGTGGCCGCTTGGCTTACTATTATCACCACTAATACTATCATTTCTAATGCCGTTGCCGTTGTGGCCATCATCGTCGTCGTTTCTTCTCGCCAAAACGCCGCAAATAATAGCAAACAAGACCAGAAAGACGTTGAGAGAGTCCCAGCTTTTTCTGACACCGAGAGGTCTAAGAATCTGAGCGGTGACGGAGAGAAAAGGAGGGACCACGAGGAACAAGAGAAGCAATGCGAGGATGGGTAAGAGAATGATGAGAACAGGTAGGCTGAAAACAGGAGAAGGTGGCCGTCGGCGAGGTGCGGAGATGGTCGGCTGTGGCCATAACGGCGGAGGATCTCCGGTTATTTCCATGGAAAAGGGCCGGTGTTGGAGTTTTTGTTCTTTTGAGTTTCTGAGGGGGAAGACTTTATAAACTGCATTAAAGGAGAGAGATTTAGCTGATTAATTACAAAACGGATTGTTACTAACAAATTTATTTGCTTTACGTATTTAATAAATTTAATTTTTTGTCGGAAATAATTTTCACTAACAATTAATTTATTTTAAAGTAATAAATTTTAATAGTGCGTCGGAAATTATTAATAAAATATGCTACTTTTTCTTACTTTTGGGTTGAAGGACAAGGAAGGCATTATGCTCTCTCAATTGTTTTTCTCTTCATTTTTATTCAATATAATTTTAATTTTATTCATCTCCTCTTTCGATTCCGTTTTCAATCGCTTTCACGCTAATTTTATCGCCCTTTAATCCATCAAACACCACTTCATGAAAATTTGTAAATAAATGTAATGTGTTTACCTTGGAAGTTATAGTGTACTTTATTTGCTCCAAAAGCCCTACTGCTTTTAAATCTATTTTCTGTGTTCTAATGTGTTATGTATATGCAAGTATCAGGGGCGAAGCTAGGATAATTTTTAAGGGGCGGATGAAATTTTAATTTTTTATAGTTTATATCTTTCTAATTTGTAAAGGATTAAATCGAATTTTTATAATTTTAGGGGGGCTAAAGTGCAATTTTATCTTTACTAATTTAAAATTTTTAAAAAAATTTAATGGCCTAAATAACAATTTTACCTTTTAGGGAGGGCCGGGGCCCATGCCAGCCCCCCGGCTTTGCCCCTGGCAAGCATGCCACCAAATTTATCGAAAATCCCTATCACTTTCTAGTTTCTATTGATTCATCACAAAATCAAACTTCAAGTTAATGATGAGTAATATAAATCACTTGAGACTTGGTTTTTTGTGCTTCATATGTGATTGAATTTTTTGGGTGCCTTCCGCAACAATTAATTAATTAAAATTTATTGTTAGAGTGATTTAACGATGATGGGTTAAGATATAATTATCAAAAATTGATGAAAGTGATTAGTTTTTTTACCTTCTAATGGTTGCGGTTATTATCTATTTATCTTTAAGCTCATTTTGCAAACAATTGTACTTTTGCAATAATTTATAATATTTTATTTATCATTTTTACCATGTACTATATCTATGTATTAAGATTAATTATGGTTTTTAGATTAATTTTACTACTTCAACGATAGTAAGAGATTAAGGATTTAATTATCATTTAATATATTTCCATTAAAACATTTTAAACATATTTATGTATAAATATTGACTTAACTAATGCACGTTAAGTAGCAGGTGTCTTCTCACCAATAATTAAATTTCAAGTCATAGCCAAAATAAAAGAAATAAATGAAAGACCATCTTTATTCTTTGATCTCCCTTTTGAATTATTGTAGTATTTGTCAATATGGTTGCAATTTGCATGGATAGCCAAAATAAATTATTGGGAAGTAACTTTTTCCTTCTTCTTTTTTTCTTTTTAAACATTTTCACTCTTAATGAAATATTATAAAAAAAATTGAATTATTCGATCATTTCTTACCTAAACACTTTTCAGCACACAAATACATTCATGACTAGCCGACAGGAAAAACGGCAATTTATATATATATATTGCAAAAAAAAAAAAAAACAGCAATTTATAATTCAACCTGTAACAGAAGAAAAAAAAAAAAAGTGTAAATTCATACGCAAACCTAATTAATTAAAACATAGTACGCACCATTTTCGATTCCCATCTTAATCATTTATGTTCGTCGTACAATTCACATGTTAAAAAAAAAAAGTAAATATTTTACGTAAAATAACATGTATGGCACATATAAATTTATACGTATCTATAATTAACCATGATCTATTTAATATTTTACCAACAAATGGAGATAAGGTAAATTGCAATAAAAACATAAAATGAATATTGATGATGTAACTCAATTTATGACTTATTTAAATATTTAATAAAATTTTAAAAAAATTTATTCTAAACGAGTTACAATTGCATCCAAATGAAGTCTTAAATGATATACGGGGTGTTGGATAAATACTAGTATAAAATAAATTCGTTAGCACTTATTGGAAGAATAAATTTAGCGTAAATAAATAAATAAATAACAACTGTGTCGTGGAAGAACCAATATCTTAGAAGTAAATTCGTCCTGATCGGTGTAATTGAGTAGTGAACGTCGTCTCCAAGGTTCACACAATATTTTTATATTCGTACACTCGAATAAATAAGGTAGAACAACAAGTGGAATTGATCTTCTCAAGGGAATCGAACAATCGACCAGAAAATAGAACAGAGGACTTGGCCTGAAAAAATCGGGAAATATAATCAAGAAAAGAACTTGAGAAAACAGGGAGGAAACAAAGAGGAAAATAGAGGAAAGAACGGTATTTTTTTGTTTTTCTTGTGTATAAAAAATGAGAAAAGGCCTACTATTTATACTATTCGTCGAAGGGCAGAATAGTAAAAAGAGTAAGGTTAGTTTCCGCAATTGACCAAATTATTTTCGTAGATTTTTCAGCATCTGAAAATTGATCAAATTTTCAAAAATATATTTACTTAAATATTAAAACGAACAAAAATTTAGAGCAACAACACAAATGTGTTGGAACTTTATGAGGGAAAGAGACAAGCCTGTATATAAATCCTCTTAGAAGCTTATCCCTAACCAACGTGGGATTTCACTTTGCATTACTAACAATAGGTTGCATAGGCATTTGTATAACCGATTGATAGTAGTTGGGTTATACATTGATTATCATGATTAAGACTGAGCATTCAATCAAATCAAGTTAAATCGAATGAAAAATTTTTGAGTTAATTGAGTTGATGAATCATATTTTATTATTCTAATTCTATTTGAATTTTTTTCGAATCGAGTCAAGTGAAATGAAACTCGACTTGAGTCGAATCAAGTGAAATTGCTCGATTTAAATTAAAAAATTAAACATGTCAAATTAAAATAACAACATAACTAATTCCATATTAGAGCACATAAATTTGAAACCATATATATTTGAAAAGCTTTTAAAGCAAAATAATAAAAAATAAGATACTTTAATATGATAAACTTGAATCACTAATTAACTTATTTAAGTCCTTAAAATGATCATTTTAGAAAAAAAAATTTAAAATTTGAACTTTCTTTATGTATTCTTTAGATTTGTTTAAAAAAATTATAAATATTTTGAATTTTAAAAATTATTTTGATTTTTTTTTTGTAATTTTTGTTGAGAAAGAGACCAATTTGTTCATTTTCCAAATTGACAGGGACCAAAGGGGTATTTACACCAATTTTTTATTCGAGTTATAAAATTTAACTAAACTCTAACTCAAAACTCGAGTTATTTATTTGAGTTGACTCAAATAATACGATTCGATTAACTCAAAATTTGAATCATTACATTAAACCGATCAAATTTTGAATCAATTCAAGCTTATTCGAAGACATAAAGTAGGGATGGCGAGATAAAATATTTTTTTGGTAGAAAAAATAAACAACACTAAGCGATAACATTAAACCAATCAAACCCGTGTAAAGGCATTACTCTTGAACTGCAAAACCCCTTATATCTGAACTTGGTGGATCCACAAATAACAACAAATTTAGTGTACCATTATTCATGTACTTAGCCATTTGATAAGTAGCCGCATTATGAGACATTGAAATATGACGAAGTCTTATCATTCAATTTCGTATGAGAAAGCAATTGATTAAACGTAAATCTACCAAACTACTATTGGCAGCTCTACCAGCTAGTAGAGGCTTTGCTAGAAGTGCATCATCACATTTTAATTTTAACTGCTTGAATCTTTTCTCTCATATTATGCATAACCCTTCAAGCATGACTCGTACTTCAACTTGAAAAATTATTTTTTTGCCAATCGTCGTTGAAAACCCACACAATTATTTCACATCAAGATCTCTAAACAGGCCTCCCATCGAAACACTAGTGCTATTGAACGACATTGCTCCATGTGTGTTGAATTTAACTAAAAGGAAAATATTTAAAATGTTTTTTGTCGGACTTCCGGAAAGAGTTTTGTTGTGTCCTTTCCAAAATTCTTCATGACATTTACCTGTGCAGGGAGATTTTACAAGTTAAGCAATATGTTGCGGAAATAAATAAATAAATAATAAAAACCCAAACTCCGTGTATCCCGTAATCCCCACGTGTTGGCCAATCCATTTGTATGTAAAGTGAGAAACGCTTATAGAAAAAGATATTTCTAGTTTCCTTTATACATTATTGGAGCGTGGTTGCAATCATTGAAATCATACCCTTTTTACAGCTGAAATATCCGCATACCATGCGGTGCCTTTGCTTGGCACTTTGCTCAAATAATATAAAAACTTTGAATTTCAACTGTATTATTACTTTTGTTTACCTCCGATACTAATAATAACCCCTCCTCATAGAGGAGGTCCATCAAGAAATGGCTGGTTAGATTAACTACTTAAACGAAAAGGAATTCATCCACAAGAGTTTTAGTTAGTCACAATTTTAAGAAGTTACAATCCACAAATCTCAATAATTTTTATTCAGCATATCATATCTTATAATTTTAATACCTAATTGAGTTCAATCACACCCATCATATTTGTTTATGTCTCAATAAAGTTCTCTAAGACTCTATACGATAGAACATTTATCTTGCAAGATCTATGTTAAGTTTCAAATCCTGTTAAAACTAACATCGATAATGGCAATAGAATGATCATAAAACAATAAAAAAACAAAACAAAAAAACACAAATTTTTATGTGGAAATCCTTTCAGGGAAAAACCACGGGCAGAGGAGAAAAAAATTCACTGATGTCGAATTCCAATGATACAAGAGAAGTCTCGACTAGGTTGAAAAACCTTATTTTATTCAATGTCAAACAGAAGCAATGTAGTAAGGTTGAAACACTTTATTCTAATAAATATAAAATAGAAGTGTAGTTCTATATGAATTCTACTTATACAACCTATACCGTACCTCCACAGACCCCCTAATTTTACCACTGTATTATTTCTTTAATAGAAATTTAGGTCACACAATTCTAACAAATCCTCTTTATTGAGACCTCCGCATCATTATTAATGGGAAAGAGGCTCACTAATGTATCAAGACTTTGTAAAAATTTCTCAAAAACCTCAGAACCTTTAGTAGCTCTCTGCGTACATGAACAATTCTCAATCTACATCACTAGGTTTTGTATCAATAAACAAAAACTTTTTTTATTTGATTAATGTATTGAGGTCTGAATTTGATAATTATTTGTATAATGAGACCTGAATTAAGTAATTTTTCGTACATTAGGTCTTGAATTTTTTTTGGTTTAAATTAATCCCTAAAGTTGACAATTTTTTCTACACGGAGGGCTTCAACATTTTTTTGGGCCAACTTTGTTTTAGGACATATCATGGACAAAATTTGAAAAAAATTAAGTCAAATTTAAAAATAATCATCAAATTCAAAGAGTAAATTGGATAAAAGAAAAGTTCAATCCCAATGCGAGAATAATGATCAAATTTAAGAATGGACTTTAATTAAAATAAAAATTTTAAGTTTCAATATAAAAACAATTGTAAAGTTTGAGAAATTTTGTTGCATAGATTAAGTGATATTTATAAAAAAAAAATATTTTTTTAATAAAAATGCAGCTCCAACCTCTTAGAGAAACAACTAGGTTTTCCTAACATGCGACTTTTAAATAGCATCAAAAGCATTAAAAAACAGAAAGGAAAGAATCACGTTCACCTTAATTAAGAATGTGGAAGTTTTTAACTTGTAAAGTTTCGTTAAATGTTATTATAAGTTGTGGAAAACAAACATGAATGGTAGGTTTAATGGATTCCAATGATGCTTTTTTTAACCCGTTAAAGATTTTTCAGAATGTTATAAAATCAATGAAGAGACTTTTACGTTCTGAAAGCTAATGGAAAATCAAGCATGTTAATAGGGAGTGCAATTTAATCGCAGATTAATTGGCAAAGATCAGTCTTTTTTGAAAATCTTTTCTCCAACTTTTCGAAGTACCTCCTGATTTGGTGGACACATTTATTCAGTAAGATAAAGCTTTTAGAATCTCTTAGGAGATTTTAAGTTGTATTTTTATTTATTTTTCACCAAAAAAAATCAATGAAGAGACAAAACAACTTTTATTAGACAAATCGTTACGATTTCCCGCTCTTTTTCATCGTTTTCCACTTTAGGTTTCTAAATTTACAAGAGAAAATGAATATATAAATTCAAATTTATTTTATACAATAACTTAGAAATATATAAATATATATATGTGTGTCTCAATCTCATGACAGCCAAACTTTTTTTATTTTCTTTTAAAGTTCAGAAGCGTGATTGTGCTGGAAAATCATGGTATGGCCACAAGCATTTCTGAAAATTGATAACAATAATAATAATATACATATATGTTATCATATTATATTATTACAACCCCACGAATTCCCTGAAGAGATAGATTATTATCAAATTTATTAAAAAAAAGATAAACAATTGGGGAGGCCCCATGCCATGGTTGGTTTCCTACTTTTCAAATTTTGCTTAGTGATGCAAGACTTGAACGGATTTTAAATCATGCTTTGATAATAACGCGCGTGGTTAACGTGTGGGTTAAAGCTTATTATTATTTGGCGTTTAAGTTGATTAGAAGTTGAAGTAGGGACTCGAAACATATAATAATACCACGTAAATTTAAATAATAATAAAAAAAAACCAGGAAGAAAGGACAGCCACTGACCACGAAGTGTCCTTTAAGTCTCTCCAACAGCTAAGCAATTCAGCTCTGTAGCGTCCGGTAGCCAGCCTGTTGCTTTCTCTCGCGTTTATAATTTAGTTCCTCACAATTAGACTATGCCATTACGAATTTTGTTTTTCTTTCTTGTATTATCGTAATCATAGATATTTGTAAAATATAATAGATACTGAGATTAAGTTTTGGGAGAATTTTTAAAATTTTTAAAAGTTAAGTGAGATTTAAAAAAAAAAGAATTCTAACTAAAATTTTTAAAAAAATTATGAAATTAATAAGAATTTTAAAAAAAAATTCATAAAATTTCAAGGAAAAAAAATGAAATTTTCCAAAAAAATTTTTGGGACCCCTTGGCCTCCATTATGGTCCGCCCTTAAATAGTAACCATTATAATAAATAAATATTACTAAAACAAGTTAAAATCAGAACAATCATGTTATTACCGCAATTTAAATTTTATATTCTTGCTAATTAAGTCAATAAAAGATTTGTATTGATTTCAAATCTTGATTAATATTTCGCCTAACTTAATTAAAGGAAACTTATATTCTTAATAAGTTAAGTTTTTGTTTAAGTATTTCCTTTTTTGAAAATTTTTAAGGAAAAAAAGTATGACATCTTTGGAATAAGACCCCATTTGAAAAAGGTTTCAAAAAGCAGTTTCTTACAATTATTAATAACATAGGTAGATGCTTTTGTCGCCTATTGTTCATTATTTCATAAAATTAAATGATTATTAGGAACCAAAGAAGCATGGTTAGATAGAAACATAATTTTATTTGTAACTAATTCATTTCTCTGTAACTTGAATGAAAATTACTTGGGAGTCAGTTTCAATCATGGTTTTATCCCACTTTTCTTCTCTTAGCAAGCTGCAAACTTCACCTGGTGAATCAGCAACAAGACTTGTACCATCCCTGTCAATCAAGATTCAATCCCATCTTGCTTCAAGAGATAATCAAAAGCGCTATCCACTTTTATTTTAAGCCAATCAGTTTCCGGCTTCTACCAGAGAAGAGTTTCACGATTATTAGAGATAGTTTTCTTCCCACAATCGCTTTGCTTGTTCTGAAGTTCACACAGCTCCACCATACCGATCTTAACTCTATTGATGGCTCTCTTGTCACTAACAGAACTTCCATTGAAAATAGCTTCACATTGTTCCTTCCAAATTATCCAACAACTAAAGGCGATTCTGAGTTTCATATCCAAGGCATTTTGCATATTACCTTTGAACAAGCTAGAAATCTCCTCAACCCACCCACCAAAGCTAGTATCTTCCCTGCTCACACGAAGACCATGGCAAGCTTCATACCATACCCTTCGAACCCATCCGCAGCTCAATAGTTTCCGCTTCCTTGTGACATAAACAGCAGATACTATAGGATCTCTATGACCAAACCTGTTCCACATATTAAAGTTCGTAGCCAAGGCCCCAGATAAAGCTTTCCAAAGGAAGATTTTTATTTTACTTTGTACTTTAAGATCCCATACACTCCTCCTCAGTTTCTTATCAACCACTTGTAAATATACTTGTTCATGGGTCAGATTATCAGCCCAGTTTGAATGTCCATCCAAAATTTAATAGAATTTAAAAAAAATCTTATGCTTGAAAAATAGACTTGAACAAAAAAAAATTTAAGCCCTTTCAAAATATAGATCGGGCTCAAGTTTAAAAATTTCTCTTTACCTTGATCTAATCCGGTGCATTTTTAAATTTATAATACTTAATATTATATTATGTTATTTTTATATATTATGTAATTTATAACCTATTATAAAAATAAATTTATATTAAATATATAATATTACTCTAATATATACATTAAAATAATATTAAAAAATAAGATGGCCAATGTATCTTCCTCTCATCTCCGGTTTGCCCCCACCAAAAGTTAGCCAAAGCTTCATTCATCTCCTTGCAAAGCTTCTTGAGAAATTTATAACAAGACATATGTAGTATATTGGAACCGCAGTAGCAACCGATTTTTTTAAGACTTCTTTACCTCCAGTAGAAAGAGACTGCTTCTTCCAATTTTTGAGCTTGCTAATGAGCCATTCCTTCACATAGCTTAGAGCATTCATTCTAGTCTTCCCCCATAGGCTTGGGATCCCCAAATATGTGCCTGGATTCTTCGCAACAGAGACCCCGAACATGTCCCCCATATTTAGTTGAACATCCAATGGAGTATTGGCACTAAAAACCATGTTTGATTTATATGGATTTGCATTATATACACTTTACAAAAAATTCATTTTAATTTTTTTATTTTTTTTACCATTAAATTTGTATTACTTGTTAGATCAACTTAAAATAAATAAAAAGTTAAGTCTGTTCATTTCGCTAATGTGACATTTACATGGAGTACATGACAATTCATATGTATGTCCCATTATCAATTAATTTTTAAAAATTAAAAAATATTTATTTTTAATAATTTTTATGCTTATTAAATAATTTTAGTAATTTAATTTTTTTAATTTTTGAATTTTAAAAAATTAATTAATTGCTGACATCTACGTGTATGCTACATCAGCAAAATGAACATACATTAATTTTTTCATCTATTTTGAGGTGATTTGACATACAACACAGATTTAAAAATTAAAAGAGAAAAAAATTAAATGAAGAGCTAAAATAACTTTTTTTTTTATAAAGTTGAAAAGTTAAATAAATCATTATACGTTAATAAATTTAAAATACATTCATATTTATATACAACAAAATTTAAATAAAATATCTATTTTAAAATAATAATCACCATCATTTAAATGGTTTAAATTATTAAAAGAATGATCCGAATTGAGCATATGCATTAACCCATTAGAAATTAACGAGAGCTGTGATGTATGTGACATCTAATCATAACATTTGTTTAAAAACAATTTTGTTCTCATGTAATTTTCAACATGTAAACATTAGATAAAAATTTTAAAATATATCAAAACTTTGGTGTGATATAAGATTAAAAAATCTATTGAAAGACGTTTTAATATGCCATATTGACATGCATCTGACTGATTTTGTGATGGAATTCTAGTAATACAAAACGCTTTCGGGCCTGGGTTTCTGGGTTAGGGGTATGGATTATGGATTAAAATGGGCTGAACTTAAGCCCTTCCTAAACTAATTTCTATTCTGACCCTTTCACTATTGGTGGCTTTCTAACGCTGCGTTTTGGTTCTTAAATTGTTGGACTATCCAGTCAATTAAAGAAATCAAAAGAACACTGCATGCAACCTTAAAAAAAGGGTTAAACCCCCAAGCCTATCATCTTCTCCGTGCAGCTTCATTTTCTGCAATCCTTCTTTTTTTCTTCCTTAATTTTCTGGAACAACAAACTAAGGAAAAAAGAAGGGGGAAATATGGTGTGGTTTCAAGGTGAGGATTGCGGCGAGAACTTGAAGAAACCCAAGCTACCAAATCGCTTTAGAATTTGTTCTGCTTCCAAGGTTATAATTTTTTCTGGTTAATCTCGACTGGCCCATCTTCTTGTTTGGTTGGTTCCATAGCTATCGTGCATTGATTGTGGAGTGAGTTTTGAGCAGCAAACCATTCAGGGTCGTACGCAATGCATCACTGAGGCAGTAAGTCTCTTATTCGCTTGCTCTTGTTTATTAGTTTTTGATAAATGATCTTGGAGACCCTTTTTTTTAATCATATTTAGGAGAAATATGGTCCTAAGGGGCAAGTAAAAACACCAAATGGTTCAAATGCAAAAGCCAACAAGCAAACAAAGGAAAAACCCGATATTGATATAAATGTGGGGTTATCTCAACGTCCTCCTTGGTTTTGTAGGTAACTCTCATTTTTATCCAGATTTAAGATTTTGTTGTGCTTTTTTTTTTTTTTTCAAGTATTGCTTGTCTGAAAATACTTTTGAAGATTTTCTATGGTCTGCCAGAGACATTTAACTTACTAAAAAAATTTGATTCTTACTGAAAAGCTGTGAGGGGCTTTAGGGTGAGTTTGGACGGCGGTAAAGGGTGGTGCAGTTAGTTTTTTTTTTTCTCGCATTACAGTATTATTATAGTATCTAATCACCCACGCCATTTAAATTTAACCTTATTCAGGTGATTGTGTATGGCTGTTGTTCAATGGCGAAAAAAATAACTACCCTCAGTTGTGCTCAGGTCGTAAACTTCAGGACCAAGGCTACCACCCAGCAAACATTGCTTCTTCATGCTGAAGGAAAGAAGCATATATAGGGCAAAGGCTCGGGCTTTTCATGCTAAACAACAACCTGAACAGATGGAAGCGTCTGCTCTAGATACCAAGGCTTTAACCCAAAATAAAGCGAATAGTGAATCGCTGGAGAATAAACCTAAAGGAGAGGCGAAACCGCAGGATCTGCCCAAAGATGGCCATGTCCAAATAAACTCAGAACTTAAGCCCGGCCCTGGTGGTTGTCTGGAACTGCGGCCACTCATGGCCCAAGGTTGAAAGGAATTCAAAATATTATTCTCTTGCCCAATTTTTATTTTTTATTTTTAACTTTTAAGGGTTCAAAAATGTCTGGTCAGAAGCATCAAATGGAGATATACCATCGAATAAGAAGAGAAAGCTAGATGTGCCTGTGAGGGATATTACCAAAATACAGTGTGTGGATGATAGCTGAGGCAAAGCCTGCAATGTTGTGAGAGAAGATAAAGCAGCATTTATCACTGACAAAGAAGATAACAAAAGAAGGATAAAGTGGAAGAAGTTTATTAAAACAGCCTTGAAATCTGTATGTCTCCTAACTAGTATTCATTCTATTTCAACCTTTTTTTATGTTATATTAGAAATTATTAAACTTCTGATCAGCCATTTCCTTTCCCTTGAACCAGGGGTCGGGAACTAAGTAGTCACGAAGTTGCATCCCATTTATCAAAGTTACAATGATCTTTCCCATTGTTGTCCTTGTACATGCATTTATGCTATCTTTTATATGCATTTGGCTGAGGCCGGATGGAGTTTTGAAGATGCGGAAGCTGCAAAAACTGGTTCTTAAGGCCATCCAAGAATCAGGTGTAGGTGATTATGATAAGTCCCAACTAAGTGAAATGTTGGAGCACAAGTTGAGGGTGGTTCTTTGTGTAATCTTATTTCTAGCAAGGTTTTCCTATCGACTGTTCATTTAAACTACTGTTGTCGATTATTTTCTCTCTGGTGTTGCAGATAATTTCAAACTCCAGATATACAGTTGAAAACAAGTACGTACATCTAGTGGCTAAAGACCGGCTTTAATGGAAGCTCTTTTGTGGTGGATATTTTGGAAGATGGCTATGTCACCATAAGTAATTGATTTTCCATGGCAGTTTTATAGTCATTCATTTTTATTTTTTTGAAAAAGCTCCTTTGGGAATCAAAGCCATGACCTATTAACCATTTAAAACGCCTATGGACGACCATATATATATATACATAGAAAGAGAGTTTTGCACTTTTGCTTGCTTATGTGCTATATATTTCAAGTTCATATACCATCAACACTGATTTTTTTAAATGATTAATATTTCAATAAATATATTGTTGAATTTAATAATATAAATTTATGCACTTAAACTTTTGACTCGAGTCGGAATTTTTTCCATTATATTGAAAATATATTATTTTAATGCATGGGAAGGAACTTTATCGGAGGCCAAAGACTAGAACCAAAGGCGAAAATGAAAAAGTCCAGGCCCAGAGACGTGTCTCTCTCATGCCCACCCGATTCCAAACATGAATATACAAAATGCAGTGTGCGCCGCTAATTTACACAGACCACAGTTCTAGTCCTGTAAGAAACCAAAATGTCTGTGGAGCGCCACGTTCACGACAAGTTTAACAACCGAACAAAAATAAACTGTTAAGAGTTACAAGAACATGCTCTGCTTTTAGGACACGTTAGACTTTTATTCGGACACCCTTGTTTTTTTTTTTTCTTTTCCCGTCTTTCTTTCTGCCGTTTGAGTTTACTAGGAAAATTTAAGATGGGAGATCTTCACATGGGAGTAGAAGCAGAAGCAATCAACGATAGTAGCAGCGATAATCATAGTAAAAGGGTGGATATTTACCCACTAAGTTGTTACTATTTTGGATCCAAAGAAGCCATTGTTTTCAAGGATGAAACTCTGTCCGATCGTATCAATAGGATGAAATCCAAGTACTTCACCTGATCTCTCTCTTAAATTCAATTGGGTTCTTTTTCTGCGCCAAACTATTTATGGGTTTAACAATTTTAACATTCTTCCCCCAAAGTTATGCTGCTTATGGATTGAGGACTTCCGTGGAAGCAGTTATTCTGGTTAGTTTGCTCTGTTTTTCTGGTTGTTATGATTGTGAAGTTTTGAAAAACTAAGAACAATGTTCCAAATTGTTTAATTTTTGAAGGAATTGTAGAGTTTAGGCTAGAAGTTATTTTGTGCCCTGTGCTTAGTAATATGAATGATCGATGATTGACTAGGTTAGGAGATCTTACTGAAAACTTTGGTCGAAACCTAGGGAACTTAGTTAGTTCAAGGCTGAAACATATGAACTATTTTGTATTTTTTCTTACATAAAGAATTTTGAAAGTCACTTCCAGACTTGCAGTGCATGGCATACTGTTAGTCGATTAGTGGCGCCTCCTGGAAGTCGAGAACACCGATATTTAGGACTTAGATACGACTGTTAATAAACGGTAGACTGTTTTCTACATATCCGACTGTTATATATATTTCATGCAAGATTGAGGGAATGTATTAGTTTAGTTATGTTCTTTGCAAATGTTTTAAGCAATGTCATCTAATCAGGTTGAGTTGTTCAAGCACCCTCATCTTTTGCTGCTGCAAGTTAGGAATTCCTTCTTTAAGCTTCCTGGTGGTCGTTTGAGGCCTGGTGAATCAGGTAAGTTGCTAGTTCTGTGAAATTATCTTTTGCAAACTTGAGTTTTGTTAGGTTAACCGTTCTTCTGCTTCACTGATCTAAGATTGAGCTGAATTTCCAGATATTGATGGACTGAACCGTAAGCTTTCCAGGAAGCTTTCTGCTAGTGAAGATGGCAATGAAACTGAATGGCAGGTAAAGCAGGTTTTTTTTTCTCCCCATTTATATTTGCAAGTATTATTGTGAAATGGTGTGAAAATTCTCACTTTCTTAAATATTCAGGTGGGTGAATGTCTTGGCATGTGGTGGCGGCATGATTTCGAAACCTTAATGTATCCATACTTGCCATCCAATGCGAAAAAGCCTAAGGTTTGTCGGTCAGTACATTTATATTGATTCTGCAGCTATGCCATACCTTTCTCAGTTCTCATGTTATTCTAAATTTCATAGGAGTGCACCAAACTCTTCCTTGTGAGGTTGCCGGAGAGTCAAAAATTTATCGTACCCAAAAATCTCAAATTGCTTGCAGTTCCACTGCGCCAGGTTCATGAAAATCACAAGGTACAACTTAACATTATAAATTGGTGCTTGAGCATTCAATCAAGACTAAATTGAACATTGTGCTTTGTATAACACTTGATATTACTTTGACAAGTCCTTTCTGGATATATCAATAAATAACCTCCTTCATGGGGTAGCTTAATTGTACTGTCCTATTTATGCTTCGAACTTGTTGCTCCCTATAGATGTTGTAATTATGCATTTCATGTTTTGTTTTTGTAGACATATGGACCGATAATATCGGGAGTGCCACAGTTGCTATCCAAGTTCACCATCAACATTGTTGACATTTAGAACATGCTTGTTTATCATAATCGTTGCGTTCCAGGTTAAGTAATAGGAACGGTGAGAAGATGTGTGCTGCAGCTGTAATGGGTTTTCAATCTTGGGTTTGTAATTTTTCATGGAACTTCCAAATACATTTGTATATAGTATGCTATATACCATAGTTTTCTTACAAGATGTGATACACTAACATTGAGCTCGACAATATCAAATTTATCTTCTTGTTTGTTGGTTTTGACCTCCATTTCCAGGATGTTTCAATGTTTAGATTGTAGAGTTCATATGGATATAGTTTGATTCTATTTTGACAGATTGTGTTTCACCCACGTCGGCAGGCAGGCAAGTACAAAAAAAGCTACCCTTTGTCCACTATGATAGTTATTAGTCGAAGGTTAGGTCATTCTGACCAATAAAAAAGAAGCCAAAGTTAGTGATCATAAATTGCAGACAGCCTTAAGGGTTCCACAGATTGCTGAAAACCAAGTGGGTGCCATAGTCATTACTGATCGATAACTATTATGTGATGTGCTTGCAGGTTTCAAGTGGATTCATTGTACAATCGAAACAAAAATTGTAGTAATTTGGAACCAACTTGTAATTTCTTACGTCACCTTTATTTTAACATCTTTACGTAATTTCTATGTGCCATTCTTTTCCTTTCTGCCAATTACTAATTAATAGAAAACATGATATAATACACAAAATACAATAAATAAAAATCAAAATACAATACCAATATAATTCAAATCATAATATATAGCCAGTACTTATTTGAAGAAGAAACAAAAGGAATTCATGGGTCAACCAGAAATCAAATGTACGGGTAAATAAGACTCAATTCGATTCGAAAAATTTGATAAATAATTCAAATTTTGAATTAAATAGTTCGATTTATTCAGATAAATTCAAATAAAAAAATTAAAATTTTTAGTTTAACTTGAATATAAATTACACAATTCAAGTTATTCGAAACGAACAAGAAAAGATAAAACTACATTGTTTTGATAAATGTTTATCCATCAACCTTATTTATATAGTTAAATAATCGTATAGTTCATCTATTAATTAAATAATCAGTTCATGTAAACACAACATTAACTATAAATAATAGGATTTGTTAACTTAACTCGAAATTTTTTGACTCGATTCGAAAAAATTTTAAATTAAATTCAGTTACTAAAATAAAATTCATCAACTTAACTAATTCGAGATTTTTTAACTCAATTCGACTCGATCAAATGTTCACCCCTAATATATGGTACCGCTTACTAAAGTTTGTCACATAATAGAGAAAATGTCCTACAGAAACGATTCCAAGTCTTTTGATATGTACAATATAAGATTACGCCATAAAGATGGCTGCTTTTGCCGGTGAGGCAATTATTGATGAACACAATATTAATCGCATCAAAAATTTGTTTCCAGAGTCAATAGCCGGCCAGCTAAAAAGGTGGTAAAACAACTTGTCAGTACTTAAAATTTTAATTCAGCTGGTTGTGAATTTGAAAATTCAACTATAATACAAAAGGCGTCTCATAGACTGCTATCGTTTTTATTCGTGGAAAATTTGAGCGCAAAACAGTGTTAATTTTGATTGGAAATTGGGAAATTACTTTTTCTAATATTGAATTTCGTTTCTAGAATCTGGGTCGTTCATACACGTTATTATCATCTTGTGTGTAATTTCATTAATCTAAATTTCTCTAAAAATGACACTAATCCATTGGGTCTTTTTTATGATTTTATATGGTAACTTTCCCCGCTTTCATATATTTGTTTTTTTATTTTTTATTTAACTATGAATATGTTCTCATCCACCAAGCCAATGTGAAAATGATTTTTTTCTATAAATAAAAAAAATTTCTTTTGAAAACTGTTTGCTAATGGTAGTGCATTTACATTTGGAAGCTTTGAAAATCTATATCTAATTTTAATCCATTTCTTAATTCCTTGTTCAGTACTCATAAAATATAATTTTGTTTTTTGTGTGTGGCATTTAAATTTAAAAAATGTGATCATTATTTTGGCTTTTCCAGTAATATATTTCAATGTTACCATGACTAGTTTGTATTATTAATTTGATATACATCTTTTGGGACGAAATTTATATATATATTTAATGAAATTCTTAAAAAAATTATCTATTTTTTAAAGAATTAAAAAATTAAATTACGACTCTATAATTATTAAAAGAAAAGTCAACGTGAAGTCAGGTCATCTTCCTCGTGGTCGTGGAGGAGACTGGTCTGCTTCTCTCTTTTCCTCTTCCCTATATATGTATATAAATAGCAACCATTGAAAGAAACACTCTCAACTACTCTTTTTTTTTTTCTCTCCCACTTTTGGAAAAAAAAAAAAAAAGCAAAACCTCAGATGAAGAAGGGAAAGGGAATTGTAAACCCTAATTTGAGGCTCTCTCTTCCTCCTCCAGCCGAGATCTCCTTCGCCAAATTTCTGTAAGCATGATTAGTTATTTACGTCCACTTTCAAATTCTTCTACTTTCTTATGAGGATTTTTAAAGTTTGATTTTGGCGTTAAAATTTTTTTTCATGGCAGAACCGAGAGCGGTACATTCAAAGACGGCGATCTCCTCGTTAACAAGGATGGAGTTCGAATTGTATCTGAATCCGAATCTGAAGCTGTATGATTTTTTTTTTCTTTTTTCAATGAACTTGCTTTTTTTCTTAAGTTTAACGCTTTTCATTGCTGAGATTCTCTTGACTCAATAGATGTTTGCCGTCTAGCGAGTTTAGAAGATCTTAGTTAGAGTTTTCACTTATTGAAGATTTTAATCTGTTTCTTTTCTTTTTTTGTTGCTTTTAGCCTCCGCCTATTAAGCCATCAGAAACTGACGCGGACGACCAGTTGAATTTAGATGATATAGATGCGATTAAAGTTATCGGCAAGGGTAATGGTGGAATTGTGCAATTGGTCCAACACAAATGGACTGGCCAATTTTTTGCATTGAAGGTAAATATCCAAGAGCCAAGTTTAAGTGTTTTAACACTTTCTGAATTCTCACTCTCGTGTTTTTTGTTTTAAAATTTCCGTCTGTTTTTTTTTTTACCAAGAATTATTGCCATTTCAAATTTCAATGACATTTGCATGATGTGCACATATCACCTGTAGGGAGACGAAATTACATAGTGTGAATGTGGTTATCTAATTAAAATGTCTGAATTGTGTTCACGGATTTATCCATTTACCTCATATGTGTATTCAAATGAGGGCCTGATTCCTGGAAACTTATTGATAGGTTTAATCATGATGAATGATAACAAAAAATCTCTCCTAAATCATGCTTGACAGATGTATTATGATCTATTACTGTTAAAAAGATGCTTCTCTTGTTGGTTACACTATGAATTAGTAAAAGAATGTTCAGCCTTTCTTGATTTTATAGAAGCCATTCTTCTAAAACAGATCTTGTTAATTTTTGAGAATTGGAGCTAGCCAAATAACCATTCAAAAAAAGTTGTGTTTTTTATGAGTTTTGCATTTCCTTGTTGCTCTCATGGTAAATCCTGACAATGTTTCTTTTGCTAGATTATTCAAATGAATATTGAAGAGTCAGCTCGCAAGCAGATTGCAAAGGAATTGAAAATAAATCAATCATCTCAGTGTCCATATGTTGTTGTTTGTTATCAGTCTTTTTATAAAAATGGTGCCATTTCAATTATCTTGGAGTATATGGATGGTGGATCCCTAGCAGATTTTCTGAGAAAGGTTAAATCCATTCCCGAGCCCTATCTTGCTGCAATATGTAAGCAGGTTGGTACATTTGAACTTCGAAGAAATCAAGAGTATGTACCAGATGTTCTGGTATTCATTTTATATTCTTCTTGTTATTGCAGGTGCTAAAGGGTTTGATGTATCTTCATCATGAAAGGCATATTATCCACAGAGACTTAAAGCCATCTAATTTGTTAATAAATCATAGAGGAGAAGTCAAAATTACTGACTTCGGTGTGAGTGCAATAATGACAAGCACCTCAGGACAAGCAAACACTTTTGTTGGCACATACAACTATATGTCTGTAAGTAATTAATTGACTGTACCAAAAGATGAAAAGAAACTTTGGTTTGGTGGCTAAGGTTATTTTATTATTATTTGTTTGAAAGTTATTAGTTTTGTTGATGTCGATTACCTTCTTTTGTAGCCTGAGAGAATTATTGGTGACAATTATGGAAGTAAAAGTGACATTTGGAGCCTGGGGCTAGTTTTGCTTGAGTGTGCAACAGGTCAATTCCCATATTCCCCACCTGATCAGGCAGAAGGATGGACTAACTTTTATGAGCTCATGGAACAAATTGTTGAACAACCACCACCTTCTGCACCTTCAGATCGATTTTCTTCTGAATTTTGCTCTTTTATATCTGCATGGTAATTTTTTTTAATCAGTTACTTATAATCCCTAAAAGGTGTTCTAGAATATTTTTGCATTATAATGAGTTATTGAGTTCTATATTGTTAATTAAATGTTTTCGTCAAATTGATCTTCTGTCAAGAGAGATCATTTATTAGTTCCTTTTGGTACTGGAGGGATAGCCTCTGCAGTTGGAATTTTCCTTTTACTTTGATTTTATAGAATTGTTTGATCATTTGTGTTTTAATGAAGCCTGGCTTGGGTTCTTTTAACCATGACAGTGTAAAGAAAGACCCGAATGAAAGAAAGTCAGCTCATGAGCTGCTGGGACTGCCTTTCTTGAACATGTATTGTGATGTGGACCTCGAATCTTACTTCAAGAGTGCAGGATCACCCCTTGCAACGCTAGAACTTTTGTGGTATGTATATGTTATGCTTGAGTTTGGTTACATGTTTTTGTCATATATCTGTCCAAAAGCTTGTTTTCACTATGATGAGATAAAATTTATCTGGTCTTTTCTTCATATCTGAAACATAACAATAAAGCTAAACAAAAGTGTCACATTTTTTGGCAGAATTCAGACGAAACAAGTTTCAGTCAGACTCTAATGTCAGCAGAAACCAAAGTTCTAAGAGCATGGAAGATTTGTAGTTTTTGTTGTAAGTAATGTGCAGGACTTATTTGAGCGGCTGTAGTGATGACAAGGCCAAAGTTAAGCCTTAATGATTATCAAAAAAATTTTCTTGCCAGAGGCTCGGAGTGTGAGGTGGTACACCTTTATTGCTGTGTTGTTAATGTTTTTCATAATTCGAAAGGTAATGATGTCTTATATCAAGAACAAATTTATGAACTTCCTGAATTAGAATCTTTACCTGTCTATTCAAGTTCTGGGTGCATTAATTCTGATCGGATCATCGCATCACGTGTTACAGGCTTAGAACTTTAGCCTAGTAAACTGCATGATCGTCCGGTGCATGCATATGCATGCACTTAAGCTTGTATTGTAACAAGGCATGCATTGACATTCAAGTTCTGGAAAATTTAAGGGTCCTTTCAGCATCTGATAGCAAATCCACATTGTTAATGTTATGTTCCGTTTGACAACCTTTCCAATCAATACCAAATAAGACTGTTATATCTTGTATGCTTTGTCTTCTTATAGAGAAAAATCCTCTCCAAAGAGCTACTACTACTTAACTGCAAAATATAATAGTCTTCTACAATTCTGTTTTTAACCCCCCCCCCCCCCTCTTCTCTTCCATGTATGATTCCAATTTCGAGGATGAAGTCTGCTTTTAGAGTGTTAGCTTTTTTATGATAAAATGAAATTGAACCGGATTAAAGCTCAAACAGAGTGAATTAGTGTCTCAAGTCTAGAACAGAATTTGACAAGTCTAATTACAAGAGTTCGAGGAGAAGTTTTCTTATTGAATATTCTTAAGAGCCTTTAGGTCTACCACGCTGACACTTGTATTTATCTTCTCTTCCTTTAGCAAAAGCAAGCCTTGAAAGGTACTCTCCTGCAGCTTAAGCAGCAGGGTCTGTGTTCCTTACCCTCTTTTGAGTACATTTTATCACACCATCCAAGGATTCGCTTTTGTGCAACTTCACAGGCTTCCTCTTTGGTAATTTCATCCCATAAGCCATTATTGGCTAAATATAAAGACTCATCATTGCTTGAGGAACAAAATCTCTTTTGGATTTGGGATAATCCGATGTCAGTGTCACCTGTGGATCATGAAAGATGATGATCATATTTAATACCACCAATAATCAAATGATTTAGTATCACTAGTTAATATGATTAACAACAGCAAGGCTAATATGTATGTATTTCAATATAGAAATTTGGAAATTGACGTTAAATCGAGTGTATCAATTATCCCAAAAGTTCAAGTCCTTCAAATATGTCCACCATGTGAAAAGCTTGTCGGAGATGATCAATTATAATGTTTAAGTTCCAACAAGTAGGGCAAGGTTTGGAAATACCTACCAATAGAAGACGTTGCAAGATTAAAAAAAAAAAAAAAAAAAAAACAAAACGAAAACCATTCCAATTGCCTTATGTGGCTTCTATCCTTGCATTCTCAGTGTCTCTATCAGGCTGAAAAAAGAGGCAACCTGAATATCTGTGTTCTAAATAAGTAGTCCAGTGGCAAAGAAACCAAAAATGATAGTCAAAATAGAAAGCATGGCTTACTAGTGGCCTACAGACAGAGGCATGAGAATCGCTCTTGAATCACCACATCTGGAAACGATTGTGTTAAATAACAATTGCAACTACAGCAGTAGAACCGATATTTTATGGGCCAACAGGTTGTATAATTCCCAAATGAGCATCAACTTGATGACACAAATGGTGAAAGCTTTCTTCTATTCTTCCTGCCAGTAGTACCCAATATTTCCATCATGAATGCATGCTTTTGCACTTTAGCCAATGCTTTGCATCATGGCAATAATCAGTCTCTGTAGCCGATGCTTAGCCTATGCAAAGAAATATTATTTATTACATAAACCAACTTGGAAAAGAGAGAAAAAGTTACCAGGTGAGCAATGATTCTGGATCAGACTCGTTCAGCTTACTGGCATCATCACCAGCAATATCAACTTCTTGAGCAACACTTGTATTTCTTTGCCCTACCAGAGTAGGTGATGAATTTCTCTCAGCTTTTACCTTTCAAGCTGAGACTCCCTCAACAGATATGCTGTCTGATATCACGAGAAACAGATTGAGAAAATGGATTTTCATGATGGCCACGAAATATTATGGATCCATCTTCCTCACTAGATATTTTCTACAAATGCTACTATCCTCAATTTTCATTTGATTTGGCAAAATGGTTTTATCATGCAGCCTCGCTATCTTCATGTGAAGATGATGGTGCTGTACAATTATATGGGCAAGAACCATGGAAACCTTGGTGTTCACCAGGATGAACTTGTAAGCTTGATTTGGCTTTTTTTCATGGGGCAACAACAGACTTGCCATCTTTAGAGGTGACATTCAGCACGTTTGGAATTTGAATCTCAACACTTCTAGCACCTTTCCCTATCACAGATTGTGGCATCTTTTAATAGAAAGGAAGAAAAAAAAAAATTACAAGGATGCAAAAAGGAGGGCACTCTCTGAATTAGTTGTTAAAATGAACAGAATAAACGGGCCAACCTTGACAATTTTAATCTTTTGGCTTTGCAACTTGATCCTTGTACCATAACATGCTGGATTAATTTCAAGAAACTGAATAAAATTCATTAAAGGTTGCGGTCAAATCAAAGTTCTCAACAAGTAAGTCAAAGAAGTGTACCTCAGAATCATCTGGCCCCTACTGAAGTAACCATGCAAACCGTTTGCAAATTGCAAGTCACGAGTTTCAGCCAAATCCTGCGATTTTTAAACATGATAATTGAGGATGCCAATACATAAATAACATATAGCACCGTGAGACAGTCTTAAGTAATTAAACATACACCAAGAAGACAAACCCGAGATTTTGACATGAAGTGAAGCAGACATTTGAAATATTATAATGCATGGAAAATGACTAAAATTAGGATATTGGTATTGGGTTCCAACCTGAAGGCCTTGGCTAGGACCATTTATAACAGTGTGCTCAAGCCTAAAATCTATAGTTATAGAGAAGAAACTATAGGGAAGTTAATTCTCAACATGGATGAGACAAAATTCTCGGACTTTTTATATCATGCAAGTTGAGAATGATGAATACCATATCAAATGTAAGCTTCAAACTGCAGTGGATGAACATTACAGAAACATGAGCCTTACAGCTAAGCTTTCAACACTGTCCTCGCGATCATGCCTTGCCTTTCAAATAAAAAAAAAGATAAAGAAATGCAGATATTTGCTCTTGGAAAAATAATTCTAAACGACAATGTAAATGCATGGTGATGTTTACAGCCAAGATAAGAACAGGGTGTTCTGGATTTACTTCCCTGGTAATGCCAGGTTTATCAGAATGTGGCCGATGGCATTCTAGCATACAACCTTAGATGCTAGTATCCAAGAGAACAATTTCACCTGCAAACATTTTAGACTTTTGTACTTAGAGAAAGAGCAAGAGATAGGAGGGAAAGAATGAAATGCAAAATTAATTACAAATGGTGAATTAAAGCATAACCTCCTAGTATCAAATATCAATAGGACAGTAAAAAGCCAGTACCTTAGAAACACAGTAAAAGGTAGCTCAAATTTGACGCCACAACCTTTTTAGTATGAGGTTAATAAGTAGATAAAGATCTAACCGTAGTTCCTGGGATATTTAAGTG
This sequence comes from Gossypium sturtianum, assembly GCA_025698515.1. NCBI lineage: Eukaryota > Viridiplantae > Streptophyta > Magnoliopsida > Malvales > Malvaceae > Gossypium > Gossypium sturtianum. The sequence continues at coordinate 170,265,949 of CM046955.1, forward strand.
AAACTCTGCTACTTCAAGTAATAAAACAAGAAAAGTACAGAGCTAAGAGTCCCATTCAGTACCAAAAGCATTTATTCCTGATTGAAGAACGCGATCAATTATTGTATTGACATCTGGATTAAACCTCTCTAATTCATGAATAAATCTGGGGAAAACTGATACATATAGTATAGCAACTTGTAACTGCGGTTGCAGTTGGCAAAGTGAAATAAAGATCCATAAACCAAATATATGATTATGTTTGCATGGTATAATTAAACTGGACAAAAAGCTAATTTTATTAGGAATAAAAATGTATGTACAAGAAGAGCATTGCTCTCTGATTTGTAAAAGCTACAGCCAGGATACAGGGTTTGCTACTATGTAATTGCTAAGACATAACTAACTGGTAGGAACAAAAGATCTTTACACTCAAAATCACCAACTTGAGAAAAATTCAAGACATCCAAATGGTTGCTCAAAAATAAACTGTGGAGAATTCTACAAAGAATCTATGTAACCTAACTGTGGACCAGAGAGTCAAACATCTATCCATGTAATGGTCATTTCTTGATGACAGTGACTATGAATTTGCTTGTCAACAGTATAATGAAACAAGAATATACAAAGAAAGCAACTCAAACCATCATATTCAAGTCAGAAAGATCATCCATGGGAATTTCAAGGCCCATGAAGTCATGATCCTGTAACCCGTCATCATCAATGTTCAACCATGAACCCAGATCTTGTCCTGGTAGCTGCAAGTCATCCAATACGTCCAGGCTAAACTCATCTTTTTCTCCGGCATTATTGTTGGCAGTTATCTCAGTTAACTTTGATACAGAAGCTGATGTTTTGGGTTGCTCAGGCATCTTCTCAAGAAGGCCATTTACAGAAACAGATAGTTGAGTAGTTTTCTGCTTAGGCTTTGCTTTTGATTTCCTTCCCCCCTTAGCATTGGACACTGGTCGGCCAATCTTATTAGTCCCATTTCTAGATAAAACCTCTCTACCATGTCCCTTTCCTTCTCTGTCTCTTTCACTCCTCTTACCTTTTGCATTGCCTGACAAAGAAGTACCACCAACTACATCCTCCAACAATAACTCTCTCTTTTTCACCCTGTTAGACCATGAGTCATCTTTAACAGCAGTTTGACCAGATAACCGATTTGTGGGTAGAAGCAGATCGGGCGAATTAACAGCATAGCTATCCCCATTTTGACCTGCCAGATAAGTAGTTGAGTGTGAGAAACAACAGAAGCTGCATAAAAGACCAAAGTACCAATATGCAGCTGAAATATCTCATAATACAAAAAATGGAGAAAGAAGAAAGAGAAGACAGCTCTGCAGACTGCAAAAGTACCATAAAGTCCATCTTGCAGATGATTATATATACATAGAATGAAGCGCAAATATGAAGACACAATAAAGTGTGTATTCTTTCCATATAAATCAAGCAAATACCTGAACTTCTAGAATGGATAGAGCTATTTGAACAGGGCTTCCCAGATTCACCATCATTTAGGAAAAACCCAGAAAGAAACATGTCTCTAAGCATGGGCTCATCGAAGCAGCTCTTGCCTGTATCTTCAAATTTATGATATCGATCTAATGTCCGTTTAACAAATGCCAAGGCAGCTAGCTTGATCGTTTTGTTACTGGAACTCTTCCCACCAGCATTACGACCCCAACAACTCTATTACAAGATTATTGATAAGTTATCAAAAGCCGAATACCAACATCATTTCATTATATGTCAGCATCTAGCATAATAACTAATGGGTAAATAAACAGTCCCAACTTTTAGATAATAGTTCTCAATGGAAATAAAATGCAGTAACACAGAGAATCAAGCAGATCTATCCACCTTGGTAGGAAAACACTAGAGAGGAGAAAAATTAGAAGCAAATTCAAATTTTGAGAAAATATCCTATCTATAATATAATTTTTAAACAAAAATCTCTAACTGCTATCCAGTTCTTAGTATTTTTAATTATCTTCACCATGTATGCAGCTAAAGAGAAGGAAAAGAATGTAAGAGTTAATAGATAAACTTCTGCTGGCCAACATCTTCATAAAACTTCAAAAAAAATTTCCATTATCTAAACCCCAGAGACACAAAAGATGAGAAAACAGTTGATTCCTGAGAAAGACAAATAGAACACCCAAGCATAAATACGAGGAAGTGGAAGGACAGAGTACCCAGCCTCAAAGGACAAAGCACTCAACCACAAAATAGTCATGGTTAAAACATGTTCAAAATATCTACTTGGAACTTAGAAACCAAAAGATTTTTCAGGAACTAAGTTGTCTCTTCAGTATCTGAATACCATGAGAAGTTTGAACTACCTAATTGGAGGTAGTTCTTTCCTGTGACATAGAAGATCTTCACCAAATTTATTTATAAATATGTATTTTATATTTGGTTCAATTGGTTAAATAAAGTCAACAATATTTCCATTCTACCCATTTGCATCTATTTTTTCTACTTATTCTCTTTCTTTGTTAGTTTTAGCCACCCACACAACTATTTCCTTGAAATCTTGGCTTTTCTTATTACCGAGCTTAGTTTCTATATTCTCAAGTTAAAGGACTAAATAATTTTGGAACAACAGACTTGATTCTGGCAGCCAAGACATTAAGCATTCTATGTCTGACCTATCCTACTAGGACTCATCATGGGTATGTATCCGACATAGGTATGGTCAGATTTTCAAAGTTTTTCCATGTATTTGGAGGATTCTCAGAGGTCATATCCACATACCATGTGTCGGGCATAGGTACTTCAAGAGAAACAAAGAGTAAAAGCAATATAGTACATGGCTGTGTGTAAATAAGAACCAAAATAAGAGGGAGACTGAACATTAAGAGAATTACCATGTACTTCCCATAAGCCATCATGACAAGTTTGTCAAGAGCAAGCTGTTCGAATCCCCTGAAAAAAAAGATATGTTAAAGAATACACTAGACACCAAGACTTTAAGTAAATAGGCAAATGCACAAACTATATGAAGAGAAGGGATAAAACAATACTTCTCCTGAGTTCTTCTTGTTTCTGTGGCAGTTTCCAACAGCTTTTCAAGCAGGCCTTTCTTCTTTGAAACCTATTGCATTCACAATGAAATTACAAAATGAACTTGGAACAAGTTTTGAACTTTATGACGGAAAATCCAACAATAAGTAGCAGGGCATAGCAGAAAGAACCTGTTCTATATCTAATGGCAGCTATCATAAAAGGAAGGGTGAAGACAGTAATGTAAATAAAAAGAAATTATATGATTCCATAAAAGAGCTTCAATAATTCAATTGAGAAACTACCTGTTCATTGAGCTTCTCCTCTAGCTTACTAATGTCTGCACAAATTTCATCATCCTCCATCTCTGCTACATCAGGCTGAAAAACAATGAAATACATCAAAGTTAAATACATTAACAAACATCTAGAGTAAATGAAAAGAAAAAGACACAAACATCCAGTGTAAACCATCACAGTGTCCAAAATATCACCCTTGAAGATGATGAGAAGCTGCAGTGTGCATACGTCCACCATTTAACAAACAACCATTATTCAGATAACGATAGAAACAGAGACTACATTGCTAGATCATGATATTTATTGATTTGGAAACAACAAAAAAGAGAAAGGGTAAGAGCTGGATGAAACAATATTATGCAACAAAAGGCTAATGCAGCATTTAAAGTAAATATTCAAGTAGAAGCAGACCAACCAGTGGTTCTAAGAAAATTCCAACACTTTGGGCCTCCAAAAGGAGTTTCTCATTTATATTCATACTCTCATACTGGAATTCTGAACAAACCGAGCCAGGCATCGGTTGGTTTCCAAAAGTGCCATTCAAGGATGGGCTAAAATTTGAGTGAATTTCTGCATTTCTCAACATATCAATTTCAGAATCATCATGTTCTGGCTTCCCAGTTATCCTATAACCATTGAAAGAAGTATGCCCAGTAGACTGGAAGTTAACAATATGACTCAAACCATTGGATCCCAATTCTCCATCCATCTCAAATCCAGTTCCATAAGCATCGCATGGAAGGTCTTCATTTCCACAGTCACTAACTTCTTCTGGAATTAGAGCTGCTATAAATCTCTGACAGAGAGAAATCACATTTTTGTCTCCAGTATCCAGGACCAATTGTGGTGAAAGGACTTCACCATCTGGTATTACAGCAGCAATTCTGCCATCTCTTTCCTGTTCAAGCAACCCACATCCATTGGAGATGGTATGACAACCGTTTGTAATAGAAGGAACTGGTGCTGATCCCAATTTGGCGAGTTCGTAATTTCCCTAGAAGAAGTCTTAAACTTCAATCACAGTGAAACCATAAACATTTTATGCAATTCAATAAGAACACGAAGTTGTAAGTACATCTGTGACTATGCTACTCCTACCCATTTCACTGGAAATAGTGTATGCAGAAAAGGTTTAGGCATTCTATTTTCATCCCCCCCCCCCCCCCCTTCTTTTGTAGCAATATTTCAAAGATATGTGGCTGCAGAGAAATCTCATAACTTTATGAGGTAAATAAATAAATTTCACATGGTAAACTTTAAGATTACATGCTATTCTTACCAAAATCAAATAAGAACTCTTGAAAAGTAGCCACCAATACCTAATATATATCAGCAGGTCAATAGAAATATATTTATTTATTTATTTATCTCATGGCTTTCTTCAAAATTTGATGAAGACATTAATAATGGCAATGTCTGTACTAGAGGCAATGGAGGGACAAGGTCTAGGTTCAATTCCTCCTTTCCCCTATAAAAAAGAAATCACCCCACCCTGGCCAAAAAGGGACATAAACTGCAGCCAGTAATTCATATGTAAATCACTTCAGTAAAAGATATAATCCAAATGGTTTTCCTAATGAGCCTTTTTTTTTCTTTTGATAAAAAGGGTAATATATTAAATGAGATCCAAACAAGATTTTTTAAGTAAAAATATGCTTTCTAAGGTGTTATAATAGCAGTAAAAACCAATCTTAATTGGGGGGACAAGGAACAATACCTGCTGCTTCAAATAGGCAATATCTGCATCAGATATGAAACCAAAAAAAGGCTCCATCTGCCTCCAAAAGGAGTTTGGAAAGGCATGGGCTGTAATGGAAGTAAAATCAATCAATGCAAGAGGACAAATTTTGCACCACAGAAATTAACAAAAATTTGACACAAAAGACACTACCAGAATTAATAAGATTGTTTACAGCAGCTACCAACTCTTCATGTCCATCCTCCAAACCAACTAAGAAAATTGCACCAAGAGTGATTAGAAGCCACAAACATGTGGTAGAAGATTTAGAATTCAAAAAATTTTGTAAGCATCGTATATTTAAGAATTCAAGGAAGTTTCTTAGTTAGTTTGAAGCATAACTACCAAGGAAATCTGCAGCTGCACTGATAGCTACATGCCTCTGGCGTGCATAGGCCTTGCGGTCAGTTAGCTTCCTAGTTGGAGGACGACCAGCCTTGCTGAAGAAAAAATTCATCAAACTGAGATTTCAATCTGAAAAAATGATGGTTCTAGACCACAATAAAAGAAATATTATTGGAGAAAAAGGAAGGTGGATGGGTAGGAAGAAATATTTAACCTTTCAGCCTTATCCAAGCCAAGCCTGGCACTTCTGAGCTGTTTTGCCGTCCCCACATTGCCAAACTTCTCAACCATCATTGGCATAAGAGATCTTGAAGAAGTAATACCCCGTCCAGTCCTCCCTTGTCGACGTACAGCATCTCCTTTATCTTCTCCAGTCATCAGCTTATTCTTTCTTGATGGCAAGACCAAAGGGGACACCTTTTGAACATTCCGTCCAGCTTTCTCATCTATTTCATCCGAAATTTTCACCTTTTCTTTAGATTTAATTTCAGCAGCTCCAGACTCCTCACTCTCAGAAAGAGTAGCTGAAGATAAGGCATCACCTTTTAGTTTAACTTGTCGGGGAGAATTGCTTGACAAGCGTCTAGCAAATCCTGACCCAGTTTCATCACCTGCCATATCAGACATAGCATCCAGCGATGGTGTTTCATCATTACTTGAAACAATAGGAACAATATTTGTTCGTCTTGCACTACGAGAGCTCTTCAGTGGTCTCTGGCTGGCCCAGTGGGTGACAGGTAGTGATGAAGACCTAGCTGATGTCGTGCGTTTTCGGTTATTAGCTCCACCAGCAGTAGGTGGTTTATTTGTACAGTGAGAAAGCTCCCAGTCATTTGATGCCACCCTATGAACAATTGGCGACAACTTTGGACCAACCCCAGACCCTGATCGAGGACCACGAACAGATGCATTCATTTTTGAGCTTGAAGTAGGACTACCTGAACTAAATTCATCACGGACATTCATCCTGCATTTTAGCAGAAAAAAGGGCATAGAAATAAGTATGCATATTGCAGTAAGGCCTGAAAAGGAAAAGTACTCCACGAGCCAGAAATAGAGTTGCACCAAATGAAAAAAACAAAGGCTTTATAAAATAGAAATGGACCAGATAAATCTATGCAAATGTGGAAAATGATGTATGACAAAGGCTATGCTTACTTGTTAACAGCTCTGATATTCACTCTCTCTTTATCAGAAGCAACAGGACGATCTCTCCGATCACTGAGAGGGGAGCTGTTGTCTGGATCAGACCTAGGGTTAGACGAGCGTGGACCCAAGCCAGTCGGCGGCGAGATACCTTCCGATTTTCCTACTCCAACAGATCCATTAGCAATTCCTGACCTGCAATGTATACATTTATTAATATAAAGGAATAAGATTCATCAAAAGCTTAGAAAATTAAAATAAAAGGAAGGCTCAATTCACACAATGCTCCAAATAGAAGATTTGAAGAAATAGCACACAAGAAAGCCCCGTTATGATAATCTATTAAGGAAATTGCATCCCTCTATAGTGTGAGGCGGCGGACCCAATAAAAGTTCTTGCTCTATCTGTCTGAAAATCATGCGCTTAGATCTTAATGAGAAGGTTAGGTCAAATCATGACAAAAGTAATCTACCTCTCAAAACATTATATGCAAGATAGATTACAACAAAGGGTTTGTATGTTTTATAGTGAGAAAACACAGATAGTAAAAATTAGTAAATCTACCATCTTATACTTCTCTGGCAAATATTTCAAGTGTAAACGCACCTTTAGGGCATTTGTTGGATGTCCTACACACTAAAGTCATAAGCAACCTCACCTAATATAGAGCTCTATATCATGGACTGAGATTTTAAATCTCAACAGACCAGCATGCCAAATAAGGAAAAGACAGCGCAGTGATAAAACGTGGCAAAAGCAAATTAATGAATATGAAATAATAAACAAAGAGTTACCATAATTATATTGTTACTCACCCTGACATTATCATTAACAGCACGCTCAATAGAATAAGAAACTTGAAAAACAAAAATGCAAATGGAATCGGATTAAAAAAGAACCTTAGAAGCATAAAATATAAGCTCAATATCTGTCATTCAGTACATCTTCCCCAAAGATAAGCAATTACAAAGAAAGAGGATGAAAGAAAGCAATTCCAGCATGATAAATTAGGTTAGAAGAGAATATTGACAAAAGCTACTGCTGCCATCATTATTATGATTGAAGCCCTTCCAACAAATCCCTTGGCAGTTGGCAGAAGATTTCGATCATAATATATTGGGTATTAAACCAATGTTTTCAAAACAGGACTGGAGGTTGACCTGGTGGCGTTCCCAGTCCTACCCTTTCAACTGGCAGGTTTAATTAAATAGGGTTGTTATTGTTAGAAACATGATCTTGACGTTAAACAAGTATCAAGTATAGTGAATAATTAAGAAAAACAGGCATTTGGCTCAATGGTTTAGGCATTAATGAAAAGGTAAGTTGTCAAGGGTTCAAACCACATAATTTATAAGAAGTTTAAGTAAGATTAAATAATAAAACAAATACCTAAAACCAGTTCAATACTGACTCCGGTCCAGTTTAACTGACCAGTCTGACAGGCCAGTCCAATATGGCTATGGCAACACTGAATTGCATTGATAATTATTATGTTATTAAGATTGTAATGATAAAAGCTTACAATGATAATAGGGGTTACTAGTATTCAAGGGTGGTTGTCCTGCTACTCCTATGCATGCCCTTAATAGATATTATCAAGGCAAGCATTCAAATAAAGGCCATGGCATATGCACAACAGAAGCACTTTCAGCAGCCCTACCTGAAGCCATGGGATTCATTATTTAACCTTGATCGAGCATCAGAAACAGCCCTTTGCTGTATTCCCTGTTTAGATTTCCGGTACCCTTCCACAGGTTTAGCTAATACCATACTAGGAGATACATCAATTTTTATCCCAGAACGCTTTTTCTTCATCTTTGCCTTTTCCCATCCATCAATGCCACCTGATACAGTTCGATCCTCACCCTGAACTGCACCGCTATTTGACACCCTGAGCAGTTCCCTTTCCCTATCTGCATTACCAGGCTGCTTAACTAAAGCATTGTTCCGCATATCCATCTAGATTCATTGAACAAATGTTAAGTTGTCTCTTCAAGAAACAATGATGCAAAAATGGCATACCAAATGCACATTGGGCACCAAGCCACCGAGATGAGACCAAAGATTGCAACTATGCAGAACAGTAAGAAAAGAAATGTAAAACCATATTCATATTAGTGCGTGTAAAACAGAATATCATGTGGATTCTTGTACAGGAAAAGGGTTTCATATCACTCACACACATAAGTACTAACACAATGATCAAAGTAAACAAGGAAATCTAATAACAAGGAAGACTAAAGAGAACAAATCACCCACCACCACCTAGTAACATAGAAACGTGAATGGTACACCAGACAGAAGGAATAAAATAAGTAATATTGATAATGAAAACTACATTGGGACATGGCAATCTTTGATCCCAACCATACTTGAATATGGCACATGTAAAGCAACCACCGTACAAGCTTAGTGAATAAGCTATATATGGCTCAATAGCAGCATGGAATTATGATAATACCATGATAGAAAATGCATAGAAATGGAAGGTATAAAAAATACAAACCCTGACATCCACCAGAGAAGTTCGAGTTCGTTTACTTGGAACAACATTTTTAGGCCTTTCTTCTGACTTCTGCTGTTCAAATTCAAAATTTCCAGCAACAGAAAGATTATGCATTCCCATCTTGCCAATGGTAGGCCCCAAGATGGACCGATCACTAGATAACAAGGCATTAGATCGGTCACCAGAAAAGCTATCTGATCGAGATCTCTTCTTAGATGGTATGCTTGGAAAAAACTTGTTGAATACTGATAAGGCTTCATTGAAAGTTTTCATACGCTCCCTGTTAACTAATTCATTTTAACAACTAATGAAAACTTCAATACAAAATACAAAATCTACAAAGAACTACCTTGCTTTGACAGAAGAATCACGTAGACCAGCCTTCAGTCGTTTGATTTCCTCAGGTATGGGAGAAGGCAGCAACTTGCCTTTTGACAACACAGTAGGAGATTCATCAGCAGAAATGCCAAGAGCAACATTAATGTGCCGTTTAAAGTCTCCTTGACGACTAGACTTATGATCAGCAGCAACCACCTTTGGATCGAAGCGCAGGCATTGGAAGAAGTTGGATACATCTTCTTGGGCTACTACAGAACCGCTCCTTGACATACCAGAAAGAGAAGGTAGAATTTGGTTCTCCATGGTCTCGCGAAAGCTACCTGATCTGTCAAGCTGAGCAGCTAAGTAGGCTCCACGCTGCCCACTGGTGTACAGTGGCCTATCCGGGCTACCAGAAGACAGATCAAACTTGCTAGACATTGCCATTGCATCAAATTTTGCAAACCCACAATTTTAGAAAGCCAATAAATACAGCAGTGCATGACAAAATTGTAGTACAACAGCACATGAAGTTGATTTAAACTCTTAAGGACAATGACAACTTATCTGCAAAAGAGGAAAAACCAATTATATAAATGTAGTATTAGATTCCAAATCCACTCAATAGTTCCTCAAACTTCTGTTTTATGCAGAATGCACATATAGCAAAGTACAACTAGTAGTAGATTAAAATTAAGTCATAAAATAATCACTAGTAGTTATAAAGAAAAATCAAATGCCAATGAAATAAGATGAGATTAATCACCTTGCACTATGTGTGCCATAAATTTTTTACCCTCTTCACCCCAAATAAGTACAACAAATGAAAGCAGTGAATAAATGTAACAGCAACAACAAAAAGGAAACCTTCAGAAAATAAAGTTGCCAACGAATCTGGTAGAAATGGCTGTCATAATTCATAGAAAAGACAGCAATCAATTAAACAATGAGACTCAACAGACAACAAACAGGTCATCCAAAAATATATTTCCCATCTAGATTCATATACTATACGGCAGTTTAGGCAATCATTCATCAAACTCAACCTCTACCACTGCCATTGTTTTATTTTTTTCTTGTCCCATAAATGGCCAACATGTAGAATCAAAATAATTCCAATTCTATCATTGAGCTCAAAGATGCTCATGGGGCATGGTTAGATTCTATTTAAAACATAGAATTGTCAATATTTAGGTTGTCGAACCTCTAAATTCCAACAAATATCCTTGTTCACAGATATTTTATTAAAGCAACTTTTTGCTCCTTAACTACAGAATTACTGTATGCAACAATTTGGATTTTAATTTCATTCTTCTCTTCCTTCCATATATGAGAGTCAAATGATACCAATTCTCATCAAATGCAGCTTAAATGACTTTCAATCCTCACTTTAAGGTGACCCTAACTTTATAAAAACAGCCAGCAAAGTGCCACAGATGCACAATCAGCTTCAAATTCTAAGTAGCACTCAATGCTCTAATTCACACAATAATCTCAATATCCAGAAGCTACCAAGAACTGAGCTCAAATAAGTATTTAGGGTATTCCATAAGCCTCATAATTGGTAAATAATTAAACAAAAAGGAATTGCCTTGAATAATATGGTTTTGCTAACAAGTGCCTAAAGAGCACTCTTTTAAGGTTATCATATCAAGTAATGTTTTCTACCAATGCAATAGAATTTCTTGCATTAAAAGTCCAGTACTGCATTTAATACAAAGAATTTTACTATAAATAGTATCTTAACAAACCTTAAAAAGTTCCCTTAGAGCACTCACTAGCAAAACCCACATAAGTATAAAATTACAAATGAACAACCCATGAAACTGTGAATATTTTTTATTTGATTAAACTTCTAAACTGCTTAACTCCACCTAGATCACCCTCAATTGCATTAAATGACCTATTAGAAGATTGATGTTAAGGCTGTCTGCCCATCTTTGTAGCGTACATGTAGCAAAACAAGAATATTGTTGGGTTCAGTAATGTGTATCCAGACCCATAATTACATCCACATAGGCATATCTAACCCCTAATATGAGGTGAGCTAGAATGCTATTTTTAATAGAGTTTAACATAAGTTCTATAAAAGGCCTATTCCTAATAGGATTGAGATATATGCTATATAGATACAAACATATACTTGTGGAAATTAACAAGAAATGTTTAGAATGTTCTCTATTGAACTCCTCAGCTAATCCTTGGGTATCCACCAAGAACCTACGATTTGAAGTGTGAAAATTGATGAACGACTTTAGCAGTTGCTCCATAGTCGAGAAAGATGAAGAAGCTGTATGAGAAGTAGATCCTAGGCGGTTCATAAAGGAAGCTTCAGAAATCGTTCTTAGGAATCCAAAATACCATTGGAGTCAGTAATTCTAAAACTATTAATTTTCCTACACATATCATTACCTGTATACTTATAGCTAAATTATATAATCATTTGCTATTTCTCTCTCTCTTTAGGAAATTTCTTTTCCTTCTCTCTTAAGTCTTAGGATTCCAAAATAGCATTGGAGTCGGTAATTCTAAACGTACTAATTTTCCTACACATATCATTACCAGTATCATGAATCATAGATGGATAAAAAGACAATCAGGGTATATGTGAAGCAATGCCTTTTACAAACATACCATTAACACATTACAACTTATCAAAGAAATGTGAAATAGATAATAAATGAATGCAAACATGACAAGCCAGCATCTTGACTCATAAGATAGTGCCGTTGAGAGTACCCCTAGAACCGTTAACTATCTTACCGAAGAGGGTGCATGCCTACAATCTTAGGAAAAAGAATATTAAATCGTTAATCTAAGTTTATATGATAGGGTCAAAGTTCAAAAGATTAGCCCAATAAATCTCTTGCTGAACATTAATTACACTCAAACAGAACAACACTGTCTTTATTTAACTAACTGTTACAGCTAACAATATTCTATACTTTATATTGTATCAACAAAATATATGTTTATATTTAAAATGTACGAGGACCAACACTGTTACTCATAAAACTAACCCGAATTTCAACCAGCAAAGACTTCTAGAACATCGCAACAGTAAGAGCCTCATTCCCATTTTAAGTATTGCCTAATAAAGATTGCTCGTCAGTTGAAATTACAAATAATTGGCTCAACTAAACTTTCCGCACTTCAAATCAATCAAGCTAGAATTGAATCACAGGATAGGAACAAAACATTATCAAAGTCAAATTCCTCCATATTTCTTCTTTTTTGACTAATCACAGTAAAGTGAGTCTAAACTCAAACTTTACCATTTTATCCTCTAATTCCTCGATTGTACATCTTAGTCATGTTTCATTCATCAAAAGAAAAAAAATTAATAATACTCAAAATTTGCAGGAAAAAAACCTAAAGATTAAATTAAAAATTTATTAGAAAATAAAACTGAAATAAAAACTCAATCAAAGAAGTAAAACAAAAAAGTTTTAAGATTTTTTCAAAAAATAAAACCCTAGAGTTCGCAATCAAGAATGTGAGTAGAAATCTACCTCCGATAAATTGCAAGAAGAGGTGACGGCGGAGGCTGCAAAATCAAGCAAGGTAATTAAATTCCTTAAATTACGGATACGAATTCGGCTTACGTAATTGATTGGAAGCTCAAAATCGAAATTGGAAAGTTTGTAGACGGCCATGGAGGTCGAAAAGCGCCCGTGTTTTGATCGGCAATGGAATTGGGTTAAATTAAATGGCGATTATGCCCATGAACCGTAGTACCTCGGATGCGAGGGCGTGGGTTTTCTGTACGGGGTTTTTTGGTAATTAAAAATATATATTGAGCCGGCTCCTAAGACAGCTCGTGGGTTGTATGTAATGTCAAATGCGAGGAGTTGGGGATATGTTTCTCCTAGTGAAAATTTAACGGTAAAATGTATCATTTCGGTTAAACCAAAAAAAAAAAGACTTGGATTTTTTTTTCTTTTTGTTGGCAAATGGAAATACGCGAATTTCTAAATTTAGATCAAATAAAATGAAATCAAAACATTTGGAGTGAACTTGTAAGAATTTAATTATGTAAAATTGATTAAGTTTAATATGAAATAAAGGTGATTAATTAATAGTTTTTTGATGAATCATATTTAATCATAAATATTGAAAATCATCTTAATTTTGAAAAAGAGTTAATAAATAATTTTTATACAAGTTTATTATATCCCTACCTCAATTTAAAGTCTTCTATCGAATTCTCATCCCTCCTATAAATATTTAAAGATATCAATATTATAGGGGGATTACTTTCCAATTTTAAAGAACAATAGATTATAATTTTTAAAGATATGTTTTTTTGATGAATACATCCAATCTTATTAGATCATAATGTCTTTTTTTCTCGAGTGCTTTAGCTTAATGAAGGTTAGAATAAAATTTTTGGTCTGTGATATACATAATGTAGCATTAATAGTGTTAGGTTATTATTAATTAGCCGAAACTAATTTAATCGAGTTTCTACATTGTTATTATTTGCATCATCAATTTTTTCTAATCTATATTAATGTGCGAGTATTTCTTTCTAAAGCTTTTCTATGAATTAATTTGAATTGTGATACCATGTTTAAAGTTACCAAAACCATGGTATTATCATTGGCATTTCTACTCATTGTCAATGATATTTTCTTTGGATGAGTAGGTCATTATTAATGAGTTATGTTTTATATTGGTCGTATTGGTTAATTTTATTTTTGGTATGCTAACATTTGGGGGGAGCATTAATATAGTTGGATTGATTAACTCTAAGTTATGCCATCAATGGCATTTCTACTTAGGGTTTTGGTATTAGAAAAAGGTGTGTTGTTGTAACAAATACATCCAGTCTTCTTAAAATTGTACTTGTGCTTGGAGGGCCATAGACAAGCAAAAAATCTTTGAGGTGTCCAACATAGGCGGGCTAAGAAAAAGAAAAAGTTATAACTTAACTTGCATTGTTAAGGGTTAATATTACACATATATATTATTGCATCATATCAATTCTAAAAATTAGATTATTTATCTGTTAATTAATATGGCTCTATAACCAATTTGTGCAAACGAATACAACATGATTGTACAGTAGGATTTGCTATATTTTTAATGTAGCTATAATATATATGTATATATATTGTACTACATAATTCCAATAGTTCCCAAGCCTAATTGAATTATTATTACTTTATATTTTTAATTTGTGCTTGAACTCGAATAATCATATTTGGAATCGAACATAATTACGACATGACTTCTTAGACTTTTCGAATACATGAAAACTTAATTATATATGTTGTATGCTTAACATTGTGCTCACATAAAAGTTATAGGAGTCTGGGATTATAGTGTTCTCACCCTTAAGGAATTTTACTTGTATCAAGTGGAATTAGCAGTCTAGTTTGCCTATTCATATTTACTGATATCAATGGTCTATACTTCTTTGAAACAACAAAAGTATCATCCGTATATATATTTTTATTTATTTATAAACTTGAAAAGGTGTCCTTACGGGGGCGTTTATATTGAAAAAATAATGAACATTTGATGAGGGAACCACAAAGGGTTCCTAATGAGGGTGTAACCCCCTCTCGAATATATATGTATACCAAAAAAAAAAAATGGATGAAGGAGGACCCATGAAAGGTTCCACATAAATGACTTCACGGAGGGTGTGTGTATATATATAAATGAAATAGCAGTTGTTTTCTTTTTAGCTCTCAATCAACTTTACTGCATTTTCAAAGGTTGTCAGATTTATGCCTCACGAGCGATTACCGTTTGACATCTCAATTCTCGCATCCCCAGATGGTTACACCTCACGGATGGTTAACACTCAATATGCTTATCTATATTTGCTTATACATGTATGTTTATATATTTATATATTTGATAAAGAGAACCTGAGAGGGGTTCCCATGGGTGGTTATACCCCTTTGCATGTTTGTATATCTGTATAATGAATATTGTGAGAAAGGAAACTTGAGAGAGGTTCTCGTGAGTGGTTATACCCCTTTGCGTGTTTGTATATTCGTATAATGAATATTGTGAGACAAAGAGAACCCGTTAAGGGTTCTCACGGGTGGTTATCCCCCTTTGCATGTTTGTGTATTTGTATATTAATATATATTGTTAGACACATGGAGCCCACGAGGGGTTCTATCATGTGGGTGTACTCCCTTGCATATATGTATGTTCATATAACAATATTGTTAGAAAGGGAACCCACGAGGGACTCCCGCGAATAGTTACATCTACTGCTTATATTTTACGCCATATTTATAAGTTCTACATTTTATATTTATGATTATGCATTAGTCACGTAAATCCAAGCCGAGTGGACTTGGCCCATGGTTATGATTCGATGTGACAAGACTTCACTCTCCTCTCCACGTAATTTCGTGTTGCGAGGGCTTACAATAGTTCGATTGACCAATGATTTTTTACCGTAAGCCTTCTCCCATACGTCTGAGAGCAGGATCTATCGTAAGCCTTCTTCCACCTGCGAACGTAACATCACCATCTTTCCGTAAGCCTCCTCCATGAATCTAGGAGCAGGGTCACTTTATTACCTTCTATAAGCCTTCCTCCATGTATGGGAGCAGGGCCTTTATTATCACTTTTCATAAGTCTTGCCCCATGCATCTAGGAGTAGGGTCATTATTACCACTTTTCGTAAGCCTCCCCCCATGCGTTTGAGTGTAGGATCATCGTTACCATATTTCGTAACCCTCCCCCTATGCGTCTGGGAACAAGGCCTTTTTTACCTTCCGTAAGCCTCCCCCCATACATTTGGGAGCAAGGCCATTATTACCACTTTCCGCAAGTCTCCCCCCATGTGTGGGAACAGGGCCTTTATTACCTTCCATAAGCCTTCCCCCATATGTCTAGGAGTAGGGTCATTATTATCACTTCTCATAAGCCTCCCCCCATGTGTGGGAGTAGGACCTCTCATAAGCCTCCTCCCATGTATGGGAACAGGACCTCATGTAAGCCTTTCCCCATGTGTGGGACCAAAATCTCCTGTAAGCCTCTCCACATGTGTGAGAGTAAGACATTTGTTACTCTCTATATAATTCCAATTTGTGAGAGCCAACGATAGTGCTACTGATATATGATACCTCCTGTAAGCCTCCCAATGTATGGGAGCAGGACTTCCGTAAGTCTCCCCTCATGTGCGGGAACAGGGCCTCTCATAAGCCTTCCCCATGTGTGGGAGCAACTATCGACCTCCAAATTGGGTTAACGAATAAATTTTATAACTATGAGTACTACACTCAACACTTATTCAATTTTTACTTGTCAAAGACTATAGCCAAAGGCTACATTTTCTGTCATTATTAATAAAAATGAATAATCCTCTCGCTCACACTTTAACGAGCATTACACATTTCTTACACCAACGGAAAGTATGTGTTACCAGCAAATGGGTCGGACCTCTTACATCCTATATTGTCAATGGATGGCTCGAACCTCTTCTATTTTATATGTCCAAATTCACATCCACGATATACATATGGCACGTCTCCATTGTATAAATCCATATATTCTTATTGATAAATTGTACCACTCGAACATTTTCGAATTGTCGAGCCAATAGCTATACCACCTACTAAATCATAAATTAAAATTTATACAAGTCAACTACGAACAGGAATATACCATTCGCAAACACATTGTTAAAAGGGGTAAGCATGAATTGCAAGGCATCTTAGAGTCCCGGGTCATCCGAATAATAAATTGTACCCTTTACCCTCCGCTACTTTATTTGCAAATAGCTACCACTCGTAAGGGAAACACACTATAGATAGTCTGGAGGCAAGGTCAGTTTATAACCTACTCTCAATTGGGGGGATTACTGTTATACCTTTATCCTAATTATGGCATGTGGCAACACGAGAATCGACTGGAGAGACAGCCGCAAGTGACCCTCTGCCTTGTACTGTTCGAATGGTCACTCAATGATTGACTATGCGCATACCTTTTATCACCCACTAGGACCCTCTATTAAGTCATTCGCTATTAACGAACACACTCTCCTTGAGAAAGAGACCACCCAAGAATCACTATGCCTCCCATTGAACAACAAATCGAAGTTTTTGGGAATTTCAAAATGGAAGCACTTCCCAATACTTTCCCAATGATCAATCTTTTCTTTATAAAGGTAAATTGTTCCAGCTGACCACCCCTTGTTTTATTTGTAACAAGCTACTAGACAAGAGACACTCTTCGGATGGTCTCGAGGCACAATCTGTTTATAACCTACCTCTTGACTAAGGGACTATTGTGGACCTGATTGGGCCCTCTATTGGGCCTTCATCCCTCCTATAAATACCTAAATGTATCAACATTGTAGAGGGACTTCTTTCTACACACACAAAACCTTAAATACATTAGACATTCATCTTGAGTCCCTCTACCTATCCCACTCTTGGCCTTAGAATGGGTGAATCGGTCTTCCTCAACTCATGTTCTCCTCTTTCATCATCTCCGTTGATACCATGTATCAACAAAGTTAATCATGTAAATAATCATTGATTTAGTTTGGTTAGTAACATACATGACATGTTGTATAATTGATAGGTTGTTTTGGACATTAACTATTTTAGTAAGGGGGAAGTCAACGAGAATTGGAAAAAATTTGTAAATTTATTAGCGAATTTTTTGTATAGAAAGCATGAATTATCTATTTATTATATGGTTATTTTTTACACTGCAATTTCACAGTGAATGTGATTTTCTAAAATATATTTATTATAATAAAATATTTCATTAAGTTGGTGATTCAATTTAATCCAATATCAATGTGATTGGAAAAAATAAAAAATTCAAAATTGAAAAAGTTAACATAGTAGTATACGGTACCTTAAAAAAATACATAGTAGTATAAGGTCTTTTGTTGTCCAAATGAATATATTCATTCATTAAAAAATGCCAGCACAAGTATCACAGGCCAAAAACCCATAGAATACAACAAATCAGGCCCAAGGGTTGGGCCCAAAGGTTGAGCCCAAAATACATAACACAACACAAACCTTTGTTACTAACAGCACCGCCATCAAACACAGAGGAAATCGGGAGGGAGCACTGGGAAACTGCCGGGAGGATGCCGCACTAATCGTAGACAACAAACTCACCGCCAGTGGAGGCCGAGTGAATGTGAAGCCCAAGATGAAAAAGACGTCGAAATCACTATTAGCGCCAATGAGGACCGGATGGTGGGGGAGCCTAGGTCGAAAAGACCTTCTAATAATCAATCATAACAGTCACCAGGGTAAACCTTGGTGCGATGACACCATCAACCGTCAGGAAATAGAACCGATGGAGACCTCGCGGAGACGCCGACATTGCAACAATCAAGGCACAAACTTCACAAAGCGCAGGGAAGCATAAAGGAAATTGAAACAACTTAGAGAGGAGTCTCACCAGACGTCGCATTGACGGATGGTAGTGAAATGGGTGAATCCATGTCCTAGGCTCGGTCTCTCACCGGCGAACTGGTCAACAGCGGAAGAAAACAGTTGGGCTTAGAGTTATTATGTCACAAAAAAACTGGCATAGAAAACAACCTACAAAGTAGATGTGAGCAGTGCTGCCCGACGGTCGAGATTAATACTAATACATAAAAAGATTTTGTAGTATTAGTATGTGTAAGTAGTTAAACTGAAAAGCCAACTATTGACAAACAGCTTTATTTTTTTAAGATTTAATCTCGTATTATGTAATATGTGCTATCATTGTAATGAATTGTTTTATTTTTTTACAAAATTATAGCAAATTAAATTTTAATTCAAATCAAGTAAAAGGTTTAAAAGTTTTTGGAACCATACTTTACTCCTGCTTTAATCTATCAAATAACTTCAATTTTATTTTATTTTGTTTCATTTTTTACTCTCATCTTTTACCCTTTCACTTGTTGATCAAATCAAGCACATCATTGTTAAAAAAAACACATATTAACCAATATTTAAAAAAGAACAAATATTTATATTACTGAGACTGTACTTTTGTATTTTTTATATTTTCTATGAAAAAAAAATTAACTCATAAAATAAAACTCATCCATAGGGGGCTTTAATTTGTCACCAAAATGCCCAAAACCAATTTCTTGCATATTTTTTACACCGTTTTTTTCCAATCTAGTATTGTTATCAATTTGCTGTTCAACATTATTTAAACTAATTCAAAGCACCTGGTTCTCTGATAAAACTAAAGAAAGATGATTTCATAATTTGCAATTCATTACCGAAGAACAATGCTTTCATATAATACCAACCAGTATCTTGACTGCTGAGCCTTTGACTTTGAATTAAGACATTTTAACTCAAAGACTAAATGAACATAAAGACTCTCTCCCTTATGGCTACTACCAACCAACCCCATCAAAAATCTCTACTCCTTTCTAACTCATAAATACTGTACACTTATTAGTTTGGCGAAATAAGAAGCTCATGGTAGAACCTAACTGAAATAAGCAGGCAGACCCATCAATCAAAATATAACAAGAGTTGTGCATGGTGTTTGTACATGTAAAAGATTGAGCCACTCCACAAAGTGACATGTATGCCATCTCTTCTGATAGTCAGAGCATCCTTGTTTCGTTATCACTATTAGAGTAGTCCACACCAGAATCACCTAAAACAGAAACCCCCATTTGTGAGAAAAGTTTTGACCCTATCAGATAAACAAAAATCAGACCTGAAAATGCTAGTTTAGGAATGGTATCTTACTGTGGAACGAGTCGGTTGATGCCTGCCTTACCGGTCCAAACTCCTTTACATCCGCTGGAGTAGAATGAACGATAAGAAAATTATTTGTTTGGCAACAAAATGAATTTAAACACCATTTGAAACAACACATGCATGTGCACTTGAGATGCTACACAACATTTGAGTTGAACGGTGGTGTTCTTTCCTTCTCTTGTTAAGCTAAAAAGACCTATCATCTAACAGTCAACACTATGCAGCATGAAATGAGCACTACATTACTTAGATGTGGTATAAATCATATTGATCCATACTATTGTAGCAGCTCAGATTAATGAAATATTTAGAAAAAGCAATTTAAGGAAGACTAACAATTCTAGACAAGAATGAGTTTAGTATTAGTCGGTTTGACAGCGGAAGGGCAACTGTAATTTGACTCCAAAACCATGCATGGGACTGGCTTGTTGGAAAGACCGAATTTCCTCAACAATAAATAAATATGTGACCTTATTGATGGAGGTTAAGCAAATAAGATGAAATATACGACGGTGTCTTCCCATGTGAACATTTATAATTAGTTACTGAGGTCACTGCTTTAAGGAACTTCTAAGTTTTGATCAAAGGAATCAAGAAAGGAAAAAAATCAAATAAATATGATTTTAAATCATGAAATCAAAGATTTGACAAAAAAAAAACCAGTCGAAATATAAACAAAAGGTAACACTAGAGGAACAAAGAATCTCATACCAAAAGAATGGCGCAACCCTTTGACAGCCTCAAAATTCTTGTATGTATAGCCCACAAAATTAAGATCTTTAGGAGCTAAAAACGTCTGGCAAGAAGGTAAGAACACAATGGTAAGTTATGCAAGACATGTTAAGTTTGAATAACTTGAGATACAAATGCTCAATGTAAGTTAACAATAGTGGAGGTGACTCTGAAGCCAGAGATGAAACTTTCATCATTATATTGGTCTAAAATATAGAATGGTCACAGGAGAAGAATAGTTAAGTATTCAAAGAATGGTTACAATCCTTGCAAAAAAGTAGGTACCTTCTTTAATGGCCCGGATCCTGTTCTTGGACAGTCCACCTGTGAAACAGTCGGAATTTATCACCAATAGGCTCCATAGAGATGAAGGCAGAAAATGCCTTCTATAGAGCATAAAAAAAACACCTCAAAATAAAAATGTAAAATATTGAGAAAGCATAAATATACTCATAATAACTAACCTCATCAAATTTCATAAAATTTTGAGTATCAAACTCTCCCTCAACGTGCGGTTTAAATGCTGCTTCCATTTCATAGAGTTTGTCCCAACGAGTATCTTTGAACCAAGGATGGGCCTAATTATACTCATCGTTAGTATGTGTAAAACACAATGTAAGGGAAAATGGGAAACAACTATTTTGATATACTCAGAAATTACTTTAATTTGGTCCGCTCCTTGTGTACCAAGCCTATGGTCAACATCACAAAGCAATCTACAGATCAAATCCTTTGCTTCTGGTGTCAGCCTTGCTTCTTCTGGAAATTTCAAATGATTTCTCCAGTGCACAATCTGGAAATTTCAATGGAAGTATTTGATCTTTTATAAGAGGTCAGAGAGCTAAAGAACTAATATCGCACGTAACATCACACCACATCATTGTATAAATCTACAAAATGAATTGAATTAGCCAAATACTAATTTTACCTTAAATTTATTGTTAAGATCGTAAAAGAACAGAAAGAAAATGACAATAAGGCAGACTATATATAATGAGGATATGAAGAAGGGCACATGAACGTTTAAAATAGGATAATAAAAGTTAAAAGCTAATTCTCCATGGATCAACTTAAAACTGCTGAAAGTTTTGAAAGAGAGAAAAACCTTTCTGCATGTAGTCACTGGATCATCAGAGTAAAATGGAGGATAACCAACAAGCATTTCATACATGATAGCACCAAGTGACCACCTGCAACAGGTAAACTGATGAGAATTTATTAAAGAAAAAAAGCAGATGAAGAATGACTAAATGACAGAAACAGGATCCAAATTTTACAAATCTTATCACTAAGTATCATTCATCCTAAGTCATACCAGTCACACTCCATGCCATATCCTTTCTTGAGCAATACTTCAGGGGCAATATAATCTGGTGTTCCAACTGTTGAGAATGCCTGCCATTGAAACCAGAGGAAAACAACCCAAGAATAATTGACAGAACAAATGATTCGATATATTACTTGATTCCCTCCCAAAATTGACTAACAAGAATGCAGTCTCAAACAAGACATACAAGCAACAAAAGAAAAGGCAAATGAATAATAAATCAGCTTAATCCTAAAGTTCAGTTCATTCAATATCTTAAATATCAAGCAAATGGAGAAGGGATTGTATAAAACTGTGATTCCACATCATTCCTATCCCTTTCTAATAGGGGAATGACAAATTGGATTTTTTCTCCTGCTTTTTAGCATTTTTAGTTGGATTTGAATTTTTTCAGGAGGAAAAATCCGATTTGTCATTCCCCTATTAGAAAGGGATAGGAATGACGTGGAATCACAGTTTCATACAATCCTTTCTCCAAGCAAATGGGACTAGAATTCGTAAACATGCTTCCTGTGGCTGTACATATGCATGCACACGTTAGAATTATAACATGCAACTTAACAAGAAAAAAGTATAGTAATACCAATTTCCTCCTATTATGTTGCCAGTGCTTCAACTGTTCAAGGGGATTTTTCCAGCGCCTTCCTCTACCAGATTCAGGGAAGTGTCCATCAACATCCATTGATTCATTCAAATTCTCATCATCAAGGGTTTCATTTTCGTTTATAGATGATAAATTTCTACAGTCTAGAGGCTTGCAAAGACCAAAGTCCGAAAGCTTCAAATGACCATTTTTGTCCAACAGAAGATTATCAGGTTTAATGTCTCTGGTAGAAGGAAAAAGAAACAAACACAAGTTTGTCAGATATTGATAATAATTCACAAGAGCTACAGAAGGAAAGAAGTTACACAGCCTTTAACAAGATTCCACATTTACACTACCCGATATTCTGTTGGTACCAACAAAAGGCTACTAACCTGTGAATGTAATTATGCCTATGAATAGATTCAATGGCCAGAACACTTTGAGCAATGTAAAATCTAGCCACAGTCTCAGTTAGAGTGTCTTCTCTCATTAGCAAAGTCATCATGTCACCACCAGGCAGATACTCCATGATTAGATATAGATACTCAGCATCTTGAAAAGAATAATAGAGTTTCACAATGAAGTGACTGGCAACTTCTGCCAGCAAATTCCTCTCAGCTCTTACATGTTCAACCTATATTATATGCACAATCTGTGAGTGTAAAGAAACGAAACAAGTAGCAATATAACACAAGAGATAGAGAGAGAGGGATTTTCCAGCATCATGAAAATAGTAGAAAGAAAAATGGAGATGGAATTTCTAAAACATGCTATGAACGAGAAAATTGAGCTTTAGCGACTAATGATTTCAGATCTCACCTGTCCTCTGCTAAGCATTTCTGACTTCTTCAACTTTTTCATGGCAAAAATATCACCTGATTTTTTCTCTTGACACAATCTTACCTGTAAACTAACAACAACATATGAACAAGACCTCCAACATCATAACAGAACAGTTAAAAGAAAACATAACAATGAATTATGCTAGTCGTAAGAGTTGCACTCAAGATGGAAAATAAATGCACAGCACAGCCCACAGTACACATGCAATAGTTATAAGTGTAGGAAACAATGTGTAAAACAAGAAGATTGTTTCAAAAGATTTCTTTTCTCAGGAATGCCTAGCAATTAAAATTAAACTCTATTGAAAAATTTATACTGTAATAGCATACAGAGTCCTATTCTACTTTAAAATGGAGGACTTTTACTTCTCCGAAAATTCAAGGCCTACCACCTAATACCTCAGTGCATAAAAGACTCCAAATTTTCAAGTAATCTCTTTAAAAAATGGATTGTATGTCTCAATCAATACTACAAAACTGAAGCATCCAAATTATGTTTGTTTGGAACATCTTTACTCGGTTCTTCTAGCTGACAGTGATCCTACCGCAAGACTAGCAATGTTGCAACATGTTAAAATATTCACATAAAGCACCAAAAATTCTACCCTCGCCAATCTTGTAATCACTATCTCTAACTTTATATGCACCTCAGTTGATGAATGCTATTGCTAGCTGTTAATTGCTTTACATTTACAAATCTGATTTCAAGTGGCATAGGTTTTGTAATAATTATCTTTCTTTCCATTTTAATAGAATGTTTCATGCTGTAATTATGGCAATCATTTTGCAAATGTCACGCAAGTTTCTACAACAGCATGATGGTTCCTTGCAGTAAATGAAGGAAAAAGAAAGAAGGGGAAATGATAATTGTCAAAAGGATGTCCTATGAATACTCTCAAAAGTGTTTGTAGTTCTAACCTCTCCAAAAGCTCCTCTTCCAATAATTGTTAAAAGATGAAAATCATCGACACAGATCTTGTGCCTTTTAAGCCTCATATAATCCGACTCTTTGCGCTCCAACTCCTTGAGCAGATTGATTTGTTCTTCTTCTGGAAAATCAGAAGATGCCAACTGCTTTTCCAAAACCAAACGCCTGCATTTTGCCAAGACACACCAAAATCAAACTCTTAGATTTATTCTCTTCTCAATAACTGTATCCTTCTATAAAACTACAATCATCGAAGATAAATATACAAATAGTTACAAGGATACAAAAATGAAAAACTGCAACCCACATATGAGAGTCTCTTCCTGTGTACACAGAGGCTATAACAAAAATGCTCCTTCTAACATAGGTTCCAGACTCCAGAGTCTTGGAAGACTGGAACTGGAAGAGATGGAAAAACAATACATGCAAAAGGTAATGCAGCTTTCTCTGACATAGCTAACTCAAACAAAAGGGGTTGGCAGATATAAAAACTTTGGACCATGGCCTTAGTTGGTCCTTTGAACGATGGATAAGCCCTTGTTGGCAGTTTCACTCCTTTTAGAGCTCCTTTTCCTGCTGTGATGTTCATAGAACAATGGACTTGCGTAGCAATATAAATATGTAATTTTCATCGAGAAAAAATTGTAATTTCTATGCATTTCTTCACCAACAAGTTCATTGGGGGAAAAAGTAAACATATATATACTCATCATATGAAAGCACTTTTGTATGTGTATGTTCCGAGAACTCTAGAGCATTGTTGCCATGTACATAGAGGATAGAAAAGGTTATGGAAAAAAAAAAAAGAAGAAAAGAACCTCGAAATTTGTTTATTTGATCTAGATTCACTTTTCTCTTTATTTCATTGCAAAGCTCCCACTGCCATCCAAATCCTACAATAACTTGCTATCAGCTTGATGTTCCTATAATCTTTTGAAAACTTTTTAATTCCTGTTGGACGAAATGATAAAAGAATACCCGGAAACACATCAATCTATTGGATGACTGTATAACAGCACCCGGTTACCCCAGGACGGAAAAAGACATTGATTCATTAATTAAGCATAGCCTTTAAAACACATTTCCCTTCATCAACAACCCCCAAGTTTATAACTTTTCAGTTGATTTTCAATTCAAAGTGCAAAAACAAAAGAATAAAAATTTCCCAATACCAATACCAAATCCAATGCCATGCAATAGTAAAACCAAACACGTTATACATTCAAGCTTGAAAAATCAAAAGACTCTGAAAATACCCAAAACAAGATCTTCTCGAAAGAAACATACAAGGCCATGCAAAAAAAAAAAAATCAAAAAATGAATAATATAGATATAATCAACATGCAATATACATATATTATTATATACATAAAAAATTCCGATATACCTTTCTTTACGATCTTGGATATGTTTCATATGAGCTTTATAGTGGCTTTCAATGAACTGCTTAGCCGCAGCCACCCTTTCAAGCGTCAAGCTGGTCACATCATCCCCTTCCTCCTGCTCTTCCTCCGCCCCCTCCTCCTCCGTCATCTCTCTTTCTTTCACTTCCTCCTCATGATTCTCCATTATTATACCTCACGATCCCTTTCTATCGCTCTCTTCTTTCCCCCTTGTAAACGAAATAAGATATTTTCTTGTTCTCTCCTGTTTATGGTTTTTGGTGATTGTGACAACGAAGCAGGGGCCAAGAGGGGGGGCTCAGGTTATTACATGTAGAGACAATAAAACCTGGGGAAAAAAATAATTAAAATATAAAAAATAAAATAAAATAAACAAGGCTTTTCCTCTGCCTCCCTTCATTTCAATTCAACAACCCGGATTCGTTTCGTGACACGTGGTAAAATGCTGTTCCTTGTGGTCCCATAATCTCATAGGTTCTGACACGTAGGATTCTATTAACGTGGACCATTGTTTAGTGGTCAGACTTGAGAAATTAACGGTCTTCAATTGTGGATGCTTCCAATAGATATTGAGAGTTAGATGGGATCTGGGCTAAATTTGATAAGTAAGTCAGTTTTTAAAAAAATTAAAGTTTTTTTTTCGATTTTTTTGAATATTTAGATAAATAAGTTTATTTTTAGAATATTTAGAAAAAAAAATTCTACTAACTTAGCTAAAAACACATTCTGTTTGGTCTGACTAGGCAGGAAAACATGTCCTGCTGGACACATTTTCAGGCAATGGCTAAAAGCGGCTAGTTTATTTGCTATACAAACTCAAGTCATTTTCTCCATTTTGCATTCAAATATCATTCTCTCAATTGATCTATTCTCTCAGGTTTTTATCAATTTTTCATTAAATTTCTCTCAATTTCTTGTTGTTTTAATTTTCTATTTCGTAATTTATTCGTTTTAATTAATTTTTATAATAGCAATCCCTCTTATTCGTTTTGATGACAACCACATTTCCGGCATCCAATTGCAAATGATAAGAAAATATTTTAATTTTTTTTATTTTTAATTAAGTTCATTATTAAGTTGTTAACATTATTAAGTTTATAATCTTTTTATGTTTATATAATCATGTTGAAGATCGGATTTTGGATACATACATACACAATCTATCTGCATGGCAATAGTGTGTAATTGAACGACACTTTTAAGAGGCGAGATTTTTGCACGTGTCTCGTATGCTCGGGGGTGTAAATTGGATCCCACACTTATCAACGCCTTGGTGGAAATGGAGACTCGAAACACACACATTCCATCTTTTATGCGGTGAATGTACAATCACACTCAAGAACGTAGCTTTACAACTTGGTTTACCAGTAAATAAGTTAATCGTTATAGGATCAATGATCGTTAGCAATTGAAGCGACATTTACGGGTAACTATTAATCAAAGTACCGAACAACTATTAATCATTGTTTCAATTAGATTCGAGTGACATCATATATCCTACTTTATTATTTTTAACTTACTAATTAATTTTGTATCTCATTCGATGTCTAAACTAAATTCAAGTTAGATAATCTATACAAACAAGTATGGTTTACATTGTCGTCCTTCTTTTTACATAATAGATAAATAATTTTCACTTTTAATCTCCATTTTATCTAACTCTACTTTCGTAGGAAGTTTGATTAATCACCACCAATGGTGCCTACATATATAAGTGATTACAAAGAACATGGATGTTTTTTTTTTTTTTTTAATTCCAATCTTTTTGCAAGGCTACGAATTTCCCAAAATATTTTTGACAAAATGAAAATGAGAATCTCAAATGTTGTAATCCACAATTGGTTTTGGTGTTATAATACTAATATAGACAATGGAAAGGCAAAGTTCAGAAATGTTAAAGAACCACAATTAAGAGAATGATTTGATTGGAACATACTTTGTATTCAACATCATATCATCCTTGTCTTGTCTGAAAAGTAACAAGCTGTAACATTCAAGCCCTGCATCTTGCACCACACTTCTTTTGACTTCTTTATGACATCCATTGTCCAATGATTGAATCGTGTCGCTATGTGAACCAAAGTCCATTGCATAATCCAATATTAAAGTATGTTTGGGCAATGTAATTATATAAAATATAATCTAATCATTATTAGATTAATAAGTATAATTTTAATTATTTAAAAATATTTGATTGATAAAATATAAATTGTCTTGTTTAATTCTTTTTCTTTCAAGAATAGTAATAAATGAATTGGAAATGATCGATGTTAATTATTCCATGTAATTTCTCAACTTCTCTCTTAAAAATTAAATATTATATTTGACAGACTTCGATTATATTTAGGTTGTGTTTGTTTCACTGAATATAATTTTTTGAAAATAATTTTTAAAAAATGTATTGATTTTTTGAAAATATTGATTTTTTTGTGTTTGAAGACTTCTGCGTAAAATAGTTTCCATTCTTTGACAAATTTTCTTGAAATCATTTTATAAAAGTTTTTTTTAGGGAAATAAACTCAACATAAATATATTTATTACAAGAAAAATTATAGTATCATTTCTTTTTCACAATCATAATTTATTTTATAATAAGATAATATTTTATAATTATTAATATCATATATAAACTTAATAATAAAATACCTAATTAAAACTTAATTTAAATTACAATATTTGTTTAAGCCTGATTTAAACAAAGACTCATATTTATATAATTAAATTATCCATATTTTACTATAAAATAATTATAAATTTTAATATATATATTTGTCATTAAAATATTGATATAAATATTTTCAATAATATATTAAGAATATTATTCAAAATATAAGATTATTATTGTTAAAATTTATTATTATTGTTCAGTTATTGTTATTATTATCTTTTATTGCTTAGTATTGGAAAAAAGAAAGAGAGAGTGAAAACGCTAAAACCATATTTTAGTAAGTAAATATAATAATTATCTCGTTTGACATAAATTTCTTAAATTTTAATATTTTAATGTCATTAGCTATTATTTTTATTATTATATTCAACAAATTCCGAATTTATTATTTAATGTAACAACTCATTTTCAGTTAAATCGAAACAGTGGTTTCGGGACCACAAATCTGAAGTCGGAAAAAAATTATTTTATTATTATTTTATGGTCTACAATATGATAGAAATACCGTATAAAAATTTCGTTAAGAAATTTTACCGTTTGATAAAAGGAACTAAATTGCGTAAAGTGCAAAAGTTGAGTTCTAATAACTAAAGATATAAATAGCCATAGAATTTTAAATTGAAAGTCCTTATATAGTAAATAGACCATTAAAGTGGTTAGTGAATAAGTATGAATAGTCATCCTTGGAAATTGAATGAAATATTAATGTTAATTTTAGAAATTAGTGATTAAAGTTATAATAAATAAAATAAAATAAACTATTATCATCTATTTCATCATCTTCCAGCAAAAATTTAAAAAAAAAAATTAATCATGGAAGCTTGAAAATTTAGGCAACTTCTGGAAAACTTCAATAAGTAATTTAACCTCGTCCGGTTCGAACTCGAAGCAGGTGCGCATAGTTACAACTTGGCAACCTTCAATCAATAGTCCCACCCGTTGGAAATCAGATACATCGTCCATGCACTGTTGGTAGTTCACTGTCTCGTGGAGCTTCATAGCTATATTACAATTGTAAATCAGATACATCGTCCATGCACTGTTGGTAGTCCCACCCGTTGGAAATCAGATACATCGTCCTTGCAAGGGTTCTCGGGAACGGCTTTGAAGTCTTCTGGCCGCTGCTGGAGATCACCGAGCAAAGCTGATGGTGGACCCATGGAAACAAACGAAGTGGCATTGAATGTGCTGAAGAAAACTAAGTTGATGCCGAGTAGAGTTGCAACTCTAGGTAACCAGTAAGGAGCAAAGTCATGGATTATCCGGTTGACGTTTGAGTTTTTGAGGAACTCAGTTAAAGGGTCTTGGAGTTTGTCATATGCCTTTTTAAGGGAGGGGATTTGGTCGATTGGTAGCTCAGATATGGATTCAACTTCTGCAGGTAAGCCTTGAACCTGGGGAAGGGAAAACTCGACAAAACTTATGCTAGATGACAGATGTGGGGGAAGTTTAGGGAGGCGGATAATGTTCTTAGGGGTGGAAATATAGGATATTCGGTCAATTAAATATCTAAGATAAATATATTATAAATTGATGTAAAAAAATATAAATTTTATAAAGATTAATTCTTTTCGAATTCATGGTTATCACTTTCAATTCCAATAATGTTATCATCAATATTTAAACAGGAGCTCTTTTTTTAAAGTACAATATATCTTATTATTATACCCAACCTTTGTTGATATTTTATTGTATAAATCATAAATGTTTTTATCCATTTTATGGTTTGAGTATAATCATGTTCGGGTCAAGATGATATTCAAGTAAAGTCCTCTCAATAATCTCGCCTCCAAAATTCCAAATTAATTCAAATGCTTAGGGAAAAAGTTCACTGATTTAAATATATGTATATATACATTAATGTATTTGTATTAGGATTATATATTATTTTTTAGGCTGCGTTTTAGTTATTTTCCCATATTAGACCTGTGACAAAATTTAAATTATTTCATATTTTTAATGATTTGTCTGATTAAATATAGATAAAATATTGGGTGGGGTCGTAATTTATTTTCCTAAAATATCAAACACCACTTGATTAATACTTCTTTATAGAATACAATAATTATGAGAAAGGATTATATGAAACAGGGATATTATCACATTCTAATAGTTTTATGCCACATCAGTATTCTTATCCTGAATTTCAGGATTTTAATTTGGATTTGATTTTTTTCAGGATGAAAATGCTGAAATTTAGGATGAAAATACTGATGTGACATAAAACTATTAAAAAAAGATATACAGATGACATGGTGTCACTGTTTCATACAATCTTTTTCCCAATAATTATTTAACTAAAGCAGAATGTTTAGTTGCTATGCGTGAAGAAACATCGATATATAACTTAACTAAATCTGGGTATGGCAAGCTGAAGGTGCAAACTCTTCAATGAACCGAGTGAATCCATCCAAGTAGTTATTACTTAACTCTTCATTGTCAAAAATCTCTTTCATTGCCCACGCATTTGCCCTAATCGCCTCTCCTTCTGGTTCCACCAGCACTTGCCTAATTGTCTTAGCCACCAAGTCGCTTGTAAACGAACCGTCCATTTCATTTCTCTCTATTTCTATCCCAACCTTTCTCCCATGCAGCAACCTAGCGTTCAACCCCTGATCTGCACTTGCCCCAGAAAACACTATCAAAGCCCGGCCAAACTTGAGTGCCTCGATTATTGAGCTCCAACCACAGTGAGTTAAGAAACCCCCGACAGAAGAGTGGGCTAATATCCGTAACTGAGGTGCCCAATCCCTCAAAACCAAGCCCCTGTTTGAAACTCGTTCTTCGAACCCTGGAGGGATTATGTTATCGATTAGCCCTTCACCCATTGGGCGTTTCCTTACTGCCCAAATAAAGGGCAAATTGGATTTCTCTATCCCGAATGCCAACTGCCGCATGGACTCTTCACTCAGATTCACTTCACTGCCAAGGGCGATATAGAAAACTGACTTCTCTCCTTTGCTATCAAGCCAGCTTTTTGTAGCTTCCCACTTATCATCTCTTTTGTCCTCGTTTGATGGCAGTGATGGAGGCAGCAACCCTACCGGAACAACAGGCTTTTGGTAAAGTTTAATAAGCAATTTAATCTCGTCTGGTTCGAACTCGAAGCACGCGCGAGTAGTTACAAATTGGGAGCCTTGAATCAATTGTCCCATCCGTTGGAAATCAGATACATCGTCCATGCATTTTATGTGGTTCACTATCTCATGGTGCTTCAAAGCTACGTTGCAAGGATAATCTATCCACTCAGGGACCACTGTGAATTCTTCTGGCCGTTTCCGGAACTCACCAAGCAAAGCTGATGGTGGACCCATGAAAGCTAGGGCAGTGGCATTGAATAAGCAGAATAAAACCAAATTGATGCCGAGTGGAGCAGCAACTCCAGGTAACCAGTAAGGCTCAAAGTCATGGATTATCCAATTGACGTTTGAGTTTTTGAGGAATTCAGTTAAAGGGCTTTGGAGCTTGTCATATGCGTTTTTAAGGTAAGGGACATTTTCGATAGGTACCTCAGCAGTGGACTCAACTCCCGGTGGTAAGCCATCAACCTGGGGAAGAGAAAACTCGACAAAAGTTATGTTAGACGACAGATGTGGGGGAAGTTTAGGGAGGTGACGAATGTTTTTAGGGGTGGAAATATAGGATATACGATGACCCTTTTGAGCTAAGAATTTGGAAACCTCGAGAAATGGCATTGTATGACCATAAGCTAGCCAAGGGAACATCGCTATATGAAGCTTTTTTGTTCTGTCCATGGTGTTTTGTTGATGCAGATGTTTCAGACTCGATATGTTTTGTTCATAATCGAATGGAAGCCTTAGTTCTTATAGGCGGTTGTCTCTATCAAATAGTTCTCTTTCTTTTTCTTTTTTATTATGCCCATCAGTAGAGTTAAAATTGAATGAATGGGGCGGCTAAGAGATGTTGGAAACCGACGTGCACATATCTATACTATTATATATAAAAGGAAGGTCTTGGGGCCTTCCTTCTTTGACACTGTCGTTGCTCTTTTCTGTTCTTTTTTTTTTCTTTTTTTCTTTTTACATTATTAACAAAATTGGTTTTGTTTCAATCCTGGTCCCTCTACTTTTTAACTATATAAAAAGGGTCAAATTTCAATGACAGTCCCTATATATGCTCAAATTTGAGATTTAATTTTTATATTTTAATTTTTGACATAATTTGGTACCTCAACATTTATAATACCATTATTTAGTCTAAATATTTTTTTCTAATTAAACTGCGGACGTAACTTTAAAGAATTGTTAACATCATTAAAATTTTTATTAAATTTAAGTCCATTACAATGTCATTTTTTAGACATGATTATCAAGTGAGTAGTTTGTTTTTTTAAAAAAAATTAAAATGTCACACCAACAAATAAAACAGAAAAATTTTAACAGTGCTAATAATTGGAGCTAAATTTTAAAATTCGAAAAAAAAAGAGACAAAATTCTAAATACATAAAAAGTAAAAAACTTGAAACATAGTAACATTTAAAATTTAACTATTTAATCTAAAAATTATTAACTCAACATAATACGTTATGTAACACCCCTTACCCGTATTCTCACACGGAGCAAGATGCAGGCGTTCTGGGACTTGACTTTCTAGGTCATACAACTTTAAGCTTTAAAACTTTATTCCAACTTAACATTTCCCATTTACAATCAATACATTCTAATTAAGGGCTTACGAGGCCTTAATCAAGCATACGGAGGGTCTCGAAACCCAACATGGAATTTTTGTACATATAATTTTTTTTGTCTAAACAGGGACCACACACCCGTGTGGGCAGGCCGTGTGGTCACACACGCCCATGTCCCTAACCCATGTGGGATTTATTTTCATTTCGAACCTACAAGGGTTTTCACACGGCCGGACACACGCCCGTGTTCTTGGCCCATGTGTTCCACACGGCCTAGACACGCCCGTGTCCTCGCTCGTGTGTAAAAATCTAGGTATTCTGTTTGTGATGTCAGCAATCTCATAAGGGACACACGGCCTAAGCACATGCCTGTGTGGCTAGCCCGTGGTCGACACTGACTTGAAACACTAACATGCAGGGGACATACCGCATAGTCACACACCCATAAGACTGACCGTGTGTCACACACGACCTAGACACACGCCCGTGTGCCTACCCGTGTGGACATAAACAAGGCTATTTGCCAAACTCCTTTTGCCACCCTAGCTCACACAACATATTTCCACTCAACACATCATCAAGCAACTCAATTTATGCAACAACACTTTCTTGAATAACCTCATATTTCATATATAACTTAAACATAATGAGCCATCAACTATGACAATATACAAAAGAATTCATCCTTAAGGAAGTCAATACATACTTGGCCAAAATAACAAAACAATTCACTAAGTCTAGCCCCTATACATGCCATACTCAAAATGCTAGTTCTAGATATACTGAGATGAGCTGATAGTGTGGGTGATCTTCCAATTATCTTCGTATCCCGACCCGGCTCTTTGACACTATAAAACAAGGGAAAAGAAACGGAGTAAGCTTTACGCTTAGTAAGTTTACATGTAAACAACAAACATCATAATATGTGCTAATCAATAAATAGCATTACATACTAAGCAAGAACAATCCACTTTCATGATCATGCTTACTCATTTCATCCCTTACCACATTCCGAGCTTATCACGAGCCACATGCTCACATTATTTAATAATATAATCCTGCACTTATCACCACATAGTCTCATGAAACAACACTCAACAATTCCACAATAAGCCATTCATAGTATTACCTAACACTCGGTGGTTTCGCACTTAGCCCACCAAACGATGGTATCTCACACAGCCCATCGTGAATAAGTATTAAGGTGGTATCGCACATAGCCCAACAACAAGAATAATTAAGGTGGTATCGCACACAACCCACCATTAATTACTATGGATAATATTCCATACCTACATATCTGATTCAACATCCATAAGGGATTTATTCATTTTCTACCACATTCAATCCATTTAAATTGTAAGTGTTCTCAATCATACAATGCACCAATAAGTAACAACATGTATATTTAAGATGCATCATTTACACATAAACTTACCTCGATGCAAAATGCGTTAATTTGCGGTTTAATCCGAAACCTTGCCTTTTCCCCAGTCAAGGTTAATTTCGCGTTCTTCTTGATCTATAACAACAAAATTCACCCATTTAAATCATTTTATGATCATAATGCATCTTAATCTCTACTTAGGCAAAAATGACCATTTTGCCCTTGTATTATGGCAAAATTACGATTTTGCCCCTAGGCTCGTAAATCATTTTTCAACACATTTTCTCATTAAAAAAGTCTAGCTGAACATTTATTTCTCCTACAACTACTCACAATTCCAACAATTTCATGCATTTATTGCTAAATCACAACATTTACAACTTGGTCCCATTTAGGTGTTTTCATGGCTACACCTTTAACAAAAGTTGTTTCTCATCTCCGTAACATTCATTTTCTTCCATAAAAACTCAGTAAACAACATAAACACTCTCATTGCAAGTCCTTATACTTTTCAACCATATTGCAAATTAGTCCCCTTGATAAACTGAAATAGTAACATATTTTAAGCTCACATTTAGCATGCTTTTGGATGAATTATCCTTTATTTTATGTAATTTGGTGCTCTTAATCCTTTTTTTTCATGTTTTATACTTAGGAAAGCACCGGAGGATGAAAAGAATAAGAAACGGGCTTAAAACGGACCAAATGGGCCATATCACGAAATCGACACGGCCTGGGCCCAAGACCACACGGCCGTGCTCCTTTAGCAGCCTCGAACACGGCCTGGCCAAGATTCACACGGGCGTGTGCCATGGCCGTGTCCCTGCCGTGACAAAGAGAAATTCCACTCAGATTAGGATGCTTAGAGGCGAAGTAACACATTCCGATGCCTATATAAACACCCTAGGGGGCAACTTAAGCGGGGAGTTTGACAGAAACCCTCTGTCAGAGGGGAGTCAACAGAAGCCTTCTGTCGGGGCGTCCAGCTAGGCCGAAGGAGGTAGATTTGTGGAATTTACTCGAAGAAAGATAGTTGATTCGTCTCAAGAAGCCGGAGTCATACTCAAGACGGAGGATCTCTCTTCAATTCCTTCAAGGGGTTTTAGGGTTTTTCTTATGTTTTGTTTTATCTTTTCTTCTGAGATGTTTTCTTTTATTATTATGAACTAAACCCTCAGATACCTGAGGGGGATGAAACCTAAGATGAATCTTGTTATCGTTTGCTGAACTATATGATAAATACTTGATTTTTTCTTAATTATGTGTTCTTAATTCTTGTGTTGATATTTCCGGGATATTAATTCAAGTTTGATGTGCTTAGGTGGTGGAGCAAAAGTCCCTACCTAAGAGTAGATTTAGCATAGTTAAGCGGAGTTGATCGCACGCCTAGAGATAGGGTGACGAGATTTTGCCGGATTAGGGTGAAACATAATATGGGAGTCCATAGATCGAGTTAATGCAATTCTAGGGGTTTTAATTAGAAAGAGATTTCAATTAATCAACCTAGGGTTAGACGTTATTCGCTTTGAGAGAGGGTCTAATATACATTGGGGAATCCAACGGATCAAGTCAAGTGAATAAATCGTCTGGTTCAGAGTTAGATAACAAGTGAAGTCTAGGTAGATTCTTCCTTGGGTATCGTCTTAATCAATTAGTTTTTCCCACAAGTATTTTCCCTAAATTCATTCTTCTTTGTCTTAGAGTCTTTAGTTTAATAATTAGTTAATTTAGATTAAACAACAAATTCCCTTTATTTTAGGCTAGATAATAAAAAGAAAGTTAGTATTAGTACTTTTAGTTCCTTTGGGTTCGACATTCCGGTCTTGCCTTAACTATACTACTGTTCGATAGGTGCGCTTGCCTCAAATCGTTGTCATAGTTAGTTTCCAGGTTCGATCATTCTCATTATAAATTTTAAGACTTTGACATCACATAAAAAGAAACGGTCACCCCTCATTAGCTAGCTTAAGCTTTGGGGGTTCCAAAAGTACAAAAATTATCAACTAAAACCATCAAAATCACTTACTTGCAAGAAAGTTGCTTGGCTGAAAGTTTGGACTCCAAAACCCTCTAATTTCCTTCAAATTTCGGTGGTAGAAGAAGAATGAATAGTTTATCTTATTTTATTCATTTTTTATCACCTAATGTCACCAAATTTTGACTAAAATTAATGCTCTTGTCCCTTTGCTTCCTATGGCCGGCCAACACACTCTATATGGCCTAATTGCACTTTAAGGACCTTCAATTTAATATTCTATGGCTATTAGACACCTCTACCTTGAAATATAGAACTTTCGCACTTTATGCGATTTAG
The DNA here is from genome assembly GCA_025698515.1 of Gossypium sturtianum. NCBI lineage: Eukaryota > Viridiplantae > Streptophyta > Magnoliopsida > Malvales > Malvaceae > Gossypium > Gossypium sturtianum. The sequence continues at coordinate 170,302,848 of CM046955.1, forward strand.
TCTTTTTCCACAATTAAGCATTCAATCGTTAAAATTAAAGCACCAAAATTTTCATGTAGCCATATATTTATGCTATAACACATAAAATAGTACTAAAATAATTTTCCTCAACCTCGGATTAGTGGTCTCGAAACCACTGTTCCGACTAGCCCCAAAATCGGGCTGTTACACGTTAGTTGAAAACCATACTAATAGTATAATAAATTAACTTAATCAAGTTAACTGATATTATTTCAATTTATGTTAAACTTCACTTATAGAAACAAAGAAATGAATATATTATTCCAATTAATAGAAAAAATAAATATAGATTAAAATAAACATGTTATTACCTCAAATTTTAAATAATAATTTAATATTATTTAATTCGAGATTAAATTAATTCGGTTTAATAGTAATAGAGAGGCTGTCAAATACTTTTAGTCCCTATACTAGAGCCTTTGTAGTAACTGAGAATTAAATCCAGACACAATTTTATTTGCTTTGTACATAACTGATACTCTTTTTTCATGTTGATATAATTTGATGCAATAGTTTAGTTGGTTGTTTGGATAAATAAAAATTTGTATTTTTCTAAAACATTTAAAATTGAATTAATACGAGAAACTATTTATGTAAAATATCTCAATAACGTGATGATAGGTTTTAAAGTAAAATAATAAGAATAAACAAATTTAATTTATTATACATGAGAAAGGATTGTATGAAATAGTGATACTATTTATTTTTAATAATTTAATGCCACATTAGTAATTTCATCTTAAATTTTAGGATTTTATTTGAATTTGATTCTTTTCATGGTGGAAATATTGGAATTCATGATGAAAAAATTGATTTGATATTAAACTATTGAGAAAAAAATACAGGTAATGTGGCATCACTGCTTCATACAATCATTTTCCCGTTATACATAGAAAAAAAGTAAATTAACAACTTTAATATTTTATAAAAAAAAATCACAAAATAATAACTTAAATTTACTTATAACATGAAAAATAACACTTATTATAAAAGAAAACAAAATACACAAAACTTCTCACCAATATTATATAGAAGAAGAAAGTTGCCCTCTAAAGCTACTTTGATTTTTCATAATTGCCCCTCAATTATTTGATCAACTGAGAATTTATTAAATTAATGAATATGTTATTGATTGTAACTTTAATCATTGCTTTTCTTCTTACTACTATTCATTGTAACTTTGATCCATACAATTTTTATATCATATTTTATTTATATTTATATAATTTTAAAAAAAAGTAATAATTTGTGAATTATATAAATTTTGATATATTTATGTTATATTCCAAATCATTATGTAAATTTCGATACATTCGTATATTTATATTATATTTGATAAATTATTATTTATTTATTCGATACATTGAATCTTTCATCAATGTCTAGTCATCATCTCCTATAAAACAACACTTAAATTAAGGATGGGAAAGATATTTTGCTCTTGTCCTGTATTTGTATTTGTATCACTAATTAAATTCCTTTTCAGATTAAAAGTTTTAGTTAAACTTAAATAATAAAAAAGTTGCGAATCCATACTTAAAATATAAATCTGTCTCAAAGCAGTAGGAATGCTTAACTTAAAATTGTAAGAGGTTGTTTATGCGACTCATAAACCAATGAATAATAGATGATTTCGAGGTTAATATGAAATTTGAGATTTTTATTTTTATTTTCCCCTTTTTAGGAGGAAAAGATCCAAAAAGAACAAGAAAGAGGAGAGAAAAATGAGAAAAAAAAATGGTAGGAGATTTTTTTTAAAAAAAATTATGGCGTTTATTTTGTTTTGTTTGGTACATTTTTATATGTTCATCAATATTTTTATTGCTACCGGAGTATTATTTTTTATACATGTTTTAATATATGTGTTAGCAATAAATTATTTTAATTGGTAATATTTAGTCACTTTCACGACTCATTTTTAGCAAAGAGAAGGAAAAGAGTTTGCTTTTTAAAGAGCTTTTATTTTTTTACAAGAGTTATTATTTATCTTTCTAATTTCATATTTAATTTTTTACTTTATGTCCAACTATTATAATATATATATATAATAAATAAATTATTTTATCATGTTATTATATTAGTAACCAAACGAGTTATATATGTTTTTATTATTTAACAGGTTGGGGCTTGGGGTGTATAGCCATTGAGACTATTGCTTTAATTGGAAGATGGAAGATTTGGGTTGATTTATTTTGCACTTGCTTCACAGTTTAAAGGTTTGTTCGAATTTGAATATTTTGGACAAAAAATATTATGCCCAAAAATAAGTTAAGACAAAATATTAGATTCATTTAAAATATGAGCTAAGCTCAAAATCAGTTATTTAAGGTTGGAGCTTAGTCTAACTCATTCGTTTCTAAGTAAGTAATATATAATATTATATTATTTTTTTGTGTATATATAATTTATAACACATAAAAGTTAAATTGTAATAATATAGTGAAAATATATTAAAAATGTTAAGTTGTCAAAAAGAAAATAGATAAATAATTAAATATTCAATTAAAAATAATATAAATATTTTTCAAAAATGATTTAAAATATAATATTGGCGGGACTAAAATAGGTTTGGATAAAATTTTAAGTTTATATTATGAATTATGCTGGGCTTGATCGAATATAAAATTTATTAATATCATGCTTAAACCTTGCCCAATTCTACCAGTAAACACCTTCACAAGTGGGTTGAATTTTTTTTCCAAATATTTTGGGGGTGTATCACAAACAAGAGGAAACATTATCATTCTTACCTTAACCTTACTCAAAATCCCTAACTCTTCTTTTCTCTTTCCTCAACTATGAACTTTAGCTAACTTCACATAAAACTTAGCTGGTCATGAAGTTGTTCTCTTGATTTCACTAAAAATTTATGAAGAAAATTTGAAGTTTAAAACTTGAAAGGGTTGAAAATGGAGGAAAATGGACTAAAATGAAAGAAAAGAAAATTTGGTGGAAATGGAGAGTGGAAGACGTGAGAGAGAAGATAGAAAAGATGATGGTGTTGACTTTTCTTCCATTTTCTACATCTTTCTTTTAGAAATATCTTTTCCCTTTCTTCTCTCTTTTTTTTTTATATATTTAATTAAACAAAAATATCTAATTATCATCACTCTATTTTGTACTTTTATGGAATTATTTCACTTTTAGTCCTCCATTATTTCCCATCCATTTAATCTAGTCATTTCTTATTCTTATTCACACTTTTGCTCCATCACTTTTCAATCATATACGATTCAGTCCATCTTTTTAATTTCCTATAATATCCACTCTCCTCTCCACTAATAATAATAATAAATACTATTTTATCTACTTCAAAATTTTTAACAAATACTAACTTGAATTGACATTGTTTACATCTCGATAGTATCAAGAATGTTAAAGAAAGTGTTATTTTTTTCATAGTTTTCTTTTATTTTCAAGATACCCACAATAAATAGTATAAATACTTCAATTTTTTTAAACGGAATAATACTAATTCCAAACAAAAACATACATGGTTTCTATTACAAGATACTTCAACCAAAGGTTTTCCCCCAAAGCATATGACACATGACCCTAATACAAATTAATATCTAAATATTTTCAATTGCTTGAGTAAACTCGTACAAGCACTTGTTACTTAACTCTACATTGCCAAAAATCTCCTTCATTGCAAGTGCATTAGCTCTGAGTTGCTCACCTTCGGGATCCACCATGACTCGCTTAATACACGCCGCCACCAAGTCGCTCTTAAATGATCCATCAACATCGTTTCTTTCTATTTCGAATCCAACCTTTTTCCAATGCATCAACCTAGCAACCAACCCAAGATCTGAACTTCCAACGGGGAACATTATCAGAGGTTTACCTAATCCAAGAGACTCAATTACGGAACTCCACCCGCAGTGAGTCAAGAAACCACCAACTGATGAGTGAGCCAAGATCCTAAGTTGAGGTGCCCAGCCTCGTAAAACCATACCCTGTTTTGAAACTCGTTCTTCAAACTCGGGAGGGATCATGTCCTCTGCAAACTGTTCTTCAGCTAAAGGGGGTTTCCTCACAACCCAAATAAATGGTAACCCGGACTTCTCTATCCCAAATGCCAACTCGTGCATGGACTCTTGACTTAGACTCACCTCACTACCGAGTGCAACGTAGAAAACCGACTTCTCTTGCTTACTATCAAGCCATTTCTTCAATGCTTCCCAATTCTTATCTCCTTTATCTTCTATGTTCGACAGTGATGGTGGCAACAACCCAAGTGGAACAATTGGTTTCTGGTGAATCTTACTAAGCACACGAAGCGCCTCAGGTTCGAATTCATAGCAAGTTCTCAAGGTCAGAATTTTGCAATTTAAAAGCACTGTCGCATAACGTTCAAAATCGGATACAATATCCTCGCACTCTTTGTGAGTCACCATTTCATGGAGCTTAAAAGCTATGTTATTAGGATAATCCATCCACGTCGGGACCACCGTGAAATCTTCAGGTGATTTTCTACTTCCACGGAGAATTTCTGATGTAGAGCCTAAGAAAGCGTTCGTTGAAGCATTATAAATGGAGAAGCAAACTAAGTTGATGCGGAGTTGATTCGCCATAGGCGGTAACCAATGCGGAGCAAAATCGTGAATAATCAATTTAATTTGCGGCGACCTTTCAAGGAACTCAGTCAACTGTGTTTCAAGTTTATCAAATGATTTTTTGAGGTAAGGAACTTTGTGAATGGGCAACTCGGAGGTGGACTCAACTCCAGGTGGCAGGCCATCAACATGAGGCAAAGAAAGAGGTATAAAGGTAATGTTGGAGCAGAGAGTTGGAGGAAGCTGAGGGAGGCGGCTAATGTTTTTAGGGGTGGAGACATAGTAGATAAGGTGATTCTTTTGAGCTAAGAACTTGGCGACTTGGAGATATGGGGCGATGTGACCGTAAGCTAGCCATGGGAACATTGCTATATGAAGCTGTTTTCTGCTGCTGGAGTAATCCATGAGTAGAAGAAATTCAAACTATTTTGCCAGAGATCTTGTTTTGCTTTTTGTTTAGGGCGGAGATTGGAGTGGTGGAGAAGTTGGATAGTAACTTGAGTGGGCGAAACTTGAAAAATGTTTTAGGGCGGAAATTAAATTATAATTTTTATTCCTTCCAGTGTACTGTCTTGATTTTAAAAGTTTCTTTATGTTTTTGTCGTATTGTTTATAGTTGTTCGTCAGCTATGGGGGTCGTTGGCTTTATTATCAGTATGGACCATGACCGACACTCTGACACTCTGTTTGGTTCTGTTTGGTTCAATGTAATGGCTTAGCCATACAATTAAATTTCATGGCTTTTTTATTAAAATAATTCAAATAAATTAATTAATTATTAAAATAACCCATCTTTTTAATAAAATATTAAAATAACTCAAAAGTTACAGTAAAATTAGGTGGAGCCAAATTAAATAGCTCCACTAACTTGTCACGTCAGCATAGGGGATAAAAAAATGATTTTTTGGTGGAGCCATATTGAATGGCTCCACCTGTATAAAATACAAGAGAAATACTGCAAAATCTAAAAAAATAGGGGGCCTTTAAAATAATTTCCTATTTTTTGGTGGAGTCATTTGAAATGGCGCCACCACCCCTCCTGACACTTTTTTTTTTTAATTTTGTCTTCTTTTTTTTTTATTTTTTTCAGGTTTTTGAAAAGTTTGAGGCCTTAAAAACAATTTCCCTTTTTTTGGTGGAGCCATTTGAAATGGCGCCACCACCTCCTGACATTTTTTTTTTAATTTTGGCTTTTTTTTTTACTTTTATATTATTTTCTTATTTTATTTTGTTTATTTAATTTATATTATTAATTTAAAAAAAATTTAATATTTATTTAAAACGTTTTATAATATATTTTTTAAAATTTTAAATATTTTTTTTAAATATTTTTTTTAACTTTAGAGATATATATATATTAATTGTAACATCCTAAATTTACGGGCCTATACATTTAGTGTAGGGATAGGTTTACTATGTTAATTTAATTGATAGGGGTCTAAATTTGGGCTTAGAATTAGGCAAAAAGGCCCAGATTAGAGTGGCATCATTAACAGTTTAAAAAGAAACAAGTTTTGGGTCCAAATGAGCCCATGTTTTAGGCCAAATTCGGCACTTTAAATGAAGAGAGGTGACGCCACACACAAGGAATTAGGGGCCCAAGTATTAAGTTTAATGAGGTCCAAATCTTTTTATTTAAGTGAGTTAAATTTGGCATTAGGGATTAGTAGAGGTGGGCGGCTACAAGGCTATAAAATAGGAGATTTTATGTGGATTTTTAAGTGATAATCTCATAGATAAAAAGGAGAAAAGTTAGGAGCTTATCTTCAAGGGAAGTGTTGGCCGAGAAAATCCACCACCTAGAGAGTGTAAAATTCGACATCTTTTGCATGGCAAGGAGGGTGCCGAATTTCTCCTCTCTTTTAGCTTGAGTTTTAAGGGTGTTTTCGTTTTTAGCAATGGGTGCCAAAATATCTATAAATAGGGGGCTAGCTCCTTGATTCGACACTTTGAAAACCTAAATTTCTCTCCCATTGTCCGAAATTCCCTAGCCTCTCCTCTCTCAATTTCTTTTCTCCAATTTCTTTAAAAGCCGAAACTCTTCTCCACTTTTTCCTTCTTGTGCCGATTTCTCTGAAAGCCAAGCATCCATAGTCTTTTCTTCTATTCATCCTATTTGAGAATTAGTTCTGTACTTAGGCATTTAAATCTTCCATGGGCATTGCCGAATCCTCTCTCTAGTGCTAGCCGAATCTCCTATGCTAAGGTAAGTGTTGATTTTTGATTAGTTCTCATGATCTATTCCCGTTTTTGAAAGGCAAAAGCCAAAAGCTAATAGTTTAATGGTTTTATGATGGGCGGCAATTCGGGATTTGAAGGAAGCTTAGTCGACTAGATCTAAAAGCCGAAAATCATAAGTATCCAATTTCGGGATTTTAAGGTAAGAAGATTTGTTATTCAAATATATAAAATCGGGTAGAATACTAACCATGGCCGAATATAGGAGAGGCCTATTTTCACAATTGTTCCGGCTTTTAAGCAAGACTATAGATTGAGGATAATAGATCCAGGATAGCAAGGACATCGACTAAGAATATTGGATTTAAGTAATATCGTGTGTGTAATTCTCCACACCATCTAGATCTGTTTGATTAATATATGAAAATAAGTATTACATGTTTTGTTAAATGCCAAAAACCAGGCATATTGACGGAACCCAAATAGGGTAAAGCAAATCACCGTGTTAGTAAATGATCCGATTAAATGTTATAAGTATCACGATTTTATGTGATTGCATGGGTTGGGTTTGATGAAAGGAGGAAGTTATATGTTGTAGCGGTTTTTACCGTGATCTGTTGTGTGGGTTCCTTACCGTGATCTGTTGTGGCGGCCTGCTAGTGATTCATTGTAGTGGCTACGGCCATGATCGATGATGAGCGACACGCATCGCCATCAAGGCGTGTAGCGGTGTGGGTTGATTGTAGAAATCCCCAATGGTGTGAATGGTGAGTGCGGGGCGTGTAGCGGATGGACACCTAGGATATGGGTTGGGCTTTGCATATTATTTTTGTTACTTATATTTTGATGATTACTGTTTTATGAGGCTAAAGCCCAAATCTAATGGTGCATGAGGTTGCACACTGAGTCTCGCGACTCACCCTTTAATTTTAACCATCTCGGTGACACTTAGGGCATCGGACCGGGCCGAGAGGAGAGCAAGGTGGCCATGCGACGTGAGCTTTGAGAATTAAGCAAAAGACTTAGTCTAATTTTTTTATTTTCATTTAATTAATGGGTTCAAATTTCCTTGTAATAAGGCCATGGGCCACTAGACTACCATTTATGTTTTGGGATTTTGTTAGGCTTTTATTACTGGGTTTTAAGTTTTACGTTTTCAATTAAGTTAAGACTGCATGAAATTTCGGTTTTTATTTAAAATCTACCAAGATAATTGGTTACTTAATATTTTATACTTTAATGAATTATTAAGCTTTGAAATAAAGGTGTAAACCTAGTAATTGTTTTCCAAAATGCGACATGTTATGTAAAATCTCTTAAGTGACATACCAGATCCGGTTGTAGCGTTTGGGCCGGGTTTGGGGTGTTACAAATTGGTATCAGAGCCCGATTCAAAACTTCGGCTCTGGGGTTTTTTGGGCTCAAAATGTTTTCTAAAGTTGGGTTTTGAAACATGCATATTTATACAGTCTGTTAGCTCAGCATGGCACCTGCGTCTCCAGCCCAAGTCCGCTAGGTAAGTATTCTGAACCATTGTGTGATATAATATATGTGGGCTTTATGGGCTTTATGGGACGTGGGATAGTTAGATTAGAACTTGATGAACTTTAGGCCTAGTTTGAAACAACTCTTAAAATCTCATAAGACTTAACTTCACTAAACAAACCCGTGAACGAGCCGCAAGACTAGGGTGTGGTAATAGGCATACGCATGTCTAGGATTGGATCCTAAGAGCACAGTATTTAAGCGGTCCTAGTGACTCACCTCCTCTTCACTGGAATCTTACAGTGCGTAGTATTTGCTCACCCTAGCTATAAGGACTTGTTCATGGGTGAACCCATAATTAAAACCCGAAAAGGACCAACCACCCTATTTTGGCAAACAAAAACCCCTAAGTTTTGTACATTTCCAAAAAGATACACTTGATTTGAAAATGTTCCCAGCTATGAAAAATTTACCCAAAAACCCTATGTTTACAAGAGTAACTAGATTTTCCAAAGTGCCCCTGTTTTGAAAAAAAAAAAAAAACCCTTATTCGATGAATGTGTGTGCATGGATGCTACTTGTGTGATTGATGTATGCGGGTTGATGTATGTGGTTTCTAGAATTAGGAGATAAACTTATTAATATTATAAATACATACATATTTATTATCTTTACAATATTTATATATATTAATTATTACATTTTTCTTTTATAATATAATATTATATTTTATCATATATTTTTATTTTATATAAAATTTATTCAAATTATAATATATTTTATTACATGTTTTTTAATTAATATATATTATATATGTATGCATTTATTTAAAATTATTATTTGTTGTTTACTAATTATTTTTTATATATATACTAAATTATGAAATTATGTATATTTTTTTATATATTAAATCATTTTAAAAATCATTTATTAAATGTCTAAATATATCGTTCCCTTTTTGTTTAAATTGTGAAAGTTTCATTAACTGCTATTTATTTCACATTGCATGTGTATTTATCTTAATTGTTTATTATTGCTTAATATAATGCCATATTTATTCATGTTATTATTCTTTTATTTGTAGAATTGCAATTGATGTATGTATATGTTACAATGTCGTACTCACACCATTTTTAATAAAAATACTTTTTTAAATTAAAGATTTTTTTGTAAAATATTTTAACAGTGATATCCGATATTTGGAATCTTCGGGAACAGTTGTGCCCTAACTTATTGGGTGTGATTTTTCTCGTAAAATTTAAAGTATTAGATATCTCTCCATTTTTAAAGTTCAAGGTTACCAATTTCAAACAAAAACTTATTCTTGAGAATTCAAAATGTTGTATCCTAACTTATTGGGTGTGATGTTTTGTGTCTTGAGGTAAGAATTTTCTAAAATAAAGATGCACCTAGCTTCGAAGTTATAAGATGTTGTATCCTAACTTATTGGGTGTGGTATTTTTATTACTTTGAAATAGGAAAGTCTCGGTTTTCCTTCTAATAAGGGATCTTATTTTAAGCTTTTTTAAATTTCAAATATTTGGACATGATTCTATCAATTAGGTACCAATTTTTGGGCGTTATGAGGGTGCTAACCCTTCCTCATACGTAACCGACTCCCGAACCCATTTTTTTTATTTTTTTCGTAGACCAAAATCGAATGTTTTAAAATTAAACGTTTTACAAGGTAATCCAATCACACCTAAGTAAAAAGGGATTTGTGACGACTCCCATTTTTGATTTTAAAAGTCGATCCCCGTTTTTAAAATCGATTTTAAAATGGTTTCGACACTCAGTATAAATAACACACTTATAAATAACATTATCTATAATTTTTCACTATCTATTTATGTGAATATTCAAACTATCCATCCGTGGTATAGTCACTAAATTATTTTTATCTTGGGCTACAGAACTCCAAATTAAGATCTGTTAACTTTCCCTGAAACTAGACTCACATATATTCTTACCATAATATTTTCAGAATTTTTGGTTTATCCAATAAGTACAGTTTATTCTTTAAAGTAACCCCTGTTCTGTTGTCCGACAGTTCCGATCCTTCTTCACTAAAAAATTATTATCTCCTTGTACGAGATTCGGATTATGTTCCCATTTATTTCTATTGAAAATAGAATCATTCAAGATTTTAATCATATAAATTTAAACCCCTAATTATTTTTATCCAATTTTTTATTATTTTCCAAAGTCAGAACAGGAGAACCCAAAATCATTCTGACCTTATCTCACAAAACCTATTATATCTCATGATTTATAATTCCATTCCTTACACCGTTTCCTTTATAAGAAACTAGACTCAATAAGCTTTAATTATATGTTTTATTCATCCTCTAATTCAATTTCTACAATTTTTTGTGATTTTTCAAAGTTAGACTACTGCTGCTGTCCAAAACTGTTTTAGTGCAAAGTGTTGATTTCCATTTTGCCCCAAATTTCACAGTTCATACAATTCAGTCCTTGTCCAATTAACCCCTCAATTGGGATAATTTTTCTCAATTAATACTTTATTCTATCATTTTAAACTACTTCATAACCCTTGAAATCAGAACTTTAGCATTAGACCTTAATTCCAAACTCTTTCACAATTAGGTCCTAAAACTAATTTCCACCAATTTTACTTGATAAAATCATCATATATCAAAATTAAAGCTTTAATTCTATGTTTATTCATCATATTCTTCCAGAAATCATCCATAAAAACTTTAAAAATTAGCCATAGAATCAAAAACTAATAACATAGTAAGTTGGACCCAATTGTAAAAGTCCAAAAATATAGAAATTTCAAGGAGAAAGAAAGAATTAAACTTACATGAAGCTAGAGTATGAAAACCAGCTTGAACCCTCTTCCATGGCTGTTTTTAAGCTGATGAAAATGAAGAGAAATGAAGAGAATTCTAGATATTCCAATTTGGTCCCATTTTTATTTAGCTAATTTTGACAATTTTCCAATTTTGCCCTTATTTCACCCATTTCCTGATTTTTCTCAGCTATTGCCGCCCAAAATATCTCCTTTGGGCTTATTTTCACTTTAGGTCCTTCCTGATTTGACAATTGGGCTATTTAATCCTTCTAGCAACTTTTACATCTTTTTCAATTTAGTCCTTTTTATTTAATTAATCACCCAAACATCAAAATTTTTTAACGAAATTTCAATACTACCTTATTAACATTCCGTAAATATTCATAAAAATATTTATGACTCGGTTTATAACACCGAGATCTCGATACCTCTTTTTCTCAATTTCTTGACCAAATAATTCTTTATAAAACACAATTTACTATATCAAAAAATCTTTTAAAAGCTACATTTGGCTCGTAAATATTAAATAATATAATCTACGAGTTCATTTGTCGGATTTGGTGGTCTCGAACCACTATTTTTGACATCACTGAAATTTGGGCTATTACAAGTGTAGTTCTATATGGATTTTTCTTTTATTTTATTTTACCACTGTATTTTATTTAAATAAGGATTCGGGTCACTTAATTCTAACAATCTCCACCTTGACACAAATTCTCAATGAACAAGTTCTTCAACGCGAACTCTCAACGAACAAGTTCTCTACCTCTTCCATAAAACCCCTAAGGGTTTAATTTCAACAATGAACACCAATCAAGTCTAAGCAATGCTAAAAATGGTTATAGGAAGTGACTTAGTCATCATATCTGCAGGATTTTCATGAGTACTAATTTTCCTCACAACAATATTACCACGAGTAATAATATCACGAACAAAATGATACCGAACATCAATGTGTTTTGTTCTCTCATGAAACATTTGATCTTTTGTAAGGAAGATGGCACTCTAACTGTCACAAAATACTGTGCTGATTTAAAGGTCTTCATTGAGTTCACTAAAGAGTCCCTTCAACCAAATAGCTTCTTTACAAGCCTCGATGTCGCCATATACTCGGCTTGAGTGGTAGACAAATCGACTGTAGTTTGCAAAGTAGCTTTCCAACCGATTGCACAACCTCCGATTGTAAAGACATAACCAGTGAGAGATCTTCTTCTATCAAGGTCTCCAGCAAAATCAACATCAACATGCCCAATGACTCCATTTCTAGTTCTTCCAAACTGTAAGCAAACATCAGTAGTACATCGTAAGTATCTTAAAATCCACTGAATTGCTTTCCAATGTTCTTTACCGGGATTCGCCATGTATCTACTAACTGCACTGTCTGCATATGATAAATCTGGACATGAACAAACCATAGCATACATGAGAGATCCTACTGCACTAGAGTATGAAACATGTGACATGTACTCAATCTCATCATCTGATTGTGGAGACAAAGCCGATGAAAGTTTGAAATGGGCTGCTAAAGGAGTACCAACATGCTTAGCACTCTGCATATTGAACCTGCAAAGAACTTTCTCAATGTACCCCTTCTGACTTAGGTACAATTTACTTGCTTTTCTATCTTTGAGAATCTCTATATCAAGTATCTTCTTTGCTGGTCCCAAATCTTTCATCTCAAATTCTTCACTTAGTTGGGCTTTAACCTTTCTTATCTCTCCTTTATCTTTTGCTACTATCAACATGTCATCAACATAAAGAAGTAGATAAACAAAAGAACCATCATTGTTTTTCTTAAAGTAAACACAACTGTCAAAACTACTTCTTTTGAAATCATGAGAAGTCATAAAGGAATCAAACCTCTGGTATCACTGTCTTGGTGACTATTTCAAACTGTAATGGGACTTTTTCGGCAAGCAAACATAGTCCTCTTTTTTTGAGACTGTAAAACATTCTGGTTGTTGTATGTAAATATCCTCCTTAAGTTCTCAATGTAAAAATACAGTTTTTACATCTAACTGCTCAAGCTCCAAATCATGCATGGCCCAATACCAAGCAAAGCTCGAATCGAACTATGCTTCACAACTGGGGAGAATACATCTGTGAAGTCCACTATTGGAATTTGACTGTAACCCTTTACAACAAGTCTTACTTTATATTTGGGTTCTTCAACTCCTGGAGTCCTTTCTTTCTTTTTAAACACCCATTTACAGTGAACAACCTTTTTACCTTTAGGAAGTTTCACAAGATCCCATATTCTGTTTTTGTGGAGTGATTCCATCTTCTATTGCATAGCAAACATCCACTTTTCTGAGTCTTCACAGCTAACCGCCTCAGAATAATTAGATGGCTCTTGGTTTACATCTATAACTTCAACCACATTTAAAGCATAAGCAACTAGATCAGCCTCGGCATACTTCTTTGGAGGTTTAATTTCTCTTCTAGTTCTGTTTTTGGCGATAGAGTATTGTGGTGAAGAAGCAACTCTATTTTCAATTTTTGTACTGGCTTGAAGAGTCGACTCTGTATTAATCTAATGCTCCACTTGATTTTGATTTTCTTTATTGGAAGAGTCTTTAAGAGATAAGTTAGGTAGTATAGCAGTTTCATCAAAAACAACATCTCTGCTAATCACAACTTTTTTATTTTCAGGACATCATAACTTATAACCAAGAAAAACACATTTATTGGATCTCGGTTCCAATTTTCCATTATCAACATGAGCATACGCGGGAAACCAAAAGATCTTTAAATCAGAATAATTAGCAAGATTACCAGACCATACCTCTTGTGGAGTCGTTTTCTCAATGGCAACGGATGGAGATCGGTTGATCAAAAAACATGCAGTAGAGGCTGCTTCGGCCCAAAATGACTTTGGTAAGTTGGAATTTGACAACATACATCGAACCTTCTCCATGATCGTTCTGTTCATTCGTTCTGTAATGCCATTTTGCTGTGGAGTACGACGATCTGTCAAGTGTTTCACGATCCCTTCTAACTTGCACAGTTTATTAAACTCATCAGAACAAAACTCTAAGCCATTGTCTGTCCGGAGGTATTTTATTTGTTTTCCCTTCTGTTTTTCAAGACTTAAATGCGGAAAACACATCGCTTTTCTGTTTCAGGAAGAACGCCCAAACTTTTCTGGAAAAATCATCAATAAAAGTTAGCATATAATTAGCTCCACCTCTCGAAGGCACTCTTGATGGCCTCCACAGATCAGAATGAATATACTCCAACGTTCCCTTCGTGTTATGGATTCCTCTGGTGAATCGAACTCTCTTTTGCTTCTCAAAAACGTAGTGCTCACAGAACTTCAGTTTGCAAATTCCTTGTCCATCAAGAAGTCCCCTTTTGCTCAATTCTGCCATGCCATTCTCACTCATATGCCCTAGACGCATATGCCAAAGTTTAGTAATATCATCATCTGACAAGGAAGAGGAAGCGACAGCTGTATCACCAATAACAGTAGAACCCTACAAAACATATAACTTGGCAATCTTTCTCTGCCCTTTCATCACAACGAGAGAACCTTTGGAAATCTTCAAAATCCCACTTTCAGCTGTGTATTTGTACCCTTTTGAATCAAGATTACTTAACGAAATTAAATTTATTTTCAATTCTGGAACATGTCATACGTCACTAAGTATTCTGACAACTCCATCAAACATCTTAACTTTAATTGTTCCAACACCTATGATTTTCACGAAAAATTATTTCCCATCAAAACAACACCTGCAGACATTGTTTCGTAAGTTGTAAATCAATCCCGTTTGGGACTCATGTGGAAGGTGCAACCCGAGTCAATGATGTAACACCCCTCACCCGTATCCAACTCCGGGATAGGGTTCGAGGCGTTACCGTACTTAAACATTCACAATCATACAAAACCGAGTTACCAAATTTCGCCCAAAATTAAAACCTTTCAAACACATACCATGGACAAACAGGCTTATAGGTCAAAATCATTATAAGCCACATCTCATATGGCTATAATCTACAAATCAATATAAGCCAATAATTTTGGCTAATCACAACAACATCCATCATAGAAAAACTAAGTCTCTATACATGCCACTCACTTGAAACATTTAACATACACATGTCAATACTCCAAGGATAATGGCTCGATTAGTGTGATGCTGCCTCTGACGATCTCCAACCCTGAGCTGACCTGAAAAAACTAAAAGAAATGGAAAAGAGGGAGTAAGCTTTACGCTTAGTAAGCTCACATGAAATAATAAGCAATGCAATAACATGCTAGTTTCATATTCTTTCTATTTATCCAAATTCCAGTTAAGCTGTTTTCTCGAGTCACAGTCATTAAATTATTTATATTTGGAGCTACGGAACTCCAAATTAAGATCCGTTAATTTTCAATGAAACTAGACTCATTTATATTCTTACCATAAATTTTCCAGAACTTTTGGCTTAGCCAATTATTACAGTTTATTCATTAAAGTTTCCCCTATTTTACTGTTCGACTATTTTGACTTCTCTTTACTACGAATCAATTTTCTCCTCATACAGAGTTCATATAACCTTCTTGTTTAGTTCATTTGAAAATATACTCATTCAATATTTCAGGAATATAAATTATATCCCATAATTAATTTTGTACAATTTTTAATGATTTTTCCAAGGCAGAACAGGGGATCACGTAATCATTCTGAACCAGTCTCACAGAAATTCAAATATATCAAAATATACGAATCATTTGTTTGCTATGTTTCTTTTATATAAAAATAGACTCAATAAGCTTTAAATAAATATCTCATACAACTTATAATTCAATTTCTACTATTTTTTGTGATTTTTCAAAAGTACACAATTACAGTTGTCCAATACTGTTTTAATGCAAATTTCACTTTTTCATGATTTCCATGTATTCACTTTCAATTTTTTTACACATATGCACTAAAACAACATATAACTTAGCACATAACTATCACTTGATCATATGCACATCTCACTTATACAAACAATTTCATATTCACACTTACTCATATAAATGCATCAAACACAATATTCACTTTCACATTATTATCACATGATTAAATCATTTTCACAGTCAATCACTTTTCATTATATCAATTCAATGCCCGTTGAACCATACAGAATACTAAAGGATACGCGGAATAAGGCACAAAGTGCCACACTGTAATATAGGTGAAGCTATCACTGTAATGTAGCCGGCTTACCATCAGTAACACTCAAGGTTACCTCGGCCTGCTCACACAAGTTTGTCGGTTCAAGGTTAATATCTGATCTTTGCTCACACAAGCTGTTAGGTGTCTGCAACACATGCACGATCACCCAGCCACTGATATAACACAATGAACCAGCACCCGGGGAACACTTTCACACTGAAAACACTGAAATTCCTAGTGACATGTCACTTGTATCCTAATCGTTTCCTAAGGTTCAATCGGGACTTTTTCACACTTGTTAACACTTAGTCAATATTCACTTAACCACTTGTCTCATGATGACACTAATTCACAATTACTCATTACATTCACAATCATAGAAGTCACATTTAAGTACAATATTTCGATGCACTTCCATGTACCATAGACATATTTTAAATCAATTTATAAACTTGGCACATTAAACATTTAATTCAACATAATTCAATTAATTCACTAATTTAGCTTTCAAATATAAATTACAACATTATTGCATTATTATTAACACACCAACTTACCTCGGACACGAAAATGACAAATTTCCCAATTCGGTCCACAACCTCGATCTAAGACCGAACCTCATTTTCCATGATCTATAATATCACAATTAGCTCATTTATTAGTCACATTATTCAATGTGACTCAAAAATCATATATTTTTACAATTTGCACTTTGACCCCTAAACTTTCACATATTTGCACTTTTGCCCCAATACTCGAAAATTAAACTTCAGCCCTTATTCTTATGTTTTATAACATGATGATCATTTTTCCCTTCTATGGAAACATCAAATTCTTACTCTAACATACACTTATGAACAATAATATTTTTTACCGATTATACCGTTTCACTCGTTTTTATATTTTTTACCGATTATACCGTTTCACTCGTTTTTACTGAAAATCGCTTATCAAAAGTCGTTTAACATAATTTTAAGCTTAACATTCTGTCATAAAACATCAAAATACACACTTTTCACCTATGGGTAATTTTCCAAATATAAACCCTAGCTCGAATTAATGGTAGAATTAGCTTAATCGAGTTACCGGGATTCCAAAAATATAAAGAACATGAAAAACGGGGCTTAGAAACACTTACTATGAAGCTTGAAAAGCTTGAAACCCTTAGCCATGGAGTCTAGAAATTTTCGACAGCAACTTAAAGAAGATGAGCAGATTTTTTTTCTTGTATTTTGTCTTTTTATTCATTAAAAACACTAAATGACTAAAATACCCTTAAGGCTTTTCTTTCAATTTTGTCCTATTCATGCCCATTTTTGTCCATCAAGTTATCCAATGGTCTAATTACCTTTTAAGGACCTCCAATTCAAAACTCATAGCAATTTGACACCTCTAGCTTTTAGAACTCAAGTTTTGCACTTTTTACAATTTAGTCCTTTTGACTAAATTGAGTGCCCAAACGTCGAAATTTTCGAACGAAATTTTCACGAAATTTTAGACCATAAAAATATAATAAAAATAAATTTTCTTACGCCTGATATGTGATCTCAAAACCATTGTTCTGACTAGGCTGTAATTCGGGATGTTACAAATGATCCACTCATCGCTCACTTCAGAATTATTGACAGAAGCGACTAGAATTTCACCATCGCTGTAGTTTTCTACAACATCACCTTCACCAGAATTTTTTGGTTGTTTTCCCTTTTGATTCGCAGCCTCCCTTTTAATCTTGTTCTGTAACTTATAGCACTCAGATTTAATGAGCCATTTCTTCTTGCAGAAGTTACAAGTTTTACCTCTGTTTGAAGACTTCGATCTACCCTTAGATTTACCGCGAGGATTCCGTTCCTGTGTCCTTCCACGATCACCATTAGCATTCTGATCTTGTCTTCCACGAACAATGAGACCCTCTCCTTGAGAGTCGGGTTTAACCATAAGATGTTTCATCTTTCATACGAGGTCAAAGAATCATAAACCTCATCAACTATGAGAGACTCGCGACTATATAAAATCATGTCTCTAAAGGTTGAATAAGAATGGGGCAACGAACAAAGTAGAATCAATCCTAGATCTTCCTTATCATACTGAACCTCCATGGCCTCCAAGTTTGAGAGAATTTCTTTAAACACTGTTAAGTGTTCGTGCACAGATGCACCTTCCTCCAAACGATTAGCATAAAGACGTTGCTTCATATACAACTTGCTGGTTAGAGTTTTCGACATACTTATTTGTTCCAGCCTCTTCCATAATGCAGCGACGGTCTCCTCATTTATCACATCCTGTAAAATTTCGTTAGACAAATGCAGATGTAACTATATTAACGCCTTTTAATCCTTGCGCTTCTTCTCTTCCTCTGTCAATGTCGAAGGCATCTTATCTACCCCTAGCAGGGCTTCCTCTAAGTCCATCTGTGCAAGAACTGCATGCATCTTTATCTGTCACAACGCGAATATGGTGTTGCGATCCAACAGCGGAATTTCATACTTCAAAGACACCATTACCGTGATCGAGATGAAAACCCGGAAGCTCTGATACCAATTTGTGAAAATGAAATAGAATGTCGGTAATGACAATACATCGCAAAGAAAAGAGAAATAAAATAAAGAACACACAGATTTTACGTGAAAACCCTTTCGAGAAAAAAACCACGGGCAGAGGAGAAGAAAATTTACTATGTCGAATTCGAATTAATTACAAGAGGAATAGACTATGTCTATTTATAGGCTTGTAAAGCCATATTCTAATAGGAGTGTAGTAAGATTGAAACACCTTATTCTAATCAATATAAAATAGATGGAGTTTAATAAGGTTTAAAAAACCTTATTCTAAAATAAAATAAAAGAAGTGTAGTTCTATAGGGATTTTTCTTTTCTTTTATTTTACCACTATATTTTATTTAAATAAGAATTCGGGTCACTTAATTCTAACAGTTTCTGATGAATCTTACTAAGCACACAAAGCGCCTCAGGTTCGAATTCATAGCAAGTTCTCAAGGTCAAAATTTTGCAATTTAAAAGCACTGTCGCGTACCATTCTAAATCGGATACAATATCGTCGCATTCTTTGTGAGTCACCGTTTCATGGAGCTTAAAAGCTATGTTATTAGGATAATCCATCCATGCCAGGACCACCGTGAAATCTTCAGGTGATTTTCTACTTCCATCGACAATCTCTGATGCAGAGCCAAGGAAAGCGTTCGATGAAACATTTAATATGCTGAAGTAAACTAGGTTGATGCCGAGCTGAGTCGCCACAGGAGGTAACCAAGGCACACAAAAGTCGTGGATAATCACTTTAATCTGTGGGGACCTTTTAAGGAACTCAGTCAACTGAGTTTCGAGTTCGTCATACGCTCTTTTGAGGTAAGGAACTTTGTGCACGGGTAACTCGGAGGTGGATTCAACCCCTAGTGGCAGGCCATCGACTTGAGGCAAAGAAAGAGGTATAAAGCTAATGTGGGAGCAGAGATTTGGAGGAAGCTGAGGAAGGCGGCTAATGTTTTTAGGATTGGAGACATAGTAGACATGGTGACCCTTTTGAGCTAAAAACTTGGCGACTTGGAGATATGGGGCGATGTGACAGTAAGCTAGCCATGGGAATATTGTAATATGAAGCTATTTTTTGCTGTTGGAGTAATCCATGTCTAGAAGAAATCCAGGTTATTTTTCCAATCCAGTTTTGCTGTTTGGTTAGGGCGGAGATGAGAGTGGTGGAGTCATTGGCTGTTCATTTATTAGGAAATGGCTGTCCAATCCAGTGCATAGAACTTGAGCCTCAGGCATAATTGGCTTCCACTGTAGCGTCCGAACTTTCTTTGTGTTTTTGTCATATTGTTTATGGTTGTTGCATAGTTATAAGGAATAGAAATGTAATTAGTAATTCAATTGTTTGTTTCAATAGAATGGAATAGAGCTGTAATAGTATTCTTATGTTTGGTTGAATAAAATAGATGTTGTAATAACATAAAGAAAAAGACTTAAATGACCAGAGTTAGATGATTATTGTTATTAAATTTTAATAAAATTATTATTAAATATAATTTAATAAAATAATATATAATTTAATCATATTTCAATATATTTATTTATATAAATATTCATTTTTATCAAACTTTATAGTTATAGACGTATTAAATTATATTAAAACATGATTATTTGTGACAGATTTTCTCTCCCTTTTTTTTTCCCCCATTTTCTTCTCCCTCTACCTCTACCTCACGAGTCCCCTTCTTCTACAATTTTCCAGAAACTTGTAACTTGTCATCATTAGGCATTGTTTCCCACGGTCACCGGCTCACTAATGGTCGAATGTTGGCCCAAATTCATCATCATTTTCCATTTTTTTTATATGTTATTTTTCTTTTTATTATAGTCCTTTCCCCTAAGTTTTTAAGTCTGAAAGCCCACTGAAAATACTCAAATTTAGAATCATATTTTTTGGCCAAACAAACATGAACCATTAAGGAGAAAATCGAACTTTGTAGGAAAAGGAAGAACAAAGATGGAGGCGAAATTGCAAGCTTTGTTGGTCATCAATTTCAATTCCACCAAAACTGGTGAATAAGGAATTCAATCATTGATATAGCCAATCTCTAAACAGATTTGTTCATATTTGTCTTTCTAAACTAAATTCAAGCTCTTATATCCTCTCTTTTCTTAAACTATTTTCTTTTATTATTTTTTTCTTTTTAATTTGCGGGTTATGTTGCTGCAAGATGTGCTGAGTTGGGTAAAACGGGAATATTGTTTTTTGTTGCATTCCTAGAAGCATTGAATAGTCATTCAGAGGGTGATGCCCTGAATGGCTATTCAAAAAAAAAAAGTAATTGGGTTGTAATCACTTATTCGTGTGAATGATATTACCAACAACCAAATTACTAAATGGAGGGACCGTGTCAAATATGACTTGAATGACATTGCCATTCATATGAACCAAACATATTGTTAGAGTTGGAAGCTGATGAAACAATTAAGCTCTAATATTGCCCTACTCCCCTTGTATTCTTCAAAATTTTGTTGTTATTTCTAATAATTTAGTTCTTATGAATATTAAATTTAATGCATAATAATATTTTATTAGAAATTTCTACTCTATTTTTAAAATGACTTTTCAATTTTATTTAGATTTGGTTAAAAGTTAATTATTTATACTATTCCTCAGTTGTTTGTTTGAGTTAATGTTATTTACCAATTGAGCCTTACATTAGTTAAGAAATTATTATAAATCAGTTTTTTTTATAAAGGCATAATATCAAATATAGCTCTTAACATTTACATCTTTTATAAATTTAGCCCTTATTATTATTTTTAAACAAAATTTATTGATCACCCTTTAAAAAAGAATCAAATTTTTTTGTTTTTTTAATAGAAATATTTACTACAGTTTTTTAATGATGTTGGCATGACAATATACATGACAATTCACGTGTATTCCATGCTGACATGACAATATTTATCTTATATGTCATATCAATAAATAATTTAAAATTTATAAAAATATTAAAAAATATTCACAACTAAAAAAAAAAAAATTCATAAAAATTTAAAAAGATAGCATGAATTATACGTGGATTTCAATGATTAAAAAATTAATGATTTAATCAATATTTTAATTTGAAAAACAATAATTCAAAATTTTTTTTTTTTTTTTGAGTTGTCTTGAATCTGACCCCCGCTCTACCATTTGTTTAATTTAAGATTGATATTTTTATGGATTATAACATAGGCCCATGTATTTCCTGTGAGCTTCTAGAGTGTTTTAAACTTTTTTTTTTTTGGTCAAAGTCCCAAGCAGAATATCCACCTTGCTGGGAAGAGACTATATCAGTTTGATCAGATTTGGGAAATTCTCTAATAAAAATTTAGTCAAAGCTGTAGTAAATATGCTGTAAATTAAATTCAATAACTAAACCTAGCTTAGCACCTGAAGCATTTAAACTTTAACTTTCTTTTTCCTATATTACTTTTTAAGTCTAAAGCATTCTATTTGGTCTGTTTCATTTGAGCATTGGTGCTGATTATTTTGCAAGACGGAGAACTTAAACTATGTTATGAATCCTAATACTTGGTCCCTGGTTCTTGAGAAGATTTGCAGCCATACATTTAAAATTGAGAGTCTGCAATTCGGCCAACATTTGTACAAGACAAAAGTATAGGAACATGAAGAACTGGTTATACAATGAAGTTCCATATAAACAGTTAAGCAGGACGTACCGAATAATATGACAAAAAGTACATGCTGATGCTACATGCCTACATCAATTTGATGTGAAGTTGGTAAGAAAATCATTTTTGGTGTTGAGTTCTTCCCATTCTAGACCTTCCCACCAATCCTTACTACAGTGTACTGTTGGAAGGGTTGTAGAATTATGAGCTGTTCTGATTGATAGTTTCTTCAGCTTTGGGCAATCAATCACTGCAATGTTCTTCAAGCAGGAGAAAGTTAATGCCAATGGTGTAATGCTCCTCAATGCAGGGAGGTCGCGGATGGATATAGTTTTGAGCCTTGAAAATGACTTTGAATCGGGCTCTAGTTTCTCGTCTTCGCTTACCAGTGCTTCCAGCGCTTTGCAGTAGAACAAGTAAATTGCTTCTAACCTTGGAAGTAATGATATCCATGAAACATTCTTCAGTCTATGACAATACCAGATATTCAACAAGCGCAGATTTTGCAGGCTTGCTTCTCTCGGTGGGGTTTTCCACACCGAAATTAGGTTAGGCAGGCCATACAAGGCTAGAACCTCCAGATTAGGTAGCCAATTTTCTCCAGCCTCACCATCCACTACCAAGTAATTTAATTCATTACAGTCATTGATGCTAAGTCTTCTCAATAGTTTACCATAACCCAAAGTTGATAATTCTAATTGATGCAAACCTTCACATTCCTTTATGAATAAATACTGTATACATTTGACTAAACTTCTAATGCCAGAGAGTCTATGCAGTGAGGTTACCGTGGAAATGGTTAAACCAAGGAAGCGAAGTTGTGTCAAGGTCTCCAATACCTCGAATCCAACTTCATCTTCACAGTTAGAATTCTGAATTTTCCAACGCTCATAACTGTAGTACAAGTTCAAGACCACCAACTTTGAAAGTCCAGATATAGCCTCACGTGGAATCGTTCGAAGAGAGTATGTGCGCAAGAGATTCAAGTGGACCAGCTTTGCTAAACTTCCAAGCTCCTTAGGCAACGTGGTTATCTTTGTAGCTGTTAAATTAAGATGACGCAACTCTAGTAATTGACCGATACTCACCGGGATCCTTCTGATGCTTGTAAAGGACAAATCCAGGAGTCTAAGAGCAGACATTGATTGAAAAAAGTCATCTGGTATACGATTCAGACAATTATTCCACTGAAGCAGCAGTGTCAACAGATTTGGGCACATCGGTACTTCTTCTACTCTTGTGATTGCATTGTCTAACAAAGAAACTCTTTGTGCTCCTTCCAAGTTTTTAACACCAGGTGCTTCAGTAAGGCCCAAGCTTGCCTCCACAAAAAAATTTCCCTTGTTTACCCCACATCCAGATGCTATCCATAAGGCAAAACTTCGGATAACGTCATTCATCTTTACTTGGGTTTCTTCTTCGCCTGTTTCCAATAAGAAGGCAACTTTCAGGGACCCAATGGCAGCATACCCTTTATTATAGGCATTGCTGTCATATGAACTGTCCAAAAATCCTTCTGCAATCCAGTACTCCACTAGCTGTTCTTTTTCAATAGAATAGCTTTGAGGGAATAGAGAACAATACAAAAAGCACCTTTTTGCAGTTTCATTCTCTAAATTGTCATAGCTAAACTTTAGGAGGGTAAATACATCTTCCATACCTCGAAGTTCTGATGGAGATTTGTTGAGTAATTCAATTGCATACTTCCATTCCTCTTCAGTCTCCTTATTGGCCATGGCTCTACCAACCGTGATCAAGGCAAGTGGTAAACCTCCACATTTTCGGACGATTGTCTTGGCATAAGTTCTAATAGGTGGTGACTCTAATACATCCATTCTTCCAACCTTCTCACAGAACAATTGCCATGATTTCTCATCGTTCAAAAGTTCCACTTTGAGCTTCCTATGAGCATCCATGTCGCTACACACATCCATGGATCGCGTTGTAAATATCAGCTTGCATTTATTTTCATCATCAGGAAGAGGAATCCCAATATCCCCCAGATCAATTCCCTCCCAAACATCATCAAGCAATAGAAGGAACCTCTTCTTTTTCAAAACATTGTAAATCTTTGAAGTTAGGAGTTCATGGGCTTCACTATCTGCCCATGGCAACCCTAGCCTGGCCACAATGGACTGTTGGATCTTACTAACAACAAATTCCTTAGAGACCAAGACCCATATTACCACATCAAAATTGTGATCGCTGGAAAGAAATGCATTATTGATGGTCTTCAGAAGGGTAGTTTTCCCAACTCCACCCATTCCATATAATGCAATAATTCCCACTTTTTCCTCCTCAAGAAACTCCCACACCTTGTCTAACATCACACCAATGCCAATTGCAGGCTTACACGGTTTCTCTTCTACAGGAGCAGGACGTGGCTCAGTCACCAGTCTCTCAAAGTTTCCTTTTCCCTTCAGTTCACTTATATCCTTCAGCTTCTCTATCATTTCCGTGCTCATATTGTATTTCGAACAACAACTGGGATTGAAGCACCCCAACCCTTGCCTACTCTGTTCGAAATTCTCCATAATGGAGGCAGCTTCAGCTTCGATAACTTCTACTCTTGCCAGCCACCTCTGCACTTCATTTGTTCGTCTTGATCCATCCAGCTCAGCTCGCTCGAGACGAGTCGTCAAGTCATCTCTCTTGTCCATCAGTTCATTTAGTTCTGCAGTCAAGGAGTGCATGCTTCTGTCCAAATTGATAACACGGCTTGCCTGAGAGGCCGTAGCTGTGCATAATCTGTCAATTATACTGATCAGAGGGGTAATGAAATCCATAGATAAAAAGCTAAACGTGCTTGGTATAGAAGAGCAGAGACTCAAGGTCTATCATAAAATGGTTAATAGATTCTTTCTGTACTGCCACCTCGTTCAGAGTAGAACAAATACATCCAAATTAATTCAAGAGCCTAACTTTTGATCTATAGAATATTCAATTTCAATGCAACTTCCAAACCCGCCAGTTGTCTTGAGATAATTGATCACCTGCAAGTGGCTTCAATCTATTAGTAAAAGCCTCCATAGTTGAAACCTTCAAATTGAAATGGCTGTAGTTATTGGTCAACGTCAATGGTCTAGTTTGTAAGTAATCCCTCCCACAAGTTCTTTGTCGTTTCATCTCTACATGTTCAGTTGACTTCTGAACCTTTCATTATGAACACGTCTCTAGCATGTGGTATGGGGCATGTTGGACCAATCCCCTCAAAACAGAATTCCTCAAAAATCCTGAATATCTTCCAATGTATATTCTACTAATTTCTTTCAATCATGGAATGCAAGCATGCAACAGATGCCAAAGCAGGAATTCCAATAACCTTATTCTCTCCAGAAAATCAATGTTGTCATCAAAGCCATGTAACAGATTGATAGAGTCTAGTGTAATTAGGGTACAGAGGCAGCAGTTGACCTTTTATGATGCCAGACATTAATTATCTAACTAAAGATTCCATAACCTGAAAAAGCCCTTTCCGAAAATAAACAAATATTGTTAACTTGTATCCAACCTGGCACCTGGGGCATATTCTGACTAACAAAGTTTTAATTAAAGAGATTATTTCATTAGGTCGTTGATTCTAAGTTATCAGCTTCCACTGGCTGCAAATGGAGCCTCCAGGCTCCTTTCATGTTAAGTGATTTATTTGTTTGATAAAATGGTGGCAGCATAACATCATGTCCGGAAAAAAACAAATGGAAATATTGGACTGAATGAAATTAATACTGTTATGGCCATCAAAGGTAAGGCCTAATAGCAATGCAGCATTGAAGCATAAACTCCCACACCATCCTTCTTGCATCTGTCAGTGGTTGCCACTAATGATAAAGAATCAGTGAACAAGACACCAGAATATGAAGAGCGATTTGTTGATGAAGGGCAATACAGTAGAAAGTTAAACGCAACTCGTGTTTATTTGGTCAAAAAATATGTACATAAACATAGGCTCAAATTTTGGAAGAAAAATACGCACCATATTTAACTAAAGAAGATGTACATGCAAACATTTGAATATACAATGCCTACTTATTTTCATGGTAGATAGGCTCCTCATAATATTGCTTGAAAAGCAATTGAAGAATACAACCAAACAAGGGAAGAAATACAAAAGATACCATCTATATTGTGAGATATGTTCTTATCATAGTTGCTCCAGTTGGATCTGAGATTAAGTGCCTGACAAGGGACATTCTCATATCGTTTGGTGCTATGACAAACATATAAAAGGCAAACAGAATGAGATCGGCAGAGGAAAGAGTAGAACCAAGAAATCCTTGCCACATCCTGCAATAAATATATTCCTTAGTTATTACAAAGTAAAATTTTAAGTATGCAACTCATGCTAGTCAAGCATTATTTCTTTTATAATGATGAATTCTAAAAAAAATTAATGATAGGTTTGTTTATTCATGGAGTTATGTTTTCTGTCTCAAGTTTAAAAGCTGAATATTTGGGTGATGTTGTGGAAAGGGAAAGGTTAGTTATCTTGGCTTTCTTTATAAATAAACACCAAAAGATGGTAAAAATGAAGTCATACCAACTTGGCAAACGGAAGAATGTATGGAAGAATGTTCGAATGCCTTCAATATCTAGTTGCAGTATGAGTGCTAGTCCAAAGAGAAAGAATGACCTCTGGCGTTTCCTTTCTTGTGGCCAAAGAGTATTCCAAGCTGAATCAAATTATAATAACACATCTTAAGAGGGTGATACCATGCGTTGAATTTTAAGTTGTTAATACATTATACAAAACGCCATAGCATTACAGCACATAATTAACATCACGTTTACGAAGAGAAATTAATCATACAAGCCAAGCAAAAGAAAAATGACAAATCATAAAGACAACAACTACCAAGGATGACAATTGACATCACGTTTACTAAGAGAAATTAATCATGTTACTAAACCCAAATAATGCATATGCAGTATAAGCAAACAAAGTGGCTGATTTTATGGCAAAGATTGAGTCTGTTCAAGATGGAGCTGTTCATTGTTTTGAGCATCTGATTCCAAACTGTTGCTCCTTGCTCAAAAATGATGTCCAGAATACGTTAAGAGCTTCAGTTTAGTTTGTTTTGATTTGTTAATCACTCTTTTATTACCAAAAATAAAATAAAATAGATTTCCATTACAGTAGCTTGCTTAAGATGAAAGAACTTGTTTACAAACCCTTAAATGGGTGAAGTTGAGAGGAAAAGAAGATAAATCACACAGCATACCTTGCATTGAGATATTCCCATTATTTCTTTCACTGGTAAGCAAGCCATTAGAATTATCCTTCTTTAGGATATTTGCAATTACAGAAGCATAATTTGGAGCCTCTGACAATGATCTGACAACCGAATAACCTGTTTAAGAAGGTTTAGATTGGCAGTATTAAGTATTAATTATTGAAGGAAATATCTATTAACCCAATTCCTACCTGTAGCTGGATGCACCATGCTTGCTGCAGCACCAAATGCAAGGTTCTTCTGCTCTGTGTTTGGCAAGGAACCACCAACTGGGATGTAAGACCACTCCTGCAAAAGATTGAAACATGGCATCTTGCTAATAAAAATTGGCATTCAACACATGTTACTTCATGATGCAGTTGGAACATGGAAATGTGAGGAATGAAATGAGATAGACTACTAATTGAGAAGTGCAAAGATAGATGGGCATTAATTCTAAGTAAGCCAGGACTAAGAGCATTGGGCTCTGCACTCCATCATTGACCAGAATAATGAATAAAAACCAACTTGATAGCAAATTATGTGCTACAATGATAGAAAGGTGAATCCTGAATTTGATGTGGCATTGTTTGTGACAAGCTGTTTTCTCTGATTTCCTACTAACAAATTTGAGGGGCTGTCTCTTAAATAATCGTGAATGAGGAATAGTAAAGAAAAATGATTTGTGGAGAAAGTTATCTTTTGACCATCAACACCAACTTATAAAATGGCAAGGAGATGACTGACATGCAGCCCTATTTTGGTGCTGAGAAATGATAAAAAGTAATCCATACATTATAGCGGAATGAATCTGGTATCTTAATTAGACCATGCAGTTTACCTCTTCATAAACTTTTAAAATCCGGATTCCCATGGTCTCTAACCTTGACATGAGCTTCTTCTTTAATAAATCAAAAGGCATGGCATCTTTTGAGGCCAAACAAGTTTCCTGCAATGCAACTTTCTAAATCATTTTGCATTTAATCATGGCATACAACATAAACAATAAACAAATTAATTGCATGGTGCAAACCTCAAAGAAAACTCTTGTTGAAGACATGGGCATGGCATAAAGAAATGTTGGATATTGTGCTTCTAAAGATTGAACTTCTTGTTTAGCATAGTCTCTGTAATCCATGAAAACCATCAGGCTTGGATCATAAGGATTGTTCTCCACCTGATGTAATAAGAAAAAAGTATCCTGTTAAATAAGTTCAGAAATTTTTTCTTCCATCGCCCTCTTAAAGAGTAATCTTCTGTTCATGCTGCAGTGAGGTTAAAATAACAAATGCAAAGATATGTACAACTGTTAACAATCACAGTTAGTGTATCATACGTACCTCAACCTCGACGCCGTAAGCTGTTTGAACAGAGACCCTTGGACCCCCTACCTCATATTGCAACAGTTTACCTGAAGCTGCTCCTGAAGCAACAGTAGCAAGCCTATAATAGCACATTAGGGGCTTGAAAGGAGTTGTGATACTAAAAGGTTAAAAGTTTAGGAATAGCAGTACGAGAAAAAGAAATTGTAGTACCAGCAAGGGACGACACGATTGTGTTCACAAACTACAAGATTACGACCATCGGTAGCTTCAACAATCGTCTCTACCTTCGAGTTAAGATACATTACACCTGACTCGATACACCTAGGGAAAATTAATACAAATTAAACATTGATGATCGGGAACATAGAAGAAGCAATAACCAAGAGAAAAATGACCATAAATATCATTGACAAGGAGCTGTTGTTACCTCCTCAACAACTCCTCATGGAGCAAGTATCGACTAACACGTCCATAAGCACGACCAATCATAATAGGCTTATCATCATCAAGGTATACTATGGTGTCCCGCCAAACATGCTCAATGCATCTTTCAAGGCCAAGATCTGAAAACGAACATTAGATTAACTTGGTGTTTATTTGATTGCTTCGAAATAAATCTTACATAAATTGCTTAGAAAATGAAGTGAATACCTTTAAACTCATCTTCCCATACTCCATAATTATTGGTAAAAGGAAGATCAGGGCCAATTAGTCCAACATTTAAACCCAACTTAGCAGACTCTGCAGCAAGAGCAAGACCAGCCGGACCACAACCAATAACCACCAGGTCCAATACGTTTTCCCCAGTTGATATGGGCGGTAACTGTGAAAAACATACATGCTATCACAAAGGCTCAAATGGATATTTCAACGAAACAGTAAAACCCACTAATAAAATGCAAACTTTCTTCAATTTTTTAAAAAATAAAATCAAAAGTAGAAAATACCAATCGAACATCAAATAACAAAGCTAACTAGTTAGTGGTACCACAAAAATTAAGGGCAACGAAGGCGGCCAAATACTATTGACCAGATGCACGTGACCATCATATGTCATAACTTTCATGAGTATTTTAACTATTTTTTTCCAATCTTCGTGTCGCCACTTTAAAAACGCAATCCAGAAAAGGCTGTAAATTCTTGTGGCTCAAAAGCCACCAGTAGGGCCTCCATATTTACACGCAGAAATAACCAAAAAAAAAAGGGAAAATATCCATATATCTCCCGATATTAGTTCCAACAAATGAAAATCGAACTAAAGTGAGCAAAGTGAAAACCTTATCCGCTAATTTCGACTGTTTATCCATTTCTTTATTTTGTTGCATTTGAACAAAGAGAATCTCAGAGCCACCGGCCTTTATGAAATCTTCTTCGTCGGCGAAATCTTCTTTAACCGCAACGCAACTCTCGCTCCTTGCTCCACTAGCTCTCACCTTTAAGGAAATAAGCCGATTATGACTTGGAATCGTTGTTTTAGTCCTCATCAGATTTGCTTTCCAAAAGGCACGTGTAGGAACCGCCATTGCCGCGAAGTTCCGAGCTCCGACACACTCCATTATTATCACCTTCGAAACTAATAAACACATAGAATAAAAGGCATGTATATTGTTTCTTTAAATGCAACCAAGTTTGGACTTTGAAACTAAAAATTTGGCTTTTTGTTATGTTTGCTTTGTTGCTACTTCTGAAGAAATTTTTTTACCATTTTTCTTACATTTGGCCATATATAAGGAAGGAAAGGTCTGGGGATAGATAGGGAAGGAGCTTGCCTGGTGTCATTTAATTTGATGAGGTGTTTAACTGTCATCACTTGCTTTCCACGTGGGCGCTAGGGATTGGACGATATCTGGAAAAGCCAACCCCTATCTAAGTTTCTAAACCAGCTAAGACTTTAAACGGCGTCGTTTTAAGCTTTAGTTTTTTCTCACTCTTTTGTGGTCAATAATTACCTTTCTTTCTATTTGGTCCTTATTTTATCTGCTAATCTTGTACTTTAGTCATAATAGTCCTAAATATTATTGGACTTAAGTAGTCCATAATTATTTCATTAATTTTGTATAAATTTGAAGAAGAAAAAATACATGAAAGAACTTATTGAAATCTTATAGAGATGGAGAATCTCCTTAGAAATAGAAACACCTTTATTAAGGGTAGGAAAATAAATGGAGTTGAAAATATCTCCTCTTTTTTTAAAAAAAAAATTACTTCATTTGTCAATATTCAAATTTGGAGAAAGTGAGAGGAAAAAACAGATAAAATATTTTTTTAATATTTAAAGTACAATACAATAAAAAAAATTAAATATGAATACAAGATAAATATATGATCAAATTTACATAATATAAATTATTGTAATAACAAATTTATGTAATTATAACTCCTAAAGTAAAATACAATTACGATGGATAAAAAATATCATGATCGACTCTGTAATGAGAGTTGGATTGCATTTTGTCATTTCTATTCAAAAATAGGCAAATTAGTCCCTATGTATTAAATCAAAGAGCAAATTGATCTTTTTGTTAAAAAATTCACATATTTCTACTATTAAGTGATGATGTTTTATTGTCTAGTTGCTTGAATCGATTATTTTCAAAATTAGTTAAAAATTCTATCCATTTTACTCACATCAGCATGAGATACATGTGTCACTTGAAATAGATAAATTTTTAATAAAAAGACTAATTTATCTTTTGATTTAATATACAAAGACTAATTTACTATTTTATTTTTTAGTAGAGAGTCAACAATTCAACTCTAATATGATGCATGCTTATTACGTTAACAGGTTCCATTTATGCTGTTGGCACCAAATCTGGTATATTGAAAATGGCTAAATCCAGTTTGAAAAAGGCTAAATTATGATACTCAGCCATGTGTGATGCAATACATAAATATGTTTTATTTTTTCTAAAGACTTACCAATTAGATTGTTTTTATAAAAAAACCCAAAATTATTTATTTGGAACTAACGAATTAGTACTTAAAAGAGTCCTCAAAGAACATCTATATCCAACATCGAATATTCAATATCCAAATAGGCATCAAATACAAATGCATCAAAGTACAAATATCAGATACAGATGCACTTCCACGAAAAATCGGGAGAAACATGCCAGTTATTTGGGCAAGTAAGCTTCATTCCCCCCTCAAAGGTTGGTTTTGAACATTCAAAAAAGTTCATCACTATATAAACTAATGAAACAACAGCGGTTGAAGCACCTTTGTTTGATCTTTAAGGAAATTAATGAAGCGACAAGGACAATAAGAAGGGGAAAAAAAAAAAGCAATGAAAAACTGCAAGAGCAATGACAAACTAAGAAATAAACCACAATTAAAAGCTCAACATATTGATGTCCATTGAACAATGTGCATTGTCAACAGCAATATTGTAATTTGCCTAGGCAATTCAAGCTCAGAAACACAACAAAGGCTGCTCTTGCTTGCACTGCATACCGAATCCTTGGCTGTGGATGGCAGCGGAACAATTAATATGATGCAACCCAGACCTAATATGGAAACAAAACTGCACGAACAAAGCTGGAACATGTCGAACTATAAGAGTACAAGACCAAGTTCTGATGGTCTCAAAGCATTTCGTATCCGATAATTATAGAGGTAGTAGTGAAGTTGCCCATCACCTGGTCCAAATTTCAATTCTTTGAGGAAAGACTCATTATGCATGACATCAAGCGCATTGAAAACATCAAAATCCTTCTGCTTAGCAACAATTAAAGCATCATTCATCAGCTGAAGCAATGGAGTCTTAGTGGACACATTGTAGTATGAGTAGGCTGCTTTCAAAATCGAATAGTTCTGGTTGCCAAGAATAGACGAGGGAAGCGTGTAGAAGCTGCAGAAGTCAGTTACGTCATGCGTCTCTGGGCTCTCAACCAAGTAACTATCCACGACGCCCTCGGTAGGAAGCAGCCAGTGCTCCACATCGTTCTCATCAAAATCTGGAGAAACGACAAACTGGCTCAAGTAGTTTCTAAGCAACCTTGTAACAGCAGGGACATCATGAAGCTCCATCTTTCTGAACCCAGGGGTGGCTGGAGAATCAGGTAACTTGTAGAGTTTGATGGTTCGACTCATTGTCATCCTAGGCCCAAGCCTAGAAAACCCAACATCAATAAGCTTCTTAGGGTTCAGCGACCGATGCCAGTACTGGCAAGTAGTAATTGGTGTTGGAAGAACAACTCCGGCAGTGTAAGCAGCCTGCCAAATATTCTCCAAATGAACTCTCCTAGTAACCTCCTTAATCATCACGGGTGCAAGTCTTTTTGATCTCAGCTTCTTATGAACACACAAGAAATTGATCTCGGCCATCTTCACAACTTCATCTCGCACCCTTATTCTTGCAGGGGCACCAGTAATGAAAGCAACAAGCTTCTTTGAAGCCTTAGCACGAACCCCAATGTGCCAGCTCTTATAATAACCAGGAGGACGCAAAGCCCAGCTAAGAAACTCTTTGGAATAATTGAACCTAAACATATTCTCATCATCCTCAACATAATTGTTCTTCAAAAGATTATAAACCTCGGTACAAGTATCTTCTGAATCCATATCACAGGTGGTCCATTCATATGGATTTGGAAGGTTATAAGGTTCCTGTTTCACTTCAGACAAGGGAGTGGGGGGCTCGATCGGTCCCTCGGGTAAACTCGTGTCCCCAACATCCTTAAATTGACCAACAGGTTGGGTTTCCCAGAACTTGTGTCTCTTTGCTAAGGACATGGAATCCTGAATCTTTCTAACTATGGTTTCCAGAGAGCTATCATCTTTAGGTAATGAGTTAGTCTCAGAATTCTGAGCTGGGTTTTGTTTGGGTGAACCAGGTGGTGAATTGTTATCACTCATTTCAGTCAATCAATTAAATTCAGCTACGATAACACACCTACGAAATTATATGAATAACTGAATCAATAGAAATATATATGTCCAAATTAAAATAAATAAATCAAATAGAAAAATAAAGGAATAGAAATATCAGAACATATCCTAAAAAAACTATAGAATTTATTACGTTACCAAATAAATCGATTGAAACGACATCAAACAAAAAAAAAATTGCAGGACAATATAATGGAATAACAGATCTGTAGATCAATATGGGAAGAAAATGAGGAATACGTAACTTACTCAATTTCAAAGAGCAGATTAAGAATCTGGGGAATGTTGAGAGATTTAGGGCAGATATGGGGATGAGAAAATATAGAAACAGATCAATTAGATCTTAAAAATCGAAGCAATAGAAAGATTAGGTTTTGTTGGTTTTAATTAAGGCAAAAGGAGAATCTTTAGGGTTTTCTTCAAGACAGCGGCATTGAAGATGCCGAAAAAACTCACTTTGGCTAGTGAAAGCTGAACAAGGTGATAGTAGAAAAATAAATAAAAATTCTTTCTATTTTTGTTAAACCACAAGCTATAGCAAACAACGGTCAAGCCCAAAAGATCCAAATGAATGTTGGACTCTTGGCCCGTTTCCGCGCCTACGAAAACGACCTCGCTCGGCTTAAACCACGTTCCAATGTTTTTCCTCTGCTCAAACTTTATCGGCATTTCATTTGCCACCACTTTTCAGCTTTTAGAGACATTCACACAAAAAGTGAGGTTCCTACTACCACCAGCGAGAGAAAGCCCTTCACTTCCCCAAATTACCTCTGAGAGCTCAACAATTTCATGGAAGACTTGGGATCCAAAGCGTATGGAGATGTGAAAATGCAGCAGATAGAAAGCTATAAGGGACCCAATTCGTCATATGGGAATGGCATCCACAGCAGGCAAGATCTCAGTTGTTACAGTGCTTCCCACGCTTCAACAGTGCGACAAGGGCAGACTCAGGTGCAGAATACCTATGCCAAGTTCAGAAAAGGAAAGTCCGGGTGTTGTTCGAAAAGCTGGAGTTTAAATGATCCGGAGTTGCAGAGGAAGAAGAGAGTAGCAAGCTATAAGGTTTACGATGTTGAGGGAAGAGTAAAAGGGTCTTTGAAGAAGAGTTTTAGGTGGCTCAAGGATAGGTACACCAGGATTGTTTATGGGTCTTCCTTTGAATAGATGTATCACTCTCTAACGAAACGCTCCTCTTCTCGTCTTAAACATTTATCTTCATTTGGTGTTCTGCAAGTAATTTAATCGCCATTTGGTGTTCTGCAAGTAATTGAGGCTTATTTCGTCTTCTTAAAAATGCAAGCGATCTCAGTTCTAAATCACAGTTCGTGACCTCAAATCGTAGAAATTCAGGAAATGGAGGGTTGTCTTCAATTGTTATGATTTTCAAATTCAGGAGATGGGTTTTTTCCGGAGTTCGGACCCTGGTCTTTATGTTAATGTCAACTTTTTGATGAATAAAATATTCAGCCTAAGACACAAGTGTCGAAACGGAAAGAAAATCAATTGCATTGAACTGAAAAGTGGAAAGAAAGAGAGTGACCAAGCAATGCTTACGAGTATGATATACCCAGCCCTTAATAGGAACATCAAATCTTGATTATCATGATCTCCTCAATCGTAACTTCCCTTATTATCGTAACTCTCAAGGGAGAAAAGAATATATAGAATTGCCTTTGGAACAGTGATAAAAAACGAAACAAAAATAAGCTAATATCTAAATGAAAACGTGAGAAACAGGAGTGACATGAATGCGGTAAATTTACAGTACCGTAAGTTTCAAACCTCAACAAGTCCCAGACGAGTAAAGCAATGATCTTAAGATGAAAGGGGCACCGTAAAAACAGCAAGTTAAAAAGTGTTGGGAAAATAGCCACACCACAGTTCTAGCCCTTCACAGGCAACCACCTTTTTCGATGGCGGTGTCAGTCAAATTTCACTTCACAAGCTCTTCCATCAGTGCAGAAATTTATGCTTTTGGTGCACAACACGAGAGTCCCAACTCCAGAGCTCCAACTTTTTACAAATTCCTTCAACTCAACCCACCAACAAGGACAAATACAAATCATTTCATGCTATACAACAATTCATATAGCTCACAATTTTAATACTGATTTCTCTCATCGCTCTCAAATTGAAGGCACTCAATCCCCTTGAGGGCAGCTTCGTAGTTCTTGGTGTTTCTTCCAGTCTGCTTAGGGTCAGAAGAAGATTCAACAGGACCTCGCTGTTGATTTAAATGTTTGTGCCCAGGGCTAGCATCGGTTGTACGAGACCGTTGCGGGTCAAACTCACTTCCAGCAACTGCTTCACGACCGCTAGCTCGTTTTGAAGATCCACCTGACTGCCCCGTATACTTCATCCAAGTAAAACCCAAGTTTCAATAATATACAATTCCATTGTAGAAAATTTAAATTATATACAGGAATGCATAGGAGCAGTTCAAAACTACTCAATGTGGTAAGAGAATATATGCACTAATACTAAAAAGATGCCTTGCGGATGACAGAGGACTAATGCAAAACTATTAGCATTTATAACTCATCCTATGTATCACAAACAATGAAACCTAGAAACATATCCTAAGAATTAAGATGAAAAGGAAGCAAAACAGTAATGCAAGACTAATGACAAATCTAAGAATACAATATAGTGTGCAGAAGCATAAATTGTAAGAAAATAATAATTACTGCAGAGTCTTTTGTTGCAGGATCATTTGCAATTGGATTCTTCTGCTTTGCAAAACTTCCAGAATACATCAAGGGTCCTGATGTTGTTCTCCGCCGAGAGTTATCCATCGGTGACAAACCAGCAGCTTGTACATCCTGCCCAGCTGCAACCAAGAGATACAAATGCTATTATTCCAAGCAAAAATTGACTTTCCAACTTCAAAGAAATGGATCGCCCAATTGTGATATTATTTTTCCAAAAAAAGAAAAATGGCAAAGAAATAATACTGCAAGTGTGCTCAAATGTGTTTGTAGGTTAGAGATACACACACCCAAGTAAAAAATTCAATACCTAGGTAGCATTGCCAGCAAAGACCAAATATATGGAAGAAGCACTAATTACCTGCGTGTCTGTCGGCATTGCCAATAGCAGGGGGCATGCCAGAACTTGTTCCAACACCAGATCCCTAATAGAGACAAGCATTACAAAAGATATATTCCAAACTGATTACTAGCCGAAGAAAATAATCCTACTAAGCACTCACAAGGGCTCGAGCAGGAGGAGTGGTCAGCTGTGACTGTTGATACTTCAAAATGGTCCAATCAAATACATAATCAAACTGGAAGCCTGTTTAGTAAGGATCAACAAGAACAAAGAAAGATGTGAAGTTACTATGAGCTATGGAGATTATACAAGTTGACAGCATCCAAAGATGGAAATCTAAATGACCAAACCTTCACGAATAAAGAGGTCGCGAAAGATTCTTTTGAGATAAGCATAATCTGGCTTATCATTAAATCTTAGAGAACGGCAATAATGGAAGTATGACGCAAATTCTGTTGGATAACCTCGACATAAGGCCTGAAACAGCATCATCTTTCGTTACAATTTTGCATAGAAAACCAGAACTCTAAGCCATACATCTACATCTTTCCATTACCTAAAAATTACCTTTACAGAAAGCTAAAGCAACTTCAAGATTCAAATGCATCCTTACCTCAATTGAAGTAGAAACCTTCTTCTCACTAATTTTCTCATATTTTTGTTTCTTATTCCCAGCTTTCAAACCTTGCCAAGGAAGACTGTCAAGAGAAGAGGCATCAATAATGAAAGCTATCAAGGAAATGAACATGACACAAATGCAAGTAGCATAAGTAGCAGGAATCACCTTCCTCTTAGGAAATACATAAGCACATATCCAAGAGATTCTAAATCATCCCTGCGGCTTTGCTCTACATGGAATCAAAGCACAGAATCAGAACTCAGAAGACTAAAAGAAAGGTCTATGCATCAAAGAAAAGACACCACCAATAAAATGAACCATACATACCAATGCCTAAGTGAGTATTCATGCTTGCATATCTAGCAGTTCCAGTCAGATTCTTATTTTCCCTGAGAACATCATGACCAGGCAAAGCATAAAAACGTGGCTTTGAATATCCACCGCAAATTACGAATGGAGCAAATTAGTAAAAAGAACATTGAAAGAGGCATGCCAACACAAGGCAAAGAAGTTGGATAATTCATCACTGCCTTCACTACAGAAACCATTTTGGTAGATCTTCACGAGACCTTATCTTGCAAATTTAAAAAATACATGCCATACTAAAAGATCACAACTATAAGTTAAAATGGTGTAACCAACCTTGTTGGAAAATCCCATAACTTTAAGGCAAAACAAACCAGGGAACTAGACATGCATGAATTAATCTTCAATCAGACTACTGTACATAAAAGAAAGAAAAATAGAAACATGTATCCTCAGGTAATAGAGCCTACAATAAAAGCTTGATGAAGACGAAATTATCTAAAAAACATCGCTTAAAATCCAACTGACTGCATTTTCTTTTCTGAATGATATTAGTTCATTCATACACTGTCATGAGTTACATCAGTATAGGATCATTCCACCACGTGAATTTTCATGCCTCTTCTAAAAGATGATGCACCAACTCTACCAATAATTATTAGCCCATAGTGAACAATATAGGTGCAACCAAGAGAATCTCATAGAGAATCATTTCAGGTGGCTCTAGTAGTACAAGTAAACCAGTGAAGAAGATGTGAAACTGCATGTAAATGCAAATAAGTTACATGCATGCAAAGTTCTATCACCTGTAGGGAATGTGCTGATGTGTTGAACTGTCTCTATATTTCTTAGCCAAGCCAAAATCAATGATGTAGACCTAAATGAAAGTAAAAAGCAGCAATACATTAAACTCTGCACAAATATAACAAATCAATAACGCGAGAAGAAAGCACAAACCTGATTCGCACGCCTTCCCAAGCCCATAAGAAAATTGTCTGGCTTAAGATCTCTATGTAGGAAAGATTTTGAATGAACAAATTCGACACGATTGATCTGGGGGGAGAAAAAAAATAGCATTAAGTTGCAATACATTAAAGGAAAACGAACAGACGTATCAAATGTATGAAACTCTATGAAACTACCATTTGATCTGCAAGCATGAGAACCGACTTCAAGGAAAGTTTCCGACTGCAGAAGTTAAATAGATCTTCAAGACTAGGACCAAGCAAATCCATAACCAGAACATTATAGTCTCCCTCAACTCCAAACCATCTCACATTTGGGATCCCAGCTGCCACGAAAAAGATCGACATGGGGAGTTGCAATCACATGAAACAGTATGATAAAAAAGGGAAGACAAAATAGCGTCATTACTTCCTCCCTGCAGGATCCTGTATAACTTTGATTCATATAACAACTGAGGATGCTTTGTCTTCACACTTTCCTGATCATTTAAAAAAAACATAAAAATCATCACTTTCCTAATGTATCAAGAAGAATTTACCATGGTTAAAACTTAAAACAACTGCAACATAGAGAAAACCACTATCATTGAACAAAAAGAACGAGAGAGAAAACCACCATCAACACTAAATATTAGAAAGCAATTCTTATACAGAACAGCAAAATTTAATTGATATGGTACATTGTTAAAAAAAACTATAAAGGATTATCACCCCATTCAATATACTTGTTGTCCACCATGATGCCATCAAAAACCAGAAAATAGGAAGTAATAACTTAATTAATAGTTCAATTCTCTGTTTTTCACTTTTGCCCTTGAAGTGGGTCCAGGAACTATAACTATCATTAATTTAATACAAACCAAAAAAAAAAAAAAAACCCGAAAAAAGAAAACAGAGGTCAAATAAAAACTGAAAAGCAAAAACCAAGGTGCCAATAGTCAATTGTAAATTTATAATTTTATCCAGGAAAATACTTTTGAACCCCTCTTGTAAATTGGCTAGAATCCAACTAACCAAACAGTAGCAGATTTCTACACTTTCTTACTTCAATGTGTGCTATGACTCAAATGCATCACTAAGTTATAAATGGAAGTGTTAAAACAGGAAATCCAACAAACACGGCTCCGTTTAAAACCTAGCAAGAAAAGCAACTACATCGCTATTTTACAGAACATTAGAATGCAACAAAATACAGTTATAAACA
Source organism: Gossypium sturtianum (assembly GCA_025698515.1). NCBI lineage: Eukaryota > Viridiplantae > Streptophyta > Magnoliopsida > Malvales > Malvaceae > Gossypium > Gossypium sturtianum. Next base: position 170,342,796 of record CM046955.1, read on the forward strand.
AGCAAACAAACAAAAGCCACTGTTATATACAAAATATAACAACAAAAAAGTGAGTTTCAAGCAAGGAATACTTACAAGCTTGATGGCAACCTCTTCATTTGTCTGAATATTTGTACCTACGAAGAGAAAAATAAAATCACCAAATTATATTCAAATCAGGCCAAAAAAAGGAGAGGAGGAAAGAAAAAGAAAAAATTGTAACCAACCCAGATAGATCTCTCCAAAAGAGCCACTACCGATCTTACGACCAAGCCGAAACTTATTGCCGACACGAGGCTCCATTAATTCAAGTTAAAATAAGTAAAAATATATATATCGAAACTCTAACTACACAATATGAAACCCTAAATTAGAAAAATCCCCCAAATAAAAAACGAGGAAATTATACGGCGACACTAAACACCGAATCAGCCACAACGATAATTCATACACATCAAATCTTCGATCACGTAAAAAAAGATCAAAAAGATCTAGAGTTTCATGTTAATTTTAAACGGAGAAATAAAAAGAATAAAAATTAACAAGCATAAAAAAAACTAGGGTTAGGTTAGGTTAATCGAAAAAGGAAAAAAATTATGGTAAGGGGTAGCTAAGAAATCATAACTCTATATTTATCTCTATTAAAACAGATATATCAGCATATCTTCTCTCTTTAAGAACTTTGTTTTCTCGCATTGTGGTGGATTTGATCCAATCGAAGCAGAGAAAGAGAAGAGGGAGAAAATAAAAAGAGCAAAGTTTTGAACGACGGAGGGGATATGTGTGTTTTAGTTATGTGTGGGCATTTTCTTTCAAAAGTTCTTTTCTTTTTTCCGCTTTTTTGGTTTCATTTTTTTTATTATAATTAATTCTGGATGTGGGAGATAGAGATGGAAATCGTAGGCCATGCGTGCTTACTACGCGTGCAAAGGATGCGAAAGGTCCTTCAGAGACGGAAATTTTTTAAATAAACAGTAATCTATCGGAGATTTGCGCCACTGTCAAGGAGGGGTCCTCTTGTCACGTGTCTTTTATCTGACTGTAATCTATCGGAGATTTGGAGAAGTGCATTTTTCACGTGAACTTACTTTGTTGGGATTAAGCTTAAAATGGATTGAATTTGATCATTATCCAATAGGTATATATTAGTTACGTTCATAGTTTCAAACTTATTCTATTCTATTTTAATGTCAACAATTTTCTAAACTATATTTTTAAAAGATATGTAAAACCGAAATACCAACTATTTTTTTTTAGTAAAATAGATTGTTTTTAGGATAGATAAGTAGAAAATGCATCCAACTAGGTGCGCTTCCTACTGCACAGGTGGCAGGAAAGCACGACCAGCTAAACTTTCCCTCAACAGTAAAAAAACCAACGACTTTTTAAACGTTGGTGCTGTAACGGTAAAAAGAATTAAGGGGGGCCAACGGTCACTTTCTTTTTGGCCTATAAATACCCTCAAATTTCATTTCTTTCATTCACATCCTTTTTTCAACTCTATCAATATTTTTATTCTAAATTTATCGATATTCTCATTTAAAATATATTTTTTTAATTATCTCAAATTTTATTCATTCAGATTAATTTCTCACTAATGGCCGCCTCTTTAATTCATTTTGACGATAAACATATTTTCGTCACCCAAGCAGTAATGGTAAGACGAAATTTTAAATTTCATTGTTTTCAATTATGTTAAATTTGTTTTGTTTTTTTTTTGATAATTTGAAATATTTTTTTATGTTATAAATAAGCGGATTATCGTGTTTTGGAGGGGGTTCATGCATAATATGGGAAAGCCTCTGATCCCTCAAATTCATGGCTACTTGAAAGAGGTTGGATTCTTGCATATGTCTCGCATGCTCGGGGGTTGCAAACTCAATCCTACACTAATCAACACATTGGTGGAAACATGAAGGCCCGAACACACACTTTCCACTTTCTATGTGACGAGTGTACAATCACACTTGAGAACGTAGAGTTACAACTCAGTCTATTGGTGGATGGGTCAATTGTCACGGGATCAACGATCATTCCCAGTAAAGTGGACCTCTGCAGAGCAATGTTGGGGAAGGTCCCAAACAGGTTTGATGGTAGTCAGATATTGATCAATTGGTTGAACGATAATTTCGAAGAGCTTCCTGAAGACCCGACGAAGGAGGTCATAGAACAATACGCCCAAGCACCTCCGGTCCCCTGCAGAAATCCTCCATGCAACCATCGACCACCGTCTTGCGGCACACATTCTCCTTGACGACACGATTGATGTATTTTTCCTAAATAGTGTGATGTAAATATATATGACATAAATAAATAAAAAATTGAGGTTTTTCATTCGAACATCACATTTGTCTTCACTACTGTCTAACCCGAGTTATGCGTAAGTTAACAATAAATAACAAATTTGGAACACCTAAATAATGGAAGCATTGTAATGAATATATTATTTGGAAGAAAATAATCCTATCGACGCTAAGGCCCAATGTACCCCTGTACAGAGAACATGTTGCATTCATATGCATTGGGTTTCTACAATACCCGTATAATCTCTATTGTTTGTCCCTCTCTTGAATATCCATATTGTTCCTTATTTGGGAGGAATTCGGGTGACCTTTCAGGATGCGACGCAAGTCATTGTTTAGCACCAACTCGTACAACACGCTGGACACCGGCGACCACATACTCTCATATGGGACGGGTAGGAATTCAGGACTCCACACACTGTGAATGCGTTCTAGTCGGCAGATGTCTTTGATGTAAGGCACGTACTCAATTCATACGTTCCCACATGCGGCAATTGCATGTGCGTATCGGAACCAAAGTGTTTGGGATCTCCCACAATCGCAAGTCTCTACTGTTACGCACGTACTCATTTCAATATCGGTCACGAATTGGATTAACAAAGGCAAAAAAATAAGTAAAAGATTGTCCAAAGAAGTACACACAACTCTCGCAACACAACTATTCAATGTTTGATATTAATTTCGTGCGTGTCTAAGTTATGAATATTATGTCCCTTTTATAGGAAAAAAATATAGGGAGAAAGGGAATATGTGCTTTGAAATTCGTTTATGAATGCACGTATTCGTTGAATTTTGTATGATGCAAGTGCATCAGAGTATCCAAAACGCGTAAGGGAATACGTGCTTCGAAATTCGTTTATGAATGCATGCATTCGTTAAATTTTGTATGATGCAAATGCATCAAAGTATCCAAAACGCATTCAGAAGTCATATAATTTCATCACACCTGTGCTCTCCAGATATTTTACGTCTCATAACGTACTCCCCAAATATTCTGCAAAATTACTTTAACGTTCAACAGAAAATAAAAATGTTAAAGAAAGCACTCCCAATTAGGGAAGCTTTCCTGCATATAACTTTTACACATATAATACCATAATATTGTTATATTTATTAAAAACACATAACTTCTATACATAAATAAAAATAACAAATAAAAAATTTACAAAGGTAAGCACTAACCTATCTCTTCTACAAGTTGCCTTTAAAACTCAAACACTAACCTTTTTAATTTTTAATTTTTTCAGTTTGCAAATGTGGATAAGCAGGAGACCATTGTTTTCATTTATAAGAAGAAGGGGACAAAAAAAAATTGAGTGAGACCCGTGACCGATTGGTCAAGAATGTTGTAGACATCCTATCAGGCGGCAACCCTATTGTCATGTGGCTAGTCAATCACGACACACACCCCTACACACATGTTAGATTTAAAAAAAAATAAAAAAATCAGAACTACCAATGTACCAGATGACACCAATATTTTTAGTAAAAAAATACATATTTTCTCAATATTTATTTAGTAATTTATGATAATATAAAAAATACATTGAAAAATTTTGTTATCGCCAATTAGAGTGGTAATACCAACTAAAATTTATTTTTCACCTGAAATCATTTGCTCATGATGGCAGACTTTTGGGGATAACATCGCTTGAGAACATAGTGTGATCGTATTTTACTATCCAAAACATACAGTTCTGAGCCTATTTTTATAATTAATTTTTTATATTATTAATGTGAAAAACCCAATTTCCTTTCATTTCAAAACTACCGCTGCAGTAATATTTTTCAGAAATAAAAAACAAGATGAAATGTTAATGTGTTTAATTATAAAGCAAAAAAAAAAAAAAGGTCATATGCTTATAAAATGAAAAATCGACAGTAAAAGGACGAGAGAGATAAAGAAAGAAAACTGATTTATATTCTTATGATTCCGAATCCTGAGGGAGCTGGAAAACTCAAACAAAAGTCTAAAATAATGTCTACAATCGAATTCAACAATGGTCCATGGGCTAAAATTCGTCCATTGCCCATGAAAATGTGAAAATGAAGAATCTCTGTCCAACTCAAAATTCAACTTGCACCACATGGCTCCTGCTAAGTCGTCTACTCCTTACATTCATTTTCACAACAAAAACTGACTGTAAATTTTAAACCTTTTTTTTTTTTAATGTGTCGCAGTCAGTACCGTAAAAGATCAACACCGCACCCAATCCCTTCCAATTTAAGGAGGATAAAACACAAAATGAGACTATACATCCATGTCATCATGTAGAGAGAGAAAGAAAGAGAGTGCTATATGGAAACGGTGGTTTAAATACTTAAATGGTAGCATTTATGGATTGAAGAAAGTGGACCCACATTTGCATTTCCATCCTTCAGGCTCATAATTGGTGTACTGAATCCCCAGTTTATCCGTCGTTGCTGGGATTTGAGTGGCAACACATGGTCTGCACCCTCCGCACTTGCGTTCGCAATTCGGTGGCCTCGATCCAAGTCTTCCCATCATTCTACTACTATATGTTTCTTCTCGCTCATTACCTACTCCACCATTGCCGATTTCAACACCGCCCTGAAAATTTTATATAAATAGTACTTAAGTAACCCCAAGACACCATGGATTCCAGACTCGAAAATAACATAAAAAGAGATGAAACTTTAAATGATTAACCTGTTTAGACTCAAAGTTAACTGCCCCTGAGAACTCTGGAACAGTACCTGTTTGATCCAAAACAAGGAACTGACAAGTTAAGGTTAAAGAGAAGCTTTGGAAAAAAGGACCAAAGATTAGCAACCAAGGAACTCTGGAACAGTAGCTGTTTGATCCAAAACAAGGAACTTTTAAAGCTTCTTTTTTTTTTATCCAGAGGATGTAAATCAGACAACTAAATGACAAACCTTGTTGATGAGGAACAAAATCATGAGATTCTAAAGACGTGGTTGATGATGCATGAATCCAGCTTGTAGTCTGCAGAATAGCAATGAGAAGACAGCACATTCTTTGCTTCATTTTCTCAAGAGATCCCCCAAAATGATGAGGAGATGATGATAGTCTCTATTCCAGACACTTGAGAGAGATGGGGGGGTATTTGAGGCAGTGCTCAGTTTTCAAGCTGGCAAACTATTCAAAAATAAATAATAATAAAAAAAACTCACAAACAACAACACAGAAGTTATTAAATCTATCACTCCCAAATGTCTTGCTGAAGAGATCTTGCTTTACAGACAAGTTATATATTTTGCCTTCTTATAAATCAGATTGGCAGCTCCCTACACACTCTCTTAGCCCTTTTCTGATCTTTTTGTCCTTTTGAGGAAAAGAAAAGGTCAGTGCAAAATTCTTATTGCAGGTACATATATTTAACCTTTTAATATATAGATTTCGTGTATACAATATAGTAAACCAAAACAACCGAAATGGTATAATTACATTTTGACTTGCAGAATTTCGAAGTTTTAAGTTGGGTTAAATAAGCTATTCTCAAGTTTAAGTTTTAACATTTTTTTTATCTAAATTAGTGTCGAAATTTAGCTGATGGTTCCCGATTTTAAGATATAAAACTTTCTTTTGTCTAAGTTAATTTTTAGTATTTTATTTAAAACCCTAAAGTTTATATCCTATGTGAGAACTATTCTAAATTTAAGTTGTGGTATGGGAACAAATGTCAAATTTAAGGATAAATTTAGACAAAAAAATCTTAAGTCCAGATGTGAGAGTTATTGTCAAGTTTAGACCATAGCGATTTAACTTCTTTTAAGTTTAAATCTAAGTTAAACTATACTATTAATCCTTGTACATTAACAAAATTTTAAATAAAGTCTTATATTTTTAATTTTAAAATTTTAGTTAAAATACTAAAATTGAAAATATTTTTTATTAAAATTTATGCACGAGAGTATAAATTCAAAACCTATTTAAAAAACCCATTGTTTTCTATTTAATCTAATTATTGAAAATAAATAAGTTGTGATAAACGTAAAAGAAAAAAGCAATTATGGCTCCATTTGATTTTAAAAAAAAAAAAAGGTTATTTTTTGTTTTCTTGAAAGATAAAAATAAAATCGTTTGAAATTCAAAAACAATAGAGAATTGTTTCATTGTTTTCATAAAAAGTTATATTTCTATAATTGGAAGCCTTCATGTTTCTTTGTATTTTTATCATTAAAAATAAATTACTACTGCTTTAATTTTATCAAATTTAGAAATAAAAAAAAATACTTGAAAAAATCAAATCGAGCCTAGTCATTTTCCTTTCAATTGGAGGATTTTTTTGTTCATTTCCATAATCAGAAGAGGGAAGGATCCAGATGGAGAAAAACAAACCTCGAATATATAGAGGATGATCAACGCTATACATGTCGTAAACCAAAGCAACAACCATACCCAAAAGGAAAAAGGCAAAGAAGGGCTATGAACAGATCAAGAAGCATTAAACAAAACATGGGAACAGGGACGCAGAGTTCAAACACGATACCCAATGAAGCCAGCCTTACTCAAGCCGCGTAGACAACTATCACCTCTGATTGAATAGATTAGTCTTACATCATAAATCGGATTAAATGAACTATCATTTGAAATAAATTAAATAAGATAAAAATAATAGTTTGAGTATCAAATAGTAAATACCGACGAGCGGAGAACCCACCGGCAACGGTGGACGTGATCCAATTCCCTTTCGTTGCCATCACTATGAAAACTTGGGAATAAGTAAGTTAAAAATAGAAATCCTTAGACTGCATGCCTACCGCCTAGACCGCAGAGTCTCGTATCTTTGAGGCTGTTGTCCACTACTTCGATCGCTGATTCAACTACAGCAAAAGCTTCAAATAAATAAAGAAAAAAAAGGTGTATTTGGAATGTAGACCGTAAAAATATTGTACAAAATTAAGGATAAGCAGTTTTTTTCATTGGATTATCTGAATGAGACAATAGATTTGTGAGATGTAAAAATTAGGTTAAAAATTAAAACCTTAATAATTTATTCAAGTAAACAATAGATAAAGTTTTAGAGACCACTAAAATACGCAGATGGAGTCGTCAATTTCAAATCAAGTTCCGTATTCTGATCAAGCCATCAGACGATTAATTACTGCTAAAAGTTTTTAATTTGAATGATGGGATTGTCAATTTTTGCTTGGATTTTAGTGTTTATTGCTCTGCTGCCCGGACAGTAGACCAAATGTCCTTAAACGTGTTTTAGTTCTAAGATTTCAAAATTTAAAGATAAATATCAAAATTATATATTAATTATGATTTAATATGTAGTTATATACATAAATTTTTAATTTAATTTAATTTTTGTAATTTATTAACATAATTATTGATATAATATCATTTTATATTTATATATTACATACATAAATAATTTTATTTATTTAATATAAAAAAAATTAAGGTATTTATTTCTTTAAAGGTGTATGATTAAATCAAAACCAAAATTCAAAGTTTCAAGTATAAATTTGAATCACAATTAGAGTTTCACGTATATAATTACACCGAATTAAATTCCATATATATAATTGCACATTAAATCAAAGTTAATGTATAATTTTAAGATTTATTATATCCCTAAATTTTATTATTAAATGTTACAAAATTAATCCTAAATTAATTATTCTTTTAATAAAAAATTAGCAGTTCAAATCTTGAAATTTACTTTTAAGTGAAATGTGGTGATTAACATGAAAAATGATAACGTAGAAGAAGATGAATGTGGATTTTGATTAATGACTTAAATTTTTTTTAATTATTTCACAATGAGTTTCTATCACTCAAGCCAACAATTCTCAATATAACAAATATAACAAAATATTAAAAAAATACTGAAATTTTATGAAACTTATAAAAAAAAATAATGAAGATTTTCAAAATAATAAGAAACTAATAAAAGCACTAATTTTTGGAAATATAAAAATAGAAAATTTTAAGAATCAATTAGAAATTTTAATTAAAAAATTAGTTTAAGTAAATGATTTGTCTAATTGATTGGTAAATTTGTAAAAGATTAAAAACTTAACACAAATATTGCTTCAAAGGATAGAGGCAAAAGCAATCGTACACTGATGTTTATTTATTTAAACAAGTAAATAAGGGTAAAAGTATGAGGAAAATGGATTTTGTATTGAAAAATAAGTAAATTAATTTTTATATATTTTAAAATGTATAAATTAGTCTTTTCGTTAAAATTTATTTATTAAATGATATGGAATGTTAATTTAAAAGGTTAATTATTAAATTGGTCTCTGAACTACAATTAACCTATTATTTTAATATTATTGTTAATTTTTTTGTTAACAATAATTGTAATTTTTTAGAAAAAAATTTAAAATATGAACTATTTAAAATTATGTTAAAATATTTTTAAAAATAAAATTCATAAGTAAAATTTTTCTAAAAATACAAAATATTTATATAAAAGTTACAAAAAAAAACTTTACAAATTTTATGAAAGTTGAAACCATAAACCATTGTGTTTTTACAATACTTTTTTTCCCTATTTTATAAAACTTAGAAAAATAAAAATGATTTCCCATGCTTGATTGAATAAAAAAAAAATCAATTATAAGTTTTGCTTTCAAGTTTCTCATAAATCTTTAATGTTCAGCTTAATTTTCACCGTTCATGCTTCCAACTAAATGGTACATAAAAAATTATTCAATTTTTACTTTCTTCTAGTTTAGTCAATACTCATTTCCACGTTCCTATGCTTTCGTATCTCTTGATGGTGTGTAATCACCGATATAAAATTTTGATTACTCATTTTTGTATCTTGTTAGTTATTACAAACTTTTCCAGTCGAATATTTTATTGTTTAATACCTAGAAAGCTTTGATCTTTGGGTTTAACAATTATTGGGTTTTGAGCAAGGACCTCATGGGTTTTGCAAAAAGACGATAGTTTTGGGGTTTCAACTCGAAAGTTTGAGAAAAGTTTTTAATTTTTTTTGGTAAATTTTTTTACATGTATATTTTGATTTTTTTTATTTTTAAAAATATTTCAATATATTTTTAACAATTTATATTTATTTTTAATATTTTTAAAAATTATAGAATTACTGTTAAGGAAAATTTTTAAAAAATAAAAATAATATTTTAGCTATAGTTTAAGGACCAAATTAAAAATTAACCATTTGCCAGTTTTTCAGTAAGAGGGCCTAAATGCAATCCGCCCTAAGTACAAGGATTTCTTTTGTACTTTTACCTTAAATAAGTTATGCCTTTAAATTTAAAAAATTAATTGTCAGTAAGTAGGTTGTAATTCATTTCAGCAGAGTCACGTAAGAGTTTTTCTTAAACATTAACTCTGTAATATGTACATTTAATTTAATTCCATTTGTTGAACAAAGGGGAGAGACAAAAGAGCAAGGATTAGCGATGATTGGTGGCTGACAGTTAAATCTGAAGCAAAGCCCTCCGGGAACGACATCTCTTCATTTATTACTTTAGATCTGCAGTATTCAGCTGAGACCATCTTCACATTTCCAATATAAGCCGCAGTGATGATGGAGAAACAAAAGTAAATAAAGTGAAAGAAAATATAAACCCTCTTTATCTGCAGATTCTACAGGCATGAGTTGAGAAGAGAACGTTGCACCAATGTGAGACATCACAAACAGAACATAAAAGGTTTATCAATAAAAAAATACGTAGTAACTTGATTCTAATGAGTCAGTAAGCAGCAGAGAGGAAAAAAAACATGAAACAAAGGGGGCCATTCCTGCATGAAACTATACTGAAGAAAAACAATGGGATGACAAATCACAGTAAAAAGGATAAAAAGGCAAGAAACTGCATATGCATCATCATCTTTTTGATTGAAATGATCGCGGGCTAGCAGCATTCAAGCAAACAGTGTCGTACTCGTACTAGTCACTGCCTGCTTTTCCACTGGTCCCTACGGCACATCGTAATGGCCTCCTCCACCTACTGCATCTCTATCACTAACTTTGTCTAGCCCTACCAGCTAGAGAGAGATGGGAATTGAGAAAGTTTTTTACTGTCTGCCTAACGTTTTAGGGTTTACTCAATATATTAATGCACTTTCTTTATGTGTTTATCTTTTTTATTTTATATATATATTGGAATTGGAATTCTTAGTTTTGATCTGATCAGTGATTTAGATTATTCACTGTGACCGTACCTTCCTTCCACGATCTTCTGCTTTTCTTTTTCTGCAAAAGGTAAGTTATGCATGTTGTAGCTGCTGTCTGTCCAGTGTCCACACACATCTATTTTTGTATGCAATAATATTTTATTTTACGCTGGCTTTGATATTTTTCCTCAAATCATATATATAGTTGGCATAATAATAATAATGATTATACCTTCATATTTCAAAATGATTTATTAGCTTTCCATTAATTATTATAGTGAAAAAAATGAAGTAGGATTAAAATTTTCCTGGCTCAATTACACTGTTGAACAAGCAAAAAAAAAAAGAAAAGAATGAAAAAACATATTTTTTTTTCCAGTCAACTTGTTTGTTCTCCTCGTTGATTTTCCAACTCTCCCGTCGGCAGAAGCAGTGCCGTATAGGAGGTGGCAAGTTATCATCGAGTCGTTGACCCAACTTATGGTCACCCGACCCAAGTCATGCAACCTAGTAGCCCATCTCCTTCAAGTGAACTGGCTTAGTTAGTTGTTGCAATGGGCCTTGGACTTGGCAGTCCCATGCCTGCTATCCTTGGCGAAAGATGGATCCTTGGACTGGGCCTTGGTGAAGGAATTGGGCCAAACTTCACGAACCCATGAGTAACCCTTGGTGATAGGTTAACTTGTTCAAGTGCTTTTGACTGTAGATCAGTGGGGTAGTCGCGCACGCACCCGATGCGGGGTCCAAACCCTGTGGTCCACTTGCATGATAATCTCTTAGCGAACACTGGTGGTGTTGGCGCCTTGGTGCTGCTTCTCTTTTCATCACGGTGATGCTCATCAGTGCTTGTTTCCGCCCCCCTGATGCTGTCACCTTCATCACCAACATCAATTTTCTTGGTTTCATTAGAACCGACCATTGGTTCTGGTTTTGGTTCCTTAGCTGGGGCTTGCCCGTAAGAGTTATCATCATCAATAGCACACCTCTGTAATCAACAAAACATTGCAAACCCCATCAGCTAATGAATATTCACGTGATCTAATCTTAACTCGTAATTATGAATATTAATTTACCTTAACATTAGTGAGATTCACATGATTTTCCTCAAGGAAGCTAATGAATTCCAAGAAATTCTCTTCCGTAGGTAGATAATGACCACTGTATGGCCATACAGCCTGAAAAAAACAAGAAGAAACACAAAAGTAAGTCTCAAAACACATTAAACCATAAACGAGCAAACGAAATTGCATTATGTGAATGAATATGGTTTTGTACCTCAAGAACACCATCACTAACGACCAATCTTCCAGCTGCGGTAGTGGCACCACCGGCTAGAAAACTAGAATGTTGAAATTTACCCTTTTCCTTTCGACCCACATACAAGGACCTAGTTGTGCTAAGGACAAAGATCCATTTGCATTCAGCTGTTGTATTCACTGGTAACCCACTTTGCCTAAAAACAAGCTTCCCATGGTCAACTAGTACCTCATATCCTTCCCTTTCTTTCTGCAAATAATGAATATAATCATGTAAGCAAACATTAAATTATTGAAACTGAAAATTCATTACGTAACAGGCTGACAAATGAAAAAACGTACTGGCCCAAGATATGTGATGCATTGCTGTTGTAATTTTTTCCTTGGACATTTGTCAAGATTTACTTCTTTCCCATCTCCAACATCCAACCTTTTGAGAAAATAAATTACAATAGTCATCAGAAAACGTTAACAGGTTCCTCTTCTTTTTTCTTTTTGACTTTTAGAGATGTGATGATGAATTCTCAAAGGCTGCTAAAGAATAAAATATAAAAATTACCAGTAGAAGAAAGGCTGCGAGCTTTCACTTGAGAACCAAACGTCATAATACAGGTGTAAGTTATGCCCATACCGGTGTCTTGGATCAATCTGCCAAAAATGCATTGAATGGTCCGGTCATATATTCTGCAATATATTTATGTCGAGATAATTAACTGAACGAACCAGCAAGGCAAAACTTACAGCTTCAAGCCAGTGCCGAAGGGCTAATTTCTGAGCTTTTTCATCCTTGGACAAACCCTTTCCCACCTGCAATTCATAAGGAAGAAATATCATAAATATTGGTTAAACAAAGACATTAATTAAGCATTTACAACATGAACACGACTATGTTGTAAAAAAGACAGTACCTTAGCAGCTCTTGTCTTGGCTCTTGCCCATCGTGAAACAGCAGATTCAGGTTTTTCAACATCGAAGAACGAAACAGAACTTTGCTTAAGCTCTGCAAGGTCTAATACCTTCCACCATAGCTCCTCAACAACCACTGCACAATCCGCAAGGTTTCTTCGAGTCCGATAACTTTTATACACTTTTTGAAGCTTAACAGCAGCCGCATCAAGCTCACTAACGGGTCTGGGTGAAAACAAAATCGTTGGTTCAGGCAGTGAAAGTGTAGGCATTGGTTTATGCATTAATCCATTCGAACCACTTGAAACTAATGATTTCCTTTGGTCTTGAACCAGGTCCTTGAACGACGACGTTTTCTCAAGCACTACGTTATTACGATCAGGTTTGCTTGTTTTCAATGTTACTGAATTTTTCCTTGGAATCTTATTATCCGACCCAACTGCTGAGTTGGTGGTGGTGACGGTGTCCGAATCCGTTCTCTTGAAGCTATTTACTCTCACCGTCATCTCTCCATCTTTAGAACTCAGACCGACATTGTAAGTCAAATCGAAGAACCTGTGACTTAGAATTTGTTGCCAGGCTGAGAGTAACAAGGAAAGCGATAATCCCATAAGCCTTTTTTTTTCCTTACAAGACAATATAATCCTCTACCTGCACAACATGATTTGTGAAACTAATTAAATTACAAGATAATACATGCACCCAAAAAAAATTATTAGCAACAAGTTTCACTCTGGAGAATTGATATGACCTTTCTTGTTTATGATTAAAAGAAAAAGATATGTTGAGGACCCAAAAACAAAGGAGAAAGACATAAAGTTAAAAGCAAAGCACTCACGAGTTGCAACTGATTAACTCCAATAATTGAAGGGGAAAAAAAACATAAACTGAGCATTTAAAACTCCATTGAATCATGAACCTCAGCTCACACAAATAAAAAAAAAAATATCAGAATAATTACATGATAAATATAATCTACCTGAATCCTTAATAAGACTTGAAATGTGTTCCTTTCCCTCTCTTTCTCAGAGAAATGAAATATCTAAAGAAAATATAAAACCCCTTTGGAGTTGATAAAAATATATGATTCCCAGAATCTGACTGCCTTCTCTCTTATATATGAGTAAAAGAGGAATGAAGTCAAACTAAACCTTCAAATACGTACCAATCCTACCAAATAAAATGGGCACGTCAGCCCTTGAAATCTCGAAATTCTAAACTGAGATGGGATTTAGAAAATAGATGGGTCTATTCAACGGTTTTTAAAAGTCTCGTGGGTTTGATGAATTCAAAGCTTTGAAATGTTGGATTTTTTTATGGAAGAAATTTGCAAAGGAGTACAATTTTAAAGGTCACTCCCTTTCCTTCCTGGAACCTAGAGATTGGAAAAACTTGAATTTGGAAATATTTATATTTTATAACAGATATAGGAATTACTAAGAGAGGAGAAATTGGTCAAGAAAAGTAAGCCGGGTGAAAAAAGAAAGTTTCCATGAAAAATACATGAAAACCATTTCAGGAAAATCTGAACACACTGGGATTTCTTTGTTGTCTGTGTTTGTGTTTAATGTCAGTCAACGAGTGTTTGGTCATACACGCGCCTTCCTTTTGCCTTGTGCTTCAAACTTTTTTCCTTTTTCCACTTTCTATCTGCACTGCTCTCGTTGTTTGCCCATTGCTGCGGTCACCCATCACCTACGCATTCATTTTTCCCCACCACTTTTCTTGACTTCATTTTCTTGCCCATCCCAAAGTTTTCCTCTGAAAGATGGCATTTAAATTTACCAACAAAAAAAAAAAATTCATGTTTATTGAAATTGGGAAAAAATCATATTTTTATATATTGTTACTTTTAAATTAAATATTGTTTGATTTTGGTTAATTATTAATTTTTATTAAAAATAAACATAATAATTTATTTAATCTTTCAATTTTATAAAAAAAATCATTTTAACTTTCCATTTAATTTTTCATGTTGTTAAACTTACAAAATTTGTTAAACCATTCCAAAATATATAAAAAATTTAACTTTTATTTACCTACTAATATTGCATGCAGGCATATTATCACATCAATAATTAATTAATTTTTAAAAATTAAAAATTATTAAAAAAAGTATATTTTTAATAATAATTTTTTTTATTAAAGTTGGAGACTTGGAGTGCGAAATAAATTATAATGGCTCAAAAATAATAATATTTTTTTATATCTTAACTAACATTAATGGGGCGATAATGTGATCTGATCATAGTTTTGGTGGGATTTAAACAAAATATATTTAAAGTTTGGTATGTTAGAAAAATATGAAAATGTAATCATTTTTTAAATTACAATTGACAGTCTGACGAGCAAACAGATCTTTCTCGTTGACTAAATGTATCTCCTAATTGATTAGCAAGTTTAATTAAAGCCTAAACAACAGGATAACAACTAGCATGGCTGCTACGCAGTTTGCTTGTTAGAATGGATGATGTTTTTCCTTTTTCCGAAAATTTATGCGTTTATCAATCATCTTTGAATACAAATATAAAACGTAAGTAAATGTAAAAATAAATAAAAATTATTACAAAGCTTTTTATTTAAAACGTAATAAATATTATTATAAGTTTGTTTTATATTTTAGGGTAAACTATTAAAATAGTAACTTTTATTTACTTCAGATTACATTTTAGTCATTTATGTTTGAAATGATACGTTTTAATCACTTACGTTATCGTATTATAACATTTTAGTCACTGAGCCATTAATTGTTGTTAACGGTGAAACGGTAAACTGACGTGGCACGTTAAATTATCATTTCAAATAAAAATTTTAGGTTTATTTATACAATTGGTCCCTATATTTTTTCCCTTTTGAACAATTTTTTTCTTTTATGTTCTTTTAACTTTTTTTTTTCGTTTATTTATTTTCCATTCTCTTCTGCTTCTCCTTCTATTTTTCTCTCTTCTCCATTTCTTTTAACGTAGTTTTTCTATGTTTTTCCATTTGTTAAAACTAGTCCTTATACTTTTATTTTTTAAAAACAATTTAATATTTTCGAGTGAGGCGAGCTTGTGGACTAGTTTTAACAAATGGAAAACATAGAAAAATGGCGTTAATAGAAATGAAGAAGGAAGGAAAACAAAGGGAGAAGCAGAAGAGAATAAAAAATAGAGAGAGAAAAAAAAAGAAAGTTAAAAGAACATAAAAGAAAAAAATTTAAATTGCTCAAATTAAAAAAATATAAGGACCAATTGTAGAACTTAACCTAAAAATTTGTTTGAAATGATTATTTAACGTGCCACGTCATCATATTGTTACACCATTAACGACTCAGTGAGTAAAATGTTACAACACGATAACGCAAGTGACTAAAATGTAGCATTTCAAACATAAGTGACTAAAATGTAACTTGAGGCAAATAAAAGTGACTATTTTAGTAGTTTACTCTATATTTTATGTAAAATTTATAAAAAAATAATTTTCAAATGTTGATTCAGTGTATAATAAGGGAAGAGGTAACGAAGAAAAGATATGTTGTTAATGAGGCCGATTCACCTAAAGAGACAGAGAGTCGAAAATGGACAACAGGACAAGTTGATTGCTAGAAAAGAGAAATTACTCAGAGTAAGTTTAGGCCTCAAAAAGTTTTATCCTTTATTCATTGTTGGGAAGATATTTATAGGGAAACTCATCTTATCATGTAGTGTGATATGGCAAACCATTACAACGAACAATGGACATACTGGCTTATTGTACATGAGGTGCGGACATAGTGATCATATGCAATGTAAGGGCTCAAAACAAAAATAAAACCAAATAAAAAGTCCAGTCCATTTACAAATACAAACAACCCAAATAAATAAATAAAAAAACCTAATGGCCCAACAAGCTCAAAACCTAAACTGTTTTCAGCAAAAAAAAAGGGGAACAGAAACCCTAGCCGTCGCACCATACCCTACTGCCAATACCAACTGCCTGCCACTACCAACTGTCTGCCACCGACGCCTGCAATTATGGAAAAGCAAAAAACACAACACGTAAGAACAGTAGCAAACAGTAGAAAAAAATAGAAAAATTAAAACTGTAAAATAGCTATAAAAAGCCTAAAGAACATATTGTAAAAGGTGAGATTTTTAGAAATAAAAAAAGCAATCGAAGAAAAAAACAATCAAAGGTGATTTTTTGTGTTTATTTATTATTTCGAAAGCAAATATATATATATATATATATATAAAAGAGACGAACAGAAGAAGAAAAGATTGAAGCTTTTTTTTTTCTTACCTTTTAAGGCTTTTGGTTTTCAGATTCGGACTATGGAAGTTGAAAGGTCGAAAATGGTATCTATTTGTGATTCGCCACCATCATGACGGCGGCGCGCGCGTTGTTTGCGACCGAGAGGCCATCGCAAGGCGAAATTCGCGGGCGTCAAGGCCGGACCTAGACCCCTTCAGAGAAAAAACATGAAACAAAAAGAGGTTTTTTTTTTAACTGATTCAAAAATGAATTTTTTTAAAGATTTTTTTTTTACTTATATAAGCCCCCAAAACGACGTCATTTTGGGCTTAAGTTTCATACGCCAAAATGACGTCATTTTGGGACCGACCCGACCCGCCTTAGGATCCGCGTGTTTTTATGCGGGGGTCTATTTGCGCCTTTAACCATTCCGTTTTTAATTATTTTTCAATCCAGTCCTTTTGTGTTTTTTTAATTTATACCTTATGATTTTAATTTTATTTCATTTCGGTCCCCTACGGAACGACACGTTTTGGGACAGGGCATAATTTCCTAGTTAGTCCCTCCTCATTTACGCGCATTTTATTTTGGTCCCTTATCATGTTTTATTATTTTTTTACTATTTAGGCCCCATAATTCCATTTAAATTTCGATTTAGTCCTTTATTTTTAATCTTTATTAAACTGTTTTATTTTACATTTATTTACTTATTTATTTATTTATTCTTTCTCATATATTTACAAAATTATTGTTTATATTCTTTTTATTTGTGTATATTGTTATTACTATTTTTTATTTTTTAGTATATTTCTAATGTACTTAAATTTAATATTACTTATTTTATTTCTTTATTCTTTTACTTTTTTAAAATACTTAAATTTAATATTATTTATTTTTCCTATTTATTTATTTATTAATTTTTTATTTAAATTTGATATTACTTATACTCCCTTCCATCTTATTTTTTATTTTATTTTTTTATTTACTTATTTTGTTAATGCCATGAATTAATAATCCTATTATTATTATATTTACATCATTATTATAGCATTTATCCATGTGTATATTATGCCCTAATAAGTAAAATGCATATCGTTTTAAGCGTTACGTTCGTTTTTTGTATGATGCACAAAAAAAAAATTTTAAACCGAGGCAAATGTTCATCATTTTGGAATTAGAAAAGTTGTGTCCCTAACTTACGGAATATGGCTTCCTTCTAAAATCGAGATAATCGAATATCTATTTTAAAATAATAAAAAAAGATTTTAGCGTTTGTTCTCGTTTTCGAGGATTTAAGGCGTCATGTCCTAACTTACGGGATATGATTCTTTCTTCCCGATTTACTTGAACGTTCTTTTTTTGCACGATGCATAAAAAAGGAAATTTTTTAATCAAAGCAATATTCATTATTTTTGGATTTAAAAAGAGTTGTGTTCCTAACTTACGGAATATGGCTTCTTTCTAAAACCGAGATAGTCGAATATATACTTAAAAAAAGAGAGAAAGGTTTTAGCGTTTGTTCTCGTTTTCGAGGATTTAAGATGTTGTGCCCTAACTTACGGGACATGATCCTTTCTTCTCGATTAACTTGAAATAAGCCTATTTTCGTGAAAACTAATTTAGTTAAGTAACGTCTTAAAGAGGGATCGTATTTTAAATTCTTTTCGAGTTTTCAACTTTTGACACTAAGACATTAATTAGTCAACTAGGTACCAATTTTGGGTGTAACGATTGTGCTAATCATTCCTCGTGCATAACCGACTCCCGAACCCATTTTCTAAATTTTGTAGACCAAAAAAATCGTTGTTTTAGTAAATCAAATATTTTATTAAAACGATCAGATTATGAGGTGATCCGATCACACCTCATAAAAAGGATTGGTGGCGACTCCATTTTCGTTAAAAAAAAAACAAAGTCGATTTAAAAAAAAAAAGTTTCGACATGCAATACAGTGCTGTTGTTATTATTTGGTGAGGCTCACTCATCGTTAGAGGCATGTTCACACTTAGAGAAGTGCTCGTATCTAAAAAACCGGTGCTTGATGAGGTATCTTATTGAGTGGGTAGTCAAGATTAGATTTGATCATGGGCTGGGTGGGCTACTCGTAGAAGCTCGCAGGCCCGCTTGAAAAGTGTAAGTGTTTGGGCAAAAATATAAGCCCAGTTAAATGGGCTTTGACAAAAAATAAGGCATGTTTTCTAAATTGGTCGAGTTTCGGATAAGATTTTTTGGCACGGGCTCGACCCGAATTTGCCTATTTTTTTAATGTTTTTTTGTTACAATTTTGCTATTATATTGTTACTATTTTGTTATTATTGTTTAGATATTATATAACTCTTATTTTATTATTAATTTTGTTACTATCTTAGTGTTATTTAAGTAAATATTTTTTTAATGTATTTTCAAATTGTTAGGAAACATTATTTTAATGTTTTTAGTGTATTTGATTTATTATATTTTTAAAATTATTTTTATATAAAAATAATAATATAAAAATTAGTAGGTTCAATTTTTATTTTTTATGAATTTATTTCATGTTATATACTGAGAGCTTAGACATGTGTTAGTATAATAAACTATTGGAATTGGTTTTTTTATCTCTCGTTATGAGATATTTTTTACTCGTATATACTTTTAAGTTAGATCACTTGCTCCTCTTTAAAGGAGGTCTTGACTAAACTTCATCATAAGTTAAAGTCGAGTCAGGTTTAAATTAGATCAATATAAAAATTTAGAGATTAAATTGAAAACGAGCTTAAATTTTTATCTAAATCTAATCCATATAAAAAAATATTAAACATGAGCTCAAAACCTCAACCTCATCCCTGCACAACCTATTTTATTAATATATTTTTACATAATTATTTTTCCTTATCCGTAAACAAAATTAATTTTATAAGGCTAGAAAAACTCTTAAAAGCCAGTCAAAATCAAACTAAATGTATTGGTCAAAAGTCAAGATCGCCTTTTTTTTTTTGTCTTTGAATTGATTGGGATTTGAACTCCACACTTTACCAATCACCGCATTGGGTATTAAACCATCCTTTTAAACTACCTTTTCTTTGCTTTTTTCCTCTCGTCCTACTGTTCTTTTCCTTTTACACGGGTTAGTATATATATTAATTTTATTACACTTCAATTACTACTATATATATTTACATGCAAATAAAATTTTACTTACAATCCAAATTTTGTATAATATATAGCATAAAAAAAAACATAAGGATTAATTAGAGTCAACGACATAATCTAATATATTTTAAATGAAATTTTACAAAATAAAAAAATTGTAAAAAAAAAGAAGAAGTATTGTAATATTGGCTTCATAGCTTATACACTTTGACGCGTTTTAAATATAGCAAACTTGCAAGTTGCAACACGTGTGCTTTTTTCACATTTACATGTGATTTTCATTTTAACCTTTGTAAACAAAATATATTATTTTGCTTATTTTTTTATCTTGATATTTAAAAAAATGTCATTTTTTAAATGATATTTGGAAAAATGACAGTTTCAATCAAAAAAAATTATTATAGCTTAGTGTTACCAAATCAATAGTCATCATTGAAGATCAATGTAAAGAGTGTTATAAATGTAGTGAACAAGTGGCTTAATTTGGGGCCAGGGTAGAAGAATCTTCTGAAATATTTTTTAGTTTCGTATCATTTAATTTGAGAAACTGATTCAATTACAATAATTGTGAATTTGAAGTATTATTTGTCTATTTTTCTTATACATTATTCTCTCTTTATTATCAAACAAAATGTTACTTTCAGCTGAGGGGTTTGTTCTACGTATGTAATCAAAAGAATAATTACGAAAATGAAGTATATTGTAGATTATTTTTGTAAATAATATTTTTTTTATAATAAATTTAGGTGTCACCAATATGTCCGGTGACATCAATCTCGAAAGTTGCCTAAATATGAAATATTCATTTCTGATAAAAAAATATTTTTTAAATAATGTCATTGTTAAACAACACAAAAAAATATAAAATCCTTTTAAATACTAAACAAATATAGTAAAAATATTTTTAAAAAAATTAAAGTGGTGACGTAACATCGGTGGCAGCTAGTGTAAATAAATTTTTTAGATCAAGTTGTTGATTAGATTCTCAATTAATTTTTTATATTGTTGTATTGTTTATATAATAATCTACAGAATGTTTCCTTTTATAATTATTATTTTTTATTATTAAAGTAAAAAAAAAAAAAAAAAACCTTTCAGCTGAGTGAGAGGGGGGGCCTTTAAGAATCAGCCACGAAATTATTCTCGAGAAAAATGTAGCATCAAAAGACTAGACCAAAAAATTATGCGTCAACAATTAGGCCTTTTGCATTTTCTACAGACAAAAAAAACAGTACTGGGCCTTTTGCATAGACTAGGCGATGTTGAAATAAAATGATTACATATTATAAAAAAAATAGTAAAGTAATATAAAACGGGTTAATATTTGGTATTTATTTTATAAATGGTTTTAAAATTATTATTTTTTTAAAAATATTTTTTTATTTAGTATTTTACTATATTCTTATAGTATACTTTTTAATCTTTCGGATTGATTAATTTGCTATAAACAAATTTTCAGATTGGAATTCTTTATTATAAGATTCTTTGTGGATTTTTTTAGTTTAATTATTTATAATAAATAAAAACTTTATTATTTTAATTTAGACATATTTTTTTATTGCAGTAAAAAGCCTAATTCACAATCAAGTGGAAGAAATAGAAGTCCAACTTTGTCCCAAACATTTAGATTAAATTTGAATTTTAAAGTTTGTATTATTGAGAGAGTTTTATCTAAATACTATCTCAATTTGAATAAAATTATATTGAAACTGTAAAACAGATGAACACATATGGATATTTAAAAAGAAATCTAACTAAAATTTCACGATATTTCAACTTAAATTTATAATGTACACTATTCATTAATTTATTTAAAAATTAAAATTATAACAACAATTATAATGAGAATAATTAAAAATTGAATTAAAAACTACAAAAGTTTCATAACCTCAAGCATTAAGTGAATATCTTATTCACATACATTATCCATGGTCTTAAACATTTTGATTGGAATCTAATTACTCAATTCAAAATGATACACGTATTTAAATATTTATTATGTCAAATAATCCTATATATATTCTTTAGTGGATGCTACTTGCTAGACAGATAATTATATTTATAGTTAAGTACTAGTTGTATACATATAAATAATACTTGAATTTGTTGGTTTAAAAATAGATAATTAATGTAATGGCTTGAAAATTAGAATGTTCACTATTTCAGGTATGATCGCATTTGAGTCGTATTAATTGTATTTATTATTTAAAATTTATATTGTTATTGTAATTCCAAAAAAAAAAACCTTGAAATTAAACAAAATTTCTAATATGATATTCTTTTATCAGTGCTATTTTAATACTGTGATTTTTTATCGATAAATATTATAGTTTAGAATTATTGATACAGTGATTACGAAACTGCACCTAGTACGAATAATCTTGTGATTTGTTGTTATTTAATTTAGCATTAAATGTGTTTTCTTCTGAATTTATTATTATAAACCTAAAATGCTTTTTATTTGTTAGGTGAGTTTTGGGGCCGGGACTTTAATAACAGGGGGAAGGGGCCACGAAATTATGGTTGGGGTTTTTAAATTTCGGTTAAGATTAAATTAATCGATCGAATTAATTTAATTTAGTTAATTGATCTAGTTCGGTCAGAGGTCGATTAAAGGTTTTTTAGAATTTTAGTTAACGGTTAATTCAGTTTGAAATCGGGTAATTAATCGAATTTAATAAATAATATTATATATTATAGCTATTACTAGTTCGGTTTTTTTTTTTAAATCCAGTTCGATTAGTATTTAAAGGATTAAAAAATTAATTAATTCGATTCGATTAACCGTTTCAGCATCCCTAAGTTATGGTCTAAACTATTGTAACATCAAGACTACACCAATACTGTGTAAACCCTACTCTGACTGCTAAACAATTAGCTCGCCAGCATAAACTATGATATATTTAAGTATAATACAAAACAATATAAATATACAAGAGAATAGTATTTAACATATTGTTATTAGAGTTTTTAGACTTCACAAGCAAAGTTAATATATTAACAAATGTTTTATAGAAATGCAATAAATATCTTTAAAAAATTATGATGTATTATTTTTTAAAAATATTTGTAGAATAAAAAAATACATTGTCAGTATCCCAAATATAATCCGTATACGAATATATTAAGATTGAGTAATTATTTAACGCATAGTCATGAATATCTTTAAACTACACAAGTAAATTCAAGCAGTGACAAATGTTTCGTTTAAATTTCTTATTATACTCTATGAACCTGTTTATAAAATATATTAAAATCTCTATAAACAATGTATGAGATGATTCTTATTAAAATTATTTTTGGATTAGGGGAAGAGGGTTAACAAAGGGATAGTGGGGGAGAGGGAAACAATCAGAGTAGGAGGAGGGATGGTGGGGAAGAGGAGGAGATGAAGAGAGAATCACAGTAGGGGGAAGGATGGTGGGGAAGTAGGGGAGGGATGGGAGAGTAGTGATAGGAGGATGGAAAATGGTGGCTCCATTAAGTCTGTAACAGAAAATGGTTAGTGTTGACTGTTTTATTATTTTTCGAAAGTTGAGTCACTAAATTAAAACTTGAGTGATTATTTTGTCAACTATCTCAAAATTGAGTGAGTGTTAGTGTAATTTACCCTAAAATATTATAGTAGTTGGAATGATCCAAATAGCGGCCTCCACGGCAGTGTTAGCTGATAAACTAAAGCTGCTTTTAGATTTTGTTTTAATTAAAAAAAAGAAGAGAAACATTGAATAGTTGCCACTATCTCAAACATAACATTTAAATCATGAGGCGATAAAAATGAAAAGACGAAATTTGACTTCCTTTTTTGGTTATTATTTAATGTTGACCCAATCAATGTGAATAGGGAACTTATTGATTTAACAATGTAAGCCGGGGTTTCATACCAAACTAAAAATTATACATCGATGATTTTATTTCACTCATTGAAAGATTATTCATCCAACTCCTATAGAGTAGGATTTCGTTACTACTAGAAATGCAATTTAATAAATAAAGAACAAAGTAGAAAATATTTAAACATTGTTGTAAAACTCTGTTAATGTTTTGACAACTAATTCTCCTTTCATATCCACACATTTGGAAACCATAAAAGTAGTAATTTGGGCATATCCCCGATGATTACAAGTTGCTGAAGCCGAACAATTCCCAAAGCCCAGAATTAAGAAGGGCCTTACAGTAATGATTCACACCATCCACCGAGCCAATGCTCTCTTTCAATTCAAAGTTAATCAATTTTAACACAACCAATGATTACGAGAAACATGTACCATCTGAAAAATGAATTTAGTAAATTAGGCCGGTTTAGAGAGAAACTGAAAACACCTCTTGCAGAAAGTGTTTCTATCCCATTTTACCTGAAAATACTTTCTGCAGAAGGAGTTTTCGACTTCTCTCTCCTGCCACATCAACATAACCATTTTATTTTATTTTCTTTTTAATTTAATTTAATTTTTTTAATAGTTGGATTCCAACTAAAGCATGAGTCTTAATATTTTAAAATTTGTTCAAAAACATATATTTACTTGCTTATATCACCTTAGTTGAACCCTTTATTTTCATTATTTTTAGTTTTATAAAGTATTTTTAGTGAAAATAATGAAAATGTTTTTTTATTTTCTAATTTTTACATGTTTTTTAAATTATTTTTTAAATTTTTAATCAAACACGTCTTCTTTTATATTTTTCATTTTCTATTCAAATGATTTGATTAAAAATGGGATAAATGATAAATTTATACATCAACTTTATATCAATGTGCAATTTAATTCATAAACTTTAATTTGATACAGTTATGCCTATTAAACTTGAACTGGGGTTTATATACATATATAAAACATTGATTTTGATTCAATTGTGCACGTCTAAAGAAATAAATAGCTACGTTTATTTTCATATTGGATTAATATATTATTTGTGTATACAATATATCAACTAAAATGATGCCAATTCAAAAACGGTGTTAGTGATTTGTGAAAACTGAATCAAATCAAAGTTCATTTATAATTTTGATATCTATCCCTTTAAAATTTAATAAAAAATTTAAATTAAAAAATAAGCTAAAATGGTTATGTGACAAAAGAGAGAAGTTGAAAATGCGCCTCTTGCTGGAAGTGTTTTCAGTTGACATAGGAGGGAGAGTGGATTATAGGGTTCGCTAGATATTTGGGTAATTGTTCAGTTTTGGAGGCAGAGCTCTGGGGGATTTTGGATGAGCTGAATCTTACGACAGATAGGTGTTTCCAAAAGGTCCTTATTCGAACTGATAGTATTGAAACTATTAAAGCTATCATGGAAGATGATACGGGAATCTCCAATTCTACCATTATTAGAAGAATTCATCAGACGCTTAAAAAGCTGGAGCAGTGACCCAAGGGAAATAATCTAATTGCGAATAGCTTAGCCAAGATTGTTCGCATTAGAAGTCTAGGCTTAAGTTTGTTTG
Source organism: Gossypium sturtianum (assembly GCA_025698515.1). Lineage (NCBI taxonomy): Eukaryota > Viridiplantae > Streptophyta > Magnoliopsida > Malvales > Malvaceae > Gossypium > Gossypium sturtianum. Next base: position 170,368,122 of record CM046955.1, read on the forward strand.
TGGACGCTCATTTGAGGACTTAGCTTATATTGTTTCCTTTTCTTTCACCCCCCCAAAAAAAAGCAGGCGTTTTCAATTTCTCTTACAAAAATCGATTTATTTCTCTAAATTTGAAAAAACTTGAACTAATTTACTAAATTTGTTTTAAAAATGGCATATACACCTAATTTCTCCGATGATTACAACCATTAAATTAAATAATTAATTCAATAACTAATTGGATTCAGATTAATTAATAATCAAATTAAATATAAAAACAACTTACAGATTTACTTAAATTGAAACTTAAACTTTAGACTTTAACCGATACCCAAGCTTTTAAATATATAAAAAAAAGTTAGGGTGAATTATACCTAATGTGACTAAATATTTTACGTTTTGGTTATTCAATTTCAAAAGTTTTAATTTAAGTCATTAAATTGTTAAGTTTTCTTTTTAAAAACTCAGTTAACGAGTTCTAAGTGACAATTCAATAATCAGTACGATGAATCAACATCCTTCTACGAGTAAAATAACATACATTAGATCCAAGTTAATCTAACGACCAATGTTAAAGATTATAAAATAAAATTATTTGAATTTTGATTTATAAATTCGTGACGTTCAAAATTATTTAATGAAAAAATAAACTATAAAAGAGAAAGAAAACAAGAACTTTTGCAAAAAAAAAAAAAATCATACATTAACTATATTAAAAATCGAGTAAATTAATTGAAAACTTTAAAAAAATCAATCATATTTTATAATTTTTTCACAAAAATTATAATTACATATTGAAGAGGAAGAATGGCCCGTATGGTGGAGACACTCCGTACTTGATCCACTTGGGGGAGGCTGAAGTAGATAAAATCCGGTGCTTCTGTTAGTGGGGTCTATTTATGATTATTTAAATAATATTTGATATCAAATTTGCATCTTTAGGGAACAAATTACGTCATCTGTTGAACCACTTTCTTTCCTTTCCCAATGAGGCAAATCTTACCTAAAATTGCTATTAATCACAGTCACTGGCGGGGCATTACTTTTACCTCATATCATTGTCCTTTGAACCTTCTAGCCAAGCATCAAATCAAATCATGAACATACACTACCCCATTTATATCATGAATCAAATTAATAAAATTCAACTTGCATCCTACTTTTGATGATTATTCCAGTATCCAAATATAGAAAGAACCACCACCACAAACGCCCGAATCCCATAATCACGATTAAAAAAGCTTCTAGGTTCAAACTTCAAACTACATATAGTCAAGTAATATGAATTTTGCTTTTTTTAATTAAAAAATGGAATCAAGATACGATTTCCTGCCATTCACATACGTAAACACCATGATTTTAACCTAAACTGAAGTAGCAGAATATGGTAAAATTTCAAGTGTAGATGATAAAAAGAGTAGATTGTTTGTATTTACAGAGTATAGTGTAGAAATTTTTACAACCTTAAAAAGGAAAAAAAGAAAAAGAAAAGGACAATACAGAAAGCTATATATGAACATTCTATGACACTGTCACTGGTTTATAATGAAACATTCGTTGCCATCAGCTCCAAATTGCCTTCAACAAATAATCATGGAAGAGCCTTGTTCATGTATATCGATGAAGATGAAGTAAGAAAGGCAGCAACCAAAGCAACCATTCACCTTCCTGCAATCAATAGAGCCTAACAAGACATCGTATAAATAATATTATAACCATGAAAACATACACACACACACTCATATAAAATAAGGTATACTTTTGTTTTGGTAAGGAGGGGATCTCTAGGTTAGACACAGCCAGTTTGCTCCACCAATTCACTTGCAAAACCACCCCAGCTACATTGCTTCCAGCTGATTAAATCCTCCAACTCAAGATAGATCTTGGAATCATTCACTGATGATAGCTCTTCATTTGTTGCATTCTCAACACCTGAGCTTTCCCCTAGTAGATTTTCGGACATAACATCATAAACAGAAGACATTGCTGGTTCACTGCTCTTTTCATCGTGAAGGGTTTGGTTGTTGTTCTTCTCCGTATAATCAGGCAAAAGCTTTGAGATCTCAGCAGCTTGTATTGATTTCAATCCCTCTTCATTAACTCGGTTCCTGCACTTGACACTTAGGTCAGTAATCCCCATAGCCTCAGGCAAGCACTTTGTGACATGCGTCTCAAGAAACTTCCTTTTCTTGCTAAAGCTGAACTCCCCTTCATCAATCTCTATATTTTGCTGCTTCCTTTTCTTAGTCAATCGATGAATAAAACTGGGATACTTTGCTATTTTAGCAATGAAATTGCACATTTGTTGTTGCCTACACTCAGCAAAACGAATCCGCTCATGAACAGCACTCAGCTGATGATTTGATTCTTCTTGTTGTTGTCTCAGTTTCAAGACTTCCAGTTGCAGTATACTCCGATCTTTCTTCAATATCTCAACTTCAGCTTCCAAACCAATATTACTAGTTGAATTATTAGCACAATTCACTCCACCTTGTTGTTGCCTATTATATCTACTTCTTCTCTTAATGTTTTTCAGCAAATGCTTCTTTCCTCTTTGAAACTCCTCATTTGCAAATTCCCATCTATCTGAGTCAATCTTTCTAAACCCCTAAAACATCCCAGAAAATAATATACTCAAGGTTAAAAAAAATAAAAATTTAAAGGCCCAGTGAAATTTTGATATATAAAGAAAGGGTTAAAAGTGCTTACATAAGTGTTGAGTTGGCGGATGAAACTGGAGAAGTTCTTGTGCTTGAAATATTTAGGAAGGAGATCTTCTGAGAACTTATAAGAATCCCAAACGATGAAGCTATTGCGGTTAATGCTCCAGGAAACAATCGGGTCTGTTACCGGATCCTCCACCATCTCATATGTTTTCTTCAAAAACGGAGGAGGACCCGACTCGTTCAATCCTTCCACAGGTTTCGGCAAATCAACAGATGAACTGGAAGAAGACGACCCATTATTGCTGACGTTGTTACAATCCCCACCGTTCATCATATCATCAACGACACCGGTTTCATCATCATTATCATTTTCTTCTTCCTCTTTAACTGCTTTGATCAACAAAGCCTCTTGATAATCTTCTTCTCCGCTACTTTCAGCTACTGGCTCTTCCTTCACTAGGATATTATTTGACTCCATTTGATTAATCTCGTCTCCCATTTTCTTCGAAAACGCGGTCGTGTAACTCAAACATAACCCTTCTCCGCCTCCATTGTCAGGCACCACCATGTTCACCGTTTTGTTTTGTTTTTGAAGAAGTACAATTTATTTTTTTTAGAGGGGTTTTTAAGGTGGATGCGGCAGCGACAAATGAAATTAACGACACTGATATCGGCTGTCTAACTCTAAACTCCAAAGCATAAGGATAAGTCGCCACGTTTCATTTGCTTTTCTCACTTTTTTGCCATTTGTATCTATCCTTTCATTGTCTCCACCTAATCTAAACCCTTTTATTTTGGTTTATTTACAATTATTCCCCTTCAATAAGACGGTGGCACGTGGGTGCACAGGGAAAGCAAACGGTGAGCTCCTTGTTCTTTTCTTTTTCTGTGATGAAAATCTTTAACCGTGCAACCGCATCTGCTAGCCGTTGGATGGACAGGATCTTGCGGTTACAATACGACAAGCATTCGGTTATCCCCCTGCATGGTCGCCACGTGTCGGTCCAATGATGTCGTTTTGCGAAAAAGGAGTCATTGTGTTGGGACAATGGGTGAGATTCAACCGATAGAATGGTGCCACGTCATGGAGTGATGCGGTGTGGAGGCAAAAGCCGAAAACCTTAGCGACATCACATTCAGATTTCAGCACTGCACCGAAGACCGAGTGTCAGATTTGCTAGGCATTTCATTTACTGTTTGGACCCTTTTTAGCTTAAAAAAGGAAAAATAGAGAGTAAGATCGTGGCTTAATCTGCTCCTCTTATTTACTTGCAACATATTTTATTAATTAACTTTTTATATATCCATAAGATAAACTAAAAAATTACTATAATCTAAAAGAATTCTACCTACAAGATAAACTTGTAGACTTGTTTACTTCAATTGATTAACATGCTTTTGTTGTTTTAAAAACTGGTTCATTTATCCATCCAACCGATGGCGGATGGATAGGCATCTCTTTCATTTGTTTTCATGTCTAAAAGCCAAAGGGATTGGTCTTTAATCGATATTGATGGAAGATGAGTGTTTTTGTTGTTTTGTTCCACATTTCAGGTCAGTCAAAAACAAAGTTGTAACTATATCAACAAATACAATGAATGGTAGTCTAAGTCCAAACAAATCACGTTGTTTGATAGCTAAAACACATTAGCAAATTGGCAGGAAGGGTAGTATACGCCAAACAGTGCAGGGCGGAGCCCTCATATTATCCAAACTCAAACATCATCCATTTCTCTCTTACACGTTGGGCACTCTTCTTTTTCTAAGAAATGGAATGCACAAATCAAATACTAATTTTAATGATCAATAAATTAGATGAATTAATCTAATCCGATAAATAAACTCGATTATAATTGAATTATGCAACAATGACCGAATATCACAACCTAATTTAAATATGCCTGGGTCGCATGGAATTTTAATGACCTAAAACAATAATGTGACCATATTTTTTTTAGGGTACTGTCTGTCACCATATTTAATATGATAGACAAGGGGATGAATTCCTTTTTAAAGTAATGGAATACAAAAATTAAAGGTGGAAGAAGAAGAGCACTTGGGTTTCGTTTACTTCCTGCCGTGTGCAACTGTAATTAATCCAGTTTGAAACCAAGTGCAAAGTTGTGCAAGCATTCATACCTAGGCTTTGCTGATTAGACATTTATTGGTGCCTATTTGCTGATACAGCTTTCCAGCTTAAAGGTAAGCGACATTCTGACGCATCATCATTGAAACAATACACGATCAACTTTAGGCTTTCACTACTAATCAACAAGAACAAAATTGATGTGATGTGCTTATTTGATCATCTACGTGTATGGCAATTAATTACATAACAGAGCTTAATCAAATTATAAAATTAATTTGTTCATTTTCCTTCAAATGCTTTTTTTTTCATCTAACTACGACCGAGATGTGAAGGCATTGAATTGAAGCAGTGACTGTGGATTCATGATTGATGCTCTCAAAGTCAAGTGTGTCATCCATCATCATTTTTGGGTCTACCTCTGCGCCTGCCTTTGCCCTCTCAAAGCCATGTCACTCTCGAATCGTGGTGTCCGAGTTTGAGGAACCATTCACCTATTGTTATAAATATTTGTTGACCGTAGATGATTCTGATGTCACTTTCCACCGATCTAATTCACGGATAGTTTTAACAAATTAAGCTTATAAAATGAATGCAGACTTTGTTCCAAAATTAAAGGCAACGGGCTGCACTACACCCGATTATAAGGCGGATTTAGACCAGACAGTATAATTAACAAAAAAAATTACGCATCCAAAACCCAGCATTAAAAACCCAAAAGACCCAAATTAATTATTTATAAATTTATTTTAAAAATATTTTTATTCATTAAACAATAATCCGAACTGGACTCAAATCTATTCCAAGCTCGGCCCGGCCAAGTCTAGATTTCACCTTTCTGACCCATGGGTTACTCCCCCCATGTTAGATTCCTGTATACACCAATATTTAGAATCATTTCAAAACTAAGTACTTACGAAGTGGCAGAGACCAATTTTAAATTTCGGTTCCTGAACCAGAGACAACAACATGATGCAAACGTTTAACCATTTTCATCGAATCCAAAACTAAATTTAGCCGGCAAAATTTGTAAAGAGATCTGCACTCACAAGGTCATCAACGATGCTTCTTTTGGTTCAAGCCAGTAGTAAAATGTAAAGGTCTTGAGGGCTGCACACCACTAGCTTAAAGCCAACATAAAATCACACTAAAAAGGAGAATATCAATCTTTCTCATGAAAAAGTAATGGCGGGGAGATTTAAAATGAATGATCACTGATAAGAGAAACCCTGCTGCAAGTCTGCAGCCGCAGATAGTTTGCTCAAAACTTGAGATTCTTAAAGGCTGCTCCATGCTGGATTTAAACTCGTTGGATAGCTGGATAGTGTACCTGACAACATTGCTACTAGCCTGATTTTATATATGAAGTGAGAAGATGTCGACTCATGAATTTCTTGGGAAAAGAAAGGATTTCACCTCCGTCAATTGGTAAAGCCAGGGCGATGACAACCTGCCTATGCCATGAATTATTTATGCTCAACAGTTGGCCTCAACCCTGTCAATTAATAACTGAAATGAATGTCTATAATAACAGATATACAGATGGCACTAACCCTAAATGCCTCTTTACAGCTTTAATCAATTCTCATTCACTTGTGCAATATCCTGCCCACCCCAAACCCCAAAATCAAAACCCGTTTTCAAATCAAATGCTTCTGCGATATTAACCATTATAAAGTTGGTATTCATTTCTACTTTATTTTGCTGCCAACACTAGACAATGTCCAAAAGCTTCGAAGTTTTTGCTGTGTCAGTTTTTGTTCCTTCACCTGTTCTGCTATCCCCTGTTTCACTATTAACTGCAGTTCTAATAGCAGACTGATTTTTCTTCATTCCAAACTCAAACATTGTTGCAAATGCTAGAGTAGACTTCAGTGCCTTCTGAGATGAATTTGGTGTGCTTTTAGGTGTTATCTTCTCTGATGATTGACCTGTAGCGAGCAGGGAAGCTGGCATCTTCCATGGGTTTGCATTGGAGTCGTATTGTTTGTCAGACAACTGTTGACTTCCATTAACAGATTTACCCTTGACATCATCAAACTTTTTTGCCACTGCCAGAGTAGAAATGAGTGCTTCCCAAGCAGAATTCGGCGTGCTTTTATGTGCTAACCACTCTGAGGATTGACCTGAAGTTTGTGGAGAAACCGGCAACTTATATGACATTGCACTTGAGTTGCGCTGTTCACCAGCTGTATAATTAATCTTTGGAAGAGATCCATTGTTAACATTATCTGAACAGTAAGGCAAGCTAGATGATGTACTACTTCCAGAGCTAACCAGTTTTCCCAGAGTGAGATTTATTCCCGGTGGCACCACTGCTGGATGAGTTTTCTTTTTATCTGTACTCGATGTATTTGGGGTAAGCTGACTGCTGAATTTACCTCCACCACCTTCAATATCACTGGGTTGTTGCTTATATCCATCTGCCCCATTCGCCAAACTAACTTTCCTAGTGGAATCTTCTAAAGAAGATTTTCCAAACGATAGAAAATTTATACCCCTTGGTACCATTTCTGGCTTTTTCTTTGGACTATCATTCCCATTCTGAATTGTGTGTGATTCACTTTGGTGGCCCTGAATCCCAAGTCTGCCACTTCCATTCATCTTCAGAGATGAGCTACCTTGGATAAATTTACTTGATTCTGCCACAGATGGCTTTGAAGCAGGACCACGGACGCCTAACATCCTTTGATTACTTTGACTTCCAACTCTTCCACTTTCATTCATCTTTTGAGATGAGCTGCCTTGATTAAGTTGAATTGATTCAGCGATGGATGATTTTGAAACAAAAAGAGAGTTTACACCTTTGCAAGCAAGATTAGGTGTTTTAGAGGGAGTATCTGCCACAATTTGTTTTTTGCTTTTGTCAGAAAAACCTCCTAGAGAATAGGACAAGGCATTAGCATTCTTAGGTGGAGCTCTGCTGATATTCAGTCCTATATCAGAATCACTCTGCAATGATGACTTCAGTGGAAGATCAGGAGCAACGGACAAAGATGCAACATCTCCCTCCAGTGGCTTCTGAAATGAAAACAAAGTCATTATAACCCACCAAAAATCAAATAATTGAAAAACTAGTGCTGTTTCTTTTGAGAAATAAGGTTACCTTGTGTGAAAACAAACAATCATCACCTCTGCTGCAGGAACCTTTAGTCGTATAATTGATACAGGGATACTTGGAGAGCTGGTGATCAAATGGACAATCATCTCCCTTCATGCATGACTGACGTGCAAAATGACTGCAAGGCTGCAACAATGGAATCAAAAACATTGTAAGACAAGCAAAGCTAGAGAGAGAGAATAAAATTCAATTGTTCAAACTAAGGACATAAAAATCTATGCAACTTGTGTTCCTATCAGCTAGTAGGAAATATTCATGTTTTTTACAGATTCTTAACTAGAAAGATGCAAAATGAATAGAACTACAAAAGTTGTTGCCAATAGTAATTAGCAATAGCAACAATCTATAAGTCAATCTATAACAAAAAAAATCTAACAAACAGGTACCAAGAAAACAATGAATTATAACAGAATGCAGCTACTTGCATAATATAAACAAGGTAACCAAGCCAAATGAGTGATGACTATACCTGAGATTTTGTCAAAGGTACTGTATCATGTGAGAATTTGCACTTCTCACCCTGTGTGGAAAAATGATATTTAGGCCACTTAATACCATACCAACATAGAAAACATGTTTGAGAAAATTAGTTAAAGAAGTAGAAGTATAACCTCATGACATCTTCCTTTCAGATAATGGCGACAATATGTTACAGTTTTTGGTTTCAGAACTGTCTGCAGTTTCAACCTTTTAACACCAAGCTGCCGGTTTTTCTCTGCTCTTTTCTTTCGTTTATTCTTCTGCAGAACAGAACCATAATAAGTGAATCATTTATACCCTTGAAGAGCATTGAGAGAATGTGTGGAAAACATGAAAGCTAATTCTTATATGACTAAAAAGTGCAGATTTGATCTTCGGAGAAATTAACTTGAACCATGAGCTGTAAAGTTAGCTAATAAGAGTCTATTTAAAAGTTCAAAAATACAAAATAGCAAACTGAAGTACCTTTTTCTTTTCTTTCTTCTGTGCAGGAGTCAGAATTTGCTTTTTCTTATTGCTGAGACAAACATCCTTCTGCAAAAAATAGGAGAAATTGTACTTGTCACATGTCAGAACTCTCAGACCAATACTATTATGACAACATAATTGTAAATAACCTAGTTCATACGCCCTCATATACCTTCCAGACAAAGATTTCTGGCAGACTCTTGAACTCATTTCATGTCTTTTGGTGCACGAAAATGCAGTTGCTCATATGTGCATTCGTGAGAGCATGTGTGTGAAAAGAAGAGAGAAAGACAAAGAGGTGAACATAGTTTACTGTTTTACTTTTGATAAACTATTTATCAGTTGGAACTGTTCTAGATCTTTAAAATTTGGCATTGGTCAATGGTAAAGAATGGTGAGAAAGCCATACAAAGGAGGAAGCTATGAAAAGCATAGTCATGTTGTAGCAAAAAATAGCTGTAAAATCATGACCTAACATCCTGTATGTCAAATTCTTAAGTTGATGATAGGAGCCATTCTTGATTTGTTCAAATTAAGAAAAGGTAAAATGTTGAAGATCTTTGAAATTCATTTCAAAGAAAATAAAATGGCACCATCTTCATATCATAGAGAAACCTCACATGAAAAGGCAAGCTCAGAAAGAGGATGGCAATGACAGATGTTACCAAACGTAACTAAACAAGTTCATAATTGCAGATGGTCCCTAAACGGAAAAAAAAAATTGCAGGTTAGAGCCATACCTTCGATTTAGTTTCAATGACTTTATTTTTGTGTCCAATTTGCTTCTGAATCTTTCCACTACATTCCTTTCTTTGCATCATTCCTAGTTCATACACCATCTGACCTGTCTCACTTCCTTTAAATTCCCCGGGTGTAACTTTGTTTTCAATTGGAGCAACATTTGTATTAACGAAAGTAAACTCAGAAGTTCCATCATTAACAGTGCTTTCTTCATTGCAATAAGGGTGTTTGTCATCAAAGGTGCCTCCAGAAATTAGCGTCTCCTCCACCTTTTTTCCTGATACCACAGCATCATCTACCTTTTTTTCTGATACTACAGCATCATCTAAGAGTATATCAATTGACTCATTCACAAGCAGACTCTCACCAAAAATTTCTCCCTCTTCAAGTTCTCCTTTTTCAACCACTGGACCAGGAGAACACATTCCCTCATTGGAGGGGATTATGTTCTCCAATTCCATCTCTTTTTGCTGAATTTCATTTTTCTCATGCATCAAGTTAGTCTTCAACGATGAACTTTGGTCTTTGACTTTCCCACTCAATTTTGATACTTCAACTGCCAAACTCTTATTTGAAGAGATTCCAAAGGGGTCGATATTCTTTTGATTACCACCTTCCATGTCTACTTGTGTCTGACCAACTGTTCCAGATTCCATAACAACAGGTGGACAATCATTATGTTCATCTTGATAATTCAACAATATGCCCGGACAATTATCACCCTGATTCTGGCCCAATGTTGCGGCTGAGCAGTTACTAATCTGATGACAATCTTCACTGCCTTTCATGATATTTTCTAAATCAGCCATTAGCATTTGTTCCCGACCAATCTCTCCATCCTGAAAACCGTTGCCTTCCATGCTACTATCAACCATCATATCATTTTGATCAAATAAATCCTGACCATCGTCCATTCCCATTATCTGCTCAATTTCATCTATTACCATTTGTGTGTCATTCAAGCCATTGTCCCGGAAAACAGCACCTTCAGAACCTCCATTAGCCATCATATTTACAGGCTCCCTACTATCTGAGACAATCGACTCGCCAGGCTCCCTGACATCATCTCCACCTTGTTCACTTCGGTTACCACCATTATCTTCAACAAAAACAAAGAACATAAAAAATAAGAACAACAAAGTCACTGAACCTAAATATTGAAGGAAGTTAGTGTAGTTACTTAAGAAAGCAGGATTGTATTTATCTAAAAGAAGAACGGAGTGAATGATCAATTCCCAAAAATCAAATGAAAACAAATTCTAATTGCTTTATCAGCGTGGTAACAAAAACAGATTTACTTTAAATTCAACTCAGCCTCTTTTATTGTTATTTTCTTAAAAAGAAGTAAAAGAAAATCTGAAGAATTCAAATAAATACATTACCAGGTGTTTGTGGAAGAGGAATAATGGGAGGGGCAGTGGCTAGTGGAGAATCGCCGTAACAAAGGGACATAAGTCGAACAAGATTACGGTAAGTTACACTCCTGAGATGCGATCGGCGATGAGGAGGGAACGAAAAGGGATCTCCTACGCCTGCCTCTTGCGGTTCCTCCATCTTTTCCGCCAAAAATTAACTTCTAAATTCCCTCTCTCTCAGTTATTTTTGCGGACTTAAAACCCTACTAAAGGGTTTTTTTTTTTTTTTTTCCTTTTTTAAATTTAAACATATTTTCTGTTTTTGTCCTTCGAAGTTAATGCGGGACCGCCATTTCAAGGCTTTTTCTCCAAGGTTCACGAAGCGCTAGCGTTAATACGCTGTCACTGAAACGACGCCGTTGGGTGCGTTAGAGTTAGACGCTTCGAACCGTTTTACTTTCGGAAGTAAATAAAAAAAATAAAATTAAAACGAACAACAAAACCCAAAACCCTAGCAAAGCAGCAGTGTGTGTTGAACTGGTTATCGAATCATATCGGTAAGAAGCTAAGAGATTATGTGAAAGAAGAAAAATGGTAGTGAGGATTCGATTGTCTAGGTTCGGATGTAAGAACAAGCCATTTTATAGGGTGATGGCTGCCAATAGCAGAACCCCAAGAGATGGGAAGCATCTCGAGGTCCTTGGTTACTACAATCCTTTGCCAGGTCTTCTTCCTCTTTCTCCGCTTATTAATCTTTGATCACCATTATTTTTTACCCTTGAAATCAAAGGACAGCTGATTGCATTAGCGTAACTGCTAATAATAAATTTCTATTTCATCTGTTTCTTTTGTACAGGCCAAGACGGAGGTAAACGAATGGGTCTTAACTTTGAAAGAGTCAAGTAAGCTTCATTCTTTCACTCTATTCTCTACTTCTCATCATATATATATATTTTCCCATTTGGAGATATTACCTTTTGGATTTATCACATTGTCGAGAATTAGAAGTATCTTTCATTGTGAATTTCTAAATTTGTGAGGTATTGTGGTGGATTACAAACGCCATGGATTTAGTTTCAAGATTGCTATAGTGAGTAGTGTTTTTCAAATTTTTGTTGAGTAGAAACAACGTAGGGTTTATTTCTTTGGTTGTCTGGCTCTGACCTTGATAGTTAAAGGATAAGAGGGAGCTTACTGATGTGATTTATAAAGAAATTCTTCTGAATGTATACATTATTGTTATAAGGTAATAGAGTGAAAGGATTAACGAGCTGTGAAGAAGAAATGCTTTCTGGTTGGAAGTTGGCAGGCAATCAAGGTTGGCAGAATATGGGAAATCAAATAATTATATTTAAAAAAAATGATATGAACACTTGAAGAGGATGTGCTACGTAATTACTAGTTAGTGTGAATGGAAGCTTGCAGCTCTTATATTTGTTTCATTATTAATGCATTTTTATACCAAAGGAGAGTCCTAGAAGCTGTAAGAACTATCTTGAGGAGTTGCTCAAAGGAGGATGCAATTCAGTTCAGCTAGAGTTAACTCGATTTAACATAAAATTAGTTCATGGAATATTCAGATTTTAGAAAGCAGAACAAGTTACAAGTCAACATTTTTTGTTTATATTAGTTGAGACATTAGGTGCTTCCTGTAGGTCCTCGGATTCCTGTAATTGAATGTTGTATCCCTTGGTTGCTCGATATGTTAAGTTTTGTAGAAAGGAAGGGGGTGGGGGGGGGGGGGGAATCCCACAGTAGTACTAACTTTTTGTATTGTTCCGGAGAATGCGATGAATTACTTTTAGTGCATAAGCTTAGCAACTTCTGTAGCCTCGTTCTACTAATTGGCAGTGAAACCACCCAATATAATAGAACTTTTTTTGTGCTCTGCAATCAATAAAAATTTATAATGTCATTGTTTTTTTACAGGTATTGGATATCGGTTGGGGCACAGACTTCAGAGCCGGTGCAACGCATCCTTTTCAGAGCTGGAGTATTGCCTCCGCCACCCATGGTGGCAATGGGACGCAAGGGTGGACCACGTGACATGCGTCCCGTTGATCCTATGACCGGTCGTGTTTTAAACGAAGAGAAACCAATTGCTGGCAACCAAGAAAAAAGTGGCGAAGATGAGGCTGTTGATGAGTCAAACTCTGCATGAAAAGTTTTTATTATCCCTAAGACTCCTCACTCTGCAATATCTAAAAGTTGGGAAAAATGAAAAGGTGGATTATATTGGATGATTGTAAATTTTTGTCTGAAAAATAACATTTTCCATTTGCAGAAACTGCCAGCTTATTTCCAGTGGCCTGGCCCTGCGTACAAGAGTAGTTCAATTAAATGTGATCCAATGACAACTATTTTGGATCTTGAATTCCCTTTACAATACTGAACCAAACATGTTGAAATTATTGCTAGGTTTCTTGTTTTCTCTATAGTAGTCGTTTATCTCATCTGGATTTTCCTGCATGATATTTGCAGAATAAGGTGCTTGCTGCTCGGGTAGTATAATTTGCTAATTACTTATTGGGTGTATCAGCATGTTTCGTATCAAATAATGACAAGATATTTACCGCCCAAATGTTTGGTTTTAACACTTGAACCTCTTTAAGTTTTGAAAATTACTTGATATCCCCGTTTACAGATAAATATGTAAATTTCAGGTTTAACCCTTGTAAATTGGTTAAATTTATGTTTGATATGAAATACATACACTAGAAGAAAAATGAAAATTTTTATTCGTACTCATTCATTGTTTACTATTTTGTATGAATACAAAGCTTAATTGTGCTTTTAGAAGTCTTGTACCAAGTATATGAAAGAAGGTAAGGTTAGCAAACTCACAGCTCACAAATTAAGTGTACTTTAGGTAGCATATCTTTTTATGAAAACTTAATACCATTATTCCTTTTGAGGAAGGAATAAGATATTATTCAAATTACGAGATACGTGGATTTTTATCAATTTTTTCCTAATGATATTAGTTTGGTTACGTTTGATAATCTTCATATGAGTTTACATACTTGTCCAATTTTTATTAATTGATTTAGCAATTCACTAATAATGTCAGTATCAATAAAACACATTGATAGTTTTATTTTATTAGAGATTTTTAAAATATATCTATCGAATTGAACATTTTATGAAAATAAAGGAACCATGCTAAATACATTGATAATTCAAATGTCATATCGAACATTTTCAAAATTACAAATATTACATTAAATAATTTATAAAAGTATAGATATCAAATATGTGATTATCCTTTTTATTTTTTTTATCACTTAGTTAACGGTATATAGCAAAATGATAAAATAATAATAACGATGTGATATTTTTGATGGCATGAGAGGAAGTATATTTTACAAGTAAGGTAATTTTGAAATATTCTCATTCTTCGATTTTCTTCCGAAAATGCACGTATAATGCAATATTCTTTTTAGTCTTATAGATGGTCAAATTCTAATATTAGTATCCATACTTTGTCTAAATTGTGGATTCAATCTTTATACTTTAAATCAGTCAAATTTTATCGTTTAACTTCTCAAATTAGTTAATTTTAACCTTTGTACTTTTTTAATTTTAAGATTTCAATCCCAGTCCAAAAAGTAGCATTGATTAAATCGTGTTATTAGTCTTACACAACGTATTAAGTTATATATTTAGTTTATGTGCTTCAATTGGACCATTCTTACTATCTATACTTTTCAAAAATTGATATTTCACTCTTGACGCAAAACAACATATGTTAAATCTATTAACCAAAATTTTTAAATTGAATCGATGCTCGAATTGATCAGGCCACCAGTTTTTCGATCTGACCGGTTCAACCGATTTAATTAAAAAAATAAAAAAAAATTAAAAAAACTATTCAACTGCAAATTCATCCAGTTTTTTAGTCGGTTCAACCAGCTTGTAACAATTGTCGATCTAATCGATTCAAAACCACTCTCCAAACCGGTACCCCGATTAGTTCCTAATCTGGTCCGATTCAAACAACACTGCTATTAACTGACTTTTTAGGTAAGTAATATGTGAAAATAGCAAGCTAACATGATATTACACATGATAATATGTTTGTAGCAACAGATTTTAGAAAAAAAATTAAAAATTACCGTTTCATCAAGATTAAAATTTAAAATTCGAAAAAAAAAGATTAAAAATACTAAATTAGAATATAAAGACTAAATATACAACTTATATATAGTCTAAGGACTAATAATAGAGTTTAACCTTTATAGATTTTCCAGATAAAAAGAATATACTTGTTAATAAATTTTTAAAAATCTAAAAACAATAAAATAAACCGCGGGCTCAGCAATAAAAAGGAGGGGAGTTTAGGTTTTAATTAGAGGGAAAGGATTTGAAGTGAGGCAACAGCTTTTTTAGAAGCCTCCCACTCAAACCCTTTCAGAACACCCTTTCGCCCCTCACCCCTTTCAATCTAGGGTTTTATCTAAGGTTTTAGCTTGCTCTTCCCCTTTCAATTTCTGGAAAATCATCCATGAGTGCTAACGTTAACATGTCCGATCTCGGCGGTGGTAATTTATTTCTCTTCTAAAGTTCTACTTCTACTACTTCGCTCTTTTTTCTCTTCACTTACTTGTTATCTATATTCTTCTTCTTCTTCTTTTTGCAGTTATTAACGAGTTAGCTCGATCTGATCTCCTGAACGATCTCAAGGTCGGTACCTGCCGACATTTTTATTTTCTTTTTTAAGAAAGATTTTATATTTTTTAGTGTTCTTGACTTTTGATGTTGTGATTTGTAGAATAAACTTCAGAATCTCTCTCGACACCACACCGAGATGCTGGAAAGACTGTCTCCGGATGTCAAGAAGCGTGTGGAAGTTCTCAGAGAGATCCAGGCATGTTCTCACTTGCTCAACTTATTATTATTGTAACTGTGACCTGAACTATTACAATATTATTACATATGGTTCAATTTGTTTTTCCGCACCAATGGGACTTGCGGACGGATTTGCTTCCGTACTTCAGAAACTTGAGTGTCATCTGATGTTTATGGTTATGTGCAAGTTTTAATTCAACATTTTGATAGAGCAGAAAGTTGTATGTTCTTGATGTATAGCTACTATTCTTATCTTTCTTGTATTGATTGTTGTAATCTAATTTTAATTTATTTGAGTTACCATTTTGATGGTTTGGGTTCTTTTAATTTCTTTAACAGGGCCACCATGATGAGTTAGAGGCTAAGTTTTTTGAGGAGAGAGCAGCACTTGAAGCTAAATACCAGAAACTATATCAGCCCTTATATGCCAAGGTTGGCCTTTTCAATTTTGTTTCTGTATGTCTTTTTTCTTTATCAGTTACTGTTATTTATTTCCTGACTGGTTGATCATCTTATATTTGTAGCGATATGATATTGTGAATGGTGTTGGTGAAGCCTATGGAACTACTGATGAAGCTGCCATGGACCAAGGAGAGGATAAAGCTGCCGAAGGTATGGTCTTATTTTATAATTGTGCCCTACCTTTTTTCTCGTTTGGATCCTTCCTTTCCATGTGTATGAATGTTTATGCAATTATGATTTATGCAGAGAAAGGAGTACCTGATTTTTGGCTTAGTGCAATGAAAAATAATGAAGTGCTTTCTGAAGAGGTTGGTGTTATCCATTTGTAATTGCCATCTTGATACATTTTTCTTGTTGGAATCTCATTTTACTTCTCTTGTGTTTGGAATTAGATCACCGAGCGTGATGAAGGGGCTCTCAAATACCTCAGGGATATTAAGTGGTATAGGATAGAGGAACCCAAAGGATTCAAGCTTGAGTTTTACTTTGATGCTAATCCGTATTTCAAAAATACCGTGTTGACAAAGACATATCACATGATTGATGAAGATGAACCTATATTAGAGAAAGCTATTGGGTAAATACATACACTCTTATTTTGGAAATTTATTTTTGAATTATCTGCTTGCATGCTTCTTACTTTGTTTAATTGAATATTAACTTAATTTGTAGGACGGAGATTGAATGGTATCCAGGAAAATGCTTAACACAAAAGCTCCTTAAAAAGAAGCCTGAGAAGAGTTCAAAGAATGCCAAGCAAATCACTAAAACTGAAGATTGTGAAAGTTTCTTCAACTTCTTCAATCCTCCTCAAGTTCCTGATGATGATGAAGACATCGATGAAGATGCTGTAGGGCTAACTTCACCATATCTGTTTAGACTTTGATGATTAATTAGTTGTGCTCTCATTTTTTTTTTTTTAACTTTGTTGTGCAGGCTGAGGAGCTACAAAATCAAATGGAACAGGATTATGACATTGGGTGCATTCTCTTTTCATCTTACTCTTACCCTTGTTTTTCAGTTTGAACTGCTCCGCATGCTTTATATGAGCTTTTATTCATAAGTCAAATTCTAATTGTAGATTTCATTACTTGAAATACTGTTTTCGTTATACCATCTGCTAATTTGTGTAGGTCAACAATTCGAGACAAGATTATTCCACACGCTGTGTCATGGTTTACGGGAGAGGCTATTCAGGGAGATGAGCTTGAGTTGGATGATGAGGATGAAGATGAAATTGATGAAGATGATGAGGATGACGATGAAGATGAGGAGGAGGACGACGATGATGACGATGATGAAGAAGAAGAAGAAGAAGAAGAAACTAAGATTAAAAAGAAGGTATGGTCGTGAGATAAATTTTTGTTGCATCTTATATGTATATGCACATTTATTCTTTCAGAAATTGAATAATAGCTTTTCATTCGTTCCATGTTAAATTGCTTGAAAATGTTGCTGCAGTCATCATCTGCACATAAGGTATAACCAGTTAACACATCATTTAGGTCCCTATACTTTAGCCCTTGTATTGAAACTATACCTAATAATTTGTGTCTTCTACTTGTGTAGAGGAATGGAAGAGCACAAGGAGATGGGCAGCAAGGTGAGAGGCCTCCAGAATGCAAGCAGCAGTAGATTGTAATGGCTGCACACTATATAGAGATGTTTGATTGGAAGACAAGGTGGGGGGAGTGTGGGGTTTGCAGTTTTGGTGGGTTATATTTATTTTTACAATTTTTACACGTCATTCCATGCATGATTGGTTTGGAGAAAATCCTTTTTCCCTTTTTTATTGGGTCTGGTCTGTTGGTTTGATAGGAACCCTGGTCTGTTAGTTGAAATGTGTTAAAGAATTTTCTTTTACGTGAATTTTCCCTTAAAACTCTCGAGTATGTCTATTTTAGTATTTATTCTCAGTCTGATTATAATTATTATTTTTTTGATCTCTTGCCATGTTCCAGCCTTAATTGATTTTTTGTTTCATAGTCTCCGTTTGATTATGCATTGGCTATTTGCTTTTTTAAAGACCAATAGCAAGAAGCAAAAACATTCTGTATTGCTGTGCTAGCACAATGCTCAACTGATTTTATTATTTGAATAAAACTTGTCAGATTCTTGGTCTTTTGTTAAGCTTGGCCTAGTTTGTAGCTTCTTCAATATCCTACGAATTTACCTTGTGTGCAAAATAAAGAAAGAAGAAAAATTAGGGTAACTGATTTTGAAGGGTATTGAATGAAATCAAAATCTATAATAATATCCTAATGTATTTTATGTTAGATATTTGAGATCCATTTACATTTTTCTTTTTGATATTTCGTCAATTCATTATTATTATTATTATTATTATTGATTTGCATTATGCTTTTATTGTTTATTTTTATTCGTATTTTAAAGCTAGAAAAGGTTTATATTTTCTTTTGTTGGAAACAATTTACCAAACATAATATTCATAAAAATGGCTAGCCATCGTAATTGTTGAATCAGGAGAAATTAGGTACCAAATAATTTAGATTCATCTAACTTCATTTTAAGTTCATATGTTTTTGTCTAAGGGGGTGTGCTAAATTGTCTTGGAATTTCTTTTCTATTTAGCGAATAGTTTTTTTTTTTAAATAGCGAATTTTAGTACAATAAATAAAATTATTATAAAATTATTATAATGAATATGAATGAGTCTAATATTCTGAAGAAGAGTTTTTTTTTTTTTTAAATAAATTTATTCTTAAACCTTTTCAGTTTTTATTGGAAGTTAAAATCAATTTAATTAATATTAATCAACATGATAATTTCTAACATTTCAGTTATATATAAATTAAAGTAACATTTCATAATTTATTACCTAATGAATGCTATTAAATATTTTATAACCCCTAAATAAATATACTTTTATGATGTTTTTAAAATTATTTTTAACATTTTAAAATTATTTTAGATTTTATAATTTTATTTAAACTTAAATGTCAAATTTAGAAAACTCATTGAAAATTTGAATTAATAATTTTTATATTCAAATTTTTTATATAAATTATTATTAATACAATATTAATAAAATTATTGGAAACTTTTATATATAATATTTGAATATTTAAAAATTATTTTTGTAAAATTATTCAATTTTTTATTAATATTTTTATAATTTTATTCTTAATTTTAGTTTTGAACTCATCTAAAACAAATTTGGGCAAATGGTTATCCAAATTCAATTGAACTTGAACAATCATATATTTAAAAATATATATTTTTTAAATTTTTACTGACTGTGTCATGCAAAAATGTTTTTTTTATTTGAAAAATAGTAAAAATATTATTTATTATATTGTATTTTTAGGACACTTGGACTTGAGTACGGTATTGTAAAAATATTTTTAGTTTTTTGGGATAAATATAAAAATTATAAGTTATTATTTCATTTTGGGGCATTTGGGCTTCACTAAGGTACTGCAATTTCTTTTTTTAATTTTTTGGGAAAGCTGTAATAATTATTATTTATTATATTCCACTTTTGGGAATTTTCGGCTTGATTATGATTCTGAAAAAAAATATTTTTTTAATTTTTCGAGATAACAATAAAAAATATTATTTATCATATTTTATTTTCAGGGCACTTGAATTTATGCATGATATTGCCAAAATAATTTTAACTTTTTGGAATAACTATAAAAATTATTATTTATTATATTTTATTTTGGGGGCAATTGGGCTTGGATACGAGGCTGCAAAATTTTTTAAATTTTCCGAGATGACTATAAAATTTATATTTTATTTGTCCCATAAATCTTTTGTTCATTCCTGCTACACAACTTACCCTAACAGCCTTTGCTGATTCTGACGGGGGTAGCTCTATTAATGATCGAAGATCTACTTCAGGGTTTTGCATTTATTTAGGAGGAAACTTTGTTGGTTGGTCCTCCAAGAAGTAGCATGTGGTTGCTCGCTCCACTGCAGAAGCTTAGTATCGTAGCATTGCAAATGTTGTTGCTGACATTACGTGGCTGTTTCCTTATTGTCTGAGCTTAGAGAACCAGTAATTGGAACACCAACCATCTGGTATGATAATATGGGGGCAGTCTAGATCTCTGCTAATCGAGTTCTTCATGCTAGGATGAAGCACGTTGAATTGGATATGCATTTCATACAAGAAAAGGTGGCTCGTGGAGAATTGCAAATCAATCCTGTGTCTGCTCAACATCAGGTTGCAAATCTCTTTATTAAGCCATCGTTTGAGGATCAATTTACCAGCCTCAAGTCAAAACTTGGAGTATGCACTTTTCTGAATGATTTAGTTGCTTGTCTTTCAACTGAGTTGAAAATAAGGGACATAACAAATAATGAAGAATGTGATCCATGCTAAATGTGGTTTGTAAGTTGATGCTAATAGTGATCTATTGATATCTGGTTAGTGTGGTCATAAGTTAATTAAGTGTTGCTATTGTGCGTGCTGCTATAGCCTACTATAAATGGCTAGAGCTGTTAATTCCTTATTATGATGATTGATTAGAGTTTTATCTCTTTAATGATTTCTTTCTTCTTTAGCTTTTGTTCATTTTAGCTCATTATTTTTGAGCTGATATGGGTTAATAATTTTTTTTAATGATTATATGAAATGAAATTGATGTATATTAAAATTAAAACGTTGAAACAACAAATCATTAATTTAATAGTTATGTCAATCAATTGTTAAGTATTTAATGGTTTTGAATTTAAAAAAAAAAAAGAAGTCAGATGATCATTTTGTAACTTTTTAAAGTTAGGTGACTTAGCAAAAAAGTTTTTTATAATCGGGTGATCATTTATATAGTTTACCCATTTATTAATTACTTAAAAAGTATTTAAAATTTATATTTCTTATTATATTTAGTACAAAATAGAAGTCCGCCTAAAAGTTAACCGGCAAGGATGGTGATTCCTTGGAAAGAATCATGGGTCCAACTAAATACAGGTGGTGCCGTTAAGATGGAAACTAATAATGCTACTTCTTGAGGAGTCTTGCGAGATCATGAAGGTAAATCGATTTTAGGCTTCAACATATGTTTGGGGAAGTGCTCAGTCTTTGATGCAAAATTATGGGGAATCTAAGATTGGCTTGTGTAACAGTCTAAATTTCAGTGGTGTCAGGAAATAGTGATTCGAGATCACTAAATCCGACAAGTAAGTTTGAAAAATTTAGTAATTAATAATTATGAGTCAAGTGTGAATTTAGAAATATATTTGAATTAGGGAATTTTGTGAATTAAAAGAAATTATTAGGTCAAATAAGTCAAGAACGAGGTATCGAGGCCTCGAATTCATAAACCGAGTCATAAATATTTTTAAAAATATTTATGGAGTGTTATTGAGTAAGTATTAAAGTTTCGTTAGGAAATATTAACGTTTTGATAATTAATTAATTAAAAATAAAATGATTAAATAACGCTTAAATATCAAATAAGGGAGGATTAAAAAGGCAAATTAGCCTAAAGGGAATGGCTGAGGCAGCATAAGTAAGAAAAAATCTAAAATTAGGTGAAATAAGGGCAAAATTATAAATTTTGCAAAATTAAACAAATAAAATATCAATTAAAAGAAAAATCTAGACATTTCTTCAAAATTGACAGCAAAAAACGCCATAGAAGAGTTCCTCCAAGCTGGTTTTTCATAATTTTGCTCCATATCAAGAACCCAAAGCGAATCGTGAAAAGGAAAAATTTCCAGAATAGTCCCTGAATTTCTACGAATTTTGCAAATTAGCCCAGGTAAGTTCATATAGCTAAATTTAATGAATTGCTATGAAAATTTCATGAATGCTATGGTATGTTATTGTATATGAATGTTATTAAACTGAGATAATTGTGTAAGTATGAATGTTTGAATAAAAGTTCTAATTTAGTGGAACATCGGATTGAGTACTTTCGTTCAATGACTAATACGCATTGACGGAAAAGACCATAGTTGGACCATGGCAATATGTGATATGTGATTTTCGTACAAGACTATATATGAGATATGGCATCGATGTGATATGTGATTTCTGTATAAGACCATAGCTGGGTTATGGCATCGGTGTGATATGTGATTTCTGTATAAGACCATAGCTGGGCTATGGCATCGGTGTGATATGTGCATTCCGTATAAGACCATAGCTGGGCTATGGCTTCGGTGTGTGATATGTGACTATGTGCAAGACCATAGTTATACTATGGCATTGTGAAAACGAAGTACTCAATTTCGAACCATTCCCTACTTTGATTAAGAAAAGTAAGCGATAAATGGACCCAAGAGATTGAAATCGATTAATCATTGATATTGAGCTCAATCAAATAAATTTTATCATTGATTTTGTGATTGACAGGATGGATTAGTGAAATTATATATTGTATGATTGTTATAAGATGTTCGGTAAGAATTATTTTCTATGCCTATGAGCTTGCTAAGCTTTCATAAGCTTATATTCGTGTGCTTAATGTTCTTGCAGATTAACAAAGATACGGAGGATTGGATCAGCACTGTAACACCCCAAACTCGGCCCAAACGCTACAACCGGATCTGGTATGTCACTTAAGAGATTTTACATAACATGTCGCATTTTGGAAAACAATTACTAGGTTTACACCTTTATTTCGAAAGCTTAATAATTCACTAAAGTATAGAATATTAAGTAACCAATTATCTTGGTAGATTTTAAGTAAAAACCGAAATTTCATGCAGCTCTTAACTTAATTGAAAACGTAAAACTTAAAACCTAGTAATAAAAGCCCAACAAAATCCCAAGACATAAATGGTAGTCTAGTGGCCCATGGCCTTATTACAAGGAAATTTGAACCCATTAATTAAATGAAAATAAAAAAAAATAGACTTAGTCTTTTTTTGTTGAATTCTCAAAGCTCACATCGCATGGCCACTTTGCTCTCTCTCTCGGCCCCTGCCTGATGCCCTAAGTGTCACTGAGATGGTTAAAATTAAAGGGTGAGTCGCGAGACTCAGTGTGCAACCCCATGCACCATTAGATTTGGGCTTTAGCCCCATAAAATGTAATAATCAAAATATAAGTAACAAAAATAATATGCAAAGCCCAACCCATATCCTAGGTGTCCATCCGCTACACGCCCCACACGACCATTCACACCATTGGGGATTTCTACAATCAACCCACACCGCTACACGCCTTGATGGCGATCGTCTTTGCTCATCATCGAGATCATGGCGTAGTAGCCACTACAATGAATCACGCGGCGGCCGCAACAGATCATGGTAAGGAACCGCTATAACAGATCACGGTAAAAACCGCTACAACATATAACTTCCTCCTTTCATCAACCCAACCCATGCAATCACATATAATCAATATTCTTAAATCATTTAATCAGAGCATTCACTAACCTGGTGATTTGCTTTTACCCTCTTTGGGTTTCCGTCATTATGTCGGGATTTCGGCATTTAACAAAACATGTAATACTTATTTTCATATATTAATCAAACAGATCTAGATGGTGTGGAGAATTACACACCTGATATTGCGAAATCCGATATTCTTAGTCGATGTCCTTGCTATCTGGATCTATTATCCTCAATCTATAGCCTTGCTTAAAAGCCGGAACAATTGCGAAAATAAGCCTCTCCTATATTCGGCCATGGTTAGTATTCTACCCAATTTTATATATATAAATAAACAAATCCTCTTACCTTGAAATCCCGAAAGTAACACGATTCTATAACTTAGATATCTATGCGATTGGCCTCCTTCTTCAAATCCCGGAATGCCGAAAAGAATAGTGAAATAAGAGATTAGTTTCTAATAGCCAT
The DNA here is from genome assembly GCA_025698515.1 of Gossypium sturtianum. NCBI lineage: Eukaryota > Viridiplantae > Streptophyta > Magnoliopsida > Malvales > Malvaceae > Gossypium > Gossypium sturtianum. Next base: position 170,392,107 of record CM046955.1, read on the forward strand.
TCGACTAAGGACTTTTGAAAAGCCGGAAGAACATTGAAATCTCGAAATCAATACTTACCTATTGTTTCCTTCAAGATTCGGCACAAGCAAACTCCTTTGAAGAGAATTCGGTAACCAGGAAGTGAGATCTAAGAATTTCGGCTTTTAGAAGATGTACACGAATTGAAGAGATGGCTAAGAGAGATTCGGCCAATGAATATTAAGGAGAAGAATAGAATAATAGAGATGTGATTTGGCTTTTTAGGGATTAAAAAAGAATAACAATAGAGGTTAAAAGATTCGGCCAACCAGAAATTTTAGAGAGGAAGAAAAGGTGAAGAAGATGGTGATTTTAGGCTTTTGAAAGGAAGAAGATGAGAAAAGAAAATAAAAGAGAGGCTTCAAAATTTGGCACACCCCTCTTTATATAGAAAACTGATTCCTCCCTTTAGGAGAGATTGATTTTCGCCAACACTGCCACACATGATAGCTCCTATCCCTTTTCCTTATCTTAATCATTATCTCCTCAAAAATAGCCTTTATCTGCTTATTATCCTTAAAGACTAAATCCCTAAATAATAGCCTTTATCCGCTTATTATCCACATGAAATAAATATAATAAGATTCCCAAAAAAATAGCCTTGTGCCGTCCCCCTTACTCAATTAAGTGCTTTCAAATCTAGCCCTATAACTTGGGCTTCAAGCAACCAAAAATTTGGGCCTTCCTCATGCACTAGTGACGCCACTTATAGCTCACCTTCTGCGTGCCCCTAGGCTGCTGGGCCACGAGCCCAATATGTCAATTAAACTACTACAACTTCAATTTAAGCCCTTAGAGTGTCTAAACAAAATATTTAAAACAAGGCCTCATTGAATTTGAGCCCCAATTGTACCTCAAATTCTCAAATTAATATTTTAAGCATCCAAACACATAAAATGCACAGACCCAATTATTCGGGATGTTACGGTTCTACCCCTTTAAAGAAATTTCGTCCTCTCGAAATTTCCAACTAACTAATAATCGTACTACCTAAGTCGCACCACTATGCCTTATTGCGCACTCTAATTTCTAAAGCCAAAAAAATAAACACTTAGTATACTATGGTAGAGTGCGCACCATTGTTCGCATCTGGGCGTCTTCTTCCCCCTTGGCGATGTCTTTGCATAGACCAACGCCGGTTGCCTCGCCTCGGCATAACTGCACTCTACACCGGTGCTCCACGACCGCGTTCACTACCATTATCGCCCCGCTTGCTCTGCGCCCCTTGGTGGTTGTTGATCACCTCTCCCACTGATCGAAACCTCGTCCCGCGGTCCGCACCGATCCATCCGAGGGCGATCCTTAATCGGATGTCCCGTGGATCCACACCTAAAGCATCCACCGCCATTTTCATTACGCACTCCCCATAATCGCGCCCTCCCACATGTAGGACATGCTCGACTACGACCCGTCGAGCACGAGCTGGCCCATCAGTCCTAGGCCTTTTCTGATAATTTCCAGATGCTCCTGACTGCTCGAAACTTCCCTTACTCTTACTCCTATCCTTATCCCTTTCTTGTCTCTCGATCCGTTTCACTTCCTCAGCTATTTTAACCTTATCTACCTAAACAGCAAAACTCTCTCCCGTTGCGGTGCTATCAGAACCCTTAACTCATTCCGCAGCCCATCCTCGAATCGTACACAACATTCATACTCCGTTGCTACCATTCCCCGAGCGTAGCGGCTCAAGCGTAGAAACTCTGCCTCGTACTCAGCCATAGACTTGCTTCCCTACACCAGATTCAGGAATGCCTTCCTCTGTGCATCCACGTAGCTGGCCCCAACATACTTCTCTTGAAATGATTCCTTAAAGAAATCTCAGTTAATACAGTCTGCGGCAGTACCCTCTTTCACCGTGAGCCACCACTGATAGGCCTCGTCTCGAAGAAGAGACACGACCCCTTTCAACTTTTCCTCTACCGCGAAGTCTAAGTCATCCATTATGCGCTCGATCGCTTCCATCCAATACTCACCGTGTTAGGCTATACGAAAACTCCCTAAACACTTCGCCCCATTGGCCTTAAGCGCTCGGTCTGATTTTTCGGCTCCTGTGCCCATGCCTACTCTAGCAACCTCTCTAAAACCCTCAACATCGCTTTGAGATACAAAGATCATCTCCGGCGCCTCATCCCAAAATTCTTCTTCTACGATGGCGATTCCAGCATCTCGTTTCTGACCCGTGGCGGACCCTCGCTCTCGACGCGGTCATTCTACCCTCACTCTGCGTCCACGCGACGGACGTCCTCGACCCTTGAACTCATTCCTCCGATTGACGTTTATCCGATTAAGAATTTTATGGATTATTAGTTTTCTTTCACTAGTTAACCACTAACTGTCTTATGAATAATAGTTTTAAGAGTGGTTCTTTCGAATTCGCATTCACAATCTGATCTCAAGTTTGTAACCTCTAACTAAAATAAAACACATACATCATACAAAAATCATCCAAGCACTTACATTCTTCACGTAAAGGTGTTTTCGTTGATTCACTACCCAGGGGTATTTTCGTAATTTCATCCTACAGGGGTATTTTCGTAATTTTTCATAATAAAGTTCCTTATTGATTTCGTGAAGTGAGGGTATTCTGGTAATTTTACAATTCGGGGGTGTTTTGGTAATTTTGAAATTCGGGGGTATTTCGGTAATTTTAAAATCTGGGGGTATTCGGTAATTTTGAAATCCGGGGGTATTTCGATAATTGTACAAACCAGTGGTATTTTGGTCATTTGACAAAACGAGGGTAGGTTGGTATTTTTTTCTAACCAGGGATATTTCGATGTTGTTGTTGTTTTTTTTTTCTTTTCAAACAGGGTACTTTGGGGAAAAATCTAGTTTCATGGTCCGGTTACTCTTATAAACATGAGATTTTCTGTAAATTTTCAAAACATAGGTATTTTACAAATTCATGGCTGGTTGGTAGTTTTCACAAATCAAACGTATTTTGAAAATTTTGCAAAACTTGAGAAATTTTCTTTCTTTTTTTTTCAAACTAGGGTGGTGGTCCTTTTCGGGTTTTTAATTATAAGGTTTAGCCCATCAACAAGTCCTCGTAACTAGGGTGAATAGTCACCACGCACTAAGTAGGATTCTAGTGAAGAGGAGGTGAGTCACTAGGGGCGCTTAAGTACCAAACTCTCCCCGAATCCACTCCTAGACATGCGTATGCCCATTGCCACACCCTAACTTGGCTAAGGTGAACAGTCCTACTACGCACTGTAGGATTCAGTGAAGAGGAAGTGAGTCACTAGGATTGCTTAAATACCGTGCTCTTACGGATCCAATCCTGAACATGCGTATGCTGTTACCACACCCTAGTCTTGCGGCTGCGTTCACGGGTTTGTTTAGTGAAGTTAAGTCTTATGAGATTTTAAGAGTTGTTTCAAATAGGCCTAAAGTCCATCAAGTTCTAATCTAACTAATCTACGTCCCATAAAGCCCATCAAGCCCACATATTTTATATCACACAATGGTTCGAATACTTACAGCGGACTTGGGTGAGAGGCGCAGTGCCATCTTTGAGCTAACAGACTGTATAAATATGCATGTTTGAAAACCCAACTTTAAAAACGTTTTGAGCCCAAAAAACCCCAGAGCCGAGTTTTGAACCGGCTCGATACCAATTGTAACACCCCAAACCCGTCCCCAAACGCTACAACCTGGATCCGTATGTCACTTAAGAGATTTTACATAACATGTCGCATTTTTAAAAACAATTACTAGGTTTACACCTTTATTTCGAAAGCTTAATAATTCACTAAAGTATAAAATATTAAGTAACCAATTATCTTGGTAGATTTTAAGTAAAACCAAATTTCATGCAGTCTTAACTTAATTGAAAACGTAAAACTTAAAACCCAGTAATAAAAGCCCAACAAAATCCCAAGATATAAATGGTAGTCTAGTGGCCCATGGCCTTATTACAAGGAAATTTGAACCCATTAATTAAATGAAAATAAAAAAAAAAATTAGACTAAGTCTTTTTGCTTGAACTCTAAAAGCTCACGTCGCATGGCCACCTTGCTCTCCTCTCGGCACCTGGTCCGATGCCCTAAGTGTCACCCGAGATGGTTAAAATTAAAGGGTGAGTCGCGAGACTCGGTGTGTGCAACCCTCATGCACCATTAGATTTGGGCTTTAGCCCCATAAAACAGAATAATCAAAATATAAGTAACAAAAATAATATGCAAAGCCCAACCCATATCCTAGGTGTCCATCCGCTACACGCCCCCGTACCAGCAATTCACAACATTGGGGATTTCTACAATCAACCCACACCACTACACGCCTTGATGGCAGTCGTGTTGCTCATCATCAGATCATGGTCGTAGCCACTACAATAGATCACGGCGTGAGCCGCTACAACAGAATCACGGTAAGGAACCACTACAACAATGATCACGGTAAAAACCGCTACAACATATAACTTCCTCCTTTCATCAACCCAACCCATGCAATCACATATAATCAATATTCTTAAATCATTTAATCAGAGCATTCACTAACCTGGTGATTTGCTTTTACCCTCTTTGGGTTTCCGTCATTATGCCGGGATTTTGGTATTTAACAAAACATGTAATACTTATTTTCATATATTAATCAAACAGATTTAGATGGTGTGGAGAATTACACACCTGATATTGTGAAATCCAATATTCTTAGTCGATGTCCTTGCTATCTGGATCTATTATCCTCAATCTATAGCCTTGCTTAAAAGCCGGAACAATTGCGAAAATAGGCCTCTCCTATATTCGGCCATGGTTAGTATTCTACTCGATTTTATATATATAAATAAACAAATTCTCTTACCTTGAAATCCCGAAAGTAACACGATTCTATAACTTAGAGATCTATGCGATTGGCCTCCTTCTTTAAATCCCGGAATGCCGAAAAGAAGAGTGAAATAAGAGATTAGTTTCTAATAACCATTCGAATAAGGACTTTTGAAAAGCCGGAAGAACATTGAAATCCCGAAATCAATACTTACCTATTGTTTCCTTCAAGATTCGGCACAAGCAAACTCCTTTGAATAGAATTCGGTAACTTCAGGAAGTGAGATCTAAGAATTTCGGCTTTTAGAAGATGTACGAATTGAAGAGATGGCTAAGAGAGATTCGGCCAATGAATATTAAGGAGAAGAATAGAATAATAGAGATGTGATTTCGCTTTTAGGGATTAAAGAAGAATAACAATAGAGGTTAAAAGATTCGACCAACCAGAAATTTTAGAGAGGAAGAAAGGGTGAAGAAGATGGTGATTTTCGGCTTTTGAGAGGAAGAAGATGAGAAAAGAAAATAAAAGAGAGGCTTCAAAATTTCAGCACACCCCCTCTTTATATAGAAAACCGATTCCTCCCTTTAGCAGAGATTGATTTTCGGCCAACACTGCCACACATGATAGCTCCTATCCCTTTTCCCTTATCTTAATCATTATCTCCTCAAAAATAGCCTTTATCTCGCTTATTATCCTTAAAGACTAAATCCTAAATAATAGCCTTTATCCGCTTATTATCCACATGAAATAAATATAATAAGATTCCCAAAAAAATAGCCTTGTGTCGTCCCCCCTTACTCAATTAAGTGCCGAAATCTAGCCCTATAACTTGGGCTTCAAGCAACCAAAAATTTGGGCCTTCCTCATGCACTAGTGACGCCACTTATAGCTCACCTTACTGTGCCCCTAGCTACTGGGCCACGAGCCCAATATGTCAATTAAACTACTACAACTTCAATTTAAGCCCTTAGAGTGTCTAAACAAAATATTTAAAACAAGGCCTCATTGAATTTGAGCCCCAATTGTACCTCAAATTCTCAAATTAATATTTTAAGCATCCAAACACATAAAATGCACAGACCCAATTATTCAGGATGTTACAAGCACGAAGGATCACACTATCTAGATTATTTCCGGTAGCTTTTGTTAATCATCTTTTGATTTATATGGCATGTATAGGAGTTTAGTAAAAATGATATAGATTAAATAGTAATGGTATGACTTGAATGATAAATTATGTATTATAACCTAGTGTGATGAATATGTTAAAATATATGTAAATGATACATGTTTTGGTTTGGATTTGGTTGATTGGGTTGGACTATATTGGTAAATGAAAGTGTTTAGTGCAGGTTAAAGGTGTAAGGGTGAGAAAAATGGTCTAAAATGGCCAATTTTCGTCCACACGGGCGGACACACGTGCGTGTGTCCAGGCCGTGTGTGACACACGGCCTGCCTCACATGCTTGTGCCCTGGCCGTGTGAAGTCTGCACCTATTTTATGAAAAATTATGAAAATTTAATTGATCACACGGCCTAAGCACACGGGCATGTGACTTGGTCGTGTGACCTCAATTTGATGATGACGTCATAAATAGAATGCACCCTAATTTGAACACGGCCTGAAGCACGGGCGTGTCCCGAATCCACACGGGCGTGTGACCCCTTTATCATGAAAATTTTTCTTAGTTTTCCAAAAAGTTTCTGAAGTTCTTGGTTTAGTCCCGAACCACTTCCAATGCATGTTTTGGGCCTCGAAGGCTCGTAATAGGGACAATATGTATGTTTTTGAAAAGTTTAAATTTGAGTGAAAATTCATGTCTCAGTTTTGAATGTTTGCTTGTGAATAAGTCCGGTAATGCCTCGTACTCTATTCCGGCGTCGGATATGGGTAAGGGGTGTTACATTGTTCATTTTGCAAAGTCGAAATTATTAAATAGTGTTGATCCAGACAGACAACATAGAAGTTGTGATAGCTATTCAAGACCCGCTCAGGAATTCCTCGAATGCCGCTTTGATCATGTGCATTCATCAACTGTTGACAAATATTGGACAATGGTTTCTAAATTATGTTCCTAAAGAAGAGAATAAAGATATTGACTACATTACCAAAATAACTTTTGATAGAGATGAAGGCTTGATTTTAATTGAAGAAGTGCCACTGGAGATTTCATTTGCTTTAAATTAATGTAATGTTTATTTTTATTTTTTTACACCAAAAAATATTTCTTATTTAATCTATAATTATTTAAATATTACCTAAATTAATTTAATTTTTAATATTTAACATAATATCTAAAAATAAACATTTTAATTTCCAAAAAAAATAAACATTTTAAATTTCAACAATAATTATTTATAACAATACCAAAAAACTTGAAATTAACCAATCAATCCTTTTCATAACAATTTTCAAAAACCAAAATTTTCAAATTAATTTTTTTAACAATGTGGCAAACACCAGTAAATTAGATGAAACGCACTCCAACAAATACTAGCGTCACTCGGCGGTAGCTGTCTAAACACTGTGTGGGTTTGGCTCCGGCAATAGGAGGTTAAAAGACAAGTCAAAGACAAAAGAGGAAAAAAGAAGAAAAGGACAAGACAGCATAAGCATGTTCCAAGCCGAAATTACACAGCTTGTTCAATTTCCATTCCAAAGAAAATGTAAGTCAGAACCGCCGTCCCTAAAGTCTTAATAAATGAAGTTCTTGATTCTGAATTTGTCGGCGTAACAAACGTTCAATTATTGCCCCAAACAAAACATACGTACTTTAAAATTTAATTAATTAGGCACACTACTTTACATGTAACTCATCTTAATTGGTCTTGAAAAATGTAATTACAAAAATAACACCAAAATTTCTACACCTAATCCCGCATTTCACCAAATCAGCCGCCAATAACCTTTTTATTCCAACAACAATAAAGAGCAAAAATGTGTTGCTTTCGTGGACTCTGCCCCAACATGAATAAAATTGCAGTCAAATTTGGACGACACGATTATATATAAAGTAGATATCAAAGTTGTCTTCGTCTCAATTACATCATCACTAATTATTTTGTGGCTCAAATTACAACTGCTGACGGACCACGCTATCAACTGAAATAGCTAGCTCTCCTCAAAATAATTAAATTTTTTTAAAAAAATCATACACTTTAACATAGTCTACATTAAATAGTTAAGATTTTAAAATTATAGGAAGGGCTTAATTTTCCATAAAATTTATGTAGTATGATTAAAAAAAGTGTATGTATGAATTAATTGGATTTGATTAATTAGATCACTGTGCCAGGTCAGCTAATATCCTTCTCACTGCTTCCTGGAAGGTGGATTCATCCCCGTCATCGCCCTAAAAAGTATCATTTAGAAAAACAGTATTAATTAAAATTTTAATAAACATCAATTGATTTACAATTGAAAAAGCTTCATTACCTCAATTCTAAATCTCAGGTTAACATGATTAATTGAGCCTAATTCTGCTGTTCGTGTGTTAGCCTCAGTAGACATTAAGCTTATATTTCGATCGAGCTTCAATAATTGCAGCAACCGGATTAAGATATCCACTATGGACACTTCTCCTCCAACACTGACTCTCAGCTCAATGATTCTTTGTTCTGATGTTGATTCCGGTACGGGTATAATCCGAATATTTAATCTCTCGTTTGATGAACCATTAGCTTCGTCGGCAGAAGTCGCAGAAGCCTGTGCTGCTTCTAATAACTGGTTTTGCCTATTGAGCTCCATAATTTGAGATTTCAATGACGTCAAGTACTCCCTCGTACTTGCCAGCACTGATACTCTGTCTTTCTACAATTCCACCGACAAATTTGTTACAGCTTTTATATAATTAAACCATTGATATGGTTTTTAATATGAAGATTTGATATGGTTTACCTTGGTACCAGGAGGAAGAAGGGATCGCAATGCATCGAAACTTTCATTGAGCTTTTCTCTCCTTTTACGTTCCGATAACATATGGTGCAATTGATGGACGGTGGGGGCGCGGCTTCGCGGCTGTTGTTCACTCCTCACTAAATTGAATCTTCTGTAGAACAAAATGGCTCGTTTCAACATGCTTTGGGCTCGTAAACTTGCCCTCGCCGCTGTTGTTGTCGGGGTCCCTAACGGAGATCCGTAACGTTTAAACGCAGTAGCTTTGGAGTTTGGCTGGTAACTGGGAGGTAAGTTATGGCTTTGTTGGGAATGATATTGGGATGTTGAAGAGGAAGACGAAGAGGGAGAGGTTAAAACAGCAAGAATGGCTCTAGTCATGGCTGCATTTTCGCTCTCTAATGACGGTAAATTTATTTTGCTTCGCATCTCAGATAAGGCTTGCTGCATGGCTTGTTGGTGTGGATCATACATTGAGGAAGAAGCCGGTTTGGTTTGCAGTAAAGAGGGTGTGGTTTCACTGCCGGTAGGAACTTGGGGCCGAGAAGCATTTGGGACAGTGAAAATAAGATAATCTGGACTATCGGTGGATAGTGACCTCAACGAAGATGAAGAAGAAGAAGGGTTGTTGGGATCAGTGGGTTCGCTTACAGCCACCAAAGATTGCCTTGAAAAGTCTTCGGGGAAAAAAGTTCTCATCTCCATCTCCATGTTGAGCTATTAAACAACAGATAATGAATAAGTTTGAGTGACAAACTATATTATATATTGAATCACATATTAATTTATATTATTTGGATAGTATATTAGTATTAGTTTATCTTACACTAACTGCATTGGTTGAACCTAACTCAATCTCGCCACTCTTGCATCCCATGAAAACTGCTGTCTGTACAAAACAGACGAAAATAAGCCGACGTCAGGAGGATTTATATTAACTATTATTAGATTATGAAGATCGACGGCGCCATAAGCTTTGACTGCAAACTGAACCTACCTTAATTCTTGCTTCCTGTAATAAAGACAAAAAGGTGAGTTAGATTACCATTATATATACACATGTTTGTTTCCGTTAAAAGAAAATGCAGTATTTTGTTTTTTTTTTTCTTTTTAATGTTAAATTTCGGGTTGATCTAATTTTACCCGATAAAATTGTCGCTGTGTCTGATGGGATGCTCGACTTTGAAGCTCCCGTTCTCCGAGCTCAATGTATGGCCTATAATTCCTGAAAGCAAATCCTGGAACGAGGCCTCTGCAGCGCGCGACCCCACATATTAATGGCGAAAGTTAATATACAATAGCAAAAAGAAAATGGGTAGCAATATTTTTGGCCTACTGGTTATTTTCAAGAGGGAATGTTAATCGTCGATATTCGAGGAACAGCACCAAAGCTCCGGGTTGGGTACTGTTTTGGTCGTTATACCATCCATCCGAACCAATTAAACAGCTGTTAAAAACCAAAATAGATCAGTTACCCAAATCATAAACCATGTTTTCATGGTGCTATAATGAAAGAAATTTTAGAGAGAGGTGGAGAAAGATACTTTGGTTGATGCAAGGAGGAAGAGTAGGACCATAGGCAAATGTATGTGCAGCCAGTCGACTGCATGAGAAATTGAAGAAAACCAGAACGAGCTGCTCCATCGAGGAGGAAGACAGCATCCATGTGGGAGGTTTAAAAAAAGTTTATAAAGTTTTTTTTTTCTTTCCGCCTAACAAAATACTAGTAAGAGATCCGTTTTGGATCTCATATCATCTTGAATGTTTGTTTGAGTCATTTCTGAGAAACTGGGCTGGTGAGATGATGAACAACAGTGGAGGAGGAATCATGATATTTTAAGAGGAAAAAGAGAGTTGGAGTCTCAGCCTCTCATAAAATGAACGGTGACAGAGGGGATTCACACATGGCATGGGAAAAAATTAAACGAATGGGGATCGAAAGACTTGTCTGGTGAAGTGAGAACTTGGAAAAGTATTTAGGATAGAGAATTGATTCAGATTGATCCATACTTATACATTTCAATCATGCTAATAAAATGACACACAGATTCAGCACTCAGCAGCCAACCAAGAGCAATTTAAAAAAAAGAAAAATAGAGAAGAAAAGTAAATGGGTCAATCTTCAAAGTCTTCCCTCGCTTTGAAATAAGTCAAGGAGGGAGGGAAGGACTATTTATTATTGTCTAATAGTTCTAGCATATATATATAGTTTTGCTTTTTATATATGATTTTAGGAATAATTTTATTGTTAAGCTTTTCTAGTTCAGTAGATATTCAATTTTTCTATCTATTTTACCAGCTGTTTTAGACTATCTATGGTTGATTTTCTTATCATGTTAAATACTTGTAATCAGTTCAGATATATCGTACTTAAGTTGTGACATAATCAATTTTTAATGTGTAATAATATTCTATTGAAGCTAAGGTTGAACCCTTTATCGTGTTGACAAAGCTTGTTCTTCACCACCTATTTATTTTGAAATATCCTTAATTATTATATATACTTAATGCACTATGAATAAATATATATGAACGTATAGATATATGGTCCTTCAAATAAATTTGCTTAAATATAATAATATGACATATGAAAGGGCAAAATCTTTGGCATTTAAGAAGATTGTAAGTTGGAACCAAACATGTTGGAAAAGTCTGGTGATCGTCCTCTTCTTCTAACATCTATTTTGATGGCCGATTCTTAACAACTACACTAAAAAGGACACATAATTATTATAAAATAGTAAATAGGGTTAATATATAGGGGCAAATCAGTATGATGTTAAGATGCGTAACACTTGGTCAAGCGCATGCTCAGTCCTAAGTAGAGGTGTACATGGGCCGGGCGGCCCGGCCCGGCCCTAAGGCCCGTCCAAAATGTGGGAGGGTTTGGGCAAAAATATAGGCCCGAAAAATATGCTTAGACAAAAAAATAAGGCCCGTTTAAAAAATGGGCCGGGCTCGGGTAAGGCATTTTGGCCCGGGCCCGGCCCGAATTCACTAAAGGAAAAAAAAATTGTTTTTTAATATTATTTTCTTATTATTTTTCTCCTTATTTTGCTACATTTTACTATTATGTTTCTATTATTTTGTTGTTATTGTTTAGATATTATATAAAACTTATTTTATTGTTAATTTTGTTATTTTTTTAAAGACATTTGTTAATTTTGTTATTATTTTAGAGGCATTTGCTTGTTAAGTTACATCTATTTTAGTGTTATTTAAGTCTACATATTTTTTTAAAATTTATTTTCAATTTGTTGAAAAATATTTATTTTGATTTTTTTAGTAATTTTGATGTATTATATATATTTAAAAATTATATAAAATAATATAAAAAATTAATACGGGCGGGCCGGGCCAGGCTCGGGTTTTAGCATTTTTATATGGGCCGGGCTTGGGCAAAATTTTAGGCCCATTTTTTGGGCCCGGCTCGACCCGAGCCCAATGAACGAGCCTAAATTTTTAGTTGGGCCCGGCCCAACCCGTCCCATGTACACCTCTAGTCCTAAGCTTCAGATCCACTTCCTGCCATATTTGGTGTTTATCTTTACTATATTTTAGATTTTTGACAAAAATTGCTCCCTAAAAGATGTTCATAGACCACAAACTTTACTTGGTCTGCCTTGCTTTCCATTGGATTTAGGTAGAGGTGATCATGGGCCGGATCGGGTTCGGGTCGGGCCTAGACAAAATTCTAGGCCCATTTTCTAGGCCCTGAGCCCGACCCGAAATATGGGCCTAAAAATGTTCAAGCCCGGCCCGAAAGAAAATTGATAAACCCGAGCCTGGCCCATATTAAATTCTTTTTAGCTTTTTTCATTAAATAAAAATTTTAAAACAAAAAACAAATAAAAAATATGTAAATTTTAAAAGTATATTTGATTAAAAATAAAATATATATTTAATATATAATTGGTCAGTAGAGCAGCCCGGCCAAAAAAGTTTTACCCGAGGCCCGGCCCGTTTTCTAAACGGACCTCATTTTTTTTTGCCCAAACCCATATTTCGGGCTTATATTTTTACCCGAACCCTCTTATTTTTCGGGCGGGCCATCGGGCCGGGCCGGGCCAGGTAGCCCAACCTATGGTCACCTCTAGGTTTAGGTAAAAAAAAATATAAAAAAAATCATATTTTTTATTTATATAAAATTAAATAGTGAAATGGGCCATTTAATTAGATTGAGGCTTGAGACTCTTTTTTCTTAAAATCGAGCTTTAACTTAGTTTACACATAAATATTTTTATTAGAGTCTAACTTTATTCGACCTCAATCGAATCATTTTTTATTTTAATCGATAAAATAGTTTCGAATTAAATCAAGTGATGTTGAATTAAAAAGGAAAAAAATCCAAGCCTAAAAGGGAAAAATAAAAGGTTTATTAATAGGGGTAGGGATATTGTTTGAGAATTGATGTCAATTAATTTAAAGTTTAAACACAAATCCTTCATAGAGGTGATCATGGGTTGGGCTACCTGGCCCGGCCGATGGCCCGTCCGAAAAATGAGAGGGTTTGGGTAAAAATATAGGCCCGAAATATGGGTTTGGGCAAAAAAACGAGGCCCGTTTAGAAAACGGGTCGGGCCTCGGGTAAAACTTTTTTACCCGGGCCCGGCCCGAATTATATATTAAATATATATTTATTTTTAATCAAATATACTTTTTAAATTTACATATTTTTTATTCGTTTTTTTTATGTTTTAATATTTGTTTTAAGAATTTTTATTTAATGAAAAAAGCTAAAAAAAATTAATATGGGCCGGGCCGGGCTCGGGTTTATCAATTTTCTTTCGGGCCGGACTTGAACAAATTTTTAGGCACATATTTTGGGCCGAGCACAGGCCTAGAAAACGGGCCTAAAATTTTGTCTGGGCCCAGCCTGACCCGGCCCATGATCACCTCTAAATTCCTTCATTACTTTATAGATAAAAGAAATATATACACTCCACATCTTTCAGGCCTAAAAGACACAAAAACAACAACTTGCACATCTGGTCTGTGGAATAATTATTTGGTCGAAAATGGCCTTTTTATAAATTTAGCATTGGATGAATATAATTAACATGATATAAAGTGTTTGGATTTTTCATTCCCATCGCAGCAATCGTAAATATATGACCAATCAAGAAGAAGAGTACTATGTTTAATTTAGATATAAATATTTATAGTTTTTTTTAATTAGACGTTATTAATTTTTAGTTAAATTTAATTATTAATTTTTAAAAAAATTAATTTATTTTAAATGAAAATATTAATTTTGTTAACAATATTTGTGTGATATTTTATGAGATAGCTTATATATGCTGACATGATACTATTTATTTTTTATGTTACGTAAATAAATAATTTAATATTTTTATAAATATTAAAAATTAAAAAAATATGAAATACATATGGTCACAATATTTGGTGGAGTTTGAATTCGCCCCAACGACTTCATACCCGAAACCTTGAGCTTCGATTACAACCCTAAACGAATAGCAAAAATAAAATTCAAAAACTGTTGGTGGTAAGTCTATGTCAACAGCTTCGATTCAGTATGAGACTCTCTCCCATTTTCTTTATTTCAATAATAAATAATGCCGCAAATACTGAACAGAAGATAGCGACCATTATACTAAAAAATTCCATTTCTTACTATATTTACAGAAATGAGTCACTTTTTTATTTATCGAAATGGGTTAAAAAACCCAAAACGCGCCTACGTAGAAACATTTTTAAAGGGAAATTTCATAAAAGTATGCTGACGAGAACGCGCTTTCCCCGTGTGACGTGGACGCGCTTTTGCCCGTTCTCATACTAAATTTTCAAAAAATGTCATTTTTTTAAATATTATAAAAATAGACTAAATTTTTTAAAAATTTACAAAAATAAACCTTTATAAATACTTAAAGTGACAACACTTTTTTTATTTTATTTTAATGTGTAACCAATTAATATTGAAATAAAACTTACAAAGCAAAAATTTATATAGACCCAAAGTCTCATTTCACTTGTTTTCTTAAGCAATATGGGATATGAGATATGTGTATATATAGAGCCATGAATAAATTTGCAACTTGTTCCTAGACAATGTGGGATTCCTTTTTCTTTTAACTAACAACATAAGATAAATGCTACACTATATTTTATAATTTTTTTACAGAACAATTTCTATTTTTTTTTATATTTTGTTAACATTTTCTCATATTATAAAATTATTTTTTGAGATCTTTAATCTTGTTGCATTTTAGAATTGTTAGCATATACAAAAGAACTATTAAAAAAAAAAAGAACAAACTGCATATATGATACTTGTACATGCAATAATCTTCTATTTAGTTTTAAATGTTTGAAGTTAATATTAATGCAATTCTAATTTTTAAAATAATTTTCCATTATTTAAATTTAGAAGTTATACTTTTAATTTTTTTTAAATTTTTTAATTTTTTATATTATGAATGTTTGATTAATAAATAAATGGTGAATATTTGGTACTCAAAGAATATATTTTTTTTTGTAATTTTAAAAAACTGATATATCTTTTTTAAATATTTATTTATTTTTAATACTTTACTATACTCATTAATTTTTTATTTCTAATTTTAATTTAATTTTCATCACCAAATGAATGCTGATAAATTTATTTCAGATTATTTTGACTAGATAGATAATCTATTTAAACATGGTATATAATTATGTTAAATAAGTTTTTTTTATAGAAATATATAATATACATAAAATATAATAATTATTTTTCATATTTTTATATCTAGATTAAATTACATTAGTAGTCACTTAACTATGATTTTTTAGCTATTGAATTATAAAAACTTACAAAATGATCACTCAACTATTAGTAATTTTTTAAATATTTATTTTTTAATATTTTACCATACTCATTTTATATTTTATATATTTTTTTACTTATAGAGTTTAAAAATTTTATTTATAGTGTAACAAATGTTAACTTTTTGTAAAAAAAAATTAAACTCTATAAGTAAAAAAATATAAAATATAGTGTAGCCTTTAATCTCATGTTGTTAGTTAAAAAAGGAAGAAATCCTACATTATTTAGGAACAAGCTGTAAACCTATTCATGAGTTTATATATACACATATCTCATATCCCACATTGTTTAAGAAAACAAGTGAAATGAGACTTTGGGTCTATATAAAGATTTGTTTTGTAAGTTTTATTTACATATTAATTGATGACACCTTAAAAAAAAAAATGGTGTTGCTACTTTGAGCCTTTATAAAGGTTTATTCTCGTAAATTTTCAAAAAAATTAGTCTATTTTTATAATATTTAAAAAAGTGATCTTTTTTAAAAATTTAGTATGAGAACGAGCAAAAGCGTGTTAACGTCAGCTCTTTTTTAAAAATTGATACGGGGAGAGCGCGTCTCCGTCAGCGCGCTTTTATGAAAATTTCCCTTCAAAAGCTTTTACATAGACGCATTTTAGTTTTTTTTACTTATTCCGATAAATAAAATTTAAAGCGGCTCATTTCTATAAATAAAGTAGGAAATGGGCTTCTAGTAAAATGGTGGAAGATAGCATCACAGCTTAGTTTCTGCTTTGCGAATTACAGCCAAAATTAATTATTTATTTACAAACATTGGTCAATAGGCATGCATGATTGCGGACATTTATATTTCATGAGTGTGAATGCGTTGATTTCCTTTTAAGTCCTCTATGGAAGTTAACAATTTTTATTTTTTATTTTTTGGCTATTTTTAGTTTTTTTATGATTGAGATTTGAAAATTTTAATATCAGGAAATTAAATAAACCATCAACTCCTTGTACTTTTTTTTGTTTTGTTTTGTTCAAAATGTGTATTTTTAATATTGAAAGTAATTTTAATATGTTAATTCAATCAAATTAGACTGTTTTTTAATATAGCATGTATATACTTTGATTTAAGTGGTTTTGAGTTTGAAGGAATGGCATTGGAATTTAAAAGCACTATTATGTCCTTTCCACCACCTCCTATGTTTGTTAATAAATTGCTAAAATGGGCAGCAATAAGAAGAAGAAATTAGACTTATTTTAGCAAAGGAAAAAATATTTCTCGGAAAAAATAAAATTTTCAGCTTCTAAAAAAAGTATTTTTGGGTTAATTTTTTTGTTTGAGAAAAGTACTTTTTTTCCAAAAAAAATATTTTTATCTCAAATATATTTTTTATCTTAAAAGTGTTTCTTAAAAGCAATATTAAACATATCCTTAATATATAAACAACAACTATTGAGAATTTATACCATAACAAAAAAAAAAAAAGTTTGGAGACAATTTTTCTCTTTAGAGCAATTTGTTTATTAGAGGCAAATAGAAGAAACATATTGAAACAATTTGACTAGTTGAAATTGAAGGTGCGATTTAGAAAGAAAAGGAAGATGAGGAAGTTTAAAGAAATGAAATTTGGTCCCTATAAATTGGGAATATGGTAGTTTAAAATTTTTAAATATTAACAAATGTAACATCATTACAATTTATTTATATGATCAATCTTTAATTCTATTCAACCAAACAATGTAATATGATTTTCTTTTTATTTTATTTCATCCAATCAATTTAATGTCATACTCATTTTATACTATTATAATTTTATTTCATTTTTACGAAATATTCATTTACAGTTTTATTTCATTACAATAAATCAAATTTAATATTTTATTGAATTTTTTGGCTATTAATTAGTATATAATTTTAAAAATTATCACTGTGAATTGATACTAAAACAACCAAGATGATTTGATTTTTATTGATTATAGCATATGTTGTAAACCATTGTTTTTCTTAAATATTTGTGTTTCATATATATATATATATTAGAATTAAGTGACCCGAATCCTTATTTAAATAAAATACAATGGTAAAATAAAATAAAAGAAAAATCCCTATAGAACTACACTTCTTTTATTTTATTTTAGAAATTAAACACCATCTATTTGATATTGATTAGAATAAGGTGTTTCAATCTTACTACACTCCTATTGGAATATGATTTTACAAGCCTATAAATAGACATAGTCTATTCCTCTTGTAATTAATTCGAATTCGACATAGTGAATTTTCTTCTTCTCTGCCCGTGGTTTTTTCCTGAAAGGGTTTTCACGTAAATCTGCGTGTTTTTTATTTTAATTTCTCTTTTCTTTGCGATATATTTATCATTGCCAACGTTATATTTTTCACAAATTGGTATCAGAGTTTTCGGGTTTTTCATCTCGATCACGATAGTGGCGTCTTTGAAGTATAAAATTTTGTTGTTAGATCGCAACACCAGATTCGCGTTGTGGCAGATAAAGATGCATGCAGTTCTTGCACAGATGGACTTAGAAAAAGCCCTGCTAGGGGAAGATAAGATGCCTTCGACATTGACGGAGAAAGAGAAGAAGCGTAAGAATCGAAAGGCGTTAACACAGTTACATCTGCATTTGTCTAACGAAATTTTGCAGGATGTGATGAATGAGAAGACCGCCGCTGCATTATGGAAGAGGCTGGAACAAATATGTATGTCGAAAACTCTAACCAGCAAGTTGCATATGAAGCAACATCTTTATGCTCATCGTTTGGAGGAAGGTGCGTCTGTGCACGAACACTTAACAGTTTTTAAAGAAATCCTCTCAAACTTGGAGGCCATGGAGGTTCAGTATGATAAGGAAGATCTAGGGTTGATTCTACTTTGTTCGTTGCCCCCGTCTTATTCAACCTTTAGAGACATGATTTTATATATCCGTGAGTCTCTCACAGTTGATGAGGTTTATGATTCTTTGACCTCGAATGATAAGATGAAGCATCTTGTGGTTAAAACCGACTCTCAGGGAGAGGGTCTCATTGTTCATGGGAGACAAGATCAGAATGCTGATGATGATCGTGGAATGACACAGGAACGGAATCCTCGCGATAAATCTAAGGGTAGATCAAAGTCTTCAAACAGAAGTAAAACTTGTAACTTCTGCAAGAAGAAAGGACACATTAAATCTGAGTGCTATAAGCTACAAAATAAGATCAAAAGGGAGGCTACGAATCAAAAGGGAAAACAACCAGAAAATTTCGGTAAAGCTAATGTTGTAGAAAACTACAGCAATGGTGAACTTCTAGTCGCTTTTGTCAACAATTCTAAAGTGAACGATGAGTGGATCCTTGATTCGGGTTGCACCTTCCACATGAGTCTCAATCGGGACTGGTTTACAACTTACGAAACAGTGTCTGAAGGTGTTGTTTTGATGGGAAATAATGCTTCGTGTAAAATCGCAAGTGTTGGAACAATTAAAGTTAAGATGTTTGATGGAGTTGTCAGAATACATAGTGACGTACGACATGTTCCAGAATTGAAGAGAAACTTAATTCCGTTAAGTACTCTTGATTCAAAAGGGTACAAATACACAGCTGAAAGTAGGGTTTTGAAGATTTCCAAAGGTTCCCTCGTTGTGATGAAAGGGCAGAGAAAGACTGCCAAGTTATATGTTTTGCGGGGTTCTACTGTTATTGGTGATGCAGCTGTCACTTCCTCTTTCTTGTCAGATGATGATATTACTAAACTTTGGCATATGCGCCTAGGGCATGTGAATGAGAATGGCATGACAGAATTGAGCAAAATAGGACTTTTTGATGGGCAAGGAATTTGCAAACTGAAGTTCTGTGAGCACTGCGTTTTTGGGAAGCAAAAGAGAGTTCGATTCACCAGAGAAATCCATAACACGATGGGAACATTGGAGTATATTCATTTTGATATGTGGGGGCCATCAAGAGTGCCTTCGAGAGGTGGAGCTAATTATATGCTAACTTTTATTGATGATTTTTCCAGAAAAGTTTGGGCGTTCTTCCCAAGCGAATAAATGATGTATTTTCCGCATTTAAGTCTTGGAAAACTATGATTGAAAAACAGACGGGAAAATAAATAAAATACCTCTGCACAAACAATGGCTTAGAGTTTTGTTCTGATGAGTTTAATAAACTGTGCAAGTCAGAAGGGATCGTGAGACACTTGACAGTTCGTCATACTCCACAGCAAAACGGCGTTGCAGAACGAATGAACATAACGATCATGGAGAAGGTTCGATGTATGTTGTCAAATGCCAACTTACCAAAGTCGTTTTGGGCCGAAGCAGCCTCTACTGCATATTTTTTGATCAACCGATCTCTATCCGTTGCCATTGAGAAAAAGACTCCACAAGAGGTATGGTATGGTAATCCTGCTAATTATTCTGATTTAAAGATCTTTGGGTGTCTTGCGTATGCTCATGTTGATAATGAAAAATTGGAACCGAGATCCATTAAATGTGTTTTTCTTGGTTATAAAGCTGGTGTAAAAGGGTATAAGTTATGGTGTCCTGAAAATAGAAAAGTTGTGATTAGCAGAGATGTTGTTTTTGATGAAACTGCTATGCTACCTAACTTATCTCTTAAAGACTCTTCCAATAAAGAAAATCAAAAGCTGGTGGAGCATCAGATTAATACAGAGTCGACTCCTTAAGCTAGTAAAAAAATTGAGAATAGAGTGGCTTCTTCACCACAATACTCTATCGCCAAAAATAGAACTAGAAGAGAAATTAAACCTCCTAAGAAGTATGCCGAGGCTGATCTAGTTGCTTATGCTTTAAATGTGGCTGAAGATATAGATGCGAACCAAGAGCCATCTAATTATTCTGAGGCGGTTAGCTGTGAATGTAGGAGCCCAAATTTACTCCCGAACTTGTTTTCTCGAGTTTTTGTAGACCAGAACATGTTTTAATAAACCAAAGTTTTATTAAAGTTTTCAATTTCAAGGTGATCCGATCACACCTCGAAAAAAGGTCGGTGGCGACTCCATTTGCCATATTTTTAAAGTCGATCCCCATTTTCCAAACTTATAAAAAATAGTTTCGACAGCTTGGCGACTCCACTGGGGACATTAAGAGAGTCAAGCCGTAAAATTGATTATTTTCTGTCTTTTCGTCGAAAATTGAAAATTTGATTTGAAAAATTACGATCCTTATATTGCATTCGCTCGCGTCATCTCATTTGATTGCTGTGGTTCGAGTCTTATAGAATACTTTGCATCATATTGCATGCCCGCTAGGTCATACCCTTAAGTGGGAGTGAGAAGCTACTCCTTCGTGAGGTTTTCACCTCCGTGCAGGATAGTGAATCGCTTTCGGGATACATTCGTACCTATGTCTTCGTGAGATTTTCATCTCTGTGCAGCCATAGGGAAATGTACTCCCCTGAATCGAACTCGATCCGTATGAGCCTATAATGGGTGAGGATCGAGGAATCTGCTGGTTCAGGTACCTCAACTCTAGAACTGAACTGCATATAGAAAGCCCTAAGAGCCCACCCTAGGTAGAGCTGTGATAAACCCTAGTGGCCACTCAGATAGGAGTTTGAATGATTTTTTTTCCCATAATTTGAATTTCGTTTCTATTGTACTGATTTTTTATCTTTGTTACTTAGCATGCATTTTCATATTAGAGAGAGATGTCGATTCGGGTTCGATTGCTAAATTAGAGAGCTCGGCATGGAGAACGAATTTCTTGATAAAACGGAAGACAATACGGATGTTCGTATATTTGTAGTCCATTTCATGTAAAGAATTTTGTCCTCTAGTAAAATTTTCTAAAGGAAATTGAGTTAGAATCGACACCTCTTTACATTCATTTCACGCATTCACATAGCATTACATCATATGCATTAGATTTTATGAGAAGACCCTGATTGGTTAAGATTATTTCAAAGATTAACTGACACCAACAAAACCAAACATCCTTACGGTGCATCCAACCATGACGAAAGATATGGATCGGAGATTAGAGAAGCTTGAACAACTCCAAAGGGAGATGCGGGATAAACTTCACCGCAAATGCAAGAGCAGCTTGCTAGGATCCAGCAGGATATGATGGACAAAATGATGGAAGCTCAAGGAAATATGATGAATCAGATGACGCAGCTGTTTAAGGGGCTTATGGATAAAGGAAAAAACCTCATGGTAAATGTTGAGGAGAATACTGAGTATCTTCAATATCCCCCTAATTTTACTCCACCACATGTGCCAACACGACCTGAAGTAACTGTACAAAGGCCATCTATCACGATCGAGCCTTAACAATTCCAAGCTGGTGCTTCAATGAACCTCCAAACTGGCTCAGGTTCAGGAGATCATCCAATCATGACTAATGTCCCTGATTTGGATGAAATAGCTGAAGGAGAGAGGACAAAAGCAGAATTGTCAAGACAGCTAGAAGACAGATATAAACGATTGGAGAGAAGTTTAAAGCGATCGAAAATGCTGATAACTGTTACGGAATAGACGCCAAGGATTTAAGCCTGGTCCCTGACTTGGTGCTCCCGTACAAATTTAAGATGCCTGAATTCGAGAAATACAATGGGACAAGTTGCCCAGAGACCCATATTACTATGTTCTGTAGAAGGATGACGGGATACATCAACAATGACCCACTGCTGATACATTGCTTCCAAGATAGCCTGATCGGAGTAGCAACCAAATGGTATAACCAGTTGAGTCGTGCCAGAATTGGGTCATGGAAAGATTTGGCCCAAGCATTCATGAAACAATCTGAGACATGTGAGACATGACTCCGACGAGAATAACTCTTCAAAACATGGAGAAATGGGCGAATGAAAGTTTTAGACAAGATATGCAGCCGATGGAGAGATGTTGCCATCCAAGTCCAGCCACCACTTCTGGAGAAAGAGACCACAATGCTCTTTATTAATACACTGAAAGCCCTGTTTATCACTCATATGCTAGGAAGCGCTACAAAGAGCTTCTCAGACATCGTAATGACTGGAGAAATGATTGAGAATGCCATAAAGAGTGGAAAGATAGATGCTGAAGAAAGTGCCAAAAGATCAGCCCCGAGAAATAGGAAAAATGAAGTGAACAGCTTGAGCAAGCGTCCCAAATTAGTCACTGTAGGTCAACCGAGGGCTATGACCACTGGCCATCAGGGCTCATCAAGACAAGAATCCAGTGCAAAGCAACTCCAATTTACACCAATTCCAATGACATATAGGGAGTTGTATCAAAGACTATTTGATGCACATATGGTGGCTCCTCATTACATGGAACCAATACAACCCCCATACCCCAAATGGTATGATTCGAACGCTCAATGCGAGTATTACGCGGAAATAACGGGTCACTCAATCGATAACTGCATTGCATTTAAGAAATTGGTGGAGAGGCTTATTAAAATAGGGGTTTTGAAGTTCGATGAGTCGACCGGAGCAGTAATTTGTGATAATTGAATGAGGGGACAAGAGAGTTGCGATTCCTTAAAGAAGTCATCAGAAGCCTAGAAATCGGGAAGTCAGAACACCAATGGCATATCCAAAGAGTGAACCAAGGAATAAAAAGTTTTTCAAGCGTCGGCCTTTATATACTTGGGAGTGTTTTGAACAATAGGACTCTGGAAGAGACATGTATTGTTAAGGCTAATTTAGAGTAATACTCAAAACATGCTTATTGCTTTCAGCCTAGAAGTAATAAGAGCCATTTTGTGAAATAGGCTTGTGTCCAGAATTTTTATTTCAATAAAATACATCTTTTTGAGTAAATATTTTCATTCTCTACATATCATACTGTACATTCTTTTGTGTTTTAGAATATTCTTTCATTCTTTATTCATGACCATACCATATAAATAATCATTCTTGGAATTTACCTTCGTACCCACAATAGGTCCCCAGATATCAATGACATGGGCAAAGTTGTTACTGACTCCCTTTTTGAATGAAATATAAGTTTAAGGGATCTCAAGACTTTGAAGATGACAGAAAGTGTAACATATCTTCTAATTTGTTAATACTGGATGAAAAGCAGATCCTACGTCGCGAGCCAAGGAAGGAGATGAAGATCAAAGCCTAGATCAACGCAGAAATAAGATTTCCAATATATGGGGCATGGATGTTACCAAGCCAGTCTCATCAAAAGCTTCTAGCCAACATCGATTCATTTTTGTGGATGTCGGTTGCTTCACTAAGATGGTAAAAGTCGCTTCATGTGCCAATATTACACAGTCGATAGTCATCAGAACAAAGAAAGAAAGAATACCGAAAAAAAAAATCACATTTAACCGCAAAATGTCAAAGGTTTGCGGTCTGTTCAAAGATTAAGCGCCATATCAGTGCAACAAAGACAGCCTAAAAAAATCATAAAAAAGGACCGAGACTTGTAAAGATTGGCATACAGAAATTACTATTTACCCTCTATGATTATCAAACATTGGTCAGGACTGTCACCGGGGCAACACATTCCTCATCGGTTCCACCTATTGAAGTCGAAATTCCTTTTTCCGAGTTGGATGAGGTAGAATGGATCCAATCCCGATGTGATCAATCAAATTTGTGAGAAAAAGTTAATAGCTATCTGATGCGGGTTTGCGACAAAGAGGTTCATCCTAGAAATTCCCTAAGGGGGACCTGATATTGAAGAAAATCCTTCATATACAAAAGAATTTCGGAGAAAAATGGTGGCCAAACTAGAGAAGATTTTACGTAGTGAAAAAAGTCTGTTCTGGGAACATTGACCGAAATGAATGGCAAGGATATGCCCAATCCGGTGAATTCAGTCAAGAAGTATTCACTTAAAAAGGAGAAGCCAATGTGAAAACCTGCAAAGGGCACCTTTCAAAAAAAAATCAAAAAAGAAAAAAATAGAAATTTTCAGCAAAAAAGAAGAAAGAAAAATGAGAGGCCAAAGCGAAAACCCACAAAGGGCCTTTGAGACCAAAGGGGTTTGAGTTGAAAACCCGAAAAGGGCGGCTCAAATTTTGATCAAAGGGGACATATGGCAGTCTTGCTATACCTGAATTAACAATGAAGAAGTATGCTACGCCTTGGGGCATCGACAAAGTACTTTGGATCCCCTAAACACATATTGAGCTTAAAATGGTCCTCAAGAAGTTTGAACAGAGAAGCTCAGGCTGCGATATCTGGGGCACCTAATGTCCATTTTACCCATTTTAAATTTGTTATTTGTGATTATATTATTCTTTTCAAAATATGTTCTCAATAAATTTCTTCCTTGATTGCAATTGCAATTGCTATCTTTGCTTAACTTATCTATTCGAGCTATGCTCCTAATCAATTTTCTTCCTGTCCATGGTTATGATCTTTTTCAGGCATTTTGCATTGAAAAAACGATTAGTGGACTAATAATATTTTCATAAAATGAGTTTCGCATATTACTCTGGAAACTTTTGAATAATACAAGAACTCGAAATAGGACTATTGTTTTAAAATGCACCAAGTTTAAGGAAGAGTCTGAGTTAAGGCTATCTCATTGGATTTTCTATTAAAAATAGTTGGTTATACAATCTTGACAAAAATGGGTAATCATGCATACACATCTGGTTGGGTCACCGGGGAGTGGTCAGTTGATGGAACAGGGTACAGATCTTATACCCCTGAGTTACAGTCGGATGAATGGAAGCTGATGCAAATTTTATACCTTTGAATAGCAATGTGATGGATTGAAGAAGAAATAAATCCTACATTTCGAGGTCGCAGTGGGATAAATGGGAAGAGATTCAGATCCTATACCACTAAGTCACAATGAGATGAACCCTGAAGTTACAATGAGGCAAATCTGTTTAGCAAGATATTTGTTTTCTCGGGTTTTCTGTTGAGAATACCAGCCGAACAAGATGGCAGCATAATATATCAGTAATAAAGCCTTAATAAACAATGAACAATGACACCGTAAACTTTTAAAAAGGGATTATTCTCATGAAATTCTGCATTCATGCAAAACACATTTAGTTAGGAGCATTTGATTCATTCCGATCATTGCATCCTAATCATTGTAAGAAATCATTCTCATGACATTCTGCATTCATACAAATGTCATCCATAAGACACATCTATTTAGGGGCATTTGATTCATTCCGATCATTGCATCCTAATCTTTGTAAAAAGACCATTCTCATGACATTCTGCATTCATACAAATGTTGTCCATAATACATTTCGTTAGGAGCATTAGATCCATTCTAATCATTACATCCTAACCATTTTGCATAGGCATAAACACAAAACTGATTTTACAGGACAGGTCCCCTAGAGGACGTTGTCGCAACATCGGTGAATTCGAAGATCTTGCCTTTCTGAGCAAAGCGGATCGAAGATAGCAGATCCGTAATTCGAGTTTCAGGAGCGGATCGGAGACATCGGTCCCCATCTCCCGACCAAAGCATGAGAATAGGTCGAAGATTGTAGATCTTGTCACCCTAAGCGAGTAGGGAACCAAGATCGAATGGCAAATCTGGTCTCCTAGCGAGAGTGGAGCAGATTTAAGCTACCATCCTATCTCCCCGACCAAAGCGGTGGAATAGGTCGAAGATTGTAGATCTTGTCACCCTAAGCGATGGAACCAATATCGAATGGCAAATCTGGTCTCCTAGCGATGAGTGGAACAAATTTAAGCCACTACCCCTATCTCCCGACCAAAGATGGAATAGGTCGAATATTGTAGATCTTGTCACCCTAAACAAGAGCGGCGGACCAAGATTGAACACAGAAAATCTGGTCTCCTGGCGATAGTGGAACAGATTTAAGCCACCAAATCCCCATCTCCCGACCAGCGGTGGAATAGGTCGAAGATTGTAGATCTTGTCACCCTAAGCGAAGAGGGAACCAAGATTGAACGGAAAATCTGGTCTCCCTAAGCAGTAGTGGAACCGATTTAAGCCACCAGCCCTATCTCCCTAACCAGTAGTGGAATAGGTCGAAGATTGTAGATCTTATCACCCTAAGCAGTAGGGAACCAAGATCGAACGACAAATCTGGCCTCCCTAAGTAGTAGTGGAATAGATTTAAGCCACCAATCTGGCAATCCTGAGTTTGCAGGAGCAGATTGAAGATAGCAAATCTGGCAATCCTGAGTTTGCAGGAGCAGATTGAAGATAGCAAATCTGGCAATCCTGAGTTTGCAGGAGCAGATTGAGGATAGCAAGTCTGGGAATCCTGAGTTTGCGGGAGCAGATTGAAGATAGCAGATCTGGCAATCCTGAGGTTGCAGGAGCAGATCGAAAACATCATATCTTATCTCCCTGAGGTTATTGAGGATCAAACTATATTTCCGAGAAGTTTCAGTAAGAAGACCGAAGTTACAAATCTCTTCTCTCTAAATTCTTATCACCTCGAAGTCCTAGTGGAGTAGATGGAGGCTACAAATCCCTTCTCCCTAAGGTTATTGAGGATCAAACTATACTTCCTTGAAGTTTCAGTAGAAAAGGTTGAGGTTACAAATCTCTTCTCTCTGAAATTCTGCTGGAGCAAGTCGAGACATCATTTCCCACACCCTAGAAGACGCAATGAAGCTACTTGAAGGAAAGAAGCGCCAAGAAGTCAAAGATCCAAAGACCGGGCAAAAATGGTCCCTTTTGAAGTCTTTGCTTCATTCTCGTTACACGACAACGAGTAAAGAGGGGCAGTTGTAGGAGCCCATTTTCTCCCGGGCCCATTACAAAACATAAAAAAAATTCAAAGTTTATTAGTCCATTAATAACAAACAGTCCATTACAGCAAACCCAATTGGCACAAAGGCTAAACTTACTAAACTAGCCCAAATTTACAAATCAACAGCCCCAAGTTAAAACCCAAACCAAAGACTCTAGCCCAAGTAGCCCAAAATATTCGTGAGCAACAAACCCTAGGGTTTCTGTTATTTCCATGCGTCGCAACCTCCTCCTTCAAATTTTCCACCGCACGCTCCGTACTACGATGGTCGTTCTGCAAAAAGGACAATAGCAACAACAAAGAATAACAGATGGCGGAGAGAAAACAAAAGTTGTAATTTTGATTTTTGTTTTAGTTTTTTTATTTCCAATTTTCGGCTTTAAAGGGCGAAACACACCATTGTAATTCTACACGCTTTCACGAATACAGGAGGATTTTTACGAATCATCCGAAATCGAAAGCAAAAATCAAAAGGTTGATTTCGTTTTATTTTTCCATTATCACATCGACTCTTTTATTTTATTTCAAAATCTTTCACAAACAAAAGCAAAAAGAGAAGAGCAAAAGAAAAAACGAACCTGAATCTTGGGGCGCATCGTCGGAACCTCCTGCCGTCATTGTGGCCGAACCAATGACAGTGTGGGTTTTCTCTCTTTGCTATTCTCTCGCGTTTTGAGGCTTCTAAAAGAGGCTAAAGGTCCGGCCTTGAGCATCGCTGGCCACCGATGTGGTGGTGGTGCGGTAGTGCGACGAGTAACCGGAGGAATGCCGATCGTCGGGCAAAAAATAGAGAAATGGGGGAGGCCTTTGATTTTTTTTTCTGAAAGCATTGAAAGAATGAGGATTAAATTTTTTTTGGGTGTTTTAATAATAAACAAACGGCGCTGCTTTGATGCATAGGAGTTATCACAAGATATTCCTTAAAAGGAATATTTGCGCGATTAGTCCCCCTTGTCCTGCGTCGTTACTTATTTTCTAGTTTAATCCCCGATCATTTTCGCACATTCTATTTTAGTCCCTATTTCTATTATTAGTGATTTATTTATTTTCAAAATAACCCTTTGATTCTGTTTTAATTTCAATTTCGTCCTTTTCTATTCCTTCTGTGATTTTGTTATTTTATTATTATTTTTTTAGTTCTAATTATTATTGATATTATTATTATTACTATTATTAATCAAGTATTACTATTATTATTCTACTATCGTTATTTTAATACTACTACTACTACTACTATTATTATTATTATTATTATTATTATTATTATTACTACTACTACTACTACTTGTGATATTATTATTGTTATAATTGTATTTATTATTAATTTCATATTATTTATGCATACATTTTCTTTTAAATCTATCTATGTATATATTTTATTTTTATAAAAATATAATTTCTCATTTAAAGATCTTATTTTAAAATTATGTATTTATTTATTCCAATTACTTTTATATATCATTTGTATATTTTTATTTATTACATAAATGTTTAACTTCAAATATTTTTATGTTTCTTGTTTTAAAGAATTGTAAAATTAGTATTAGAATTATTCCATTGATTTCGTAATATTGTTGATGTATGTATGTTAATTAATTTTCTTTATCATTGATTTAGTGTTTGATAATTATTGATATTATGTATGTTTTAATTCTCGTTTTATATTTATTGGTTGCTTGAGATTCAATACCATTATATTTCATTTGTACATAATTACTTCACGTTGTATGTTATTATTCGATCGCATTTTATTCGTTTAGAAAGCCATATTTTAACACTGTTCATGATTTTAAAAATCATTTTGTGCAAAGCTTTAAATCATAAGGCAATGCTCGTGTTTAGAGGTTTCGAGAAAATCGTGCTCTAACTTACTGAGTTCTGATTTTCCTCGTTAAAACCTAGCAACCGAGTATCCTTTCTCTCTTGAATTAAAATGCATAATATTTGAAATAAAAAACTTATTCACGAGAATTTGAGATATTGCGCCCTAACTTACTGGGTGTGATATTTTATCATCTCGAGATAAGAATTTCAAAAGAACAAAGGCAATATTCCGTATTTGGGAATTTTGAGAAATAGTGCCCTAACTTACTGGGTTTCGATTTTTCATTTGACCCAAATAATGAAATATCATTCTTAATTTTAAATGTACGAGTATTGAATGTCGAAGGATAAATCTAATTTCGAGAATATAAGATGTTGTGCCCTAACTTACTGAGTACGGCATTTTATTTCTTCGAAATAAGAAGCTTTGGCATCCAATATGATTCTGTCCAAATATATCTTAAGTAAATGGATCGTACTCTAGAATCTTTTTAAATTTTCGGCATTAAGACATTAAATAATCAATTAGGTACCAATTTTGGGCGCTACGAGGGTGCTAACCCTTCCTCGTACGTAACCGACTCCCGAATCCGTTTTCTCAAGTTTTTGTAGACCAGAATATGTTTTAATAAACCAAAGTTTTATTAAAGTTTTCAATTTCAAGGTGATCCAATCACACCTCAAAAAAAGGTCGGTGGCGACTCCATTTGCCATATTTTTAAAGTCGATCCCCATTTTCCAAACTTATAAAAAATGGTTTCGACAGTGAAGATTCAGAAAAGTGGATGTTTGCTATGCAATAGGAGATGGAATCACTCCACAAAAACAGAACATGGGATCTTGTGAAACTTTCTAAAGGTAAAAAGGTTGTTCGTTGTAAATGGGTGTTTAAAAATAAAGAAGGGACTCCAGGAGTTGAACCCAGATATAAAGCAATGCTTGTTGCAAAGGGTTACAGTCAAATTCCAGGAGTGGACTTCACAGATGTGTTCTCCCCAGTTGTGAAGCATAGTTTGATTCGAGCTTTACTTGGTATTGTGGCCATGCATGATTTGGAGCTTGAGCAGTTAGATGTAAAAACTGCATTTTTGCATGAAGAACTTGATGAGGATATTTACATGCAACAACCAGAGGGTTTTACAGTCTCAAAAAAAGAGGACTATGTTTGCTTGCTGAAAAAGTCCCTTTACGGTTTGAAACAGTCACCAAGACAGTAGTACAAGAGGTTTGATTCCTTTATGACTTCTCATAATTTTAAAAGAAGTAGTTTTGACAGCTGTGTTTACTTTAAGAAAAATAGTGATGGTTCTTTTGTGTATCTACTTCTTTATATTGATGACATATTGATAGCAACAAAAGATAAAAGAGAGATAAGAAAGGTCAAAGCCCAACTAAGTGAAGAATTTGAGATGAAAGATTTGGGACCAGCAAAGAAGATACTTGGTATGGAGATTCTCAGAGATAGAAAAGTAAGTAAATTGTACCTAAGTCAGAAGGGGTACATTGAGAAAGTTCTTTGCAGGTTCAATATGCAGAGTGCTAAGTCTGTTAGTACTCCTTTAGCAACCCATTTCAGACTTTCATATGCTTTGTCTCCACAATCAGATGATGAGATTGAGTACATGTCACATTTCATACTCTAGTGCAGTGGGATCTCTCATGTATGTTATGGTTTGTTCACGTCTAGATTTATCATATGTAGTCAGTGCAATTAGCAAATACATGGCGAATCCCGGTAAAGAACATTGGAAAGCAGTTCAGTGGATTTTAAGATACTTACGAGGTACTACTGATGTTTACTTACAGTATGGAAGAACTAGAGATGGAGTCATTGGGTATGTTGATGGTGATTTTGCTGGAGACCTTGATAGAAGAAGATCTCTCACTGGTTATGTCTTTACAATCGGAGGTTGTGCAATCAATTGGAAAGCTACTTTGCAAACTACAGTCGCTTTGTCTACCACTAAAGCTGAGTACATGGCAATTACTGAGACTTGTAAAGAAGCTATTTGGTTGAAGGGACTCTTTAGTGAGCTTAATGAAGACCTTCAAATCAACACAGTATTTTGTGACAGTCAGAGTGCCATCTTCCTTACAAAAGATCAAATGTTTCATGAGAGAACAAAACACATTGATGTTCGGTATAATTTTGTTCGTGATATTATTGCTCGTAGTGATATTGTTGTGAGCAAAATTAGTACTCATGAAAATCCTGCAGATATGATGACTAAGTCACTTCCTATAACCAAGTTTTAGCATTGCTTAGACTTGGTTGGTGTTTATTGTTGAAATTAAACCCTTAAGGGGTTTTATGGAAAAGGTGGAGAACTTGTTCATTGAGAGTTCGCGATGAAGAACTTGTTCATTGAGAATTCATGTCAAGGTGGAGATTGTTAGAATTAAGTGACCCGAATCCTTATTTAAATAAAATATAGTGGTAAAATAAAATAAAAGAAAAATCCCTATAGAACTACACTTCTTTTATTTTATTTTAGAATAAGGTTTTTTAAACCTTATTAAACTCTATCTATTTGATATTGATTAAAATAAGGTGTTTCAATCGTACTACACTCCTATTAGAATATGGTTTTACAAGCCTATAAATAAACATAGTCTATTCTTCTTGTAATTAATTCGAATTCGACATAGTAAATTTTCTTCTCCTCTGCCCGTGATTTTTTCTCCGAAAGGATTTTCACGTAAAATCTGTGTGTTATTTATTTTTATTTATCTTTTCTTTGCGATATATTTGTCATTACCGACGTTATATTTTTCACAATATATATATATATATATATATATTAATATAAAACACTCAAAGTGACCTTACTATTTTTTTTAATAATCAAAGTGACATTATTGACAATATGATAATTTAATCAAAGAAAAAAATATTTTTTTATCAAATGAGCAATTTATTAACTA
The DNA here is from genome assembly GCA_025698515.1 of Gossypium sturtianum. Classification (NCBI taxonomy): domain Eukaryota; kingdom Viridiplantae; phylum Streptophyta; class Magnoliopsida; order Malvales; family Malvaceae; genus Gossypium; species Gossypium sturtianum. The sequence continues at coordinate 170,423,981 of CM046955.1, forward strand.
AGAAATTAGTATTCAATAAAAAATTATAAGGTATGAACTAGTATTGATGAATATAAATTAGACTCTTATATTACCATATTCATATCTAATGGTCAACTAAGTTGTTTTATATAAGAGATGATTACAACTTCAAAGCTTGTTTCTGTAATAAAAAAACAATAGAGTAACATACTTTAATGGGCATCTTTCAAAAGGTAAATCTATTCTAAAATAATTTAAAACATCACTTTATTCTATGTTATAATCGAACAAGCTGAATTATGGATAATTTAGTAATTTACTGTGGATTGTGTTTTTTTCTTTTGAAATTACCATGGATTATCAATTGGTTGTAATAAGGGCCGATCTTATTTAATACATCACCCAGGGGGCTTTATAATAGAATGTCTGTTTTGTAATTATTCGCAGCCTTTTTTGACTGACCTCCTTTATTTAGCCCCCGAGAAAACTACCTATTTGAACGTGATTCGATCGTATACTACCAAATATCAAAGGTATCAGACCCAAGCTTATGGGGCCTCTATTTACCTTAATCCATAGCCAGTCTAAGGCTAAGTTTAGGGTCTAGTTTTTGTAAGGTTTTAATGGAGTTTAGAACCCAAGTTCACCACATCCACAATAATAGCAGAGGATAGCTCTTTCAATTCCTTGTCCTGGCCTGTTACCACTACAGTGAACAAGTAAAAGCATATGGAAACTCTTGCTTGTAATTTTCACTCATTTACCTTCAATTTGTCAAATTCTCAAACTCTCTCTTTTCTTAAATTCCCTCTTCACCAGGTCCGTTACTCTATCACACCAGCAACAACCTTGAGCTTGAGGATGACTCACTCTCACTCTTCTCAAAATCCAGGTCACCTTTAACTCTTCTTTTTTTTTTTTAAAGTTAATTGATTATTGGGGATTGACCCTTTTTGTTATATTTTCAGTGATTGAGCAGCAGAGAGTTATAATTCCAAACAAGCATGGAGAAAAGCTTGTTGGATTGTTACACGAAACTGGGTCTAAAGAAATTGTGATCTTATGCCATGGTTTCAGATCCACCAAGGTTGGTATATTGTTGCTCAAACTTTTTCATATTTCTGTGTTTTGACTTTAATCAAGTGTTGGGAAGATCATATCAATTAAGAACAAATAAGCTTTAGATGTTTAATTATTGTTGAAATTTTGATATCTCTGTATGTAGCAGCACTCATATTTCGGGGTTCAAAGTCCCATTCATAAAACCTGCTTGTGCTGCAGGCTGATCGTACTATGGTCAACCTTGCTGTTGCTTTAGAGAAAGAAGGAATCAGTGCCTTTCGTTTTGACTTTGCTGGAAACGGGTAAGTTGGATAAATACATGAAAAAACTTAGAAAAATCGAATATACCCGTGTCCTATGCACTCACACTCTAATTCGAATCACTTAGATAGGGTACTATAACTTATATAATGGAAGGGATGATTTTCTTGGACTTTAGTTTACCATTTTGTTAATGAGTCAGTTGCACATTTATTTACTGTATTTGCAGAACTAGAATTACTGTATATATACATACTTTTGAGAATATGATTTCTAAGTATGCTTCGATTCGATTGTCCAGTGGCATAACTTTTTCCTATGTCAGTCTTCGGAGTCCTGACTATTTACATAATTTTGCTGCTTTTCACATAATTACTTGTGACTTTCCACATTTCAGAGAAAGTGAAGGGTCATTTGAGTTCGGTAACTACTCGAAAGAAGCCGATGATTTGCATTCCGTTATCCAGCACTTTTGCGAGGCAAACCGCATAGTATGTGCGATTCTTGGGCATAGCAAAGGTGAGTGGATTGCCTAGGTGTTTTGCTCATTGATTGTTGAACTCACACCTGGATAGAGAAAAAGAATGCCGAGTCTTGGAGGAGCTGTCTTATATATGATGAAGTGCATGTTCTTTCCGTGTTAGATTAATGAGGCTTAAGATTTAAGTAGCAACCTATTTACAATGTTCGAGTCAATAGTTGACTAACGAGTTTTCATATATACACTCTTGCAAGTTCTGTATAACTAAAATAAGATGAATGCAGGAGGCGATGTTGTACTTCTCTATGCCTCTAAGTATCATGATATCCACACTGTCGTCAACGTCTCTGGCCGCTATGATCTGAAGAAAGGCATTGAAGAACGCTTTGGGAAAGACTTTATGGACAGAATTCAGGATGGATTTGTTGATATTAAGAATAAGAAAGGTAACAGTTTTTTTGCTCGAAGAGTTCCCCATTCCTCACTGTTGTTTTCCAACGGAAATCTTTTCTTCCTTTGCTCGAATGAGTTCCACCTTTCTAACATATAGTGCACCTATATTGCCTCATCAACGACTAATAGAGTGGTTTCCACCCTTTTGCTTTGATTAGTCAATTACAGATTCGTTTCACATTGATCGAGTATTTGAGATTTTATGTCTGCAGGTGTTGAGTATCGTGTGACTAAGGAAAGTTTGATGGAGCGCTTAAGTTTAGACATGCACGAAGCATGTCTTAAAATCCCCAGAGAATGCAGGTGAGACTGAATCATATTCATCTGTATTAGACTTTCTTGAAAGAAAAAAAAATCATCAAGTGATTATATGCAGGGTGTTGACGGTCCATGGATCTGCCGATGAAATAATCCCTGTCGGAGATGCCTTGGAGTTCGCCAAGATCATACCGAACCACAAGTTACACATCGTAGAAGGTGCCAATCATAATTATACTTCATATCAAACTGAATTAGCATCAGTGGTTTTGAATTATTTAAAGGAAACTTTACAGCAAGACTAGTGTTCCCAGGTACTGTTCATGCCGAGTAAAATTTCAAGCTAATTTTAGCCATGTTCTTAATAAGAATGTAATAGAAGGGACTTTAAAAAAAAAAAAAAGAAGAGATTGTAATAGAAGAGGCTAATGGAAACTGCATACACTGGCCATTGCTGTTTTGAATGTTTGGAAACATGTTTTTTTGTGTAAGTTACATTTCAGGTTTTTTTTATTACCAAAGTTGGCTTGAGGATCATAACCAATAATATCTAACTTAATTTCTTTGGGGTGAGGGTTATCAAACTATGATATTGACATATGTAGGTATGTATTAGTAAATATTAATAATTTATTTATTTAATATTAACAGATGGTGAGCATAATAACTAGTGAAATCCTTGATTCCAGAGCTGGACAGTCAGAGCTAAATGAATGTCAAAAAGTTTTATGCTAAGTGTTAAATCATGATTTTATTTGTTGGAAGTCGATTTCTTCATCTATTTTTGCATCAAATTGCGAGAACATTGACCCCCTTTGCCACCAACGGACTACCTCCTCCAATGGGACAAGTCATCTCCGTCACCAACACTGTTTCGGCAGAACTTGGTAAATCACTTCGATGAGATAATTATTGTTGGTCACCTATATATCTTACAACTTCAGTCACCTACTTGATAAGAAGCTTAAAAATGATAAACTAGTCGATCAAGTGTTGCTACATATCGTTCAAGATCAACTTATTTAAGCCTTCTCTTACCTCAAGACGCGCATACTCACTCATTTTCTCACCTAGGTTACTCAACTCTCACCCCTTTCTCTTGCTCACTCTTTCCTTAACCTCACTGCTACCATTGTACGACCCTTTGTCCAACAAGGTGAATTTCCTTCAATCTCCGCTACAATTTTCTTTTAAGTGATTTTTAGAGGTGCTCATAGACGGGTCAGGTTCATGCAAGTTATTTATACTAATTTTCAAGTTTGGCCCGGCTCGAAAAATTAATTTATTTTTTTGTTTAAGTTTGACTCAAATTAAGAAATGTAAACTTGAGTCTAATTCGGCTTATTCATATTTAATTTTTTAAATTAATTTTTATTTGAAAAATATAATGCACTAAATAATAATTTATTGTCAACAATATTTTAATTTTTATATATTATTATTCATTTTCAACAATATTTTTTTTCTTTTTTTCTATTTTTAAAAATATTTATGTGTTTTTATATATTTTGTTTTAGAATTAGGATCAAATTGAGATTATTTGTAAATTTTAAGGGTTAATTTTGAAATTTATGACTAAATTGATATAATATGTAAAAATTAAAGGCTAAATTTGTTATTATACTGATTTTTTAACCGTCACATCAGCTTGTTATTTGTGATTTTAACATAATGAATAGAATGACTTAACTATATAACGTGGTTGCTTAAATTGTAAACTTTTTTATTTTTAGTGCCTAAAATAAGTTTTTATAGTCGAGTGACTATATGTAGAATTTACCCTTTTTATTATTATAAAACTTAAAAATATATATATCATCAGGTCAACGATGCAAAACACGCCTGGAACAAGAACATAAACATTTGATGCGCCGCGATGTAGGGAATTCTAAGTTTCAATACAAGCGAAGACTTGCAGGCTTCATAGTCTAATAAAACTCAGAAACCTCTTAGTCGCTCATTATTTTCACTCTTATTCGATTAAATTCCAGAACTCGAAGCGAAGAGACAAAGATCGCCATGGTAAACCCCTCTTAAATAAAATCAAAGCACTTCTAGGGTTTTCAATTGTTTCTTTGAGTTTGATTTATGTTTTTTTTTCTCAGGCACCTCCTGCAAAAGCAATAACTAGTCCCGTGCCTGATGCGTGGTATCCAACCCTAGCCGTCTTCATGCTCGCCATTGGTCTTGTCCTCACTGCTTCCTTCTTCATGTAAAAACCTTCATTTGTTCTCCTTCGCAACATTTATTCCCTCTTTGACTATAACAAATTTCATTTTTGTTTTCCTTATTAGATTAAATTTGGGACTTAATTTTCGGGTTTTCCCCTGTATGTTTTGAAAATTTTATGACTAGATCTGGATTTTTATGTATAATTTATAATATATATGTTCATAGATTGATAAGACCTCTGGAAATTTTTTCAATTTTTTGATACAATGCTTAAAACCCCTCCCCAACCCTTAAATAGGAGGATAGAATACAATTGTCATTTCCCGTCGGGTGGAGTACTACATTTCACTTTTATTTACATTTGATTTGTAGAATTAATGAATTATCAATTGAGCCTGGCATTCCATGTTTGCTTTGGGTCCTTTTGGGTTTCTGAAATACTTGTCTCATTGAGTATCTGGTTTCCCTGATTTGGTTGTGGTATTTAAAAGTTTGAATTTTTATACTCCAAGGCCTAGAATTATACACCAACTTTTTGCATGACTAAAACTGTATCTGAGCTGATCTAGTTTGTTATAGTAAAGCTTTCATTGTTCACCATGCTTTTGTTGATTTTACTATTTTAGTTTCTTTATTTTCCTGGTTTTAGAGGATGTTGGCATTTTGTGACTACGCAATTTCATTTGGGTTGGATCTTATAGTTAGTACTTAGAGTCCTCATTTCATTGAATCGTACTGATTAAATCTGCTTGCGCTTGGTTTTGCTTTAGAATTGCTTCGTGTGTGTTGTATCCTTTTAACTACACAATTTCATTTGGGTTGGATCTTATAATTAGTACTTAGAGTCCTCATTTCACTGTACTAATGTTACTTTAAAACTTACTCGAGTCAAAATTTTATTTTTCGCTAGAGAGTAAAGAATTTGAAATCATTGGATCTTGGAGTTAGACCTTAGAGCTCCATTTTCATTAAATTGTAGCAATGGTACATTTCAATTAACATTAGCTTCCTTGCATTTTATTTGTTTTCTCGAAAAAGCCTTAAATTTGCTTATACTGCTGCTTAATGATTGTATAAACTTTTAAGTTAAATTCTCATGGAAATTTTCTTTTTGCTCAAAATATGCAGCTACGAAGCAACTTCTTCTAAACGAAATCGCAGTCTTGCAAAGGAGCTCACAACTGGGGGAGTGGCATCTGTCTTCCTGGTATATCTTTTCCTATCTATTGTGGTTGGATTTTCTCATTAATTCATCTAGTTTTTTTTTGTGCATGGCTGATGCTTGATTCTGGATATCCTTGCAGGGATTCGGGTCACTGTTTTTGCTACTTGCAGCCGGCGTTTATGTCTGATTTTCATATATTTTTTCAACCATTTTAAAAATTTGCTGAGCAGAATGGTGTTGAATGGAGGATCATGGCTTCGACCTTGTTACCTATAGACTTTTTTTATTTTATTTTTATTAATCAGATAAAGAGTGCTTCTATGAGAATATTTTGATATCTCTTGGGTTTTCTTGGTGCATGCCCAAATTTATAGGAGTCGTAGTTGCATCACATTGTTTAAGTTGCACACTGGTTCAATTTGCAGTAACCTCATTCCACATCGACTCAAACAATAGTTTGATCCGAAGAATCGTGCACAAATCCTTGGATTTTTGTGCTTCATGGTATCAGATATCAACCAATAGGTGCCGAAATGGTTTCAATATTAAACCTTAATAAGAAAACAAAACAAAACAAAAAATAACACAGTACAAACTACATAGGTGCCTAAAGCTAATCGGAGGAAGATTGACAAAACTATTTACGTTATGTTTGGTTCATATGAATCAGGGCTTATTTAGTTTTGAACAGTGGTGCATTTGTTTGGTTGAAATTTGACCTTCGAATCAATTATTCCATGCGGGTTCTGCATACCCATTCAGAGGATCGGGATTTGAATTGCTTATTCAATGCATCTCGTAATTATTTTCTCATTTTTTTTTAATCCAAAATCTCCTCCCATCTTTGTTCATCATTTCCTCCAATCTCTTGAAGAATGACAAGAATCAAGGAAGAAGATAGGGATTTGAAGAGATAGAAGAAAGAGCAGTAGAATTTCAGGAGTGAAAGATGAGAGAAGGATTAGAAATTCATGTCCGTCATTTCATAAACCATCCTTTGAGGCCTGATTGGTGCTCAAATAGGGACGAATAATGGACCAAATAACAGAATGGCAGCTGTCAAAATTGCTACTAATAATCCGCATCGTTTCACTGAACAGACTTGACTCAAAACGACGCGTTTAAACTTCTTCCTACGCACCATTTAACTAAAGGCAAAACACATCGTTTCTACCAACAGAAATTTAAAGCCTGAACTGTTGCCATGATGCAGCATTTTGTTCCATATCAAAGAAATCAATTATGGGTTGTTCTTATTACAGAGAAACAAAATCGAAGAAGAAAGCTCCCTCCATTATTGGGTACTTATATCTTGATTTGTCTCTAGCATTTTATCTCTTCGCCGAAGTCGTTTAACCATTGTTTATGTTCCACCAGCATCTTGTTTTCTGTTTGTAAACATTGTCCCAAAGAAATCCTTCATACTAATTTCCTTTCCGTTGTCATTTCTTATTTCTTAATTGGCAATTATGTTTGAATCTTTTTTAATTGTTTCCTATTTAGTTGAAGACTCAGTTTTTCATTTTGAAGGCCAAAGAAGTGAACAACCAAGCTTTGTCATTGTTAACCAATGACTAAAGGTCTCATCTTTTTTCCTTTCTTTGCTTCTTGGGTTACCAGTTTTCCTATTTCGTTCTCATAATCTGTAATATATTGAATTAATGAAAATTTTGTCATTTAATTATTTTTACATTTTTTATATTTTACAAAAATAAAAGTAAAAAAAAAAAAAAAACAATGTATGTCAAGATATGGGAGATTTGAGAAATTTTCATTTAAAAAAAAATATTGAAGACTATATTTGTTATTTGAACATTTTCCTTATGTTTTTATCACATTAATTCTTTTGAATCAAACACAACAATACTATTGTAATTTTATTATATTCATCTAATTAAATTATTATTATATTTATTCAATTTTATTACAACTTTATTTTGTAAAATAATAATATTTTATTACAGCGAACGAAATTTCACAAGCTGACGAGCACCCATCATTTACCAAATGTAAAGCCACTTCGAGACATTGGCCGGTCTTACATACTGATGAGTTCCCGATATCTCAGCTAAAACGTTGGAAAGCCAATCTGACCAGTGCTAAATATAAATGGCAGTGAATCTCACGTCCATAAGATGCTCAGCATCACAGTAACGCCTCTTGGCGCGTGATCCTCACTCCATTTCTAAAGAGCGTAGGCATGGTTCAACGAAACCCTCATGCCTCATTCAACCAGTTTTACCTATATTTTGTTTTTGTCACTCTTCCGATCCCCATTACAGTACCAGTGGCGGGTCCCAGGAAAACAATTGCTGTAATTTTTTTTCTCTTCTTCCTTTTTCTTTTTTAAAAGTATCAGCAAAACTCCCAATCTAAAAAAATGGAGTCTCCTCAACCCCAACAACAGCAGCAACAAGGTCCTAAGAAGAGAGGTCGAAAACCAAAGCCAAAGGAAGAGAAAGAACAGCAGCAACAACAAAGTGCTAGTAAAATGAAAGAAGGAAAGAAAGCTCACCAACCTAGCGTTGATGAGAAGTACACTCAGTGGAAGTCTTTGGTTCCTGTTCTTTATGACTGGCTTGCTAATCACAATCTCGTTTGGCCTTCTCTTTCTTGCCGGTACATCCAGGACCATTTTAGGGTTTTAGGGTTTCTTTGGTATTTTCGTTACAAAATACTGGGTTTAGGGTTCTGTAGCTAAAATAATATTTCCTTTTTCATTTTGGGTTTAATTGAGTTATTATGATTGATTCTAAAATCTTCATTTTCTTATGCTGAACCCTAGTGTGCTTCTGCTGAGCTGATGATCTGCTTTCATTTTTTGAATTCCGTATTTATTTTATTTATCGTTTTGTTTTAATTGTTAGATGGCTGGCATTAATCGTTTCCTGTTGTTGAGGAACGAGCACCGAACCTTTTTTTTTTTTTGCTTCAATTTGTGTTAGATTGTTGCAAGTTAATCCTTTTTTTTTCCTTTCATTTTCCTTGATGATAGCTTAATTTGGTCTTGAACAGCTGGGGACCACAGCTTGAGCAAGCTACTTACAAGAATCGGCAGCGTCTCTACCTCTCTGAACAGGCAAGTATTTTCCTTCTCAGAATATATATATATATATATATATATTTATCTTTTTGGAGTGCTTTAACAAGCATGGATAGTAATTATGAACTGAATGAAAAGAGTCTCTATTTTTCTGTTGCTGGTTAAAGCAAAGAGATGCATCATGTAAGAACTCTTTGAGCAAATGGAATTTGAAAGAAAGCTTAGTAGAACAACGATGAAGCATATGATGAGTTTGTGGTTGAATTATTTTATTAATATCAAATTTTCACGGGACATATTTTTATTGTCATCTATTTTGACATGTTTTCTTTTGGTTATTGTCTTATGTTATAATGACAGACTGATGGCAGTGTTCCGAATACTCTTGTGATTGCTAATTGTGAAGTTGTCAAACCTAGGGTTGCTGCTGCTGAGCACATATCTCAGGTACCTCATCTTCAAGGGATTCTTTTCCTTGTTATGCACTTAAAATACTGGTGCAAGTAGCTTTCTTCTCATTATTTACATGGTTGCTTCATGTTTTTTCAGTTTAATGAAGAAGCACGCTCACCATTTGTGAAGAAGTACAAAACCATCATACATCCTGGAGAAGTATGAATCTTGTCGTTCCAGAAAATACATGTTTATGACTTCATTTATAGTTGTGTGATGATATATCCATCCACTGACCATTTTGTTGGGACTCAGCTATCTTTCTGTGAAGTGATATAGTATTAGATTTCACAATGTAATTATTCTTTTTGAGTTGGTGCATTAAAATATAAGTTATGCTTCTGATGAATGACATCTGTGAGAAAAAGATTTTCTGCTTGATTAAATTCCCTGTTTTGCATGTATAACATCAAAATCTTATAATACTCATTTTACCTGTTTTCTTTCTTTTTCTTTTCTTGTTGATATAGTTTATTTTTTTGAGATGGCCAAATATTATCTTGCAGGTCAACAGAATCAGGGAACTTCCACAGAGCTCTAGGATTGTGGCAACTCACACTGATAGTCCTGATGTAACACTCTTCTTATTTCTGTTTTATTAAATTATTTGGAGTCCATATTTCTTTCTGGTTTTCTTTTGAGGATAGATGTTAAAAGTCTGGTTGACACGCGACTTCATTAATTTTAGGTTCTTATTTGGGATGTTGAGGCTCAACCCAACCGCCATGCAGTTCTTGGAGCAACCCATTCTCGCCCAGATTTGGTAAATTTGTTTCAAGAATTCAGTTCTACTAAACGTTATCTGTGTTCTACTTGTGTGTACTTATGTATGGGGCGGCACAGAGGGATGGAGGTGAATAAACCCTTTTCACTGTTGACTTGTTTTTCCTTTTCGGCAGATTTTGACTGGGCATCAAGATAATGCTGAATTTGCTCTTGCAATGTGTCCAACTGAGCCTTATGTGCTCTCTGGAGGTTGGGAAGTTCCATCTTTCAATTAACTTGCTTGCCTAGGATTAATGCTATTATTAATGTGTTTAGTACTGAACTCTCATGGAAATCATGATCTATATGTCCATATAGGATGATGTGAGTTCATCATTACTCAAGTTATTTAGTTTGAGAGCTAAATATGCCCTTTCTCCTCATTATTTTGAGTCCTGAAAGGGATGATTTAGGTTTTTTAAAACTGGCTCAAAAAAGTGAATTTCGTTTTATGTGATTGGCATTTCTTCATAGTGACGGGAACTTTTATGACAGGGAAGGACAAATCAGTGGTTTTGTGGAGCATCCAGGACCACATAACAACAACGGCTACAGACCCTACTAAATCTCCTGGATCTGGCGGATCAGTCATCAAACAAAACAAGCCTGGGGAAGGTAATGACAAAGCTGCTGATGGGCCTTCTTTAGGTCCTCGTGGTGTCTTCTTTGGGCATGAGGATACAGTTGAAGATGTCACATTCTGTCCATCAAGGTAGCTTCTTTCTCTATTATAAAATCTAAGTCATGTAATTCTTTATTGTATATGCTTATCAAGTTCATAAATTTTTCTTGTAAAAGCAAGTTTATTTAAATGGATTTTTCCAGTGGTTTGTTTTCCACTGTAGTCTTGGCTTTTGAGTTGATACTTTTGACGATCTATGGCCCAAAAATCTGAGGCGTCTCTTATATGTTATGTAGTGCACAAGAGTTCTGTAGTGTAGGTGATGATTCCTGCCTCATACTATGGGATGCACGAGTTGGCACTGGCCCCACTGTCAAGGTAATTTTCCTATTAATATTTGCATCTCTAATAGTAGTAATAATAACTGCTTGATTCTCCCGTTTCCCCTGTAGTTTCTTTTTCATACCTGCTTTTCACCCCTTTTATATATGGGTTCAGCTGGAATACGATGCCACTCCTTCAAATCCTTTGCAGAAACTTGTTGAAAGTTCTGTTCGCCGTTTTCTGATTCTAGTTATACATTGCTGTCCCTCCTGTCTGGGACTTCATTGTTGACCATTGTCTGCTCTATATCATTTAAAGTGGTTTCATTTGATATATCAAAGCCAACCCTTTAGCTTCTTTCTCCACTTATGAATTCCTCTAGGTGTAATAACTAAAGCTTTATGTTTCTCATGCTTTTTGTTATCATCTTGTTAATGTTGTCTTGTTTGTAATTTTTAAATTTTAATTTTTAATATAGTGATGCTTCTGATGATAAGCTAAATTGTTGGTTTTTTCTTCCCAGGTTGAAAAGGCACATAATGCTGATCTCCATTGTGTTGATTGGAACCCCCATGATGACAATCTTATCCTGACTGGGTATATCTCCATCCCAAGTTCCTTTCAGTTTTGCACTTTATTTTTAGCATCAAACTCTGATGCACTAGCAGTGTGGTGGTGCTTCATGTTTTGCACTACATGTTATTTATTTTCTTTTGTTGATCTCTCAGGTCTGCAGATCATACTGTACGTATGTTTGATCGAAGAAATCTTACTTCTAATGGAATTGGATCACCCATTTGCAAGTTTGAGGGTCATAAAGCTGCTGTTCTATGCGTGCAGGTGTCAAACCTGATCGTTTAACATTCTTAATTCCTATTTTTTCCAAATGTGATTCTAACGTTATGATGTATTTGTTCTTACCAAATTTATAAATCTCATGGTCCAGTGGTCTCCAGACAAGTCATCTGTTTTTGGCAGTTCTGCTGAGGATGGGCTCTTGAATATTTGGGACTATGACAAGGTGTGATTACTTGATCTTCTCCTGTTAATTGCCTTTGCATGATGTAACAAATGTGACACAAGGCCAGGCATATATGTTGAACATGGGGCATTTGTTAGCTGGCTACGTTTTTTAAGTTTGCATGACAGTTTTCAGTTTGGGAATATTTTTAGATTTTCACTGTCAACTTAGGAAATTGAACTCTCATCAAATAAAGGATGATGTGGTTTGTAAGTTGACAACTGTGGTTCATAACTTTGTAGGAGTAGATATATCCGTAAAATGATGGCAGTGAAAACATGCTTGCTTATTTAGCTTGTTCTAGCTGTACTTTCTACTGTGTAATATAGTGGTTGGTTTCAATTGCTCATCATGTTTTAGGTTGGCAAGAAGGTGGAACGTGCTTCAAGATCTCCTAGTGCTCCTGCGGGACTGTTTTTCCAGCACGCTGGACACAGGTTTGTAACTGTTTTTCAGTTTGTGATATCATATGTTTGGACTATTCTTTTGAACCATGCCATCTATGTCTTAATCTCATCCTCAATATACATTTTATATTTTTCTTTGCTTATAGTGTTATCTCTATCCTTTTAAATTTGCACACCATTAAACCGGTTTTTTTTAATGATCTTGCATGCATTTAGCTGATTCAACATGTATTTTTTACTATTAAAAAAAACAAACAAACATGTATTTCTTACAGTTGTGTACGCATTAAAGCTTTTAACACCTTATGTTTTGATGCTCTTAAGAGTCCTTAATGGGAAATTTTAATGTTCCACCTGATAGGAGGTTTATACTCCAACATCCTGGGTACGGTGATGTGTTTTTTAGCTAATTTGAGGAGTCATGAAACTTAGTCTTGAGGCATGGCTAAGTTCTGGTTTCTAAGAAGTTGGTATTGCATGTCAAAGACGATATACCTGATTGTTTTTCCACATAACTTGGCCTTACCTAATATATGTTTCCAAGTTGAAAATGATGTAACCTTCGGATTTTGTTTGATTTGATGTCATAACCTCTTCAAACTTTTGATTTTGATATAGGGACAAAGTTGTTGACTTCCATTGGAATGCATCTGATCCATGGACTGTTGTTAGTGTGTCTGATGACTGTGATACAACTGGTGGAGGAGGGACATTGCAGGTATATTTACTAGTTTCCCTTGTAAAATGTTCTTTGTCAGAAATGCAATGCTTTTCCTTCCCCTTGAAAGTCAAAACAGTTCAAGTAAGCAGTGTGATTGTGAAGATTGATATAAACATGGGACACAGGTAAGTCAAAAGCAATGCATGATGCATCCGTTGCAAGATAGTTTTATAAAAATGTTCTGGAGATTTCATGGCCTGCCAATACTGCAAAACATGTTCGCGTATGGTGGGTGTAAGTGTTGGATGTGGGTATATGTTTGACATGGGTATGTTTTAGATTTTTTGTGTATTTGGAGGGCCATCTCCCATACCCTATACCTGAATTATATTGAACACTGGTGTTAGATACCGATATTTCAAGAAAAAGGAAGTCATAGCACGGTAGCCATGGGATTAGAATCACCATCGGGGTTGATTTATGGTTAAAATGTGCCACAACTCCCTGTCATAAATTAGGAATTTAGTCCCTGTACTTCTATTTCATGGAATTTAGTCCTTAAATACTTTTTAAATTTCAAAATTCAGGTCCAATTGTTAATACTAATAAATTTTGTTGTTCAAGTTAATTACAAAGTCATTTTTTTAATTACATGGTTATCAAGTGAGTATTTTTTTATTTATTTTAAAAATGTCACAGTAACAAATTTAACTGTGTTGTTAGTTGGACTTGAATTTTGAAATCTGAAAAGTAGAGGGGCAATTTCACGAAATATAAGTATAGGGACTAAATTCCTAATTTTCAAAAAGTAGAGGGACTTGTGGCACATTTTAACATTGATTTAGTGAAAGCCAAACCGCCCCATTTAGGGATTTCCTTCAAAGTGTTTTTGTTTTATTTGAAGAAAGAATAAAAATGTGACTGAAATGATGCAGATATGGCGCATGAGTGATCTGATCTATAGGCCAGAAGAGGAGGTTTTAGCTGAGCTGGAGAAATTCAAGTCCCACGTCATTTCGTGCGCGACAAAGGCATGAGAGAGGTTGAGTAGCCCTAATGTTATGCCTTTTGAGGCTCCTTTGTAGTGATTGTAGATTTAGAGACCCTTTGCTTTACCTAATCAACGAACACTGTTAAACAACCTTACTATTAAATTCAAGGATTCATCCAGCGTTTGGGAATGGAGAAAAAACATGGATTTTATAGATAATTGAATTTCAAATATATTAGATGTTACATTTTGAAAATGATTACATCAATCAATTAGAAGCCCGGTTTTAGTTGAACTATTTCTGAACTTTGGAAGTGGGAATGAAAGACTTCAAATATATAATTTCTTACACTGTCATGGTCACGGCTGAATAAGCAAAATATAAAAGCCAAGTGTTATTTTCATTTTACTTAATTATATAAAATTAATTTAGATCTAGAATAATACCCCAAAAGTATGGGATGATAACTCAATTTCAGATAATATGGACCTTACAACTCTATGGTGAGGGCATAGCAAGAGGATTGAAAACGGTTCATCTTTCATAATCTTCTTTGGAAAAGAAAGGTGATGGTTGAAAATTGAATGACGAGTGATGGACTGGTAATTAAAATGAAGAAAAATATTTAGTATTTCAGTTTGTTTGTATTTACATTTCTTTTCTCTTTCAATACCTATACCTAATTTTTATGTAACTGACTTTTAGCCTCTTTCAAAATAAATCCTCCTATTCATTTTAAAAGACAAATTTAATATTTTTCATCAAATTGACATCATTTTAATTGATATAATAATAAATTTTAGTCCTCAAAGCTTCGCATTCTATCTATTTATATACATTTGAAGCTAAAATTTATATATATTTTGAAATTTTATACAGGTGGTTTTTTTAGAATCATGACCAATTTGATAAAATATGAAAATATTGAAAGTTAAATTTGTTATTTTATCAATCATTAACCAATTGTTATAATTTTTATTTTGATTTTTTTTTAAAAAAAAACCAAATTATTCAATATCGAAATTGAAAAGAAATAAAAGAGATATTTTTACTACAACTCCAAGTATATGATATTCGGACAAAGGGAGTAATCCCATCTTAAGAAGCCGAAATGAAGGATGGATTAGTAGTTAAGAAGAAAGAAAGACTAGGGACAGTTCGTGGCTCAAGATAACTCTCTAGCTTCAACTTACAAGACTTTAACCCTAATCACATTTCTTAATTATGCTTCACAGTAATTCATATAAAAGAGAGTGTATTAAATACAATAATGACCCAATTTAATGATTGGCTGGACAAGCAAATTTATAAAATTGTCAAATCTAAACTTAATTTACATTTGATAAAAAAGAAAAGTGAAGAGAGACGCACAAAGAAAAAGCAAAGCCCATTGGGAAATAATAATTTTGATATGCTTTTTACCCATCAAATCAAACAAAGAAGACCCTCTTTGCAAAAGTAAATTACATATATTTTTCTATGGTTTTTTAAAGTTTTAACTTCCTTATTAAGCACTGGGTTCTTTTGGGGATTTCACCTTCAAATGCACGTGAAGCTATGCCCACCATACGATTTTGGGTCCATTTTAAAAAAAAAATAAAAATAGTTTTGGTCACGAGAGACGATGTGGAAAATAAATATATGTATTGGAGAACTCGTACAATTTTGACTTGTCTTTGTTTTAAGCCTTGATACTGATGCATGCCCTCCTGTAATTATCGTTTTTGAGTTTTGACCCATGCATCCTCATTTCATCCAATTTGGTATGTTAATAAAACTAACAATAAAAAAAAAAAACAGTGATTAAAACTGCTGTTTATTCATCACTTAAATTTTATTTGCATTTCATTTTTCATTTTAGAATAGATTTGATACTTAAGATATCCATCCGCACCACCTTTAATGAAAGTTTGAGCCACACGGCCTCCACACACTTTCATGTTTAACATCAATTTAATTTTGTTTTTTTTTAAAAAAAAAAATTAAGGTATGAGAGATTAGGGAGAATGAACGTATCATTTTTTTTATTAGGTTATTTAGGTAACAATTTTTTTTTAAATAATGTAAAGATTCAATATGATTTTGGTTAAAATGATAATTATGTGTTTTTTTTTTAAAATTTATCAAAATATAATTAAAATAAAATAAAAATTTGATAATTTTACAATTGAGTTGAGATTTTATTAATAAATAATATTAACTTAGTCAAACACTTAAATAATAATATAGATATCTATCATAAACAAAATAATAAATGATGGGTGATGGGTGATGGTAATAAAACTGTCTTCAAAGTGTTTATCTTCACTGCCTCTTAAAAGATTTCATGGTTCCTTTATCTCACATCATTAGACCATGCCAAATTCAATCTCTTGGGCCAAATTCAAAACAAAAATAATATATCAAACCCTCAAAAGATTTCAAGGTTTTTACATATTTGGGTATATTTCGGATTTTTTTATTTTATACATGATCTTTGTTTTTATGTCGGTAAGATCCTAATTTAATGGAATCTCAATTCAGATTTTATTTTGATTTAAATCTCACCATGTATAGCTCATATCTAGATTTATTCTAATCCAAATAAGGATATACTTTGGTTATTGGTACATTCATTTGTGCATTGAAATTTTGTAATTTCTTCGGGTTTGTTTTACTATTCATGAAGATTAATCTTTTTAATGTTCATATTGTTTTTTTTTTTTGGAGTAAAATATCAAGGCTTCTTATTAAAACTCTTAAAGACAAGAAAATTAAATGAAGAGCCTCGATCAAAACAGAAGGGTGATTCAAAACACAACAGAAAAAAACTATCCAGTTTTCCCTGAGAACAAAACTCAGCATCAATCGCCTTTGTACAAAATTTCGTTCTTCTGATAGATCAATTCGCCGCTGCAGATGAACCAGAATCAAACATCCACTGCTGGTCTCGTTCTACCAGATCCGTTGCTTCTCCAGGTACGTTCTCTACCCAAAATTGAGGGCTTTCAAAGTTGAAACCTATTTGTACAAGCTTATGAGCAAATGTATTCGAATCCCGATTTGTGTGCTAAAAAGAAATAGAATTAAAAATTGGGGCCTTCATTTTAATTTCCTCAATATAGGTCCCAATCTCAGATCTATCTCGAGTCCCTTTTTGGATCTTTACTACGATTGTTCTTGAATCCCCCTCCATTACCACCTCCCGAAAACCCATTTCTATCGAAAAATCCAGCGCTTGGAGACATGCTAAGGCTTCCGCCAAGGAAGCATCTGCCGCATGGTTGTTTACCACCACTCCACTGCCCATGACTAACCCCTGATTATCACGGATTACAAACCCCAAACATGATTTATAATTTCAAGGTTTAAAGTTGTTTCTCTTTACAATGTTGTCTCTAAAATTTAAATTTGAACTCTCTTTCTTAAAGTGCAATGTTGCATCCAAAAGCTAACTTATAATACAATTAAACCTTATTATGTAATTAAAATGGTAATTAAGTTAAAAGAAAATACTGATTAGTGGAATAAAAGGAAGTAAAGTGATGGGGGATGAAGACGTCAAAGTCAAGTGATCTTAATAAAAAGCATTTTAACATTACATTAGTACTTTGTTTTAAACAACGTAAGTTGGGATCGAGCTAGAAATGACAAAATAAGAGAAGAGAGCTCAATTTCTATCTAAATCGAAGAATCTTTAATTGTTCCATGAAAGATTTATTTACTGTTTTCTTTTAAGAAGGAAATGGATTATTAGTAGATAAAAGTTGAAAAGGGCTTCAAATCAGTGGATAAATCCAAGGCAAGGCATGTCACATTTTTTGCCTTTGGCACCACTTCGAACATCTATCTGTTCATAATAATCCTCTTCACTGTTTTAAGTGATCTCTGATGTTTTCTTGTTATAAATCCGCCGTATGATTCCAAACATTAATCAATGTCCCACTTGTCCATTCATATCTACTTGCTGTATTCAAAGACAACAACATAAAAATTAAATTATGATTGAGATTCGAATCTTAAATTCACTCAACTTTATTTATTAATATTAAGAATAAATATATTTTCTTTACTTAAATTATTGATTTTTAATTAACCAATTCAATAATCATGATTAAAACAAAGATTGAATGTACAACAATATTATCAAATAAGCAATGTTTTTCTTCCTATTATACCTTCAGTTTGTGTGAAAATCTTTACCTATATCTTACAATAAAGAATCATTCTCCAATGATATATAACTTTTGGGATGCAGACAGAAATGAAGGGCAGAAGAAGCTCATGTAAGAATCGAATATTTCACGATCAATTATGTAATAAATATTTGTACTACCAAAATCTTTATATATATCGTATTAAGAAACGAATATGAGGGGAAAAAAAGGTAAGGAAAGGGTGATTATAAATTGTTATTTCATGTGTATGATTACTAAATTATGGCCTTAAGAACTAGGCTCGGTTGGTGGGCCGTTCTCAACCCTAGTTTACATGTGAGGTTGGTGAAAGGCACTGTCAACCTTTTATTGTCCTTTCCCACAACTCCCATAATATCTCCTCTCTCTCTCTCTATTCTATACATTATTCATTTTCTAATGTAGAGTAATTAATGCTACTGCTAATATTCTTGAAATTATGGCAAAGTCAAGGGGTGAAAAATAGTGAGATATAAACAGTAGTGTGATTGAGGAAGACTAGGAGAGGATTTGAAGAGTGAGTGGTCATTTAAGGTATAATCTATATTTCTAGCATGTAGAGTTCAATAAAAAGTAGAGCCCTGTCTTTATTAGACAAATTAAATAATGTGAGAAAATTTAAAAGAAAAAGTCACTGACTATAATACATTATACAGTATACAGTATAAGCCCCCTTATAAATTCCTTATCAGTAACTCAATATAACCTCACAGTTCTTCTTCACTCTTTCACTCCTCACACTCTGTGTTCTTTCTTTTGTCGAAATCTTGTTCAAATTGTTGTTTCCTTTTGTATCTTTTCTGCTGCTAGTTGGGGTGGAAACTACAATGGCAAAGAAGCCAAGAATTGTGATAATTGGAGCTGGGATGGCTGGTCTTACTGCAGCTAACAAGCTCTATACTTCCACTGGCTCCGACAATTTGTTTGAGCTTGTTGTTGTTGAAGGTGGTGATAGAATTGGTGGCAGAATCAACACTTCGGAGTTTTGTGGTGACAAAATTGAGATGGGTGCTACTTGGATCCATGGTATAGGAGGCAGCCCGGTACATCAAATTGCTCGGGAAATCCATGCGCTTGAGTCTGATAAGCCGTGGGAGTGTATGGATGGGTTCTCGGGTGAGCCAAAGACTATTGCTGAAGGTGGGTTCGAGCTAAATGCCTCCATCGTTGACCCCATATCCACCCTTTTCAAAAACCTGATGGATTTCGCTCAAGGGAAGCTGACTGAAGACAGTGCAGGCAGCGGAGGAGATGCTTGTTACTACAATTTTGCAGCTAAAGCAGCCTTGAAAGATTGTACGAGCAATGGTGGCTTTGGTAACCAGAGTGTCGGTGCGTTTCTTAGACGAGGCCTTGGTGCTTACTGGGATTCTTGCAAGGACTGTGAGGAGCTGAACGGATATGGTAAATGGAGCAGAAAATTGCTTGAAGAAGCCGTTTTTGCCATGCATGAAAACATCCAGAGAACTTATACTTCTGCCGGTGATCTGTTCAATCTAGATTACGAGGCAGAAAGCGAGTACCGTATGTTTCCTGGTGAAGAAATCACCATTTCTAAAGGCTATTTGAGCATAATTGAACATCTTGCATCTGTTCTTCCTCCTGGCGTAATCCAATTAGGCCGCAAAGTCACAAGAATCGAATGGCAACCTGAGGGACATAAATCTATACAAGTTCCAAATGGCTATGATTCCAGACCAGTGAAGATTGAGTTTTGTGATGGATCTTTTATGTTAGCAGATCATGTGATAGTCACAGTTTCATTAGGGGTCTTAAAATCTGGAACTGGTCAAGATTCAGGTATGTTCAATCCTCCCCTTCCTCCTTTCAAGACACAGGCTATATCAAGACTTGGATATGGTGTTGTTAACAAGCTGTTCCTTCAATGGAGTCCAAATGGTAATCGACCCGCCAATGATAAAGAGAAGTTCCCTTCCTTGCAAATTGTTTTCCATCCCCCAGAATCCGAGTTAAGGCATGAAAAGATCCCAGGGTGGATGAGGAGGACAGCTTCACTGTCTCCTATTTATAACAATTCAAGCGTCCTCCTATCCTGGTTTGCAGGTAAAGAAGCACTTGAGCTTGAAACACTTAGCGATGAAGAGATTATAAATGGAGTTTCAGCAACAGTATCTGGTTTATTACCAGTATCAAAACACCACAAGGAAGACGAGTATAATTCCCCTGAATTCTGCAATGGGAATGTGGAGAGCTGTGATGACAATGGAGTGAGATTTGGTAAGGTTTTGAAGAGCAAATGGGGGAGTGATCCATTATTCTTGGGATCTTACAGCTACGTGGCTGTTGGATCAAGCGGTTCTGATTTAGACACAATGGCTGAACCCTTACCAAAGCTTGGGAGCACTGACTCAGACCACCATCCACTTCAAATATTGTTTGCTGGGGAGGCTACACACAGAACCCACTATTCTACAACCCATGGAGCTTATTTCAGTGGTCTTAGGGAAGCCAATAGGCTTCTCAAACATTATCGTTGTGTTGGGGTTTAGACTTAGCAATTTAATTTATTTTTGAAATACTCTATTTTCCTAAATCCTTCTCATATTCTATCTATATAAAACCATCTTTGTTTTCTCTTTCTTTAAAGTAAAGCGAAGAGTGAATGAGAGCAAAAGAGAAAAGAAAAAAAAAGGAGGGGGTTTAATGGGAAGATATAGATGGGGACATTTTTAGATGTATGGCATGAATTAAAGAAGCTTCTTTTCAATTTTCTATAGGTATTCTCTTTGTTTTTGTGAGTGACCCAGGGATTTCCTTTTCGTGTGCGTGTATATATATATATATATATATAATCTTGCTTTGATATTCAAAGCAAAACCATTTTAAGATTGGCATTGTTGTTGTGTGATAGTTGGGAGTTAAAAGAACAAAAGAGAGAAAAAAAGCTTTGGATCCCCACCTCTCAGCTGATTGCTTTGGCTTTTGGTCACTGGACAGGATCCGCCAAACCCGGCTCTTTTCAGCTAGGAATCTCTCTTAAATAAGGCTTCTTTTCTGCCTTTCTCTCTATGTTATTAATATCCAAACAAAGGTTAATGCCATCAAATAAAGCTGTATTCAGGATTTAAATTATGACCACTATATGAGCGATGTTATGGCGATCAGAAAGGGACAATGAATGACCTGGCTGTTGATATAGTAATAATAGGACAGCTTCATTCATGTATCAAAACAGTGCAGTTCTGAATCTGAGTTAAAGTCCATCACCATTTTCTTACCCAAAAAAATATCCTAAAAAATCAGACAGAATCAAGAGATGCTTATTGCCATCTGATAGGTTTGGGGGTATTGGTGGGGGGAGGGGAACCTATTCCATTCGGGTTTCATCTCATGGTTCCAACTCCAGGCACACGTGACAGTGCAGACATACACAAAGACAGTTAGCTCAGCCTCACTTACTAGACAGCACCGGTGGCCTACGGCCTACGGCCTACACCCTCTTTGTATCATAGACATAGAAAATGACAGTCCATGGACATACAATATCAGCTTAAAAAACACCACAGATTTTTCTGTCTGGGGTTATTTCTCTTCTCTTCTCCATCCCGTTGATGCCCCTTGGGTCCACCACTCCCAAATTATTTGACCTCCATCTTGTGATGCACTTCACCTATATCTATATTTATACGGAGAATTGAATTGAAGAAGCCAAATCTGTAAACAAACAACAACAAAAGCAAATCTAGTGATGGTTTCTTTAGCTTTGGGGTTGATTGATATTTTAAGTTTAGTGAGAGCACCCAGAAAAACAGCAAGCACTGTATAGTCAAATCAGTAAAACTATTCATTGGGACTCCATTATTGTGGGTTATGAGAGATTTTGCCAGGCTCTCTCTCTCTCTCTCGCCCAAAGAAATAAAAAAACTTGGGAATGGCCCACTTGCTGTCTCTTTTTGCCTCTTGTGGGCTTCAATCACCCTTTGATCATTGTGCATATCACAGACCCCTCCTCTGTCAGCAAGTCCTTGTCTGGTTCATAAACAAACAAATGAGAATCTCCATTTCCCAACCCACCCACCAAACCCACTGCCCCATTTTAACCCATCTATCTCCCTACTAATACACTAATTACTTTCTTTAATAGGACCCCCTCTTCTTTTGCTTCCTACTCATCATTATCATCCCCCCTTTCTTCTTTTGCTTCCTACTCATCATTATCATCCCCCCTTTCTTCTTCATAATTCTCATGATCACCCCTCCCCCAGTTTCACAATTCTTTGCAATTATCAATTACTAAAGTTTCATATTTCTCTCACTTTGAATCCAATGCTTTCAACTTTTTTTTTCACTGTTAGATTGCGGCCCTCTCATGGAGAAAAAAAACCCATTATTTAAAGATTAATTAATTAATTTAACTTGTTGCTTCTTCTTTTTGAGGTTGTCTTTTAAGCAGTCTTCGGATTTTCATGTTTCGTACTCAAGATTTTAGAATATATAAAAATTAGTTTTTCTTTCATTTGAAAAGCAGGGAAAGGATAATATAAAATAATAACATCATGTTATTTGTATTATTTTTTTAATAATTTTATGTGGTATCAACTTTTTTATTTAAAAAAAATTAAATTTAAATAAAAAAAACTAAAATTTAAGATAAAATAACTGATGTGTTATTATAATATTAAAAAGAAATAACAATTATATTTTATTCTATTTTATTTAATCTAATTAAAAATAAAAATCTTGAAATTTAGAATATAATGATTGACATAAAATCATTAAAAAATAGACAGTATCCGTTTCTCTTAAAAAGCTACTAAAGATATTATTGATCATAGCAATCATTTCAATGAAAACTGTCAAAATGAAACGTGGAGCCTAAAGATTGAACCGTGGTTGAACAAAAAAGCGATCATTTTTAACTAACCAGTGACCAATCCTAGCTTTGTAAGTTTTAACATAGCTAAACAACAACTCAATTCAATTTTAACTTCCTTTCTTGTTCCTTTTGTCATTCTAACAAGTAATCTTCAGACATGACAGACCATAATATCCTCAAACAAGTTCAAAGTAAAAAAAAAGGGTTTCCTTTTTTCTTGTGGTTTTAACATACCCAGGCTGATAAAAAATTTCAGAAAAATTTAAAGCTGAATAAGCTTGGGAAAACCGTACGTACGATTCATTCCAGACATTGTCTCAATACTTTCTGGTTATTCCGTTTGAATGATGAATTGAATCACTTTGATGTTTGAAATTCCAGGACTCATCATTGTCCACTTCAAGACAATATAACTTTTTTTTTTTTTTTCCTTTCTTGTGGATTAAGAGTCGCCAAATTTTTTATTTTTATTTTTTTTAATCAAATGGAATCCTGTTTATTACTTGGAAAATCTTATATTATAATGACACAAAAAAGGAGGGAGCTGTGTACTTTATTCCTTCTCAAATGATAAACTTTTCTATCCTTAAGAGACCCAATGATCCTCCAAGTTGGATATTTGTCTGAATTAAGTAAGTTATCATGTTGGCATCTCAAACACAATTTTCACTTTATAAATGTCTCCTTGTGATGATAACATAGCACAAAGCTTTTAACTTAAAAAACACAACAAATGACAACATGTCAAGAAATTTATGGGAAGAAGGAATCTAGAGAGCTACTTATAGGGATTATAGGCTTCTTTGGAGGGCTTTCCTTCGTCGCCATGCTCACAGAAAAAAATAAAAGAATTCATTAGGGTTAGCTGATAATCAACTCGTTTTAGAGTGTGTGAAATGTTCCATTTTTAAGTTATGTTTTCACTGATCTTAGCAAGTGTTCCAATACCCCCCACTGGATTGATTGTTGGGTTTTGTCTTTATAATGAGTGTATAGGGTCCAGCAATATTTTAAAACAGTGAGGTAACAACCGGTAGAAAACAAAATGTCCATGATTTTGAAGAGCCAATTTTTGCCGGTGTGGGACATTGCTGGTAATAATTTTCAGAAGGAAACACCCTCTGTGATAACAAGCATTGATCACGGATGCTTCTTTTTTTTTTTTTTTACTTGCTCAAAGTCAATGACACTGCCATTGGACTTAAAATTTTTCCCCCCCATGGTGAGAGTGAGATTGACAGTGCACTTTCTCTCTCTCTACACTATATATATTGTGACTTTGCACGTAACATATCAGATGAATGCGTACTGATTAACAGAAAGAAGACAAAGAATTTATTTACCATCATCATTTCCTACATGTTAGAGACTATGTTTGGACAACGGTTTCTTTTTTTGAATTAAAAGAAATCTCTCCCACACTCTCAAATTTGAAATTAAGGAAATTAGTCTTTCTAAAAAAATCAAAGCAATTAATCACTACATTAATATTTTTATTAATATAATAAATTTATCAAGCAACATTTGTGTAAATTGTCGAGACAGGATTTACTGAATTTTTTATAATTAAGGCCAAAAGGACAAAATATGTAAATATTAAAGGCTAAATTTATTACTATATCAATCAAAATTATTTATAATTGACGGAAGACATTAACATCGTAATTAATTGTTCTGTAGAAATTAACAAAAATTAAATTATTCTGAACTTTTAAATAATTAATTTATTTAATTTCGAAATTAAAAAATATATATACGATTGGTTTTGATGTGTGTGAATAGTAGCAAGATCTCCTTGCCTAAACAGTGAGGTCCTATCCTATATTGAAGAGCAAACTAATATTGATGGTGCATAAATGAAAAATAATTTGTTTTTATGAAAAGATTTGATGCTCAATATTCACACCAATCATGAAGTATAACAGTGGGTTTTAAATAAGTGGAATAAATAAAAATAAATCTTGTATTTGTCACAAATAATATCTATGTATTGAAAATGAAAAAACACATGCAATGTGTCACACAAAGACGTAAATTTATTAAAAACATGTCCTAAAGTGATGTAATTCAAATCAAACTTGTCTATCTTCGTATTTAAGTTTTAATCCAAAAGAGAAATTTGTTAAATCTTAATTTGTCCAGTACTTTCCCAAGTACAGCAGGATCAGATTTGATGTCCCTTAACGACAAGAAAGCATTAACATAAAGTGGAAAACCATGCCAATTTTTATCTAATTTTGGGCCAATTACATTCTTTTCTTCTAATTCTGTCATTATAGTATCAACTAAAATTCCAACTGAAAACTTTAAAATAAATTTTCTTTAATCTTTTCTTAAGTAGGGTTTACCAAATTATTTAGAAAAAGTAATATATTTCTTAACACCAATACACTTGTTAGTAATGAATATATTGTTTTTCGAAATATCTAGCTATAAGTATCCTTCAAATATCCATCCTCCCATAACTGATAACCCCTCATCCAAACACTAACCTATGCCTTTTTGAAACACCAAACATCAAACCCATCGCATACCTTCATAAATTTCATATTTTGAGTTTGTTTTTCAGAGTTTTTTTTTTATTTCTTGTCACTTATACTGATGGGGAAGCAAACAACCTTAGCCTCTATCCAAGGGTCAAATAAATGTCAGTAAAATATTTTAAAAAATAGTATACTAAATACTAACTCATATAGTTTCAAATATAAAAAGTTAGTTGATGCACAATATTTCTATTACTATAACAGTAAAAATTTAAATAATTTTTTTATTTTTAATATTAGTTATGTACTACTTCATGCATAATGTTGGACTGGAATTAATGGGAATAAATTGATATAGTTTAAAATTTTAATTGATGCGAGAAATGAAATTGATTGTATGTGGAGGGATAAACTAATTATATTAGTTTACACAATTCTTAATTGTACTGATGAGATGCAGATGTGGATGAAGATTTGACAAGGATGAGATGAAGATAATGATGAGTTGTTTTTCTTTGATATTAAAAAAAGGGATTTGTAGTTAAAAGTTGAGTTTTTTACTTTCTTTCTTTTTTTTTTAAATATAATGGTGAGATGAAGATAATGATGAGTTGTTTTTAACTTATTTGCTGTGAAAAATGAGAAACTTTGTATTTTTTGTGTTTTAGTTTTAAATAATTTTAAATCTTATTTTCAAATAATGATATGAGGCACATGTCGTAATCTCATACTTGCTACACAAAAAATTATCAAAATGTTATTTAGGAAAAAAAAAACTTTAAGTAGTAATTTAAAAAGAGGTACCAAATTTAAGGGCTAATTACGTAGTTAAGGCAAGTAATAATAATAGCAGCGACGAGCTTTTCTTTCCATTTTTTAATCTGTACCCATCAAATCAACAAGATTTATTTGATTAGTTTACCCCTCTTTACACTTATTCAATGTGACCCACCACGCTAATTTTCTATCAAAAATAAACATTAAGTACCTCAAGATATTTCCCCACTGATGTGACTACGGGCGGAGTTTACTCGCACTAACACTCCATTTTTTTATGGATTTATCCCATCTCTTCAATGGCTTCCGACTAATTATAGATAAAATTAAACTGTTCTTCTTGCCCCTATATTGTAGCAGAAATATTATCATCATATGCATGCATATATTCCACCATGTTATTTATGCCACAGTGGCTCCGCTCCATTCAACTCTTTTAAATAGAAGAGGTTTATCTTATATTAAATATTGAAAATTTTATCAGCAAATTGCACACTAAAAAAAAATAAAGGTAACTTTAAACTTCAAAATGATATTATTGAAAGAAAACGGAAATGTAAAAGAGAACAAGCTTTAATGAATGTTGCCCAATAGCCAGCTTGGATAATGTGAAATGCAGTGGCTGATCATCAAATGGGCCAATTCTAGTAACCCAATGCCCCGAACCCCATTTTTTATGGAGGTATAAAGTTAAGAAAATATTTATTCTGGATACATCAATAGATAAGCTTACAGTGTATCAATAATATGAAAATTTAAAAATAATATTAACCGAAAATAAAAACAAAGAAAGGTTGCATATAGAGATAAAAATGGTATTAAAAACAAAGCAGGCGGTGGCACCATAACTTATCTAGAGAAATGAGAGGGGGATGGGGATGAGGATGTTGGGACCTAAATTTGGCATTAAGGAACAGTGACATGAAGGCCTTTAAGGGGCAATGGCCCCTTTGCCGATCATTGACAACAACCCATGGTTGGACATACCTTCCCTTACCTGACACCAATTCATCCTCATCTTATATAATTTTTCATCCAGTCTCCATCCTTCACCTCCAACCAAATCTTATGAGATTGATTATCCCACCCGCCTACGTAGCCTCCTTCCTCATCATAGAAAAACACTGTCTACTAACAATTAATAACGCAACAACGGAATAATTAATAATATTATCAAAGAAAGAAAAATTAAATTGGTTTACCTTGAGAGCAATGCTATCATTTCTCCCAGGACTTGGTTTACCTCTGCTCCAATCCTCAACATAAAAATGAACTATCCCACCACCCGGATCCAACAACAAGGCTCCAAGTTGAAGAACAAAATTTATTCATCAACTTTTCTTATTTGCTGCACTTCAAAACATAAAAAAGAAAGGTCTTATTTGCAAATGAAAAATAAAGATTACTCGACAAAATGTTATTAATTTGATTATTAGTATATCCACACGAGAGAGACTAATAAATGCCTTTATTACAGGCTTGTTAAGTATTTTAATTTAATTAATTTTAAATATAAATATATTATTATATTTTAATATAATTTTTAAAAATACATATCATTCCAACCAAAATCATTTTTAATTTTTATATATAATTTAAAATTTTATTGCACAGTCATTATTTTTATATATGTGATTTGCTTAGATTGATTTGACAACTATTAAGGGAGAGATAGATCACTGAAAATTTACATATTTGTTAAAAAAAAATCATTGTCAACTTTATTCCTCTGCTAAAAAAAAATTGAAAAATCCGTCAGTAAATCCTAAAATTATAAATGAATTTTAATTTAAGGTAAAATTTAATATATAAAATTTAACTTGGAGTAATTATATATAAAATTATTTTATTGTGATTCACATGTATAAATAAAATATTAATTTTGATTCAGTCATACATATTTAAAAAAAAATAAATATATCAATTTATTTTTATATTAGATAAATATAATTATTTATATATACAATATATAAACATAACATGATGCTATATCGATAATTGTGTTAATATTTTGTGAGAATTTGAGTAAATCGAAGTTTCATGTATAAAATTACACATTAAACCAAAACTCATTTATAATTTTAAGATTTATCCCAATTAAACAACACTCTGAAACATTACTATTGAATTCTTGGATTGAACCAACAAATGGTTGGAATAAATAGCAATGAACTTCCTTCCTTAAGTATTTCGATGTTGCTCGAATCCTGGAGTTATCATTGATAGGAGGGCTTTACCTGAATACCACCCCGCTCGGTTATACCAAAAAAAAAATTGTTGACTTGAAGTTGTTCAACAATTTATATACAAAAAAATTAGCAAAAACCAACATTTAATATTCACTTACTTCAAAAACAATTGGACAAACTTCTTAATTATCATAACATGCATACGGTGGTTAAATTTTGATAAATTAAAGCAAAAAGATTAAAATTTCAATTTTCGTAAGGGTGAATTTCATATAACAATTAAAAAGCAGTTGAAGTATTTGGGAGGTCTCTATATTATCGGGATTGGATCAAATTAGTCTCTCTATTATTGAATGAAATAATTTAGTCCCTATACTATTAAAAAGAATCAAATAAGTCCAAACTGTAACATGGTTAACATTTACTTTATAAAAAATATCTTGAAAATTAATTTTTCCAATTGAAATTCAATTCCGAACAAAATATTTCATTTACAGAATCATTAAAATTTTAAAAATTTTTACTCTACTAAACAGTAAATATTAATTTTTTTTAAATTATTGATTCTTTTTTATAGTACATGGTGTAAATTAATCCATTTAATCTTAGAAAAATTAAATTGATCCGATCACATTTACATTAAAAAAAACTCAAAATCTTGAATAATGGAGAGTAAGGATAGCTAATCCGTGTCTCGTGCATGTAGCTTTTTAGCAACCATCTATTTCGTTTGTGTTGTTCCTTTCCTGGCTCAGCCTTTTCAAATATTTTTTCACCTCCTCCTTTTTCATGGCCAATGGTATACGTTCAGAATTTTTTATTTTCAACCTACCCACACAGTGAATAGTAGCATTTTGTTAGTGTAAATTCAGCGATGTCAAAGCACTTCCAAACAGAGTTGTTAAATTTTTCAAACATCAAAAATCTAATTTATTAAAGGAATAAAAATTAAAACATTGTTTAAAGTCAATTAATATATAATTTACAGAAATTAAAATATTGTATTAAATATAATAGCCGACATAGCTCGACGTTAATCGGACGAATACATTAGCTTTTGAAGAATGTGAAGAATTAAATGCTAGAACATGTCTCTAGAAAAGAAAACAGAAAAGTTAACCGAATAACTAAAATGACTTTTGACAGGAAAGAAGAATTGCGGTTGATTTCTTTTGATTTAATTTAGTTGAAATTAAACGTTAAAACATATTTTTAGAGAAGAAAACAGAAAAATCGACGGAATAACTAAAATAACATTTGATAGGGAAGAAAAATTGCAGTTGTTTGCAGAAATTCATTTTAATTTAATTTAGCTGACATCTGTATTCTTTATTTTTCATTTTTAATTGGGTGAGACTAAACTCACAGTTGTATAGTTACAGACAAATGTCAGCCGTCAGATTATTATAATAATTGTAATTATTATTTTAAATTTAAGATATTTAAAAAAATAATTTAATATTCTTATAACGTTCTAAAACTCTAAAGTTTAGACATTAAAATTTTAAACCCTAAAATCATAAATGATAATCCCAAAAACCCTAAACCCATGGTCGAGGACAGTCCATAAGTTTACGGACTATGGCCTTATAAATTTCCTTTTTAATTCATCAGATAAAATATTACTATATATATATTTTGGACGAAATATTACTGTATATAAAAAATCTTAAAATTTACTTATATTATATATATGCTTTTTCTCTTCTCCTTTTGTCCCCTAAAATAATATCTACCCAACTACGGATATCTTAACGGTTCTCAGCTATATGCAACGATAAAAACATGAGGCAGCCAGTAAGTATAGTAAAAGAAATATATATATATATGTGTGTGTGTGTGTGAATGCATGTAGCATGATGGTAAATATGTGGGGTGCTGCATTTGTCTCTTGCCTGCTTAAAGCATTCAATGTTTTTTGGCAAGACTAAGGAGGTGGCATACATATATGTATGAGAACGAGGATATACATTGTATATACCTATTACCCTAAGTAGAAATATATACATTCTGTATATATTTATATGTATGAGGATACATGCTGACTGACTATCTGCCTTCTTCTTATTATGAACAGAGAAGAAAAAAAAAATTATCTGTCTTCTTACTAGCTAGCTCTTGATGCTGTTTTCTTTCTTTTCTTGTAAGAAACTATATATAAATGGTAAAGTGAAGCAAATCAGTCTATAAATCTGCGGTTTGATAATTTCATCAAGTTGACGTGTTGAAGCTAATAAAATTTGGTGCTTAAATCACCAGATTAATTTCAATCATAAATTATAAGTGGTACTTAACTTTGAAAAAAAGACAAGTGTGTGGAGATGAGAAATTTCGATAAGTGTATGATTAATATGTGTGGCTACAATGAAATCAAGTCTATCTTGTGGTTTTGGAATTATTACAAGTGGGGATAAGTCTGCAGATAGGGTTTCTTTTCTTTTTGAATAAGATGGAGCAGTACAGTAGCATAGCATTCAAGATCAAGACTTCACATTTTGCTTTGTACCCTTTTTAACTTGTTCATTTGGGTATCATATTGTATATGAAGGCACGTGAACCTCTTATTTCCCCTTTATAAGTGAATTACCACTAGATGGTGTAGGCCCTCTTTTGCCTCTTTTTTTTTTTTTTAATTATTACTAATATTATTATTAATCTCTATCATTCATCACCGATCCGATCTCTTCCTTCCTTATTATCTAAAACATAGATCCTCCACCTTTAGTGGACGAAGCCAACACCGTCACTTCGATTGCTCCATCTTTCCCCATGACTTCTAGTAATTGTTATTCATCTCGTTATCCTTTTCCAATTGACCTAAACGAAGATGATCAACACCAACACCACCAGCTTTTCAACTTAATATCTCAACCTTCTTCTTCTTCATCGTCATCATCTTCTTCTTCGTCGCCTTCTACTTCACTTACTTGTCCTTTTTCCTTCAGCCCAACTGTTCAACACCAGCAAGCAGCTTTCTATCAGAGCCTACCCCAGCAGTTCCATGATGATCAACAAGATCAGGTATATATATAATCACCACTTCATGTTATCTTTCTTTCATAACCTAGGGTTTTCTTTGAGTGACTTTTTAGGGGAAATAATTATTGATTACTTGCATATATATATATATATATATATGTATATGACATACAGGAAAAAATACATGTTCCACAAGATGGACCATTGAGGAGTGACTGTGAGCTCAGGTTATCTATATGGAAAAAGGAAGAAAGGGTTGAAACTCATCATCAAAGTCATGATTCTGCTAAGCGGATGCCTTCAAAGATGAGGATGATGAGGAAGATGATGAGCTCCGATCACACCGATTTATCAAATAGCCCTACACCGAAATCCGAAGAACATCAGGAGCAGAAACAACCATTATCTTCTCCGGACAACAACAACAGCACAATTAGGGTTTGTGCTGATTGCAACACTACTAAGACTCCTCTCTGGAGGAGTGGACCTCGGGGCCCCAAGGTACTCTTAAATTACCAGTCTTCTTCTTCTTTTTAATCCAAACCCTTGCCCTAAAGTCAAACGTAAAGAGCATAAAGGCAATTGCCACTCAATTTCTTTTAAAGATATTTCATTGATCTTTTTCACTTTGGTCTATCCGGCTGCAGTCCCTTTGCAACGCCTGTGGAATTCGTCAAAGAAAAGCAAGAAGGGCTGCAGCGGCGGCGGCGGCGGCAGGCAGCGTTGTTGCACCTGAGACACCGCCAAGTATGAAAAGTGAGGTTCAACTTAAGGCGAAGAGATCAAGCAACAATGGTGTTCCACATTTGAAGAACAAAAAATGCAAACATAATTCTCAATCTCAAAGTAGAAAGAAGCTGTGTTTCGAAGATTTAAGGATAATATTGAGCAAGAATTCAGCTTTTCATGGAGTTTTTCCTCAGGACGAGAAAGAAGCCGCGATCCTACTCATGGCCTTATCGTATGGTCTTGTTCATGGTTGAAAACTCTCCCCACCACCTTAGCCTTATATATTGTTGTTTTCTAGGTTTAAATAATTAGTGTTGGGAGTGTAGTAGCTAACTAAGGTCATAAATGTTTGAAACTAGAATTGTCATTGAGTGTGAAGAAAAAGTAATTTGTTAAAATAAAGAAAAAGAGATTTGAAAAGCAAAATGCATGTAGAACTTTAGAGCTTTGATTATCAGGTGAATTTGAACAGGTTGGTAACCATAATTATGGAGCTCTTGTTCTTCTACGTCTTATTCTATATATATTATGTCGTGAACTTAATAAAATTCTATGCTTTGATTTGTCTCTTGTTCATTTTCTCATATATGGATTAGGGTTTATTAATATTAGTAATGGCATTTTGTTTGAAAACGCCGCCTATTGGAGTCACGTGAACAACAGTGTTTCACCGCTGACATTTTCTTTTCTTTTATTTGAATCTATCATGTTTTATACGTCATAACATATGAAATTACTTTTTCTTTTTCAGTGGGTAGTTCAGCATTCTAAAATCCTAGGGTTTTCAGTAGAAGTAATTAGCAACTGTTAATGGTTTTTACATTTTATGATGGTGATGAATCAAAGGGTAGCTAGGGTTTACAGCTTTTATTTTTTAGTTTTCTGAAAGTCACCTAGAAGAATGTAATTTTGTCTTTTACAGTGTCTTTTATTCATGTCTGATTACAAATAGTATCATTTCAGAAATAGCTTGTAAGTGTAGTACCACGACAACAATAATAAATGACTGCATTTGTCCCCAAGATGGAAGATTTTGATTGTTGATATGCTTTTATATGAAATATATTAGATAAATATTCCACAATTGGTATAACTTTAGTTGTGATATTAAATAACTTATGGGGATATATATATATATATAATAATAGCAAAGGACAAAGATTTTATTACAAGATTTAAAAAATATTAATTTGTAGGACACTCTTTGTAAGTAGTAGCTACTTAAGTTGTTTCAATGTCCATCACCTAAGATAATTTTTTTTGATAATAGGGAGCGAATGTAATGATAACAAATTTGATAGAAAGTTGTCGAAACCATTTTTTATGTTTAGGAAAAACGGGATCGACTTTAAAAATATGGTATTGAGTCGCCACCAATCCTTTTTGTTTAGGTGTGATTGGATCACTTTGTAAAAAATAATTTTGGTCTACGAAATAGAAACACAGGTTCAGAGTCGGTTTCGCATTTATGGAAGGATTAGCACCCTCGCATGCCCCAAAGCTGTACCAAATTGATTAACTAATGTCCTTATGTTGAAAATTAGAAAAAAATTAAAATGTAGTTCCTTTTGAAAAATGTTTGATTAATTTAGGTTGGAATTTAAGATTTTCTCGTTCCGAATGAATAAAACACCATACCCAACACGTTAGGATATGACATCTTAAACCTCGAAACCAAGATCATCTCACAATTTCCAAATCATGCGATTAAAAGGGTATTTAATTATTTGGTCAAATGAAGAACCGAAACCCTGCACGTTAAGGCACAATTCCTCGAATTTCCAAACATCAAATATTGTCTTCTTTTAAAAACTTTTAAATAAGCGATTTTAAAATCGACTCAAAATGTTTTTATTGAATCACTATTCGATAATGAGAAACAAAAATATAATATCGAGCATGGAATAATAATATGTGAATACAACTTTGTACAAATGGATGACAAGAATAATAATATGTACATACAATTCAAAACATACAAAAAAAAAATTTTCACAATTCCTATTTTGAAAATACCAACATTATCAATCAAGAAACAACGAAAGCCAAAAATATAGCTAATTAAAAATGAATTAAAATAAAATATGGCAAATCTTCAAATGTGGATGAATAAAATTTAAATAATAATAATATAAAAGACGGGAAACTTGAAATCAATATGATATATAAAAGCAATTTAAGAACTATCATATAAATGAAAAATTTACAAATAAACAACACATGATAGAGTTTGTAATAGATTTTAACAAAACAAAGATAAAAATAACTAGTATATGAAATAATAATATAAATGAATTTGCAAATAAATATTATATACAAAGAAAATCAAAGTAAATAATATACAAAATAACATGTTAATCTACATAAATAATATACAAAATAAAAACCTAATATAAATAATTTATATATGAAAATAATAATATATAAAAATTTTCGAAATAAACAAAAATATATAATGAAATAGGGATTTAAAAGGAAATAGATTATACAAATAAATTTAAAAATATGCATATACATATAAAAATGGATTTAAAAAAAACATACATAGAATAATATGAAATCAATAATATATATATAAAAATAATTTAATATAAATTATATGTGTATATAAAAAGAATATATATAAAGAAAAATTAATGAAAACAATGTGTGAAGAGAAATAAATAATATCTAAAACAATTTAAAATATATAATATCAAAAAAAAGAATAATTAGAGAAATCAATAAACAAATAATTAAATAAATTACTTAAAGGACTGCATTGAAATCAGAACAAAATTAGGGAGCTAAAAAAGTAATAAATTAAAAATGAAATCGAAAAGGACTAAAATACAATGTGCGTAAATTAAAGGGGATTAAAAGCACAATTTATCCGAATTATTGAACGCAATGTTTTAAATAGGGGCTAAATTGAAACTGCGCAAAATTACTGGGCAAAATTGAAATAAAAGAAAACTTAATTACAAAACCAATTAAAAGCGGAAGGACTTGAAGAGTAATTATCCCATCAAAGGGAAAACGCGTGGATCCTGCCCCGGGTCGGGTCAACGTGCGGGTCCTGGGAGTGCAAACGGCGTCGTTTTACACTTTAAAGGCAGATCCTAAAACGGCGCTGTATTGAGGCGCTATTTAAGCCACCAAACACCTAAAAAAAAAATCATTTGAAACCCCTCTTTAAAAAAAAAACCTCGTTTTTTTTTTCTCTGAATGCCCAGTCCTAGCTCCGATCAGGTCCGACCAGCCTTTGCCATGGCTCTGCCGAGGCTCCGTCACGGCTCCGTCGTAGGCGGTGGCCGGAGCTATATAAAAACTTAGAGTTTTAAACTCTTTTTCTCTCTTTTTCGCTTAAAAAAAACTTTGAAAACATTTTTCAAAAGGAAAATCCCTCTTCTTTTGGCCCGATTTAGACAACAGAGAGGAGATCTCCGTCAGGCCACGAAACGATTCAGATATATCCTCTTCTCTCCCTCTCTTTTTATTTCTATATATTTTTATACTCATGTAAAAAAAATGAACAATGATGGAAACTGTAAAAGTCACATTTTCGAATCTGATTTTTCTTTTTGTATTTAATATGCACTCGTATCTAAAAAAATGGGGGGATCCTTTTACAGTGTACAATACTTGGCTTTTTATAGCCAGAAAAATGAAATACACGTTTTTTTTAAATATTCTTCTACTGCATTCTACGATCTTCTGCTATATTGCTGCTTTCTTGTAACGGCCTAATTTTCAGTGGTGTCGGAAATAGTGATATGAGATCACTAAATCTGACAGGTAAGATTGAATAAGATAGTAATTTAATATTTATGAGTCAAGTGAGAATTTAGAAGAATTTGTGGATTGGTGAATTTAGTGAATTAAAAGAATTTATTAGGTCAAATGGGTCAAAAACGAGGTATCGAGACCTCAAATTTGAAAATCGAGCCATAAATATTTTTAGAAATATTTATGGAGTGTTATTAAGTTAGTATTAAAGTTTGGTTGAGAAATTTAAATGTTTGGGTAGTCAATTAAATAAAAAGGACTAAATTGTAACAAATGCAAAATTGCTACAAGAATTAAATAGCTCAAGTGTTAAAAGAAGGAGGGTTTAAAGGACAATTAAACCTAAAGGTGAAAAAGTTGGACGGTAAGGGGAAGAAAATCATCAGAAGATAAGGGAAATAAGGGCATAATTGGAAATTTAATAATTTTAACATGTATAATAAAGATAAAATTGAAAGATCTAGAGATATCTTCATATTTTCTCAGCCAAAACGCCATAGGAGGTCTGGAGAAAGCTGGTTTTTCATATTTTCACATCATATCAAGAAACCAAAGAAGAAAGAGGAAAAGAAAAAGTTGCAGAGTAGTCCCTAAATTTCAAAATCTTCTACAAATCAGCCGGGTAAGTTCATATGGTTGAATTTATATGTTTATTTGTGAATGATTGAATGATATAATGTGCTGTTAAATATGAATTTGCTGTGGGATTGTGAAAAATATGATAAATGAAAGAATAAATGGTGGTAATTCAAATTAGGAAAAACGCAGATTGAGTACGTTCGTGTCGTGACATGTGATGAATTGACGGATAAGATCATGGTTAATCCATGGCAAATGTGAAATGTAGGTATGGTATCATCCATACTGAGTTATGAAATGTAGGTATGGTATCATCCATACCGAGTTGTGAAATGTAGGTATAGTATCATCCATACCGAGTTGTTGAAATGTAGGTATGGTATTAACCATACCGAAGTTGTGAAATGTAGGTATGGTATAAACCATACCGAGTTGTGAAATGTAGGTATGGAATTATCCATACTGAGTTGTGAAACGTGGCGAATGAGCAACGACGTATTCAAATTCGTAAGACGCGTTTCCTAATTTGATAAGAAGTAATATAAAATGAGTGAATCAAATGGAAGAAATTGAGTAGTTGTTAATGTTGAGCTCAACTATGTGAAGGATTTTAACAATGGTTGTGAATGGCAGGGAACTTTAGTAAATGTTTTGTTATTGTTTTGGAAATATTATGTGTGGTAAGCTACTTTTAAACCTATGAACTTACTAAGCTTCATTAAGCTTACTTGTGTGTGTTTGATATTTATGTAGATTGAATTAAAGAGAAGTGGAAGATCGGATCATCACAGCAAAGCTCACTATCCAGATCAATTCCGGTAGCTTTTGTTTTATGTTTAAAGATTTATATGGCATGTATAGAGTTTAAATGAGATGGAGAAAAGATGTTATAAACTAGTTAATAATATTTTGTAATGAAACAGTTTTTGATTTACAGCAGTAGTAACGTGATTTTGAAAAATCACCAAAAATAGAAGAAATGGAATTAGAAAGTGAAGGAGATATGAATTGAAATCTCTTTTAGTCTATTTTCATATAAAATAAATAGAGTAAGCAAAAGAAATGGAAATAATGATATATTTAAATTTTAGTGAAACTGGTTCTGAATGAATTCGTGATCCCCTGTTCTGCCTTTGAAAAATCATTAGAAATTGCACAAAAATAATTGTGGATTAAAATTTATATGTATGAAATTCTGAATGAGTCTAGTTTCAAATGAGCTAAACAAGAAGGCCATATAAATTCTGTACAAAGAGAAAATTGATTTATAGTGAAAAGAGGTCAGAGTAGTTGAATGGTGAAACAGGGGAAACTTTAATGAATAAACTGTACCAATTGGCCACATGAAAAATTCTGGAAAAATTACAGTAAAAAGATATATGAATCTAGTTTTAGGAAAAATTTACGGATCTTAATTTGGAGTTCCGTAGCTCCAGATATAAATATTTTAGTGACTATGACGCAGATGGACAGTTTTAAATTTTATGCCGAATTAGTAGTTAAGTTTAGTAATGCCTCGTGCTCGACTCCGGCAACGGTCTCGGGTAAGGGGTGTTACATTTCTGTTGCTTCTTTGTGTGCAGGTGGAGAAGGTCGTTGCTGAGGCTGGCGCGCGTGTGCGTGATGGCTGCGGCGTGGATGCACGCGGGGCGCGCATGGGGAAGGCTGTTGAGGCATGCAGCGCTGGAATGCCCTAGAGGCCTCTAGGGTTTTCTGGAATTATTAGAAAATTGGGCCATTCAGGCATATTCAGTATTGGGCCAATTTGGGTCTGTTGTAATTAGCATTTGGGCTTATTTAATTTATTGGGTTTGCATAAGAGGACTGAACTGTTATTATTTCTTGGTTAATGGACTGTTAAATTTGGGTTTTATTACTGTTTTTTGGTTTTTAATATTTATTTGTTTTTTGGTTTGAATCTGATTAGTTAATGGGCCCGGGCAAATTGGGCCTGTTACAAAAGTAACAACCATGAAATTAAGATTAGTCTTGAAAAACTCTTATAATAAGATTTAAGTCTTTTTATATATCCGTATCTCATCATAATTTCTGCTTACAAGTTATAAATTTAGCCATCCAATCAACTAATATTCAACATTATTTAGCTAATAACCAAAAGTAGAATATTCAACATTATTCAGCTAATTCCATAAAAAAAAATTATTCAGTACTAATAAAGTTTTGATTTTGTTATTGAAATTTAAATTTTAAGTATGAGTATTTAGGTTTAAATTTCACTATTCAGTAAATTATGAATAAACTTAAATTTCGCAACATGTGTTTTTATTTAGAATTATTTAAAATAAATTTTATATATAATTATATTTGCATTCATCTTATAAAAAGAAGACATTATATAATTTATTTGTTTTATATGGTTGAATTTTAGGTTTGTTATACACAATAAATTTTAGGGTGGATTTAGAT
Source organism: Gossypium sturtianum (assembly GCA_025698515.1). Lineage (NCBI taxonomy): Eukaryota > Viridiplantae > Streptophyta > Magnoliopsida > Malvales > Malvaceae > Gossypium > Gossypium sturtianum. The sequence goes on from CM046955.1 coordinate 170,463,025, forward strand.
TTAACTTTTTTTATATAATATTTAATTCTACTCATAATATCTTCTCAACTTTTAAAATGGAATAAAAACATGTTTACACGTATTCAAACTCATGTCTTTCTCGTTGTTGCAATTATAATGGTGCAAATTAAGTTAAGGCTCAAGTAACTATATTTGAACTTTTTTTTAGTAGTGACTAGTCCCCGTAAGTGCTCTCCAAAAAGGCAAATGGTTGGCTATGAAATGTAGGCATGAGCAAAACTCAATTCGATTCGAAAAATTGGAATTTTTTTTTTCAAATTTTAAGTTATTCGAGTCAACTCGAATAAGTAATTCGAGTTTCGAGTTCGAGTCGAGTTGAATTTTACAATTCAAACAACATATTGGTGTAAATACCCATTTGTCCCTGTCAATTTTGAAAATAAGCAAATTGGTCTATCTCTTAACAAAAATTATAAAAAAAATAAAAAAATTCAAAATTCAAAATATTTATAAAAATTTTAAAAAATCTAAAAACATACAAAGAAAGTTAGAATTTTAAATTTTCTAAAACAATAATTTTAGGACCTAAAAATAATTCAAGTTTATCATACTAAAATATCTTATTTTTTAATTATTTTACTTTGATTTTTTTTTCAAATATATATATGGTTTCAAATTTATCTGTTCTAACATGGAATTAGTTATGCTGTAACAAAATTTTAATTTGACATGTTTAATTTTTTAATTTAACTCGAATAATTTTACTTGATTCAACCCAACTCAAATTTCATTTCATTCGACTCGAATTGAAAAAAATTCAAATCAAATTAGGATGATAAAATATGATTCGTCAACTCGATTATCTTAAAATTTTTTCACTCAATTCGTTCGAACACTTACCCCTAACAAGGTGTGCTCCATTCTTGTGAGTGAAGACTAGACTCCCGATCACTTGGTTAAGGGATGAGGTAAGCAACCATCACATCACACCTCATAGTTTAGATTTGAACTCTTTTGATCATTTGAATTTGTTTTGTTCATATGAATAGTGGAAATATGATATTATATAATTTATTTTTTTATATTTCAAAAATGCAAATTAATTTTTTTATCGGAGAAAATATTATTGGGAGGAGTAGCTCATCCCAATATAGACTGTAAGATGAACATGAACAACTAAAAAAATATAATTTAATAATTTTGATTATCCAAACGACTTTATTTTGTAAATCAAATACTGGCTCGTTATTTACTGTATCAACACAAAAGAAAAGGCTTAATTATTATGTAAGTATTAAAATAGTTTTTCATAACAAATAGAACAATTAATTTAAACTTAATATCATTTGCTTTTAACATAATATAAAAATGACGAGTAAAACTCTAGTAAGAAAAAACTCTACAACTTAAGTAAAAAATTCCTTCCTTTGTTGAGCTAAAAATAACTAAGTAGAATTAATTTGTTACTAATTCATGCATTAAGATGTAAGATATACTATAACCAAGGTAATTAAATTATTAATAAGTTTAGTTTGGTCACTCGACTTCATTTAAGTCATCGGGCAGTTCAAATTGTTGTTGTATGGCTTTTTCTATTCTCATCATTGCATTAATCGAAAGCTCTTATTCCCCATCTATTTTACAGTTGAGTTTTTTTTTTTCCACGAAATAGTTTTGAGCATCACGAATCTGCGAATAAAAATCCAAACAACTTTCTTTTACGATCTTTAACACTGTCTGTCAGATTGACTTGGATCTAAGGTATATACTCTTCTACTCGTCGATAGGTATTGATACATCGTACCGATTCTCAAATCATCACTTGTAGCTTGCTAGCTTGACTAAAAAAAAATAAATCTTAATGACTTAGTGACTTAAAAAAAACAAAACTTTCAAATGTCCATTTTATAACTTTTTAAATTTAAATGATTAAAACATAAATTTATTAATAATTTAATAAAAATGCATAGAAAAAATAATACTCCAATCTAATAAAAAATAACTAAATTAAAAAGGAAAATGTGAGACAAAATAGAACTGGCATTGGTGGGCCAGTTTCGATGGAGGAAAGGCTAAGGCCTTTAAATTAATGAACGGCAGGCTCATCTATCAACCCTTCTCTTATCTTCTACTACGAGGGGGCCCATTTGGAGTAAAAAAATTGTCAAGTAAATTTCAAATTTTAAAAGCTTGAAACAAACTTATAAAATTAAACTATTATTCCAATGAATAAAATAGGTTATTTAATTAAAAATGTTTTAATATCTCAGTCCATGATCTGCTATATTTCCATAATCAAAAATAAATATTTTTATTCACTCCAATCATTTTGATGCTTGCGTTGAAATTTACCTATACGTAGAGCTCAAGAAAATAAACTTAAAAGAAGAAACGAATTATACAAAACCTAATCATTAATTTACAAAAATATGTTTATATTTTTTTAAATCTAAAAAAATTCTTTTATTTTTTATTCATATATGAATACAAACCTTTAACCATTTAAAATATGGTATAAAATAGTTAGGTTATTTTTTAAAATATTTTACTATTAATATTTAAATTCATAACTATCTCTTTTATAATATTGCCTCCAAAATTTAAATCTATATTCTCCCTTTAAAATTACTATCTTACCGTTACATTTAATCATTTGATAATACTTTTTGCTGCTCCCAAATGTACCTTTTAGGTTTGAAACAACAAGCCCACCTTTTTTTCCTTTGAGCTACTAGTATATTGGAAATTGACATGATAAACGACAGCGTATTACTGAAATACCGACGATAATAGTATTGTTAGACCCACGCTGCGTTACAGCCGCACAGGTGAACTTAAAGTAACGGTGACCGTCTGATCCTTCATCGATTGGAATATTCCCAATAAAGAAACGCGGCAGTGGTTCGTTTGTAAAAGACTGAAGTAGAATTAAAGCCTCTTTGATTTTATCTTCAGGTAGACTCCATTGGCGATTGGTCCAACTCACCTTCCCAACGAAGACTTCTTTGGGCGACTTGCCAACCAACAATCGGTGAAACACCCCCACTTTATCATTATACTTTCTCAAATTTCTTGATTTCTCTCGTTCCTTTATGAGGCCTTGATTGTGGAGAAGGAAAAAAGGGAAGAGAGATGATGGGTTCCGATTCATTGGCTCAAACAAAGCCGATTCCATTACCGACCCAAGAAGAAGATCCCTCAAGTCAATCTACGGCTCTACTTGCTTTCGACACTGATTCTTCTTTAGACTCGGAGGTAAAATCATCCCCTTCAAACCGCCGCACTTCCATCATCTTCATCGCTTTGATACTCCTCACTTGCATTGCTCTTTCGGCGGCCTTCGCTTTTGCTTTCCTCTTTTATTCTTCTTCTTCTTCTTCTTCTTCTTCTACAGAGAACAAATTCTCTCGTCCTTTGAAGAAACTGGAAAAACCGGTTGTTCTTTTGGTTTCATCCGATGGGTTTCGATTTGGGTACCAATTCAAGACCCCAACACCAAACATCCACCGTTTGATTCAAAACGGGACTGAAGCTGAGATGGGTTTGATTCCTGTTTTCCCTTCTCTTACTTTTCCTAATCATTACTCCATTGTTACTGGTCTTTATCCTGCACATCATGGTATTATAAATAACCATTTTTTGGATCCCAAAACTGGTGAGTTTTTCCATATGGCTAGTCATGAACCCAAGTGGTGGTTAGGTGAGCCACTTTGGGAGACTGTGGCCAATCATGGATTAAAGGCTGCTACCTATTTTTGGCCTGGAAGCGAGGTGAAAAAGGGCTCTTGGGGTTGTCCTGAAAAGTTGTGTATGAAATATAATGCTTCTGTTGCTTTTGAGGATAGAGTGGATACTGTTTTAAGTTATTTTGATTTGCCTAGTAGTGAGATCCCTGTGTTCATGACATTGTATTTTGAGGATCCTGATCATCAAGGTCACCATGTTGGACCTGATGATCCCGAGATCACTGAGGCTGTTGCTAGAATCGATAGAATGATTGGGAGGTTGATTGATGGTTTGGAGAAAAGAGGGATTTTTGAGGATGTTACTATAATCATGGTTGGAGACCATGGAATGGTTGGTACATGTGATAAAAAGCTGATTTTCCTTGATGATTTGGCACCTTGGATCGAAATTCCGGCTGAATGGGTTTGGTCTTATAGTCCGTTGCTCGCTATTCATCCACCTCCGGGTCAAGCAGCATCGGATGTCGTAGCAAAGATGAATGAAGGACTGGAATCTGGGAAGGTTGAGAATGGCAAGTATTTGAAGGTTTACCTTAAGGAAGAGCTACCTAGTCGGCTACATTATGCCGCAAGTGACCGAATTCCTCCCATAATCGGGCTGATCGAGGAGAGCTTTAAGGTGGAACAGAAAAGGAGTAAGCGAAAAGAGTGTGGAGGATCACATGGATATGACAACGCAATTTTCTCCATGAGGAGCATTTTTATTGGTCATGGTCCTCAATTTGGCAGGGGGAAGAAAGTGCCATCTTTTGAGAATGTTGAGATATATAACTTGGTAACTTCAATTCTCAGTATACATGGTGCTCCCAACAATGGATCTTCAGCATTTCCTGTATCTATTCTTTTACCTAGACAGTAAATATTATGTCCTATACATGTTTTGATTGGTCTTAGCTTCTGAAGTATGCAGTACAATTTAGCAAGATGATAACTGCAAAAGCCAAATGATTATTCGTTTATCGGCGAGTTCATACATAACGAGACGGTGCAGAAGAAGGATGTTTAGTGGAATAGGATCCATTCAGATGTTTGTACTTTACATTTGTTCCTTGACTCCAACTTTTTCTTGTATCTGAGCTGTACCATGTCATCTGAAACTCATCTTACCATTTTGGTTCTATCATGATGTTTTAAAATTATAGAAAAATACAGTACATTGGCCAAGAGCAAGTTATTCTAGCTTTTATCTATGCTTCTGTCCCCCACCTTAGATATTAAAACATAGATGTTTCTATTAAATACATGCGTTGTCTTGTCTGCAGAGAAAATGTTATGGGCTAATTTGCACCATAAGATTCATATAGCTTCTTTGTTAAATAAAAAATCAACTATTTATTATAACAATAATAGTTGGATTTAAAGCAAGGTTGGGATCTGCTGGTGCCTAATTTTTTAATTTCCCAGCAAACGCTGTTGACAACATTGCACAAACTGGCAACTCCCGACCAGAGGCGTAGCTAGGGGTGGCAGGGCCCCACCCCTAAATGGAAGTTTTTTAAAAATTTTAAAATATTTAAAAATGATAAAAATTTCTTAAATTTTTTTGACTGCGGTCCCCTGTTCCGGACGTACACGTGTACATTGGAGAACAAAAACCCAGATTTTTTTTTTGTCACGTTTAAAAGCATAGAGATACTTGTGCAATTAATTCTGGCCTCACAAGGTGTTGAATCTTTCCTGAATCTTCCAAAGAAATGTAGTGTTCCACGCGTTCCAATAACTGGTTTCGTCGAAGCTTTGCAAATTATGTGTTCAAAGATGTCCATTTCAGGTCTAAGAGACTCTAAATTGGTTTGTTTTTATAGTTTTTACAAATGTGAACTTTGAATGTTCATGGGATGGAGGAGAAAGAAACAATTTTTCGTTGATCAAATTTGGTAGGTCGGATGATAAATAAATGACAAGCCTTTGCTGGTCTTGCTTTTGGCAGTTTCTGTTTATCAGAGGGGAATTTCCATTCTACTATTCCGCTTTTACACTTCAGAATCTTCTCCCTTCAGTTCTCAAATGGAAAAGTTGATAAATTTAGAATTTTTTTTGGAAAAACAAAATTTTCGTTGCCATAACATTTTTAATCCCAACAATAAAACTGTAAAAGAATTGTAAATTAGCCTAATTTCTTAATTTGTCTTATAATTGGGTAACCGGCTAACAGGTCCAAGATTCCGAAACAAACAAAATTTTAGAAGATGTTTTTCTCTTTGCCTTTTCGTGTATGTGTATCAAAGTTTGACCTTCCACTTTCTCCAACTCCAATCCTTTTTTACTTTCGCCTATATAAATCAATGCTTAAATCCCACCAACATTATACCAATATCTTTCGAATCTCTAGAGACTAGAGTAGATGGCAGCTGCTATTAGATTGTCGGCGTCGTCGTTTCATTGTTCAACGTTTCTCACTTCCTCCTATGCATCCACCACCTTGAACTCTCCACAAGCGGCTTTTTCTCTTTCACCCAAAATTAATTTTGATAGGAAAATCTGTAATCTTTCTTCTTCTTTTGCCGGCGTTTCTCCTCTTCCTTTGACTTCCACTAAGCATTTGCTGTCTTTCAAGGTAATGGGGTTTGCATTTTCTATTCTTGGTTTTTAAATTTTATTAGTTATATTATGAAATTATGATTACCCATTTGTTTATGCAGTTTTGTGTGAAAACTGATGCTCTGTTTCATTTGAACTTTGTATTTGTAGTATGAAAACCCCATTGGTTTTATATCTTTTGGTCACTTGTTTTATATGTAGAAACCATTGAGATTGACAAGTTGTTGTTTTGCAGGTGCATGCAACTATGACTGAAACAAGCAAACCCAAATGGTGGGAGAAAAATGCAGGGCCTAATATGATTGACATTCACTCTACTCAAGAATTTACGACTGCCTTAAATGAAGCTGGAGATAGATTAGTTATTGTTGAGTTTTATGGAACTTGGTGTGCTTCTTGCAGAGCTTTATTTCCCAAGGTAAATTCATGCCTTTCTTTCTTTACACTATTTCATATTTTCTCTAATATCTCAAGTATTTATGTTTTGCTCCTTTTGAAGTAGCCTATGTTGTTTCTGAATGAGTTCGTTCTTATGATGTTGCCTTGTTATGAATATGGCAGCTCTGCAAAACTGCCCAAGAACACCCTGAAATTTTGTTCCTCAAAGTCGATTTTGATGAGAATAAGGCTATGTGTAAAAGTTTGAATGTTAAGGTGCTTCCTTATTTCCATTTCTACCGTGGGGCGCATGGACAACTCGAATCATTTTCGTGTTCGCTTGTCAAGGTATGCCTTTTAACCCCTCTGTGCCTATCGACTATCGGTTCACTACTAGAATCTTAACTTGCTTGAAACACATTAGAAGTAAAATGGTCCGGAACTGGCATGGATAGATGATCGACTTTCTTATGCAACTACATCAATTATCAGAGAACATCCTAGATAAACTTATTACCTGCTCAATCTTCATCGTCTTAACTATATCTGCTTCGTTTCCATATCATCTGCAGTTTAAAAAACTTAAGGATGCTATTGAAATGCACAGACAACAGTGAGACAACGCTAGTCCATTTAAGGGAGTTGGAGACTTGAATACTGAATCTGTATCAGCTCCGTTCGAAAAGCCTGCAGCATCAAACTAAACACGTACGTGTTTCGTTACATAGTATGCTGATTGCCATGATATTTGCCTCTGCAGTATCAAAATATTTCTGTATGTTCCCATTTTTATAAGTAGAAAAGAATATACTAGGTAGAAATTCTTAGCTAGCTGCATTCTTTTTCAGTCTTATTCTGCCCCTTATACATGTAATGTAACCTCGAAATTCAATTGGAAATCAGATTCACATGTCTCTGTTGGATTAGTATTTGTTTTTGGTACAGGGGTGTAGGCTACCCAACTTGTTTTATTTATATATACACAGCAAAAACAGACGCCTGGATCTGATCTTTCACGAATTTGGAGTTATTAAATCTACTTAAAATCTGAAAGTCTACCGTGCGGGCTGGCACTTGCCTGACAGCAATGAAACCTAGCAAGGAGATCAAATATAATAAATTATATATAATAAAAAAAGGGAAGAATTGCTGTGAAGATATGTGGCTAACTTTGAAGGCAAACTATAATGTTTTTTGTTCTCTTCTAGTTGGCTTTGCCTTTCTTGTGTGAACCCTCAATTTATTGTTGGAAGAGTTTGTACTTTCTCTATTTATTTTTTTTGCTCCTCTCCCTTCATTAAAAGCAACAATATTCAGACAAAGCCAAACATAAGAATCGGCATTTTGGTGGTTAAGAACTATCAACTTTGTTTCTGATCCATCATTATATTCACAATTTTAACATTGCCATTTAATTCAACCACACTCTGCAGTATATTGTACGAATATCCCACTTTCTGATTACAAAATTCTAGACCATGGATGTTTGATAGGCCATTAACAACAGTTTCCAACTACATCCATGTCGTCACAGATTGAAAAACTGTCTCAAAAGAAGATGAAAATGGTGAATTTCATCCACCACCCACAAACACAAAATTAAACTACAGCTGGAAAATGGACCCCTTTCCACTTTCCATACAATGATATCAAGTCCACTCCAAAAGAACAGAGGAATCTTTGCCCCATCCTTGAACTTTTAAAAGGATCATCAATCATATCAGCTTAGCTGCCTCTCATTTTCGTTTTTCATTTATTAAAAGCTCAAGCATCTCATCCAAATCCATGAACACGACAAAAGATAAAACAGAGACAATAATTTAAAGTTGCAGCAGATATTACAATGCATCTTCACAAAAGATTAAAACTTTTTATTAAATGGCTGATTCCGTTTTCATGGTTGGACTTGGTTTCCTAAACCGATTCCGTTTCTTCTTCGTCAATAATCCATATCATGCTTAGATATAGCTTATATTATTAAGAACTGAAATCTTTTAACAAGTTTTTGTACAATGGAACACTTTGAACTCACACTTTGGCGAAATGCACTGCAAAAGCAGCCTTGAAGTATGTTCTTGTTTAATAACAGCATCCGCTTTCTCCACAAGAATCGCCCCAACAATCCTCTCGTACCCGCCTCCGCCACCGCCAGCCACGTAAGCGACGAGCGCCGCCTGAGCCGGTGGCAAACTCGGATTATAAGCTGCCGATTCCATGTAAGACCCTTTGTATATCTTCCCTTCAACATCCAGCAACGCCATCCCAGATGGACAGCCGCTGTAAGGCGCGTGTGACATATTGGCCGCATCAAGAGCCGCATGTTTTAAATCATCGACACCGTTGATTTTGCCGTTGCACAAATCGTTGTAAAAGGACAAGCCGTTTCGATGAGGCTCGAGGAGAAGAGGAACTTCTTTTTCTAGCAAATCGTCTGGGCCGAACCTGTGAGGTAAGAAATGGGACAACGGAGTAAATTCTTGGTTTTTATCATTACAATTATTGTTTATTTTGTTTTCTTTTTCGTCCTCGGACGAAGTTATGAGGATCTTGACATCGGAGGCGCCACGGAGCTCTTGGAGGAATTGGCGGCAATGGCCGCAAGGGGCGGCGGAAACAGCCAGGTATCTAAGACGTGGTTCCGCATTGAGGGAAAGGTTGGTGATGAGGAATTGCTCGGCGTGGACGGACTGGTTGAGGGGGAGACCCGGGAATTCAAGGTTGACCCCGAAAAAGATCCGACCAGACGGTCCCATTCCGACTGCTCCGACGTGGTAGTTCGAGATTGGCGGGCGAGCCAAGGTCTGGGCGGATTTGACCAACGACGGGAGTAGGTTGAGCACGGTTTGGCCTGATTGTTTGGCCATTTGTTCGGCTTCCGCGGACTCGATCACGAATCTGGGTCGATCCATTTTGAGAGACACGTTAACGGGTTAACCCGTTTACAGAGAGGGCGGACCGGTTTGGGTGATTTATGGATGAGAACGATGAGAGGTCGTTAAAATGAGGAAGAAGGGGAGGGGAGGGGAGGGAAGCGAAGCTGTGAGGGGAGGTTATTTATAGTTGAATTGGCTTATGGTTGTCATGAAAACAGTAATTAATTGTTTACTACAGTACTTTTATAAAAAAAAATTTATTACTATAACTCCTTCAAAAGTTAACCCCATTCATTATTAGAAAAATAAATAAATTGCACTCCTCCTTCTAATGTTGGTTATTTTGTTTGCATGTGTGAATACCTAAGTAATTTTGTTACATTTTATTTAACTTTAGCCTTATCCTGCCTGGATGAAAAAACACAAGTATGTTTAAGCAATATTTTTTAAAAATAATAATAGAAAATATAAACAATTTTTTTTGTCATAGAGTATTCATCGTTGACAGTAGTGACTAGCTCTTTCGTTATTAGTACTTTTAAAAAAGTTATGAAATATGTTGCATTCTTATGAGTATAAGAAAATTGTATAGTAGTATTTTTTTAATTAAATTACTTGTTTAATCTTATTAATAAAATTATATTTTCTCTTATAAACATATCATTGACCTAACTAATATTAAAAAAAAAATTTAAATGATTTGGATTAATATAAAAATAAATCCTTGCAATTGGTTATATTACGACAAGCATTTGACAATTAGGGGAGGTTATATATTAAGCGATGTAGTTCCGGTTGGTATAATTAATCTATAATATTAGTTGTGTTCAATTTCAAAGACTTGTGAGAGTGACGTGCACAGTCAATATTTATTTATCACTTGGATCCGTCTTTTAGTTTAAACTAATTCAATTATTTATCAACGTTATGTTTTGTAGTAGAAAAACCCAAACAATTTGGGTTTGTTATTAAATTGAAAATTCTTATATTTGTCAATTAGTCACCAAAAATCATTAAAAATCCAACACAAGGTATTTGATTTTAGTTCTAGTTTTTGATGTTTTTCAAAGTATATTACAAAATGCCTACCATTTCACTGTTTAGCAACGTCAAAAACATTTAACAAATGATTCTCACCAAATAACTTTTACCCAATTGAAGTTACTAGTAATGTTGTTGATCATATTGTACATGTGCAAAATGCTTACGTCCCATGTTTTATTAGCACTTGCGGAAGGGTCGAGGAAGGAACAAATCTCTGTTGGTTATAATTTTATAAAGCTAAACTATGGAAAAAGTCAATGAACCAAAAAGAAGGAAGGAAAAGTGTATATATATATATTTGTCAGACACAAAATTATTTGTTTGAGTGAAAGCAAGAAACTCAGTCAATCAAACCCACGCCTTGGTTTTTATTTTTTTATGTTAGTTCTTATTATTTGGTAAAAGAGAAACCGCAGTTGTTGGGGTCATATTTTCCATTAAGCTGGTGGATTTGAATCTTTATAACAGGTTATTCAACTTCACCTTGAAGCTTTTTTCATTTTGCAGAATAGAATCATATTCCTAATCCTGTGTGTTTGTTGATTCTGTATGTAAATATGTCATCTGATATACTGGAATATGCCTATCGTCAACAAGCCTCTCAAAGGCTGTAAATATGAGAGTAGCCTTTATGCTGCATTGATGTAAACCCATGTGCCTTCATAAGGACATATCATCCATTTTAAAATACACCCTAATTTGAGCTTTTTAGCTTTTACAAGAAACAAAAAATATCAGTCCTATCTCCAGGCTGTCCTAGACGCTAGATCCTATGCATTGTTTACTCAGGCTGAAGGTTATGAGAAAGTTCCTCAAATCAATGAGTTCCTAAAATTTTTAATATATATTTTTTTGCAATTTTTGGAAGGAAAGCAAAAGTATAAAATTGGTAAAAATATTGTGGAAGCTTCTTTATTAGGAATTAGATTGCAAATTGGTATCTATTAAAATTTTCATTTATTTCACCTATTAAAAATTTATTCTTATGCATTAACATGATGTACACGTAATACGTCATATATTATTATCCGATTATTACAACAGCCACATTAGTTTTTAACATTACAAATAAATAAAATTTTAATAGAATGAGCTGATTTTCTTTTTAATTTAATGTACAGTGACTACTTTTCACTTTTAGTAAAAGGACCTCTACGATACTTTTATCATATAAAATTCCTTTGTTTACATTTTCTAGATTTAAAAAAAAAAACCTGAGAATTGGAATATATACACGACATTATTGACTAACAGATGCATTGAACAAAAAAGATGAAAGTAAAAGCAAGAAAATTGCAATGGAAAAATTACAAAGTGGGAGGGTTTTGAAAGATTTATTAAATCCAACCCTGTTTGTAGCGACGGAAAAGGTCCTCCGTTTGAGCATTCTTCAAAGCACTGCAGGCAATTACATAGACGCATATCAGTACCACCACTGCCACTATGAGAATTATGTTCACTTTCCTCCATTCACTCCTCAAGTTCCCCAACAGACCAGCTCTGCACGATTTGCAGTTATAGCAGAGTTGGGTCTGGTCATTGCTCCACAGATAGCAGTCAGGGTCCCCAGTTGGGTTCGTCGGGTTCGTCCACACAGTTGGGTTCACAAAATTGTAGCCACAGGCCGTAGGAGGCTTACAACATCCTGACTGCCAAACAGAACTTTAAACTAATCAGAAAATAAATATACACTGGATCGCAAACATGATCAGTCAGTGTGTATCCATATATTGCCAAAACTAGCTACTATAAATTTCATACAGATTCTAGAGACAAATATATTACATTATTTTATTTTTTTTAAAAAGGTGAACTTTTAATAGCGTCAAAATCCCATGATTTCATATTAATAATTCGTCTGTTAGGCACTTATTACTCCATTGACACTACATTCTCCGACCCACTAAATGAAAACTTTTTCATCTAACAATTTGTTTTCCCCAGCTGCTCCCACAGTTCAGAAAAAAAAATGCATTATCAAAAGCTATGAATTGATCTATGATGAAGATAGCAAAACATGTGTATAGATAATCTTGTGAGCATATCTTTGATTCTAAGTTTAATTACAGAGTTCAGTGTTCATTGTTTGGAAACTGTTCAATCAACAGTTAAAAGTGGACATATTTATGGGATACTTATCCTATGTTCTTACGGTGAGGGAATGAAGATCTAAAGACCAGATTGGTTGTCTGGAAAACAAGAGTCCTCGTATTAATTCTCTAGAAGGGTACTTATATTTCCATAAAAGGATCACGATAATTGAGATAAATATGGGCATAACCCACAATTGAAACAAAAAGATCTAAAAAAAAAGCAGAGAGTGGACTTGCCTGAAGAGGAGAGAGATGAGCGGCAAAGAATTGATCAACGGTGATGTATTGTTGATTTAGTTTAGGACAAACATCGGTGTCAGCTAGACAAGCCCTGATCTTATTCCAGCTCTTGGAGTCAACTATGCGGTTTCTAAGCCAGCTGGAGTAGCCATCAACCCTATACTCCTTGTAACCCTTTCCAGGCACATCGTAGCTGCCATCAGGCCTAGTAACTACGAAAGCAAAGACCAACAAGATGAGGAGGAGAGCAATGAGGATGGCCATACAGCAAAGATAGAAGGCCAAGAGAGTCTTCTTGTAGAAGCAGGCGCCGACAAAACCAGCAAGGGAGACAAGGAGGATGAGGAAGCCAAGGACAATGACAGGCCATCGAAAAAGGTGGACGCAAACGTTGTCAGGCTTTTGGGCGAACCAGATGCCGGCTGCAATGATGGGGATGGAGCAAAGGAAGGCTGCGAAATTGAGAATCGCTGTTATGTAATTAGCTAATCCCATAATTGTTTAAGGATGAGAGCAAAGAAGAGGAGTTTGGAGAAAGGAGGGCAGAATATCTGAATAAGTCTGAATCTTAGAAGATTGGGTTTTTTGGGCTGTTTTGGACCATTTTTTTTTTATCGGTTCACTGGTTTAGTCAATATTACTTACTAAAAAGTAGCAAGGTCTGCTCTCACTCCCAGTTCTACTCCCACATTCCAATTTTTTTCTCTATCTTTTTAATTATTAAAATTTGATGATTGAAGTTCAATTCATAAATTATCAAAGAACTTTTGTTAAATTAAATTATTAGTATTTTTAATATAAAAAGATATTTACTTGTTTGACCAATTTAGAACAATGCAAAATTCATGCAAACAATATATATATATATATATTTCAAATTTTAATTTGCTTCTCTAAAATCAAGCTCATATTGAGAGTTGAAAATCATACAACTCCAAATTCAATAATTCTATTTGCTTATTTAGCTTTTTATGCGTGTAATATTAGCCATATAAGTAATTTTCTTTTATTTTGAAATTTTTTTACGGTGTTATCAATTAAAATTTTTAATTATTATGTCAAAAGAGGGTAGAGATCAAATTCCTATAATTAAAATAGGGCGATTAAATTTAAAGCGTGCAGAGTGCATTAACTAAAAATAGGAATAACAAAACTCGAACGATCCAATTTATTTCGAATCAATCTTCACCTGATAGATCGAGTTTTTTTCTTTTTGAAAAGTGGTTGTTGGGTGGGATAAGATAATGTGAGGTGAGACAGGATGGATTTTTTTTTTTTTTCCTTTTGAAGTATGGGCATAGAACGGTTATAGTAATTGTTTGCCCCGTCCAACTATACGAAATTACCATTTTACACTTACACATATATAATTATTAGAAGGTAAATTATAAAAATGCATCATATATAACTATTAAAAAAATAAAAATATTTTATATTTAAATTAAGACAAGGGAACAGGCTGGCTAGAGCACGCGAAAATGAATGTTTCTAATATTCATAGAGTTGATAGTAATTTTTAAGATCACAAATATAAATATTAGAAGGGTAGAATTATAAAAATGCATATAACTATTGAAAGGGTAAAACATTTTGTGTTTGACTCATTTTTTTTAATTATGTTTAAATAAAAATAGGATAGTGCTAGGTGAGGCAGAGATGATTGTATTCAATATTCATGAAAATGGCAAGAGTTTTGAAGATTAAACATTCACTATAGAATGTATAGATTAAAATAAGGACGGGTTTGGATGGGTGGTACGTTTACCTGCAGTTAGTATAAAAATAACGGTGACAATATGATTAAATACTGTAACAATACGGTAACATGAGACAAAAAATAAATTAAATGCGTCGTCTATCCAAACTCACGCTAAGTTTAAAAGTTATCCTACATATTACTTAAACTTATGTTGTTAAACAAAGTTGAATCTTGCCATTATTTCATGCATAAGTGCATTTGATAATTTGAGTATTTTAGAACATTATTGACAATAAACGAATAAAATTTCGCATATAAATAATTATTTAATCACTTTCCTAAGAAAACTTATTTAATCAAATCTATTGCGTTGCTATCACCGATATTCGCATAGAGAATTAAAATATTGCATTATTTATTTTTGAAAATATGACGTTATTAGTTCAACTTTTATATTTTTAAATAAGGGTTAGCGAAATTAAAAGATATTTTTTTTGGAGAGAAATAGAGGTGTTCATGGGCTGGGTTCGGGCCGGGCCGGGCTAAACTAAAAAGTTAGGCCTATTCATCGCGCTCGGGCTGGGCCGGGCCCAAAAAATGGGCCTAATTTTTTCTCAAGCCCGACCCATATAAAAATGCTAAAACCCGGGCCCGGCCCAGCCCTCGCGTATTAAATTTTTATATAATTTTTAAATATGTATAGTACATCAAAAATACTAAAAAAATTAAAATAAATATTTCTCAACAAATTGAAAATAAATTTTAAAAAAATATGTAGACTAGGGGTGAGCAAAATCCGATTCGATTCGAAAAACTCGATAAAAAATTCAAATTTTGAATTAAATAGTTCGGGTTATTTGAGTTAATCAAGTTATTCGGATCAACTCGAATAAAAAATTAAGTTTTTTGGTTTAACTCGAACATGAATTACACAATTCGAGTTATCCGAAAATCCGAATAAGAAAAGGCAAAACTACGCCGTTTTGATAAATGTTTACCTTTTCTAAAGTTAAAAGTCAAAACTATTAAGGTAAAAGGAAAAATTACGTTGTTTTGATAAATATTTACTCATTAAGTTAAAATGTAAAACAATTATATTATTTATGTAGTTAAATAATCTTGTATTTCGTCTATTAGTTAAATAATCGGTCCATGTAAACACAACATTGAGTGTAAATAATATGATTCGTTAACTCGACTCGACTTAACTCGAAATTTTTTCACTCGATTCGATTCGATTCGAAAAAAATTCAAATTGAGTTCGGTTTCTAAAATATGATTCGTCAACTCGACTAACTCGAATTTTTTTGACTCGATTCGACTCGACTCGATCGAATACTCGCCCCTAATGTAGACTTAAATAACACTAAGATAGATGTAACTTAACAAGCAAATACCTCTAAATTAATAATAAAATTAACAAATGCCTTTAAAATAATAACAAAATTAACAATAAAATAAGTTTTATACAATATTCAATCAATAACAACATAATAGTAGCAACATAATAGTAATATGGTAGCAAAATAAGGAGAAAACAACAAGAAAACAACATTCAAAAATAATAATAAAAAATAGCAAAATTTTTTTGTCATTTAGTGAATTCGGGCCGGGCCGGGCAGGGCCCGGGCCAAAAATACCTTACACGAGGCCAGACCCATTTTTTAAACGGGCCTTATTTTTTGTCCAAGCCCATTTTTCGGGCTTATATTTTTGCCCAAACCCTCCCAAATTTCGATCAGGCCTTCGGGCCGGGCCGGGCCGCCCGGCCCATGAACACCTCTAGAGAGAAATTCATTTCACAATATCATACAATTTGGAGAAAAAGAAAACACTCGTTATAAGTGGTAAAAGATAATATTCATCAACACAAACACGATATATTTAAAGTAATTGCAAGCACTTAATACAATAAGGGAATCAACTCCGGATGGTCCAAACCAAAGTGACGAGCAAAAATTGGCAAAAAAATCGAACATCCAACAAATTAGAAAGGAGAACGACAAAACCATCCTAAAATCACTTGCAAAAGCAAGATTACATGTATAAGTAAGAGTAAAAACCATGTTAGAAGTGCAAACAAAAACTTCTAAAAGTAGAGATTTATTAAACAATGACAAACAAATAACACGAGTCTAAATTGACTCGTAAAATCATTTATTATTTTGAAAAACTCTAAAAAATAAAAATAGATTAAGAAGCCGATATAAAGAATCACTCACTTTTCAAAAGAAACTGTTAGTGGCTGGTGGAGTTTTAACAATGACAAACATAGTCAACTGTCCATCAAAATTTACGAAGACAACAAAGATACCTATAAAATAGATTTGTAAACTGAAAAAATAGAAGACACATTGAGTGAATAAGGAGAAGAAAAGAAAGGAAGAGTTGGTAGGAGGAAAAAAAAAGGCGAGTAGTAATCAGCTCAGAGATTGAAACCGTCACTAAACAAAACAACTTGAAGAAAAAAAAATGAAAAGTTATTAGTACTTTTCTAAGTAAATTGTAACACCCCTTACCGAGACCGTTGCCGGAGTCGAGTACGATGCATTACTAGACTTAACTTACTAGTTCGGGGCATAAAAGTTTAAAACTGTCCATCTGCGTCATGTTCACTAAATCAATTATAACTCGAGTTACGAAACTCGAAATCTAGATCCGTAAATTTTCCCTGAAACTAAAATCATATATCTTCTTACTATAATTTTTCCAGAATTTTTGGTGTGGCCAATTAGTACAGTTTGTTAGTTAAAGTCTCCCCTGTTACACAGTTTGACAGTTCTGACCTCTCTTCACTAAAAATCAATTATCTCATAATATACAACTCTTTTTCCTACTCCGTTTCTTTCATATAAAAATAGACTCAACAAGATTTAATTCTATATCTCATGCACAACCTAATTACATTTATACTATTTTTGGTGATTTTTCAAAATTACATCACTGCTGCTGTACAAACTGTTCCCCTGCATATACTTACATAATTTCTTTCTAATAATTATCAACTAGGCATTACATAATATCTAGTGGTGTTCATTCGGTTAACCGACCCAAAATGTTATTAACCGAATTAACCGACACTTTAAAATTTTTAACCGTTAACCGAACCGAAATTTTTTCAAAAAAAATTAACCGAACCGAATTTTTTTCGGTTAATTCAGTCGGTTAACCGAATTAACCGACAAATATAATTTTTTTAATTTTTGGTTAAAAATTAACCGAATTAACCGAATTAACCGAATTAACCGATTTAACCGATTTAACCGATTTAACCGAATTTACCGAATTTACCGATTTAACCGATTTAACCGGATTAACCGGATTAATCGGATTTACCGAATTTACCGAATTAACTAATTTAACCGATTTAACCTATTTAACCGATTTAACCTATTTAACCGATTTAACCGATTTAACACTACATAATTTGTTTAAAAACATTACATAAATCTTTAAATTAATACATAATTGAAATGTAAGTATTTAATATTGTTCATTTGTATCTATTTCTTCTCTCCAAAAAATCTCCATTTGCATTAAACCTATAAAAAGGAAAAAACAAGTGCAAAATTTTAGCGTATAATAGAAATATCTGCATTTAAAAAAATCAAATAATATAAACAAACGAATAGATTATAAGTTAACAAGAATAAGATAGTAAGTATACCCTTCAACTCACGAAAGCTCATGAATTAAGGATAGGCTCTGATGCATTCCAAGAAAAGTCTAAACATTGAATCAATTAAATAAGTAGGAGTGATATGGTAAAAAAATTTAAAACTATTAAAATAAGAAAATAAATATACCATTTTCAATCTTGTCAAGCTCTTGGATTTGTTCTTCAATCTTGTTGATGTCTTCTTGTGATGATGATTTTCGAATCCAATCTTGAGTACACACAAGAGCTTGTACAATTTTAGGAGTTAAAGAACTCCTATATTGATCAAGCACACGTCCCCCGGTGCTAAATGCAGACTCTGAAGCAACCGTAGAAATCGGTATAGCTAACACATCTCTGGCCATTTTTGAAAGAGTGGGAAATCTAGGACTGCTCACTTTCCACCACAATAAAATATCAAAATCTTCAACAAATTCCTCATTAGCCTCAGCTAGATATTTATCCAACTCAGATGTTTTATCCTCACCACAAATTTCCAACTCACGCTTTTTATACAAAGCTTGCATTCGCCTTTTCATTTTTTGTTGTGGTTCACCAAGAGAAGCATGTGTTGGCACACTCGATTGGCTACAAGTACCATGAAGTGGAGGCTTATACTCATCAAACATTTCATACAAAGATTCCTTCAATTTTTGCATCATTTCACAAGCTTTTTTAGAACTAGACATTTCACTAAGTGCAAATTCAAGATACTTTAGTTTTTGTCTAGGATCTAAAACACAAGCAACAAACATAAGCATATTCATCTTATCAATATCACCCCAATACTTATCATACTTCTCTTTCATCTTGATGGCCATAACATTGAAATCAACATTACTATTTAACTGAGCATCTCGTAAAAGAATATCAATTTCAGAAAGCTCATCAAAAAAATTATTGGACGTGACATATGAAGTGCCAGATATACGCAAAGTGACTTCATAAAAATATTCCAAGAAATCCCTCAAGTTTCTAACATTATCCCAATCATCCACACTAGGCCAACCATCACCCCTTTCAAGTTCAAATTTCTAAAATTTGTATCTTGCTCCTCAAATCTCTCAAAAGCTCTCTCAAAGTTCTGAGCAGTATCTAACATTAAGTAGGTTGAGTTCCACCTAGTACAAACATCAAGACACAACATCTTCTTACACTCTATCTTTTCCACCATAACACACTCCTTAAACTTTTGTAATCTAGATGGAGATTGTCTCACATATCTAATGACCCCTAACACGTTCAACAGATTTATTCATTTCCTTTAAGCCTTCAACAACAATCAAATTCACAATGCGTGCCATGCATCTCATATGAAGATATTTACCATTTTGAACTAAACCCCTCGAGGGTTAAATTTCTTTCTCAAATAACCAATAGCAACATCATTTGAACTTGCATTATCAACAAGAATAAAGAAAACAACTTATCAATCCCCAATTCAACAAGCATTTCTCAATCACCATCCCAATGGACTCACCCTTATGACTAGAAATTGGACAAAAGTTTAAAATCTTTTATTCAATTTCCAATCATTATCAATAAAGTGAGCAGTTGATACACAAATAATTAACTCTTTGCAAAGAAGTCCATGTGTCAGTAGTTAAACAAACTCTAGAACAAGAACTTCTCAAAAGTTGTTTTATCTTGGCCCTTTCATCTAAATACAATTGATAAACATCCCTAGTCATAGTAGTTCGTGAAGGAATGTGAAACCTAGGACATGCCATAAACATAAATTTCTTAAAACCTTCACTTTCAACAAACTTGAAAGGTATTTCATCAATCACAATCATTTGTGCTAATCCTTTCCTACATGCTTCTTGATCAAATCTCCAAGTTGAAAGATTCCCTTCCCCCCCTTCAACTCCCTTTCTAGGTAAAACTAGTTGTCCTTGACTATTTTCAACAACATTACTAGGATTTTTCTTACATGAACCAATATGATATTTTAATGACCCCGTACCATTTTTTTCATATCACAACAAAATTCCTTTTGACAATAATTACATTTAGCTTTACTTGCACCTCACTATTAATAATCTTAGTGAAGTGAGACCAAACTTCTGACCTTGGAAGAGTGGCTTTTCTTTTCCGTAATCCCCTTTGCTTGGCTTGAAGCTCCAACTCCCGAATTTTCAGAATCTATCAAGTAGGAGGTGTAACACTAGCCTCAATAGATGTTGGTTCAGTTGACATTCTGCAAGAAAAACATATATAATAAATTAAAATCCCATTCCCATGTACAAAGATCATAACAATTGCAATTGAACACATTGTCTTCAAATAGAAGAAGTTAATATATTTTAGAAAATTTATCCAAATCACTGTAAGTTCCGACGAAAAGGTGAACACAAAGTAAGCATATAACTAAAGCATCCACAGTCCACAAGTGTATACAATTTACATTCTACAATAATATAGTAATTCTATAAGCATACCAAATGTAAGTCCAACATTTGGTACTTTCTAAGACATGGCAAACCACATAAAACGTAATTCTATAAGCATATAATGAAAGTATATCGACAGTTGAACACAAATCCCTTGTTCATAAAATTTCATTTTTAATACAGTAACTAAGACACAATTAATGATTACAAGAAAAACCTGTGCTTTACTATGGGGATCCCGCACGAGTCAGTCGCTCTGCACATGAGGCCAACAAAGAAGTTATACTCTATTTTATCAGAAAGTTTAACCATAAATGAGTCCTAAGCTTCAATTGCAATATTCTCCACACACATTATGAGTCCTAACTTCAAGTGCAAATTCTCTATACAGATTATGAAAGCATATCACCGGAAAGTGACAACAAAAAGTAAGAAAGTTCAATGGAAATGTATGGGGGCATAGTAATCAAGGTTAGCCATCAATGGGGTCCATACAGATCATTCTTTTCACTTCAAGATACCGCTCAACAATCCTCCCCGAAATAGGGTCCATACAGATCAATGGGGTTCAATCATGATCCTCTTACTTCTTAATTTACACCTCAGTAGAGAAGATGAGAGGGTGTTTAAGTTGCAAGAACTCTTAATTCTATGGACTCCAATTAATTTACTTTGTCCGGAATGCCAATCCTCCAAAACTAGCAATTATTTACCCACTGCCAAGACAGCTATCTTTTTGTTTGTACTTGAGACACTGCATGGGCCAAAGTTCAATGCAGATCTATATTTTGTCAGACTTGACTGAAAGAATTGGACCTTCAAGAGAAACACCGTAGCACTAAACATGACAAAATCAATGATAAGATATGACTTTATGTGAATCAAAACTGTAGAAAGGTCTACAAAATTCATTGATAGCCCCCTTCATATTTTCATTCAGACTGCAGGCCGAAAGCTCTGATCATCAATTCATCATCCAATGAAAGTGGATCCAGGGAACTTTGGGTAAGAACATATAAGTTATTACAACAAACATATCAAAGGAAAATGTAGGGGAAAAAAATTAAAATTCAAGATATCATATGAAGAAAATGTTGAGTGTTGCTTTAGTATGTCATCTTTCAATAATGGGGGTATCCTTTCAAGTTTCAACCTAAAAAAGTTCAAAAGTAATTTTGAACTTTGAAGAAAGAAAAGAAAAATGAGAACTCTTTAAGTTCCATTATAATTATGAAGAATTCAATGTAAAAAAGATAAGAACAATATAAATAACATAATGGCTCAAACATAAAGAGATATGTCTGCATGTGGTAGGCTTATGAAATTTAAAATATATGAAGTCTTATAGACTGTCAGGATTAGAGATACTTACATGAATGATAAGAACCGGACAATTGACAAGTGGAATTTTATCAATATTCTGCAAACAAACAGCCAAAAAAGAACACATTATTTTTGCAATATTCAAATAAATAAATCCTTATTAGCAGAATAATCTGGAGAAGCAAACTTATACAGCTTTCTGTTACCTTATAAATGTCAAACCAATATGATTATAAAAATCAAAGGACGAGAAGAACAAAAAAATTAAAATAACCCCTAAATTGACACTGCATTTCCCGGAATAAAACTGGAAATTAATTTCTAACTCAGAAAATTAAACATCGAATTTTAAGAGGTTGGTAAACAACCTACCTAAACTCGCCGGTGATGGATGGTGACCTGGTAGACGCCGGAGTGACGGACGGAAGGTGGCTGGCCTGGTAGAGACTTTGGGACCGGAGTTATCAATTAGGGATTTGAACTTGAAGTTGAAAGGGAAGGGGTATTTTTTTTCTATCGTGTTTACTGATTGATTACTGTAGGGAGTTTAATTTAGTTTTATTTATTAAATTATTAATAAAATGATATAATTTGGTTGGGTTGGGTATGTAACGGCCTAATTTTCAGTGGTGTCGAAAATAGTGATATGAGATCACTAAATCTGACAGGTAAGATTGAATAAGATAGTAATTTAATATTTATGAGTCAAGTGAGAATTTAGAAGAATTTGTGGATTGGTAAATTTGGTGAATTAAAAGAATTTAGTAGGTCAAATGGGTCAAAAACGAGGTATCGAGATCTCGAATTTGAAAATCGAGGCATAAATATTTTTATAAATATTTATGGAGTGTTATTAAGTTAATATTAAAGTTTGGTTGAGAAATTTAAATGTTTGGGTAGTCAATTAAATAAAAAGGACTAAATTGTAACAAATGCAAAATTGCTACAAGAATTAAATAGCTCAAGTGTTAAAAGAAGGAGGGTTTAAAGGACAATTAAACCTAAAGGTGAAAAAGTTGGACGGTAAGGGGAAGAAAATCATCAGAAGATAAGGGAGATAAGGGCATAATTGGAAATTTAATAATTTTAACATGTATAATAAAGATAAAATTGAAAGATCTAGAGATATCTTCATATTTTCTCAGCCAAAACGTCATAGGAGGTCTGGAGAAAGCTGGTTTTTCATATTTTCACATCATGTGAGTTTATTTCTTGCTTTTTCTTGATAATTTTTATGTTTTTATGACTTTTACAACTAGATCCACTTATAGAATTCATTAGTTTTTGATTTGGTGGGTAAAATTAAAAGTTACCCTTGCTGAGAAATGGAAGTTTATGATGAATTATTATGAAATTTAAATTCTAATTTCATATTAAGGTGGTTTTATTAAGTGATTTTGATAGGAAATGATATTTAGGACCTAATTGTGAAAAAGTTGTGAATTAGAGGTTGGTGTTGAAATTCAGAATATCAAAGGTTGTGAAATAGTTTGTAATGATAGAATAAAGTGTTGATTGAGAAAAATTAGTTCAATTGATGGCTAAATTGAGCAGGGACTAAATTGTAAAATGTAAATTTTGGGGTAAAAGTGCAAATTCAAAAATTGAAGAGCATAAATTATGAAGTGAAATAGAAATGAAATAAATGCTAATGAGTGGAAATATGTTACATTATAGATCAAGAACCCAAAGAAGAGAGAGGAAAAGAAAAAGTTGCAGAGTAGTTCCCAAATTTCAATATCTTCTACAAACCAAATAGTGTAAGTTCATATGGTTGAATTTATATGTTTATTGGTGAAAGATTAAATGATATAATGGGCTGTTAAATATGAATTTGCTGTGGGATTGTGAAAAATATGATAAATGAAAAAAAAATGGCGGTAATTCAAGTTAGGAAAAACGCAGAATTGAGTACGTTCGTGTCGTGACACGTGAGGAATTGACGGATAAGACCATGGTTAATCCATGGCAAATGTGAAAAGTAGGTATGGTATCATCCATACTGAGTTATGAAATGTAGGTATGGTATCATCCATACCGAGTTGTGAAATGTATGTATGGTATTAACCATACTGAGTTGTAGAATGTAGGTATGGTATTAACCATACTGAGTTGTGAAACGTGACATTGAGTAACGACGTACTCAAATTCGTAAGTCGTTTCCTAATTTGATAATAAGTGATACAAAAGGTGTGAATCAAATGAAAGAGATTGAATGATCATTAATGTTGAGCTCAACTATGTGAAGTACTTAAACAATGGTTGTGAATGGCAGGGAACTTTAGTAAATGTTTTATTATTGTTTTGGAAATATTATGTGTGGTAAGTTACTTTTAAACCAATGAACTTACTAAGCTTTATTAAGCTTACTTGTGTGTGTTTGATATTTTTATGTAGATTGAATTAAAGAGAAGTGGTAGATCGGATCATCACAAAGAAAGCTCACTATCCAGATCAATTCCGGTAGCTTTTGTTTTATGTTTAAAGATTTATATGGCATGTATAGAGTTTAAATGAGATGGAGAAAAGATGTTATAAACTAGTTAATAATATTTTGTAATGAAACAGTTTTTGATTTACAGCAGTAACGTGATTTTGAAAAATCACAAAAAATAGAAGAAATGGAATTAGAAAGTTAAGGAGATATGAATTGAAATCTCTTTTAGTCTATTTTCATATAAAAGAAATAGAGTAAGCAAAAGAAATGGAAATAATGAGATATTTAAATTTTAGTGAAACTGGTTCTGAATGAATTCGTGATCCCCTGTTCTGCCTTTGAAAAATCATTAGAAATTGCACAAAAATAATTGTGGATTAAAATTTATATGTATGAAATTCTGAATGAGTCTAGTTTCAAATGAGCTAAACAAGGAGGCCATATAAATTCTGTACAAAGATAAAATTGATTTATAGTGAAGAGAGGTCAGAGTAGTTGAATGGTGAAACAGGGGAAACTTTAATGAATAAACTGTACCAATTGGCCACATGAAAAATTCTGGAAAAATTAAATTAAAAATATATATGAATCTAGTTTCAGGGAAAATTTACGGATCTTAATTTGGAGTTCCGTAGCTCCAGATATAAATATTTTAGTGACTGTGATGCAGATGGACAGTTTTAAATTTTATGCCGAATTAGTAGTTACGTTTAGTAATGCCTCGTGCTCGACTCCGGCAACGGTCTCGGGTAAGGGGTGTTACATTTATTGGTATCAGAGCTTTGGTTTAGACGATTCTTGGAACGAATGTGATGTATAAAATGTCTAGAAATACATGCCATATAAATGGTTACAGGGTAATTGGGGGTTGGGTATTTGGGCTTGGTTGGTAATTGGGTTTGGGTATTTGGTTGGGACTGGGTAAATTGGGTTTTATATATTATAATATTATTTTTAATTTTTTCGTTTAATCAAAAAAATTCGTTAACCGACCGTTTCAACCGAATTAACCGTTAACGAAAAATCAAAAAATTATTAACCGACCCCCGACCGAAAAAATTCGGTTAACCGACCGATTAACCGAATTCGGTCGGTTAACCGAATTTTTTCGATTTTACCCGAATTTTGCACACCCCTAATAATATCCAAAACATGCTCTTAATTAGCCATTTTAATAGCTAATCATTACCAACATTTACAAGCCAATCTTAAGCCATATCATAAGGTTATACACACAAGATAGCTAAGTCCCTATACATGCCATAACTTAAAACATTCTAGCCACAAAATACCAATATAATCCTTTGATAGTGTGTAACGATCTCCGACGTCCTTTCGATCCCCGAGTTGGCTTGTAATACTATAAAAAAAATAAAGAATAGGTGTAAGCATAAAGCTTAGTAAGTTTACATGTAAATAGATAACAACATTCTTAATAAATTATCTTATGTTTTTCTTATCCAGATCACTTAAGCTTTTAACTCAATATACTTAAAACTTGTATAATTGCCTTACCTTTTAACATGAATTTATCTTACCTTACCTTTTTAGCTTGAACTTGTATTACCTTTACTTTGGAATACTCCTTGAATTTTCCCGTTGAACCACTTTGGAATACTAAGGATACGCGGGTACCTTTCCTTATGAAACTTAACCATTGCCATGTCTTGACATGGTCTTACGTGGTATCCTTGCCTTATGAACTCACCAATGCCATGCCTTGGCATGGTCTTACATGGGACCTTTGCCTTATAGTAACATATCAATGCCATGTCTTGACATGGTCTTACATGATTTCCTTAAACCCTAATGTCATGACATTTGTATCCTACACATTCCTAAGGTTCAACCGGAATTTTTTGAGATAGTTTTTCCGTCAATTCATACTTGAGTCTTTAAATAATAAATTTACAGAATAAATATGTAAATGCTGGAATTTAACAATATTAAATGTAAAGTAATAGAATATTGCATTTATTTACTGCAAACTTACCTCGAAACAAAATACGATCAACTATATCGACTTAATCCTCTATCTTTTTCTTTCCTCGATCTAACTCTGGATTTTGTTCTTCTTGATCTATAATAGCAAATTTAGCTTATTTAATACTCACATTCATCAAAACAGTCCTTAACTCTTAACTTTAACAAAATTACAATTTTGCCCCTAAACTTTTACATATTTACACATTTGCCCCAAAGCTCGGAAATTAAATTTTATCCCTTATTCTTATGTTTTATGACATTCTGATAATTTTTCCCTTCTATGGAAACATCAAATTCTCACTCTAACTTGTACTTATGAACATTAGGTATTTTTACCGATTAAGCCGTTTTAATCGTTTTCACTTAAAATCACTTAGCAAAAGTTGTTTAACATAATTTCAGACTTCATATTCTATCATAAAACATCAAAATAAACACATTTCACCTATGGGTATTTTTCCAAATATGAACCCTAGCATGAATTATTGATAGAATAAGCTAAATTGAGCTACCGGGGCTTCAAAAACGTAAAGAACATTAAAAACGGGGCTTGGAATCACTTACTATGGAGCTTGGAAGCTTGAAAAAAACCCTAGCTATGGTGAACACTTGAAAATTCGGCCTAATGGAGAAGATGAGCATATTTTGCCATCTTTTTCCCTTTTAATTTCTTTTTATTACCAAATGACTAAATTACCCTTCATTAAAAACTTTGGTTCTTTCTACCCATATATGTCCATTTTTGTCCATGGAAATATAATAGTCTAATTACCATTTAAAGACTCTTACTTCAAACCCCCATTTCAATCAAGTACTTTATAAATTAGAACCCCTATTTAGCAACTTTTACAAACAAGTCCTAATAGACAATTTAAGCATGAAATCAATAAAATTTCTTATCAATACTCTAACACATGTATTTAATCACTCTGTAAATCATAATAATTAAACGTAATAAACTTTTATAGCTCAAATTTGTGGTTTCGTAACCACTATTCCATTTAGGCCCTATTTCGGGATGTTACATTTCTCCCCCCTTTAGGGATTTTCGTCCCCGAAAATCTTACCTGTAAAGAGATTTGGGTACTGTTTTCGCATAATCTCTTCGGGCTCCCATGTAGCATCTTCCATCCCATGCCTATTCCATAATACTTTCACAAGTGCAATACTTTTGTTCCTTAATTGCTTAACCTCTCGAGCTAGAATTTTTACCGGTTCTTCACTGTAAGTCATATCTGGCTGAATCCCAACCTCTGTTTGCGAAATGACATGCGATGGATTTGAACGATAACGACGTAGCATAGACACATGAAACACATTATGAATCTTCTCTAACTCAGTCGGCAAAGCTAATCTATATGCCAATGGCCCAACTCTCTCAATCACCTCAAACGGTCCAATAAAACGTGGACTTAGTTTGCCTTTCTTGCCAAATCTGAGAACTTTCTTCCATGGCGATACTTTCAAAAATACCCTGTCACCAACTTGAAATTCAATTTCTTTTCTTTTCAAATCTGCATAGGATTTCTGTCTATCTGAAGCTGCTTTCAAGCAATCTCTGATGACTTTTACTTTCTCTTTTGTTTCTTTGACTAGATCAACCCCGTAAATCTGATTTTCCTTAAGCTCTATCCAATACAAAGGTGTGCGACATTTACGTCCATACAAAGCTTCATAAGGTGCCATCTTCAGACTCGATTGATAACTATTATTGTAGGCAAACTCTATTAACGGCAAATATTTCTCCCAACTACCTTGAAATTCCAATACGCAACATCTAAGCATATCTTCAAGTACCTGAATAACTCTTTCTGATTGACCATCAGTCTGAGGATGGAAAGCTGTACTAAAACTCAACTTTGTACCTAAAGCTTCCTGCAATTTCTTCCAAAACCGTGAAGTAAATCTCGGATCTCTATCTGAGATAATCGATAACGGTACTCCATGTAGTCTTACAATCTCTGAAATATACAACTCGGCCAACTTGTCAAGTGAATAATCCATACGAACTGGGATAAAATGAGCCGACTTCGTTAACTTATCAATCACAACCCATACTGCATCTTTCTTTCTCGGTGTCGAAGGCAATCCTATCACAAAATCCATAGTAACTCGGTCCCATTTCCACTCGGGAACTAATATAGGCTACAATAAACCTGAAGGTACCTGATGTTCGGCCTTTGCCTGCTGACAAATCAAACATCTAGAAACAAACTCTGATATATCTCTTTTCATTCTTGTCCACCAATACATTTTTTTCAAATCATTATACATCTTTGTACTACCTGGGTGAATAGACAAAGAACTGCTATGTGCTTCCTGTAAGATATTTCGAATAAGCTCATCATTCTTTGGTACACATACTCTGTCTCTGAACATCAAACAACCGCTCGAACCGATCCAAAATCGGACTTACACTGACTACTCAGACCGAACTCTTTTGGCTTGCAACTCATCATCATCCTTCCGAGCTTCACAAATTTCTTTAAGAAACGCTCGGTTTAGCTCTCAACTCACTAAAAATAGAACCATCATCCGATAAGGCCAAACTAGTGTGCAAAGCTCTCAATGCAAATAACGATTTTCTACTCAAAGCATCAAGAACAACGTTTGCCTTACCCGTGATGATCGATCACTAGCTCATAATCTTTAATCAACTCTAGCCATCTTCTTTGCCTTAAGTTCGGATCTTTCGAGTCATCAAGTATTTCAAACTTTTATGATCGGTGAATATTCGGCATTTCTCACCATACAAGTGATGTCTCCAAATTTTTAATGCAAATACAATAGCAAATAACTCTAAATCATGTGTCGGATAATTTTTCTCATGTGGTTTTAACTATCTAGAGGCATAAGCAATTACCCTTCCTTCTTGCATAAGTACACACTAGTCCATTTAAGGATGCATCATCAGAAATCACAAACTCTTTACTCCGTTTCTCGTTGTACTAAGACAGAGCTTCATCAACAATGCCTTTAACTTGTTGAAACTCTGCTGACACTTCTCACCCATTCAAACTTGACATCTTTTTGTAGCAATCTTGTCAATGGAGTAGCTATCATGGAAAATCCCTCTACAAATCGTCTATAATAACCGGCAAGACCAAGAAAACTTCTGACCTCTGATACATTCCTAGGAGGCTTCCAATCAACAATGGCTGAAATCTTATTCGGATCAACTTTAATACCTTTACCTGAGACAACGTGTCCAAGAAAACAAACTTTCCGTAGCCAGAACTCACTTTTGCTAAATCTGGCATAAAACTGATTATCTCTCAAAATCTGTAAAACTATTCTCAAATGCTCTGCATGCTCAGTCTCATCATGAGAATAAATCAAGATGTCATCAATGAACACAACTACAAACTTGTCCAAGTAAGGTCTGAAAATTCGGTTCATTAAATCCATGAAAATGGTAGGAGCATTAGTTAAGCCAAATGGCATCACAAGAAACTCATAGTGACCATACCTAGTTCGAAAAGCAGTTTTTAGAACATCTGACTCTTTAACTCGCAACTGATAGTATCCGGATCTCAAATCTATCTTAGAAAACACAGTGGCTCCTTTCAATTGATCAAACAAGTCATCTATTCTAGGCAATGGATATTTGTTCTTTATGGTAATGTAATAGCCCAAATTTCAGTGATGTCAAAAATAATGGTTCGAGACCACCAAATCTGAGAAATGGACTCGTAGATTATATTTATTTAATATTTACGAGTCAAATGTAGCTTTTAAAATGTTTTTAAAATAGTAAATTGTGTTTTATAAAGATTTATTTGGTCAAGAAATCGAGAAAAAGAGGTATCGAGATCTCGGTGTTATAAACCGAGTCATAAATATTTTTATGAATATTTAAGGAATGTCAATAAGGTAGTATTAAAATTTCGTTAGAAAATTTTGACGTTTGGGTGGTTAATTAAATAAAAAGGACTAAAATGAAAAGTGTATAAAAGTTGCTAAAAGGATTAAATAGCCTAATTGTCAAATGAGGAAGGACCTAAAGTGAAAATAAGCCCAAAGGAGATATTTTGGGCGGCAATAGCTGAGAAAAATCAGGAAATGGATGAAATAAGGGTAAAATTGGAAAATTACCAAAATTAGTTAAATAAGTATGGGACCAAATTGGAATTATCTAGATTTCTCTTCATTTTCTTCAGCTGAAAAACAGCCATGAGAGAGAGTTTCAAGCTGGTTTTCATACTCAAGCTTCATGTAAGTTTAATTCTTACTTTCTCCTTGAAATTTCTACGTTTTTGGACTTTTACAATTGGATCCTACTTACTATGTCATTAGTTTTTGATTCTATAGCTAATTTTTAAAGTTGATGTGGATTAGTGCTGGAAGAATATGATGAATAAATATTGAATTGAAGCTTTAATTTTGTTATATGATGATTTTATTAAGTAAAATTGATGGAAATTGATTTTAGGACCTAATTGTGAAAGAGTTGAAATTAAGGCCTAGAGTTAAAATTCTGATTTTCAAAGGTTATGAAGTAGTTTAAAATGATAGATAAAAGTATTAAATGAGAAAATTAGCTAAATTGAGGGGTTAATTGAGCAAGGATTGAATTGTATGAAATGCGGAATTTGGACAAAATAGAAATCAACATGTTATACTAAAGCAGTTTTAGACAGCAGCAGTTGTCTAATTTTGAAAAATCACAAAAAATTGTATAAATAGAATTAGAAGCTGAGTAAGATATAGAATTAAAGCTTGTTGAGTCTATTTTCATATAAAAGAAACAAATCAGGTAAAGGAAGTCTAAATATTGAGATATTTAAATTTTTGTAAGACTGGTTTAGAACAACTTCGTGATCCCCTGTTCTTACTTTAGAAATTCACTAAAAATTGTACAAAAATAATTATGAGTTATAATTTATATGTTTGTATTCCTTAGTGAGTCTATTTTCATTAGAAATAATCAGAAACACTATATGAAAACCGTACTATGAGATAATTGATTTTTAGTGAAGAGAGGTCAGAGCAGTAGGACTGTGTAACAGGGGAGAACTTAACTAATAAACTGTACTAATTGGCCACACCAAAAATTCTGGAAAAATTATGGTAAGAAGATATGTGAGTCTAGTTTCAAAGAAAATTAACGGTTTGAAATTTAAAGCTCTGTAGCTCAAGATAAAAATAATTTAGTGAATATAACACAGATGGACAGCTTGAACATTCACATGAGTAAATAGTGAAAATTATAGAAAATGTTACTTACAAGTGTGTTGTTTATACTAAGGATGTGGATGGAGAGGAGGAGGAGGGAAAATAATATATGAATGACTTGTGTATAAATTGATTACATGCTCGATTATAATTGATATAATGTTTTATTTGGAATATTTATTATGAAATTATGATTATCGTTATAATACAAAAATTGAACCTGTGAGTTTATATGGCTAAATTTTAGTGATCATTTTTTAATTTTATGAATTTCATGATGTGTTATTTCATATGTATTGATGATCAAATTGAGCATTTCAGTTCGGTGACAACATGAATTGACGGAAAATACAATGGTTGAACCATGGCAACAAGTGATAAGTGATAGCTTCGCTACACTTATCCGATCAAGGACAAGTGAAAGTGAAAAGTGGTAGCTACGGCTGCCGATCGATGAAAAGTGGTAGCTACGGCTACACCGATCGCTGAAAAGTGGTAGCTCCAACTACGATCGCTGAAAAGTGGTAGTTTCGGCCACCGATCGCGAAAAGTGGTAGCTCCGCTACACCGATCAAGTGAAAAGTGGTAGTTTCGCCACCGATCAAGTGAAAAGTGGTAGTTTCGGCTGCGATCAAGTGAAAAGTGGTAGCTCCCGCTGCCGATCGATGAAAAGTGGTAGCTCGCCACCGATCAAGTGAAAAGTGGTAGCTCCTCGCTGCCGATCGCTGAAAAGTGGTAGCTCCGCTACCGATCGCTGAAAAGTGGTAGCTCGGCTGCCGATCAAGTGAAAAGTGGTAGCTCCCGCTACCGATCGATGAAAAGTGGTAGCTCCGCCACCGATCGCTGAAAAGTGGTAGCTCGCTATCCGATCGCGAAAAGTGGTAGTTTCAAACACCGATCGGTGAAAAGTGGTAGCTCCGCCACCGATCGCTGAAAAGAGGTAGCTTCGCTACAAGTGACAAGTGATTTCCGTGTAAGACCATATCCGAATATGGCATTGGTGTGGTACGTGTTTAAGATGAAAGACCATAGCTATGTTATGGCATCGGTGATTATCGCGAAATTTAATGCATACCGGTGCGGAACAATTCCGTAAGACCTTCACTAATTTGACGGTTGGTAAGTGTTATATAGAATTATGTGATATAAGGAAATATGAGTTGATGATACATGAATATAGAACTTGGTTGATGAATGAGCTCATTTGTGATTATATATTTGTACAACCTTGAGTGTATTATCCGTATGAAATGGTATTCGAAATGAGTTAATGAGAAGAGTTCTAAAATGACATAATCTAAATTCGAAATGAAATATTATGAAAATGTACTTGGAATGTATTGGTATGTCTTGTGTATGTTATTTGAGTTCATAATATGGAAAGTAAATGTATGTGAAAATATGAGGTGATGATATCTCACATATAGAATTTATTGATGGATGCATACATCCTAATGGATTTTAGAGAACATTGAAATTGGGCTCAATAAGTGAGTTGCCAATTTAAATTGTAATTGGCGAGAAAAGTTAGTGAATTGCATGATTATGAGTTGTTACATGTATTTGTCAAAAATACGAGGAAATGATGGTAAATGATACATGGAAATATGAGACTATAATATATACAAACATGGAATGTGTTTAATAAATGTGTTCATTCATAATTATAGAATTTTTGCATCTCAAGTGCACTATATGTATAAAGATGATGTTTCAAATGATTGGATAAGTAAAACTCAAATATGAAGTAGTTTGAAACCAAGACAAATTGTTATAAAAATGTATATGAAAAACAGAGGTGCGATTGTTATATGCAATATGAATACATAGGATGAAAAAGTACAAGTACAAGAGAAATTTAATGAGAATTGAGCCCATATACGTTTCTTGTTATTTATATGAAGTGCACGACTAACAAATCGTATTAAGTATAAGGCTCAGTTGAATATCTTAAATTGGTTTTTGTATGTATTAAATGTGGGTGAAGAATAAGGATCAAATGAGTGAGAAATATGGCTTGAAAAATATCATAATTTATGAAAATTAACTTTATCACACGGCCAAGCAACACGGGCGTGTACTAAGGCCGTGTGACTCAAGTTTCTCCACAGATGCAAGTCAGAGAGTTATACGCCCTATAGGCTCAGCTATGTGAGCCACACGGGCGTGGGACTCTTGTAAATGAGATAAACTTAAGGATTTAAAAAAAAAAATATACGATTCAAATTTAGTCCCGACCCAATCCCAATGCATGATTTGGACTTCAAGGGTTCGTTAAAGGAACTTTTATAATCAATTTTGATATTTGAGTGATAAATGGTTTAAATAATCTGTAAGTGTTTCGTACTCTTTGGTAATGCCTCATACTCTGTTCCGGCGTCGAACACGAGTAAGGGGTGTTACAGGTAACCTTGTTAAGCTGCCGATAGTCTATGCACAATCTCATGGAACCGTCCTTCTTTTTCACAAATAATACTGGTGCACCCCATGGTGAATAACTAGGTCTTACAAAGCCTTTATCGCTTAATTCTCAGAATGAGCTTTCAATTCTTTTAATTCTATTGAAGCCATTCTATAAGGAGCAATAGAAATAGGTGTGGTACCTGGAATCAATTCAATACCAAACTCAACTTCTTTGATAGGAGGCAAACCTGGTAGTTCTTCCGGGAACACATCAAGAAACTCATTTACCACAGGCACTGATTCAATTTTCAACTCGATCTTTAGTATTCAACACAAAAACAAGATAAGCTTCACATCCTTTCCTCAAACATTTCGAAAGCGGATATAATCGAAATC
Source organism: Gossypium sturtianum (assembly GCA_025698515.1). Classification (NCBI taxonomy): domain Eukaryota; kingdom Viridiplantae; phylum Streptophyta; class Magnoliopsida; order Malvales; family Malvaceae; genus Gossypium; species Gossypium sturtianum. The sequence continues at coordinate 170,497,371 of CM046955.1, forward strand.
ATGGTAATTGCACTATCTGACTCATCTGAATTAACTCGAAGGATTTCACCATTTTCACATTTCAACTCAATGAATTTCTTTCCACAATTCACTATCGCATCATGCGCGCTAACCAATCCATACCAAGAATCACATCAAACTCATCAAATGCCAATAGCATGAGATCACTGGAAAACAAGAACCTCTAATCATCAAAGGGCATTTTTACATACTTTGTTTACTAACACATGTCGACCAAATGGATTCGATACTTTAATCACAAATTTCAGAAACTCTATGGGCATGTTCATACTAGGCATCGCTTTATACAAACATAGGAATGGGTTGAACCCGATCAATCAAAGCAATAACATTAACATCATGAAGAGAAAATGTACCCGTAATTACATCGGGGAAGGATGCCTCTTCACGATTAGGGATGGCATAAGTCCTTGCGGGTGCTCTAACATCCGATCTCGTTGTCAGATATCTAAATGCACCTCTACCGCCCCTACTCCCGAATTCTCTCGATGTCCGCCTCTAACGGGGGCAATACCTGATCTTGCACTCGGTATTACTTCTCTTTTAACCATTTCGGGACACTCCCGAATGAAATGATTCGGCGCACCACATCGGAAACAACCAATCTCAGTTGCTCGACATTGACCTGGATGACGTCGACCACATTGAGGACACTCGGGTCTATCAGGTTGAATACTACCAACACTCGCAATCGAAGTGGTTTGAGCTTTTGAATCCATAAATCTTCCACCTCTGTTCCGGCTAAATACCCAGTTGAAAAATTAGATCTCGTAGAAAACTCTCTAGGCCTCTTGGATGTAGACTGAAATGACTTGCTCATCTGTCTTTTCTTCGAGTCTTGCATCTCAATTTCAGATTTACCCTTTCTTTTTAATAACTCTTCTGCCTTACAGGCTCGTTCAACTAAAGCAACAAACTCTTTTATCTCTAGAACACCAACTGACAGTTGGATATCATCATTGAGCCCATCTTCAAATCTTTTGCACATGATAGCCTCTGTAGACACACACTCTCGAGCATAATTGCTGAGTTGGACAAATTCGCGTTCATAGTCGGTCACAGTCATCTTACCTTGTTTTAAGTCAAGAAACTCTTTTCTTTTCTGGTCAATAAACCTCTGACTGATATACTTCTTACGGAACTCCTCCTGAAAGAAATCCCAAGTAACTCTTTCTTTCAGTACTACTGATACAAGTGTCTTCCACCACTGGTAGGCTGAATCTCTAAGAAGTGACACTACACATTTAATACACTCTTCCGGTGTGAAGGATAACTCGTCAAAAACTCTAATAGTATTTTCGAGCCAAAATTCAGCTTTTCTGCATCATCATCTTTGGTAGCCCGAAACTCTTCAGCCCCTTGTTTTCTGATCTTATCAACAGGTGGCTTCTCTCTTCTGACTGTATCTGTGACTGGGGAAGCTACATGGGTGGTCTGTGGATCAGGAGGGGGTGGAGGTCTAACGGACGGGTTCGTACGAACGAACTCAGCAAACCATTCATTCAAAGCTTGGAAGAAGGCTTCTCGAGCCCCTCCTCCCTTACTAACTGTAACGGGCCTTTCACGACTATCTTGTGGCACCGTCCCTTCAGCGGGAGTGGGTGCACTACTTTCTACATCATCTGCACCAGCTCGTTCGGGATCCATAACTAAAAAAAAAAAATTAAAATCGTCAAGAGTCGTCACACTATCAAAATATAAGTATGGCATGTATAGATAGACTCTTACTCATACTAAATATTCTGAGAACCGATTAAACCTTGCTCTGATACCAATAAATGTAACACCCCTTACCGAGACCGTTGCTGGAGTCGAGTACGAGGCATTACTAGACTTAACTTACTAGTTCGGGGCATAAACGTTTAAAACTGTCCATCTGCTTCATGTTCACTAAATCAATTATAACTCGAGTTACGAAACTCGAAATCTAGATCTGTAAATTTTCCCTGAAACTAGACTCATATATCTTCTTACTATAATTTTTCCATAATTTTTGGTGTGGCCAATTAGTACATTTTGTTAGTTAAAGTCTCCCCTGTTACACAGTTTGACAGTTCTGACCTCTCTTCACTAAAAATCAATTATCTCATAATATACAACTCTTTTTACTACTCCGTTTCTTTCATATAAAAATAGACTCAATAAGCTTTAATTATATATCTCATGCACAACCTAATTTCATTTCTACTATTTTTGGTGATTTTTCAAAATAACATCACTGCTGCTGTACAAACTGTTCCCCTGCATATACTTACATAATTTCTTTCTAATAATTACCAACTAGGCATTACATAATATCCAAAACATGCTCTTAATTAGCCATTTTAATAGCTAATCATTACCAAAATTTACAAGCCAATCTTAAGCCATATCATAAGGTTATACACACAAGATAGCTAAGTCCCTATACATGCCATAACTTAAAACGTTCGAGTCACAAAATACCAATATAATCCTTTGATAGTGTGTAACGATCTCCGACGTCCTTTCGATCCCCGAGTTGGCTTGTAATACTATAAAAAAAATAAAGAATAGGTGTAAGCATAAAGCTTAGTAAGTTTACATGTAAATAGATAACAACATTCTTAATAAATTATCTTATGTTTTTTCTTATCCAGATCACTTAAGCTTTTAACTCAATATACTTAAAACTTGTATAATTGCCTTACCTTTTAACATGAATTTATCTTACCTTACCTTTTTAGCTTGAACTTGTATTACCTTTACTTTGGAATACTCCTTGAATTTTCCCGTTGAACCACTTTGGAATACTAAGGATACGCGGGTACCTTTCCTTATGAAACTTAACCATTGCCATGTCTTGACATGGTCTTACGTGGTATCCTTGCCTTATGAACTCACCAATGCCATGCCTTGGCATGGTCTTACATGGGACCTTTGCCTTATAGTAACATATCAATGCCATGTCTTGACATGGTCTTACATGATTTCCTTAAACCCTAATGTCATGACATTTGTATCCTACACATTCCTAAGGTTCAACCGGAACTTTCTGAGATAGTTTTTCCGTCAATTCATACTTGAGTCTTTAAATAATAAATTTACAGAATAAATATGTAAATGCTGGAATTTAACAATATTAAATGTAAAGTAATAGAATATTGCATTTATTTACCGCAAACTTACCTCAAACAAAATACGATCAACTATATCGACTTAATCCTCTATCTTTTTCTTTCCTCGATCTAACTCTGGATTTCGTTCTTCTTGATCTATAATAGCAAATTTAGCTTATTTAATACTCACATTCATCAAAACAGTCCTTAACTCTTAACTTTAACAAAATTACAATTTTGCCCCTAAACTTTTACATATTTACATATTTGCCCCAAAGCTCGGAAATTAAACTTTATCCCTTATTCTTATGTTTTATGACATGCTGATCATTTTTCCCTTCTATGGAAACATCAAATTCTCACTCTAACTTGTACTTATGAACATTAGGTATTTTTACCGATTAAGCCGTTTTAATCGTTTTCACTTAAAATCACTTAGCAAAAGTTGTTTAACATAATTTCAGACTTCATATTCTATCATAAAACATCAAAATAAACACATTTCACCTATGGGTATTTTTCCAAATATGAACCCTAGTATGAATTATTGATAGAATAAGCTAAATTGAGCTACCGGGGCTTCAAAAACGTAAAGAACATTAAAAACGGGGCTTGGAATCACTTACTATGGAGCTTGGAAGCTTGAAACAAACCCTAGCTATGGTGAACACTTGAAAATTCGGCCTAATGAAGAAGATGAGCATATTTTGCCATCTTTTTCCCTTTTAATTTCTTTTTATTACCAAATGACTAAATTACCCTTCATTAAAAACTTTGGTTCTTTCTACCCGTATATGTCCATTTTTTTCCATGGAAATATAATAGTCTAATTACCATTTAAAGACTCTTACTTCAAACCCCCATTTCAATCAAGTACTTTATAAATTAGAACCCCTATTTAGCAACTTTTACAAACAAGTCCTAATAGACAATTTAAGCATGAAATCAATAAAATTTCTTATCAATACTCTAACACATGTATTTAATCACTCTGTAAATCATAATAATTAAACGTAATAAACTTTTATAGCTCGAATTTGTGGTTTCGTGACCACTATTCCGTTTAGGCCCTATTTCGGGATGTTACATAAATTGTTGTTTTTAATATAAAAAATTGTTTTTTCTTTTATCCGAAATCCTAAGGTGTTAGTTGATAAAACAAAATATTTATTTAATGGTTAATAAGACGTATTAATATGATTAGTTGATCCTATATAAATTCATACATTCTCATTGCATTAAATTCAAATTCATTATTTAGTGGCAGAGTGACTAAGAGACCCAGGGGCCATGGCCCTCAGATTTTCAATTTAGGTCTTTTATAATTTATAAAATTTTAAATTAATAATGGGAAAATTATATTTTGTCCACAAAATGATAAAAATTTGATTTAACCTTTTAAAAATTATAAAAATATAAAATATTAAAATAATAAAATTATATTTTTACTATTGTAGAAATATACAATTTGATTTCGACCTCCAAAAAGAATTTTCTGACTCCATCACCGCCATTAAGTTTATGTAAAATATGCAAAGTCCCGTATGTATTAATCTTAGGAAACCAATTTCGGGCTTTAATAGAAACCCATGTTTAGCCGAAACTTGAAATTTAGATGAATAATTGGACTAACGGCCCGACCTTTGGGCTTCTGTTAACTATTACAGCACACTGTAATCTACACAATACTAATTTTTTTTATCAAATTAATTGAACAGAAACTACTAAAAATATTTCTCACATAGTGAAATGTAGCATAATCTAATATTTATTCCCAATAAAACCACTTTAGTAGTGCAATCCCTTTTTTAAATTGCTTTTCGCAACCCTCTAACAACGAGAGTATTTCATTCCCATAAGAAAAATAATGGCAGTATCGTCGGGTTTTATAAAAAACAAAAGTGAGTTATTGGAATGCCCTTCAATATGATGTGATGGAAAAAGTAAGAGAATATTCCAAAAGAAGTGCGGTAATAATGGAGATGGCTCTTGTGCTAGGTATTGAGGTTGCGTTGAGGGTTGCCTGTTACCTGTAGGTGAAAGGGATTAGTTACACCTATTGTATTGGCAATACAGTGCAAGAGCCATTTTGTTGGCTCTGTAGTCCCACAGTATCTAGTTGAAGCCGATGTCGAGTGCACTCAACTAGGATATCAAAGAAACCGAAACGGGTGGTCATGTCATCTCCCTTGCCCATTTTCGCCAATGAATCTGCAACATGCAACACTTGTACTTGCCAATCTCGCTCCAGCAGCCTCCAAACATTCCTAACTACTACAACAGAACAGACTCGAGAATTCCTGTTGTTCACCACCTGGACGGCCTGTAAACAGTCACTCTCCAACAGCACTTTTCTATGCCCTTTATTTCAGGCCAGGTCCAGGCCAATGTAAATCCCCCAAATCTGCATAAAAAGGACATCGCAAGAATAACAAGTTCTTATTCTTCCATATCTGCCAGCAACCACTCCAAACAGCACGTTCCACTCAACCCTTTCAGGCATATGATCCTGTCCTACCCGTACGTTAGACAATAACGAGTCCGATAGCACGTTGTTGCGTTGCTAGTTATAATCGCTCCCATATCCCTTTAACCACCCCGCAGTCTCGGAGGACGTGAATGGTGCTTTCAAGCTGCGCACCACACACAGCACAGCCGCTATTGTCGCAGAGCCCTATTTGAAATAGTTCAGTTTTGCACAAGATCCTCTCCCGCAATACCAACCATAAGAAAAGCCGTACTCTCGGAAGTAAGGCACTTTTCCAGACCATTTTCCACTGCCAACTCCCAGCACTAGCTAAAGTACCTAACAACCTGCTATATGCCCCTCGAATTGTGAAAAGACCTAGAGAGTTGTCATTCCAACATGTATCAGGCCCTGCTAATGCACTCTGTGTTGGTATTGACCCTATCCGGAGCAAAGTATCTAAATCTAACAGTCAACCAAACTTCCCTCAGATCCACGGTCACCATGCATATCGACATATCACGCACCCTTGCATTCTCCAAACGATCATTTAACCTCAAGGCTAAGTTTCGAAACGGCCCAAGATTACCATCCCATGCATCATCCCAAAGCCAAACGTTCCTCCCGTCACTAACATTCTACCTTAAATTCTTACGTAAGAGGCTCTATACATGATGCTGAGTTTCAAGGCCTAATTTCAAACCTATAAATGTGATGGGCTTATGCTATTTCAAGGCCCAATAACAAGATCAAATGCCAAGCAAATCAAATCAATATTCGATCAAAGATAATATATGAAAATGAATCTTTTCACGAAATGGGGGAATGATACATTCGCGGAATAGGTGGAATTTATTAAAATCAATTCAACCAAGCTGTTAGTTTTCAAGCTGAAAAAATTAGTCAACTTGTGACAAATTTTTTGACGAGATCCAGACATTTATTGACTTAGATGTCTGCATAGAGTTTGAAGAATTACCTCTTAGCTTCGAAGTGCACTTTAAATCACTTAATTTTTAGTTTGGAAGCTCAAATTATAACCGTCTTAGTGAAGACCGTGCGAGAAGAATTTCTAAAAAGGATTATTACGAAAATTATGAGTTTCAAGTTTTTTTATTCGAGTTTAAATCATATTGGGTTCGAGTTTCATGCTTAATTTTTATTATATACGAGCTCAATATTGTATTTATTAAGTTTTATTATTTTATTATTTATTTATTCTGATTATTTAGGAGTTTTATATGAACCAGAAAATTTAGCTTAAAACTACTTGTTATTGAGTTTAGTATACTTTGAGAATTTTATTTAGATATACTTAGTTAGCCTATTAAAAGACCTCTTCTTTGTACATCCACCATTCTTCATTTACTTTTTTTGCGCCGTGATCCGAGAGTTTTAGCTTCTTTTCTTTCAATTATTAATTAATAGTAAATTTTTTATTAATATCTATGATTATTTTTTTCTATAAAAAAAGATATCTATGATATTTTGTTAATTATAAAAGTTAAACTTAAAATAATGGTTTAAAATTGGATACCTGACTTGTGAGTTAATCCATGGATATATTATTTTAGATACATTAGAGTTCAAAAGAAAATCTGACTTAAGAGTGATAAAAGAAATTCTATGCGTATTGGCTACAGATTCTAAATAGGGGATATAAACACCTCTTTAAACAAATCATTTAATTTAAATTTAAAATCACAATAATTTTATTTTTAATTTTAATTGCACTTTAAAAATAAAAACAAATAATTATTAAAATATTTTTAAATAATTAAATTGAATGTAACATGAAAAATAAAATAAACACCACACAAAACCATCAATATTTAAAATATAAATGATATCAATTATTAACTTAAGAATAACACAAAACTAATTTTTCTTTTCCTTTACATTCTCCCTATTTTTCTTCTTTATCAGCCCTCTCCTTTCACTCTCAAGTAAAATAAAACCTCAAACCCCAACATTTACCGTGTGTTTATTTATTTACTTTGTACTAGTAATTATAAGGAATGGGATTGCTGCATTCAACTGCATGGATCACTAGTGATTATAATTTAATCCTTTAATTATAATTAATTGTGTTTTCTTCTTCCAATTTTATTTATAATTATTAATACCATTAATAATAGGTTTCCACTTTTCAGAGAACAGAACTTAACACCTCATTGATGTTACAGATAGTAAATAAAAACATGTCGGTTTGTTGAAAGGTCACTGTCTTAAAATTTTATATAATAATTACGAAAAATGAATTTCATATGAATTTTTCAATTTTGGACAAACCAATTCATCTTATTCATACAGACAGACACTAGTGTTTTGAGTGGATCTTGCTCCCTTCTTTTAGGGTTAATTCATAAGATATCCTTAAATTTTAATTTTAATTAATCCACCAAATTTACAACATTTTAATTCAATTTACAAAGTTTAGGATTTATCTAAGATTTGAACCTCTTGTTTAATGATCCATTTAAATTATTAAATAAACTGAAAATTAATATTTCCATGATTTGAATTTTTTAAGCGTATTAGATAATTCATAATGAAAAATAATAATAGAAATTTTTTTTTCAATAAAAAAGTGTGGAAAATGATAAATAGGTTGTGAAATTTTTTCAATTCTTTTTTATTTTATTTTTTAACATTATATTTAAATATTTTAATTTTAAAATTTTAAAAATTATATTTATCAAACAATCTAATTATATTTTCTACTTAATTTTAAAAAACATACTAAACAAATTATATAACTTAAATTTAATATATAATATTTTAATTTATGAAACAACAGCTAAGTTTGAACTATCAACTTAAGTGGGGGTACGTGGAAAATAACTATTTTACTAATTACAACACCACATTTTAGTAACTATTTTAGTAATAAAATATTTTAACAATAACAGTGATTTGGAATTATATTATTCCTATTTTAACAATAACATGACATTTATTATTAACCAAAATTTTACAAACTCGAGCGGTGTTTTTAGCGGCACTTAAATAAAAAACGCCGCTATATATCGAGCACTAGCGGCGTTTTTTGCTATATATCGAACATTAGTGGCGCTTTTTGAAAAATGCTGCTATAGGTCGACTATTAGGGGCGCTTTTGAAAAACGCCGCTATAGATTGAGCATTAGCGACGTTTTTTTAAAAACACCGCTATAAATCGAGCTTTAGCGGCGCTTTATCAAAAATGCCGCAATAAATATTTTACCTGTCTATTTATTATTTAACTGGTTTATTTATATTAATTAAAAATACAATTTATTTTTAATTGTATATTTAAATTCTTCAAAAAAAATAATGACACGTAGAAAAAATTTGAAAGTAAAAAATTGAAAAATATATGTTAAAAATGAAAAAAATTAAAATACCATTATTTAAAATAATTTTAAAGTTTTTTGGGTATATGACTGATTATTTTTTAATTTATATATTAAATAATTTCTTATATAATCGTAAAAGATATAGTATTAATTTTAAAATATTAAATTAATTATCATTATAGTTTAGAGTTTATGGTTTAGGATATATGGTTTAGGGGTTAAGGTTTAAGGGTTACTATTTAAGGTTTAAGGTTTAAAGTTTAGGGGTTAGCTGTCATGGGTTTAGGGGTTAAGGGTGAGGAGTTAGGGGTTTATGTCTTATGATTTAGGGTTTAGGGTTCAATTAATTAGCATCTTTTAATTTATATATTAAATAATTTCTTATATAATTGTAAAAGAGATAATATTAATCTTAATATGTTAAAATTATGATTATATTTTAAATTATTTAAGAGATAATAAATAATCTTTATATATATTAAATGGTTTAGGATTTAAGGTTTACTTGAGATTTGTTAAATGATGAAATTTTATACAATCAATTAATACTTTTATATTTAAAAATATTTAATCTAAACCATATTTCTAAGAATATTTTTAAGTAATTTCTATTAAAGATTTACTAATTAGATTTTAATTTTTAAATCAAAAGTTTGAATATTAAAATAATATATATTTAAATTTGACAAAAACTAATTAATAGTGTTACTAATTAAACTTTAATTTTCAAGTAGAGAGTTTCTTGGACTAATTTCAATTTTTTTAAAAATTATATTATATCCACAAAGATTTATAATTATAATGTGATATACTATAATTTTTTTTCACCATACTTAAAATTGATATCAAAATATTTTTTCAAATTGGAAATAGAAAAATTAAAAAGAAAAAACCCAAAAACAACTTAGGCCTCAGGAACTCTTCTAGATTCAGAAGCCCAACAAATCCCAATCTATCCCTAATTTTACACCACTCCCTCCATATATTTTTATCAAATCCCTAATTTCCTCGCTGACTCCATTGGCCATATCCAAGTCAAAGAGGAGCAAAATCCTATCCCCTTTCGCCCGCAGCAAAAATGAAGTACAACCCACGTGTCTCATCCTCTCGCCGCAAGAGCCGTAAAGTCCATTTCACGGCGCCGTCGTCGGTCCGCCGCGTTTTGACGAGCGCACCACTTTCATCGGACCTCAGGTCCAAGTACAACGTCCGGTCCATGCCCGTCCGCAAGGACGACGAGGTCCAAGTCGTTCGTGGAACCTACAAGGGCCGGGAAGGGAAAGTGGTTCAAGTTTACCGCCGCAAATGGGTGATCCACATCGAGCGCATCACTCGCGAGAAAGTGAACGGGTCTACCGTGAACGTCGGAATCAACCCGTCGAAGGTTGTCATTACCAAGCTGAGGCTCGACAAGGATCGTAAGTCCTTGCTGGATCGCAAGGCCAAGGGACGTGCCGCTGCTGATAAGGACAAAGGCACCAAGTTTTCTGCTGAGGACATTATGCAAAGTGTCGATTAAGGTTGTCTCTTGTTTTCTTTATCTTTCTGATGTTGCAACTGTTAGACTTGATTGTTGTTCTTGTTATCAATTAGTCATACGATGAAGAATGTGGGATTTTGTAGACTTGATAATGCTATATGTTGCAATTTTTCTTATGGTGTTTTCTCTTTTTCATCAGATTTTTGCTGCATTTATTTTAATTTGAGCTCTTTAGAATTATTTTTGGAGTCGTTGTTTCAATGGGTCAGGCTTGGATTGACTAATTTATTGAGAGGATGTTCTTGAGGGGATATTCAATATATATTGGGCTAGTCTTTATATTTGCTAGAGCTTATAAGCTTCCAGTTTGCTCTTTTTTAGCTTGTTAGAAGTTAAGGTTATATGGAATCCCTCTTTTTCTTGAGAAAGATTTGTGTTGCTTTTCAGCACAAAATCCAGTTTATCTTGTTTTGTTTGTATTCCATTTTATTTTTCCCAAACCATTTCTCCCCTACCCTGATTCCCTTTATTTTTTCCCCCCAATTTCCCACTTTGTATTGTATATTAAAACAGGGATAAAACCCTAGCCCTAAACTCATTTCTTTTAAAACTCCCCATCTATTCACGCAGCTGCCCCTTCATCATTCTGCCACCCAATTCTCCGTCCTTTGGCTTTATCCGTTTGTTTGTATGGAGGAACAGCTAAAGGACCTCAGATTTCTTCTTTAAAGTCTGGTGTTGTAAGTTATTTTACATCAGATCTATATTCTATTAGCCATGTTGCAATGTGACTCTGCTAGTGAAATAGGTTTGAATATGGGTACTTTGAATTTGCTGGTATCATGATTTCAATTGATTACGTACAAGGTTTGGACTGTGTGGTTAATTAGATGCTTTTTTCTTATTGTTAAATTAAATTTATTGATTTGATTGATTTGGATAAATTCATGTTGCTTAGTTTAGGGTTGGTGTTTCTACTTATTTTTGTGTATCAAACTCTTATTTTGGCCTAAAAAAAAGGGATTTTGCTGTAAATTTAGGATATTGTTATTGGAACACCTGGTCGTTTGAAGGATTTGATGAATATGGAGGTGTGTCAGCTCAATGAGGTATCTTTTGTGGTAAGTGAATGCTCCTTCATTGTCATTACTATCTTGCTTTGCACTGAATCTAGAATTTATTCAGTGATTCCTGTGTCAAATTTATTTATTATCCTAAAGTTGGCTGTTAAATGCTGTTTTATGCATAATTGAATGTGTAAAATAATCGGGACCAGTTCAATTTCTTTGCTTTAGTTCTATTCGTGTTTAAATTGCTTCTGTTAGAGCTCTTTGTTAATGCTTGATACATCTTTTATATAACCGATTTCTTGAATAGATGGATTATGTATGTACTAAGGAAAAAAGTGGTTTGATTTTCTGTAGGTCCTAGATGAAGCTGATCGAATGCTTGATATGGGATTTGAAGAGGATGTTCGCTTTATATTGGGAAAGACGTGTTCTGGTATGTCTCTTTGTTGGTACATTGGAATTTTGAACTCCTAGAAGATGCTTAGATTAAAGCTTTTACTGATGCTTATGAGTAAACGCTACTAACCATTGATAACTTAAGGTTCAATCAAGCTAAAAAATATTGTTCTGTATCTTGGTAGAATAATGCATGAGCAATTAGGTTGGAAATCCTCATGTTGCTTTTAACCTTTGCAGCTCGTCAGATGGTAATGTTCAGTGCAACATGGCCTGCAGCGGTTCATCGGTTGGCTCAGGAGTACATGGGCCCTAATCCTGTTAAGGTAATTATCTGAATGCTTGATGGTGTTGTCATAGTTTCCTATATATTTGAGAAAGTAATAAATTTGTTTTCAGGTTGTGATTGGCTCAGAAGATTTAGCTGCCAACCATGATGTTATGCAGATAGTTGAGGTCTGATTTTATTTAACCAGTTAAACCGTCTTTCATATTAACTTATTTGTATATATATAAATGCTTTTATTAACAGTTTGTTTTCTTATGTAGGTTTTAGATGATCGTGCACGTTATGAGCGATTGACTACTTTGCTCAAGAAATACCATGAATCTCAGAGGTAGTTGATCTCACATCTATTGTTGAAACAATTTTCTCTTCGATCCTTCCAGTTGTAGATTGCTCTTATATGACTGTGAATTTGTTTTCCCTTTAGATAATTCTGTATGAAAAAGTATTGTAGTCGATAAATAGATTAAAAACTGATATCAAAGAAAAAGAGGGGAAACCAAGAAAATACAGGAGCAAACATAAGTTCTCCTTAAACATTCATCATATTAACCATCAAAGAAATCCGTATGATTTCTAGTAGATTATGAATATTGATTATATAATAGGATTAATATTACTTTTTACCACGTTGGAATTAACCTTGTAGGATAGTAAGCCCATATTGTTACAATTACTTTAAGTTGACTACGCATGTATATCCTGTTATTCTATTGTCTTTATTCTTCTATTTAATTTTACTTCTTGTGGTTTTACATCCTGTTGAGTGTTGACATTGAGGTTTGCATTTCATTCAGGAATAGAGTGTTGGTACTTGTCTTGTACCAGGCAGAAGCTGATCGAATTGAAAATATGCTTAAGAGAAGGTAAGGTTTACTGGCCTTGTCTTATTTTAAATAAATAAGTTTGTAATTTCTCTTCATTGGCTAAATAGAATGGTCAGCATTTAAAATTTGCACTCTGTATGTGTGTGTTCTCTAACATTTTAATTGGGCTGCATTTAAATAAATAAGTTGTAGATCCTTTCATTCCTTAAATTTAAAATGGTTCTTGAATTTTGATGCTATTATAAGTTTCACTTAGTTGTTGACTTTGAATTAAGCACCTGAGCTATTTAAAACATGCGATAGTGCTAATCAATCTAATTTGATGATGTTAGTTTAACATGGCATTGGGATGGTCACTTGATGTTCATGTGATTGCGAGTTATGCAACTAAATATATAATCTAGAATTGCTTGATGGTTCAAGTTGTTTGAGTTTAAAAGTTCAAAATCAGTTGTGGATACTTAATTGCATTAGAATTTAAGTACTTTTTATTGGTTCATTCTGCAAAGAATCAATACTACCAATTTTAATTACCCTTTTATTTTGACTTATTATTAATTTTTTGTTTTATTTTTTTTCTAGTGGCTGGAATGTTGTTTCTATACATGTCGCAAAGCGCAAAATGAACGCACTAAGGCACTATCATTATTTAAGAAAGGAAGCTGTCCTTTGATGGTATATTCCTGCAAATTATATATTTTCTTTTTAATTTATTGTTACAACTTTCTGCTGAAAGCCTATGTAGGCAACATCTGTGGGATCTCTAGATTGCAGTACTACTAATGGAAACACACTTGGGGGTCATGTCTAGTTTACCCTGTATTACCACCTTTTTTTTTTTTTTTTAATGCTGGTTTTGAATGATGGTGTTTGCAAAATTTGATTGGTAAAACTTGATTTCTTCCTCTGTGCACATGTACTCATGCGATTAGTGTTAAACAATGAATATTAGAAATATTTGTGGCGTTTTTATAATATTTTAATTTTTTTTATGTTAAACAATTGGATTTGTGTTTAATTTTTTTTATTTTTCATGCCGGTCATGTTCTTTAGCGGCGTTTTTGGGGAAAACATCGCTAAAAGTCATGTTTTTTAGCGGCGTTTTTAGAAAAAGCGCCTTAAATGTCATGTTTTTTAGGGGCGTTTGTGGGGAAAGCGCCGCTAAAGGTCATGTTCTATAGCGGTGTTTTTTTCACATAAATGCCGCAAAATTTAGCGGCATCGTCTATAGCGGCGTTTTTTGCGTCGTTTGTAAAATTGTCGCAAATAATTTTAGCGGCTGCTAAAGACTTAAAAAAACGCCGCTAAAAGTCTGTTTTGCTACATACAATTTTGATACGTCCCCTTCCACTGTAATACTAATCATTATATTATTTCAATTGAAATCGAATGTCACGTACACTTATATATTCGATACCCAATTTGGAATTTACTAATATTTTAATACAAAATAAAATATTTTGGTAACAAAATTCAATGCCGGTACTGTTATTGTAGATCATTGGAAGCATGTGGTGGACAAGCTTCATTTCCTTATCTTCATAAAAAAGGGTGGAGTCCAAAATTGCCTTGAATCGAAGGTGTGCCAATTTCCTAGTCACACAATCTCTTTCTTTTTAATTATATATATATAAACATTGTACCGATTTTGTTGGAGTCATTTCAAGTGATGATAATGCATGCATGTATGTACCACCACCAATTCAATGTACATGAATATAAAATTCCAAGATATTAAAAAAAATACTTGGTAGGTTGAATTAAGAAAAACACTATAAAAAGGTAAATATATTCATTGAACTTTCAAAAGATTAAAATTATGACTTTCAAAAAAGAAAAAGTCAGCAGTCAAAATTTCATTTTCCTTTCCCAATTTGTAAGTTGGGTTTCTTTGGGTCTGTCTTTTATTAATTATTGGTAATTCCAGATTAATGTTTTTTTCTTTATAGGTGAAATTTCAATCTATGATGAAGCCAATATAGCAAATGGTCCCAGATTACCTGCTGGGACAAGATACGTTGTCTTTTCTGATGTATTTATCCACCAATGTCAGTTATGTTATTTGCCACAAATACACCTTTCTTGAAAAGGTGCAGCCTATTTATTAACATTTGTTCATAAATTTGTAAAAGACCAGAAGAAGGATCTGGATCAGATGTTTAGTAAAAAAACACACAAGTTACAAATGTTTCCTGTCAAAGCAGAGGCCTGGTATTAAATGTAGATTTTTCAATTAAAAGTTTAATAACATGGGTTTTCCTCGTTTTAATTTGCTCAATTTTGATAAAATCCCACATGCTGGGATTCCATTAATTTTCAAGAAAGAGAGGTTTATCTTCAATGATGATCAATCAGTTTGGTTCTTTTCCACAACTGTCGTTGTTTACACAGCTAGCACAAAAAATGAAGCGATGAAGTTGTCACCATTGCAAATCATAGACTGAACATAAAGGTAGTTTGATTTGGCCAATTTAACATGCATTGAAAAAGGAAAAAAAAGGAGGAGGAAATTCTGGGTTTTTCGATGAGGAACTGATGAAGATGATGACTTAATTTTTATATATCAATATGATGCTATTTCCCATAGTAAAAACCGTGGGCAAATTAGGCTTAGGCCCATAGGAATAACTGATTATATATAATCGCCAGCAATAATGGACAAATTAATGAATTAACTAAGCCGAGCTTCTACTAATAATAATATTGCCGCCCTGTTATAACATCATCTCTAGACAAAAGTCTGAGAATACCTTGATTATCCAAAAGAAGAAGAAAAAAAACCATAATGTATCGTCCACAAAACTGGTTGTCTAAATTGGATAATATTAAAGGAATAATAATTGATCATTTTGAGAAAATATTTACTAATCTGGAAAATTTCCATAAATAATGCTACTAATCACTAGTATTAGGTGGCTTCATTTTAATCAGTCTGAACATGAACTACATGGTTATTCACTTCAGTTTGTTCTTAGCAGAAGGTGTCAAGTAACGCTTATAGATCTGATAAGGAGGGTTGTCGGGGATGACTTATTGTTTTCTTCTAAACCCGGTCTTGGGGCGGCAAGTTTGAGCTCCAAATCGGGCACCAGATTTGAAGACATGGATTCTGCTGTTGCATTTGATGTTTTTGTCTGAGAATCAATGCATCCGTACTGCAACTTATCGAACATGAGATGATGATGATGCTGGGAGTTAGAGGTATTAACATGAGGTGCAACCATGCTACTGCTTCTAACCTGTCATGTTCATAGGATGTCTCTGGTTAGATTTTAAATTAGGATGTAAACTGAAGGACCATAACTAGGGATATGATAATTATATAATTATATATAGTATATACCATGTCAAACAAGCTGGAACGGCGCTTCTTTTTGTTGAGAGTTGACTGTCGAAGAAAATACTTTTGAGCATGGCTTGCAACTTGGGTTGGAGTTCTTGTAGTAACGAAGTTTTTAGAGATGCCTCTCCAGTCTCCTTTCCCTAGCTTCTCCAACCCTATTAAAAACACTCGATGTTCCTCCTCTGTCCATGGAACTCCTAACCAATCCAAACAATTCTGGTTATTTATTTTTCTAGGGAAAAACAATCTTACCAAACACAACCTGATATGAATAGTATGGTTCTATTTTAATGAGTTTGTTTGATAAAAAGAAATAAACCTTTCTTTCTTTCATGAGATGGGGCCATGAGACCATCAGATAGATAACCAATATTGGAAGTAGTTTTATCAGAAAGTTCATCCATGGAGATTCTAGGAGAAGACAAAGAAGATGAAGGAGAGGGAGATGAAGGAGAGGCTGAAGACGATAAGCAATCCATGCTAATACTCTTCTTCATACTGTCTGATGATGATGAAGAGATCCCAAGTTGAACACCGAAAAGCCTAAGTCCTCCCACAACACTAGACCCTCTAAAAGTGGTGCAGGTCCTTGAATTATGGCCTATGTTTCCACAATGTGAGCATTTCCTGCCCATTTCTGTCCAGACAAAGCTCAAACAAACCAAGCACACCCAAAAAAAAAACAACCTCAAACAGACACAGAGATCAGAGACAGGAAAAAAAAAAAAAAGGAAAAATAGAAAGAGAGAGAGAGAGAGAGAAGAAGAAGAAGAATTAAATAAGAGATATGTTGGGAGGTATATATGATGATGGAGTAGGTGTGGGGTTTATGAAAATGGAGGCATACCTAGAGAAGGTGATTGGATGGACATAGTTTATTGTTGGATATTTTTTTTCCTACTTGGGGTTCCAAACAAATGAAAAATACAATACCACACTTCTCTTAATAGATTTCTTCTTTCTTTTTTTTACATTATCTCATGCTCCGCATCTTTTCTTTTCGTTTTTTTTCATCCATGGAGAATGTAGCAAGCATGATATATACATATATGCGGTATATGTTTTTGAAAATTAAATCAGAATATGTTGAGATTATAACAAAATAAATAAATCAAAATTGAACTTCCGGCTTAGCTTAATAATAGTTTATATACAATTTTTTATGGGGTAAATAAAAAAATAAAATGTGGGACGAGATTAAGTTATATACTGTTGCAAGAATTAACTTGTAATTTCGTTATTGTATTGACTTGTATCTTTATGGCTTCACTACACCAAAACAGACTTTTAGCGGCGTTTTTTTGGGCCTTTAGCGGCGTTTTTAAGCGCCACTAATAGTACTCGCGCGCGCTTTTAAAGCGCCAGCAAAAACGCCGCTACGTAAAACCGCCGCAAAATTAGTGGCGCTTTTGCAAAAACGCCGCTATAGGTAGGGCTTTTAGCGGCGCTTTCTAAAAACGCCGCAAAAGGTAGGGCTTTTAGCGGCGCTTTTTAGAAAAACGCCGCTATAGGTAGGGGCTTTTAGCGCGCTTTCTTAGAAAAACGCCGCTATGGGTAGGGATTTTAGCGGCGCTTTTAAAAACGCCGCTATAGGTAGCTTTTAGCGCGCTTTTTAGAAAAACGCCGCTATAGGTAGGGGCTTTAACTGGCGCTTTTTAGAAAAACGCCGCTATAGGTAGGGGCTTTTAGCGCGCTTTTTGAGCAAAAACGCCACAATAGGTAGCTTTTAGCGGCGCTTTTAAAAAAACGCCGCAATGTAGGGTCTTTTAGCGGCGGTTTTAAAAACGCCACTAATTTGCACAGATTTGTTGTGTACTTTTTCCCAATATCCTACCCTCCTGCGCAAAAAAACCACCAATAACAAAGAAACAATTGCATATAATTCCAACCCAATGCAAAGAAATAAAACATTTAATTCTCGAGAAAAGCATTAAATCTAAACAAATACTTCAAATTTAATAAAAGATGATATTGATTAAAAATGAATCATAATTCAAACAATTCTTAGAATAATGTTTAATCAGAATAATGTTAAAAAAATCTTACAATAAGAAAAGAAATGTCTAAGATGGCGGCCTCTGCGCGCCGCTTGAACATATTCATCATAACCGCAAATTGTAGCCGGAGTTCTTCATACTTTCTGCTCGCTCGCTCGCCTCCGCTACTCTTGCGCTTCCGCTCTAAGTTGAGCAACATGCTCCGCTCTCTCGCCGCCTCCTCGCTCTAAGCCGAGAAATTTGCTCACCGTGTGCTCGCTTCCATCGTGATATCTCTGTTTTTCAGGTCTCGAACTTCAAGACGAGATTGACTCCGGAAGGCATGTATTGCCGGGAGCCGGATCAAAATATTGGGTCTGAGTAACACCCGATCCTTGACATCGAACCCGACCATACCTTGTAAGACCCAAAACATTAGTGATAATTCTGTTATAAATATACTCAAGATTAACAAAACTATCAATCGGCAATCGTACCTTTCGGACCCAAAACATCGCAATAATCATGTTATCAACCTCGCCGAGATTAACAGAATCGCTGCGATTTAAGCAACCGCTTCATACTCCGCCTCTCTCTCCTTTAGTTTATCCTAATAAATCAATAAAAGAGTTAGAAACGAAATATATAATAAAAATGAATGGAACATAAGTTAAAATTAGAAATTTAAAACTACAAACGATTTAATTAAACCATTATAATTAAGCATTATAAATATTTATAAAAATAAGCATTTATTAAATAAATATACCAAAATTTCTCAAATTTCTGATGTCATCAGAGATCCATCCTTCTTCCTATATGCGTAATGTCAAAAAGTTGAAGCCGCCCAACTTTTTGACTTTGACTAAACTTCCTACATTATAGCAGAAAAAATATAAGTTAATAGTATAAATCATTAATATTTGAAAGAAGTAATAAATTATAATACCTCACCTCGACCACACGAGCAAAACTTCGGAACTCCGCTGCAGTGCGTGAAATGTTGTTTCTGTCACGCTTGTTCCAACTCGCTCACTGGTCCTACATAATGGGATTTGAATTAATTATATAGTAAATACGATAAACCGAAAAATTTCTAAGACTTTGAAAGTACGCAATACCTCTCCTTTCTTTGAATTCCGTAATCTAACTTGATCTTCCCATTGGTACCTCAACATTCCCAGGGACATTTTGCGCTTTTTCGTCGAGTGATGTCTTTTTAAAATATTGTTTTTTTAGGGTGCTTTTATTGTCTCTCCATTTTTGCCCAACGCCTTCTTAATATAGTCGTCTTGAGACCTCTAAATCAAATCTACCCTGAATTTTTTTTTAAAAAGTTAATATAAATGAAGGTTAAATGAAAGTATTATAAATTACATTCACCTTCTATTACCTTAATATTTTCGAGAGCTCGATTTTTGTTGGCATCGGGCATGTGATGCCATGATTCATAGTTAATGGGCAACATATTCGAATTTCGTGCTATAATGCCCAAATAGCCGCCAACAATCGAGCTTCAGATCCGATAGGTCGCCATGATCGCTTTCTCCTTACTATAACACGCTGGGTAGGCTCTAAGTCATATAAATCTGTAAGCAACGTGACGCCCCCGAAGCTCTGCAAGGCCCCACCACCCTCAATTGAAAAATGATATATTATTATATTAAAATTGAAAAATGAATCAATAATAAAATTCAACATGCATGTAAAATAAACTTAACATTACTTTGGAATTCTCCATGCTCGTCATCTATGTCCTAAAGCAGAGTAGAAGATCCAACAACCGTATCCTCGCCCACTATTTACGCTCTGCTGAATTTTCAGTATAATTGCTAATATTTAAACCTCGTAATCGCCTTCTAGGCATTTTCTCTGCAAAACACATAAAAGAGTTCAAAATTTTAGTAACAAATAACAACAATAATAGGACATTTAAAATAGTTAAATTATATAACATGACCAACATGAAAATTATAATATTACATATAGAAAATAAATCATTAAATCTTACTACATCATATTTCGTAAATATCTTCGTCCCTACTTAATGAACATTATACTGCCTCTAACGACGACGCCAAGATTAATGTATATACAAACTTGCGGCGTTTGTAAACAAGCGCCGCTACAGTGTCGACTTATAGCGGCGTTTCAAGAAGCGCCGCTACAGTCCGACTTTTAGCGGCGTTTGTAAAGAAGCGCCGCTTCAGTGTCCGACTTTTAGCGGCGTTTAAAGAAGCGCCGCTACTGTGTCGACTTTTAGCGGCGTTTTTAAAGAAGCGCTTCACAGTCCGACTTTTAGCGGCGTTTGTTAAGAAGCGCCGCTACATGTCTGGCTTTTAGCGGCGTTTGTGTAGTAAGCGCCGCTATATATCATTTTTAGCGGCGTTTTTAAAATAAACGCCGCTATTACTCATTTTTTAGCGGCGGTTTACCGCAAACGCCGCGAATGTATAAAATTAGCGGCGTTTTGCTTTAAAACGCCACTAAAAACGCCGGCAAAAGTATGTTTTGGTGTAGTGCTTCCAAAAGAATTAACTTGAAATTTTAACACATGGGAACTATAATTTTATCATATATTAATTTAGGATTTTATGTATTTTGAGGTCTAAAGCTGTAATTCTTCTACTCCTCTTCACCGATGACCATAGGTATTCTCTCCCATTTTATAACCTAAATCTAATCTTATTTGAGTCGAGAGTGATATTTAAGTAAAATCCTTTTAACAATATCAAATTAAATAATTTATATACATCGATACACATACATATACATATAATTTCCCTCTAATTGCTGACTCTAAC
Source organism: Gossypium sturtianum (assembly GCA_025698515.1). NCBI lineage: Eukaryota > Viridiplantae > Streptophyta > Magnoliopsida > Malvales > Malvaceae > Gossypium > Gossypium sturtianum. The sequence continues at coordinate 170,518,456 of CM046955.1, forward strand.
AAATCATTCCTATAAACTAACAAAACATGAAGACATAGAAGAAAAATAAAATAATAATGGAAAAGAAATACGAGAGAAAGAAAGGGGAAGACGAAGATCCTCCAATAGTTTGGAGGTGTGGACTTGAGAAAGAAAGGGATAAGAAATATCTTAGAAAATCAGGTGTTTCAAACTTTGAACCGCCACCATAAATTAATAAGGAATTCCAATGATAAATAAAACCCTTGTTGCCAAATAATGATAATTAAATGAATTAATAAATATATATGTGGGATTTGTTTCTTTCGCATAAAAAATAAATAATTTATATGCTTAATGTTATTGTGAATTAATTCTAAAAATAAAAAATGTCAATGTCAATTCCACTATTTTTTTATTATCAAACATTTTTCATTTATTTCATTATAATGAAATATTAGAATTATGAAACAATATTTGACTTTTGTTATAAAATAAAGAAGAAAGAAAATAAAAGGATTTTTTTATTTATAAATTAAATAAATATAAGGGTTAAATATAAATTTGTTACTTGAACTTGTCAACTTCTCACAGATTGGTACTTAATTATAGTTTTTTTTTTTGTCTCAAATTGATACCCGAACTTTTTTTTCGTCCACTATATTGGTACTTGAGTCTAACGCCGTTACTTTTTTGCTGACATGGCAATGCTGGCCACTTGTGCGCCACCACATGTCATGTCCTCTTTGGCCCTCTTTTTCTTTTTATTTTCTTTCTCATTTCCCCTCTTTTCTTTTCTTCTTTTTCTTTTTCCTACTATAGCTCCTTGCTTCTACACAGTTGGCCATCGTCCGACCTCCTCCAAAATGGTGAAAGAGAGAGAAAAAGAGAGAGGATACAAACAGAAAGAGTGTAGGATATGAAGAAAGGGGAATTGGCATTGTAAAATCAGATAGAGCTAAACTCTCCTTTCAATAGTTCACTGTCTAGAACCAGAGAGCATCAAGCTTTCTCCTATACTTTACCATGTCCGACAAGAATAACATAAAAAAAAGCTCAGAAAACAACAAAAATATTGCAATTATGGGTAACTCAAGAGACTGACCAAAAATGAAAACAGAATTTTCTATGATTAAAAATTATCCAGTTCAACTATGAGACACAAGGGAAATTATGGGGGGAGAAAGAGTATGAGTTGCACAACCAACAAAAACAATGAAAAATACCCAATTCCCAATTTGAAGTGGAGCAAACATATTATTGGCAACCACCCATACTTTGAAAAGCCAAAGATATGAGTGTCAGAAAGTTGATACCGAAAATAAGAACATTTAAGGCACCGAAAGTTGGGTTGAAATTTGGCATGGGATAATTGCAATTTTGGTCCCTAATTGTATAGGGACTTTGCAAGTTGATCCCTGAACCTCAACTATAAATACGCTTAACCATTTCTCATTTTCTTCATCCCACATTTGTCATTCTCTACTTAAGGTATTGTTCTCTCTCCTTATTTGTAAATTTTCACTTGTATTTTGGAGTGAAATATATTTGGTAGTGCCCGAGGACGTAGGCAAAATTTGCTGAACCTCGTTAAAATTTTGGTGTTATTTATTGTTTATTTTGCATATTTTGTGAGTGTGATTGTAGTGATTTATTGTACTATTAAATTACGATAGAGGGATATTCTGGCTAGGAAAGACCTGGTACTTAAGTGATCCTCGTGATCCACCTCTCTTTCTTGGAAATTGAACTTAGTGTGATTTTTTAGTACAATAATTTTACTCTTTTACACGCTTCCGCGCAACACATATGTACCTATTCAATATTTAGATGAAATGGAGAGAAATAGAGAGAGAGAAAATAGAAGCTTTCATTTTCCTTTTGGCGATACATAATGCAATGTGAAAATTTTCACTTTCTCCCCCCTTTTTCATTCCGGTTTGTACCTGTTTGCAATCGCCATAAAATATTGATTTGTATCTCCATTTTGGTGGTATATCAAGAAAAAAAGAAGAAGAATACAACAAATAAGCAAAGAAGAAGAAGAAGAAATGTGAAAGAGACGACATTTGGTGTCGTTTAACCTATTTCTCAAAACCTTATACCTTCAAATTTTCTTTTTTTTTTTCTTCTTATTTAGATTCGTTCTTGTTTTTCTTATTCACCAACACCATTCATTTCCCCCCTTAAAACTCAAATTCTAAGATCTCCAAGCAAGCTTCAGTTTCAGCACAACGTTAGTCTCATTAATAGTATTAATAGACAAAAGCAGACGAAAGAAGATCGGACGGTGGTCGTCGTTGGTTAGAGAGTTCACCAGAGGAGGTTGGTCGGTGGCTAAGGTAGGAAAAAGAAAAAAAATAAAAGAAAATGAGGAAACATGAGAAAGAAAATAAAAATAAAAAGAGGGACAAAGAGGGTATGCACGTGGTGGCACACGAGTGGCTAGCGCTGCCACACCAGCTTAAAAGTAATGACATTAGTGAAGCAATTTCTCGAACCCAAATAGAACCTCGAAAATAAATTGATGAGACTCGTATTCGATAGTAAGGAGAAAGTCACAATTGTTTTAAGGATCGTCTTGATTTAGGAACAAATTGGTGGAAACCTTGACCCGAAGTACTTGCAGTATAAGGAACCAAAGTTATATTGAACCCAACTCACTTAACTTGCAAAATTACTCAAACATTGGTATAGTGAACTAGAATAGGATTTGGGCTAGACCCAATTTGAACAAGACTGTCTTGGGCTTTATCCCAGAGTCCACGCATCAACCCATTAAGAGCCTCCTTGAATCATTTTGCTCGGGCCCTTGTAATTGGTCCAACTGGCATTTGCAAAGGATCGAGCAATGCTTTGGACGTTCCATGCATAGTTGGACCATGATGATTGGGCCCATTAAAATCATTCATCAGCCCATCAAAATTTGACTTAGTGCTTGATCTCAGAATCACATCAATTAGACTTGGGTATCAATATAGTGGACGGAAAAAAAGTTCGGGTACCAATCTGGGAGAAGTGGACAAGTTTAAGTACCAATTTTATATTTAACCATAAATATAAAAAAACCAAAACTTTGAAATAAAAATGAATTGCCGGATATAAATTTTATTTCTCATAAAATAATTTCATTTAACAAAAATCTTTTGAGACAAATCTCAAAATTATACATGAATTACAATTTTATATATGAACTTCAAATTTAGTGCAATTATACTCATAAAAATTTGATTGTAATTTAATGTATAGATAAAATTTTAATTTTGGTCCAACCAAACTCATTTAAAAAAAATATTGTTAGGCCCGAAAATATCAAGAGAGGAGTGAATTGGTATTTTAAAATTTTCTACAAACTTCTATAAATAAAAAAAGGAAATGGAAGAAAAGCTTGGACAATTCGATTTATAGTGGTTTGGCCCCAACTAACAACCTCCATTACATTGGTATACCTCAACCAAGGATTTCTCAATTCACTATATTTAGATAATTATCTTTCAAGGAAAATGTATAACATTTACAATCTCAATCTTTTTCACAGGGTTAATGTAACAGCCCGATTTTAACCCTAATCGGAACGGTGGTTTCGGGATCACGAATCCGAGTTAGAAAAATATTTTTATATTATATTTAATATCTATAATATATGTTTGAGCATGTGCTAAAATATCATGGATTAATTTGTTCGTTTATGTGTTTAATTTAAGGAAAATGACTAAATTGCATAAGTGGTAAAAGTGGCATTTTATTAAATTGAGTGGTTTAATTGATTTGACTTCTTTTGCATGTGGCCTTATGTTGCAAATTTTCCATTTAGAATAATAGTGGACGGCAACTTGGCTTTAAATTTTATATTAATATGTTTTTATATTGTTAACATTATAATATATTATATGTTAATAATAAAACATCATAAAATAAAAAGGCATGCATTATCACTCTTCTAGGCCGAATGTGAGAAAGAAAAACACCATTTTTGGAGCTTTAAGTTTCGGCATTTAGGAGGCCTAATTTGGATCAAGAACAAAAAGAATTGGGATTGGATCGGGGAAAAGCGAAGTTGAACGAATAGCCGGGAAACCTAAACCGCCAATTTTCGATGGTAAATTTTTAAGCAGTTGGATGAAATGAAATTGATTATATACTAATGTGCATATGAAAATAAATTATAAGCATGATAATTCCCCTATTACCGAATGTATCATGAGATGAAATGAAATGTATTTATAATAGCCGAATGTTAAGTTGATGTGTATATAAATATATATATATGTAATTGTTGATTAAATGAGTTACATGAGTATAAGCATTTATAAAGAGGTAGTTATATATGATTATGAAATGAGAGATGGATGTATGCTATGAATAAATATATGTGTATATTGAGTTTGCCGAATGTAATGGTAAGTGAAAAAGGCAAATTGAGATGTTGAAAAATACATGTATGCTATGGCTAGATATATATAACGTGTGTACGCCGAATGTGTTGGTATTTGAAAAAGGTAAATTGAGTATGAATAATTGAGAATGAAATTATATATGTTTTGAAGAACAAAGAAAGGGTCTGCTAAAGGGCACTAAGTGTGCGAACTAAAATACCGAGCACTGTGTGTGCGAAATCGGTTAAATGGCACTGTGTGTGCGGAATAATAAGTAATGGCACTAAGTGTGCTATACATTACTGTTAAATGGCACTATGTGTGCGAAATAATAAGTAATGGCACTAACTGTGTGTGCGGAATAATAAGTAATGGCACTAAGTGTGCGATACATTACTGTTAAATGGCACTGTGTGTGCGGAATAATAAGTAATGGCACTAAGTGTGCGATACCTCATCGTTAAATGGCACTTTGTGTGTGCGGAATAATAAGTAATGGCACTAAGTGTGCGATACATTACTATTAAATGGCACTATGTGTGCTCTTTCTCACGTAACGGCACTAAGTGTGCGATCGTTACGCAATTTGCACTATGTGTGCGGAATTACAGAGACTTCGGGAACATAAACTGATGAAGAGAGATAAACGAGAAGTGATACATGAGTAAGTGTAGCATGATAGCTTAATAATCAGGTACTAGTGAGGTAAGTTACTTTTGTTACGAAAATATAGAAATGAGATGTGAATGTTAAACTTTGAGCTTATTCAAATGGATAAATAGTACTTGAGTATTCGGTTTTGAGATCTATTAGATATGGTGGTTGTTGAATGGTGACAAGTTATGCATATTTGTATTTATGAATTCATTATTGCTCATATTGGATTAATTAAATTGTTTATTGATTAGTTGTATAATTTTTACCATTGCTTAAAACTTACTAAGCTATAATAGCTACTGTTATGTGTGTTTGTTGGACTATTGTATAGATCTTGAAGGCTAGCTCGTGCTCGGGGATCTTCGTCAAAGTCATTCGCACTATCATCTATCTTCGGTATTCTATAAGTTGTACCCCTTTTGAAATATATGGCATGTATAGGCAATATTTCTTGGGTTGTGTTCGAATGATATTTATATATATGTATATGCCATGCGAAAATGGCTATGCTTTTATTCTTAAGTATGGTTTAGTCATGTTTGAATATGGTGTTATTATTTGTGTATGTTCTGTTATATTATAAGTTTATCTTGGAAGTTTATTTCATACCATGTTAGGTGTGATATTTGAGTATATGAACTTGGTTTGAGTAGGGTTTGTAATGCAATTTGGTTGATGTATATCCTTAAGCTTATTTTGTATGTGTATTTACAAAACAGGTTATGAGAGAACCAGGTCATACTTTATATGTGAAATTTTTGAATGTGAGTTATTATTAATGATCATGTCTTTATAAGGAATTGACCGATAATGTAAATGAGTGATAATGGTAATTGACAAAGCTTATGTATATATATATATATATATATGGAACCATAGGCATATTCGGCCTTGCTTTTAAAATGACAAAATGAATAGTATTTTTACTATTTGAATGAAAACTTGCTCTTATATTATATTAATGATATGTTTGTTAATGTCTTGTTATTAAAGTGGAATTACATGTTTAATCATGATAGTATGGATTGATTTTGCATCGATTATTGAAATAGTATTTATAAAAGTGTAATGACTTGTGGTTAGACGAGTAATGCCTCGTAACCCTAATCCGGCAACGGACACGGGTTGGGGGTGTTACATTTGATTGGTATCAGAGCTACGGTTTAGTCAGTTCTCGGACTAACGTAGCGTGTGTGAGTCTAGCTATACATGCCATATTTTATAATGTGATAGTGTGATGACTTCTGACAGTGAAATGTGTTTATTTCTTTCATATCGTAAATGGATCCTGATCCCGAGCGAGCTATAGCTGACGATGTCGAGAGCGTGACGCATTCTCCCGCGTAAGGGACCGCGCCGGAGGAATCTCGACCAGCTGTGAGTAATCCCGATGAGGGGGCTAAACAAGCCTTTTATAGCATGATGAATGATTGGTTCGGTCAATATATTCGAACCAATCCGGCTGTTCAACAACCCCTGAATTAGAACACTCCCCCTGTAGTATCGGTGGTAACCCCGATCGTAAATTCGGAAAGAGTAAGCAAGCCTCCGGTTGACATAATTAGAAAACACGGGGCTCAAGAGTTCAGAGCCGAAGATGATGATGATGCTGAGCGAGCTGAATTTTGGCTCGATAATACTATTCGTGTTTTCGAGATGAGAACCTAATGTGCGCCATATCTTTGTTACGAGATTCTGCCTACTATTGGTGGAATACTCTTGTATCGGTTGTTCCTAATGAACGAGTTACTTGGGACTTCTTTCAGACGAAGTTTCGAAAGAAATACATCAGTCAGTGATTTATAGACTTTAAACGCAAGGAATTTCTTGAGCTTAAACAGGGTCGTATGACCGTATCTGAGTATAACCGCAAGTTTGTGAGACTTAGTCGTTATGCTCGCGAGTGTGTTTCGTCCGAGACTGCTATGTGCTGAAGATTTAAAGAAGGGCTAAACGAAGATATAAAACTACTGGTTGGCATACTTGAAATAAATGAGTTCGTAGTACTTGTTGAGCGAGCTTGTAAAGCCGAAGAACTGGGGAAAGAAAAATAGAAAGCCGAGTTTGAAGCTAGAGACTTCCGAAAGAGATCTGCGGGTAAATTTCCTCAAACGTCAACAAAGAAATTCAAGAATGATAGTAGCCGATCTAAAACTAACACAGGGATCTCTATACGAGAATGACCACCAGTGAGTTCACGGGCTACCTCGATTGCTAATTTTGGCAATACCAGACCGAATAAGCCCGAGTGTCAACAGTGCGGTAGACGGCATTTTGGTGAATGTTGGGGTAAATCTAATAATCACACTTGCTATAAGTGTGGTTCACAGGATCATTTTATTCGGGATTGCCTGGAGACAGCTGAAAAGGATAATGCTCAGAGTGCGAGACCGAGCAGCACTGCAGCTAGAGGTAGACAATCTCGTAATATGGGAGGTAGGTGCGGCACTCAGAGAGGGACTTCAGATGCGGCTATTCGATCAAAGGCCCGTGTGCCAGCTAGAGCTTATGCCATTCGTGCCAGAGAGGAGGCTTCATCTCCAGATGTCATCACCGGTATATTCACTCTCTTTGATACTAGTGTAATTGTTCTGATTGACCCTGGTTCAACTCATTCTTATGTGTGTGAAATATTAGTATCCAACAAGACTCTACCTGTTGAGTCTACTGAGTTTGTGATTTGAGTTTCGAACCCCATAGGTCGTTGTGTGCTAGTTGATAGAGTGTGCAAGAATTGCCCTTTAATGATTCGAGACTCATGTTTCCCGGCTGATCTGATGTTGTTACCATTTGACGAGTTCGATATTATCCTCGTTATGGATTGGTTAACCGCACGATGCGATGAGTGAATTGCGCATTTAAAGAGTATTTATTTGAGGAGACAGAACAATGAGATAATTCGAATTGATTCTGCGGATTTAAATGGGTTACCAGCAGTGATATCCTCGATGTTGGCTCGGCAAAGATTTGAGAAAGGGGGTGCGCGGCTTATTTTGCGTATGTGATTCACAAAGAAAATAACCAAAAAGAAGATTGAATCTGTACCGGTTGTTTTTGAGTATCTGGATGTATTTTCGGAGGAATTACCGGGATTGCCACCTGTTCGGGAGGTAGAGTTTGGTATTGAGCTAGTGCCAGGGACAACTCCGATTTCGATAGCTCCGTATAGAATGGCACCGACCGAATTAAAAGTGTTGAAAGCTCAGTTGCAAGGATTGACAGATAGAGATTTTGCTCGTCCAAGTTTCTCACCCTGGGGTACGCCGATCCTATTTGTGAAAAAGAAGGACGGAACTTCGAGAATGTGCATCGATTATCGATAACTCAATAAAATGGCCGTAAAGAATAAATATCCGTTGCCACATATCAATGATTTATTTGATCAGCTTAGGGGAGCTTCAGTATTTTCAAAAATCGATCTGAGGTCTGGTTATTATCAGTTGCGAGTTAGAGACTCGGATGTACCAAAGACTGCTTTTCGTACGAGATATGGCCATTACGAGTTTTTAGTGATGCCATTCGGACTAACTAGTGCCCCTGCTATTTTTATGGATCTGATGAATCGGGTATTCAGATCGTATCTAGATCGGTTTATAGTTGTATTCATAGATGACTTACTGATCTATTCGCGTGATGAAACCGAGCATGCCGAGCATTTGAGACTTGTGTTACAAATTTTGTGTGATAAGCAGTTGTACGCGAAGTTCAGCAAATGTGAGTTTTGGTTGAATGAAGTTAGTTTTCTAGGGCATGTTGTTTCAGCATCGGGCATTCGTGTTGACCCGAGTAAAGTTTCGGTTATACTGGATTGGAAAACTCCGTAAAATGTTTCTGAGGTACGTAGGTTTTTGGGACTTGTCGGATATTATAGACGCTTCGTGAAAGGGTTTTCTATAATAGCAGCCCTGATGACAAAGCTATTACAGAAAGACGTTAAAATCGAGTGATCAGACATGTGCCAGAAGAGTTTTGATCAGCTAAAAACTTTGCTAACGGAAACTCCAGTGTTGGTTCAGCCAGAGTCAGGTAAGGAGTTCGTTATTTTCAATGAATGCATCCTTAAATGGGTCAAGTTGTGTTTTGATGCGGGAGGGTAAAGTTGTAGCTTATGCTTTGAAACAGTTGAAACTGCCCGAGAGGAATTATCCGACGCACGACCTTGAGTTGGCCGCTATAGTTTTTACTTTGAAAATATGGCGTCACTATCTATTTGGTGAGAAATGCCACGTCTATTCGGAACACAAGAGTCTAAAGTATTTAATGACTCAGAAGGATTTAAATTTGAGACAATGTCGATGGTTGAAACTGTTAAAAGACTATGAGCTTGTGATTGATTATCACCCGGGGAAGGCTAATGTAGTTGCTGATGCACTTAGCCGAAAGTCACAAATTTCTCTACGTGTAATGAATGCGGATATAGCTATGACCGATGATAGTCTGATCATTGCAAAATTGAAGGCGAGACCACTGTTTGTACAACAGTTTCGTGAAGCTCAAGTGGTTGATGATGATTTAAAAGTAAAAATGAGTCATTGTGGCTCTAGTACGGATTCAGATTTTCAAATAGATGCTGAGTGGACTACTCCAACCGATTATGATACCTGAGTGGAAATGGGATCAAGTCACGATGGATTTTGTATCTGGGTTGCCGTTGACACCGAGCAAGAAAGACTCAATCTGGGTTATTGTTGATAGATTGACGAAATCGACCCATTTTTTTCCGGTACGTACGGATTTCTCACTTGATAAGTTAGCTGAGTTATACATATCTCAGATCGTACGGAGTACCTATTTCTATTGTTTCGGATAGAGATCCGAGGTTTACATCGCGGTTTTGGAAGAAACTGCAAGATGCTTTAGGTACCAAATTGCACTTCAGTACTGCTTTTCACCCTCAATCGGATGGTCAATCCGAGCATGTGATTCAAATACTTGAGGATATGTTGAGATGTTGTGTTCTGGAGTTTGATGGTACGTGGGAACGATACTTACCTTTGATTGAATTTGCGTACAATAACAGTTTTCAATCGAGTATCAAAATGGTACCTTATGAAGCTTTGTACGGTCGCAAATGTCGTACACCTTTATATTGGATCGAGCTGAGTGAAAGCAAGATACACGGGGTTGATTTAATTAGAGAGACTGAGCAGAAGGTAAAAGTAATCCGAGAAAGTTTGAAAGCTGCGTCAGATCGTCAGAAGTCATATGCGGACTTGAAACGTAAATATATAGAATTTCAAGTGGGTGACCGAGTATTTTTAAAAGTCTCGCCGTGGAAAAAGATACTTAGATTTGGTCGTAAAGGAAAAGCCGAGTCCGAGATTTATTGGGCCGCACAAAGTTATTGAGCGTATTGGGCGGTTGCTATGCATGCACTTATGTTGCCATCTGAGCTAGACAAGATTCACAATGTTTTTCATGTATCGATACTTCAACGATACGGATCTGATCCTTCTCATGTGATTAGCCCGGTAGAGATTGAGATTCAGCCTGACTTGACGTATGAGGAAGAACCGATTCGTATCTTAGCTCGTGAAGTGAAAGAATTACGTAATAAGAAAATCTCGTTGGTTAAAGTTATGTGGCATAAGCACGGGGTTGAGGAAGCAACTTGGGAACTCAAAGATTCTATGAAAGAACGCTACCCACATTTATTCATCGATAAGATTTTCGGGGACGAAAATCCCTTAAGGGGGGAGAGCTGTAACAGCCCGATTTTGACCCTAATCGGAACGGTGGTTTCGGGATCACGAATCTGAGTTAGAAAAATATTTTTATATTATATTTAATATCTATAATATATGTTTGAGCATTTGCTAAAATATCGTGGATTAATTTGTTCGTTTATGTGTTTAATTTAAGGAAAATGACTAAATTGCATAAGTGGTAAAAGTGGCATTTTATTAAATTGAGTGGTTTAATTGATTTGACTTCTTTTGCATGTGGCCTTATGTTGCAAATTTTCCATTTAGAATAATAGTGGACGGCAACTTGGCTTTAAATTTTATATTAATATGTTTTTATATTGTTAACATTATAATATATTATATGTTAATAATAAAACATCATAAAATAAAAAAGCATGCATTATCACTCTTCTAGGCCGAATGTGAGAAAGAAAAACACCATTTTTGGAGCTTTAAGTTTCGACATTTAGGAGGCCTAATTCGGATCAAGAACAAAAAGAATTGGGATTGGATCGGGGAAAAGCAAAGTTGAACGAATAGCCGGGAAACCTAAACCGTCAATTTCCGATGGTAAGTTTTTAAGCAGTTGGATGAAATGAAATTGATTATATACTAATGTGCATATGAAAATAAATTATAAGCATGATAATTCCCCTATTGCCGAATGTATCATGAGATGAAATGAAATGTATTTATAATAGCCGAATGTTAAGTTGATGTGTATATAAATATATATATGTAATTGTTGATTAAATGAGTTACATGAGTATAAGCATTTATAAAGAGGTAGTTATATATGATTATGAAATGAGAGATGGATGTATGCTATGAATAAATATATGTGTATATTGAGTTTGCCGAATGTAATGGTAAGTGAAAAAGGCAAATTGAGATGTTGAAAAATACATGTATGCTATGGCTAGATATATGTAACGTGTGTACGTCGAATGTGTTGGTATTTGAAAAAGGTAAATTGAGTATGAATAATTGAGAATGAAATTATATATGTTTTGAAGAACAAAGAAAGGGTCTGCTAAAGGGCACTAAGTGTGCGAACTAAAATACCGAGCATTGTGTGTGCGAAATCGGTTAAATGGCACTGTGTGTGCGGAATAATAAGTAATGGCACTAAGTGTGCGATACATTACTGTTAAATGGCACTGTGTGTGCGGAATAATAAGTAATGGCACTAAGTGTGCGACACATTACTGTTAAATAGCACTGTGTGTGCGGAATAATAAGTAATGGCACTAAGTGTGCGATACATTACTGTTAAATGGCACTGTGTGTGTGGAATAATAAGTAATGGCACTAAGTGTGCGATACATTACTATTAAATGGCACTATGTGTGCTCTTTCTCACGTAACGGTACTAAGTGTGCGATACGTTACGTAATTTGCACTATGTGTGCGGAATTACAGAGACTTCGGGAACATAAACTGATGAAGAAAGATAAACGAGAAGTGATACATGAGTAAGTGTAGCATGATAGCTTAATAATCAGGTACTAGTGAGGTAAGTTACTTTTGTTACGAAAATATAGAAATGAGATGTGAATGTTAAACTTTGAGCTTATTCGAAATGGATAAATAGTACTTGAGTATTCGGTTTTGAGATCTATTAGATATGGTGGTTGTTGAATGGTGACAAGTTATGCATATTTGTATTTATGAATTCATTATTGCTCATATTGGATTAATTAAATTGTTTATTGATTAGTTGTATAATTTTTACCATTGGTTAAAACTTACTAAGCTATAATAGCTTACCGTATGTGTGTTTGTTGGACTATTGTATAGATCTTGAAGGCTAGCTCGTGCTCGGGATCTTCACAAAGTCATTCGCACTATCATCTATTTTCGGTATTCTATAAGTTGTACCCCTTTTGAAATATATGGCATGTATAGGCAATATTTCTTGGGTTGTGTTCGAATGATATTTATATATATGTATATGCCATGCAAAAATGGCTATGCTTTTATTCTTAAGTATGGTTTAGTTATGTTTGAATATGGTGTTATTATTTGTGTATGTTCTGTTATATTATAAGTTTATCTTGGAAGTTTATTTCATACCATGTTAGGTGTGATATTTGAGTATATGAACTTGGTTTGAGTAGGGTTTGTAATGCAATTTGGTTGATGTATATCCTTAAGCTTATTTTGTATGTGTATTTACAAAACAGGTTATGAGAGAACCAGGTCATACTTTATATGTGAAATTTTTGAAGGTGAGTTATTATTAATGATCATGTCTTTATAAGGAATTGACCGATAATGTAAATGAGTGATAATGGTAATTGACAAAGCTTATGTATATATATATATATATATGGAACCATAGGCATATTCGGCCTTGCTTTTAAAATGACCAAATGAATAGTATTTTTACTATTTGAATGAAAACTTGCTCTTATATTATATTAATGATATGTTTGTTAACGTCTTGTTATTAAAGTGGAATTACATGTTTAATCATGATAGTATGGATTGATTTTGCATCGATTATTGAAATAGTATTTATAAAAGTGTAATGACTTGTGGTTAGACGAGTAATGTCTCGTAACCCTAATCCGGCGACGGACACGGGTTAGGGGTGTTACAGTTAAGATTGATCATTCCCCTAATTTTTATGACTTAATTAAAACCCTCTAGCTTTTGTGGTTAAGTTGAAAACCTTTTACAATCTACTTAAGATTTTATACCGCAAAAACCTTAAATATGTACTTCACAACAAAGAGAAGATTAGCAAACTAACAATGAACCTTTAGTTGGTGTGTGTTTGTAAATTGAAGCAGTAAATACAAAGATGAAAAGGTATTACAATAAGCTCTTGATGAATCTATGTACAAGAGAAAATGAAGCAAATAAAGAATTGAAGACTTTTCTCTTGATCTCTATGATTGGATGTTCATCTCTTGTATCTTTAAGTGCTCCTTATATGCATATAGAACAAGGGAAAATTTTGTGAATGTTTATAGCTGTTGGAAGTATTGCAGACGGACTTGTATTGATACAACTCACAAGATGTATTGGTAGAAGTGGACTTATAGCGGTAAAAGTCTCCTTAAGTATTGGTAGAAGTATGGAGGAATGCTTGGGGTTCTTTCTAACTTGTTTCTATCGGTTGAACTTTCTCCAAGTATTGATACAACTTCCTAGACTTGTATAAACGAATTTAAAACACTTAATAATATTTTGGATTGACTCAAAAATATTAGATAAATTAAAACACATTTAAAATCATAGAGATCAAGAGAAAAGTCTTTGAAATGCTTTGAAAATGTTTAATGAAATTTTCAATAATTATTTTCACCAAATGACTTAGGAAATATAAATAAAAATTTATTTTAAATATTAGATAAATATAAAAATTTATGTATGCAATATATAAAAATAAAATGATGCTATATCAATAATTGTGCTAATAATTTATAAGAATTGGATCAAATCAAAATTTCATAAGTAAAATTGTATATTAAACTAAATTTCATATATAATTTTAAATGTATCTCAAATCTTTTAATATATAATTTTTAAAATTCGTTATTTATTGAAAAAGGATATAAATTCACATTCTTTTTTCAAATAGTTGAAATAATTGATTAGCAAAATTCAAACCTTTCCCATTTGTCGTTTACTTGGGGACTTAACTGACGTGCTTACTGGGCGGCTAATAAATTAACTATTCCATTTATTAAATATAAAGAAACTCTAACCTAATTCTTCTTCTTACTTTAAAAAACTATGGTTCAAAGAAATTGATGGCAGACAAATCAATAAATAAATTAGTAATAATAATAATAATAAAATATCAAACTGTTTGAGATCTCCCACAACTCACAATATATCTTTTCCATTTTTCTACGCATCGGTTTACATATTATATCAATCGAGTCTGCTCATTATTAAATCTATTTTAACGGGTACATAAAATTTTATATGACATCATTTAAAATGAATAGTTTAAAGAAAAGTAAGATGTTGCCGCATAATTTTTAAAATTAAAAACTAAAAAAAGAAAAGAAAAGAGAGTGAGCAATAATTTCTATGAATTCTTTAAAAAAAAAAAACCAAGATTTTTAAATCCACTTTTACAATATTCATTTCTTTAAATTTTAATTTTAAATTATGTCAAGTAATATCAGAGGTCTCATTTAATGGTTAAATTAACGGTTTTAGTAACAGAATGACCTTATTGATATAAAATCTATAATTTGAAGATGTATAATGACGAAATTAAAATGAGAATTGGAGGGTGAAATTAAGGTTGGTTTAATAAAATTTAAGATTTAGAAAAGAAGGATAGCATTTATGAGTAATGATATGATTAGGGAAGCGGTAGAATATACTTGATATGGTTGAATGAATGAATGCAGACTCCTTTTTGCTTACTTTAAATGGTTAACTAGTTTTGATGTTGTTTTAGGTATTAAATACAGGTTTTGCATTCAAAAAAGGTTTGTTTAATTAATTATAATTAAGCTGGATGTAGATTCTTAAAATCAAATTTCAGGGTGGAACTGTCTTTAATCACAATCCAAATATACCTATTAATATATGATCTTACCCTACTTGCATTTCTCCTTTATTATACCACCAGTTTTTATTTAAGGAGCTAATGGTGTTTCTTCTTATCATAACATCATCTTTTCTTCTTTGCTAAAAGTCGAGATTTTAAACGTTCGTTTTCGAAATATTATATGTAGATTCTCCTTTAGATTATTTTGTATTCCAATTTGGGTTTGCTTGTTATATTTTATATTGAGTTAATTTTAATTTTTGATAATTAAACATGTATTGTGCTTGCCACTATCAATAATATATATATCACTTATGATAATATCTTTTTTATAATCTTTGTCTTAACTTTCGATGTATTTTTAAGTTTGAAGACTTTTAATTAAATCTATCCATAAATCGAATGAAATTACAACTTTCTCAAATCAATTTTTATCTTAACATAATTTGATTCTTTATTTCCGAATATGATAAATAAATATATTTTGTATTTGTACATATAAAAGAATCATTGCATTTCTCATAGTGTCTAAAAGTTTTTGGATGTTGATAAGATGCTCCCAATCATCCAATTGCTAAGAAAAGGTATATGTCAATATTTCATGGATTTGATTGCTTAAAAATCATAATCAACTTGCAAATGGAATCTCCAAATCCGCCTTTGTTTTCCCATTTTGGACTAAACCATGTACAAGGGCTTTCTACTCATCATAAATATATATATAAATTGCTAAGATAGAAACTTATTTAATTACCAAAAATAATGTTTAATGATTTGTTCACCCAATTCTTAGGTGTATGTTCTCCGTTTGAAGCTGAAGTTTGGGGTATCCTGGATGGAATCCTTATTCTTCTTAATAAAGGTTATAGAAGGATCACCATTATGACTGATAACCTAGAAGTCGCTCAGAATTTGTCTACTATGAGTTTGGAAGATTCAGGGATTACTGTACTTCAAAGAACTCAATGTATCATGCAATCGGAAGGGGAGTGGAAGGTTAAACACATTTCAAGGAATATGAATTTGGTAGCTGATCGGCTTGCTAAAATGAGTTTGAGCTGGAGATCTAACTTACAAGTTATTGATGAGGCTCCTAAGGAAATTTTAGATTTACTTCAAGTTGATAAAGCTAATGGTTATTTTATGTAATTGATGTAATTCATCTTTTCTTTTCACCAAAAAAAAAAATTGTGATAGTTTAAAGAAAAAAAAAAGGAAGAAAATGAATTAGTAATTAGAAAGTGGGAAAAAAAATGCAATAATTGCAGTGAAATAGGCACCACAAATGTTGCTTTCAATTGAAGGACATGAAGCACTAGCTAATAACATAGGATGCATGCACTTTGCTTCTTTTATCACTTACTTCCAATATTTGACAATAATAATCTAAAGAAAATAAAGAAGGGTGAGATTACATCATACATCATATATAATCTAAACTCTAAAACCAAGAACTGCAGGCCATTGTTGAATGTCTAATGTGCAAACCACTTTCATATCTTTGTTTCTTCAAATAATTTAATGTCACTGATTTTGAAGCATTGGGTTATCATTTACGTGAAGGAAAATGCCATCTTCATGTAATTTTTACATTTTAATAATTCATTTGTATAAATTTTAACATATTCGTTTTTTTTTCCTCTTTCGTATTATATTTAAAATGGTTAAGTGTAAATGAAGGAACAGTAGTATAAAAGAGACAGTAGGGCAGCAAATGATAAGTAGTTTTTTAAAGGGAAAAAGGAGGAAGAAAGTGGGTTGCACTTTGTATGCCTGAAAAAAAGAAAGGTGGAATTTCTTCACAGCAAATCATTCTTTGACACTAAGCAAAGCACATTATGCAGTAGAGTGAGCAAAAATCAATATGAAAAACACCAACTTGAAAATTTTTAAAGAAACTTGATATTTTGAGTTAATTTTATCGAATTTCTTCGATTTTTTAAAATCAATTTAATAAGTAATTTGATTTTTTGAGTTCAATTCAATTTTAATTTTATAATTTGAAATAAATTGAAATAAACATTTATTGATTTCCTGTTAATTTCGAAAATGGATAAATTGATTCCTTTAAAACTAAAAAATTCAAAACAATTTTCAAAATATTTATATAAAAAACTTTCAAATTTTGTAAACAAATATATAAAAAAAATCAAAGAAATAAAAATGTTATATTTATATATATATTATTTTAAAAAAATTAAAATGATAAATTTGAGATCTTAAATAAGTAAATTAGCAAATCAAGTTTATCACACTAAATTATTCGACTCAATTTTCATTTCAGTTGATTCGATTCAAAAAAATTCAAATTGAATTAATAAGATAAATTATCACTCATCAACTCGACTAACTCATTATCATGCAGGATGCTACTATTGGCTTTATTTCAACCAATGAAAAACGGCTTGCCATGGAAACCATGACTGGGTTTTTTTTTTTTTTTCCGAAAAGGACCATGTTTGCATTGATTTTCTTTGAAAGTATGATTTCAACAATTAATCCAGAAACCAAAGGTATGCGTTCGGTTTCAATAAGTATGCATGAACAGATCAGCATCAACTATAAATACGCATCTACCCTGAAATGGTCATTTTTAAGTTTTTATATATATGTGTGTGTGAATACAAATATCAAATAGGATTAAATAAATCCAAATAACAAACATCTTCAATAAACCAACATGGTTATTTTAGCAGTCAAAAAAGGCAACACAAAAGGATAAAACTAACAAATATGTTATTGAATGAGATTAAACTAATAGCAATTTCACTTTGACTAACGTATATAATATCAGAAAAATATTAGATCAAACATCTATGAAGCAAACCAGAGCCTCTTGGACAGGTTCTCATGCAAGTACATGCAACAAGCTATAATACAAAGCTCCAAAACCCAACACTGGGAACCTAAAAGATAAGTTGAACCGCATCCATTCCGAATCGATTTCAAATATATGAACAAAATTCGAGTCTCTTGGCATGAAAACTTATCTGTAAGCTGCTCTAAGGCTAACATACAGCTTAAAAGAATGGAATGTACAACTTAGATGGCCTGACTTGATATCCATATTATAACATAAGAGCTTTAAAGGTGAAGTGAAGCTCCTTCATGGCCACTCGAACAATCAATGAGACAGATATTACTTATTATTATGACCGAAGAGATGATGTTCGGGTATTTCTTTTATTTGTTACCACTTCTATCACAGCTTCATCATGGGATGGAACTCTCAGGCTTGATTTCATGATGTCGTAAACTGTAAAACCAATTGCCACAGATGGTACAACCTGGAGAAAACATACAGAGATTAGTTTAACAAGAAATGATAGACAAAAATGCATGACATTCTTTTCATACCTTCAGGTAGTTGATGCTCAGCCCTGAAAACAATTGCTTCCAGCCTTGACTTTTAGCAATCATAATAAGTGTTTCCATTGTTCCTTTCAACTCAGGACTATTAGATGCCAATACCCTTTGGACCTAACAACACAATTCTCATTCATTACATTAAAATTCCTGGTTCGATCACTTTTCCTTTGATGGATTTGAGTCCGAGTAAAATACCTGCATTTGCCTCCTCACGACATCAAGAGGATATGTGAAAGTTTGGCCCAACAGACCAGCTACAGATCCACATACTAGATTCACCATTATGTTTTTCTTCTGCTCATGAGGGACGTGACGCTTCATCTCTTCATAGAAGTAAAACTTCAAACCAGCATACGGGAAGATTCCGTAAAGCGATGGAGCTGAAAATCATCCTCACATATGAATAAGAAAACCCCATGATAATGTAACCACCAACACACAAGTTAACCGCAGCATGATTAGTTTTGAAATCCATACCGACACCCCGATAGAGACCTCTGAGCCCTGACACTTTGTAAGTCTTGGAAAAACAATCAAGAATTCCTCTGTAAACTTGTTCTCTGTTAACGACTCCCACGACATTAATCTCTGGTGGACCAACAACCTGCTCTAGCAAATGCAACTTGGTCAGACAAACAGAAAATCCCAGAAAGAAGGAGCCAAGCTGAGTGAGTGTCGACACTGACTGCCCCCACACCTCCTCGGAGCCTCTAGATTATTTCTCTATTTACCTGATAAGCTAATTTAGTCCGAACCAAATCAAGAGGATAAGTAAAAAGCACAGCAGTTCCTCCAGCAAATGATCCAGCAACAAAATCAAGTGCAGGGCCTCTTCCAATGTCAGGAAATCGCTTGATGATCCATCTACGGTATTGTTCGTAAGCCATATAGTGAAGTGCTGCATAGGGAACAATTCGAGCGACACTAGCACCGTTTCCTCTATAGTCATCTCATAAACTTAGTAAGCAATTAAAGATATATTTAGGGGAAATCCTTCAAGTAAAAAAGCTAATGAATTGGATATCCACCTGTAGAAACCCTTGATGCCTTCTGTTTTAGCAATCTTTTCGAAGGATCCAAAGAAGCCTATGCTGCGAAATTCTGCTTTTCTAGTCTGGAACAGAACAACGAATTATAAGTTCATCTGCAAATGCACGGTGAATATCCAAATGTTGCAGGCCCCTGGAAGTTGGCGGCACAATACTGAAATCTACATTCTAACTTTAATAAATTACATATCACTTTGTTATTCCTAGAATGAAGAAGGCTATCAAAATATCAAAATTAAATAATCTCAAAGCCAACATAGTTTTTAGCAACAAAACTTCATTGCATTGACAAAACCAACAAGTTATTGTAAGCTCGAAAATCAATTATGGATGCCAATTCATATAAGAAAGAAAACAAAAAACCAAATAAAAAAACAGCAAAGAAGAACCAAAGAGTCCAACAAGTACAATCGCGGCTAAGAGCAAATAGTTACACAAAGTAAATCAAGAAGCAATAAATCGAGCACAAACTGTGAAGCATCGAAAAAGAAATACCTGAAACAAAATCTTGACACGCTCAAGTGGAGCAACAGCGGTCTTTGCAAGGCCACCGGCAACACCTCCAGCGACCAATTCCTTTGCAAACAAAGGCATGGACTCTATGATCCCATCAAAGAACAAACCCATATCTCTTTCTCCTCACTTGTTTGCCATTTTAAGCAGATAGAGTGAAAAAAGAGTGATATTTTTCGTAAAAGAAGATGGTTAGTTATTAAAAGAACAGCATGGGTGGGAAAGGAAAAGAGAGAAGAAAAGGGAAAAACTATCTGATGGGGGTCAGTACTGGGTTCGGTTTTATATGTTGTGAGACAACCGACATTTCAGAGCCTCAGATTCAGAGGAGCACATGTAATGGCTCCTTCGGTTTGGTTTGGTTTGGTACAGTATAAATTAGATTCCAGTTGTGCGAAGGGAAGGGAAGGTAATTGACTAACGAGTTTTGTGGACCTGCTGATATTTAATTCCGGAATTATACTGGCTCTTTTATAGTCAATCTTGGCTGTTGGTTTTTTCTTTTTTCATTGGTTCCAACTTGTTTGGTGGCCACTGGCCATTGGTGAGTGACTGTAGAATGAAATGCGCCTATTCTCCTGGTACCTTTTCTGTTTCTTTTAAAATCAATGAAAGCAGATGAAATAATTCATGCAGTCGTTTTTAAAGACCCGACGGCTGCGACCTATACTTTGTATTCTCAAATTACGATATTTTCTTGAAAATGATAAAAAACTAAAATGCCTCTTTCTCTTCTTATGTGTAATAATAATAAATACAGAAGTAGGATTTGCAAGTTTCTATAGAGATGAAGAGGGAAGGATGAATTCTATGAAAACTATGTGTATATAGTCCATGATATTTCCCAAATTGATTCTTTATAATCTTTAACATGTCATCTAAACAACATTATTAGAATTCAGGAATAATGATAAACGACTGAATCAGAACAGATTCTTATAGAATATGTCTGCCTGATCTAATAATTTTATGCAAACTAAGGTTCTCAGTTATCCACCAATATACCTTAAGCCTGGAAGGTGATTTCCAAACATTGATCCGATATGAAATGAGACAAGAATAAGTTGTGATGAATGTAAACGCCAGAGAATTTTGAGCCTAAGGGATGAAACAAGAATTCTGCATTCATATGGTGTAATTGTAAGTATAGAAGCAATATAAGCACCTCCATGGTTTAAGGCTTTGGGCGAAGAAACTGAAATATGGAGCTTGCAATCAGATGAGTTCAATTGAGAAAAAATGTTACAAGATGCTTCGTTCTGAGGATATTCTGTTAATGAGGTGGAGCAAGATTCCTTCAAGCTCTTCACCGTTGCTCCATTCACGAACTTCTGCTTTGACAAAAGCTCGGTCACTAAAAATACAGTTCCATAAAGGGTAGTTCTTCCTTGGCATCACATAATCCTTGTCTCCAAGCTTCAAAGTTGGGCAGTAATCACCTGACCCATCTCCCAGGTAGATAAAATTCTGCCTTTCGCTTTCAGGAGCAGAAGCTTGGATATTGTTAAGTACTTGACCCTACAATAGAAACCACACAGTGACTATTTAATTCCCAAACTCTTAGATCCTGTAACGTAGTATATAGGAAGCAGTAACTGAGAAACTAAACTACAATGCCTTTTGAGCTGTTAGGTAGCATTCTGATGAAAACTTAACTTTAAATATTTTAGGGTTACTCTTTCCCTTTTACTAGTGGAATATGGATTACAGCATGCAAAACTAAAACGATTCTGGGGGAATGTACGTTGAAGATTGATGATGACTTGGCAAAAGTTAACCACAAAATATGTTACCTAAGCAACCAGATCCCGAATCAACAAAATCAAACTTAGACATGAATAAATCAATCCAATATTTTGCAGGCACATTCCAAGGCATACACATTGGCATCTTGCTTACTTCAGGGAGTAGGAGAATATTGACAGTGCATAAACTTCATGGCCACTACCCAGAAAACACTTTGCATCAACAAATTCAGATGCATTATAAACAAGGAAGAATGAGCATGTATCTTAGCAATTCCATATATTCCCCTTTAATTCTTTCCTGAAACTAGGAGTATCAAGAACATTACCAGAAACGAGGACTCCACAGGCAATATATCCAGCAATCAAAATAAACAAGTCCACTACATGCCTACAAAATGCAAATGCAGAACCAACAATCCTCAAGCTTCACATAAACTAATATTCCAGATAATCAACCAAATTTTCAATCAACATAAAGTAAAAAATTAACGAATTTTCGATAAATATGCTCAATCAGTGAACTTATTTACCTTGCACAAATTTGAAGGACATAGGCTGCACCCATGTGGAGATAAGGTAGAGTCATGATAAGGGAAGATCCTAAGCCTTCCTTCTTCATCTACGAAGGTTGGATTTGTATAGATCTTTGAGAAGCAACCCAACAGATCATGATGCTCCAAAATTTTCTCAATGAAAAACTGATTTGCATCACTAAGTATCCTCAAGTCGCATCTGAAATTCCCCATATAACCAACATTAACCTTAGAGCTTGACAAAGAACAAACCATGAAAAAGGATGTCCAAAAATAACTACCCAAAAGCATGGGCGGCTTTAATGGCGGCAGCAATTCTTGGATGTACCGGAGTCTTTTTCAAGCATTCTGCAATGTCGTCAGCAGTTTCCCCTCGGAAATGAAGCTCCTTCATCATCCTATCCTACAATTAAATTTAAAAAACAAATATTAAGTTCAAGAAACGAGAAAAGCCTCAAAGATACTTTTTCAGCAATACTTAGAAAAAGTACAAACCTTTATCACAGTTAACAGTAAATTATGATATCTTAGTGTTTAATAAACACAAATAGCACATTTGATATGAAGCAATCAGCTAAATTTCACAGTAGAGTAATAACTTATCAGCATGGATTTTAGAGAGCCTATCACTCCAATTTATTCCTAGTGATCAATACTTTTAGTTTTACCTCGAAAACTGTGAATGACGATTAAAATGAAGTGTTTACTGTAACTATGAGAAAAGCAAACGGAATGGAAACTGGAAAAAGGAAGTTTTAAATCAAATGCAAAACAAACCATGAGGGAATTCCAAGGCAAGGTAGATCGGAGTTGATGGAAGAGGTCGGAGAGGCCCATCTCCGTCACCACCCAACTGTCGCTGTCCCCGTCTATTAACGTCCGATCAAAGTCAAAAACCACCACTATAGCCGCCATTTTTAGGGGACTCTCCGACACCCCCGCCTCAAATCTGTTGACTATTTGGGGGGTGGGGAGAATGTATCAGATTGAAGTTAGGTACTTGGTCACTAAACGACTAAACTTATCGTAGCCGTCAGTTCTATAAACTTTTGTGAGGTTAAAATTAAATCTTGATGCTGACCAATCTTAACTTTACATATGTATTAGTCCCATGCGGGTTTATTATTATATTTAATAATTACTTTTACTTACCACGGATTAGTTATACATATTTATTTATGAAAAATTTTATAAATATATATATAATTTAAAATACATCAAGATTATATAAATATTTATATACTTTTTACATCAAAAATAATAATTTAAATAAAAATTAAGATATTTTTATTTTAATATTATGGGAAATGAAAACTTGATAATATTAGGTTTTTATTTTTATATTTTAAACTTTGATAGTAATTAAAGAAAATGTGTCTTTACAAAATTACTTTTACGATAATCAATACATACTATTATATAAAAAATTTTAAATGTAGAAAAGAATCATTTAATAGAATATAATTCAAAATAAAAATGATTAAAAATAATAAATAAATGATAATTCTAGATCTTCAAATTTTAAAATTAAAACTATATTTTAAAATTTCAAAATAAATTTTGTTTAAGCATATATTTGATAATTTTTTTAAGAAATAAATCTTGTTTTTCAAAAAGAATCTATATTTTGAATTTTTTATATAGTTCTAAAAAAAAAAAACAAAGCTATAAGAAGAAAAAAGTCTACATCCCAAAATGAAAGTTGTAAGTTCATTTTTTTTTAAAGAAAAATAGTATTTATATAGTTAGAAAAGAGTAATTATGATTAAAAGATAATTATGATTGATTTATGATTATTGAAAGTAAAAGATAATAAATATTAATATAATATGAAAATCTAATCTAATATATATTTAAATTTTATTATTATCTAATTATTTTTATTAATTAAATATTTATCTAATTTTTTTTTAAAAAATTGATTATTTAAATTTAAAAATATGATTATCATTATCTATTAAAAACTTTAGGGTTGTTTTTAAAAATTTTTAAAGCTTTTTCAAATTTAAATTTAAAGTATAAAGGAATTGATGACAATTTATTACATTCTTTTTTTATTTTTTAAAATTATTATTATCATTATAATTTTTTTTTGTAAAATTATTATTTTTTAAATCATTTTAATTAACAATCTTTTAATATATTTACTTTTTAATTATGTTTAAAACTTATATATTAAATGAAAAGAATTTTTAAAAATTGATAAAAAAATTAGAATAAAAATAGAATTAAATGTAAGAAATTGAGAGTGCACCACTTGGTGCAAATATAAGGTATGTACCATGGTATATTATATATATATATGATACGATTAAAATATATATTTTTTTAAAATCTTTTTAAAAGATTAAAAAGTAATAATTAAAATAGTTCCCAAGATAACATTTTAAATTAAATTATTATAAGAAATAGGTTTTTCCAATAAAAGAGTTTAAAGTAAATTTCAATTTTAAATGGATTTTTTAAAAGTAAAAACTTAAAATGAGATTTAAATAGAAATTTTTTCCTATATAAAAAAAATACTAATATTATAATGATGAACTGACAGGTATTGAAAGTGTTCGCTCGTCATAATTGTATGATACCACAAATTTCTTATATTATAAAATATACTTTACAATTTGTTTACTTTACCTTATAATATAGTATATGATGGGGGGATCATGAGAAATGTTATTAAACTTCTTTTTTTTAATTCAAGAAATTTTGATTAAACTTGTGTAAATGTCACTTCTGTAAGATAATATGTTTTTGTTCAACCTTTTTTGTAAGGCTAAATCTTGAG